>JAWNKY010000209.1:1410596-2821192 GCA_035041765.1 Drosophila algonquin | reverse complement strand
ACATTTACCAAAAACATTTTACGTATTCAGAAGGAAAGTTTTGTTGCTGCTGTTGCTGTTGTTGTTGCTTCTGCTGCTGCTGCCGCTGCCAATGCGGTTGTTGTCGCCGCCTTCGACTGTCCTCAGCCCCTCAGTTACCGTCCCAGGCTCCACGCCAGTTCCAGCTCCACTCTGCCGCCCTTGTTTGCATTTCGCATTTGGCTTTGCTCTGCGCCAAGTGGCAAGCTGTTGTCTTCATAACGCGCTCTCCTCGTCGACATCTCCGTCTCCGTCCTCATCTTTATCGTAGTCGTCTTCTTCGTTGCCGCTGGCTGTCGCGCATACCAGTTCAAAACAAGTCCAAAAACTTTAACAAGAACCAGAAAAATAAAGAAAGAAAAAAAAACAAAAATATATATGAAGAAAGGCCCAGTGTCAGGGGCCGAATATAGGGGCTTTGGATATCCCTGGAAGATTAAATCATCTTATTGCAGCTTCATAGAAGCACGATTTTAGAGAGACCTTTTTCCTTAATGCAGGAGAAGAAATTTCTTTGGTTTCTTTTTAAGGATAAACTATGTTTTCCCACAAAGGTCTACAAATTTGTAATTAAATAATAACTTCCAAAGGAAATAATAGTTTTTGGTTTAGTTTTTGTCTATCAGTTTATAATAGCAAGTGGAAGGTATTTTAAATAACAAGATGCTTGGTAACATAGATTTGCGGATAAATGCATTTAAAGTTTGAGCTCAAATTGTCTGCGAACAACAATATTATGGGTATTTTAGGACCTCTTTAAAGACTAATTTATTTCACCAAAATGATACTCGTTAAAAGATTACAAATTACACAAAATGTAAGGATAGTCTCGAGAGTTGAAGGTCACAAATGCGTATTAAGTAACTCTTTGACTTAAATCAATTTTGAAAAACGGCTTTTGGCCACAAAAAGTAGCAAAACTTTCCATGATGCGTAGTTTTAAACGAAATAAAACGACAAAGCGAGAAATATTTCAAGAACAATGCCCCAAAATGAATGCTACAGAAGTTTAACAAATGACAAGGAAAACGTCTCAATTAGCCAGAGCATTGGCAGGAAAGAGATGCCGCGGTAAAAAGACAAAATACATATGTACATACAGTAGCTCAGAGCCAAAACAATGCAGTGTTTTAATACGATCTAACAGGTGGGGAAAACCCAGTATTTAAGGGTCAAATATTGGTTTTGGTACCTAATGTACATACATATATACCTATCATCGGTCATTGGAATTTTTGAAAAATAATGTGTAATAACTTTATGGCAGCCAATTTAACTTTTTATTCGACACTGCATTGTTTTGGCTCTGAGCCACTGTATATGTATGTATGATGATGATGTTGTTGCCATTATGTAGATTTCTTGATGATGTCTATATGGAAACACGCACCCACAACACACACATGCACATTTACAGCTAAGGATGTGTGTCAAGGAGGGGAGTGGTAGGAGGGAGCGCGCGCACACACAATTCAAAATACATAAATAAAATATACACACAAATACGCGTAACGACCTCATTAGCATAATAACGGTAAGTAATGGAAGAAAAATACCATTAAACAACACTTTATGACTTTCTTTCGCACACACAAATGCACACAAACACACACAGTGTACGTTGATGAGTACGTTGTGTCTGTAAATCTCGGCCTTAGAGGCTCTCAGCATGTGCGACGCCTAATCAACTGAAATCGGCCTTGTATCATAGGTGGAAGGAGAGGAATGATTTGGCTGTGAACATAAAATACTGCTGGGAACGATTCCACTAGGCCTCAACCCTAACCTCAACCGGTGTCATATGCCGAATGACGTGATGGACGTCTGCTCGTTGGACATATTCCACAAAAATTGGTCATCTTAAAAAACAACTGGGAATTAATCGAAATTGCGGTAAAATGAAATACAAAAATCTACTTCGGTTTCCAGATTATTATTCATACATATCGAAATAGGCTTATATTATGGGAGAGCATCACTCATCGATGCAATTCGATTTGTGGGAGAGAGTGCAGGGACTTTGAGGTTACTGGGTTGAAGAAGAGACACTGTATCATTGGATATACATACATCGACTTCATTTTGCATCTTTTTATTTTGTAAAGATTAGATTTCCTCGATTAGTTTCTAGTTTTTTTTTTTTTTTACATGTTATTTTGGGAAAGACATTAAAGTCGTTTCCTAAGAACTAGATACTCACCACTTGGCTGCAGTGTTCCAAAGTTCTACCTTTAATTTTCTATTTCCTGGGAAAATCTTTTCAATCTGTCAAAAAATTTAAATTGCTTAATTTTCAATCGGAAATTTTACTCTGCTTTTTGATGTCTCTATTTGCATATTTTTGTAGGTTTTTTTCTTTGGTCTTCCTCTGTTTTCTTAGCGAATTTATGGGATTTGTCCCGTTTTTTCGTTTTGGTTTGGTTCTCAGGGCTGCAATAATATGCTTTAAAGTATGTTAAATGATGCTGCGACCTGTCTCAACCCTCTCCACAACCCATCCACAGGGTCCTCAACCCCATTCAGCAGGTCCCTTTAGACAGATAAAAGTCGTGCGCGCCCCCATTCACCCATCCCATTCCATTTTTTTTGAAGTCGACCCGCTCGCTTGTTTATTTAGGTCTGAGCTAATAAAAAGGCTTACCATCTCAATAAAAGTATTTAACACAATGCGTTTTACTACACTTAAACATTATTTTTTTGTCCACGGCTGCCCTTTTTCAAAAAAGAAAAAAAATCCTAAGAATTGTACGAAGAAGGGGACGGTCGGTTTTCTTGGCCTTGGTTTTGGTTTCACTTGCTCATCTTTGCTCGAGCTCAGGCTCTGGCTGCTGCTCCGGCTGCTTCTCCGGCTCCTGCTCTGCATCTGGCTTTGTCTTGGGGACCCCGTCTGGTGGCCATATCGGTGACGGGGCAAGTAGCGCTTTGGCAGAGTAAATCCCTTAATCTATGGAAATGCTACGCAATTACCACGACAAGCCCAATGCCGAGGCATGTGACGCTCTGGATTCTGAATGCTGAATCCTGAATACCTCCACTGACTGACAGACCCTGACCCTTTCGTCGTTTCGTTTTTCTTTTTTTTTTTTTATGGTCACAGGAGTGGACGTGGCTTTGGTTGCTTTTCCCCTTATATTTATTTTTTCTTCTTTTTTTGGGAGTGTTACACAACCAGTTACAAAGTGCAGAAGCCACCCGGCCCTGTTCCCTTTTCGCGGAGCTTGGCGATACTTGGCCATCACTTAGCCCTTTTCTTACAGGCGCCCCGAAGGGCTCGCAGGGGTTGGACCGTTGGAGCAGCAGGAGACCCTCACGTACGGGGCCGCACAACAAATCAAATTTGCATACCAAGTATTATCGGTATCACTCGCAGTGGATGTCGCCGGTACTGTCTCGGTTGTCCGAGTTGATTGGTGATATGCCTCAGGAGGGCTGGAGAGAGCTGCCGAGCTGGAGAGCTGGAGAGAAGACCCTGCTTGATTCTCAGGCTGTGTCCTTAACTCCTTGAAACACGAAACATTGGTTGTTGGATCCGGATGGTTTTTTTTTTTTCTTTTTCTAATGTACGTCTGATTCACTTACGATGTACATACATACATACATCCACGACATATCGGATTAGTGAAGCAGGAAAACTCTTGGTTGGTTAGTTGAAACATGTCTTCTGGGTAGAGTGAGGGTAACCCTCGACTATTATTAGTGATGGCTCCATCCATTAGCTTTACCACTCTTCTTGCCACCTACTCATCTGTTGCAATGTGCTGTCAGGCATCGGGACTGCGAAAACTATGCAACAATAATTGCAATTCACCATAATTATGATTGATTGATTTCCGGGCTGGAGAATAGATGGTGCTCACAATTGCGAAACTATGATGAGGCCACATCCCAGCATCCAGAGTCCAGTACGCAGTACCCAGTCCAGTACCCTCTCCTATCCAATTCGGTCTGCTGTCAATGTCCAGCGCTAATGATGAACTGGAAATGTGCCGAAAATGTGATTGCCCCCTGTGGTTGGCAGCGGCAACGCAACTTCTGGAAGCGAAATTGAATTAGAAATAGAAGTCGAAGTCGAAGTAGGACCAGGACCAGAACTAGAAACAAAGCCATAACCAGGAGCGGAAATGGAATGGGAATATGAATCCGCACAGGAATTGCCATTGAGCGAATAATTAAATAATAAGCGAAAGTCGAATCATCCCATTGGCAATGGCAACTCCATCTCAAATCCAATTTGAGTCGGAATGAGAGTCGACAGGCCCTTCGCGATTCCACCTGAATATCCCTCCCAATCCCAATACCGATCCCAGCCCCAATCCAAATCCCATTCCACTCAATCGCTTCTCCACATCCCACTTAAAGCACTTGTAATTATGGCTAGAAAATAAATTTCTTGTTGTCCAGGAAAAAAGGAACAAGCAGGCAGCTAGGGATAGAGATGGAGACGGGATACGGGGTACGGGTACGGTACCTCAATAACAATAAATCGATTCAAGTGCGAGTAATCGGGCAAATGTTATTCAATAATAAAAATAGCAGTGGCATAGAGAGGCCATGGGGCATGGGGGAAAATGGCATGACAATAAAACAGATCTAAAATGGGAATATAACGTAAATGGTAGTTAAATGTTGCCACAAATACTGAATACTCTATCGTGGGAAATTATTCAGTAATATTAAATGGAATATGTTCAATCCATAGAAGTTACGAAAAGCAAAAAAGATATTGAGGCTTGCTAGATCTTGATGTAAATAAACCATACCGATGATCAGTATTAGATGGAATACTATAACAATAGACTCTTTATATTTTGTAATTATTTATTTGATATGAATCAAATAATTGTGGGCCTAACGAGGGTATAAGAGCGCAAACTGGCCATTTAAAAAAATTTAGCTAAGGCAAGAGACTAACCAAGAGTAGGATACCCGAATATATTGCAATTATTGCAAAACAAGGGCATGGCCATTTAGGCAGCGCATCGGAGTAGGCATAAAGATGAGGCTAAGCAAGGAGTTAGAACTGGGGCTCGTACTGGTACTCGTACTGGTGCTGAGCCTTGAGCCAGCGGGTAATCCAGCGAAGTAACGAGCCCATTAAAGCCACTCACCTGTGCCGCCCCTCACTGACAGAGCCCGACGTCGTTTGCCAATTTTGCCATTTTGCGACAGTTTGCCGCCGCCGCCGTCATCAACAAGAGATCAAGTTGCCATTGAACCGACGACTAAAAGGACGGATGCTGAGGCTGAACCTCAATCTGCAGCTGAAGTTGAAGCTGATGCTGGAAATGGTGCTGAATCTGAGTCTGAAGCTGTTGCTGATGACGAGGACGAGACCGAGACCGAGAACGAGGACAAGGAGGACGATGATGATGATGGTGACGCACTCAAACGGAAATCGAATTGAGCAATTGTAAATGTGTGCGTCCTCCCATTCGCATGTTTCATGCCCATCTCCCCTTATCCAGCGTTTGTCAATTGCCGCAACATATCAAATGATTTGCTTCCAAATGATTTGATTTGAATTGACTTGAAATCAAGGCGAGCCGCAGTCGTTTCCCTCCCCCACAGAGTGCTCCCACCCGATCTGGCTGCCTCTTAATATCCACTTGATTTCTTTTGCTGCTTCACCGTCAACTTTTTGGGGACATATTGTTGCTTATTGTGGCACATTGTTGGGTCTACAGGCTACTCCCACTCTTTATGCCCCTTCCGTTTGGTGGCAATTTGAAATTTGTCTACCGGCAACCACGAACTCAGCTTTCCCAGCCCTTGGAGGTTACCTAATGAATTTCATTTCAATTTGGTAAAACGCCAAACCAATTTGTAAGCCGTGCGGCACAAACACATACACATACGCACACACACAGCAACACTAAAGCATACACACGCTATAAAGTATGCACACACTCACACTCACAGTTGAGGTGTTGTTTATAGTGTTTGCGGTTAATTAATTCACATTTACACCTGTTGGCGGCATACAGACAGGCAGTGTAAGACTCCTCGTCGCCTCACTCTCAAAGTGCTCTATTCAATCTACTTACATTTCCCTACCCCTCCCCACCCCACCCCATCCCATCCCATGACTGTGACTGTGACTGTTCTAGTGCCTGGGTGGGTATTTATTCATTTTCATTTCATGTTCAGTTCATATGCTGCAAATTACCTTGAATGTAATCATCAGGAGCAGTAGCAATAGCAGTAGCAGGAGCAGGGGGATTAACATCAGGCGAAACAGGACTAATAATGAAAACATCAGCAACAAGACAGAACAGGAGCATCAAATATGCTCAAAGCAAGTTCAGTGCGAAGAAAGAGAGAGAGAGAGAGAGAGAAATTATAGACAAATAATGTTATTATTTTGACTGTAGTATCAGAAGGGAAAAAATATCAGGGAGAGATAGCTTTAAAGAAAGAAAAGTACAGTGGGTAAACCCCGTTTATCGCCCGAAAAATATTTACAGAAAACATACAGAATAATTCTGTTAAGCTGGCAGTATATGATGAATACAATTTGGTATATTAACGACATAATTATGTATATTTTTATACCAAAAGAAATGTAGTCTTCTACACCATAAATTTGTTATTGTATTGTTTGAAATTCTATTTTGAACCATTAGCTTTTCCTAGGCAATCGATCATCAATCTGCTGTGCCATGCCCAAGCAACATATTTTGTTTTTGATTTCTTGGGATCAACTTTTGCGCAAAGCCAAAGACTGTGTTGAAAACGTTCGGTTCGCTTAGAGTGTATCTTAGCATGCAAATCGTAATACTGTACTTACTCATTGGGTCAATAATCTTATCTTCCTTCAAATTTTCTTCGAAAATGTATCGATTCTTTTAATTGCATGATTTTACAACATTTGAAAACACACATAAATCATTCGTTCACCATATCCCTTCCGCTCCATTCGTTCGCTCGCACTAGTCCGTATCCCCACTACCATCTCAGAGCTAATGCCTGAAGGGCGGTGGTCCTCAGGCCTCAGGTGCTGACAGCACTCAGTTCCTGGATGGAGAATGGGAATGTGTTCCTGTCAACGTCATTAACCAGAAAAATAACGTCGAAGGAAGGAACAAAGCGTCCGGGCATGCAGTCCTCCTCCATCCGCAGTAGCCCCCAGTATGCTCTCACATGTGTGACCCCCATTGAGGTTGACCCAACGCGGTCCTGCTGCTACTCTGCCTCCACCTCCATCCTAGGGGCACAGGCGCAACAGGCGGCGGCAGGCGTTAATTACAAAATAAACTCCTGTGTGTGTGTCGGATATGTGGGGGCGGGAATGGTGGGGTCCAACAGGAGTGCAAGGGTGGTGCAAGGGGTGGGTTGTGCTAAGAGGGAGATTGGAGTGCCGGGTGGGATGTCATTATGGCTGCGAATGACCCGCCCAAAGCACACATTTGCGTCGCGTCGCTGACCAGCAGGAAATGCGGGGACAAAATGCAAGAGCAAAAGCCAGGATCGGAAAACAGGACTGGGAGTCTGAAGCAAAACCAGCAGCTGGAGCAGGAGAAGAGTCAGGAGCCGGGAGCTAGGACGTGCTCGAAAGCGTTCACATATGTCCGGGCGTTGGAAGCATGCGGGGAGGGGCTGGGGGTGGTTGTAGACGGGAGGAAGCTGGCTGCCCAGCGGTTGCCGCCATTTAACGGCGTGATTTACTGCGGTCAACCTAAGCGCGCGACCAAAATCCCCCCGTGCCCCGTGCCTCGTGCTCCACGCCAGGCTCCGCTCCCCTCACTTACCCTGTGTGTGCTTTTGCCACCTGCGGCTGCCCTCAAATGACCAGCTTCTGTTCATGGCCCCCCCCCCGGCTACTTCCCGCATTTGGCATAATAATGTTTAATTTGAGGTAAATACGTTTTTTGTTTTTCCTCTCTTCCTCCCAGAGGTTCCCCGCTGGGCGAGAGAGGTATCCTGGAAGCACAGCCCTACCTCTCGTAGTGCATTAAAATTCAATTCTTTTCGTGCTTCTCCAAATAAAGTTAAGCACTCGCAGTGTGTGCAAACAAACAAAAATGGGAAGGATTTGGGCCTATGCGGATATCTTAGATGAGTGAAATCATATTCGACTGCCCAGTTTGATGTACCTAATAGGGTCGATGATGCATTCAAACCCTTGAGTGCACATCATCGAAAATATCGAACTCTCTAAAATAGAAATTAACACAAATTCCCGAAAAGAAGTCATGCATGGGCCCTGAACCATCAAGCACCGAGCTGGTCAAGAGCCAAACAGTTCGGTTTCAGCGGATTTTCAACCACTGATGTAGTCGCTAATTGAAATTTGTTAAACTTCAACCCAGAGCCAGAACCAGCGCCAAGCATGGCCCAAGCCAGACGTCCCGCGTGGAGGTAAACCTGTGCAGACATTGTCAGCAATTCCTTTTGTCCACTGCTGTGAAAAGGCTTCAAAAGGCAGAACCCAAACAAAAAAAAAACCTTAAAAAAAACACAAACACACACACAATATAAATACAAAGAATTCCCATAGATGAAGTCGAGTCCAGACCGGGGCAGTCCTGGGCCGCGTCCAGACCATCCAGGATCGCAGAGCAATGCGGAAAAGGAAACGGATGTCGCGTTGGCCAATGTTTCTGTTGCTGTTTCTGTTTTCGGTGGCTGAATGGAATCCATCAGGGACAACGGACAGGGGATACTGGATACTGGGTAGGGTGTAGCGGAAAGGGGAGAGGGGAAAGGGTACTGGGTGATACATGCGACTGGGCTATGCGAACATGTTTATTGTGTGTCCATCTCCTTGTCTACCCAAAACTAACAATGGATGGCAGTCATGGCTCTGGGGGTGAGGGTAGAAAAGGATACAATGCTTGCATGATATTTGTATGAATCACAGATATCGAAGCACTGTAGCCTCAGGCATCTTAAGGTACAGGCATCAAGGATATAATAATTAACTTCGGGATTCTCGTTACCTTCGATTCCTCAAAAAGTTCGAAATGTATAATAACGTAAAGAAATTTTCCAAAACTTAAGAAATACTCGAAACTGAGGTATTCCTCATAAATCCCACCATTTATATCGACAGGCTTCCTTCAAATCCATGCAGGACAATGACAAAGACAATGACAATGATGACAGGTTTCAACTTGCTTCATTTTCGTGTATTTTAATTTAATTATTTAACAAACGGCAAATGGCCAGGGGGGGTCATGGTGCGGCAACAGCTGAACAAACAAATCAAATCGTAAACCAATCGTCTCATCACCCAAGGCCTAATGCACACATACCCACACCCACACACACACACACACACACATACACAACCCGTAAACCGTAACCCGTAAGCCCCCATACATATGAGTAACTGGAACTACAACTATGATTTGGCTAATGGAGCTAAGGTCGTCCTTTTGTCGTTTCCAGCACCGCCTGCAATCGCCCTGCTGGAATCAACAAGGGCAAAGAGCAAAGGGCAATGGGTAAATCGCGACGCAGACGACAGTGTTGTCTGGGGCTCAGTTTTGACAACAGAGAGGGGTAGCAGCGTTGGTGACGGTGACCCATCCAACGCAAGAAAACCAAGCAAGGAGCAGGCAGTACTCTTTTCAAAAATGAATCTTAGGATAATATGAATATTGTTTACAAATGTGCGATTTCTTCGATCAGTTCTTTCCAGGATACACAAAGGGTCGAGCTCAGGACGAGGAGTTTACTTTTGCTGCTGCTTGGCATTTCTTGGCCAATTTGGCAAAGTGTTTTGCCTTCATCCTTGTCCCCCCATCAGCGACATGCAACAGCGGGCTAAATAAAAAAATTTGCAATCGACAGGCGCAATAAAGTCAGTTCTGGCACTGCCGCTGTCGGTGCCAGGCACTTGCGGCCAGCCGGCAGCGTTTTCGTTTACATTTTTCTTGTTTTTTTTGTTTGTTTTTTGTCTTGGTTTTTCCGGTTTCGAATATTCTTAATTTGCGTTGGGCGTGGCAATGATATGCAGGTAATTGGTTTCGCCTTTTTGTTTCTACTTTGCCAGTTGCCCGGGCAACTGCTGGGCACCTTTGCAGCGCAGCAGGGAAATGCTTTAAGAAATGCTTTTTGCCATAAATCTGACACGCATTCACCTTCACCATTCCAAGCCTGCAACTGCACCCCAATACCGCCCCTTGTTGCAGTCAAAAAATGCAAATGAGCGGCATAAAATTGAGGCAGACCTAGGAAAAAGCAGAGGAAGGCGACACAGACGGCAGCAGACAGCAAAGATCCCAAGTGCCTTAATGAAAAGCAACAGCAGCAGAGCAGGAACAGAGCAGCAAGCCCACACACAGATACACACACACACACACACACACACACACAGTAGAGACACCTGTGCGGTGGGGATTCAATGAAGGGTGGGGGATGGAACTTTGCGTTGTCGGCGCTAATCCTCATTTAATTTTAAAGTTCGAAGGTGTTGAAGATAATTTTTGCACCACCCACACTAATACCATCTCAACCTCACACTGCACTGAGGAAAACTGAGATTCAGTTGAAAACATACATATGTAGAAATCCCACCTTAAAGCCAAGCTTCGGCTAGAATTTGAGTATTGTCATATTGAACTAATTGATTAAACTGATCTTTGGGATTTAGTCAGGTGAGTAATTTTTGTTTTAGTTGTGAGTAGAGATTTGATGCTATCATATAATGCTGTCATTTAGATGCCTCTAGAGCAGCTTAGATCCAATTTAATCACAAGCAGTTGTTCAGTGATCACCAGTATCACCACTATTTACAAAATAGGTTTCAGTGTATTGCAGATTCTCTCTCTCCCTTTCAGATGCCCTCTATATTGTGTCTGTGTGTGTGTGCGTGTGTGTGTGTATGGCAACCGCAAAAAGCAACGGTACCCAACGGCTCCCGTATCCCATTTCCCGTATCTCGGGTCCCTTATCCCGTCTAGAGCTTGTGGCTCGGGCACATTTATAGAGTGTTCGCACATAAAAATATTTTATGGCGCTTTCCTCTCGACATCCAGCGCGAAGGCTAGAAAGGATTGCAGACGCCGACGACGACGCCAACGACGACGCCAACGACGACGACGATGACGACGGTGATGGTGATGCCACTGGGTTCTCCTTGGTCGCAAGGGGTGGGGTTTGCTTGTGGAGTGGGAGGCTGGGAGTGGGAGTGGGGGTGGCTAAGTGGCGTTACCGTTACCGCACATCGCCAGATAAAATAACGGTGCCAGACATTGTCTTATGAATAAATTGTTATGGAAATCGAATTAATGAACGCTGTGGCGCACAATGGAGGCGACCTCTACTGGAGGCTGCTTCTTCAGGTAGTGTCTGCTGCTGCTGCTTGTGCCTCTACCTCTGGTGTTGCTTCTGATGATGCTGCTGCTGCTGCTGCTGCTGCTCCTTCTACTATCCTGTATGACACCTTCTGCTGCTCCTGTTCTTGCTCCTTCTCCTGCTGTATGTGTGTGTGTGTGTGTTAGCGTGCCAGAGGTTAATACCTGAGCTTATTTGTCTAACTCTTTCGTTGCGTCGTTCTTCTCTCTTGCTGCGTAATTTAATTATGCGTTCACTTTGCCAGTCCCCCATTTACCCCGTTTAGGGCATGAGCTGCCCTAAAGTTCTTATCTCAAATGTTGAGTGTCTGCACCGCAGTGTCTTCCCTCTTCTTTATCAATGAATGTTTGTGTGCCTCGGTGAGGCATTAAATTGCAGCATTTAATCGAATTTTCAAGTGAAACCCCCACCACCCACATACTTCCAGCGAGATATGTGCATAGTGCTTGGCCTATCAAGAGCTACTCATACAACTGAGCTTGAAGGTAAGCGCAGACACACGCTCCTTCTGACCCCTCTTATCAATCTTTATATTACTAACTCAATCCCTCAATCAGTTACGCATTCGCACTGCTGTTGAAGCACTTCATTTCGACTTATTTTCCCAACCAAACGATACCATTTTTTTTTTAAGAATTCTTATCCTATAATATATTTTTTTGTATATTCTTAATGATCATCAACAATCAAATCGATACTGCGTTGAATACAACCTTTGTTTATGTACCTTGCAGATGCTTAGATTGGAGGACTATATCTAGGGAATCATTGAACGGAATATTGAAGGGAATATATCTCCACTTCGGCCACCACGCCATCCTTTCCTGAACTGTATTGTATTTTCATTCATTATCGAGACCTAATCAGTGCCAGTGAGAGTGAGAGGTCAGCGTTCAAGGGAAAATGAACAAAACCCATCAACAAATGCACCCACTTTTCCCCTTGGAACTTTACCTAATTACGTGCAGCACTTACCGGCAAAGAAATGGAGTTAAAGGAGTGCCAGGACAACCACAGACTTCCTGCATTCAAGAGACTGTTTGCCTAACGGGCTCTACTCCGTACTCCCTTCAGTCAGGTGTCAAGAGCAACAAGAGCCAACAAAAGGCGTTGATGTCTTGGGGACAGGATACAAAAAACATCAAACTTCATTCGCATTCCTTAATTTTTTGCCTCAAAAATCCAGTTAAACCCTGAAAGAGATGAGAGAACTCAAAGGCGAAAATGAGCCGAAGCCCAGGTCGAGACTGTAGCCCCTGTCCATGTCCCTGTCCCCTCCCCTATATCGTCGGCACTTTGCACTTGAGCAGATAAAGGGCTTCCAATGATACTTTGAAATCAAACACGATGGCGGTGGAGATGGTGATGAAGATGACAGCACAGCGAGGACGCTGGTGCTGTGGACGGAGGATGACGAGAAAATAAGCAGCAAACGGCGACCTATTTGACACACGGCGTACTCTGCTCTCCGGTGGAAATTAAAAAGCGCAAGACGGCGCTTCTTTTGAAGTTCCGCTAGTAATTGTCCCAGTGATGTTGCCACGGACAACCTGCAACCTAGACAGTGCTGAATGACAGTGTCCAATGAGTAAACCAGAATCCGAAACTGTTTTACAGCCAGCCATAGTCCCAAACTCGTGATAAAACTCAATTGAACTTATGTTCTGTCAAGTAGTAGAGCAATGGAAGAGTTTCTCCAGTCGCGGCTTTACTTTTTTACCCGGTTTTCGATAATTACATATATACCGATATATGAAATCCTACAATTTATGTAAGCTATACAATATATTTTATTTTTATAAATATTTAATATTTCTGACACCTCCGCAACGGGGCGCACACTGGGCTAAACTCTTCGAGTACCGGGTATTAAAACGCTAGAAGAATAACCAGATCGTCGATCAGTTTCTAGAGCACACTGAATGGAGCCTGAGTCCAGACCCAACACAAAGGGAACGTTATGGCTTCATTTTTCTCTGCGTCTGCATATAATCTTCACTTTTCTGCAAGGTATCCTCGCCCGATTAAGGAGCACTCCGCGCACTCCTTCCACTAAACAAGACCAAGACCTGTCCCCAGTTCCATCCAGTTGGAGGACGAATGCGAGTGCGTGTGCGTGTGCACGAGTTAAAACTAAATGGCCCGTGGAGCACAACAGACGCCCTAGCGAAGACGATGGATGTACGGACGATCGGACGGGTGGACGGATGGCTGGATGGATGGATGGCGGCAAAGGGTTCGCTAATGCAATTGATGTGCGGCGCGCCGCCCTATGTGGGGCATGAGGGGGCGTTCCAGCGACTATGGATTGTAGGGGGGACACTGCGGGCTGGCAGGCGCATTGAGGCGGCAACCTAATAAAAGGAACGAAAACAACTTGTTTTCCAATTTTACAATTTAACAAGTCGCCATTAGACGACGTCGCCTAGCCGGGCTGGGCCTGGTCTGCCCTACTCTGCCCTGACATAGCGCGAGTCGTTAGTCTTGGGCCCCGTCCCCTGTCTTCAGACCTCCGTCCTTACTTCCTTCAGCCCAATACGCAATCCACAATCCTTTTTTCCAGAGATACCACACCCAACCCAACCAAACCGAACCGAGCAAAACCAAAGCAAACCATCAACAACAACTGGCGAAAGAATTCCAAAGAAAATCGACTGCTATTGGATTCCAGGCTCCCATGAATCCTTTGCTATCCGTACACCAGCTCAAAGGCTTACCGGAACTGAGAAATAAAATAAAATAGAACAGAAAATAAAATAAAATCCAGCCAAAGGCAACAACAATAGGAAAAAAGCCAGAGCCCCAAAAAATTGTTCTCGGGCAGAGCGTACAAATTTTTCGAATTGTTCGCTGGAGACTAATAAAATCAACGACGTGGAACTTCAAGCCGTTCCCATGGACCTTGCCGAAAGATGCTCATAGCGAGTGTGGGCTGTCTCTGGCTGGCAGAGACAATGAGTCGTCGTTGGTCGGGCACCGGCGACGTTGTCTCACATGCAGGACCCACAACCAGAAACAGGACCAGGACCAGGACCACAGGCAGACAGAAGCAGCACTGGGACCAGTACTTGGCCAAGACGAAGGCCAAGAGCAAGACCTGCTCGGAGCCAGTCTGAAAGTTATTAAACAGTTAAGCGGCGTCGCACGTCGTCGCGTTTTGGTTGGCCAAGTCTGAGATTTGCTGCCCTAAACCAGAACACCAGAACACAAGAACACCCACATAGCCACATATACACACAGGGATCCACGTATCCGGAGAAGAGTTCAGTCTCCCCATCCAGCATCGTGTCTTTGTTTGTTGCCAGGTCGAAGACGCAGCCAACGTTGTCTAATTTATATTTAGCAGCGTTACCCGGACAGAGGCAGAGACGTTGCCCCCATCCCAGCAGTTGCGAGCAGGACATCGCTGGCTCGTTGTGTAGGCCTTAATCAGCCCGGCCGCCATTAATAAATCAGAGTCATTAAAAATGCAGCTGCCAGTGAATGGAAAAAAGGCAAGCGAACAACGTAATAGAAAAACGAACACAGAGACTCAAAAAAGAAATAATTGAAAGAAAGTCAATACGAAGAGAGAATGCTCTGGTAATGGTTTTCTCGTCTTCGACTTTTAATAGCGAGTGAATATTTCTATCGCTCAGCATGACTCTCTCGTCAACAGCAAACGAGAAGACTGATAAGTAGAGGATGAGTCGAATGGAGCAAGAACGGTCGTGTTCGTTTAATTAAAGAAAATTACTGACTGAATCTTATTACTTAATTTGTTGGCTATAAAATGTATTTATAAAAAAAAGAACAAAAACCTTTTAAACACCTCTACACGCTAAAGGAAGTTCCAAACTAAGTTTCAATTAGTGAGATCATACACGGAAACCCTTTATGGAATTCAAGAAATTTAAAGTATTAAATTCGGTTTGAATATAATGATAAACTCCTATCAAAAGTTTGAGTTTGAGATAGAAAATACCAAATTATACTTCTGATCCAGATCGGATCTGAGACCCGAATCTCTAAGGATACCAACTAAACTTAACGAGCAAGCCATTCTGTTTTTCACAGATGGCTTGCAGTAAGGGTAAAATACAAATTGGAAATCGAATGAAAAGATACCACTCGCCTTAAGCTGCGGCCAGGACATGCCCATCCAGGGATCCGCAGGATTCGTTCATTAAGCAGGCGGACCAGTCCGTCGCTGAATCACACAAAGGGACACTTTACAGCCGAATGAATCTAATTAAAATGTAATTATAAATGTAACCGTTAAGCGGAAGTATCCGCGGGATACCAGCCGGGGTGTCAGGCGCATCAGGAGCCGCCGCATCAGTGGCAGAATCAGTAGCGGGTGGACCAAAAAATGGTAATAATGAA
Source organism: Drosophila algonquin (assembly GCA_035041765.1). Classification (NCBI taxonomy): domain Eukaryota; kingdom Metazoa; phylum Arthropoda; class Insecta; order Diptera; family Drosophilidae; genus Drosophila; species Drosophila algonquin. The sequence goes on along the minus strand of JAWNKY010000209.1, from coordinate 2,805,508 downwards.
AAAGAAAATAAAAAATTAGAAGCGACAAGCAGCAAACCCCTTAATCATGACGCCCTAGCGCCCTCGATTTATGCTGAGACATTTTCCTAGTCCTTTTCTTTTCTTTTCTCCCGTCTTTCTTTGATGATTTGCTTTTATTTATTTTTCGCTGCTAAGGACTCTTTAAGCTATCTTAAAGGAGGCCCATGGTCAGCCAGTGGGCAAGACTGTATGCAAAAGAAGGGATACAAGCTTGTGTGCAATAAAACAAATCTTAATGAAATTTAAAACCATTTGAGAGTTTTTCACCCACACTAGGACACGGATACGGACACAAGCTAACATACATTACATACATGGGCAGTAAAGTCAGTGGGCGTGGCATTTCTTGAACAAAAGTTTACTGAGAAATGCCAGCCAGGCAGCCAGGCGAACCAGCTGGGCAACAGTCTTTTGTCGCCGTCTCCGTCACCGTCTCCGGCTCCAGGACTCCAGTCTTAGTCTTAGAGTTGGCTCGGAGTTTTTGGGGGCTGCCCCAAAACGTTTGACCCGCACACCCTAGACGGGGTCCTTGCAGGTCCTTGGCTGCTGTTGCTGTCCTTACTGCTTTTATTGCAGTAAGCCTGCTCTAAGTGCGTGTCCTGGTCATGTAATCGCATTTCAATTTAAAGTCATTCATTCAAATACTGCCCAAACAACAGAAGATGGCCGCACAAGACTCCCAAGATGGAGCTGGACCAGCATCCACACACACACACTCGTACATACTCATATGAGCTTGAGAAAATTGAAAATTCCATGGCGTGCATATGTATGTACGTATGGAAATCTGGAGATGGTAAATGACAAACAATTTAATAGAAGGAATAGTATATATGTAAATGCATGCATTAATAATAATAAGTTTCATCTTAAAAACTTTGATGTTTATCTTTAAGCATTTAGTTCTGTGAATTCATATTTAGACAACTTCATGTCTATGAGGCATGTCTCTGTGAATGCATCTTTAAGAATGTCAGCTCTTGATAATTCATCGTTCATCTCTAAACATGTAAGTCTGTGAAAAATGCCTCTCGAACACAATGCCTCTCCCTTCTATAGAATGCTCTGTAAAAATCTCGATTCAAAGAAATATTTTTTAGAATAACTCAATATCTACGAAACTCATCTCTAAGTTACGCATATCTAAGAACTACCATCTCCAGCACACACATCTATAGCTCTTGATAGTTTGCATACTCCCATGTGTACCTCTGTGTCTCTCTGTGTGTGGCAATAGTTTGACACTTGCAATGCACATAAATTTTGGACACTGTCGCTGCTGTTGCTGACCGACTCCCCAATCACTCGACCCGCCCTGCCGCACACTACCCCAAAGGGGAAGAAGGGAACTGCAGAAAAGTCGTAAAGCGCTTTTAAGCACACAAATTAACCACAGAACATGGACAGCAGCAACAGCAGCAGCAGCAGAGCAGCACTACCACCCAACCTCTGGGTCCCCTCCATGTCCCTCTACCACCAATTCGTGACCATCCTCCACCCCCTTTGGGGGCATCCATTTTGTTTGTCTATTTCGTTGTTTATTTGTTTTTGTGTGCACTCAAGGATTTCTAAGAACTTTAACTTTGCCAAAACTGTGTGCACCCATACATGCTGCCTTACTTTTGTTCAATAGTGTGTGTGCCTGTGTGTTTGCGTACTTATCAATGTGTGTGTGTGTGTGTGTGTGTGTGGGCCAAAGATTCATTTGCACTGCCACTGGCTGCTGGAACTTCACATTGCGCAGTGACCATTAACGAATTTTCAACTATGTGCATTCCGTTCCCTGTCCCCTTGCTACTGCTTCCTAGCCCCACCCTCAGCGCCTGGCCCCGGGGCGCGCTGGCAACTGTCCTGGACACGGCACGACTCGCATGACTGCCCCGGCCACAGAGAGGCGACCCATCCGATTGGTATGAGGTATGGGATGAGGGGTTAGCTTAGCTGTCCAAAGATCGTTCGAGGAAATTAATATTCCACTTCTGGCACTTACTTACGCTAAGCAAAAACCATCGCCCACCACCCCAAAATGGATCCTTCTTGGTGATACGCCCCCAGCTGCTATTTAGTTGGGGCTTCATCGTGGCAATTCTCAATTCTCAATTAAATTGCTCTTGGCGCCATTGGATTTTTTACTCGAGGGCTCCTGCGTCTCCTGGTAGCTCTTGGCTGCTTTAGAGATTCTGCTTCATCTTCAGCTACCGTCAGGCATTACTTCTTGAAGCCCCTACTGCTTGTATTCTTAGAGTTCTTTGTTTTTCTGAAAGTCCCTACTTGTCCGGCGTCTCATTTTCCAATTAATTTCCTTCAGCAAAAATGCATAATCAGTTCATTAGCAAAAGAGAGAGAAAAGCGACGGAAGAGAGACGGAGACAGAAACCAAGTAAATTACGCGTTTCCCATAGCGGCATGGCCACATCAAAGTGACCAGTCCCCCAACCTTCATGCCACATCCCCTTCCTGAAGTGCATTCCCAAAATAAGTCCCGGAACCAACGCTGCCACATCTCACAATTAGACGCACAAAGTCAAACGTCAACAAATTATAGCCACATGGGCACACAGCCCCCAAACCCCCATACCCATACCCACACCCACCACCACCCCAACCCCTCTGAGGTTTTCACAAATTAACAAACAAACCATCAAGTGAAAAGGAAAAGCAGCTGCCCCAAAAGAAAACCCACAGCAGTAAAATTTGAGAATGTAAAATACAAACAGTAGAAGGACGAAAATTTGTTCATAAGGAGACAACAGAAGAGAGCAGAAGACAGACACATGCCAACCACCAAAACGTCTCCCACCGGCCTCAAACCCCTCCTCCCATACCCATACCCATACCCATCCCACCGATCCCACTGTCCGGCCAAGACATGGGGACTGATTTACATTAATGAACGCCTGAGTGATTCTCCCGTTTTTTTGGGTCTGCGGGCCAGCAGCAGAGGAAGTAGCAGAAGCAGCTGTCGACTGAGGGCTTTAATTAATTAAGTTCACATGACCAGAGGCGGGTTGGAGATGGACGCCTGGGATGGATGGGTCTTTCGGTGGTTCCTCTTATTGCTTCCTGGCCATGCGAATGCCATTGGCCCGTGGTAGCGATCGAAATGCAGTCGATCGATGGAAGGCCTTCACTTGTCCCTCTCATTACACGCCAATTATTTTGTTTTATCTCACTTTTCCTTTCGGTCTATAGCCCCAGCTTCCCAACCCTCCGAAATGGCAATTTGGAGTCATCAAAAAAGAACTAGCCATAAAAGAAAGAGAAAGGCTGAAGCGATGGGAAATAAGACTAGAGGGAGAGACACAACCCGTTGAAGGGCTGTACTGAAGGCCGAACAAATGGCAACTAAATCAGCCCCGCAGTGTAGTTATGTACAACCCTGCCCAAAAGAACGTTAGCGTTAGCCGGCGACTGACCAAATGCCGGACAAGGGAACGGTTCTTTTTGTAGCTTCGAGCTCGAACTCGTACTCGGACCCGGACCCGGACATATAGACAAACAAACAAAAAACGGACCTTAACTCGGACTCTGGGCTTCGTTTTTTATTATGCTCAGAAATCACATTAAAAGGCAAACTCAAATATTTTAATCAGATTTTCGCCAAAAGGACAAACACACCCCTTGACCCACGCACGGAAGATTGGGAAAACATCAGCTCTCGGAACGGAACGGAATTTCTTCGTGGACATTTTAATTTCTGCACCCTGTAAAAGAAATGTAAAGATGTATGTCGAATTCATGCTGACTACTTTTGATATGTAATGGAAGGAATTTTCGACGAAGAAAAGTAGTTTATTTACATTAAAATATTTGTCGAACTCAATGTGAGACACACCACAAATCTCTGGCACTACTCATGGATTATTACTTAGTAGGCTCTCTCATTTTCTGCGCTGATTTTTTCAGCGGCAGATTCTTCCTCTGTCCGTAGTGGGTTTTCGACAGTGTAAGGGGTAGCATTTGGTCGACTAGCTAACACCCCTTGAAAGGCACTCTCTTTAAGCACAATGTGTGTTAATGTGCGTCAACGCCAAGGCCTTGGCCACAGATCTTCATCCCCATTCTCATCAATCGACGGATGAGTTGTCTCAGAGCAACAACGTGGACCAAAAGCCGAGTGCCGTCGAAAGGAAATGGCCACAGCTGTTCCATTCATCCATTTGGCTCGTTGGCTCGTTGTCTTGTTTGCCCCTTTCGCAGCATTCCCCGACCCATCACTGTGTGTGCCCGCTTCCGCTTTGGGGCGTGCCAGGTCCAGCTGCCGAAAAAATAGCAAAAAAGGACGAGCGCGTCCAGCTCTGTCTGCCACATCCACTACCACATTCATCTCCATCCCCTGGACCCAGGGACATGACATCCACTTTAAAGCATAAGTTGCGGTTCCAGCGAAACGAAAAACTCATTTTCATCTGATGACTCCTCCATGCCCATACCCATGCCCATGTCTCCACTCCTACCCCGCAACACACACCGTCTCGCCTATGGGCTGGCCACAGACTTTGGGCTAGATTGATATTTACTTTGTTGTAGAATACTTTTTGGACCAAGCCGACAACTGGACATCATTGTGGGCCCTTACTCCTTGCTCCTCCCTTGTGCTTACTTTACCCTCCCCTTTATCTACCAGAGGGTCGAGCAGACCCCTCCACCACCCACCCAGAGAGATTGAGAGTGAGCGGAGAAATGAAAATCATGCCACAGAAATTCTCTAGCGACATTTTCAACAAATTGACACAATTTTCAAGATGCTTAAACGTGAAAATTGCCCGGCCAAATAAGTGGGTGGGGCTCCATGTAGCCCGTGTGGCAAGTGTCGCCACTCAATGACGCTACACGACACTTGGCGCCTTTGTTTTCACACGCCCCAAAAGGCACTAAAGTGCCATTTTAGGGGGCTCAAGTGGAGAGTCCATCCAGCCCCACCTTAGGTCCGGGGCCAGCAGCCCGAGAGTACTTTAAAGTTGCAGTCAACTCCGTTGGCGACAAATTAGAATGTAGAATGGACCTCCACTCCGGCCGTGCCCCCACTCTCCACGCTCTTGTTCAAATCAGCCTTGGGGCTGCAGGCACAAATGGGCGTGACAGAGGCAGAGTAAACACTTGAGAGCGAGCGCATCCCTAAACGATGCCCACGCCCATGCCCTGCGCCCATTGCCGCTGGAGCTGCGTTCCCATGACAGCCGTCGATTAAGGGGGGGAGGTTCTCTGTTTCACCATCACCACCTCTTACCATACAATACCAAGGCTTTGGAGCAATTGAAGCGATCAAAGGGCATAAATTTATGCAAATTATTTTCACGCCTTTTTAGATATGCAATTTTTTTTTTCCCCCTCTTCCTTTGGTTTTTTACTGTGGACGTCTCGGACTAGGGTGTGGTGGTAAAATATATGAAGGGAACCATGCCCCAATATGTGCTTATCACTGGACTTAGCCGGATATATGCAGTCGAGATTGCGGTCTGGCTGAGATCAACAAGTGAAATTGCAAAAATCTAAGTTAAATATATGTAACAGCAAAGAAAAGTATACCAGAGTCAAAACAACTTTTTAGACACTTTTTATACACTTTTTTTTATACAGAAAAATGTGTGCGTGCCTGTGGATAAGTTCGACTTTTTTATGCACACTAGGTGCTCAAATGTGTAATGCCTATTTTGCACTACCCAATATACAATGTAATGTAAGTTTTAATGCTTATAATGCTCTTTCCAATATACAATGTAATGGAAGTTATAATGTAAATACTACACTACCCAATATACTATGTTATTGAAGTTGTAATACTAAAACTGGAAAAAAATGAGCTCAAAATATATGTATATTCACATAAAAATAGAAATACTTTTTACTTAAATATATTATTTTTATTTTATATTCATTTTTAAATATTTTTTAATTTAATATATTTATATAAATTAACATTCAAATATATAAAAAAATATGTTGATCTTTATGGAATATTTTCTTTATTTTCTGAGTCTGGGCGCGTTTACTTTTGCACCATATTTCCGCTTTAACACACTGCCTTTTTGAATTTTAAACGGGTGGCGTGTGGTTTTTTTCCCTCTCGCTAGGGATGTATTTTTTCGCAGCACCTAGAAAGACAAAAACGATAAAGTTTATGTATTATAAATATTAAATAAAAATAAAACATTTCGGCTTACAATGTAGAGCATTGTTTAATGATGGAAAATTTTTGAATGCAGCCTTCTCATGGACGCCATCGTAGTTTAATTCCGTAATTATATTTTTTCCAATAATGGAATCAACGTTTCCGACGAGGTAATCCTTTATAATTTTTTTATTATGTTAACCTGAAATAAATTTGCAAAACGAAAGTGTTTTTATTAATAGGTATACATAAATTGTAGCATAAACAAATATTTTGTATTCGCATATGTTCATATTGCCGCAGCCAGCCTATGCCGCGGCTCACAACGTCCGCACTCGTTCTGGCAGATCATTGACAGCGGTTTCCTCGAGAAAATATGCCCCATTATGGCGCGCATCCGTGAAATTGCCGTGTAAGCGTGGACCAAAAGCCAGGTGTTGAGAAGCGCCAAACGTCATCTGGCGACCGCGCGCACCGAGGACGAGAGGACGGGGACCAGGCCCAGTCAATTAGCCAAATTGTTTTTATGGCTAAGAACGCAACCGAAAGCAAAGCTGGGGCAGATGATTCCTGATTGTCTTGATGGGCATCGCATTTGTTGAGTGTTGCCTGGCCCCAGCTGGTTTCTGTGCCGTTACTGATCCGCTGCCGCTGTTGCACCCACATCAAGTGGGGTCGCGAGCCGTCCACTTCCACCTTCTACAACCCTTGGTAATCCGCCCCATTCCACACACCCTACTCTCCTTCTCGAGTTGAGGCGCAAACGTGTGAGAATTTTGCGTAATTGAGTTTCAACTTCAAAGCTCGCTAACCGCATGCACTCGAATGGGGACCCGGACCGGGCCCCGAGCTCTGTGCTCCCAGCTCTGTTAGCTGATTTGCATATGCGGTCCCACCTTTTCCCGTTGCTTTTCTCATGGCGAAAGGTCAACGCTGCCCTGGGCCTGCTACAGGGTCCTCGTACGGGAATGAGGCTGGGCATATTTGAGCTGTCAACACCTCCCACCCACCCGAATAAGGGAAAGGCCAAAAGCAAACCCAACTGGTTCGGGTTGGGTATGAGCGGTGGTGTTTGGTGTATGAGCGGTGGCGGGGGCTGTGTGCCAAGTGAGTCAAATTAGAGTGGAGTCCAGCTTGGCTCCGATTTGGTTTGGCTTGGGCCATGGATAAACACTTAATTTATCAAAAATGTTCACTTGTTATGCTAATGGAAAAGGCAGTCGGTAGCGGGGCAATAGTATAATTTTGTGTGAAGGAAGAGCCCACTCAAAAATATATTTAATGAACGGATGTGAACCAAATATAATCAGTTTGATAGCTTTATATGAAAATGAAAAATTAGTTTCCACTGATATAAACAGACAGACAAACTATATTCTTAAACTACAAAAGAGTTCAGCTTTTTTCACTGTAATGATTATATTTGGGTTTTAGATAATATAAAAATTAGTATCTTTATATATTTTTATAATTGTATGAAAAAAAAACACTTCGCATTAGCCTATAATTGAACCCGAGCCGTTCGCGTGAGAGGCGAGCATTTTTCCACTGAGCTACAGATATTTTGTCAATTTGATTATAATTTTCCTAATGATTAAGTTACTTTCACTTAACTTTCATTCGATAAGCTGGTCTCATACCCTTTTTTTGCATCGCTCCATGGCTGCATCGATCCCGCTTTCTAGCATCTCTACACAAATGTATAGTAATTATTGATATTCATTTATTCTAATAGCCTGTTACTACGTTTGAATTATTGAGTGTGTATTGAGTGAGAATTGGTTGCATTTAGTTGAGTTTGTCCGATTTTCCGAATATTTCATCCCTGATCTGCCTATCGTTGAATGATCAGCACTAATTACAAGAAAAATTAGCTGCTCAAGATTTAAATTATGGCGCGTAACATTTATGGGTGAGGAAAAAGGGGCAAATATACATACAATCGTTAATACCAATACTTTAAACTAATTTTGTCATCAAATCAACCATATTAACATGATTTATAAAATTCGATTGGGAATAGGCATTTGAAACGTCAACAGTTCCCAAAAAGATCCATATCGCGGCTATTATAATTTGTAATACATTATTTAATATAAAAAAAAACCTAGAAAATGAAATTCCAATTTCTTTTGGATGTATTTATATGATGCCATAAATGGTTTCTGGTTTCTTGCTCTGCCACAAAAAGAATTAGTTAGCTGATAAAGTCTTTATGTTGCAAAATAATTATAATTAACAGATCGGAATGCTGGAATGCGGAATGCTTCTTTATGCAGTTGGGACAATTCGGGAACTTATACATTTTTATAAGCGAATGGATTTATTGCTTTTCGAATCACACGAGCAGATATATTTCGCCATTAGTGATTATTGATTGATTTTTACGCTAACATCCCATAGAGATCCCAAAACATCGATATATTGCGTAAAATAGCAAGTGCCACACATAAATTTATTTTTTTTAATAGATAATAATAAAGTTTAAATAAATTCGTCAGATTAGCTGAGAAAAAATTCTCTGGAATTTGTATTACATATTGGTGCGAAGAATATGGTTGCGCCCCTTTGAAAATGTCTGACAATTTTGACATATTTTATATTGATTACTTAAATACCTAAATAAACGGTGAAACAAAATCGAAAATGTCCACGATTCGGCCAATGGTGAAATTCTGATGTCTGTCCGCTTATGTCCGACATACGTCTATTCTTTGTGAAACCCTATACTTAAAAAGTGGTTGAGGCTGTGAAGCGAAGAAAACATTTTTTTTTGAAAATTACAAAAATATTTGTTTTTCAGATGAATATGTTTAGATCGAAGTTTTTAAATAATATAGAAATAGCAGTGAAACCAGCATAATCTTGAAAACTTTCGAACTATGGATATCAATAGGGATATCTTCAAATCATCCCGTTCTACGGATAAGCAGATCTGAAATGAAAAAAAAACACTCAATTTGCATCGGCCGGGAATTGAACCCGGGCCGTTCGCGTGGGAGGCGAACATTCTACCACTGAACTACCGATGCTTGATTAACACTTTTTCGATCATACAGTTGTAAAGCTTTATCCACAGGATACAGGACAGGCTAGTTTTTATATCAAGCCACACATTTTCGGGGAAGGGAAATGTTGCTAAACTGCTAGTGAAGTCTTGGTGTCAGAACGACATGTCTCTGCCGTTTCTTCTTCTCTCCGAGCGGAGATACATGCAGGTACATACACATGTACATATGTATGTCGGTTCACAGGGATATCATTTCGCGTACATATTTACTCTCCTTCCTGATGGGTGTAACTTAATCATTTTTACATACTTTTTTCTGATAGATTCGCAAATAATTCCTATTCTTTCTAAAGAAAAGGTTTTGTTAGGATAATCCAAAAGCCTTAAGGGCCACCTGAAGGGTTATAAAAAAAGGGATTTACGCAAGGATCGACATAGTAGTCAAATCGGAAAAGACTATTTTGTTGTTTTCATAATGCTAGGGCGATTCCCAAATATGATTTGTAGAGCATCGATACAAGAAACTATGGACTTTCTGTACTCTATCTGTTGTACTCCCATCTCCATGCTATCTCCTCACTTTCAGCCCTCTTCTCTATTCTCATCTGTGCCCCTCTATATTTGCAATGCTCATACCATTCGCCCTGCTGTATGGTATGTCTTCAGTCCTCTATCTCTCTTGTGCTGTTTTGTCTGGCGGGCAAAGTCATAACTTCACTTATCAACATTAGCTGTTGCCAGAGGGGTGCGGGGTAAGGATATGGTGTGTGTGGCAGGGGCAACGCTTGAGATATTCATATATTTTAATACGCTGTTTATATTTTATGAAGGCAAATGAATGCACAAGGAAATGAAGGCGCACAACAGAACACAGAACTGTGCTACAAACGAATGTGGAGAACGGGTGTAGTGTACGATATGGGTGTGGGTGTGGGTGTGGGAGTGGGAGTGTGGGGTACCCAAAAAATTCAACACCAAATGTGTAAGTGTGTGTGTGTGGATGGCGCAACACACAGACAAGGCAAGAGAGTCTTGGCAAAACCGAAAACCCAACCTCGCTTCGAGCTATAGACGAGTTTACAGTTATCAAGGGAAAATTATCATCTGCCATGAATCTCGATAAAATTCATATTCATATGCGAGCCCGAGCCCAAGCAACGCAAGCGCGGTGCAAGGGAAAGAGCCACAATGTCCGGGGCCGGCATTGTATCTAGCTGGTAGCTAACCACACCCACACACACATACACACACTCGCTCATACAGGTCCCAAAATGGGATAGCTGTACGTGTATCTATGTGAGTGGCAAGTGGTCCGTGGGTCACAGGAAACAGGGACGATGGGCCCGCCAGACACACGTTTGCCAGCAACAGCAACGGGAACAGAAAAGGGCAACAGCAACAGCAGCAACAATTGCTTGATATGGAAAACGGGCTCACAACTAATTTTTGGAAACAAATGACTCTCGTCCTCTCTTAACCCAAACCCAAACCCAAACTCGACCCAACCAAACCCGAACCCGTATCCGGACCCCAGCCCTTACCCACTCCCTCATATTAAAGCTGATTTAAGGCAGAGTTTTGGTAGAAATTGCTGTTAAATTGCTTTCAATATTGACGGTCTCTTTGGTTTCACTGCTTATGGATAATCTCTGGCAATAAGTGAATAGCACTAGGGAATTATTATGATGGGAATTCTTATTGAAACACAGCGTAAGAGGAGCCAGCGAATCTGAAAGATATACGTAATTAATAGGTAAGAGAACAAAATCGTGCCTATTGTTTTATTTTTGTTTTATTTTTGTCATAATTTATAATAATAACTTCAAGGTAAACTTGACCACACCTTTGTGATAAATAAGTGGTTTTGCAGTGCTTCCCATAAAATTCGTCAGGGGCAGTCATATTGACTTGAGCGCCTAAAAGTATGTGGGGAAAAAGGACAACATTAATGCATATGTTTCACTGAGCGCCGTAGCCTTTAGCAATTGAGTGAAACATCCATGGATAGAAAAGGTCATTTCCCGCAATGTCCGCAAACTCGAGCGTTGCTCCTGCAATCTGGGATGCAAAGCGCCAGAGCAAGAGAGGTTTTGGTTGGTTTTCATGTTTAATAAATTTATAGTGTAGATTATAAGTGCTTTATTTTTGTTTTATAAAGCTAATAGTGGGATTAACGATCATGGTTGGAAGGGCGAAGCGCAAGCACTGCGATGCACTGTGACCTTATCTCTCTTTGTTCTGTCTGACCCTCGTTCTGGGCGTGTAGTAGTGTCCTATATTTTTGTGGATAGTACAGCCACTGCTGATTTTTCCAGCCAACACGAATGACGCTTATTTGCTAAAAGAAAGATTGCATTTGAATGAAATGAAGTCGTTTACAGTCTTAAAGTCAAAGTAAATATCTTAGTATAATAACCGGGATATGAGAGCTTCCATAGACTGCTGGATGCGATGCTCGCCAGCTTTAAGCCAACAGCGTAGCCCACACTCAAAGGGCAGTGCGATAATTAAGTAATTTCAGATTCCAGATTCCAAATCCTGTGTTTGCCGCATCTTTCGAGGAGCCGGGGCCAGGCCAAAGCACTTAAATATTTACAGTTATATGTATCTGTAGTTCAAAAGATAAAAGTGCGCGTGCTGCCTAACGCAGTCCCACGCCACCGCGGTCTTTACTGAGAGTGGAGTGGGTTCTGGGGTTGGACCATCAAGTGAACAGCAACAGCAGCCGTAGCAGGACAAGGACTACGACCATAGCCAGAACGGGAACCGGGACTAGTGGCGGGGTGTGCGAGTTCATTAGCAGGCAAAGGGTTTAATTACCTTTTCTGTTCATTTAGCGCCACTTGGCTAACGCGCTCTTGAGCAATGCAAACCGAAAACCGACTCAAACAAGAGCTTGGCCGAGGACTGAGCACTGAGGATGGGTGGCGGTGGCGTTCCATGGATGGACCACCTGAGCTGCAGTGCGTCTCCCTTCTCTCTCAGGCAAACACAACTTTTCATGTACACAGTTAATTAAAAAAAAGAGAGAGGCAGCAGAAGCCGGGAAAGTCGTAAAAAAGAAGCAGCTCAAAAGTACCAGCAGCGGTCCTCAACTGGAACACTGGAACTAGAGTGGATGCCGCTGCTTGAGTTCACCTCTTCCCCCACTCTCTCTCTCTCTCTCTTTCTCTCTCTCTCTCTCTATCCCTTTCTCTCTCTTCACAATTAGCGTCAGAGATACACGACAGAGTGCTTTAGTATGTGTGTGGGAGGAATATTCCCGCTAAAGGGAAATTAAGGAAGCTGCCAGGCTGTAGACCGGGAACATGAAAGAAATTAGCATCGTGACCGAAACTCCGAAAGTCTGACCTCAACGAAACCCAAACCCCGACCCGGCCCATACCTATACCCATACCCGTACCCGGAGAACCACTTGAAGGCGCACTTATTACACCTGAGCTGCAGCTAAGTATGTTTACAAGATGTTCCGGCTGGGTAGCGGAAGCCTGAATACTAAGAGAACTCAAACTCAACTCGACTTCCGGCCTCCTGCTCCTGCACTTGATCCCCATCATGGTTCTGGGCGTTTATTATACCCTTTGAGAAGGTATTATGACTATGACCGAATATTTATAGTGTAGAAATATCAATTAAAGCAGTTCAGACCGAATAATATACATATATATCTGTATTTTTCCTTCGAATCAGATGAAAATGATGTAGTACATATGTTTCTAAATGTATCTACATATATGTATGTGTAGTGTATCTTTAACTTCGTTTCTCAAAGATATCCTTTTTGTTTAATAAATGTACACAAATAGGCGGTTGGCAACCAAGTTACGAGATGATGATGAGTGAAATAGGAAGGACTGTAACCCAGTTCGGCCCACTTATAAATCCTTTAACTGTCGCTCGTCGCCTGTGCCATGGCAGTCGAAGAAAATAAATTTTACCCAAGGGGGTAATCGACAAAATATATTCGATAAGAAATTTGTATTACCAAAAACACAGCACAAGATGATGTAATCATCGATTTGGGGGTTGGGATGGGTCTGGATGGCCTGGGTCTGGGTCTGCTCTCCCTCTCGCATATCCCATATCTTTGTATGGGATTCGGGGCACTGATTGCTACTCCTCCACAGGGCTAGATGGCTCCTTGGCCACCTGCTGTTCTGCCGTTCTGGCATTCTGTGTGATGTTGTCACTCGCTGAATTGCTTTGGAGACCTCTAACGTGACTAACGGGCGCCACAAAGGTGTCGTCTGGCGGCGTCTGGGAACGGCCCTGGGATTGGCATTGGCCAGGGGGTGGGGTTTGGATCAGACAGCATCCAATGACAGGAACAGCAACAGCAACAGCTACGGCTCCATGCACCGATTGCTTTTTAATCGATTCCATTTACAAATAAATTGCTTCGCATGCTTCGGGTTCGAGTTCGGGCTCGGGCGGGTTGATTTATCTATTGCCAAGTGCAGTTTTGCCAGCCATGAAGCAGAGCTACATAGTAGATACGACGAAGAGATACTCTACAGACTCATGTCTGAGGTCTGCTCATATAGGTTCTTATATTCACTTGTTAGAATGGGTTCTCGTAAATATTAACATAGGATGTCATTCAAATATTTGATAGCTAGATAGCTTCTACTTAAAATTCAGAGACCGTTTTCAGATTTCAGAGGATTTTTTAGAATGCTTTCGAACTCTCTCAATTAGCAGAATGGTATCTTGAAGTTATACGATTTATCCATTAGAATATTAGTTTCATAGGATTCACCCTGGCAAAGAAGTAAAAGAAGATGTAGAATAAAACAGAGTGAACATTGTGTTTCCATTAGAAAGGAATTTCTAAAGGGATTTCTACAGTGGTGGGTCTGCTCTGAAACACAAGGTCCAGGGCTAATGACAAGAATTTCACCTGAACGATTTATTGGCAGATCGGACGTCATAAAACCCTCAGACAATGAAAGCTCCGAGCCTGAAGCCGGTGCCTAATGAAGTTTCGCGGCTTTTAAGATGTGGAAGAGGAATGGGGGGAATGGAATGGGTATTTCCTTTCACTTTTACGACTATGCAACATGTGTCTGGGCATGGTCTTGCTTGGAGCAGCAGAGTGGGATGGGATCCAAATGGAGCAGAGGAGCAGAGGAAGTAGCTGTATTGATTTTTCTCCTTTTTGGTCACCGAAGTTGCCTACTTTTTTCCTTACTTTACGATAACGGGATGGAATGGTATGAGGAAGGGAATGGGAATGGGGAAATGCTAATGGGGTAATGGGTGGATGGGAGTACGCACTTAGCTCTGATGATGGCGCGGCAGGAAAATATAACAATAATAATTTGAAAATTATGAAAGCTATAAACGCATAAATATTCTTCGCAGGCGAAACCATCTCCCATTATATACGACATTTTAATAATTTTCCACACGCCGTCGTCTTGGGCGAACTTTTGCTTTGCTTTTGCTTTGGCTCTGATTGAGAGTGGTGGTTGGGGCAGGGGTAGGCCAGAGCAGGGGTTGGCTGGTTGTTGGCAGACACACACACACACACACAAACATACTGATACAGAGATATAGACACACCCATAAAATGCCTACGAGGAGCGCAACACTATATAAAAATTCATAATGCAAACATAAATTTTCATTTGAATATTTCGCCGTCTTCTTCTTTGGGGTCGCAAATCGCTGCCACACAGTCAGACGCGTCCTTGCTACTAGCTACCCAGTCCCCCACTACGTGGACCCCAGGATCCCACTCCCCGATCCCTGCCAATATATAGACAAATAAATGTGTGGAGCTGCAATAGGCGGCTAGGGCAACGCAAAGGCTGCCTCGACGATGAAAATGCTTTTTTTCAGTCAGAGGCCTGATGCTGTTGGTGCTTCTGATGCTGATGATGCCACCTTCTGCTCGGTCGTCTGGGTTCTGTGTTTCCCCTTTCTAGGCAATACC
Organism: Drosophila algonquin; assembly: GCA_035041765.1. Taxonomy (NCBI): domain Eukaryota; kingdom Metazoa; phylum Arthropoda; class Insecta; order Diptera; family Drosophilidae; genus Drosophila; species Drosophila algonquin. The sequence goes on along the minus strand of JAWNKY010000209.1, from coordinate 2,790,427 downwards.
CTCGCCCCCTGCAATCATATTTTTGGTGTTGTAAACATTTTCCAGTCGACATCATATGAATTATGGGGGTCGTACCGCGAAAAGCTTTTATAATCGTGCGCAAATCGCGCAAAGAGCGAAAAAAAGCAAAGATGATGTACATGCACTGTACACTGCCGTCACCCCACTGAAAACTGCAAATGCCCGAAATATGTTTCCATTCCGCGGTTTGACAAGTTAATGCGAATCTGGCTAAGACCCCAGACCTGCGGCCTTAAGGACGGAGCAAATACAGAGTCATGCTAGTGACGAACGGAGTATGGGATCTCTATCGATTGAACAAGCATGGATAGTTATCAGCATGCTTACATTACTGCACAAGGAAGGGCCCCACTTGATCCCACTTTAAACTGAGGGAAAGCACTTCCATAATCGGGTGGGTTACCTCTTCCGGTACTATGTACTTCGCTCTGGGTCTTCTTTAAGAGTTTAAAGTGCGGAATTCTAAAAGGAATTCGCCTGAACTCTGAAATAAGACCTTTTTAATAAGCCGCAGTCCCTTAAAAATAATATTTTTGAACTTATAAAACATTCATCTCAAAAGGAGATACATCGACTGGGAAGATTAAAATACTGACACACTCCAATTCCATTTAATCGGTGAACAAATAACCATATTATTGTATTTTTTTCTGGGTTTTACAATAAATTTTGGGGGAGCAAAAGGATTCCCGTTTATACCCAAATCTCAGGTGTTCCTACAGGACGTAAGTAACAGAGTGAGTATATGTCATCACACCCGAAAGTTATCCAGGAGTCATCCCAGGATGAGGTGGTTATTAACATTCATTGCCTTGGCTCCCAGCCACTCCGGCGACCTTTAATTGACTGCACATATACCATACTCCTGCTCCTCCTTGTGCTCATCCCCTGGAAGCGTCGGGCCACTCCAGCGTTGACAAATGGAGCGCACGCCCTGCTCGGGACCAGTGTACAACAAGTGAAATTGATGACTGGCCATCAATTTTCTAGAGCCAGGAGCTCACGGAGCCGGAGAGACCTCCGACGATGGCGCCGCGCGATAGCCCCGCCTACATGACCTTGCCTAACCAACGCCAGTCGAATGGGGCATCAACAACATGCCAATAAATGGTCATCCTGTGTCCTTATCCAGGCAAAACCCCCACCCAATCCCCAGCAGCTTGGCACGCGGTCAACAGTTGAAAGTCACGCTTGCATGTGGGAGTATGTAAAGCTGGTTGGGGTTGAGACTCTAATCTAAGGGTTGGGGAATCGCTCTAGGAGTGGGCTGAAGGGTTCATCGTTCACTCTCCATGTTGCGGCCATAAAACACGCCACAGGAATTATTAATGGATCTCTGCACTGGACTCCATCTCGATGGTTTTTGCGGTTGAATACTGAGATTGACAGTGGTGCTGGCCGATGCCGATGGACCCCAGCTAGGGGATGCTAGGGGTGGCGTGGACTCCCCGGGTGTGCCAGCTGTGATTGATTTCGAATCGTTTTTCAATTGGCAAGCCAACAGACGACGGCACCACAGTGAAGTCGGAGAGTCCCCCTTCGTCCGATTGGGGTTATTTAGCTATTTGCATTTGACAAATTGTTTGCTTGTAAAGTCAACGATTGGGCAAGTCTATAACATCCTGTCAATGGGGTTTGGGGCTTGTGGTTGGGGTCGGGGTTGGGGTTGGGCCTGGGTTCTGAGTCCTGGAGTTTGAGTTCTTTCGTTTTCAGTATGTTTCTATCTGCGTGTGTATTTTGGCAATCGTGGTAATTACTCAAAAGCGAATAATTTCGGGGCGAGACGCGGCGCGTTCTGGTAATGTTTTGTTAGTTAATATCCTGTTTGTTATTGCCGCGACCAACGCAATTACACACACACATGGATACACACACACACACATGCAAAATGCAGGTCTTGTCGGATGAATTGATTAAACAATTTCCTACCCTCGACATGACTGCGTTTTTTCGTTGTTCTTTATACCCTTGCTAACCTTTGGGTATAATTATTTTACCCATGTGCTTGTCAAGGCAAATATAATGTATTTCCGACTCTATAAAGGATAAGTACCTATAGGTGCCTTACTTGTAAGGCAGAAACTTTTCACAGAGCATATTTGTAAGAAAATCTAAGCCACAAAAATTCATTATATGTACATATATTAAGGGAAGACAGACTTTTGCGTTGAATTCCATGGCGAAAAGTACACTTTTAGAAAGCATGACCGTTTTAAAATATAAAAGAATTTCTTCAATTTCTTTGGCTAGGAAATGTTTGAATATTTAGTTTTCGGAGTAATTTCAAAGGTACGAGTATTCAAGATAATATAACAAAACTATGTCATATTTAGTTGTATCCCTCTGTTCACAGCTTAGCTTCAAAGTCAGCCCATTGTATGTCCCAAATCTTTGGGGGAACAGCCGTTTTTCGGAACACAATCCGATTAAGTTTATCAGATAATATTCAATCAAAAACCGACTAATGCAATATATAGCAGTTATAGGAATTATAGATCTGCAAGGGTGTTTGAGCCTTCGGTCATCGATGGTAGCTTTTCTCTATTGTTGCTTTTTTTGCATGCGGCAAAACGACAACATTGTAGACCAAGGCCAGAACCTGGCAGGCAGGTAGGTGTGTGGCAGTAGATGAGAGTGTGGGATGAGGGGTGCAACAGAAGTGGGGTGTACGGGGAACAGGCGCATCGTTGTCATTGACAACAAATCACTTTAGTTGTGCGTGATAAATTGAGTTGTTGTGTTTTGCGTTAATTGGGGCAATTTCCATCGAATCAAGTGAAGGCAGTATGGGTAGTAAAGAAGTCACTACCCCTAGTCCACACATATCTCAAACCATTTACACCTACACACAAATACACACACACATACACACACACACTAACACGCACATACGCGAGACGTGCCAGAGTCGAAAATTAATATTGTAACAGAAGCTGTGCCTCAATGGAGTGGGTGATGGAGGAGGACTCAGTGGATGGAGGTGTTGACCGAAACCAGACGCTGACCGTCATACTAAAAGGCTGAACAGGGAGAGGGAATGGTGGCATGGGGCAGGTCCTGCCTGGCCTGATGGCTGCCAAAACGGCAACACGGCGCGTGTCAAATGTCGGCCAAAAAACTCACAGGGACAAAAAAAAAAAACTGAAAGTAAGCACAGGAAAACGGTGAAAGTCCCGCTATGCCGGTCACGTCGCACGTTCAAAATGCCACAGATGTCATCGGTGGCGCAACAAGATGGTGCAGAGGCAGAGGAATGGGGCATGGGCCAGCGACGCTGAAATCTCTGATCTGTTGATGAGATTGTGTCACAGCCGCCAGTCGACGGGAGACGACGAGCGACAGCTTAACTAAGGTTAAGCCTTGGGTTACCCATCCCCATCTGCCATCAACATACTCCTCAACACTCCGGCCCCACACATCGCCCTTACACACACACACAAAAATTCCAAGAGACTGTGAGAGAGGGGAGTAAGGGAATCCTGGGGTTTGAGTGTCAATGACAAGAGTACTTAAGAGATTTTCACATCGTTACAAAGAGAATTGGGATAGAAATTAAAATTAATGCTTTGCGTTGCCAGCTTTTTTCTCCTCCATGTTCTCCAGCTTGGCCGTATTTATTCCTCTGCTTGCTTATGCCTTTGTTCGGACCACAAAGAGGTTAACAGAATACATGGAATGTTGGTTCAGACCCTGGTTCGTAACATGGGGAGCGGTGCAGCAGAAGCTAATGTCCTGAAACGCCATGAAAATGTAAATGGATAGCCGTGTTGTATAGCAGACAGATCACATATTTTGTAAACTATCATGTCCAGTTTTACTGAAATCGACTTATGTAAGCGAATATTCGTAGAATCATACGATTCGTAGAATCAAGATAGAGAGAAGGAGTGGAACCATGACCGCTATTTATGCTCTGCCGTTCTGTTTTCTTGCACCGACAGCAGCCGTTATATTTTATCTCGTTCTCCACCGCCAGACCGTGGACACCACCCGAGGAGGAGTGTGTGAAAGAGAGAGAGAGGGAGAGTAACAGCGTTGAAGGGATAGCAAATTAATTGGCTGTATTCTTCTGGCTATAATAAAGATCCAGATGACCTGGTAAATATTTGGTTCCTGGCTGTAACTGGTGGTTGCGTTTTCAGTTTTCTTGAATTTTTATACCAGGTAAGTACTCGAAGAGTATAGGGGTATATTAGATTTGTGGTGATAACGGATGTGTGTAACGCCCAGAAAGAAGCATTTCCGACCCCATAAAGTATATTTATTCTTAATCAGCATCAATAGCCGAGTCGATATAGCCATGTCTGTCTGTCCGTCCGTCCGTCTGTCCGTCCGCTCGTCCGTCTTCATTAGGGCCTATATCTCAGAGACAATTAAAGCTAGAGCAACCAAATGTATCCAATCTCCTGTGTTATCACACTACTCAAAGTGTATTTCAAAGACCAAAGATCTCAGAGACTATAAGAGCTGGAGCAACCAAACTTTTTATCCAAGCTCCTGTGATATCACTTAAATACAAGTGTATTTCCAAATTTTGACACTCCCCCTTCCGCCCCACAAAGGACAAAAATATGTGGAATCCACAATTTTTAAGATAAAAGAAAATCAAAAACGGCCTTTGCCGCGGCTCACAACGTTTCCTCTCGTTTTATCTTGTGGATGCCACAGATATTCATCAGATACTCATATAAACATACCTATATTGACTAGACTATTGATTATATATCATATATATATACTGTATGGGGTGGAAATCGCTTCCTTCTGGATGTTCAACACATCCACCACAAAACTAATATATTCCTATGGTTAGGGCCAATAATCTTTGAGTATCGGATATAAAAATGAAGAGTAACAGGGAAGAAGCAAAGGAATAACTTGTTTTGTTTCTAAATTGTAAGACGATACTCTTCTTGTAGGAGGTGGAAATATCCTTTCACCACCACTTTATACTAATTCTATACCGATCACTGCCTTCCACTCTGATTCAATTTGTTTCAGCTCTCCTCGCCTTTATACCCGCTTTGCGCCTCGTTTCGCTTATTATGCGAAAATTGTGGGTTTTCCGTATGGGACTTACGTGGGACCAAAATCTAACCAATTGGCAAATTTTCCACAGACAAGCCATGCCAAACCGCAATTTTGCAAAAATCCATGTAACCCCACCTGAAAACTTAGCCCCCCTGGCGGTTGGCCCCCCTGAAAACTTGAAGCTCCCTCCAGTCCTCGTGAGTCCAAATTTAGGAAGCGATCACAACAGAAGCCACAGCCACATAATACAGTTTTATTTATATGCCACCGCCATGGAGGTAGTTTCGAGAGGAATGGGTTCCAAGGTGGGGGTGGAGGTGGAGGTGGGGAAGATGGTTTCAGTGGGAGAGGGGGTGGGTATAAGAGCAGACAACAGGATTAAAAAGAGCTCGAAAAATTGGCAACATGTTTAATAATTATATTTTGTGAATGTGCTTTTTGTTATGCGGATGAGGATGCGACTGCCACAGACGTTCCAACGGTGGCAGATGGGGATGTACTGGAAGGGAGAAGACAAGGAAAATATGTTTTTTTGACAAAACACCGCAGCACACATGTTGCCACCTTCCCATCTATCCAGCAAACACCGTGTCCCGTACACCGTGGTCCTGGCGAGGCAAATGGTATAAAACAACCGCAGCACCGCAGCAACATTTGACGACGACTTCTCCTGTCTCTCTCTCTCTCTCTCCCTCTCTCTCCCTCTCTCTCTCTCTCTTTCTCTCTCTCTCTCTCTCTCTAACTCTCTCTCTATTTACCTCAATGGCTGTCTCTTTTTCTCTGACTGACAAGTGCCTTATCATTAAGGTAAGAAGCAGCAACGGCAGCAGCAGTTGTCATCATCATCATCGTCATCGTCAGCTCTTGACGCTGGCGTCAACAACCTCGAAATTCGTCGTCCCCGTTGTTGTCTGCTCTGCTGCTCTGCTCCTGTCACAGACGTTGCCAACAAGCAGAAAAAATAGAGAATGGAAGACTTTTTCCAGAGGCCGAAGCTTCAGATACCCTTGCAGATTCATAGGTTGTTCGTATATAATAATAATAGGTATAGTTTAGACAGAGCGTTTTTATGACAGCCTATTAAATTAAATCGTTGCCTGAAAATCGTCGAAGATTAACCCAATGTTATCGATGTATCAGAACTTAGGTAAGGGTCACATTACATTATACCTATCATAGAACTTAAAACAATTTAAAAGTCAACACCCTCACCAATGGGAGTGTCTTATAGTAGTAGCCAAGCAGTATCTAATGCTGGCAGAGCACATTAGGTTCATTGCTAGATTTTATATTATGTAGACTAGACAAATAAACAACAAATATATAGATAGTTCATTTGTTCTGCAAACATCTGCAAAAAATCATAATACCTTTCGATAAGGGAAGCATAAAACAGAATCAGGAGCCGGCGAACCAGCCTGAGCAGCCCACACACAAACACACACACCTGACATACCGTACGGGACGTACTGGAACACACACTCTACCACACATGGGACACTTATGCAAAAAAGGTAGAAACAACAATCGACGTGCCACATTGACAATGCCAGACGCGCCGCATGTGTGTGTGGGCTTGCGATGACTGATGAGCGACATGTGTGGCACAGCCATCTCTCCTACTCCCACTGCAACTCCCACTCCCACTCTACCTTCAGTTTCTGGCTCTGCTTCAGATTCTGTTTCAGCTGCTCACTATATTGGCCATTAGGGTGTTGTTCTCGAAAAACCACGGCCAGCGGCAGACATGACAATGAAGAGGGCTCTAAAGAAACGAAAGAGAAGGCAGGTCGAAGAACTGCAGAGCAGAACAAAACTGCACTTGCGAAATGAGCAGAATGAGCAGCGGAAGAACCAGAAAAGCCTACCGTCAAATAAATATTAAATATAATTTGAGACGGCCTCTATTCAATTCGGCACACCCAAAAGTCGTGGAAATTAAACGCAATTAAGTTCAGGGAGAAGAAAAAACTATAGCACTAGTCAACACGACATTTCTGCCCAAAATGACTTTTTCTAATAAATTTGAAGATCTAATTTTTATTTTAAATTATGGATTTTATTTATGTTTTATTTTTTTAGAATTTTTAAATTTGTCATGTTTTTCCCAAAGGTAGTGCTTTTTATTTTTCAAATAACTTAAATTTCTTATAATCTCAACTTACTTATTATACTTAAAAGGCTTCCGTTTCATCGCTAATGACCATGACATCATCTTGGAGTGAAATATAAAATTAAATTTACCTTCATGATTCAAGCCATCTTCCCAGAAAGTTTATTTACAATTCACAGAAATAACGTTTTACATTTTACATATTTCAATTATCCAATGAATAATGCAAATTTATATATTCGACCTGCAGAATAGATTCTATTAGTTAAAGGTTATTTAAATAAGTACAAAATCATCTGAAAGTTTTCAAAGAATTCACTCATTCATACTAGAATATGTGATCAATGCAGTTGCTCCGAAATGTTGCCAATTCGAAAAAAACTATGCGCTTTTAGAATGCTGTTAGTCGAAATGCTTTAGCGGGAAGTGTGATACCCACAAGAAAATGGGAAAACCCCACTCACCTGACCACAGACTGCACTGTTATTTCATGATCCTCTGCTCCTGGGATTTTTTTTCAAATCCATTGCACATGGTCGAAGAAAGATCTCCGATTGTCCAGCCTGAATCCGTCATTCAATGGCTGGGCATCCAGCAACGTCTTTTCCAGATAGCGTGGCTTACTTTAAAGAAGGTGGGCGATGGGTGGCTGGAGTCTGGATCTGGAGAGGGTGGACAGATAGCAACACTCAAAATTCCACACATGTTTCCACTTTTTTTTGTTTCGTTTCGACCATTTGGAACAATCGTGGGAGTAGGAAGGAATTGAGGAAATCGAGTGGGCAAGAAGAGGCCACTATCCAAACATATTGTTTGCCTCCATTTGGCCGGTTATTTGCTTTTCTTTCTGTCTATTTTTGTAGCTTTATTGCCAATAAATCAGAATTTATTTGCAACAACAAACGAATTAAAATGTTCCAATAAATATTTTCAAGAGTTTTACCCCCCACCGACCCACCCACCGTTCCCTTCCTCTCTTGGCAACCATTAAGTGTGTTAGTGTGCGTGCCGATTTGGCCATAAGTTGTGGACCGCTACAGACACAACAGCCAATACTAATAACAATCACATGGACATCGCATATTCACTTTGAACGCGTCTACGTGAGGAGCATTTTTGTGGCACTCTTAACTGTCGATGAATCTACCATCTGCCCTGTCCCCCAGTAAAAAGTAAACAATGGCCCTGTCTATGGGGTTCTAGGTATAGGAAAATCTATTAAAAATTATAGGTTAATACGCTTGCGATTTATGTAGCGACGAAGTCTGCTTCCCACCCAAAACAAATTGTCCACACGTGAGACAATCAAAGTGGCATAAACCAGGCGACTTTCCGGGTTGCGCTGCTAATAAATGGGAACCGCTCGATTCCTTTCACTCCACAGTCAAATCCGTAGCATCGATGATTTGTTGTTGCCGGACGAGCGCAGAGCATTTTAGCCTTAACGGATGCGTCCCCAGGGTCCCATCGATAACTGCAGAAGATGGTGGGTAGCAGGAGGTTGTGTTAGGGTTTGACAAAAATGCGAAAATTCCATTTATGCAGTTCATTCACACACAGTCACACACAGTCACACACACACACACACACACACATACACAGAGTAACTACCGACTCTAGAAAAATGCAAATTTACTATGAATATGTTGCAGACACACTCTTAGCCACCCATCCTGCCCAGATAATCCCGAGCTCGCATAATATTTTCTACTTTATTGTATCGACATTGGCCCCCAGCGAAAAACTGGTGATTCCAGACGGAGAGCGACAAAAATAAGAGGAAGGAGCGGAACGAGGACTGGCAGCAAAATTGCCATTCATAAGTCACGACACCGGGAAGAGTGCTCGACTGAAGTGCTACCTGGTACGGATCAGATGATAGCCTGTGAAAGGGTTCCATTCTTTACGGACTTAAATTTAATTCAACGTATTGAAGGAGTTCAATGAAATTAAAATTTTAATCAATTGATAGTTATACACCGAAAGGTCCAGAAACTGAAACAAGTCTAAAATACTCGTACTATCAATTTGAAAACCCACAGAGAGCGGATTCAGTTGCAATTAATTTTCTCATCAGCATGTTTCTCATAAGACAAAGGAATTTTATATATTAAATAAGCCAACAACTGAAACAAGGGGTACAATGTACCCCCAAATTAAGAATTATGCAGACTCAAGAATTATTCCAAAATAAGCCCAAGAACTGAATCGAATGAGCACAAGCTCAGATCAATGGATGCTGTTTCAGACTTAAGACTTTGCTCTAAGGTTTTAAGTGCGGTATCAATTAAATTATCAATTATCAATTAATCGATACCCAATGAAATTAAAATTAAAGTTAAAAGAGTTTCAAAGAAAATATAAGAACCAATTGCATTAAAGAACCCTTCGCATAAGAACTGGTCGAACATACCCGAAAGAGGAGGAAAGCCCATATTCGATGCTTCTTTCATGGTCCATACACTCCTGTTCCCAAACTGGCTCCGACTCCGCCTCCGATTGACTGATGCCCACTAATTAACTAAGCCGGGGTCTCGCTCTCCCGCTCGAGTTGGGTTGGATTGGGCCCGTTTGGGTTTGTGCCGCGGTCGGGGTGGTTGCCAAACAAATTGCTGACATGGAGCTGACCCCCAGTACGGGTCAGCAGGGAAGTCGTCGCCTGTTGTGGGAACCACTTGAAAATCAAATCAAGCGTTCAACTGGAAATCACAATAAATAATAAAAAAAAACAACAACAAAACGAACAGCAGAAAGGAGCAGCAGCCGCATGGCAAGGAGAAGGAGCAGGAGCATTCATCCATCGTTACCGGGAATGGTTTACATGAGCGCCCCATCATATTTTTCACATCATTGTGTTTCCGGCATCGACGACGACGACGCCGAGGACTCAATCCTGCTGCCCATGCTATTTTCTGGGGCTGTTTGTTTGCCTGACGCCTTTTGTCAAATGTCGAGTGAGTCCAGCAACAGCACCGGATGAACAAGAGAGAGAGAGAGAGAGAGAGGGGGGCGGGGGGCAAAAAATATGGTATACACCGTATACCCTTCATAGTCATCAAAACATGACTTAAGCCATACATTTGACGTATAGGTGTTTGGCAATCCAAATTCCACTTGCGACAGCGGCAGTTTTTCATTTCTGGCGCAAAAGACTTCTGGCTAGGAAAAATAAGATCTACGTTAGCCAAGATATTTTTATGATGAGCCTTGCAAATTCTTTGCCCCAACGTGTAACACCCTCTATCAGGGTAACGCACAAAAAACGGTCTTTCTATGTGTACTATACGAGTACATAAATATGCCAATGGAGATGCCAATGTTTAGAGGACAATACAAATCAATCGATGGTTGGGTTGGGTTGGGAGGAGTGAAATCGAATGGAGTCGAATGGAATGGAATGAACAACAGTTTATGACGCGGCGCTTACGTAATCTCTTTCTCCCTCTATCTCTCTGCCTTTTTAATTCGGAAAAACATCAACGGGACATCAATTTCATTATTTTGGGAAGGGGAGTGAGAAAAAAGAGAAAAAGAAATTGACCATTTCGATGAGTATGAATCCATTCGGTAGACACTCTCGGCTATTTTCTCGTGTGTTCGTATGTCTCTTTTCCGCCCAGCTCTCTGCCCATCACGCTACCCCAGCTTTCCCCCCCTAGTATGCTATCCAAAAACCCCCTTAATCGTAACTCCTTCGACGCCCTTATCAGAATTGGCAAACCGACCAAAAGAATTATTATTGTATAGTATTTTTGTTATTTTTACAGATTTCTCCCTCTCCCTCTTTTTACTGTTTACTCGCACTCATAACGCCCTTTTTACTTTCCTTCCCTCTTTCCTTATATTCGCTCCTCGTTTTGGGTTTTGTTCGGGTGACACATTAAAAGCTAGAAGGGGAAGGGTCGTTGGGTTCGAAGGAGGGTACAAAAACCCTTATGAGCTTGGTTATGGTTGGCTTATGCAATCGCTGCGTAATAAGACGGAAATAATTTGTATTGTTCTGCTACTGTTTCTCCTTCTCTTTACTTCCCCTTTTGCTTTTCGTATCCTCTGTATTTCTCTTGTTGTGCCACGACCATCCAAATACAAACAAAAACATAATCCCATCCCCGAAAATATGGAGTGGAATGCAGAAAATGGAATGCCCCAAATAGTTTCACACCCAATATGTTGCATCGGCTTCTGGAATGGACTGACATGCAATGATATATGGGCATATGTATATACATACATTCATATATATGTATGTATGTATGTATGTACATAGGTATGTCGACGGATTTTCTGGATTAAGATATCTTTTTTTTCGTTGACCTCTTGTACCTTCCGAAAAGTGAAAAACTAAACCTGAAAGTCTTCATTTGATCGATCAATCCGTTTTCTTTGACAATGATTTAATGACAATCAATTTACTTTCATTTTGGGTAATTTTTTCGTGAAGTGCAAAGCAACGATCCAAAAAACACTTTGAAAATTTCATTCGGAATATCCAACCATTTGGCTCAACCAGTATATTATTGTAGATTGATCATGAGCCTAGCGATCTTCAAAAACAGAACTCCATTCTCCATGTGTGCCTGAGAGCAATAAAAATCGTAATGATTTAAGTTCTTTATTCATTCCAAGATAAAACGGAAACACACTGGAAATCCCACCGATGCCACCGTGATCAGGCAGAGCCAACTTTGATTCCGGAATGGGCCCTGACCAAAAAAAGTTTGCCAATTCATTTGTTTCGCACTAATTAAGCGCTTATCGGAACATACATACATGTACATCCGGGTTCCCGGTCCTCAGACCTCGGGGCCTTCAGGGTGTGGTCATATTAAAGGGGCAGTCGCACACAGATCCTACCGAAGTATACACATACATATATGTATACTCGTATGTACTGCCTATATGAGTTTTTACAAGTGTGTGTGTGTGTGTGTGTATGTGTGTATGTATGTGTGTGTGTTGATTTTGGGTGAAATTGTGGCGAACAGCACAAGATTTGATTTGCACTTTTTGGAATCCAAGTGTGTGTGTATGTGTGTGTGAGTGTGAAAATACAAATAGAAGTTGATTGCTTTGTTGATTTGTTTGCGGTTACAGCAAACGCGGCCATGCACAGGGCACAGGGGGTGCAAAAGTGGTAGGGTGGGGAGTAGGAGTGGGAGTGGGAGTGAGGGAGAAAGAAAAAAAGGCACCAGCATGTGAGGCTGATTCTAGGAGGGACTGTGTTGAGGGCGTGGCGAAATGTTAGACGCTTAGTTAGCAGGCCAAAAACGGCAATCAATGCACACATTGATGTTCCGAGGCCCCACACTACACCACACCACACCACACAACCACACACCATCCGAAACCACAAGAACACACCCGTTTCTCCAAACCACGAAGCGTTATATATTCGCTACCAACCCCTCCACCTCCATCCAGACAGACGCGTGCAACTTTTTGTGCCGAAATCGAAAATCTGACGTCCAACTACAATTAGGGTAACACAAACATACATAAATACATCTACAAACACACGCGTACAATATATACACACATACAACCAAAACGGTGGTAACCCTTTTTTGGGGGCCCCAGCAACGAAATTATTTATTGAAATTTAATAAATAGTGGGATCAGACAACGAAAATTAGAGTCTGGAAGCCGAAAAAATACGACCTGCTCTTTCACTACATATGTGTGTGGGTATGAGTATGTGTGAGTGTGTGTGTGTGTAGGTGTGCGAAAAGGGTAGCTAATTTCGAACGATAAGCCTTCGTGGCACGACACTAACCCCCACCATGGCCATAAAGCGCTACAGTTTTTAGTTTGCCCCAAAATGTATGCTACACATTTGCACACATCCAGAGGTGTAGTGGGGGGAAAAGGACGTAGAGGGCCAGGACGTCGCCACTATTGTTGTTATCTGGCTCTTAGTCTGGCTCTCAATCTGGAAGGGGGAAACAGGTTCGGCTGGTCCTGGTCTCGGTCTCGGTCCCGGACTCGGTCCCGGTCTCGGATATTAATGCATCATGGGCATTGTAAAATGTTCGTTAAGCTCTGCCTCTGACTCGTGGAGGGGGTTGGGGGGATAGTGTTTTGGGGTGTCTGTGGGGCAGGAGGAGGCTACAACAACTACAAGGCGTCTGTTGCCATAAAATTACGACGATGGCGACGGCGATGAGGACAAGGACATGGCGACGGTCGCGCTCATGCGGTTTCTGTACAGTTATGCCCAGACCAGCAGAACCAGGCCACCAGACAAGGACTGAGGACAGGCACAGACCCAAACAGAAGCAGAGCAGAGCAGTTAGAGGAAAGCCAAGATCTCGGAGAGCGTTAGCCAGATTTAGCACCCGGCTTGACTTGGCTGCCCTGCCTATTTCCTGCCCTAGTCTCAGTCCCATTCCCGGGTTGTCTTACTCTCAGGCCGGGCCCAGACCTTTGGCCAAACTGCCATTACAACTACTTATGGCCGTCACTGTTTTAAAATCAAAAGTCGGAACGGAACGGGGCGGAACGGACTCGAACGTAACAGAATAGAACGGGTGTGCAGGGAGACTGAGAGTCCTCAGTTCGCTAGATGCACCCTGTAAAGTTGGTTTTATTTCGGGGGTACGTGCGACGAATTAGTACGGAGAAAAGTCGTGTTGTTCGCTGAAGATATTGATACATTGCATTACATCAGAAGGCCAATGTATAAATCATTAAATTTATCTGTTTCTTTTTATATTACAATAATATATATCAATAATATCTATCTACAGTACTACAGTACAATCCATCAATGAAACGCATAGGTATGTTCGTATAGCTATAGGTAATTTTATATCCATTCATCACTAGTTGTAGTTAGTTTATTATATTATCTACTTGCGTTTAAATTCATCGAATAAGTGTATTATTTGGAATCTATCAAATTAAATTTCTTTCTTGTGGCATTACGTGGTATCTTTCAGTCGATGACTTTCTGGCCAATTAGAATCTTACTTGTTTTTGCTTAAGCGGAGCAGGAGTCCAAGCATTTTGCGATGGGACAGGGTTGCATGGGTTCGAAAGAGTGCGTGGAGTGAGGGGAGATGGAGATGTAGAAGGGCTGATCAGCCTGGATTACGGATGCTGCTTCTGGGGGTACGTCTACTGCTGCTGCTGAGGTTTTATGAAAATAAATTGTGCTTTATGCTCGATTATTACCGTAGACTTATTGAGTTTTGTGAAGCGCTCTAAATGCCTTATTCTGCGTGGGATTGGGCTTTGGGTTTGACTTGGGCTTGGGCTTGGGCCGAGGCTCGGGATTGGGCTCAGGCTCGGGTACAGAGCCAGTTCACCTTTCACCATGTGTGTGGTGACGGGTGGGGTGAGTCTAGGAGTGTTCTAGTGTGTTTGTATGCGGGTGAATGTGTTGACTTTAACCCATCTTTGCTGCGCTTTTGTAATTGTTAAGATTTGGTTACTTAAATTTATTATTGTTGCTCCGTCACCCATCTCCCTGCCAAATGGGATTTCGGAAGGGTTTCGTTTCGGAGTGGGCTCTTTGCGGCAGTATGAACTTGAATTGAGTTAGTTTATGGGTTGACCCGGCAATTTGCATTCTACTTTTGCGGCTGCAATCAAATGATTCGTGATTATGAGAAAAGTTCTGGGAGTTTCGCCGCGGTGTTCGCTCCTTTACAGATTTTGGTGCAACCTCCCAGCACTACACGCTTTCGCCCAAATTTGAGCCACCTCCTTTTTGAGGCCACGGCTGCCACGAGGTTATCCTGCTGTCGCTGACATTAACGTCCCAGGAGGCCAGGGGCCACGCACATTAACCCAAAAGAAAACAAAATAATTAAGCCTTAAGCCTCCCATGTGGGGATAGGTGGGAATGAGAATGGAGAACTGCGCTGAAGGTATAAAATTAACAACTTCATTGATAGGCGGCAACAAACGACAGCCAAAGGGCTGCCAAATCAAGTGTTCTGGTCACTCAGGGATCGGGTTGGGTTGCGTTGGGTTGGGTTGGGTTGGGTTAAGCCGCCGCATACATGGAAGGAAAGGGTGACTGTCTCAGTGATAATGGTGCGTGACCACGCATGAGAAACGATTTTGTCAGGGACTCGAGCGCGGCGCAACCACCTGACTGACATTTAGGCGAGCTGACGAGTTAATAACCCTTTTTAGCGCCCCTGAGAGAAAGGAGCACTGGCGACCGCTGGCTACTGCCACAGTCCCTTCCTACTGGTGGCTCTCTGGTTCCCTGGAACAGTGGTTAACTTTCTCAAATCGGAAATAAATTCCCGAGAAATTTTTTTCTAGTATAAGTTATTCTTATTAACACTGCAATAAAAAAATGATTTCCTAATTAACTTTTATGTGGTTTTTAAATAATTTGTTATAACTTTTTAGTACCAAATGTGCTTGTAATTGCAAATTATTAACATGAATAATTTCAATCTATGAACTCAGATAACACACTCCAAAATAACATTTTCCTGTGCCATTCACCTCCAGTTTCCCTGATAGTAGCCTCACTGTTTTTGGTCATGGTCGTACTCTGCATGGTCCCTGGACTGATGTTCACTGCCAGTCGCGTGTCCATTTGCCACGAGGGTTGACTCCTTGTGTCCACGGTCAGAGTTGGGGGAACAGGGGAAACAGAGTCAGAGATGGGCCCAGGCCACGAGCTTAAGTGGCTCGAACGCCCTTTAGCATGTGAATGAGAGGAAGGGATTGCCTGGCGGGAGGAGCCGTTGGAAGGGGAGGGGTCAGCTGGTAGCAAGTTCCAATTAAGTTGCCCGACTGTCCACTTGGGCCAGAACAAGAGGATTGTGGTAGGAGTAGGAGTAGGAATTGGGAATGAGAAGGCGATTTTTAGGCAGGGGCAACTCTTTTCGGCTTTGGCTCTCGCTGCGGCGCATCGGTTAATTGAATCAAGTCACGTGATCGGAATAACAAAGCGAGCGATATCGAGAGGCGGTCCTGCCACTCTCTAATTGACAACTGCCGAATGAAGTTCTTTGATGAGGACTCCCATCGCTATTCCCATCCCCATCCCCTTCTTCATCGGCGATTCTGGCTTCTGGTTCCTTATCATGTGTGTTTGTTTGTCTTTGCTGGAGTGGTTCGAGTGGCTCTGGGAAGGGGCTCTGGCAAGGACTTGGACCAGACTTCGTTTTTAATATTGCATGAAGTGCCAGGCCGCCCGACCAAGACGCTTTCATTGCCTCTCCTTCTGTATTTGCATTTTCCTTTGGAGACTTTTGGTCAGCGCCCATCAGCGGACCACACCGCAGACCCAGACCCAGACGCAGGCCCAGATCCCCGCCTCTAAAGCAAAGCGTCGTCAAAGCGACCGCAGTCGAAGATCTTAAAGAATTTCGTAAGAAGCTGTAGGAAGAGGCGGGGCGCTGGGTAGAGAAAAAGGAAAAACCTTCTCCAAAGCACTTCAAAAACTGCAACTTGCGGCCGAACCAATCCCAATTTGCACCCCAAACACCCCACCCAAAACCAGTCCCCATCTCCGTCCCCTTCCTGGCTGGCAACTTTCGAGCCAAGAAATCCAAAACCACACGAAAGACTCGAAAGATGCAAAGGAGACGGCCCTGAAACAGGACCATGGAATACGTATTTGGGCTTTGGTTTTGGCTTTGCTTTGCTTTGCTTTGGTTTCTCGACTCATCTCGAGCCCCATCTCAGAGACCATTTCTCGAACTTATCCCATTCTGTATGCATTTTCCCTTTTGTTTTTTGCCCAACGCCACCTCGTCTTTCTGCTTTCCATTCACTTCCATCTGTGACCAGTTCCTTTCATCATCTATTACGACACCAACCACACATAAAGTAGGAAAACCGGGTAAGGGCAATTCCTTTTCGGCTCTAAAGACATTTTTAAGGGCAATTCGGTGCGGTCCGAGATTGACGTGCAAATTGCAAGGATTAAATTTCATTTCAATTTAACAAATTATAGCCAGGACTCGTTGCCCGACTTGGTTTGGTACTGTTCCACAGATAAATCTGCATAGATATGAAATGTGTGTGGGAATGGGCAGCAGATAAAGCGGCACAGGGACAGACTTCATGAATCTGCATATGTACATAGATATAACATGATAAGTGGTTGCTCCCCTCTCTACCAATAAGAATCTCCACAAGAATCGAACTTGGACTTGAAATTTCACTTTGACTTCATTTCTCCGTAAGATGTTCTTTCAAATTCGTTCAAGTAATTTAAAATAATATCTTAGTCTATCCTGAATCATTTTACTACACATGTGGAAAGTGTAATCAAGATGCTGATAGTGATCAGCTTCCTTCAATGTGTTACACACAACCACTATCACTCTGGCAACCTTCGAGTACTTATAGGTACTAGTCATAGGTACGTACATATTTGTATGGTTTCAATTTGGTATTCCAATCCATATATATTCTTATACTTGGATACTTTTGTGTGTTCATTTTGATTATCAAATCGAATTCCGTAAACGAATCAAAATTAATATTAATTTAATTTCCATCCTCTGCGCCTGTCCCTGCCTGGATTCTCAGCTGTCAAAGTCAGAAAGGCGCTCATTCCATTCCTTCAAGGACCCAAAATGAACAAGAACCCGAACCCGAATCCGCACTGGAACCCCAACCACAGGACGCTGCCAAGCACAGTCACTCAATAAAACTGATTATCGCAAAATTTGAGAATTAAAAATGTTCGCGGAAATGGTAATTCCATCGACGGCGGGGATAGGTCGATTTCACGCATATGTGGCCAGATTTGATTTGCACTCTCATAACTTCAGTCCTGCTCCAGAGCCGGAACCAGAGCCGGAGCCAGAGCCAGACCCATCCCCATTAGCAAAAGCACCCCTCCAGCATCATTGTTTGTCGTTATTAAATTTGCCAATTTGCTTTTTTCGCTAAGCGAATTAAAATTCAAACACACCAGCGGAGAAAGCTGGAAAAAAATGAATATATGTAAAAGCGAAAACAAAATCGCGGTTAACGATTGCGGGAGGATAAAAGCGAATCAGCCAAAAAATAAAAATGGGATGGGAGCGGGGAGTTCGCCGAATACGGAATACACTTTCACGAGAAGATAAAATAAGTATAAGAGGAGAATAAAATACCTAATATTTATAGAATTGTACAATCTACTTCTACCCAAGTTTTAAATTACTATTTTGAAGCAGAATAAATACCTGTGCATTAAAAAAACAAAATCTGAAAAGGGAGGGTTTCAGATTTCCTCATTAGACGTTCCCAGTGTCTGAGTCTAAGAGTTTTTAAAATGCTGTATAGGAGAAAATATATTGGAGAATTAGGAATTACTACTACTATGTGCTATATGTTGCCCTATACTCAAGGTTCAGTCGTGAAACTCCAGAGCAAAAGATAGAGTATAACCAGACCCCGCAACCTGCGAGCCGTGCCCCACAGTGGGACTGGGGTGGGTAAAGCAAGTGGCATACGCCGCTGTGGGATGTGTGGGTGTGTGTTTGTGTGTGCATGTCAAAATAAACAAGTTTGTGTCACTGCAGAAATTTTCATTTAATTTGCTCAGCGCTGACGAGCATGATGAGGACACACGACAGGCAGTCAGGTCGGCATTCCCCCTCAAGGTAAGCCACATCTCTGGACCCCATGGAGTCCCTGCACCATTCCAACCACAACTGCCTGAAAAAGCCAAACAAGGACACATCGCGGTCGCTGGAAAAAACGCGAATTTAAACTGCGAAAAGGTACAAAGAAGGTCGGAGTCCCCGTCCCCGGACCCGGACCGAGGCGCAGACCTAAGCCCGAGCGGAAGTTGCCCAGCGGAAGCGGAACAGCGACTGATGGAGGTGAGGTGGCAATGGGCGCGGCGCGGCTACTGAACCTGAAAAGTGGTTAAATTACAAATTATCCACGGCAGCTGGGTACTGGAAACTGGGTACAGGGTATGGCACTGCCATATTGTGCGGCCAGGAGTTGGACCAAGAGGAGGAGCTGCCTGGGTCACAGCCAGAGCCAGGAACAGAAGGGCTACTGGGGAGAGGGAGACGGCACCGGAGCCAGTTGAGAAGTTAAGCACTAGTGGCGGCAGCGTAGGATATGAAGAATTATGCGCGACGGGGGACGGATCCCTCGGAAGGTTTTACAAAAAAAAACTTAAAGTCAGCTAAAAATCGACTTCCTCCCTTTTCCTTCCTCCTGCCACTTCTGCCGCTCTCCAATCCGGACAGTGCCTTGGCCACCCATGGGCCATAAATCAAGAATAGACAGGAGCCGCAGAAGCAGGAGCAGCAGCCTGTTTCCATAATTCAGGGAAAATGAAAGAAAACCGGTATGGGAGTGGGAGGAGTGGGGGGTGTGGGTCTGGCCATACCCTCTCTCCTTGCGAGGCCTTGTCCCATGTCCTTGGCACAGGTGCAGCCTTCAATTTACACATGTGAATTAAGGTTTTAAAATGGTTTGACAAAAACGAGCTAGGAAAAGCCGGGAAAAGCCACTCTCCATTCGCCACTCTCCATCCCAGCAGTAATTCATTGTCATGCCCATGTGGCAGCCCCGAAGGGAGAATGGGCAGTTTGGAGTGTGGAGTTTTGAGTTTGGGAAGGGGAAAAGGAATGCCCGTGGCAAAGATTAGCCAGCTGAGCTGCCTCGCATTACACAACACTGAACAGTACATCCCTAATACACTCAACCACACTCTCCAGCTTTCTCTTCTCTCTCCTTTCCTTGTAATCGATTTTTGATTGAATATTGCGCCCGGGTTCCCATTTCCATTTCTTTTCCCCTTCCCAGTTCCATTCACGTGCTCTGGACGGGCCGTGCCTGATCCTAGCCTGGTCCTGTCCTCCTTTTGTCCTGGGACCCGGATCGGCATGTTGTCACACACATGTCGCTCGTTATAAATTTTCCGCCTTTTCAAATATCAATAACTGTAAATATTATGAACACGTTCGCTTATGGGCTTAGCCATGGCTTTCTTTTCCACTCCCCCACGTCTCACCCACCAACACGCTTTCCGTTTTGCACACTTCCTTCCCATCCCTGTCGAACGAAGCATTTTTTTTGTTTTCGCTATTGGTTTGCCCCTTTGACATTCTGGCTTCGTGTTCCGCTGCTGCTGCTGCTCCTGCATCTAATTCTGCTCTGGAAATGGGTATGCTGACTGTGGGTTGTTTGGGGGTATTTTCAATAGTTTATTAATTATTGAATCATATTTCATCTTTCTATCCAAAAACAAATTATTCAGAAATTATGCTAATGCCTATGAATGGTTGAACAGATTTGCTATTGATTTTCTTAAAATAATACGCCTGAATTCCTCTAAACTGATCGGTCTTTGGGCAGCTTCAGAATCAGCACTGTAATACTCGTACTATTGCTTACTTGAGCTCCCTTTAAAGCCCTCTCCTGTTTCTAATCCTAGGTCTAACGCTCTAACGAGTATGTGGGACGTCCGTGCGACAGGTTGGCTTACGCTTTAAACACTCCTCCATTGGGCTCTGTGGTCGCATAAATCCAAATATGATCACTTCATAATTTGACATTGATAGATGAGTGCGGGAGTTAAACAAAACAGAAATAAAATGAAACCCAATATTCAGCCAACAAAAAGAAAAGAAGAAAAGGGGTAGACGACACTCAATCATGCACACAGATGGTGGAAGTGGCACACACATGAGCCGCAGGGGGGATGGTTGGCAGCGAGGCCCAGGCACTTACGGGGGTTACCGTTACCGTTTTGTCCCATTCCATCCCGGCCCGGCCCGTCCCGGCCCGCAGACGTCATCGTCATTCACATAACGGTGCTTTGATGGTTGTTTGATTCCTTGTGTTTCCAACGATTGATATTTTATCGTTTTTATGGCCTTTGCCTGACCTCCCAGACCCATCACATTACATCCCATCCCATCCCGACCAACCGGTGCGGAGCATGGGTATGCGTGCGTTCTTCAAACCCTTTGAGCGTTATATGTGGTTGCTTAATAGATTTTTTATGATCTGTTTTTCTCCGTTTTGCTTTCTCTCCTCCTCGAAAAAAAAGGGTTCACGTCAGGGCCCAAGACGAAGCCGAAGCCCGGGGCTTGTATGGGAGACCCCCCCTTTATTGATATATTTCGCGTGCATGTAAACAAGCAAATAACATTAATAATCCAAAACTCTATGTATGTCTTATTCTATGTCTTGCTTGCCCCAAAACCCCGTGGCTATGCACATGTGTCTATGTGTGTGTGTGTGTGTGTTTGGCTGTGTGACAAGTGTTGGTATCAATAATAAAAGCATATTATCATCATAATCAACATCATAATCATCATCAGGGTAATGTTAAGTGTAACTGCAGGTCAAACTCGTGCACCCGTTTACCCTGACTGCTCTTACACTCACACACTTACTCCACCTCCACCTTCCTCCATGAGAGTAGCTTTGAGGCATAAGAGACACAGGCACAGAGGCAGGGACAGGGACAGGGACCCCAACCAGGGCCAAAGGGTTAATGGCAGCACACGACACAATGCCAGAGCGAAGCTCAAAACAATGCAGGCCGATGAGGTCGGGCTCCCTTTGAGAAGGATGGGGGCTCTGGGAGGTCGTGCCAGTAGCCCTTGAGCCCCATAAATTAACCCTTTGTTAATTGATACAAATACAATTAATGTGCATGTGTTTGCATGTGTGTGTGTGGCCTGTCTCTACTTGCGTGTGTGGCTACTTAACGGTAACGGTAACTAAGCAAACTCAACAACAACATCGAGGGGCAGCAGCGTGGGGTAACAACCGTGACGACAACAAATGCACAGAGACAGAGATAGTGAGAGATAGGGAGAGAGAGAGAGAGAGCGAGAGAGAGGGGATCCTTCTTCCCCTCTGTACGAGTATCAGCAGCAGCATTTGATTGCAATCCTAATTATTGCTTAAAACAATTAACATTTCAATGTGTAAAACAATACAATGGATACACACAACCACCAGCACATGCTCGTATGTACATACGGTCATACGGACAAACAGACAGATGGACACACGGACAGAAGGTGGCCACAGGATATGCATAAATGCAACAATACGCTGGGCTCTGGGCTCTGGGCTCAGGGTCAGTCGGCGCGTGCAGCTGTTAATAGAGTGCCTCCCCAGCAAGCGGGCATGCGGACAAAGGATATTAGTGTGTTTTGGCTGTGGCCCTCAGGGCTATGGGAACGGGATACAATTAGGCCCCTAGCCGTCTCCCTACAGTGGTTGAGAGCTACACCAAACTGTTGCAGATGAATGCAAGTAAAGGTAATGTTAATTTCATATTTATACGTTTTTGAAGAGTTTAATACATTGGATCTAAAAGGATATAGCTCTTGAATTTTTGTAATACTAAGCTAGAAATTAAAAGTTCAAGTTGTCCTGCATAGTATAATATTGTAATAGTAATATTATTACCTACATATGTACATATTCCAACTTTATATCCACGATACAATATAACAACTGTATTCCACTGTACGGGACAGACACAGACCCTGGCCAGGCTCAGTGCGGGCAGGAAGTGCGTTACGGTCAAGCGGTGGTCTCTTCTTCTTCGTTCCTGTTCGATATCCTTGTCCGTGTATCATTACGGCGGCCACTTCGCTGCTCCTGGCGGAAGTCGTAATTACCCGTGTACTCGTGCTCGCGGGGGGGACATGGGGACATAGGGCGAGGATGTGCATGTAAATGGGAATTTACCCTATGCGAGTACATGTGGATGTGATGGAGTTGAGCGGAGTGTTGGCATGGCCTAAAAACAGAAACCTGCCAAACAACGAGTGTAATGTACATGATAGCATAGAGAATGTATTGAAGTGTGGGGTGAAGGGTGAGAGGAAGTGGGAATGTACAGACTGGTCACAGGGGGCGTGGCATGTTGACCACTTTGTTTTAATGGGCGCTCTTCGGTTAATGCTATTATTAAATGTGGCCTGCATCTTATTATTAACTGTTCATCGTACTCCTTCTATTTGTTCCTTCTGTGGTCTGAGGTGCAGTCCACCCCCTTCGATATAGCCCCATTGCTTTCTAAAGTCGTATAGTCCTACTCCTCCTGCAAAGTCCCGGAATTAATTACACACTGCGAGAAGGTCCAAAGGCTGGTAAACCATTAATCTATTAATGCACAGCGACTTGGCCAAAAAAGCCTTCGAGAAGCTGCCGCTCCTCCTCACTCACTCACTTACACCCCCGCCTTCTCTTTCTGGGCCAACGCATTTCCGTTTCCGCTTCAATGGCAGCTCAGTTTGGCCTCCAGCCCCACAGGCCCCCGCTCAAGTTCGGAACGAATGGCGGTAATGACTTTTCATTCTCGCCCAAGATAACGCCAACGTTTTTGGCTCTTTCGCTTTTTTGGCTTTCAGTTTTCAGTTTTCGAAAATAATCAAAGGCAGATGGCGGGAGGGGGTGACTCGAGCGGGATGGAGAAACTCCTCGCGTCAGGCAGTCAGTTAGCTATCGGTTGGGTACCGGGTAGTGGATTCCTACCACCCCCCCATAACCCCGTCTACTAGCTAAGCCTCCGGGTAATGAACGCAATAAACGCAACCGAAAAATTTCAAAGTCTCACACGGAGAAACTACGAAACAGTAGAACATCAATGGCAGGATGGTGTGGGATAAGGCATGGGGTTGGTTGTCTTCGGAAGGGGTAGGCGATAGTGTCCTGACTGGGTATCATGGGGCAGCCAGAATGGTGGGCTCTGGAAGGGGCGAGAGGACGACAGAGTAGAGAGTGCGGACTATTTGCGCCATCAGCGAACGCGCTTCTTCTGTGCGCTCGACCAGAAAAAAGGGCCGCCGCGTCTGGACACCACAGTGGTACACAACGGTGATCGGCAACTTCTGTCAAATTCTTTAAGGCCTCTTTCAGTGTGGAGGGTCTTTCTAAATCTGTCAAATCTCAGGATGTGGCTTTAATAATGTGGATTTGTGCCTATTTTCTTTGTATACTTTGATTGTGGACCCACTGTGTCTTACAGGGACGCCTTCTCCAGTTAGTCATAAGCAGGACCCTCTCAGACACACACACACACTCCCAGACATACACACACCGTGCAGAAGAAGAGAGCGAGTGAGATGAGAGAGAGAACGTTTTGTAGTGCGTTTTGTAGCCATTTCCGGGCATTGGGCATTCCGGACTCCGGCGCCGCTGTCTGTTCCAGCAACTACCAACCATCTCTTTACCACTTTCCCCATTTCTGGAAAACTCATACTCCTCCCTGTAAAACGGCATACCCTCTCCCACCCATTATTGCTGTTGTTTCTGTTGTTTCTGCTGCTGTGTTTTTGCATAGACAGCAAAGACCGTCGACATCGTCGACTAATTAACTGCGATTATTACGGTCATTACGTGGGATTTCCTTTGCGTAAACATCTTGAATTTTGGCGCTCTTTTAGACCACCACTCCCCACTACACCGCTACTCGAACCGCCCCTCCATCGCCTCTACTCCGTGTCTTTCTCTGTCTATGTTGGTTTTTGGGAGGCGAGGACAAGTCTTGGTTGTGTCTCTGGCAGAAGGAGTTATATGCCAACTAATGGCTGTTCCTCCCTCTTAACCCCATCGCAGCCTCAGACCCGTCCCCCTTCCAACCCCTTCAACAGACATTAAAGCAAATTAAGCCCCACCCCACTTCCTGTGGCAGCCGCAAAAGTCATTTGTTGTGCAATGTGTTCCATGTGGCTGGCAGTTTAAAAACCAACACAAAAATCAATAAAAAGACCAAAAAAGCGGATAACCAAATTAGGATATGGAAAGGAGTGTTGTAGGTGGGAACCGGGGAAAATCCGGTACCCGAACCAGGGGCGTGGGAGAGTACACCAAGGCAAAAATTATAGTTTTGATAATCTTTTATTAAATATTTGACTACAAAAATATGTAGTTAAAAAAAAATGTTGTAAATAAATTTCATGAATTATTTGATGGCATTTGATTGTACAATTTTCAAGTTAAAATTTTGTACGAGCCTGTACGGGTAACCATATTTTTCCTGAGTGCACCAAGTAGGAGCGTGAAGGAACTCCAGGGGATGGACAACTTTCGGCGTCTGATTAGAGAGAGGCACGCCAAGGCTAAAGGCTAATGGTTATGACTGTGGTGGACAAGATGACAGTGGCTTTGGCTTAAAGACTCAAACCGAACTGAACGTCAATCGACCCGTTCCGCCTCACTTTCCACCTTAAGCCATCAGCAACAGCCATTCTGCACCCCCGCTGCCGTCGCAAGGACATTTTCCAGACTTTGCAAATGCTAAAAGGTAAATGTATAAATGCAACCTTAAGATTACTCAATTAATGTACTTTAATTTTGGCCAACCCTAAGTGTTTGTGGGTGTGTATTTGTGAGTCTTTGTATTCATATTGGAGTGTATGTACATACATATCTTGGGAGTTACTGTCCCGTTAGTTCCGCTTCCTACACACAGAGACAAAAACCCTAAGCCCAAAATAGTTTCACTTAGATTTAAATACATATTTATTTGTATCTCTCTCAATACTTCCTTTAGTGTCACATCAAACTAGAAACAGAACGAGCAAGGGGCAGGAAAGTCAGCCATGGGAAATGTTTTCTATTCTACATATTAGCAGTACTTAATAATGATCTGATCACAACGTTTTACTGCTGTATAGTACTATCTACATACATATACATTAATAGGTACAGTAGATATTTTTTATGATTCTGCGTTTTCGGTTTCTGAGGATTTTGGAAATAGGCGTTAAGCAAGACAGACGGCTGTATCGATTCGGATATTGAAGCTGATCCTCAAATAGATTGGCTTTTTAACCTGTACTCATAATGCTGTACTAGCTGAAGCTCATACGTACGTGCAATCAATATATAAAGTCAAAGTAAATTTGCATGCATACACATACACCCACTCACTCGGAACGTGCTCGTTGGCTGCTGAAAGTACTTTGTAATTTTGGCTAGTTTTTGGCCATAATCTAGTTTCGGGTTGCTCCGGCTCCGGGTCCGGCTCCGGCTCCAACTCTGACTCCGTCCCCGAGCCCGTCCCCGAGCCCGTCCCCGTCTCCGGCTACGAAAGCGAACGAAATTCAATTAGCCCCAACATCTTAAAGCAGCGAGAGCAAAGTGCCCATCTGGGGAAAGTGAGTCCAAAGAGAAGGACGCTTCTTGAGGAGGAGCAGGGAAGGGCCCAAAACCATCATCAAGGTAAGCAACTGAAGTATCTACTCTACCCCAATCCCAATACACAGAGGACTGGCAGGCAGACTCGCTTTCGCACTCGCACTCCAACTACAAGCCGTAGCAATCCCGGAGTGCAACTGATATGAATTTTCATATTGACAGCCGGCGACGGCTGTCCGTTCGTTGAAGCCAGGACAGGTCCGTCCTTCTCCAGCAGAGGAGGACAGCCCAGGAAGTTACCGCATTTGTGGCTGTTCAAATTTTGTGGCCGTTGTTTTATGGCTCCACCCTCTGCCACTTCTCCCGTTAGGGCCAGCTCCCTTTTTATTTTGGGCCAGCCCACACACATTCAATTTTTTAATAAGCCCTGCGATGCCGAGCCCCGAGAAGTACAAAATAAATATTAATAACTTGCAAGGCCCCTGACTGACCAATGCGAGGGGCTGCCAAAAAAAAAAATCGACAAAAAACGGAAAAACAAAAACCGAAACTCGAAAATCTGTTTTTGGGACAAGAAACGTGGAAGGAGGTTACTCCTCTGCCGATTTTGGGTGTCTGCGGCTTGGAGCACTAAGCAAATATCAATATTTTCTACAAACTGCTGACTGAATTGGGTTGAGAGGGGATGCGATGGGGTGGGGAGGTGTGGGGTTGGTTGGGGTTGGGTTGGGTTGGGTTGGGAAGGATGTGCTACCCGAGGACATGCATCATAAAGTGCAGGACACGGACCCCAAACGAGGTTTTTCCACTATGGTCAGTGGAAAAATCAAGTTAAAGCAATTAATTTCCACAAAACAACCAATTAGCTTGCAAAGTTTACCGTAAGTGTCTAAACAGGGTTCAGGTTCTGGAGCCCACACCCACATGGAGAGCAGGAACAAAAGGTTACTTGATTTGACTACTTTGAATGTTTGACACTTTACGGACCAAAAGAAGGACCGACCAGAGACCAGACTCTGGGTCGGCTGGCTGGTGGGCGAAAGGATGCAAAATACAGACCAGTAGAGCATCTTGTTTTCCTTGTAGTGTCACAACACATCCTGCTAAAATAATTTACCAGGCCAGGGCCAAGGATCAGGGTAAGAGAGATCTCTGAGAGAGCGAGTGGAAAAACTCAAGTTGGTGGTCCATTTGGACAAGTGTGAACAAGATGTTTTAGGCCAGGCGGACAGCTGGACACTATGTTGACACCAATGGCATCCTGGAGCTGGTGCTGGTGCTGGTGCTGGACGATAGACCTTCTAAAGCGAGGACTTCAAAGTCACAGACGATGACGACAACAAGGACAACCTGGTTGCACTTTTGTTGCTGTGATTGTTATTGTTGGTTTAGTTTGTCGTTTTCATTCAGTCATTAAAAACCCTTGTCAAGTCCTGCCAGGACACACACACCCACACATAAACACCGCTCTGGCATATCCTTTGGACCTGACCACACCAGTCAGGCGGGCGGGCGGACGGTCCCAGACAGATACCTGCAAGAAACGATTTTCATAGTCTACTTTCAGGCGGCATTTAAATTAGCCTAGCCAAAAACTTCAGTCCCGTCCCTCTCTATCTTCTTAGTCGCATCTGTCCAGCAGCAGCAGCCTAAGCAAACCCCAAGGAAAACGGAAAATTTGCATTTAACTTTAAGTGTTTGTCCCTGTCCCTGTCGCTGTCCCTGTCGTTCTCTCTCTTGCTCACTGTCTATCCCTGAGCCAGATGAAGCTTTAACCCTTTTGGTTAATTGAATTGATGGATTTGTGTCTGGGAACGTGGCCAAATAAGCTTTAAGGTCTTGCCAGCGATTAACATACTATATACGAAAATTGGACGGGGGTTTTCGTTGTGCCTGATGGTGGGCTTGTGGCAGGGGCAGGGGCAGGGGCAGGGACTTTTAGAAACGTGTGGCACTCGCAGCCAAATTGAGAAGCATTCGAAATTATGAAAAGTAAGCCATAAAATCTTATTTTTACTTCCGCTACTCCACTTCACTTCACTCCACCCTCAACCCCCACCCACACCACCAAAATCCCACTGCCAGGGGGTGCGGTGCTTTTTTCGACTGGGGGTATGGGGAAGCAGCAGCATTGGCAATATGGTTTAGGGGGAGGGATGGATACAATTTTAATTATGGCAACCGTAAGCTTTTGGTTGTAAATATTTGAAAATGCCCGATAACGTCGACGATTTTCATAAATAATACAACCCGCTCGAGCCTCTCTGGTAGCCACCCGTCACTCCATCACTGAATGGGACTGGGGCTGAGACTGTGGCTGGAACTGTGCCTCGGGACGGGGCACGGGGAATGGGGAACTGGGGGTGGGGGGCAGAGACCGAAGCAGCTTGAAGCTGAGTGCCTGCTCCCACGATAAGGGTTATGCGTGTGCCTAGCCTGGCTCTTCTGTCCGGGTCGCCTGTTTGGCGTTTAAAGACAATAGGATTGCCTCAATTTGTGGCTCGCTTCGGCTCGACATTGTGCGTGTGGCAACATACACTGAGGGAAAACCACCCGCACAGAGCATATCACGGAATCGGGAACGAGTGACTCAATCTTAAGAGATGATATTTAGAAAAAAGAGAAAGGATCAGGCTATGGTTCAGTTAAGGGTTCAGCCTAGTGAGGAGCGATTCTTTGATATGGGATGATGATCGTTCGATAAAATAAGAAGTACAATGAGAAAATGAATAAAGTGCATTTGTAAGACTGAGAGGTGAGGTAACCTTCAGGCACCGCATCCTGGTTTGGTTCCATTCCTCTCGGCTACTTCTCTTTCAGTGTACGTCTGTTGTCTCTTGCGGGGCATGCTTGCGTATCTTTATCTTATCGAGAGCTGAGGCTGTTTGCGTGCCTTCTGATTAGACCGCCAGACGGGACTCCCACACCCACACACAGCCTCAACCCTTTTCCACCTCCAACTTCACCACCCATTTCCCTTTCTCATCTCATCTCATCTCTTCCCTTCCCCTTACCCGCACGAGTACCCGCAGGAACATTAGCGGCATCTCAGCATTTGATAAGCGACAAGGCGAGCATAAGGCAAACGGGAGACAGTGTATTTTACCCCGGCTCTTGTCGCTCTACCACCCCTCTCCTGCCATCCTGGGTGCTGGTGGCACGCGTTGCCGTTACCTTACATTTTCTTGAAGATGCCACTTGCCTCTGGTTTGCTGTGATCTGTGATTTCTATGCGATTTTTGTTTTTCCAGCCACTACTCCTCGTTTTTTGCTTCTTCTCCTCCTATTCATGTCTGTTCCTCCACACCCTTTTCATGCTTCCTCCTCCTTCTCTGACTGATTTTACTCTTTTCTTTTTGTCTTTGGCCAACATTCATCATGAATGCCTCAAGCCCGCATCTTAATTTTCCTCCAAAAGTAAACAACACGCACGCCACACACACACACGGTCCACGCCCTCACCCCTGCCCTCATACCCCCACATCCCTGTCCCTGTCCTTGTCTCTGGTCTTTCCTCTGGGGAGACTGGGCAGACAGTTTTTGACGAGCACTTCTTAATTTATGATAAGGGTTTTCGGAAAATTGGAAAATGTTAAAATGCTGCCTGCTAAAAAGTGGGTGTGGGAATGAACGGGTTACGAACCTACGGGCTGAAAAGAGATTTGGAAGGCGGAATGTTTGGTTTTTTCTCAACTCTCCTCTGCCCCCACCCGCACTCTTTGGGGAAACTTCCTTTCGTAATGAGCTGCAAAAGCATTTGAATTATTTTTAACCCCGACGACATTATGCCCTTGAGATCAACACATACACACACGCACGCACGCACACATGACTCTCCTATCACTCACCCACAGCCACAGCCACTCCCACCCAACCCGGATCCCTTTCCCAATCCTCCCCCTCAACCCATACCGAGCTGTGCTTTGGCGAAATTTGATTTAGGATTTTTAATTTTGTGTGTGCGCTACTCATATTTTTTAATTATGCTGAGTAAAAAAGGATTTACAACACACTCGCGTACACACACACACACACACACATGACCTGGGTTTCGAAAATTAATTAAATTTGCACACATTTGCAGCTGGCCCTTTTGGGGGGCAGCCCCCTTCCCTCACCTCACTGTGCTGCATGGCAATTAAAAAGCTTTTACAGCAAGCAAAAGTTGAAAATGTGCGGACGTTTTTCTGTTGCTTTGAATGACACTTTCGCTTAGCCCGGAAAAAGGGAGTCTCCAGTTTTCCCCGAAAACACCACCCCATCTCCCATCAGTCTCCTTCCCCTTCCGCAAACATAGACTGTGATAAGACCATCAAGCTGTTTATAGTTTTAAACGCTTTGTCATTTGCATATGTCCAACCGACCGACCGACCGACCGACAGCCCGACTGGCCGACCAACTGCTCCGCGCTTAAAGCTACCTCCCCAAAGTAACACTCAGGCAGGCACATACCCATGATAAAGAAGATCCCCAGAAGAACCACTCGATTCCACTCTGCTCTCCATTTGACCGCCGGGCATCCTTGTAAGTGGGGGATGGAAAGTGGAAGGAGCTAAGCAGAAGCAGACCCAAGAACGACATCAAGATGAAGGGCACCACAAAAAAACGGAATGCTTTCACCGGAACGAAGTTTACGATACCCTTCCGTTGTTCCCATGGCATCGATTTGATATTTTAATAAATAAATGAAAATGAAATAAATCTCTTTTCTCAATAAGGCATGTGCCATGACGAATTGTTCCTATGATTACCAATAGGGATTCATTGTTTTCATTGATCAGAGCCTGGCAGTTCCGACATGAATACTGTGATAAGAACGATCTTAAGAATCTATCTCATGTGATGAAATCGTTCCGTTCTGCAAAATAAGGCGAATGCTATATAGTAGCTTTAAATCTGAGTGACGGACTCAATTCTTAATTCCCAATTCTTACCTTCTTCCATTTTAAACATCTGATTAAAATCATTTTACTCTGTGGCAGGGTATACGCGGGGTAACCACAGTTCTTATATCAATGACAGAGAAACGGGAAGAAAAGCGGGGGCGCACCCAAAGAGTGGGTGGGTGAGTCCAGTCATGTGTCTTACGCTTAAGCGAATTATGAAGTGACCCAGAGCGCATAAAAATTTATTGCTACGAAATAAAAATCAGCGTAAAAGTCTGTCCAGGCTATGGGTGGTTGAGCAGGGGGGCAGCGGCAGCGGACATGAGAAATGAAATCAGCATGTGAAAAATGCTGCGGTCCCCCTATTGGGTTCCGTTACGTTAAGTTCTCTTATGCCCGCCAGCGGGAACAATAGCAAAGATATGTACAAAGAGACAGAGGGAGAGGGAGACCGGCAGGGACAAGAAAGTCCTTTAATCTTAACACATATCATCATGATAACAATTTGGTCACTTTAAGTGAGGCAAATTTATTTATAAGCCTCCCCCTCACCACTGCCCACTCACCCTTACCACTCACACTCCCGCTAGCATCTGTCCATCTTTATTGTTGTATCTCTATCAAGGACTCGCATCAAGGACCCGTGTTGCGTTTTTTTATACCCTTGCGGAGGGTCTTTCAATTCCGTCCAGATGTGTGTGTAACGGAGAGAAGAAAACACATTTTATATAGAATAGTATTATTATTAATATTATTATTGATCTGCATTAACACCGAGTCGATCAAGCCACAAACTATATATTATATATCCAATCACATTACATATGTATGTATGTATTTACCTCGTTTGAAACCGTTGTAAGCGATGGAAAAATATCAAGTTGGATTATAATAAGTGTTCCCATTTCAACGAAAAGCCCTGTTGAATTCCATAACTTTATAGATTTTCTGAGCGTGTTAATATCGGAATAATACGATTTATTATATAGTTTCCATAGGAATAAAGTATCTGCAAAGGGTAGTTAAAGCGTCGGACTTATAAGGTACCCATCTGTCGACTACTCGTAGTATTTTGGTCCTTTCTTTGCTTTTTTCCAAGCTCTTTTTGCCATTTTTTGGCTGTTTTTCTTGCTATTGTTTGGTGTTTTAGTAAATTGAAGCAAAATGCCTTTGATGTCCTTGTTACACGATGTCCACGCACAATCTCCCCTCTATTATTCTCACCACTCACTCATTCTCTTTCTCTTTGCTCTCATGTCTAATCGTGCTTTATGTACCGTTACGCACTCAACTTTCTCTAACCCCATTCTCTGCGGGACTATTTTTTTTTTGTGCGCCTGTGTGCTTGTGTGCTGTGTGGTTTGGCCATTGGCATCAATTCCCTTTGGCCGGAAAAGAAATCATGTCCAGTGATTTTTTTTATTAGTACTACACACACACACACACACACTCACTCACACAAACACAGATCTGTAGGCGTGGGCTTGTGCATGCGTGGATTGCGTGTGCAAATATTTGTAATTTTATTACGCACTCAAGTACTCATAAATAAACAATTACATCAGTTACGATGTCCCTTCCTCTTCTCCATCCGCTATCATCATCGCTCTGCGGCTAACAGGTCTTACCCCTGCAACCGCATTCCGATTGCCAATTATTT
Source organism: Drosophila algonquin (assembly GCA_035041765.1). Classification (NCBI taxonomy): domain Eukaryota; kingdom Metazoa; phylum Arthropoda; class Insecta; order Diptera; family Drosophilidae; genus Drosophila; species Drosophila algonquin. Next base: position 2,757,669 of record JAWNKY010000209.1, on the reverse strand, counting down.
ATAGTTATGTTTCCTATTAGTTGCAGCTAATGGCAACGTTACACCCCCTTTATATAAGTCTTCCCTATCCAAAAATGCCCCCATCCTTCTTCTTTTTTTGTACCCTTTCGGAAAGTATGCTGATTTCGGGAAACATAAAAAATTAAAAATTTCATACTCTTGCATCGAATCGAAAATATTCTGTGCGTCTGTTCTCTGTCTGCATCTACATATGTACATATGTATGTATATGGATGAAACTTTGAACCTAAATATCTTTTTGCTACGTACTGTATATAATTAGTAATTTTCAAGATCGTATAACTATATATATCTATACATCTACATATATAAAACACATAAATGTCATGTATCCACTAGGGTATTGCCAACTTCGACCCCTAAAGCTTGCCTTCATGCTGTTCACAATGTTCTGAGTGACTTTGTCTCGTGTCTTTCCGCTCCTAATCTCGACAATTTTTTGGCAGAAAAATTGCTAAAAACGAATTTCGTGTTTTGCATTTCGTTGCTGTCAAGCGGAAAATGGCGAAAGACTGTAGAGGGAAATAGGGCTTGGATGAGGGCTAGGGTTGAGTTCTGTCTGCACTGATTCAAAAGGTTTTTAACATGTCTGAGCACGCAACGTAATTTTAGTTTAATTGGGTAATTATGCGCATACAGTGGGAAGTGGGAAGGCTTTTATATGTGCGTGAGTGGGTGTGAAATGAATAAAGATCGTGAGTCACGTACGTCACAGAGCTTGCTTTGCATGAAAATATTCGTACCATACCTCTAAGGAAATGTCTAAAAATTTAGAATTTCAATGCAAAATGCCAGAATGAACTTTGCTGTAGAATAGCATTTAGAAAGAACTTGAAGAAAATTGGACCATTTCCGAAATATTCCGAAATATATATGTACATATAGAACACCTTTTGACGAATTAGAAAATGGCTTATAAGAAATGAACATATTTCACAATTGAATGTAGAGACGGCTTGAGTCTCAAATGAGAGCTGATGTGATCTTCCTACCTCGTGAATGCGTGAGTGCGTGACCCATTCATGTGCTCATCTCTACTCCGGAGGGTGGCAAGTAGCTAAAGCAGATACAAAATTTTACCAGTTTGTTTGCTGTGCATGCAAATGCAAGTCTCAGACAGATGGAGAGGGAAAGAGGGAGCGAGAGAAAGTAGTCTGAGAAAGGGAGAGATAGTTGAAGCAGACGCCATAACTAACGGTAAGATGAATCCACTGACACTGTTTGCTCGATGCCAAGTGGAAATCATATGGCGCTGAAAAGCACCCGCCAAGAAACAGGTGTAGTTCGTAAAGGGAGACGAGAGTTGGGAGTTACTGGTGGAGCAGTCACAATGTCAGCGGAAACGGAAGTGCATGCAGTTTGAGCTGAGCTCACTGGCGAGTGTGGGTAAAGTATGGGTCGAAGGAGTGCAGCGGAAGTTGTCGTTTTGGTACAGGAAGCCCACTTGAAAGGCGTTTTCGAGGAATGGGCCTTGGGGTTCGCGTTATGCTTGGCTGACTTTCGCTTTGGCTTGTTAATTTATGTGCAGAGGCGTAGCCCAGTAGGGGTGGGGTACAGTTAAGTATGCATATGCAAACTTTATTTTAGCTGCGTTTAATTATGGCTTCCAAAGATGCAAAAGCCGAGTCCCCAGTAATCAAATCAAGGATGCGACTTCTACCTAGACCAACACAAACATTCTCCCTCCTTCTAAGCAGATAAACTCTTTAAGAAGAACCACTCGAACTCGACAACAAAAAGAAATGAAACACAAATTTTGACCCCGAAAATTGGGCCAACAAGTTTGGCCAAAGTAAGAGCGAAAGAGATGGCGGACACACACTCTAGTCCTCTCTCTTTTTCTCTCTCACTCACTCTGGCTTCCTGGCGGCTGTCTCATTTCATTGTTATTATTTGCCGGCGCGAAAGTTTTAATTTTTATTATTAACTACGAAACTTTTGCTGGAAAGGCAGAAAACTTAAAAAGGCGACAGACAGAAAGAGCAGGCAATAGTCTACCAAGAATGTGTGAAAGGGAGGACAACAGAGAGAGGGAGAGAGACGCGTGGGCAAGGAGATGAGCATGAGCTAGCGCGCGAGAGCGAGAGGGATGGTTAGATAGACAGCGGACAGACTTTGGTAAAGGGGTGCGCGGTGCTGACTGCAGGAGCTTTTGGGGAAAGCGTCAAAGTTTTAAAGTAAAGTTTTTCGGCGTACACCCGCTCCTCTCGCACCCCCTGCTCCACTCACGAACATCCCACCCTATCCTTTAAACGCCCGTAAAATATAACTTTGTTTTAGGTTTTTGGGGTTTTTGCTCTGCCATATGATTGCTTGGCAGCAAATTCTGCTGCCATTCCCGTTCCCTTTCCAGGCGCTTCTTCTTGCCACTTTAACTTGTTCCTGTTTCTGTTCGTGTTCTTGTTATTGTTCCTGTTCTTCTTAGACTTTCCACAAAACCAAAAATCGGGCAAGGTCAGGGACAAGGCCCCTTCCGTTCTGCTCACTTCGCGCTCCAAGTTCAGTTCAGTTCGGTTCAGTTTTTGGTTTTGTTTGGTTTTCGGCTCTCAAGTTGGATTCCCTTACCCCTTTCTTCGTGGGGATCTTAAAGCTACTAAATATTTTCATTGCAGTTCTGCCTGGTACTGACTTCATTCAAAATCGATCACTACCGATAAAAAAGTTGATAAGAAGATTTTAAAATCCAAATAAGATACTTATACATATGTAGCTAGAAAATGTATTCTGTAAATTATTGTTTTTTAATTTCGATTAAATCTGGAATTAATGTTTCTGCCCTTAGAGAAAAACGCAATTATTTTTTCGTTGAATATTCTAGCCTTAAATACAAAAATAGTAAAATTATATAGAATTAACTTTGACTTAAATATAAATGTATTAAAAAATCGGACATTTAAACTAAATATATATAAAACACTTTAAAATAAATATATTATATTCAATTTGTAGGAAAAAAATTGTATTTACATATGAAGGTATTTCATTTAAATATGAAATATGTATATTTAGGTTACGTATTTTCATAGTAATATTAAAATGCTAGTATTTTACTTTTATTTTTATATTTACACCCTCGGGGCAAGTGTTATAAATATTTAAATATAAGTGAAACTATTCGGGGCTCAGAGCTTGTGAGTAAATAGCAAGAAAATGAATATATGTACATCAGCCGATTTTTATTTTTTTAATGTTACAATTCATGTGACCGCATGGATTTCAGCAGTGTCTGGGCTAACTATAATATATTTTTGTATTTAAGAGTAATTCAACTTTCAGGTCCCTATTTGTGAAATATTTTTTATCTTTGCCCCGCATTCAACGGAATATTTAGGATATTCCTGGCTTGAGAGCTTTTTTTAATGAGATTCGTTGCAGCCCATCTATTGAATGGATAAAGTCCATCGAAACATTTAGGGGAAAATTAAAGAGCAATCCAAACCATCCTTATAGTCTGACCTTTGTCCCGAGCACACGCAGCATTATTTATGCTGCATTTAACTTTGGTTTTCCATTCATGGCTTGACCATTTTTGGGGTGCCACTGTTTTGTGGTTGAAATCCATGTTGGTTAGTCCTGAAGCCAGTGGCTGTGGCACTGTCAGGGGCTTTGCAAAGCAGCGTTCGCACACACACAGACACAAATTAAGTAACACTTACAATGAAAACGGAGCCGTATTCAAATTCGCATTCCATTTTGGGACTCCAAGAGCACGCAGCATGTGGTCACTGGCAGGAGGTGTAGACGGGGGTCTTAAGGGGTGCGTGGTCACTGGGATAAGGGTGGGGTGTAGTATCCGGAAGAGTTCCTTTTTTCAGTGACCGAAAATTGAAAAACAGCCTGCAGTTGTGAAATGTTCAGGCGTGAAAACCCCGATTGAGGTTGAGGCCTGGTTTTGCTCCTTGCCTTCTACTCCTACTCTTACTCAATCTCTCTCTGTCTCTGTCTCTGCTGTCTCCGTCTCTTTCGCTTAGAAAAGCCAAAGTGTAAAGCTGCCTCATGTGTCTGGCAAATCCACTTCACAGACACTCTATCGACCCTACTCTCTCACTCTCTCTTTGGCTGGGATTCATTAACATTTTTTCCATTTACGATTTTCACGCGTTTTTTAATGCGTTGCCATTTGAAACGGCTTAAATCTCATACATATGCAATTTATGCACACACAGATACACACCCACACATACAGACAAAGACATTGAGTTGCCAATTTGAAATTATTACCGAAGCCAAAGCCCAAAACAATCTCCAGGCAGGTGGTGCCCCATTGTACTCGTAGTTGTTGTTTTGCTTCATTTTTTGTTTTTTTCCTCCTTCCATTCTTCCTGCTTCACTTTCTTCATTTACATCTGCTTTCACCTTCCCCTGCCTTGCCCCTGCCAGTCGTTGCCAGAAAGCCAGAATAAGGAAAAACCAAATTACCGCATTTGAAAAATAAATACTTAAGCAAAACACGGATTACGTACAGTGGAACAAAAAGCATTTAGAGCGGCAGACATTTCACAAAGAAATTGAGTTTTTGAAATTCTTTAGAGAATTATTTTTCTCTGTTATTTGTTTCGAGATCTTCTCTGCAGAGAATTTATATGGTTTCAAAGGAAAGATTCCTTTGAACTATTTTATAATTTAAACCTTTTAGGGGTTTTTTGAAAGATTTTTATGTGCAGAGTACATTGCAAGGAAATATTTTGTCGGAACCTATGTACATATGTATGTTGAAAAGTAATCAGGAAGCTACAGGTGAGGGTATAATCAGCTAATCAGTTTCAGATAGATTTCGGGTGTACAGAAAAAAAAGCATTAAAGACTTCAAAATATTCCCACAGATCCCACTTTTTAAATATTCAATATATGTTAAATTAACAAAATAAAAATAAAAATAAAAAATAAAGAAAGAGATTTTTAAACTCTGTTCTAATGTCTCAATCCCTCTCCACTCAAATTTTCTAGTGTTTGTGTGCGTGTGTGTTTGTGTGTGGGGAGGGGGTCGCACAAGTGCTGGCGCAGTTACTTAAATGCCCGTCTTCGCCGTGGCCCTTCACCGCCCATTCCCCGCCGCTACCTCATCGCCACCATACAGCCGCTTATCCCTCTGCCAAATTAATTCAAATTAATTCACTCGCGTCCCAGATGTTTCAGCTCAAATTTTATGCGCGAAATTCGTTTTACACCGAAACCATTTGGCGACCAAGGTGGAATCAGTCTCAATCTGGTTAGAAGTGGGGGTGGCTCTACCCCCATGTGATGGGAATTGCATTTCCTTTTAGGAAAGCATTTTTCGATCACAGTACGAATTCTGCATTGTATTCGAACTTTCGTAACTTTGGATTTACATACATAGGTATTATCTTACCAATAGAAACAAGAAATTAGTGAGGAAAATTACTTCGGCGATCACAAATGTATATAGCCTTAAAGATAGGCGATCTTTTTTAAGGCAGAAGGTTTAGATTGGGTTTATTTTTAAAAATATTCTATTAAAACGCGAGTGGCCCGAGATCTTTGAGGAACCCTGATTCTTCGTAGGATTCATCTATATTAAATAATTTTATGTTGATTGCCTTAATATCTGCAGATAACAATGCGAAAAACTACTCATATTCGGCTATAGACTGTATTTCGATCGTACTTTATGTTGGACTATGAAAAATAATGGAGTGTCCGTTCAGGAAAACATTTTTTAAGTTTAAAAAGTGTGCTAAATGGCTCCCAGAACTATCCTAAAAAGCTTCCTCTTGAACCCTGAGGCCACTTAAACACCGCCGAAATTGTTGGCCCCAACCGCAGAACGACACAACGCCAACCCCATCCCACTTTCCTTCATTGGCCCACCATTGTCCTGTGGGGAACACGCCTCGCGTCAACTCCAAAATAACCAGAAAACAAAAGACGAAGAATGGAAACGAACAGAGAGGAAATGAAGAGAACAGAACAGAACAGTAGAGAAAAAGCCAAAACAAAAGGCGAAGCGAAAAAATGTTCCTTATTCCCGAAATTGAACTTCAATTTCAATGAATGACGCAACAGCAGAGCGGCTGTTCGCAGAGGGGTGCTGTGGTGGGTGGGTGGTTCGGGTTTTAGTTGGCAAATGCGTTAATTCCATTTTCTTAATTAAATGCACAAACAAAATCACGGAAATGAAAAATAAAATCCAAGTCTTTTACACTCAATGATTTGTTTTCATTAAAACAAGAAATTCTCATTAACAATGGCAATGACAGCGAACAGAAATGGTCCGTACCCTGGGTGGAAGGGGGGATTGGGTGCGGTGCGGTGCGGTGGGAGACAGAGGGTGAAAACCACCGATGGGCGACGGCCAAGGCAAAACTCGGCAAAGATTCAAGGCAAAGTCGAAGGAGAAGGCGACGGCGACGGCGAAGGCGACTTTTATTCTGTCCATTGTGCTCTGCTTATCGCCTGAGCATTGTGATGCTCAGTATTGGCAGAGCCCAAGGCTATACTGAATTTGTTTCAGATATGTAACAGCTAGAAGTGTAACACATTCATATATGTATTATCTTCTCTTGATCAATGTCAGTACCATGTATGTAACTTTCCAACCCTTAGGGTTTTTTATCGCTAAGTAGGTAATTGTTTACAAGACATTTGTAGCACCGAAAGTCAGTGAGAGGGTATATGTGAATCGTATATTTTCAAACGTTGTTTCTGCTCTTTGTCCCTCTCTTGGTTTTGTTGTTGTTGTAGTCAATGGGCGCACTCACAAAACGCGCCACATTTTAATTGCCAGCAATTGTCGTCCCCGTTCTTGCAATCCTTGTCGCTGTCGCAGCTGCTCCTTGGGACTGCTCCTTGGACTGCTCTGCGCTGCTAACTTATTATCCTTATACAGCCCCTGTTGTTGCTTTTGTTGTCCTAGCCATTCACGGAGTCAGGCGCCACCCATCTTTTTTTCGGCGAAAGCGTCAGAATTTATGACATACTTTTCAGCGCAATTGTTGTCGCAATTTACGCGCCCTCTCTCCCGCTGCCTTACCAGATTTTGGAGGGGGAAAACGAATCTGGAAGGGTGGCGTGAATAGTGCAGCCCTGCCCTTAACAATTAGCTTCCTGGCAGCTGCAGAGTCAATCAATAAAATCACGAGAAATTTAAACATTTTCCCTAGCATACTTTTTGGGCTGGAACTGGAGCTCTAAACTTGAAACTTTAATATTTTCAAAAGAAAATACTAATACTAATATCAATATCATTTTAATTAAAAAGGTTTCCTGAACGGGGAATATCCAAAAATACTTGCAAAATTACAAACTTATATTTCCTTTTGTGCAGACATTTTTTTCAACTCATTAAAAAGAGATTTCAAAAAATTACTGCTAGAAACTCTGTAAATCTTCGAAAGTAGACTAAACACAAACTATTCGTTTTCAATTGAAAAGCCCTCGACGAAAAGTATTACGTTCACTTATCTTTTGTTGGAAACTTCATGATTATGAACGGTAACCATTTTCTGTTTAAATTAGTTGAATCCTAGCGATATAAAATGAAGAGCAAACAATTAAGACAAGTGCGGAATAAGCTGCGTCTGCTTGTGTGTGGAAAAGTGCAAAGGTCCAGGAGCAGGTAACTCAAAAATTTTTAATGGGAACATTCATGGAAAACATGTTCATCTTTTAATGACTTAAAGCTATCTTAAGAGGTGTTTTTACGCAACAAAATCGTATGTGAAATAAGCGGATTCTTTTCTATGAAGGAAATATACATATTTAGGACTTCAGTCCAACATGATCATATTCCCCTGAGCAAAGAATAGAAAATGCATTTCTACGTAAAGCTGCTTTATAGATCTGATTATGGATTTTCAATTTTTATCGAAGCTTTTGAGGCTTATGTACTGCGACTGATAAGATATATTGTGACCATATCCAGCCTCTATAGTTATACAGTTAGGGCACGATAATTACCTATATTGTATTGCCTATCTTTAAAAGCACAATGTTTTCCTAGCAGAACACACTTTTTGATTGGATTTCCGACTGCAGCATAATCGTTTTGCAGAATACCTTTTAGGTTTTTAATGGATCCGCCAGGCAAGGACATTGTTTTTCAATTGTGTAATTTTTTAACTTTAATTCTATCTCAATCTGTCTATCTCTCTCTCTATCTCTCTGTCTGTCTACTGCATCCCCCCATACCGAACCATTGCGCCCCCCTATTGCACTTCCTGTCCATCCCTCCTCTGGGGCGGCGACTGCAGCCAGTGGCAAGCAAAAAAGAAAGCATGAAATGAGAGCAGATGAGAGCTAAAAAAGTACCGCTAATCGTACAAAATGGTGGCAAACACACACCAGTCGTGTGGCAGGGGGGCGAATGAGCTAGGAAGTGATAGTGGAGCTCAGAGAAAAAGAGAGAGAGAGAGAGCACGTAAATTTACTCAACGCCATTTTTTCCTTCCCTCTTGCATTTTCCCATTTTCTCGATTTTTTTTGCTGCTACTGCTGACGTCGCTGGTCTCTGCTGCGGCTGCCTCGTTTTCGATTTTTCCAGCTTTTCTTTCTACTCTTCCTCTTTCGGTTGCTTTTTATGCAGTTTCTGCTGTTGCCCTGGCAATGGACCCGCCTTCTTTTGCCGGCTTCACCTATCGTAGCGTCGGCCTCGTCCTCGTCGTCAGTTGCACGAAAGGTCCTGGCCATGCCGGCCGCATGCAGCATGCAGCCAGAGAGAGAGAAAGAGACACCGAGAGAGAAAAAAAGAGTGGGCGAGAGCGAGCAAGCTTGTGTCTGCGTCTGACTACACTGAACAGTGTCCTGCTTTCTCTCTCTTTCTCTCACTCTCTCTCTCTCTTACTGGCCTGCTCTCACGCCCGTTCTCTCTCCTCTTTTGCAACGCTCTCTCTTTCTGGCGTTGGCTCTGCGCTACTGCATTTTCCGTTAGCCAGCTATTCCCTACACCCTCCCCTCACCATCCTTTGCAGTCTCATTCCAGCCACTCTCCCACTGCTTTTGCTCGTTCTCGTTCTCCTAATATTTCTTCTTATCCTTTTTGGGATTTCATTTATTGTATATTTTTTGCATTTCATTCTGCTTTTTTTATGCTTTTGTTTCTCCTTAGCTTGTCCAGGCTTTAAATTTGATTTTCTCTGCAGCATTTAGCGCATACACTAGCTGGCCCTCTCTCTCACACACTAACATATGCATATGTGTATACTATGGAACGTCTCTTGAAGGGACAACCAGGTATAGGTTCCCCTTAGGGTACTGTCCACATATCAATGCTTCCTGTCTCTTACAAAAATGCAGCCTTTAAACTCTTCCATTAAAGTGAGATGTCCGCCAAGGGAACTATCCATCCATGAAGCTGTCCACCAAGGCTGCCCTTCAAGCTTGGACTTTTCTACGCATAGCGCTTTCCATCTAAGACGCTGGCCACCCATTAAGATTTCCGCTCATGAATACCTCCACCCATTCAGTTGTGCATCCACAAGGCTGAGGTCCTAAAGAGAAGGGTTCGTCCAAATAATAGATGTTATACGAGCTTCGCACCTTTCTTGACCGTCCTTCTAACATTCCTTCACATAAAAACACCTTTGTCAACAATTTTCACATAAATATTGTTTAGACCGACTTTTCTAAAATACCGGGTACAGGTTAAAATGTGCATTATTTTCTTCCCAATTATTTTTATACCCGGTATTCGAAGAGTATAGGGCTATATTAGGTTTGTGGTGATAACGGATGTGTGTAACGTCCAGAAGGAAGCGTTTCCGACCCCATAAAGTATATATATTCTTGATCAGCATCAATAGCCGAGTCGATATAGCCATGTCTGTCTGTCCGTCCGTCTGTCCGTCCGTCTGTTCGTCTGTCCGTCCGTCCGTCTGTCTGTCTGTCCGTCTGTCCGTCTTCATTTGCGCCTAGAGCTGAGAGACTATGAAAGCTAGAGCAACCAAATTTTGTATCTAGTCTCCTGTGTTATCACACTACACAAAGTATATTTCAAAATTTTCGCCCCGCCCCCTTCCGCCGCCCCAAAGAACGAAAGTCTGCGGCATACACAATTTTGAAGATACGAGAAAACTACAAACGCAGAATCATAGATGATGACCATTTCTATCAATGAAGTACATAAATCTGAATCAGATCGGATCATTAACCAGCCACAATGAAGATAACAATTTCGAAAGTCATCGTTCCCTTTCGCTCTCTCTCACACGCGACCCTATCTGCTTTGCCCATTCGTATTTTTTGACGCATAGTTCTCAGAGACTATAAGAGCTAGAGCAATCAAACTTCCTATCCAAGCTCCTGTGATATAAATTCAGCATAAGTGTATTTCAAAATTTTGACACGCCCCCACAAAGGACGAAAATCAGTGGAATCCACAATTTTTAAGATAAAAGAAAACAAAAAACGCAGAATCATGGAAAATGACCGTGTCTAACAGATTTTTGAATCTGGATCAGGTCAGATCATTATTATGGACAGAAGGAACAAATTAAATTTCAGTGGCTACGCAACGCCTGCCAAGCGCTTACTCATTCCCTCTCTCTCTCGAAAACACTTGTACGTCTCGAATATGTAGCTATACATGTACATGTAGAAATGTAGCAGCCGATGTAAAAATTATATGTAAACAAAAAAAATTTTTGTTTGATATTTTCTTATTTGACCAAAATTTAATTCGTCCCGTTTGCGAACATATAATAAATTACATAAATCGTAAGCTCATACAAATATGTACATATGTACATACATATGTATGTATATACTGACTGAGTACCGGGTGTAAAGTAGTTCTCCCTCGTTTTTATTTGTAATGTAAGGCTTACAATCCGTCTTTAAAGTCGATTAAACGAATCATAGTTTCTACTTCTTTCTCCCACATATGAAAGTCAAAAAACAAAAAGAAATTACTTTATTATTATATTTATCAATTGAAAAAGTCGAATTCTATACTAAATTTAAATTTTAAAAATATCAAATTTTAATTAAATTATACGATTTTTACTTTGAATATAACACATATTTACTATATACATATATATTTATATACATACATGTATAGATCTTCTCCCCAATTGGACCCCCATTGCGCCCTGTCCCACCGTCTGCATAAATAATTTGCAACTCATTTCGTAGATGGTTTTTATGAATTGCCGTGCAATTTTTAATGAAATTTATCGCGCTTATCCGGGCGCATTAATCAAAAACCGGGCATTTGGCTCCGTTATCAGGCCGCGACCCCGCAACAACAGTTACAGCAACAGCAAAACAGATTTATAACGAAACAGACTGTTGCTGCTGCTGTACGAGTGTGTCTGTCTCTGTTTAGCGCCTTTGACGGAGGTCGCTAATTTAAACCAAATGAATTGGCACATTTTTCACTTTTTCTCCCAGACTCCTCTCATCCCCTCTCTCTCACTCTCTCTCTGGGGGAAGTCAAATGAGCAGCGGAAATCTCCAAACTGAATCTGAATCTGAACCGCAACCTGAACCTGAACGCAGACCCGGACCAGGACCCGTACCCTAATACATTCCCCCTACCCCCGTCCAAAACAGGCCGACAATGGGAGATGTCGGGGCGTAGTCACTTAATCCATGGCCCGGGCGATAAAAATCTTGAAAATCCAACTTAAGTGTTTGGTAATTTATCTCACTGTTGTGCTCCGGCTCCATCTCCATCTCCACATTTCGCTGTCTTTCTATCTCTGTTGCTCTGTGGAGCACACGCGCGACATTTTTTGCGTATAATCGTGCTAGTCGTAGCCTCACTCCTGCTTACACCCCTGCTTCTGCTCCTGCTCATCCTCCTTTGACGATTCCTTCAGTCGTCATTCATCGCACCGCGGGTTGCCACAGCCCAACCACAAATAAACCAGGAAGAGCCATACCCCACACTCCACACCTCCATCTCAGCTCCCCCAACCAGCAGCCACTTCCGGCATCGGCATCAGCATCAGCTCGTTGTCAGTCATTTTGAGTTTGGCTTTCGATGAAATGATAAATGATGAAAAATCTTGCCAAAGATTTAAAATTATCCAAGAGCAGAGTCAACAGCAAATCAGCGGAGCAGGAGCTACAACCCGAACCCTGCCCGGGGAGACCACCTCTTGAAAATGAGCTTGCAAATACAGAAATGAGATGAGATAATACCTCCCACTTACGGCCAGCACTCCGAATTGGAAACAGATGGGACAAGGACCATATTTTTGCTAGGAAAGTGAGAGAAATTGAAAAACTAAAGTAAAGCACAGTACTGTAAAGCATATCAAGAAATGGTGCAAGGCTTTAAGAGGTGCGAAAGGCACATACATATACATATATTGGAAAGAGCCATCAACTTTCATGATGGAAAATACATAATACAAAAAAATTTACCACAAATTAAAAAAGAAAAGACATTAAATAGAAAAAGAAATTAAATAACCTTTCTATATTTTTTAGAAGCTTATTAATAAAAATGTACATATGTATATCTATGTATGTATGTATCGATTTCCTTTAAAAAATTCTCGGCTTGCGAACATGTGTAATATATTGTATATAACAATATATATGAATATACATATGTATATATAATATATATAGGTAATTAATTAATGAATGAAATTTAGTTTTTATAATCTGAGTCCAGCATTTGAGAATTGATTAGTTTCTAAACTCCTTAAATTTTTGCAAAAGTTATTGTGAAACTATTTTATGGCCCTCCGGGTACTTTCTGGTCTCTCGACTCTGCCCACTGATAAATCTTCCGCACCTCATTTTCCATTCATTTCCATATTTTCATCAGTTTGCTCCACCCCTCCATTTGCCACCCCACTAGCTCCCCTGAGTTGCACTTTCTGAATGTATTCTTCAGGCCCATTGTTTGCACGCATTTGACGGAGTGGACAGTAGATCGTGTTGGATGGCCGGCAGCAGCAACCCTTGCTGGCAAACCCCCTCAGCACCCCTTTGTTCTATGATTTCAGCAGTTTTTCAATTGAGCAAAAACTGAAGGCAAATGAGAAAATTGGGTTTTTCTTATAGTTTTTCCATGCTGCTGCCTACCAAAGCTGACTACCGAAAATGTTCTTGCTGCCGGTCCTGGACGTTGTTCTGGTCCTGTCGAATCAGTCGATATCCACCCTCGACCCTCTAAGAGCGCCTCGAGGTTCTAGGGGGTTGGGCATGAGAGGATTCGAAGTTTTAAATAGCCATTAGCGAAAACGCTTATTAAAAATTTACATTTCATTCCACTTTACAGCTGAGCGAGCCAGGAGATGAGACGAGTTGAGACGAGTTGAGTCGAGTTGAGTTTCGAGACTGGAAAATTCATTTTAGCTTCCACCGAAGCGCCAGCGCCAGCACCAGCACCAGCCCCACACCACCCCAACCCACTAAACCAAGCCCGTAGTTCTATCCCTGTCCCATCCCATCCGCCTACTTCCTGTCGTTGATGGGGTTAAAATTTTCTGTTGTTGGATCTTTAGGTGTTCATGCCAAGTTAATTTAATAATAAAACTGAAATTTAATTCATTTGTGGATAGGCCAGGTCCTGGTCCAGTCTTAGTACTAGGAATGCGTGAGGGGGTGCAGGATTGGTTATGGAAAAGGAGTTTCCCTGAGGGATAGACCCAACTGCTGGCCCCATCCAAATTTGCCTCAGTCTCAGCGTCTTTTCACTCGTTTTTAATATTATTTTCCAGTTATCTGACCTTTTTCTTCTCGCAACTGTTGGCCAACCTCGGATCCGGCTACATTTTCCACAGCCAGAGGCCACGGAGAGCACGAGAAGGAGACTTCTTTCGGCTCCTTTAATTATGAGCCAAACAAGCGCTTTAAAAGGCCAAAACTAACATACACAGTTACCCATACACAGACCTTAGCACTTAAAAGTGCTTGAAAAGGCATCCCCATCAGAAACCCCTCCCCCTGCCTTTTTGGCCTGTCGTATTGCATAAATTTCGGGACTGCGAGAGCACTTGCAGACAAATTGAATTGCGTAAAACTAACCGCCGAATGCGCGCCGCACAATTAAGGTTGAGGTTTTATAGCCGCGCTGTCGATGGGGGTATGCCCCAATCCCTCCCTATATACATACATATATAAAGTACAATATATATCCGCCCCTCAGCCGTGACTTTGGCGTTTCCCGTTTGCGGGTTTGGGGATCTGCGGGTGGCAGCTGTCAGTGCGTTAGTCAGTCGCTGTCAGTTTTCGGTTAGCTGCAGGCTGGGACATCGCCAACCGCCATGCGCTATCTGCCATCCACCTCGATACCTCAACTCATCTTACCCCTCAATACCTATCACATACGAAATGAATCTTCAATACCCATCAGATACGAAATCTATGTTTGTGCGTGTACTTGCTGCAACTATAAATATGTGCCCGATCACCTTTGCTGTTTGCAGCAGCAGCAACATTTTCTACAAAATATTGCACATGAAAACGCATGTACATACAGTGAGGTTGTTTAAGACAACGGGGGCTTATGTGAGAAAGTATGTTGTTCAACATTCCAGCCATTCCCATCCTATTTTTCTATAATCATATATGCAAAATGCAGAAAAACATTTATAGATGGACATATACATGATAAATGTGATTCAACTGAATAATCTACGATGGAAATGGGTCTTAGTAAGCAAAACACCATGACTTAATCTAACCTTAGAAGACTAAAGTGGTTTTGAAGTAGATAGTTGAATGGATAAGGAAGTGCCAGACATATTGACACAAGATAATGTGGATAAAGATATAGATAAATGGAATGATAATTACAAATTGATAGATCCATTATTTCATTAAAGACACCTATAGGTCATATATGAAAATAACATTAAAGTAAAGATGTATAAAGAGCTGTGAAATAAACTTAAATGCAGTTACAAATCATAGATACATATTTATTCATACATAGGTATATTTATTATACCTAAAGTCACAGAACTGAATAAGATCCTATTTTTTCAGTGCTTTTCCAGAGTCTCACCTTGTCGACTCCCAATACCCTTTGAGGGACACACCCCCTTTTGATACCAAGCCACACCAAGTATAAACAGCTCCAGGACGGTGTCCTGGTCGGTACCAGGATGAGGAAGGGGACACCAAGCTCACGAAGCAGCTGGACCGGGGGCAAAATCAGAATCAGGGAGCTGCGGGGAACATGGCAAACGCTTTTTGGCCGCACAACAAAATTTGATTTGTATTTCTGTGGTTTACCTTTAGCCCCCAGTTCTTGAGCTCTCCGTCTTTTTCTCTCTCTCTCCTGGCTGCCCAAAGGGACACGAACAAAACTATGGAGCGGTGGAGGAGGAGGAGGAGGAGGATGGAGTGCCGGGAGTGTCAGTGGCACCTGGACTTGCCTGCTGTCGTAGATGCTGAGGTTGAAATGTAAAATGCACAGAATGGATTGTGCGGCTAACCGGAACAATTAAGGAATTTCCCCGGCAACTGTCCTGGTCCTGTCCTGGTCCTGGTCCTGTCCCGGTCTTGGGTCTGTCCCAGGTCGGGCTCACGGAGCTGCAGTTACCAAATTACAAATGCCACATGGACTTGGCTGGATCCCCATCCCCCACTAGTAGTCAGAGTCTTGCTCCTGCTATCCTCCTCAAAAATGATTAAGTAGATTGCAATGACTAAATTCTGAGCAGGACGACAAGACGATGACACGGCCCAGGACAAGACGAAGACGTTGGTTGGCGAAGGCGATAAAATGGAAGAACCGACGGGGAAAATCAGGAGATGGAGCTACTAGAATATGGCGTGTTGGCTTTTGTTTCTGGCCCAGCCAAATATGTCTTGCATACGAAATTATCATAAGCCCTAAAAGCTTTCTCACAGCCGCCTTCCCCTCGTCGATATCTGAGAAACTCCATGAGCTCCAAATGCAACAGCAACAACATGGTCACAGAGTGACTGGATGGTTCTGGTACGGGCTGGGGTTCTGGTAATACTTCTGGGGTCGGGGCTAGGACAAAGCCAGGACTGGGCCATCGCAGCTGGCTACGTGGCCGTGTCTACCTCAACGTTGACGTTGGCACGGAAATAATTGAAAATACGTGTTTGGGTTTTTGCGGACAGCGGCAGTTGCTTGACAACACAAGCAGCAACAACAAGGAGCCGGCCGCACGTTCGACCCAACGTTTGGGCCAACTTGGACTTGGCCACATTTCAGTTTGACAAATTTCACTTCAGCCCTGGCCAGGCATAATAAATTTTGTAATTTCTTCAAATGAATTTTGAAAATGAACAGAATAACTGGTGGGGATGGGGATTTGCCCATTATCGAAATGAGCCAACAATTTGTGACTACCAATAGTAGAACCCCTATTTAAACCCCAGCCCCAACCAGCCAAGCACTCCTCCTATATTAATCATTATTTTCTTGGAAATGGAAATTGAAACTTTCAACGGAAGAATGGCGGTAGCAATAGATGGAGCATTGAGCCATGGCCTTGGAAGGAAGTTTTCGTTTTCAAGTGGCAAAATCATGCTGCATTATAGATAATGACTTCGAATCAGATATGCTAAGTATTGCCATTATAACCAACTTGCATCGATCCACATTTGCCAGTTTATTTTCCAACATACCTACCTACTACATGCTTTGAAATTGATGAATTTTGTAATCTTTCTGTATAGTATACACAGTGTATTACTGTTTCTACTTCTCCATGAAGATCCCAGTTGGATGAAGAAACGATATACCTCGGCCCTCAACATGGAAAATAACAGTAACCATCTGACTACGGCCTTCCATATATACGAGGCTTGAAGGACTTTAGTTACCGTCGTCGTGCGCCCTAAAATGCACTTTCATATTCAATTATTTTACGTATTTTTCATATTCCTTTTTCGTATCTGCAAAGGGACAAGTGTTGTTATTCCCAACATTTATGTGGAAGATTGAGATTTTGTTCCCATCGTTCCAAGGTGCATAACTGATCTCTTTCTAATTTAAAATTTCATTTTATGTATCCCTCTAAAGGTTTCCTACCGAGCTTCCCTTTGAGCGTCTCTTCAAGTATCTGTCTGTGTAAGTTTTCCTTGACTGTCCCTGTCCTTAACTCGATTCGGGAACATTCTTCAGCCTTTCCTTAAAGTCCTGGAGTAATTTGGCTTAAAGTCCGAAACCGACGATTCGATAGACATTCGATTTACGACAAAAATTTTAATTACCACAAATGAGAGGGAGGAAAACTCTTTTAGCTGGAAATTGGCTGGCAGAGAAAATCAATTAGCTGCCATCCCAAAGAAAAAAAATATATACAAAAATAAAAATAGAAAAATAAAAAAAAACCAGAAGCAGGACGATAGCCAGGAGGAGGCACAGGATGAGATGAGATGACGTTGGGCGATTCGACTCTCGTTCCACTCTTTAAATCAATAAATCATCTGCAAGCAAATTAGTTGGATAAGGAGGTGTGGGTGAGTGGTTGAGTGGGTGGGTTCTGGAGTGGGTCAAGAGACCGACCATTAGTCTTGCTTGGACACGGCTCGACCCAAAGTTGTCCTTGCCCTTGCCTTCCCTTCTTCTTAAGTTCTTTTTTTCATTCTTTTTTTATTTTTATTTTTATTTTTTCCGTTGTGTGATTTTCGAGCTAAAACCACGTGATTGGCTTTCAGAGGGTATCCACATCCACCCAGCCCTAATTCAGTCCCAGCCCCATCCTCTGCTTTGAGCAAATGAAATCCATTATATTCATGCGCAACAAAAGCCAAAAAGGATGAGTCCGCAGGACCCCGAAAGAAGCAGGACTCTTGGGCTGGGTCTTACTTCGCAGAGCCATGAGCCCTGAGCGCTGGGCGATGTGCTGTTCTGGCGACATAAAAAATTCATTAAAAGTAATAAACTAATTCCATTCGATCCTATTAAAAATCATTTTCGAATTAAGGATATTTGCATATCCTTAATAAAGTTTTACCGGACACAAAGGCACAGAAACTGGGGAGTTGGGATGAGGCCGAGGCCAAGGCTGAGGCTGAGGCCGGGCCGGGCTTTGCCTTTGTGACATTTTACTGGCCATAAGCAGACAAGTGGATGAGCTGTGGATGCCCCACCTGCCCCTGAATAACCCCCTGCTCCTGCAGCCGCTCATCAGCAGCGCCGTTGGTGGTTGATGCCATGCTGATGAGCCAGGAACAAGAACCATTCACTAGGAGTGGGATAAGGTCCAAGGACCAAGCATCCTGGACTGGGGAATGGCGACTGGGGGGAAATCTTGTTTTTATTTGTTTGTTTACCGTCCGCAAAATGAACGTTGGTAGCGACTACTGGTCGGGGGGTGGGCTGGATATATATTTAAATTTTATCGCAAGAGGTCCGGAGAGCCTGATTGCCTACGGATTTGCCGTACTGAGGACACTTTCGGCTCACAGCTGCCAGGACTCATCAATCAGCTGCAGACTAATTACATAATCTCCTCTTGATTATGTTGCCGCACAATTGTTGTTGCTGCCGTTGCTCTTGGGGCAAATTGAACTTGTTGAGTGATGCATAGCGGAACTCAGGACTCAGGCCTCAGTACGCAAGGACATCAGCGTACACATAGAGCTGGGGGCGGTCTTTGTTTCTAGAGCTAATCTTTGGCACTCCTTTCGGGTGGGACAAAGAGTTCTCCTTAGTCACTCTGGATTGAAATGGGATTCGAAATTTATTTCAGGAATCGCATTGAAATAAACAGATTTTGTTTTATACCAGAATATATCCAAACCGAGCATGCTCTTCAGAATACCATAACATCCCAAAGGGTTATTTTACTTAACGAACAAAATCAGTGTTGTTTTCACATCGTTCCCGCCTTATGCTGACTCATTTAAAATTATTCGAACTAAATGAAAACTTGCTCGGTGTTGGCTGAAAACCGGCTTAAACATTTCAAAATATCTTATATAAAATAACATTATATAACAACAACAAAAATCCGGAATCAGCTATAGAAACCATGGTAAATACAATTTTTTTTTTAAAGATTTTTAAACAAGGTGCAATTTAATTTCAAAATTTTGTTTATATCCATTTGTATATCAATATTTTATTTATTTAAGCTTACTTTCCTCTTCCCTTCTCTGTTTCTGTCTCTCTCGCGCTCTCTCTATCTCTATCTCTCTCTCTTTCTCTTTCCTTTTCTGGGCATAATATTCTCATTCGAGAGAAGCTTTGTGAGAAAGTTGATGCTGAAGAAGTTGAAAGAGAATCGGTTTAGAATGCCTCTGGTGACCTTGATCCGTGCACCAACAAAGTTTCCGCTTTCTTCGTCGCTAACACACAGTTCGCCTCCCTCTCTCCCTCGCACTCTCTCGCTATCTTTTGGGATTTCCTTTTTTCTACGCATTTAATGAGCAACTGCAACAACAACAAAACTTCTGGAATGACCTTGACACTGAAAAGTAACTGTAAAAGAAAAATCTCAAAGAACTTTGCGTATTGCGCAAGCGGCGACGGCAGCGGCTATGGCGACGGAGACAGCGGCGGCGGCGGCGACGGCCAGCCACTAAACTTTAAGGCGTGCCAAAAACCCCTTCCACGTCTCCATCCTCCAATCCTACTCAAACAACTTGAGTGACTTTCTCAGTGAGAGGAAGTGAGAGAGTGATAAGGGGAGCCAGAGCGAAAACAAGAGCGAGAGAGAGAGAGAGAGAGAGAGAGAGCTATAGCGATAGGGAGAAAGAGAAAGCGGAAACTTTGTTCTAAAGTTGGGTAAGAAAAAATTAAACTTACGCCAGTTTTAAGCAAAATTTTATACAAAATAACAAAAAGTGTCGACAAGAAAACGGCGACGGTCGTCGAACTTTGACCTCAGCCAAGTTTTACAACCACAAAAGAAGTAGCACCCACGCTAGGAGACTTTCTAATCAAATCCCTCTATATACCCTATGATATGGGGACAAAAGCTGAAGGCGAAGTGAGTGATCGGATAGCCGAGCATCCTAGGAATGAAGCCATTTGAACGGGGTAAGGTTAAGTAAGGGATAGAAAGAACTGAAAAATATTAAAGGTTCGGTAAGGTAAACTCCCCCTGTTTAGTTACTTTTGTCAATCAGAATATATGCGAAGTTAAATTGATTGAAGTCTTGCAGGATTAAAGATTAAGGATAATGCTCCGGATCGGTGAAATAATGAATGTTTCGAATCTTCTTCTTCGGATCTTCTCTTAATGCAGTTTATTCAGATACAGGAATTTCATAAGGACCAAATACATATTCTAGGGCAACTACAAGATCAACAAGATTTACAAAAGTGAAAGGCTTTACTTTTTCTTCTTTGTTTCATTAGCCCTTCCCCCAACCTCTCCTATCATCTTCTAATCGGCCCCATCCTCTGCTCTCTTCCATCGCAATTTGGGTCTTTGGAAGTGGCTGCAAACTTTTTTTGGGACAAAAGTTTCGCTTGGCCGCTCTCCAGCGTCCCCTACCCTCCCATTCCATTCCTTTCCATCTTATTTTATTTAATTCCAGCCGCCGAACCGAACCAAACAGCTGCTGCCGCTGAGATCAGCTGACTCTCCTTGCTGCTTCACCATCAGATCCATTTCCATTTCGTTCGCTTTAAGGACTTACGCAGTGAGGCCGCCACCGACCTTGTTTCCCATATTACGAGTATTATTAGGCCGAACAGCGCCAAAGTTCCGAACAACAACAACAACAACAAAAACAAACTTTTGACAATACCTAATTGCAAACTTTTTGATATCGCGTGAGGTTGGGGGCGTGAACCGCCGCCTACTGCTGATGATGCTGAGGCTCCGGCTGATTCCGCTTTAAAGAAGTGACGCACCCTTTGCGTGAGCGTCGGCTGGAGCTTGGCCTATTTTGCGCTCTATGTGACTTAGACGCTACCGAGAGCAACAACCCAACCACACAATAACAGAAACAATAGGAAAAGCTACAAAAATGATAACATTTAGTGCGTCGCAAAAGTTTGCGCACACTTTTTTGTTGTTTTCGTGTTTTTTTTTATCAATTTTTTTTCAAACTTCTTCAGTGGCGTCGGCGACGGCGTCGGCAATGGTTTTATAGACCTCAGAAGTTTTTTGTTTGTGTTTTTGAAAAGTTGTTCAATGTGTCTCAAACTCGACGCGACGCACTCCTAAAAGAGGGAGGTGTGTGCCCTATGAAGGCTTAAACGGAAACAAAATCAATAAAAGTCGACGACTTTTTGAGGAAAAATGCGTGAAATGCGTGAAAAAGGGTAATTTGATCAGAAAATGGATCTAGTGTTAATCGGTTCTGAATCGATTTGTAACGGCTATGGTATATGCTTGTGGGAAAAGGTAGCAAGATGCATTACGAAATAATAGTTCAATTTTATCCAAGCTGGCACGCAAAGAAGGTTGTAAAAAAGTTAAGTACTTTCTTGGTTCCTGAGTATTTTGATCGACAACATTGGTAACGCTTTCCAAGCCGTTTCAAACACATTTCGAAATCTCTATAAGGTAAGATTTAGAACCTGTTTGAATGCTCTTCAAAAGCGTATGAATGAGCGGAATGAATTATTTATCACGTACGGAAAGTGAATTCTGTAAAGTCCCGTTGGGAAATGATATGCGGAAGTGAAACTTCGGGTCCCATTTCCCGGCTGATCAATCATTTGATTGCAATTTTACCACACACGGAAAGTGTGGACCATAAAAATCAAGAAATATCGTACACCCGGCCGTCACCCCCAACCCATGTAGCACGCACACACACCACACACTGTAAATCGCAAGGAAACGCAAAGGACTCGCCACTTAGCGGCTAAAGCCTCTCTGACAGCCTGTGGCTTGGCTTATATTTCATTCATGATGCCTCCCCCGCCCTGCACGGTATCCAGCTCCAGCCCGTGCTCAGCGGTTGACAATTTTCAATAATTTACAAGGCCCAAGATGGTGCTGCTCCAGGGGGTGCACGCCACGTAGAGAGGGGAGATGTCAGCAGTAGCAGACTGAGACTGTAAAAAAGAATGACAAATGATCGTGCAAACATTTGGCAAATCCACGATTTCCATAATGAGAGGCCCACGCACACGCACAGATACGCCATGCATGCATGACAGATAAATGTTATGGCATAAAACACTTTGGAGGGAACGGCGGCGGCAACAGTCGCGATGACGAAAACAAGGACGCCACTTGGCGCATTATTTCATGAGGTCGTTACAGTCAACACTGCCGCTCCCACCTAGACCACACCGCACAGCACCGCACCGCACCTCACCGTGCCACAGCCTACACGATTCACCTCAAAGCTTGCCACCAAATGGACTTACTCCAAACATATAAATAACAACGGCAGACGGGCCGACTATACGAAGAAAGAAGAAAACGAAGAAGTAACCAGGGCCAATACTGCACTGAAAGAAAATGGCTTTGTTGGCGCAAGCACATGTAGATCTGACTTTTATCCAATTGGAATGATCCATGAGAACTAGTTCTTTTTGGAATTCTTATATCAGATGCTATCGCTATTTGAAACGGATGGATATACATAGTACTTATGCGAAACATTGATAAAGAATGTACTATATGGTATGCAGGGTTGGAAATGGGTTATGTATCTGGTTTATTTATTTATTATTTACGCATTCAACACTAACTTTTGGAAGAGGAGGTCATTGAGCTCTTCTTTCTGTGTAGCAGGAGCAGGCGGTGGAAAAAGAAGCGTCGTCGCAAAGTCTATGGAAGGAGGCCAGCTAGCTCCAAAGAGGACGTAGGATACTGCGTAAATAATGCCACCTGTGCCATGCTATGTGAAGACTGTGTGAGTGAGGCTGGTTTTGTTGGATCGGTGGGGGCATAAGCGACTGCCACACACCGCTTGACAAAATTATGACTTCACTTACAAGAAAACATTAAAGTTTAACATTAAATGGCATGTCATTTGGGACGAAACACGACACAACTCCTCTGCCTCTGGCTCTGCGTCTGCCAGCACCCCGATGGATGGCAGCCCTGGAGTCGGTGACTAACGGCATGTCAAGGGCACATGCGAATCCGTGCGGTTGGGTCTTCCATTTTCCTCGTGTGTATGTGATTCTTAAATGGCTCTGCTACACATCATCAAATTTGACTAAATTGCATTTCGAGCTGGAGTCGAACTTCGATTGGAAACTATTGCGTGAATTTAGGGTGGATGTGGTGACAGTAGGAGACAGGTATAAGGGTGGTGGTGGGTGGTACACTGAAGTTTCCAAAACCCATTATTTTTGTAATTTCGGTAACGGTATTTATGTATATATGAAGACAGGGATATTCAACGATGTAATGAATTTAAGTTATGGATGCAATTATCTGTGCATATTTAAACGAGTTCAGCTTTTAATCAACTTATTTAGTTTCGTAAATAGATGATAGGGGGTTAATGAATAATATCGGGCTATAGTCAGTAATCGAACATAAGCCTCTATTAAAAGTGCACGAAGCATCAAAGTTATTCAACGATATAATGCCTGAATGCCTGAATATAATATAATGAATATAATGCCTGAATTGAATGCCTGAATCCTTGAGAAAAACTTATTAATTGGATTAAAAAAATCGAACAAAAGTAAAGACAACCCTCAGAGTATGTCCGAGTATGTATTAATATAAACGTTTGTATATCTTCGATACCTCCCGTTTAATATACTCGTAGAAACAAATTTTGTATATCGAATGATTTTGTATTTCGCAATTTTTTTCGTTTCCTTTGACTATTTTTGGACAATTTCCTTCTTATGATTTGTCTCAGTAAAGTACATATAGTAAAATATTGCAAATACCACTAAAAAATACTTTAATCTAACTCCTTTGTTAAACTGAGTCCCTTCATATGTGGCTTCAATCAGTTTATAATAAAACAAACCATCTTTCCTATCCTTCTGCTACGCTGATTCTCAATATTGATTGATTCCATTTCAATCAGATTTCCATTTATCTCTAACAAAACTTATCTAATTACGAGACTGGCCAAGCCTGGCCGTGCTCAAAAGTTTTTACTGTAGCCCATGAATCTAGTATCTAGGGCCCTTTGTTGCTTTTGCTGCACTAATTGTTTTATGCATGGCAAAACGCCATAAGGTCATAAATACAATAAGTCAGCCCCAGCAAGATATACGACGAAAATGCTATGCCGTAGAAGTCCGTGAACAGGATGAGTACAAGCATGAGAATGGAGGGGTGTATGTGTACGAGTGTTGGCAGGCAGCGACATCGGCTAGAGGCAAGGCGCTCATTAGGATAATTGCCTGCAATTAACTAAATTGCCGCCGCATTTGTCGCTCCTCGCCGCTCTGTTCCGCGCAACTAGGGAGGTGGGTTAGATGAGGATTGGGGAGGAGGAGGAGGATGGGAGACACTTGGCGCTTACACAAATTATGGCTCATAACTCGCGCATGGGTGGTGTGACATCCCCCCCATCAGCATCACCATCACCCCCACCGTCACATCCCCGGAAACCCCGGGAACCCACCGGAATCGAAGCGGTTTTTGTTTGTATGCCACACATTCTCAATGAGACATTTTGCAGCCGCTTTAGTGCGTTTTAATTAGCTGCCACCATTTGATCCAAGCCAGAGGAAGAGGCAGTACGGATGTACGTTTGTACGGCTGTGCGGCTATGCGGCTGCCCCGCCATGTGGCACGTTCCTGGGTCCCTGCTCGTCCGTGATTAGATGACCGCTGAATTGGTAATCAATGCCGCCACGCTCGACGGGCTTAATAAAAGCGTACGTGACTCCCAGTACCTGGGCCCTAAGATTTTTCGCATACTGCTCCTCGGCCTCGACTGGCAATGGATGGACGTGTCTGGTAATGAAATCATTTTCTTTTGCTCTTTTCAACTTTTCACCAGGATTATTATCATCGACCATGGTACCAATCCCAATACCAGGATTCCCTGCCTGAGACCCACCTTAGGCTTCTGGTTCATGATCGCATTAAGTTCGGTTCGTGTTGCCAGCTCCGTGTGTTTTTCTCTGTTCGTGCTCCACTTGCCGCCGATTGCCGGTGGAATGCCAAATTAGTCTTAGTGCTGTGCCCAACCGCAACTCCAACACCACATCCACCCTACTCAACGACCAAGTAGTTGAAAGGGGAAATGTAATCTATAAGCCAGGTTCCGAATCGTTTTCCACTCACTTATTGCCTACCAACGATCTACATAGATATATCATGTTTTCTGTTCTCAACACAAATTCTAAAGTTTTTCGTTAGTACCGATGGAAAGTCAAATGTTTAGTAAACGGAAAGCGGTCTACATACAATTTTCGTACATGTGAAGTAATAATTAAACAATTTCTAGCACCGACACGGTTTATTACACAGTCCAAAAAAATAATCAACAGAAGTTGAACGGTCATCTACAATGGTAGTCATCTAGATAAATAATGAGTAAAATATTCAGTTAAAGCTGAGGAAACATGGCACAACCTAAGCCTACATGCAGTATATAAATCACACCTGAAGCTTTGATACAATTCCTGAAGCTTTGGTACAATTCCAATCAAGCAAGAAATCAAGCAGTGCGCCAGTGAAACCTGAAGGCTTGGTTCGCTGTGTTCCCATTGTTGTGATTCTGCAAGCAGTTCTTTTTCCTAAACCTTAAGCTTCGGTTGATTTCCCATCACAGAAAAGTGATTAAGCAAGGCACCAGTGAAACTTGAAGGTTTGCCACCTTTCCTTTTGGAATTTTCCTACAGATTCGGCGATCCAAATGACATTCAGATTGATTATCAATTTTTCGGAACATTTGTTTCATCTTGGCGACAACTTTGCAAAAATATTTTATTCTTAAAAATTTTGCATATTGCAAATATTGCATTTGTAGGATTTTTCCACGATTAAAAACACAACATGTCTTAATATAACTTAATAACCAAAAAAAAAAAAGGCTCTGATAGTTTTTCAATTCAATAAACCTGTTTAACCTCCATAACGCATGTAATATATGTACATATATTGCATATATTAATTCATTAGGGTACTTAATGTGATATGTGGATTTTTAATAATGTAAGAAGAGTGTGCATTGAGGTGTGGCTTGTTGAGGATTAGTGTTCGTATAGAACCCAACGTAGATTTAAATTAAGTACATAATACATACGAGTATAGCATACATAAAAACGATTTTAAATTAAAAGTTTTAATAAGTACTACACATTTTTATCAGCTCTGATAGTATACAAAATAACTTTTAATCGCTTTAAACTTTAACCAAAAAACACATACATAAATCCTCTGGTTATGCATACATAGTAGTAATTCCACTACGATTTCAACAGCATACCATCCACTTTTAGCTCTATTTAAATGACTCACATTAGAAATAATTAAAAAAAACGAGTTTGTCAAATGAATTTTCACAAGCCACAGTCTTTCCCAAAATAGTTGTGACAAATTTGTGCAGAAATAAACAACTTTAAAACTTTGATTAAAATAAAATGCCATTTCCATGGCAGCCCAATTTGATGTTTAATTTAATTATTCATATTATTTTATTTGTCTGCTTTGTACAGCTACAAATCAACTAAATGGGTTCGGCTACAGTTCTATAGAAAAAAAAACGTTTTGGAAAATGAAGAACAGCTTAAAAGTGGCAGAACAACAAAAACACCCGAAAAACTGAATCGATTTATCTGTTCTGTTTGAGGCAGTCTGCCCCCTCTTTCCCTCCCTATACCCATGCCCAAGGAATATCACCCTCTTTGCCAAGGAAGGAGGCTTATGTACCACACGCGTGATGTACATAAGAGCGTATCTCGCTGCAGTGGGTGGAGCCTCCGAATGGCCATGAGGCCATATGTGTGTATTTGTGTGTTTTGTGTGGGGGCGGAGGGCGTCAATGATGTGTCCAATCAGAAGCGAGGCGTACACACATACACACATAAATATACATAGACACCCACACACGCACCCAAAGTGAAAGCAGAATCGGGACATCGGAGATGCCCGCATGAGTGGGCGGTAGGGTGCGCTCCTCTCTCTTCCTTCAGTGTTTGGGTGTCTATGGGTGTATTTATATACATATACATATGTATGTGTACATGTGTATGTGTGAATGACAATGCCAACTGCACAGACACAAACACACTCGCACACACAGGGGGAAAAAAGAAAGCAATGAAAAAGAAAGCAGCGGAAAAAAAGAAGAAGGTAGCCCAGTACCTCCAAAGGGTGGTGTGATGATAGGAGTGCAAACACAGATGATTAGGGGAGGAGACGAGGCTGGACCCAGTCAGCCAGAAATCAACAAAAGCCTGTCGAGAGAGGCAGTGGGTGAGGCGGGGCATTAAACAAGACGTGAAAGAAACGAAAAATTGTTAAGCAGCTGGAAAAACCAACAAGCGAATGTGGATATTCGTAATGCTGATGGAAATGGCGGAGAAGATGCAGCCGAATGTGGAACAGTACACGGGGCACAGAACACAGGGTACGGGACACGAGCCATAGGACAGGACGACAGGGAAACAACAGTAGAGATGCAAACTGGAGACAGAACAGATGACGAGAGCACAAGACATTCTCGTATGCAAGAGGCAGAGTCTGGGGCCACCCGTGTGGGTGGGTGGAATGGATCCTACTTGTCTGGCAACTTGCCGGTGAAGTGCTGGAAAAAAACTTGAACTGATTGGCTCCGCAGGCGGGATGGATGCTAGAATCGGAATGGCTCTTAAAAAAGGCAACGTGCCTACCTAATAATCATCTACTATATCCCTCAAGAATTTTAACCTATTTATTTCAGTATTTTAATACGATTTTATCCACGTGCTATGTATCATTAAATATATATTCCATTTATCTATAAACTTACTGTATATAGAATATAATATCTTACAGAAAGCTACAAGAATGAATATTATTAATATCATTAATATATATTTTTGTCTGTCCTTCGTCCATCTATCCATCCTCTTATGCTTATGCTTATCATTTTGGAGTAAGTTGGATTAAAATGAAGGAATATTAAAATTGCATTTATTAAAAACTGTTCTTTATTTTCCTAACGTGAATACTAGTATCTATTTAACCTCCTTAGCCATATTTTCATCGTTCCATCTTTATTTTCGAACTCTCATATTTTCCAATTAATTAACTCGAATTCTCCCACCACAAATCAAAGCCTCGCCCCGTAAATCGGTCCACGGATTCTATCGTAAAGTTCACTCGTTATTTCCTTCACTAACCTTTCTGTGCTACTGCTTTTAAATACACATAAATACAAAATATAAGATTTTTTGCTTATATGTAAGAACACCCTATAAGAGACAATACAAAGATATGGTGAAAAAGTCAATGAATATTTTAAAACCCATAACATAAGAGTTCCTCCTCTCAGCAGATTCCTGCACAGGACATTAGGACTTCATTTAGCGGGAATACCCATTCAAAAGTATCTCTTCAAGCTGTTCAAATGGCGCGCACAGGTATGCCAAAGCTCCGAAATTTGGTTTCGCTTCCCATTCCACCTCGTTTCTTCACAAACAAAGTGAGGAGGGGGATAGATATACACAAGAGCGTGCGAAATTTTGAAGGTGGCTGCATATTTTTTGGTAAGGTATACCCAGGATGGGTATATTTGTTTCCATAAGAAGTTTGCCAACGTTTTTTTTCTATTAAAATACATATATTTCGATATTTGTATACTTATAAGGAAGCAATGGAAATTGAACCATTCCATACGAATTAGTTTAGATTTAAGGCTATTCAATTTATAACAATCTTTAATAAATATTCGTTATATTCCAGTAAAGGCTTATGTAAAGTAACTAGAGCTATGGAGTATCAAGTAATGCTCAACAAAAGGGCATAAGTGTAAGTAACACCTTTCTGGCGCGGTCTGCGTAGGTTCCGTGTTTTTTTGTCATAAAAATCGTCAATCCTATTCCAGTTTTCAACATTTTAATGGTCAAAATACAAGTCAATGTGTGAAAAGTTTTACTCAAACTAAGTTTACTTATATGTATTTACTTTAGTAAACATACTAAAGAGTATTCCAACCAAAATTTGTTGAATGATATCCAAATTCGTTAAGATTATGAAGGCTATCCATAGTTCGGCATGACTTACACCGAGCCGTTTACCGTTATTTTTATTTGCTGCCATGCTCTGGCTCTTCCATCTGCAGTGAAGGGTGCGAACTTTGTCACTCCGTTAACGTCAAGGCCATGAATACATCAGCGCCCCAGTGGCTGATGCGATGCTGCTGCGACTCCAGGAATGACGATTCGAACTGGAGTTGTTCTTGGAGATGGAGTCGTGGACTGTGATTGGGTATGGGATCAGAATTATGGTTGGGGTTAGGGTTGTAGATTGCGAGTTGAATGGTCGACTAGTGTACGTACGTATGTATGCGACGCGTCCCCATGTTTACTGTCATTTGAACCCGAAAAATATTTCATACCTATGCACACACAGATAGAAATATGTGGGTACGAGTATGAATGTGTATGGGTTGCTCGTTTCGCTGTCACTTTGCTCTGGCACTTTGCTGTTCGAAGCGCTCGTTGAAATTCATTATGGCAAGCGGGAGCAGCGCAGCAGCGCTGCAGCAGCAGTTGTCAGGCAAAGGAAGAGCCCTGCCACTGAAAGGACAGCGACAGAGAGCGAAGAGATTGTCGTCGCTGGATCGTGTGGAGGGAGGCAGACAAAAGGCGGCGTGACAAACGTAACGTAACTTAACGGAAAACAACAGACACCAGGCACCAGGCAGGCAGAAAAGAGAGTGAGAGTGAGATGGCAGCCTCCGGGGAATGACTGAGTAGCAAAGGAAAGCTCGATTCATGACCGAAGCTTCAGATACTCCTGCGGATTCATAGATCCTATGGCAGCTACATATGTACATACATACATATATGATCATATATAAAACTTCAATTTGTTCAGTGCTCGCCAAGAGCCCTACGATCGACAGATATATACATACATACATACATACATGCAGTATCAGATTTTAGACAACTGAACCCAAGCGGGTATTAGTCCCTGTGGTACCTCCTTTACAACCCTGAAATAAATTATACATTGGGATGACTAAACAGACTATCATTATATCGACAACTGTGATGGGAACATATTTTTCTCGGTCTATGCAACTGATAGTTTCATTCTTAACCTGCAGCAGTCAGTATAGGAATGGTAGGAAGTGGCACTAAATATTATCTACTTTTGGGATTGGCAGAACCGTGGAACTGATTAGTCATCAATATATCTGAAATTAATGGATTATTCTGTTGAATTCAAATTAGGTAGGAACATCTACTTCATGTACTCTGCAACTATAAGTTTCTTTTTTAACCTGCGATCCATGTGCAAATCGTGTACATAATCTAAATGTATACCTTCCGTTAGTGTATAGAAAACAGAGATGAGATAGAAAACGTCATGGGGTATGACTGAAAAGAACAGAGACAGGCAGAACACGAGCCCGAGCCCGATCCAGAGGCAGACATGCGGATGGAGCGAATAGGAAACGAACTGTCGAGGGCTACGCTGCTACCGCTACTACCGCTCTCCACTCCCCCATTCAACGCCGTATCTAAATGTCGACGACAGGCCATTTTCTATAACTTATCTGATTTTAATTGCTTCAAACATGTGCGTGCCACATCATTGTCCTTCTATCTATCTCTCCTCTCTGTGTGAGAGAACGTGTGTGTCGACCATCCTTTTCGGCGCTGTCAACATTATTTCACGTTAAAGCGATGCTAGAGCAAAATGGGGACCAAAAAGAGGACCAGGAACAGCGAATAGTCAAACGCTCCCGTCGTCACTCCAGACAAGTTGATGACCTCCAACTCCGTTCCCCACTAGTGCTATCCCCACTTCGCAGGAGTCTCTCATGTGAGCTTGTTTATCTTGCCCGAGCTGGATCTGGAGCTGGCTTCTTTTTATGAGCTTTGTCGGGCTTTGATGTTAATTACCCTGTAACAACGACGTCTTTCTCTGCCCTGCCGTTCCCGTGCCCGTTCCCTTGCCCGTTCCCTTGCCCTGCTCCCGTCACAGTCTTCACCAGTCTTTTGTTCCACCCTCCCCGCTGGCTTTGGTAAACAAAACAGTGGTCCCTCCCCCCACTAATACCCTCTATTTCGGAGTGTGTGTGTGCAGCGTTCGGTGGCCGAGATTATCTCCAAGGACCTATAAATCCAGTCATTAAAGTCAAAGTCACAAGACGCTGCCACTGCCAGTCCCAGTGCCAGTACCTTATCAGCTCTAGTCTTGGATTGTGAGCGAGGATGGAGGATATCTCTTGAGCTGTCCCCTTGGTCTGCGTTCTTTGGTTTTATAATAAAATTAAGTAAAATTCTTGAACCACCGCACACACGCTGCGAAACGTCTGTGCAAATCAGACGGAGGCGGGGAGTATCCTCTCCTGCTGCTGTGTCCTTTGTGGCTCTACTTTTTGAGTTTTTAGCTCTCTCGCTCTTACCACCTCGCAGAGTCTTTATTGTTGGCATGTTCGCCATATGGCCCGGCCCACCTGTACCACTTATCCCCACACCGGCTGCTTCTATTACTTGGGGCTTCTGTTTAAAGACAAATATGAATGTTTTAAAGTGTACTATAGAAAGCTTCACATGGCTTCATTAATCTCTGTTGATAAAAGAGAGCTTTATAAAAATAAAAAACATTTGTAGAAAATGGCACAATCACCATATGATTTTCTCTCAATAGACCTGTCCTCAAACGGAATCGGCTTGGACCTTAAAGTCCCTTAAAGGATCTTATCGGAAAAGCGCACAGAAAATGCTAAGGTTGTGACTGTCTGCCGAAAGGAAAAGTATCCGTTTTAATTTTAAACTGTTATTAAGTATAGGTATCTATGGAGCCTGGTTCTAAACTGAAAACTATGATCTTTAAAGGAAGTGCCATCGATCTGTAAGGATTGAAAGTTAAAGTACGTTTTCTTTTGCTTAGTCACTTAATCCTTGCTATGAATCTTGAAGCAGTGACCCAACCAATTGACCTATAGAAACCCACTTATTGTACATTCACCGCTTTTGTGAAAATCTTCTTATTTCTGGTGTAAGTTGTGTGCCATCTCAGCCTCCAATCAAAGTAAAATTTGTTGTGTGCCGCAGGCCTATCGACCCCCGGACCTATGGACACTCCACTTAACCTACTGTTGTTGAGAACCCCCTGACTGTTCGCCTCGACGGACTCTATTAAAAATGCCTACAAATGCGCTTAGCAGTTGAAATAAATCTCCATATGTAAGATGACAGCTCGGCTGGGAATAGGATGGGAGTGGTTTGGATTGGATTGGATGGGAAATCGGGAACATTCCTGATTCCTATTCCGATTTCGGGCAGCCAGCAGATCTGGCTGTCACTTAAAAGCTATAAATAACTCATGCCCCGCTACTCTCTTTTCGATTGCTGTCGATAGCTATCGATGGCTGCCGAGAGATTTCCGAGACCTTGGTCAGCGCCAGCTGGCGCCACTCGCATGGCCTCTAAAGGATAGGAGTGGAATGAGATGGCATGGAATGGAATGAGATGGAATGGGGACCAAATCGTGAGGAGTGAAGCTATTGTTTTTTAGCTTTTACTTTAATTTCGGATATGCGGGGGTGAGTTTAGAAGTTCCAGTGCCAGTGCCAATGCCAGTGCCAGTTGTGATTTCACTAATTTGTCGTCGTTTTGACTGTCAAATTGGATGCCATGTGTGGGTGTCATTAATGTCAACCCCCATGGATGCGGGGAGACTTAGCAGACAGACACAGAGACGACTCATTAATGCCACTCATCAAAACTATAACGAATGTTGAAGGGTCCAACCCAGCCCCCTCACATTGGCAGCAGCAGGCGGACGACACATCTAGAAACACATGAATATACTGACACTATAAATTTGGGTTACCCTAACCAAGTTGAACCCATCCTATACACAGACAGTCAGGCCGACAAACAGAAGAACGTAAACGGAGACAGTGGAAATGTGTTTTTGTGTTGATGACGATGCTGATGGCATTTGTCGCCGTTCTCTGGCCGTTTCCATTACTGTTTCATCCACGTTCACGTCCTCATCCTCAATCTCATTTTCGTACACCCCATCGCATATACTCGTAGGCATTTTGCTATTTTCGCGTAAATTGCTGCTAATTTTGTTTATCGCAGGACAATTATCCAAGCGAACGAACTGACAAATGAGCCGCACACTTGTCCCCAAACCCACAGCCAAGCCCAAGCACACATACTCGTACACGGGCGAAGGACATGTGTCCTTTGTTCTGTCGTTAAGGTACAAGTGGCGCCACGGAATCGCTTGTTATAAAGAGATAATCCGAGTTTCAACACAAATATCGACACGTGTAAGTCCTGAACTGAAAAA
Organism: Drosophila algonquin; assembly: GCA_035041765.1. Classification (NCBI taxonomy): domain Eukaryota; kingdom Metazoa; phylum Arthropoda; class Insecta; order Diptera; family Drosophilidae; genus Drosophila; species Drosophila algonquin. The sequence continues at coordinate 2,724,421 of JAWNKY010000209.1, read as the reverse complement.
GAAATACAAAGTAGAACTGTATTCATAACAAATATACCAATTGAAACACGAATACTAGTGAGAATGACCTTATTACACCTCTCTATAAGGTAGTGGATAGAATAGAAACAAAACCAACCAAATCAAAGCCTAAGCATCATTCAAAGAGTGCACTCAAGCGACTGAAATGCAAGGGCAAATTGATCGTTATATTATAATAGTACCACCAAACTTTCATAACTTGTTCGTATATTCCACCTTCTTCGGATATCGCAATTTACGAGTAGCATTTGTCCTCCTTAACCGCTATTTCTTCCTCGCTATCAGACAAAGATCATATGATAGTTCTTGGTGACTTCAACTTGCCTGAAATTGTTTGGTCTTCGGTAAATGAGTCTAATAGCCTGGTACCCATGTCACGACATGACTTTGTTGACGGCTTGATTGACCTGTCTCTGTCTCAAGTTAACCATGTTAAAAATTCCTTGGGTCGATTTCTTGATCTGTGCTTTGTAACGGATGCGACCTTAGCGTTGTTAACTCGAGTCCCCCCGCTCACTTTACCTGAAGATGCCTACCATCCTACTTTCGAAGTGTCGCTCGACCTAGGACGAACTGTATTGGATCGGTCGGGTAGACTACACCAATGTGTCCGCTGCTTCCGTAAAGCCGAGTTTACGAAGCTTAATAACCTCATTAGGGATTTTGATTGGTCCGCTTTATATTTGTGCAGTGATGTTACGACAGGCACAATCATTTTCTATGATGCACTGGACTCACTTTTTAACTCTTGTCTCCAACTTTCCTGTCCTATTAGATCAAGAAAATCCCCTTGGTTTACCAAGGAGCTATCCCGTCTAAAAAACTGCCGATCTTTTTGCCCGTTTTTTCGAAACTACCTATTCGCAGGACGTTTACTCTGGTCAGCCGTATCAATACGGTTTACCAGGGTCGAACGGCATTTTCAGTCCTTTGTTAAATGCAAGCTCGTTGCTTCATGATCTACGAACAGTAAAGCCGGTGTTATCACCGGGTCCGGACGGAGTTCCCGGCTGTGTACTCAGGTACTGTGCCGAGTCTCTGTGTGGGCCGTTGCTTAAACTATTCAACCTGTCCATCAATTCTTCATGCTTTCCCCCGATATGGAAGGAGTCCTTTATAATTCCTCTCCATAAGAAAGGTAGCCAGTCTGTAGTCCCTGAGAGAGTGAACCAAAGAGAACACAAAAAAAAGTTGTTTGGTCTGAGAAGAACAGTTGTTGAGCGAAAACACTTTTGAATGTGTTCTTTCGCTCCACGTTCTCAAAGTGTTCGTAGAAGATCGGTTTTTTCGGACACTTTAAAATGGTTGACGGTTTTTTGCGAGCTCTGACAGTAGCCCAAAACCTTAGCACCAGCTATAGGGCTAGTCAAATGATGAATCATAAAGGTGAAACATTTTGGAAATTGTTTTTTTTTTATATTTTTACAACTTGAAATGCGTACGAACGTCCAGTTCGACATCAGAGAAATGCCCATATGAATAGGTCCGGTTAGTTCACGACCGTTTCCTTTAAAGCTGTTGAATTTCAATCTGGGCGGCGCTGGCCCTGGCCTTAGCTCAGCCACACGTTTGCTCCTTTATCCAATTATGAATTTTTGTCATTACGCGCCATGGCAATGGCAATTGCTCCTTCCGTACGTATCCCCTGCTCCATCAACAGGCCCCATCCCCATTGGTATAGCCATCGCATTACCATTCACCTTCTCATTCCCAATCCCCTGCCCGTCGCAGTCTCTTAGTCCTCTGCGGCGACAAAAAACGAACGCAAAAATCTCATTATGATTTCATTTCGTTCAAATGAAGCTCTCGTGCTGGGACTATGTCCGCGTCCGCATCCGTGCCGGTGTCGGTGTCCTTGTCCTTGTCCAGCTGCCAGCGGGTGGCAGTAGTAGATGCTAGGTAGCTCCGTGGCATCGGTCTCATGTGTTTGCCCGCCACATGCCGCTGCCACCTTCATTGTTGTCCAGCAATTGCCGCTATGGGGCATTGCATCCAAAACCCAAAAGGAACAGCAATAAGAAACGAAGGAAAGCTGCGTGTCATCCGAAGCTTTCTATACCCTTTCAGATACATCTTTTTATGAAAACTTGTATGAAATATTTGTGATTTTTATCAAATTTTAAATCAATTATAAAAATATTATATAAATATATACCTAACGTTTGGTTACATAATTTTTCGATATACACATCTTACAAAGATGTGATTTCGATGGGATAAAAAGATACATATTTATCGCAATCCGCATGGAGGGTCCTTTCCAATTTTGCAGCCAGTTAGCTTTAGAGCTTTGGGAATAGTTTCCGTAGAAACAGACTAAATAATATGTTCCTTCTCTGCATTATCGTCAAAATCATAATACCCGGTTTCGAGGGTATAAGAACTTGACTCTGCGGCTATTCCTGTTCTTGCTGCTGCTACTGCTGCTACTTCTCCCACTACTTGTCCTACTGCCGCGGCTGCCGTGGACAACGGATAAGGCGATAAATTTATTTTAAAATAAAATTTACTTCCCCACTGTTGACTGCGTCTTCCCAGTTGCCTGCCAGGCCTGCCTGTAATACCCCCAGTTGTTCCTGCTGTTTAATTTTGTTTGCTTCGCCGAGATCCTGTTTAAATATGTATTTTTTTTTTTAGCTCTGTTCTGATGTCCTTGTTGTCCCCATTGTTGCTGTTGTACCTTCTGCTTACCTTAACGGCAAAAAAATATTGTTGTGTCCTGCCGTATTTAAATTAAAATGTTATTTATGTCAGCTGTTTGATTTCTTAACTTGTCTCGCCCCGCCCTATACACCCTCCATTCCACATTCACGGAGGAAAGGACGGCGCACAGCCCCCCATTCATAGGACACAGGGCCATATTTTTCCCGTTTCTTGGTTTTCTTTTCATTTGCTTTCATTTTCTTTCCTTCATTCCTTTTGTTGTATTATAAGTCGAAACGTAAGCCGCTTAGTTAGTGTTAAACGGCTGGTAGCGATACGTGCGCCGCTTGGGGGCAAGCAATAGCACCTGGAATGGAATGGAGGGGCCGAGCCGCTGGATGGCAGACGCTATTCATTTATGCAATTTAAATTGGATCAAACTCCCAAAATTGCAAGACATATATTTCAAGCGACCCGATTCGTAATCATTGATTCCAGAAATAATTTTGAGTTAACCGTAGATTCTGTCATAGTGTTGGCTAGACAAGTACAACGCTTACAACTTAGTAAATATTTTATCCACTGTCTTGTAAAAAAGGCTAATCGAAATTAACTCGAAACACTCGTGAGCATAGTGACATCATTATTTGTGAAAATTAATTATGGAATTACATTAGTAAATTCGCCTTTTATCCGATACTCCTACTCATTGTACAGAATAATCTCCCCTTCTACGAGATATTTTATTGCATTGGTAATTTCGGCGAGTGTCGCCAAAAAACACCTTCTGTTTAATAAACCTTCAATGCATTGCCTTACCTGCTACAATGGTTGCCAAATTAATAGTGCCTGATATTTGCATTTGCCTCGCTTTAATTAAATGACATAAAAAAAGTCTGCTGCCATAACTGTTGATTCAATAGCAATAGCGTTCCAAAGAAAATCGGTGGTAAATCAAACCAAATTGCGACTCATAAACCACAATTTAATGGCATTCCCCCAACACTGCTTCCCAACAGGCGTTCCGCAAGGCCAAACCCACCGCCCCAGCCACCAGCCACCGCCCCAGCTCCGCAATAGGCCTTATGGCAATTGTGCACTTGATTGTTAGCGCCTTGTTGGGCACCCAACAGGCCGGAGTATCCCAGACCAGACCGCATTGCCTGCCATACGGCTAACAATGTTGTTATTGTTGGCAATGGAAAAGCCGGGCATTCGGATGCACTGGCCCGGAAGCCGCAGCCGGCAATCGGGAGAGCGACTTGAGAATGCACTTGACTTGAAATGAAAGAATCAGCTAAGAGCACGGCGCAAAAAAATGTGCATAAAGAAATAAGAGGGAACCACCCGCACTCTCTCATACACACACACGCACACACACACGCACACAATGCGAACAAAAAGTTTACTCTTATTGTTTGGCCATGAGATGTGCATCTCTCTCCGTTTGCATACCCTTGCAGAAGGTGCTTTTATTTTGACCAGTTGCAATGACTTTCAAAATTATAAACATGTTTATTGTATACTTTGCTTCTAAAAGACTACTATAACACTAGTCGACACAACTTTTCCGCTGTTGCCAAAAATGACTTTTTCGGATAGATTTGGATGTTTAAAAATGTTTAAAGAATGTTTTTTTTTCATGGAGAAGCTGACAAATGCAGCTAATCATGGGTAATTGTCTAAAGTAATGAAAAACAAGAAGATGGAATGCAAATGCAAATAACAAAATTTCTTCAGGATTATAATGCTTACATTCAAGGCTTTCTAAAAAAGTATCATTTGCTCAATTTGGAAGACTAAAAATATCTCTAAAACGAGTTTGAAGGAGGTGACGTGCAGCACTGCTATTTCCATGAACACAGCTGTATATCGTGCTTTTCAACTTTTTCAGCTGAAGTCTGCATCTCTAAACGTTTGTCAAACTTAACACTTATTTACTGAAAGCAAAATTTCAGTTGCAAATTTCAGTTTCCTTAATCAGCCCACCTACCATATGAGCAATGATTATTTTATCTTCTATCATTTCTTTCTAGTAATTCAGCATACCATTATTATTTGTTTACTTTAAAACTGGCGTGCAAAGAGTGGGTGCTGCATTCGATTAGTATTAATTCGTGGGGAATAACTAAATTTGCGATAGAGGAAGCAGGCAATAGGCAACAGGCTACAATACGCGACTAACTGTTTCTGTCTGTTCTTTGTAATTGTATTAGCTATAGTACACATGTGTGTGACAGGGAATGAGGACGCGAGAGTGTATCAGCGAGAGTGACGCAGCATCAGCTGCCACAACTAATTAGCAGGGGCCCACATGCATAGGCAAAACTGCGTTAATGGAGTGCGTAATGGGTTAATTTTGGCCTGGCAATTCTCTTTCGCACTCCTGCGCTCTCTAGCATTATCCCTCTACTGCCGTCTGTCAATGTTTGCACTTTTGTTTAGCCTGAGCCGCTGCTGCGTGGGGGTAGTGTCGTGATTGGGGTGGAGGTGGTTGGACAAGGACGGTAGCTATAATGCGGAACGTGTCGACGTCACATCCAGTGGAAGAGGCAGAGGAAGTGGCAGTGGCAGAAACGGAGTCAGATCCTCTGCGTTGACGACAAGTTAATCACATCGTGTCCAATCAGGCGAGCTAATCCCTTTGACAGGCTGCGCCGCTGCTGCGCTTTGCTCTTAACTTTGATATTTTCTTTTCCACATTCTCTTCCCATCAAACAGTACTGGGTACAGTAGCTTGACAGTACGACCCAAAGCATAAATATATGGACATAAAACAAAATAAAGAATGAAAATATGCGAGAAACATAAAATGCAATCCAGTGTTCAAAATATATTAGTTCGTTTTATCATCAAAATTTATTTTTATGGTACTGCCATTGGTATTGTACCTTCGTTACGAGATTGCACATGCAACCCTTGGTGTAAGGGTATAAAGACTTCGACAAGGGGGAGCATAACAGATTCCCGCTCCTCTGATTATTATTACTATTATGGATGTAAACCTCGCAACATCTGCTGCATATCAATTTGTGGCCTCCATCCGAACGCTTAACCTGATCCATGTCAGGTTGTCTCTTCCTAAACCCGCAGCCATCCGCCGCCCCCGCCACTGCCCGCCCTGAAATCACCGGGCCCACCGTCCTACTGTTAGCGGGAACAAAGTTTTTTTGGGTTATTGGGCTTAGGCGGCTAAGCCCCGTTCCGGACATTGGCAATTTGCATTTCCCGATTCGACATCATCGACATTTCCTAGTGGCCAATTATCGCTTAAGCTCTGCTCTGCTCTGCACTCCAGCCTCACGTTTTGCAGGGTCTTTAAAGCTTTGACCCGGGGTGTCACAGGGGTAACGGAATGGACAATCCCTGAGCCTGTTTAAAAATTCGTTTAAATTCCATTGCCGAAAGTACCCGGGGATCCCTTGGTTCCGTCCGCAAGTTGGAAAGTCAAAGCAAAGTGGAAAAATACGAGAAAAGGCTGGGAAAATATGCAGCAACCGCGAAATTGAAATTTTGGCTTCGCCTGCCGCGGCGGCTTCTTTGCATTGTTGTTTGCTCCCCGCCGGAGTTCGAGATGGAATGGGATGGGATGAGATGGGAGGGCTATGGCTCACCACCTGATCCTAAGTAAATACGGGGACAGGCCAGGAAGCCAAAGGGACACCCAGATATTCATGCATGTGGGTGTACATGGATATACTTACACTCTTGAAAAAATACTACCAAAAATTTCCAAACACATTGATATCCGATATTAAGAATCACATACATACAAACTTTTCATTTTAATATTTTGATAAACAATTCATAAAATTGCAATTTTAGTACATATCCAATCGATGTCGACATATGTACATTTGCCATACAAAATTGAATAAAATTGCATTAATGTTATACGAATATTCATAGTACTTTCAAATCTATAACGTTGTATATTCTTAAGTCTCTTTTCAATAATCACACAATAGAGTATCATATTTTATTTTTCTCAGTGTATGTGTTCGTAGGGTTTTTTATGCCTCGCGAGTTCGCTTTTCTTTTTAATTAAATGAAACCAGAGGAATTGACCCAAAACGCAGAATAAATAAATACTTTAGCCAGAGGATGAGGATGTGGTGCAGGTGGAGGTGGAAGTGGAGATGGGTATGTCCTCCTAAGCATCTGTTGTTCCATGTTCGCCTCTTGTTTTTGTTAATAATTATTTCACTTTTTCCCTTCGTCGTAGTCGAAGTAGAATTCGAAGGAGGTGGAAAGAATTCAAAAGATGACGCATAGCCATTGTTTACTGTAGAAACAAAAGCCAAAAAATGGCAACAAAAAAGCCCAAAAAATTCAAAAAAAACAGAAACAACAACAAATATTTCACCTTCAATAAATCATTTTCCATTCCGCTGTTGGGTATCAAATCCCCCCACACCTGTCTCGCTGTCGAAATAAAAAAGGGTTTCGTGTCAACCCCAAAGTGTTTTTCCTTTTTGTGTATTTAAAATTCAACAAATTTATATCGAAAATATGTTTAAATAAAAACACAAGAGATGCGTAAAAATCGTTAAGGTTTTTTTAGGCTAAAGACTTGCAAGTAAAGCGAAAGTTGAGTCGGGGAAACAAATGAGTATTCAAAAACTAGTGCTCCTATGAATTTTATAAGCGGTATAAACATCAAACTTTTGATTTGTAATAGTTTAAACAAGCTATATAGCTTGCTAGAGGTATTATAAAATTACCCACAGGAAAAGCATCTTCGACCCCATACAATTTCCTATACATACTATACATGTACATTATACATTACTTCTTGATCATGATGACAAGCCGGGTAGATCTGTCCACGTCCGTCCATTAAATTCTATGCTAACTACGAGTAGTGCATTCTGTCTTAATAAGAATGATTGGTAGAAAATAAGTTGTCGTGAGAATAACTTGTGTCTTTTTATTAAGATAACAGAAGCCGACTTTTTTTTCTGCCTGTGCTAAATTTTTGTATGCCTGGTACTCAAAGAGTATAGGGGTACATATATATATTAGATTCGTGTACATTTACATATTTATGTATTTTTCCGAGCCTATACATAATATTACGTTCTTTTAGAACGTAACGGCAGTAACGTACGTCCGATGTTTCGCGCACTTATAAAACAGGAATGATTTTTATACATAACAACTTGGCAATAATTATATGTCATATTTATCCAAAAAAAAGTGTGGAAATAATTGTAGTGGTAAAAGTAGTAGTCTATAGTAAAGGTAGTAAGTCCCATCCACTTCATATCAATGCATCAGTACCTTCCTTGTTAACAGCCAGGATTTAGAAATTTTAGAATTTTCTTCAAAATGTAGCTATTTTGCTGTGGCTATACCGAAATTTTAGAAACAGTATTTGTCATCAGTGGTCATCAACAATCTGAGAGTGTAATTAATTAAATTCTTGAACCACTTGGTATGTGTTACCTTTTCAGTGTTTTAAGGCTCGTGACTATGGCACATCATACGACTATTCATGTGTATATTATATATGAATGTGCATCTGAATAGGTACTTCTCGTAGCTACTTCGTTACACATGTAACTTTTGCTTGGACATTGAAGAAGTTTCTCGTTGTTTGTTTGCCGACTGATAAATTGCCACTCAAGTGGATTAAAAATGTTTGCAGTCGAATAAATCTGTGGCCTCGACCTGGACATTTTTCATGTAGTAATGGTGCAGTGGGTGCTGCGGTGTTTTATGTGGAGTGCAGTGGTGTGGTGCCTTGCTCTTCCCCTCTCGAGTCGTTTTTGAGCCGAGTCCTCTGGTCGCATATTAGTTAAACTTGCAAAAAAGTAATCCCAAGTCAAGTTATGACAGAAAAAACATTCCCTCTCCAGGATAGGAACACAAATTAAAGGTTCAGGCGTTTCGCTCTATTGGAATTCCCCTTGCTCTGTCTCTCGCGTATTTTCTCCCAGTTTTGGGGACTCATCAGCGACTCGAAGCAACTTCAAAGGGCCTCAGACGTAGCGCTTATTAGCTCGTCGGCATTTTTGGGCATGCAAAGGCATTTTTGAAGAGCGCTCATCTCATCTCCGGACTCCGTTGGGTTCAGGTCAGTTTGGTTCAGCCTCAGCCTCATCGCAGATGGATTCGGGTTGGTCTTCACTTTTATATGCCCACACCACGTTTTTATTTTGTTTACAACTTTCAAGTTTTTGGTTTTTGTGTGTGTTTGTGTTTTTTCTGGGTTCGAAAATATTTTTCATGCATACATAAGTATGCTCGGACACATTCATAAAATTCAAATTAACATATTATTTAATCGGTGTAGCTCTCGCTCTCCCACCGCCGCTGCCAGTGCCGCTGCTATTGCCGCTATCAACATTTCCCACTCCTGCCGTCTCTTTTCATGTAACGAGGCTTACACGAATGCTGAAAAGACCTTGGCCCAATCGAACCAGTCCACCATCCTTGACTCGACCGCCCGAATCCATGTCCAATGGCATATTAGTTGGATCGATGGGATCGATGTCAATTCGACATAGTTACCCTCACGCATGTGGATATCTGTTTAGATATTCTGAGTTATCTGCTTCTGCATCTATTTCTAAAAATATTTTCATAAATTATAGTTGTAGCCACGCTCTGTAGGGGTGCGGTGAGCGGTGTTCGGTGTTCGGCTTAATGTGCCTTGTCATTTACGGGTCCGGCATCAACAAGCACGCCAAATAAAATTATTAAATATCGCACTGTGGTATGGGGTGCTGCCGCAACGGATTCAGTACAGAAATAAAAGATTAATTTAATTAATTAATTAATATTCCTGCAATATAGTACTATATCATTTTATATAGGTTAGTATCCACTCTGAAATATTGAAACAAATTTTCATCTTTCACTGATATTGCAAACATCTCAACGTCTCGCATTTTTTTGGTGAAAAAATTAACCAATTTTAAAGATCATATTAAAGAGTATAGTTACGCTCCAGTCACAGACCTCGATCCACTGTGCCCACGAGTACACCCCGATTTGGCCAAATTTTGCGCAGTGTTCCAATACAAAACCCAAACATGTGAAATTGATGTCGCTGTTTAATGCTGGTGGCGAGCCGATGCTGAGTGGCAAAAAGTGAGACACCGAGACACACACAAAAAAGAGATAATGATGTCGAGAGACAAGGTAAAGTAATAAAAAATTCGGTAAACAAGTTCGGCGCATGAGTTGGCTAACACTGCGGCTGAGGCTCTGACTCCAAGTCCAATTTGGATGCTGATGATGTTGTAATCTTAAAACTGGCAGCGTCGTGCTGCAGGCATATCAGTCTGACTTCAAGAGCCAAAGCAATGGCAATCGTTGAGACGCGGACCTTGCTGCTGCTCTTAATCCACTGCAGCTGGAGTGGGGCACGTAACTCGCAGAGTCTGCACGTGCGCCTACCGCACGGTGGCTGGCTGATCGGCCGCCACCTGACCACGCACAATGGCCGGCACATGAGAGCTTTCATGGGCGTCCCGTATGCGGTGCCGCCGTTGGGCGCACTGCGGTTCAAGGCACCGGTGGCCGAGCTCGGCTGGGAGGGCGAGCGGCTGGCGGTGAAGGATGCGCCCATATGCATGCAGCGGGATCCCTTCAGGCGCGACATGCTAATCGAGGGATCTGAGGACTGTCTCTATCTAAATGTATACACACCGGAGACGATCAGCTCTGAGAACACTTCGCTGCCCGTGATGGTCTGGTTTCATGGGGGCGGCTGGCAGTGCGGCTCGGGAATTAGCAGCTTTTATGGGCCGGACTTCCTGCTGGACCACGACGTTGTCCTGGTGTCCGCCAACTTCCGTCTGGGGCCGCTGGGCTTTCTAAGCACGGAGACCCTCGACTGCCCAGGAAACAATGGACTGAAAGATCAGCTGGAAGTGCTGCGCTGGGTGCAAAAAAACATTGCCTCCTTTGGCGGCAATCCGCGTAGTGTGACCGTCTTTGGAGAGAGCGCCGGCGGAGCAAGCGTCACCTATCACATGCTGTCAGAGAAGTCTCGCGGCCTGCTCCACCGCGGCATTGCCCAGTCAGGTACCTACTTCAATCCCTGGGCACAGCCCGCGCACAAAGGTGTGGCCGCCAGGCGAGCCACTAAGCTGGCCGAGCTGGTAGGCTGCGGCTCCTCCGGAGAGTGGCCACACAAGCTAGAATGTCTACGTCAGAAGCCGGCCGAGGATATTGTGGCTTCGTTGTACGACATGTTTGTAAGTAGATTGAATTGGATCCTCAATGAGTCGAAAGCTAATCTGGCGTCGATTGGCAGGTCTGGGACTTTGATCCCATGATACCCTTTCCCCCGGTGATAGAGCTCGAGCATGAGGATGCATTCCTGACTGTGCTGCCGCGTCAGGCGCGGGAACCGCATGGACTGGAGCTGCCGCTGCTGGTAGGCGCCACCGCCGAAGAGGGGCTGCTGAAGACAGCGGCCTTGCTCAATTTGCCGCAGCTATTGGATGACTTCAAGTCGCAGTTCGAGCAGGTTCTGCCCGTGGTGCTCAATTACGATCACCACCAGGATTCCGTGCAGCAGCAGATAACGAAGCGAATCGAGGACTTCTACTTCAAGGCGGGCCACGACTATGACAAATCAAACCACCAGAACTTGACCGATGTGGGTACCGGATATCCAATCCTCTTGATTGATTAAAATTTAATATTGAAATACATCTTCATCTTTCCATGCAGCTTATTTCGGATGGATGGTTTGTCGCTGGCATCGATGAGTATTTACGTCTTCGACTGGATCAAAATGGAGGGCCCACCTATGTGTACCTGTTCGATCACAAGGGCGCCGCCAGCTTCTCGGAGATCTTCAAGGGGGGACGCAACGAGTTCTACGGAACCTGTCATGCTGAGGAGCTGCAGTATCTCTTCCCCATTGGCCGAGAGCTGTTCGTGAGTGCGGTACCCACACGCCAGGATCTGGAGCTTCGGGAGCTCATGCTGAACCTGTGGGTCAGCTTCGCCCGAACAGGGTAAGTTTTAACACAGCCATCTAATGGAGCAAACCATTAACGGACACATGTACATATGCGTTTTCAATGTCCACAGCAATCCAAATCCAACGAATGTCTCATTAAACCTGCCGATATGGCAGCCTTCGTCCAGGTATCCGGTGGAGTTCGTTCGTCTGGGCACCAAGGCTGACGATGTAGCCGCTGCGCCGCTATTCCGCATTGAGGCTGAGTTGATGCAGCATCGTGTCAATTTCTGGCGCGACCTCCAACCGCACGTCCCCGCCACCCATTGGCACAATGAGCTATAATCCAATGAGTCTATCTGTATCCTTAAATATATATTCTATTATATATCGATTAGTGGGCGTCCCCTGCAAGCTAAAGAAGACAAGAAATGATAAAATTTTAATTATTCCAATCGAAAACGAGAGGGAACGTTGTGAGCCGCGGCAAAGGCCGCGGCTCTACCTTATACCCGGTACTCAGTCAGTATATATATACATACATATATGAGCCTACGATTTATGAAATTTATTATATGTTCTCAAAAGGGACGAAAATAATATTTAAATTAAAAAAATGAATTTTTGGAATTTTTATACATGTTTCCATTTTTGTTTACATATGCTTTGTATATCTGCGCCTAAATTTCTACATGACATGTATAACTACATATTTGAGACGTACAAGTGTTTAGGACAGAGCGAGAGAGGGAGGGGTATGAGTCAGCGCTTGGCTGGCGTTGCGTAGCCACTGAAATTTAATTTGTTTCTTCTGGCCATAATATTGATCCGATCTGATCCAGATTCGGCAATCTGGTAGATATGGTAATTTTCCATTCTGCGTTTTTGGTTTTCTCGTATCTTCAAAATTGTGGATTCCACAGATTTTCGTCCTTTGTGGGGGCGGAAAGGGGCGTGTCAAAATTTTGAAATACACTTGTGCAGGTTTGGTATCACAGGAGCTTGGATAGAAAGTTTGGTTACTCTAGCTCTGATAGTCTCTGAGAACTAGGCGTCAAAAAATCCGAATGGGCAAAGCAGATGGGGTCGCGTGTGAGAGAGAGCGAGAGGGAACGATGACTTTCGAAATGGTTTTCTTCATTGTAGTTATAATAATGATCTGATCTGATCCAGATTCAACACTCTGATAGAAATGGTCATTCTCTATGATTCTGCGTTATTAGTTTTCTCGTATCCTCAAAATTGTGCATGCCACAGACTTTCGTCCTTTGTGTGGGCGGAAAGGGGCGGGGCGAAATTTTGCAACACATTTGGAGTAGTGTGATCACACAGGAGACTGGATACAAAATTTGGTTGCTCTAGCTTTAATAGTCTCTGAGATATAGGCGCTAATGAAGACGGACGGACGGACAGACGGACAGACGGACAGACAGACATGGCTATATCGACTCGGCTATTGATGCTGATCAAGAATATATATACTTTATGGGGTCGGAAACGCTTCCTTCTGTGCGTTACACACAACCGTTATCCCCAAAAATCTAATATACCCTTTTACTCTTCGAGTACCGGGTATAAAAATCATTGCTAACATAACGGCACTTATGTAGATGTTGCCACATTGGTGAAATTCCAAAAAAGGCAGCTGTGCCAGATGTGAGAAATTTGATCTAAGCCTTGTGCAGTGCTGCCATATCATTGAAAAAAGTATAAACGACTACATAAACAAATCAAACAGCAAGATATTTGAATATAAATAGAATATAAATAGAATGCGTTAAAACACACAAAGCAGATGTAAAGAAATCTTGTTATTTTTGTTATTGTTCTTTCCAAAAAGCAATGGTCCGTCATGCCATAAACATATCAATATTATAGAGAGAAATTAAAAGTTATAAAGCGTAGAATTAGGAATATCGATAGTCAGCTGCTCGGCCAGGAGAATATGTGTATATATGTATATATGTACACATGTAGATAGATAGATTGATAGGAATTCAGAAAGTGAGGAAATACCCATAGCATTTGAATTTCATTAGATTACTCATAACTGACATCGTTCAAAGTCTGCTGCCGCCATCTCAAAGAAGGAGCTGCTATCTTTATCTCATTTCCACACTGAACGGAACATACTTTCAATTTCCGCCAGATACGCCTGGCAAACGCAATTAGAAATACCACGTAAACTCTCGGACCGACCCCCTAGGTCGTCGTTGCTAATCCAACGATTGAATCGCTTCGAGAAATAAACCAATGCCAGCCACTCACCTGATAACGAATTGGTCAAATAATCAACAGCGCAACCAGCAGCAGATCGTAATAGTTTCCAGCCAGTCACGCAGCAGATGCACGGGTTAATGGATTTTCTGTTTACGACTCTCCACTGAACAGCGCAGCGCCACAGCCCGAGCGATAAGAAACGATTGAATCTCAGCTAAAGGTTTCCCCATTAGATTACAAGCTATGTCTGAACGGTGCCACCGCTGAGACGACGGCCCCGGGAGCCACCAAGCCCATCGACATACAGGTACGGGCGCCAACCCATGAGCGCCTCATGTCCATCGACAAGGGTATGGCACCGTCCTCGCCCACGCTGCCCAGTCCCACGATCCGGCGGAATAAGAGCGACGGCAAACTAATGGCCCTGGACATCAAAGAGGCACGGGTGCGAGTCATCTACACGGGCGGCACCATTGGCATGATGCGGAACGAACGAAATGGTGAGTGCTGTTCTGGGTAGGGCTTCTATTGAATTCTGTACATTATCCTCTGGACACGCTCATCTTCATTTCGCATTCATCTGCCATTTCAGTGCTGGCGCCTATACCGAATGCACTAGTGCGCAGCATTCGCAAGTATCCGAACATCCATGATGAGGAGTATGCACTGCGACGTTTTGGGGCCTCGGCATCGATGGCGCCGCTTGTCCTGCCCTTTGTGCAAGGTATGGACAGAAGGGTCCTATACCAGGTCTCCGAGTACACTCCGCTGCTGGACAGTAGCAACATGACGATGAACGACTGGGCCCGCATTGCCAATGATATCCAGGTATGTAAATATGGTGGGATCAACGCTTTGATGGGAAAAATAATCCGAGATCCAATTCATGCAGCAATCTTATGAGTTCTTTGATGGCTTCGTGGTGCTGCATGGCACCGACACGCTTTCATACACGGCCTCGGCCTTGTCGTTTATGCTGGAGAATCTGGGCAAGACTGTAATCATCACAGGATCGCAGATACCGATCTTTGAGACGCGCACCGACGGCAAGGACAACTTCACATCCGCCCTGATCATTGCCGGCAACTACATCATACCGGAGGTGTGCATCTTCTTCGGCCACAAACTGATGCGTGGCAATCGCACGGTGAAGGTCAGCTCCAATTCGCTGGACGCATTCGATTCGCCCAATGTGCCGCCGCTGGCGAGAATTGGAATCGATGTGAATGTGGACTATCGTTTGATCTTCCGGCCCTGCAGCATCGAACGCTTCTGCGTGCATCTGAATCTCGACGAGAATGTTGGTCTGCTGCGAATCTTTCCGAGCATTTCGCTCTCCACATTCCGCGCCTTCCTGGCACCCCCCATCAGGGGTGTGGTGCTGCAATCGTTCGGGTCTGGAAACATACCCTCAAATCGACGGGACCTGGTTGAGGAGCTTCAAGCGGCCGCCGATCGTGGTGTTATCATCATAAACTGCACCCAGTGTCCAAATGGCTCGGTGGCGGAAATTTACGACACTGGCAGGGTCCTGTGCGATCTGGGCGTCATTCCCGGCTATGACATGACCCCCGAGGCGGCACTCTCGAAGCTGGCATATGTGATTGGCAAGGAGGAGTGGTCTCTGGACGTCAAAAAGCAGGTAAGGCCCAATGTGAATCGCTTTGTGTCCGGACTATACTTTAAAGTCTTAAATTTTTGCTTCAGATGATGCAGTCGAACCTACGCGGAGAGCTGACATCGGTGACGGCCCCGAAAATGGAGGACTACGATTTGGTGGACGCTGTGGCGCGGTCTTTGCACTTGTCCTCGCCACAGGAACTAGACCAGCTGGGCGCCACTCTCTTCCCGGCCATGATCAATGGCGCCGTCGCCGAGGGTGATCTCAAGAAGATTAATAACCTGAAGGCGTACGGTGCCGACCTCTCCGGCACCAATCACGACCAACGAACGGCCCTGCACTTGGCCTGCCAATTAGGCAACGTCGAGATCGTTAAGTATCTGCTGCACAACGGAGTCTCTGTCCACATACGTGATCGCTACGATCGTACCCCGCTGCTGGAGGCCGTCTCCACGGACAGTCACGAGATCATCCAACTGCTCATTAACTGTGGCGCCCACCTTACTGGCTCCTCACGAGCCGTCGGCGAACAGCTGTGCGCGGCCGCTGCTCGCGGCTCCCTTACACGCCTCAAGTCTTATCAGTATGCGGGCGCTGATCTCTCCCAGCCGGATCCATCTGGACGCACAGTTCTGCACTTGGCGGCCCTACACGGGTTCCCCGAGGTGGTGGAATATGTGCTGCCCTACTTCGAGAGTGCTAGCGAGAAGGATTTGCTCGGACTGAGTGCCTTGGACTATGCAGAGCGTGGCGGTCATGCAGCCCTTGTGGATCTGCTGAAAGCGGCTGGATGCGCGGCCTAGAATTGCCTCTTGATTCTTTACTTATGCCACTGTTACTTAAGTGTTTGCCTCGTGCAACATCTGTGCAATATCGCGTCTAGTCCGGTCTGTTGTTTCCTCTTAGTGTAAGAATTTTAATATGTGTATCGATTGATTGTTAATAGAAAAGTGTAATTTATATTACTAAATAATGGTCACCAGAAGTTGCTCCGTTAAATCTTTTGTAGATGGTTTCTTGCATTTTTCTGAAAAATAAAATAAAATAAGCATAAATAAATAAATAAAAAAAAATAATAAGCATGAGCTGAATGCGCCAATGGACTTCAGGAAGAAGTTTAAATTTGATTCCGTGCCGATGAGCAAGCCGTTCCATGTTTCTGGTGGTGTCTGAATTTATGGAAGTTTTACTTTTTCTCATGCTCATATGATACTATCTGACGATTCTTTCTTAATGTTTGAATTTGGGCGTATGACAATCAGGTATTCTTTGTCCATCGCACCAATCAGCCTTTTCGGATGAACGGAATGCGGGACGAAGATATTTACTTGGACGAAGTATGTACGATATATGTACTTGTTGGCTTTGTCAATCATGAACTATCGCGATTGTCTCCGCTACATTTGTCTTTGCTAATTTAGTTCATCCCGTGATGCTGATTAGTGGCTCAAAGCCAAAACTATGCAGTGTCAAATAAAAAGTTTAAGGTGGTACAGATTTTAAACTAGAGGAAAAACAAAAAATGTTTAAACGCCAATATGTTGTATGTTTTATCACATTTAAAAAGGTAACTTTATTTGCTGATTAAATATTGCTCTGTTTAAACAAAACATAAAAACTTAAAATATATCTTAAATACAGGTCCGAGCTAAAACTATGCAGCCACAAACTAGTTTAATATTAGTCGAATAAAAGGCTCTACGATAGATAAGCTCACGTACTTCAATATTCTCAAAGAAAATTTTCACCAAAGCTTCCAGAAACTAAGAATCCGACGTGATTTCCGGTTCTACCAGGATAATGATCCGAAACATTCATCCGGAATAGTACAGTCCTGGCTTATCTGGTACTGCCCCCACTTGATGATTCCTCCAGCCCAGTCTCCAGACTTAAATGTTATTCAAAATTTGTGGGCTGCGCTGGAGAAAAACACCCAGAATCACAGGATTTCTAGCAAAAACGACCTTAGAAAAGCTCTGCTGGAGGAATGGAGCAAAATAAGCCCGGAAAGCACTCGGAAGCTGGTCTCTTCCATGAATAGTAGGTCAAAAGCCGTAATAAAGGTTAGGGGATTACATACTAAGTATTAAAATACCTGTTTAACCTTTTATTCGACTAATATTAAACTAGTTTGTGGCTGCATAGTTTTAGCTCGGACCTGTATTTAAGATATATTTTAAGTTTTAATTTTTTTTTAACTGAGCAATATTTAATCAGCAAATAAAGTTACCTTTTTAAATGTGATAAAACATACAACAAATTGGCGTTTAAACATTTTTTGTTTTTCCTCTAGTTTAAAATCTGTACCACCTTAAACTTTTTATTTGACACTGCATAGTTTTGGCTTTGAGCCACTGTACATACGTAGGTACCTCTGCACAGTGGTTCCTCCCATAGGCCAAAAATAAAAAGGTCAAAGTTAAAATTTTTACGTTAAAAGTATCAACACTTTTTCATAATTTGTCTAGCCCCTAAACTGTACTCCTTTTTTGTTTTTTTCTAACTGTCCTCTTCAAGAAAGAGACAGTATGATATTATTTTGGTATTGCAGCGTGAGAAACTTGCAAGTAAGAGCTCTCAGTGAAAATTTCATAAAAGCATTTACATAAAATCATTGACAATACATTTTATTTTATATTGTTAATTTAATTTTCAAAATTATGCGATGTTTAATTCAAGTGCCGATAGGTGCCCAGGCTCATGCTATATATAAAAAGGTTACCTAATCTTATTTTCCTAGGGACAATGCCAATTTTCTTGTTTAGAGCTTTTGATATATGGTCGAAGTCGAAGTCAAAGCTATTAAAATCAGCTATCAGCTTCTACACCAGTAGAAGGCTGTTATGCGCGGATCCAAGGCAAGAACGCAGCCCTCCTCCCGGCCAACCGACCGAGGGGCGCTGCCGCAAAACCGCGACTAGTGTTCGAGGAAAAGTAGAACTAATCTGACTAAAAGAACTAAGCAATTGCTAATTACGGGAAAGATATGAAACTATCAGTAATTTAAGAGAGGGGAGAGGGAATTATAATCCGAGCATCGGAACCTAAACGGTTCAGGCAAAGAATAATTCTATATAAAAAGCGGAAGGAAGAACGGTATAGTTTTCAAGTGTTTCTAATAGGAATCGTGAAGCTTATGCGGCTCAACAACTCAGGACTATCTACGTTACCTTTGATCAAGCTGTGCACAAAAATCACACCAAGCAACCATAGCTAAGGTTGGAAGGTTTCTTAACGTGGATGTATGTATGTCATGCCAATCGGTAGGCAGGACTCTCCTGATCACACCCTATCGAGTTCACAATTGAATTTCCGATCAATTGGTATAAAAATCTCAATTGCATGCAAAAAAGTGGATAACGGAGGTTTTTTTACACTGCTGCTTCGATGGGGCTTGTATGAAAAAATACGGCCAAATTTTTTTGAAACGTACATATTTCCTCGTCAGGTGTTACATGCAATATGTAGCTAATTTGTAGCAAATTTGTATTTAGCGTGTAGTTATCATGAAATTTGTGAAAGATTTGTCTTTTTAATTTGGCCACATCTCACCTATTTGTGGCCTGATCTGGGCATAGAATGTCTTTCGAAATCGGGAGAGTCCTCGATTGGCATCAGAAAAAAGAACATCCATTCTGTCACGATTTTCGTGGTTGTTACACACATCCAATATCACCACAAATCTAATATACCCCTATGTATCTCCGACGCTTGCAACGCAACAACAAAACTTTAATTGGTTTAAACAGTTATATATTCATGGTTGAGTATTATTCATGGTTGGAGTAGTGTACGTTGAAACCTAGAGTTGGGGTACACCATTTTCGGAGCAAATAGGGTTTATAATGCTCGGACTGATGGCATTATTCCGCATACTATGTATATTATTCATAATTTATAGTTGCTTCTCATGCTATCTCTGTCTATTTAATGGATATACGCATGCTTTATCCGAATAAATATTTTGTTATTTGTGTGACACGTCCTCCGGTCCTTTCCTCACACTCTGCTACTTCTATCTCGCTCCATTTCAAATCGATGAGTAAGAGTGAGCGAGAGAAGACCATTGGGGAGAAAGCTAGTGTTTTTTTTAATGTTTTTTTGTTTTATTTAAATTTATTTCAAATGATATTTGATGTTTAATTAACAATGTTTCATTTTTTTCCTTTGAGAAAAAACACTTAGGTTCTTAAGATTCATGTTTAAATATTATAATAATTTTTTTTGTGTCCCTCCCGTTCGTGTCGTTCTGCTTGGAACTTCTTTCTTTTTTACCATTATTTTTCTGTCGACCTTGTGTGTTTCGGGATAACTTCCATTAAATAATGCAAGTGTAAGATTTGACGACGATTGGAGGGAGACAGGGGGTGGTAGGGGGGTCTGGTACAACAACTGTTGAATAATGATCTCAAAATCCATTTCCACAATTTATTATGATTTTCTTATATCATTTCATATATATATATTTATATATTGTATTTTTCTTTTGCTACAGCTGACATCAAGTACATTTTGCTTATTATTTGCTTTTTTCTTTTATGTGTGTATGTTTTCTCATCGTTTGTTATTTTCTCATTTCATTTTCGTTTCGTTTATCATTATATTTATTTATAGGTTTTCATTTTTTTCTGTATTTCTAGTTTAAACATTTAAATACGATGTCCACATGCCTATGAAAATACAGCGTTCATATACGCATGAGTATATACTCGTATGTATGTATTCATATATAAATCTATATACCCTTTCAATGCTTTGCAAAAAGTTAAAAAAATTAAAAAAAAGAAACAGCCAAAAACAATCGCAATGAAGTATAAGGAAATATATGTTCAAAAACAAATCAAAGAGAGTTTTATCTCTTTTTTCTCTTTAGCTTTGTTTTTCTCGTTTTGTTTTTACATGCCTAAGAGGTTGTGGCGAAAGAAGGGATCTTGGGGGGCGGGGCTGCTGGTAGCGAAATTTGATAAACCATTTTTAATTGTGTTGTGTTGCCTCTGTCATATGTTTACAAAAAGTTGATTGATTTTGCTATAACCCCCATCATCGCATCTTTAGATATAGATATATACATAAGTATATCCACATCATATCAGATCCTCAAACATGGAGCGTAACATCTGCAGATTCTTTTGTATAAGCAGATATCAATTCGGACACATGTATGTATTTAATAACGTAGCAGATCATATGAGAGACATATACCTTACAGGCCCTTACAATTATCCATACGAACATAGTACATATGATGTTGTTTCTGGAATTGCTTTAATTAATCATCAGACATATTTCATATAATATGTGATACATATAGATCGTAAGTATGCTCATATATTTTCTAGATTTTCTTGCAGTTAATTTTCTGAAATTTGTTGTTTTATAAAATGTGGGAGGATTGGTTTCCTCCAATTTAGCTACCCAGTTGAGTGGATGTTTCGCTTACATAAACTCTTCTCATCAAATCTGTATATTTAAGTATCCAAACATACATATACACATATATATAGCAATACATTTGTTGATTTTAATGTGGATGTACGGGATTGCAGGTTGAATCAATGGAACGACTAAAAACAAACTACTTAAATGCAAAATGCCAGCCGAAAAATATAACTTATGGTCCTTATATATCTTCATTTTATATAATTCCCTTTTTATAGGTTTTAATGGGTTCATGGGGATGAATGGTGACAGCGGAAGAGACAGTGACGGATAAGGGGATCAAGCAAACTGTCCTTTATAGAGAGCGGCGGCGGTGGCCTGGCAGAGCAGTTTCGTTTTTTTCGTGACATTCTTTTAATATTTATATGATTTTTAAAGAGTTTTTCTGACTTTTTGTAATGCATTTTGCTCGTGGTTTTCCCTTCGATAAGCTTCTTCTTAATTTTTGTTTTAGCTTACATTTATCCAAGTTTTTTCAAAGCAAAGAACAAACTCAATTTAACATAAAACTGAAATTGATTTGCTCCATTAACAATGTTAGGTTTGTTTTTGCTTTTTGTCGAGAGTTTGTATTTAGTTTATGAGTTTTCGTCTTTTTAAAAAATGTCTGATTGAAGAATAATGGAAAGAAAACAAAAGAAACTAGTCTTCACGACTTTAGATGTAAAATAATAATAGTTATCATAAAGAATATAGTAATATAAGTTACAAAAAAAAAATGAAAAAATGCAATGGAAAATCTGAGCAATGCACTTTTTGGATTAAACTGGTTGTTGTAGTGTTTTGTTTTTTGAATGATTTTAAGAATTAATAGCTTCATCGGCGAAGCTTTTACATTCTGTTAGAGCGCAACTCCTTTGTCTCCTCCTTCATCCTCGAGGGCTGGTTTCCATTTCTGCTGCGCCTTCTGATGGTTTTTGTATCTATCGCCTCTTCCGTTTGCTTTTGCTTTTGCTTTTGCCTTTGCTTCTGCGATCGTTCGTTGTTGTTGCTATTGCGTCTTGTTGCGGTTTGATGGTGCTGCTGCTCCTGCTGCTGTTCTCTCTGTTGTTGTTTTGTTTTTGTTTTTCTGTCGTTTTGTAGTTGTTAGTGATTCTGCTGCATGTTGGATAACTTATGGCATTCAAAGCATGTATTTGCCCAGTAAGAGGCCCAGTATGGCTGCAGCAATGGCAATAGCAATATAAAAGACCGGAATCTGTTTCTCAGCCAGCACTGGGGCATAGGGCTCGTTCGGCTGCTTGAGGGCCGCTGAGCTGCGGTAGCGTGTGATTTGATCCTGCAACAGAAAAATTTTAACCATAAAGTCGATAAAGGATAACGGAGGTGGACCAGGGACCCACCTTCAAGTATAGATTCTCTTTTCGTAGTTCACTGTTGGACTCCATCAGCGCCTTGATCTCTCCGGACGTGTCCACATGCTCAGTGGCGTCGGGCGAATTTGATGCCTTCAAAAATAAGTGATTGATTTTAATTGGTTTCATAAATATGTTCTTTGAGAGCGCTAGAAAGCACTACCTTCTCATCGCTGGACAGCTTCGGCTCTGACTTAACGCCTTCGGCGATGACGGAACTGACATTAGTGCCCGCACTGCCTCCGCCGGCGCTGCCGGCTCCACCGCCTACGGACCCGCCGCTAGTGTTCTCTGCATTAGCCTCGGTACTGGGCATCTCGAATACGCATTTCAGCTTGGCATCCATAACCAGCTGCGGCTCCAGCTCCTTCCACTGCAGAGGATGATATCGATGAAGATGGAATGTTAATAGGGGATTTGATAGGGGATACCCATCAACAAAGCACTTACCAATTTATTCAAATCGGTCAGATCAGCATCCGTCGGGGCAAGGACGCTTTGCACCATGAACTTGTGCTTGTTCTTCTCCTGCTGATCGTACATGAAGGGCTGCAGGCAGACTGTGGGGTATAAATCGAATGGTATTGAGATTAGATTAGATTCCAGCCATATCATATGGATATTGTAGAGTACTTACTCTCCACCTGGGTCGAGCGAAAAGGCAGGATCTTGCCAATGTTTGGACGTACACAGTAGCGCTTTGGTGCGGTTGTCTTGATCTTAAAAACCAGTGGAACAGCCGCATTATTGCGTAGGGTCATGATTGTGACCACGGACCGATTGAAGGGACCTGAAAAGAGCATTCGATTAGCCATCAGTCGAATTAACAGCCTATCCCCCCCTCCCCTCATCCCAAGCAACATCTGATTTGTGTCACGTCACGCCCATTGCGTCATTAGGAAAAGTTGGCAGCACCAAAAACGAAGACAAGTTCAAATTAATTGAATTAAAAGCAGAAGAAAACAACAAAAAGAACCAATAGCTAGAAGCAGTGCAAAAGAAAGCAACGATAAGGAGCCGAACCTTGAATACCCTGCCAAAAACTGAAAACCATATTTGTGGTGGAAACTGAATGAAACTTGCAAAAAATTGCGAGGGCCAGACATGGATGTCCCTTGAGCATATTAGGCACAGGGCGAATTCCATTACGCTTGTGATCTACGCTTGGAATGCACTTCTTCTGCAAGTGCGAAGAGAACAGCAGAAGCAGTGTAGCGGATTCCTTTTACTACTTTACTACAATACGCGTATATATATTGTGTGTGTGTGTGTGTGTGTTCATGAAGGAAATTTCATTAGACAAAGTCGCGTCACGTATGTGCTTCGGCCCCTCTTACCAACCACCACTCCCGCTAGTGAACGATCGAAGGAGGAGGTAAGGCGGTGGACAAGAATGGGGCTAAGGCAGGGCTGACATAGGCGCGCACGCACACACACACACACACACATGTCTATACATGTGTCCACACAAATATGAAAATATTTGTGCACAGTGGAACGAAACAAAATTTAATGGGTGTTGCACGAACCAAATAAATAATTCTCATTTCCCTCTCGTTCTTTCCCACACTTATGATATACACTAGTTCTTTGCAAAACATGTTTTTTGTGTGTTGTCCAATTAGTAGCAATCGGGTAAATGCATTGCCAGCGCCCACTGTGCGAGCTCTCTGGTGTCATATGGGATTATTGTATTTGTTGCTGCATCTGCTGCTGCTGTTGCTTTTTGGCCAAAATTCAAAAAGTAAGACAAAAAATAAATAAAATAAAAACGGCCCGTGACAAGTTTTTGCGTATAAAAATAAAATTGTAGCCAAAAACGCAAGGAGAGAGACAGACAACGACGGCGACGGCCGGAGAGCCAGAGTAAGAAAACAACGCCAGCTGCCGGCAACAAGAGCATCAGCAGAAGAAAGAAAAAGGGACGGCAGCAGTGACAGCGGCGGGCGGGCCAGGACAGGACAGAAGGAGATGGATGAAAACATGGTGAAACAGCCGCACACCACACGTAGACCTAAAAAAATGTCAAAAATTTCCAACAAAAACAACGGAAATTATTGATAAGCTGCAAAGAAAGCAGCTCTGAGTGACAAGGAAAGTGAGACAAAGACAGAGACTGAGGTAAAGAGCACCAAAGCGAGACGCAATCACACATCAAGCGCCGTATGTGTGTTGGTGTGCATGCCTGCGAACTTTGCAGTTTGCTCCAGGCCCTTTTGACCTGACAAAATGAACGAATTTTGCAATTTGAAATTACAATGGTTAAATGTTTCAATGCTTGGTGCTGCCACCGATGCGTCGTCGCCTACATTGGTCGATACATGAACAACATATGCATGTATGTAGCAATGGGTGTGCGCGAGTGTGGTTGAGCCAACATGCAAAATGGCCTTCCCCGTCTCACACTCTCACACGATGAATGGATGAGGAAAGAGACAAAAAAGCAATTGCTAAAGAATCAAGAGTTTCACTTTTTAATTCTAGCAATCCTCTACATTACAAAATATTTAAAAACTCACCCACAAAACGCAACTCATGCTCCGGATCAATGGTCAGCGGAAGCTCGTAGCTTGTTTTGCTCATGGCTGCTGTTTGTATGGACTCCACTGTAGAAAAATTTCAACTTCTTGTCTGCTTTTCGGTATTTCTCCTTAATTCTTTTGTGCGTTTTTGCGCGCTGCTTGTCCTGGTTTCGCCTTCACCTTGTTTTCGTTGAAGTTGTAGTGGTTGCTGTTAAGGAAATGCACACGGAATTGTATTACACACTCACTCAAACACACACATACAGTCAGCAGAGACACGCAGCACGTAAAATTGGCTGATTTTCGCTTACGGTTTTCGTTCTTCTTGCGTTTCTTCACGGGCTGATAATATCTTCCGAGCTAAACCTTTTAATGCTACCTTATTAACCAAATTTCTCTATTGTTTTATTTTTTTCTTTTTGACTTTTCACAAGCTGCGCGTCGCTCGTTTGTCGTTGCTGGCTTCGTCCGATTTGTCAGAGAGCGAGGCCAGGCGAAATATCGGTAAATTTATGCGACCACACACACACCACACTCTCGTACACGGTAAGAATTTAAAGAAAATACAATACCAAACACAAATTCAGTTTTGTTGCGTACAAAAAAAAACGGCGATCAACTTGGATTTCCAGCCTCGTACAATGCAATTTTCTTTACAATTAGATGGCCCACTCTGATTCTTGGTTGGTTATTTCACGCACTTCGTTAGTTTAATTTTTCTACGAATCTAGTAAAATTTTCACATGGAGGCATATGGCAAAAAAAATCAGTCAGCAGAAAAACGCCCGTCGAACGCATGCGTCACCTTAGAGTTCTAAGCCGACCGGCAGAATTATTTAGCAACGCCGTTGACCGGCAAAACTGTAAAACAACGCCGTTCATTCAGCGTTGCCATACCGTTCCATTACATGCAACTCTTCTGCCACCACCGCCAACTATAAAAATTCGTCGTTCAAAAATACCGTTTTCTGGTATAATTCGTACGCTCATTTAAATTCTTAAATATATTAGGGATAGGTTTTGAAAGTATAGGACCTCAAGAGACCCAGCATGGTCATAGCGGAAAATTCAGCGAGCTATTAGCATTTTAAATAAAGTTAATTATCATTATTTATACAGCTATCTTGAATCCATTTGTCATACAAACACACCACTAATACAATATGAGAGAAAATCCTTAGTATTAAACAAAAAATACCATAACAAAAATACAAGGAACGTTAATATTACGAAAATAAATGTTCACACATCTGTGTGCTGCTATTTTGATTAACTTGAAGTTTCGATTAAAAATCGCCAAAGTTAAGTTATTATTATTACTTGTTTGACAAACAAATAATGTTTATTTACTCTACTATACCCGGAGGCCCTTGCCGCTGGACTGGCTTAAAGCTTAAAGATAAATCAAAATAGCATCCCTGTGCTTTTTTTTCTTCGCTCCTTTACTCCTCTACGCAATGGACTAAAAACGCTCCAGCCCTTCTACGTTTTTAGTTACGAGCATATTTAGGACCATCCGGGAGGTTACAGCCTGATGCTCAAAGCGGCATTTTCTCGGTGCCAGGGCAACAATATCCCGTACGTGATCGGCAAGGCGATCACACTTCGAGATCTTCGCCTTTTCCATGTATCGCATGAAGGCATGCATGTAGTTGCGAAAGAAGAATCTATAGGCAGCTGTGGCCTGCGGAGCGTCGCATAAGTCGATTTGCCTCGAGATCTCCGCCATGAGGGTGCAATCGGTCTTGTTTTCAATGGACTTGAAAAAGAGGTTAGTCGCCTCTATGGCGCTCGACTGCGTTATGAGTACCATGCATTTATCTGTGAAATCGCGATCTGTCGACAAGATGTTCGTCATTTTCCAACGTTCGCTCTGCGCCGAATTTTCCACCAAGGCCTGCATCTTCTGGATAAGTTCTGCAAGGGGATAAATTGAAAATGGACGTTTTGGGAGAGCTGAAGCTTAGCACTAACCAGAGTTCCCGCTCAGGATGGTCGGCGAATTATTTGTATAGTATTTTACAGCCAGGTTGAGGACATCGGCGCGGATTTGGTCGAAGGTCGGTATAGTCCAACGCAGCGCATCAATGGTCTTCATTAGCTGGGACAGCACTGGCCAATTGTTCTTGCGCCATTGGATAAGATGGGCATGAATTTCGACATAGGTTTTGGCCTCTTCCAAGCAGGCTGCCGCTACGTTATCTTCAGTCATTTGATCAATTTGCTCCTTTCCGTTCGTTTGAATGTAGTTATCTGCCGATTCGATATTTAGAAGGGTATGTAGGATCCGCTCAATGAGATGAATGTGGTTCAATTCGGTAAACTTGGCCAGTCCAGCGGCAAGGGCCTCCAGGTATGCGGACTGGGCTGCCTTCAGCTGCTCGGCACTGTAGGGCATAGCGCCCGGCTGGAGGTTCAGATTGTAGTTGCACAAATTTTTGTTGACGCGTTCATGGAAGCTACGACTGGAAGGGGCGTGCAAGCCAGTCTTCATGCCGTTGAGTATCAATGGATACGCGTACATGGAGAGCAGGAAATCTGTGGAATTCGGGCGCGTTAGGACGTATTCGTCTTTGAAGAGGCTGGCGGTGGTGTTTTTCATATAGTGACTGGCGTGTGAAGCGAGCTGGCAGGCGAGGTTCCAGAATATGTCCATGAAACGTGAATGTGACATACCCAGGTCAGCCAGTGTCTGCCAGGCCATCTGTGCGTCCTCGTAGCAAATATACAGAAATTCTGAAAGGTTCGCTCGTTCAGGCTGGCCATCGAGGCGATTAAAAAATAACACGCGACGTGAGTTAGAGGCCCGATTGGAAAAAGGGAACTCAGTGGTGAGGCCAAGCTCATCGCGTAGCTGGAGAATCTTTTGCTTAACTTCCATGTCAGATCGGATATAGATTTGTTGCACGACCTGACGCAACAGGGGATTGTACTGGTCTCTCTGTTGTTTTTTCTCTTCAAGACTCAGGCTAGTATCCTCTGCCTCCTCGGCCAAATATTCGGCCATATGGTTGAAGATCAAGATGATGTGTTGGAATCCAAGGAATTGAACATGCTTGGACATGGTGTCCACGCACTCGTCGCTAACAAAGCAAATGGGACGCTGAAAGAGTTCTTCAAGTCCGGTAATGGTCTGCGCCTCGGTTATTTCGCCATTATCGCCGTCAAGGAAGCGCAATAGTTCGCGCAAACTGAGTTCTGTCAGGCGCGTCTTAAGCGACTTGGCCGCTCCGGCGAAGGTTTTCAATTGTCCGCAAATCAAGTGCTGGGCAAGTTCTGGCTTGTTCTTATTTATAAGGGTCAACACCCCTGCTGACTGGCAGCATATGACCTCTTGGTAGCTGTAGAGCAACTGGCTGGAGGGAAGCTCCAGCCAGGTCATAAATGTGTCCACTGTCACCAGCTGCAGGATACGCTGCAAGGCGTCCATCAGAATCAAGGAATACCGATCAACCAACGACTCTGTTTTCTCCTGCTTCACGGAGACTGTTTCATCGTAAATCATGAAATTATAGATAGCCCAATATTCTGGCCTTTCCGCGGGCGGCTGAAGAGTCGCGATCAGCACATCGAGCAGCTGATGCATGGCCAGGGCTAGGTAGCGCTTACGTGGAGTTGGAAACAGTACGCGCAAACGCTCGGAGCTGTCCAGCAGATGGCGTTGAAGAAGATGAGCCGTCTGGTCCACGAGTTCGTTGGCACTTGTCTGGTTATAATGAGCAATGGCTTGGCGTGCGGACATGAGGAAGCCCGACAGCAACGACAGGACATCAAACTGGTTAGAGACCAGCTTGGAAACGTTTTCGTTGAGATAATCGTAGTACTGGCGAGCTACACAGCTCTGTCCGTACGCCAGGAACTCGTTCAGCGGCTGTTGTAGACCACATTTCAGGGCAATAGAAATGGCTACGACTGTCGACATGTGAGGTGCCTGGCCTACCAAATGGACGCAATCTGGATTATAACTCTTCTGTTTCAAACAGTCAGAGGTATTTAGAATTAGCACGGCTAGGACACCGCGCAAATAGTCCATGGCATCGGCTCCAGCCGGCTCAGTGACCACCTCGTCTTTCATTTTGTCATGTGGCCGTTGCACCACGAGGTTGTGCTCTATTAGCACTTTGCACACCAGATCGCAGATCTCTAAAATGTGCTCATCATCGCCTGAAAATGAAAGGAGCCATTTTGCAAATTGTAATTTATTCTTTTTATGTTTTCTATGCGCAACTTACCGCTTAAATATAGGAAGGTGTTAAGCCTTTTAGACTCTTTGTCAAAACGTTTGAGAGTATCGCCCAACTGGGCAAACACCTCGCAATTGTCCAGCGGATGCATTCTCACTTTCTGAATTTTTTTTTTATTTTAGCTTAAATTTCAATATTATATTTCAAAATTAACACTGAAAGATTGTGCGTTGTGATGGAAGTGGCCTTCCGATTGATGACTGGCTGGCGCCGATACCTTCAGCATCGATATTGCGTTTACAAACACTTTTTTAATTTTTTTTTGACTTAGATTTTTCTACGATGGCTCGAGTTGGTATCAGTATCTTAAAAATTGATAGCTAACCGTAAAACATTCTTTCATTTGGCTGAGACTGAAAATTCAATAATTTTGATGATATTGATATCGATTGTCGAATTCGAGTGGGGCGATGTTGCCACTCACGAGTGCGCGTCCTAAGTTGCTGTGGGCGAGCGAAGTCGATAAGCTATTAATGTTTTCAGAACAAATTTAAGCAGGTGGAACAGAAGCCTAAGTTTACGTCTAGGTCTAGGTCTATACTTAAATAATTCCAAACAAACCGCCTGTGAAATGTCGTGGTGGTAACTTTAAATGTGGGACGCAGTTTGGCGGGCAACAGCGATCAGCTGTCCGTCGCATCGATTTGTGGGCGCCTATCGGCCGGCTGCAGCAAGAAGCAAACGAAAAATTGGTCTTGAAAGGATAGGCGGCCGAGGCGAGCGCAAAAAGAAGCGAACGTGTGAAACGGGTCAAGCGAAACTGGGCCAAGACCATGCAATAGCCAAACTAGTGAGAAGCCGCAAACTGCCAATACTACAGCAAGGAGACAGTGGAGGAGTGTCATCATGGAGCTGCGTGAGCTGCGCGGCAGTGCCACGGCCGGTAACACCAGCAGCAGCACTAGCAACAGTAACAGTGGCATCAGTGACGGCGGAGGCGTCGAACTGGGGGACATCTGTATTGGGGGCGCCGGCGGTGGTGGCGTCCAGCGTGTGCCCACCAAGGCGGACCTGTTCATGGAGCAGCTGAATGCCACTAATGCTAAAAAGGTGGCCCTACTCCTAGTCCTGGGCTTCATCCTCTACCACGGCCTGCTCAATTGGAACTACGGTGGGTGTT
This sequence comes from Drosophila algonquin, assembly GCA_035041765.1. Taxonomy (NCBI): domain Eukaryota; kingdom Metazoa; phylum Arthropoda; class Insecta; order Diptera; family Drosophilidae; genus Drosophila; species Drosophila algonquin. The sequence goes on along the minus strand of JAWNKY010000209.1, from coordinate 2,694,310 downwards.
CGTCTCTGTGTGTTTTTGTGTGTGTGTTCGTATCGATTTCTCGTGTGTAAATATGTAATCGAATTTGCATTGTGGCGTTCCATTAACAGGGAGCGACTCCTGCCAGTGGCTACTGTCGAAGGGCCGCTTTAAGCGCGACAACGAATGGCAGCCGTATGGGTGCATGGTTCACAAATACTCCCTCACGTGAGTGGCAATTCCAAATTCAGAATCAATTAACATTTTCCCACATTATCCTAATTATCATAGATAACTCTTTCTATCTCTATCTCTCTTCCCATGCCAATGACTCACCCACTGACCCACCCACCACTATGACTATGACTATGCCATGCCATGCCACAATCTACCATACTGACAGCGATACGCGGCGATGCCTGCGATACCTGGCCTTCTTCGACAACAAGAACAACTTCGTGTTCATTGGGGACGATAGCGTCCGGCTGCTCTACGAGCGGTTCATCGAGCAGCTGCGCCAGCTGCCACTGTCATCCGACGAGGACAACAACGGATCATCGCGGGCCCAAGACAACAGTGCAGCGGTTCGATTTGAGGACAACAAGCTGCACATGCTGGCCCAGTACATCAGAGCCGAGGATGTCAGTCCTTCGCTCATCGATCGACTGTACAGACTGGAGGCCGAGAAGCAGCTGTCGTCCGTCTACGTCGTGGGTCTGACCTACACGGGCCTGCTTGGCGGGAACATAACCGAGGAGGTGCTGCGACAGTACAGTGCAAATCTCACTCTGCTGGTGGCCCCCTTTCATCGCCTGGTGGCGCAGACATCGCGTGTACTCTGGAAATTGGCCGATCGCGTGGACGAAGAAAAGCTACCGACCGCCTGGAAGCTACTGCTCAATGAGGACATCGATCGGCTTAATCATGTGGCCCGCAACGTCTTTCGCTACACAGAGGCCAGCGTCTGGGAATCGGCTTGGCACATTGCCAACGGCCTTCTGGACACCGCCATTGATGGACATCAGCTGTGTGCCCACGGCCAGCGGCTGGAAGTGCAGCTTCTGTGGAACATGTACTGCAACGATTATATGAATTACAACGACGGCACTTGCTGCAGCAGCTCGGAGCCCCATACCACGCTCCAGATTGTGGCCTACGCCCTGTTCGGTGTCTGCATGACGCTCGTCTGCGGCATGTGCCTGCGTCGCTGGCTTCTCCATCTGCGCGGATACACACTCTACGTGCCTCTCCAGCAGCATCAGCAGGACCCACGTCAGAATCAGTCCAACAGCGGAGGAAGAGGCGGTGGTCCCACCCACGCCCTGTCTGCCCTGATCACGGACTATGGGACCCCGATGGTGGCGCTATCTCTGCTTGGCCTGATCATGGCCTATTTCTATCTGTGCGACCGCACAAACTTCTTTATGAAGGAGAACAAGTACTACTCAGAATTCAGCTTCTGGATACCCGTGGGCTACGTGTTCGCCCTGGGCCTGTTCTTCACGGAGGACTCGCGCTTCACCAAGGTCTTAAATAGAGACCAGACAGACGAGCTCCGCGGATGGATATTGCTGGTAGTGCTGATATACTACATGACGGGGGCGCAACGCGTGCTGCCTATTCACATGCACATTAAGCTGCTCATCTCCGGCTACTTCTTTCTCACCGGATACACGCACTTCACTCACCTCTGGCAGACGGGGGGCAGTGGCTCGTTGTTTGTGCGGTTCTTTCAGGCCATGTTCCGGGTTAACTTCCTCAGCGTGCTGCTCTGCTTCTGCATGAACCGTCCATACCAGTTTTACTACTTTGTGCCGCTTCTCTCCTTTTGGCTGTGCATCATCTACTTTGTGCTGTCGCTGCCGCCGAGGATCTCGTCCGCATCGGTGGACTCCAATCCGCTGCACTACCTCTACCTGGTGTGCAAATGCATCGGCTGCCTGGGCGTGATCACGGTGCTGTTCATGTCCGAGGTCTTCTTCGAGCGCATCTTTGTGACGCGACCATGGAAAGCACTATTTGTCACCACTGACGATGACCTGCACGAGTGGTGGCACCAGTGGAAGCTGGATCGGTACACAGTCACTTTTGGGATGATGTACGCCGCCTGTTTTCACATTGCCCAGAAATACAATGTCTTCGATGACAACAACCATGGCAATTTGTTCGCGCGTCGCACCTCCATCTCAGTGACGCTACTGGCCCTCCTGGGCGTGGGAATCTATACGGCCTTCTCATTCCTGTGCCGAAACGTGCAGAACTGCGAGGAAATCCATTCGTACATCCTATTTATACCCATTGTCGGGTATGTGGTGCTGCGCAACATCTCGGGGATACTGCGCACCAGGTACTCCAGCTTCTTCGCCTGGTTTGGACGAATCTCGCTTGAGTTGTTCGTCTGTCAGTACCACATCTGGCTTGCCGCCGACCGTCACGGGGTGCTTGTCTTGCTGCCTGGCTTCCCCACACTCAACATGATCATCACGTCGTTCATCTTTGTCTGCGTCTCGCATGAGGTACACCGCCTGACCCATATCCTACTGCCCTACGCCGTGCCCAATGACTGGCGTCTGGTCATGCGCAACTTTGTAATCTTTCTTATTGTGCTCATCCCTGTGGCCCGTTCCGATGGCATGTTCTGAGCGCAATTCAATTGTCGCCGGCTCATGTCCAACATGTACCCGCCCGCCACACAAACACATGGATATGTTTATATAGCGTGCCATTGCTGTAAGCCAATTGTAGGTGAACCTTTTCGCGAATTCTCTCGATGGCATGTAAAATAATAGCATGTAATAATGTTATGTGACGATTACTACCGTAGAAACTCCCTTAATTGCAATTGATTATTTACTTGTTTATATTTGGAATACTCTATTCCCTTTACATTATTTTGTTTATTAACTGAAATTTTCCAAAGACTGACCCAATTCCATTTAAAAGTGAAAATGATTTTCCTGTTGAAGTTATTTAAACCGATCGAATCGCTTCAGATCGAACGTGCAATTGTCTTATAGTTTTGAAACGCAATATTTACATACACCCTTATACACATATTTAGTTATCTCGTACACCCGTGCAAATACGTATACAAAAATGTACATATACATAAATATTTTATGCATATGTATACCATCTAGAATTAACTTAGCCTTACGAAAAATTTGCACAAATTACTTAACATTTCACATTTCTCACACAAACACGAAGCGGCAACCAAATGTATGTATAGCGCAAAAAATAAAGCATTGAAAATACTTATAAAAAATGTATTTATTATTTTAATCATAATATTTAATAGTAATACATAATGAGAGAACTGCAATGAAAAATGTATGATATTGTATTTATGCATATAATGCACTAGATATGTATGTACATATGTACGAGGATCCTTAAGCTCAAGCAGATTGGATCGAATGTATATATATAAGATATAAGAACGACTATGGATATCTTCCCCTGCGATTGACAGGGCAGTTTTAATGTTATGGTTTTACATATGGATTGGCTTTAGAGATAAATACTTTAACTAATAAACTTAGGCAATAGGATAAAATGTGACAGTTAAGCGTGCGCCTCTATTTCGTTTATAAGTGGGTATCCTATAGGTTAGTATTCTATAGAATTACTTATGTTTTATTCTAACCAACTGGCGGACTCACGGTGCAAAGGGGAACAGAGCGCTAATTGACAGCCACAGCGAAAAAAAAGGAAGTGCTGCCAAAGACTTGGGGGACTTGGGGGAAAGCGGCAGTTCATTCATAAAACACATCCATCTAAGTCTCAGTTGGGGGTAACGCAGAAGCAGACTGAGGCAGGTTGAGGTTGCTGAGGCACCGTCACTTCCGGCTCCACCAACCATTCACCAACACACATGACAAACAATATGAAAAATATATTTGGATGGATGTACAGTCTTCATACTTGTATAAATGTACATACGTATGTCAGTAGACAAAAAGAGACGGCGACTGGGTGCGGAAAAGAAAAACTGCGACTGAGACTAACCAAGCTAGCCAAGATTTTCATCTGATGCAACAATTTTCCCATTCATGTTCAGCAGTCTAAGGTATAATTTGAGGAAAGTAAAGTTTGAGAATGGATATGCAGTAATGGAATGAACTTACCGTACATTCTATAGTAAATTGTAGATAACAAGAGTTGATAAACAAACATAAATTGGATTGTTGTAAGTGGGAGAAGATTCCATGGGTTTTCCATCTGAATTGGTTGATATTGATAACATAGCTAACCCAACGTTCTTTATTATAGGTACATTTGAGAATACTCTTACTCTCATCTAGAGACTGTGACCTTATAATAGTTTTGCTGAAATTCATTATTAGTTCCATTTCGAATGGACGTCAGGTAGCTTGCAGCTCCTTCAGCTTAGAACATATACATATGTATACAGTATGTAAATAGGTTTGTATGCTCTAGCCTCGAAATACTTCATTCAGCGCCCGCCTCTTCCGAATTTGTTCGATGCCTGTGGCCATTTCAGCTTGCAAAAATAATAACTTCCGAAAAATATAAAAATATTTTCATGAAAGAAATTGCATTTGAAACAAAATGTTCAGAACCTTTATTCTGCACGTATGCATGGTGCTACAATATCTAGAAGCTTAACAATATATTAGGAAATTCGAACCCTGTTGCCGTTCTGTAAACATACAAAACTAAAAATCTAAGACCAGTTAAAAAAAATGGCCGTGAGTTCCTAGTCTCCTCAGAGCGCCGACGTTTTAATACCCTTGATGTTTGAAGAGCAGTTCCCGATCAACCAATAATTCCACCTCCATTAAGTAGGCTTTTTATTAGGGTGCGAGAATCCTGTTTTTGTTTTAATGATAGACTCATGCTATACAGTAGGTCAACATTCATATATAGTATAGTTATGATAGTATTTTGATATATGTATAAATATATAAATATACCTATATTTTTAAAGATACATAAATGCCGTGTACATTCTTTTTGAAATCGGAAATTCATCCTTTTCTGTGTGCAAAACAGCTCATCAAAGATTACTGAAGCCTCCAGGTAGTCCGAAAAAACTATTAACTCTAAAATCTAAAAACGCTAATCAAGAAGTGATGGCCTTGATGTTCACACACTCTCAATAAAAGTAGGGGTAATAGTGGGTGCTTGCTTGTCCAATCCGACCACACGAAAGCTTTCTTGCCCTTATTGAAAGCTTGCGGCTTCGCTGGCGCTTCGGCACCAAGGCTCAGTCACGGCTTCGGGTCCTATAAAAATCGGTTCCCACGGCTCATTGGTTCCAGTTAGCGCCTGAACGTACGTCGAATCGGTTAGTTGGCATCGCACAATCCCCTGAAACCTAGAACCCCAAAGTGGCAGCAACAGGAGCACCATCTGAACAGAAGGAGCTCCAACGCCTAAGCCTAAGTTTGACCGAACGCTGAGAACTGCTGAGGCGAATAGATCCTTCGCTTCTATGCTGCCACCCTATGGTTTTGATATTTTGATTTTGTAACTGTCATTCTAAAGTATTCTTTGTTTTTTCTGTGGAGTGCAGTGCAGTGCCAACGAATCGTTTCGAGTACTTGCACGTTGGGCAAGTGTTCAAATATTTTAAAAAGTGCAAAAAAAAAGTTTCAGTTGAATCTAATTACCTTTTTTTGAATTTTTTTTACTGTTTTTCAAGTATACGCCAAACTTTTAAAGAAGAAAAAAGCTAACTCAAAGCATCAACATTTCAGAAATTCAAATTTTCACAAAAAATTGATTTTAAATACAACATTTTGAAAATCAAACTTTTTTTATTATTATTATTAATAGTTTTTTCGTATTAATTGGAGAAATGTCGTCCGGAACCCAAAAACACGATGAGTTGGTATAATTAACGACAGAAAACTCTGTTGCCATATTGGTCAAACCCTCGGTCCAATTGATTGCATAACAGGTGAGTGATATAGAGATTTTTTTCGTTGAGACATATATTTTTTTTAATATTATTTCTGTTTTTATTTTCTTTTTAATCCTTACTTATTTTGTGTATCTTTTTATGATTATTTTAATATATTTTTTTATGTAATTTACATTATTACATACATACAGATATTAAGCTAACATATGTATATGTTTAAAAAATGTTACCAATTTTAAGGCGATTGTTGCAGATTTAAAATAAAACAAAAATTGCAGAAATATTTAAGTGTATTCCACAAGTATTTAATATTACTTGCCAAAAAGTGAGATTTTAAGAGCTTCTGTTTGTGGTACAAACTTTTTTTTTTTTACCTGATCTATTGTTTCAGTGAAATTTGTCACGATTTTCAGGTAAACCTGCAAAGAACTATTGTTATCAAAGAGCGCGAGTTTTCCATTTCACGATTAAGTTACCATAATTATGAAAAAAGTGATTCATATACATATTTTAATTTAATGATTTAAAAAAACGTACATTTTACGTATGTAGCTTTTCGTAGATAAATACAATGAACAAGAACAAGTTGTAGAAATCTACGTATTCCTTTTTAGTAAGTTTGATCTGAGGTGGACAGCTCGTGCAACCCCATCTTAAAATTCATACATACATCGCAGAGCTCGATTAACCCTTGAAAGCTGCATACATTTTCTTTAGCTTCGCCTTAAAGAACTCCAACCGTTCATTGTGCTTCCATATTTTTTCTGACAATTTCAGACTTTTCCGATTTTCATACTGCTACATGTGTCACTTTTCTGCATCAGCTCATATATAGAGTATTGCCTGAGAAAAATACTTTAAATACTTCAAATGCCTGAAAAATGCTGTATGCACATTCTGAATCAAGTAAATTGTTATTCACTACAAAAAATGGGATAGGTTGTCGAGCTGCTGGGGTATACATATACATCAATTTCGAATCGCCCAGACTAATATTTTCTATGGCAGCTATGCGAGAAAAACTAAAAATTGTAACTATTCGTTGGTAAATCTCCCGTACGAAAATTGTTTGCTTAAACTATTAAAGTTTTAGAATCTGGTGATCCAATTATATTTTATTGTAATATAGTACAATTTTCTAATTGTGCATGTAAAAGAGTTGAAGCTACATACGTTGCCGTGCGAAAACAGTTTGTCCAAGGGGCTTCGGTGCCCCATGCAGATACGCACTCCTAGGCTTTTTCAATCCGACCACACGAAAGCTTTCCTGCCCCTAATGAAAGCTTGCGGCTTCGCTGGCGCTTCGGCACCAAGGCTCGGTTTCGGCTTCGGATCCTATAAGTATCGGTTCCCACGGCTCACTGGTTCCAGTTAGCGCCTGAACGTACGTCGAATCGGTTAGTTGGCATCGCACAATCCCCTGAAACCTAGAACCCCAAAGTGGCAGCAACAGGAGCACCATCTGGACAGAAGGAGCTCCAACACCTAAGCCTAAGTTTGACTGAACGCTGAGAACTGCTGAAGCGAATAGATCCTTCGCTTCTATGCTGCCACCCTGGGGCCAACGGTTAAGTTTTGATTTTGTAACTGCCACTCTTAGGTATTCTTTGTTTTTTTCTGTGGTGGAGTGCAGTGCCAACGAATCGTTTCAAGTTCTTGCACTTCGGGCGAGTGTTCAAATATTTCAAAAAGTGCCAAAAAAAAGTGTCAGTTGAATCTAATTACTGTTTTTTTTTTGTACTATTATTTCAGTTGAAAGCAAAGTTTTGAAGAAGAAAACATCGAAAAAAGCTAACTCAAATTATTAAAGGTAAGAACTTTGAGAAATTTCCCAAACAAATCTGATTGCGTAATTGTTACAGATATTTGAAACGCAAAATTGAATTTCAAAATCAACCAAATCACACTCGATGAACTGAAGAATATGTCGAATTCCATTAGAACTTTCAACCGCTGGTGAGTGTGACGGATATTTTATTTAAAATCAGTCTCTGTTGTAATCAGTAGTTCGTGATGTTGGTGTGTTTGAATTAGTTGATGTTTTTTCTGCTACTTTAATCTTTATATTTAGAGTTTTTAGTCATATTTTCAATCGTCCCTTGAAATAAAGAAGATCACGATTACAGTTGAGAATGACACAAGCAGATCGCAATTGAGATGCAAAGCTATCTGGCAGCTGAAACTGGAAGCTGGCCTGGTAGTTTTCCAATACCTTTTACTGCGCATTATTTTTCGAGTATTTTTAGATTCATTCGTACTTGTTGAGTGCTTTGCCTTCCTTTTGGTCTCTGGCCACCTGCAACTCCTTTATTGACATTTGCGGTTTCTGTTTGTGGTCTAATTAGCAAAAGCCATTTCGGCAGATAAGGCTAAGGGGAGTTGCAAAGATAACGATTACCATCTCCTTGTCTGTGGCTTGTCCTTGAGTGTCCAGCAACTAATTAGAATTGCGGTGACAGCTCGAATTGGCCAGGCCTTCTTCTCGTTTTTATTGTGCCAGACATTTGCTTATAGAACGCTCGTCCTGGTACGCTCGACATCATTTGCGAGAGCCCTAGGATATTGGGTTCCTCGTATTTGCTAATTTATGAAATTTCGATCCAGTTTAAAAAAAGCAATCACACTACAGCAAATATCGTCTAGTATCTTTTAATATAAATCAACCAAATTTGTATTGGTTTTACTTTATATTATTTGTAGAGAGGGATAGGAAACTCTTTTTGTTTTTACTTCAAGTTAAAAAATACAATTTTGTACACTAAATTGTACATTTGTACGAAATTATTTTGTAAATTTTTTTATAGAAACTTTGTTTTTTTCAGTTCAACTTTGTAAATTGCACACAAATATTACGTATTTATAGCGTAGACTATAGATTTATCTGTTTTTAGTCGATCTATATTTAGACACCGTTTTATACCCAAACTGTGAGTTGCTATTTGCATTTTCCCATTTACTTTAATTATACATATGGCAGCATCCTAATAATTATTTCAACACAGAGATCTTCGTTACGACTTTTTATTGAATTGCCTTTGCCTTAATTGAAACCTTTTATTTCCGAGTTCTATGAGCAGAAGCCGTTAGGTTTTTAATTCAATTGGGTTTTATTTATTAAAATAATTTCCACACTTTGCGCTCAAAGCATTTTATAGCACTTCAGTTTGTAATATCATTATACCCGGTACTCGAAGATTATAGGGGTACATATATGTATTAGATTTGTGGTCATAGCGGATGTGTGTAACGCCCCGAAGGAAGCCTTTCCGACCCCATAGAGTATATATATTCTTGATCAGCATCAATAGCCGAGTCGATATAGCCATGTCTGTCTGTCCGTCCGTCTTCATTAGCGCTTATATCTCAAAGACTATAAAAGCTAGAGCAACCAAGTTTTGTATCCAGTCTCCTGTGTTATCACACTACTCCAAGTTTATTTGAAAATTACGCCACGCCCCTTTCCGCCCCAAAAAATGACGAAAGTCTGTGGCATACACACATACACACACTGAATCAGATCGGACTATTAATATAGCCACAATGAAGAAAACCATTTCGAAAGTCATCGTTCCCTCTCGCTCTCTCTCACACGCGACCCTGTCTGTTTTGCCCATTCGTCCAAATGAGCGCATAGATCTCAGAGACTATAAGAGCTAGAGAAACCAAACTTTCTATCCAAGCTCCTGTGGTATCCATCCAGCACAAGTTTATTTCAAAATTTTGCCACGCCCCCTTCCGGCCCCACAAAGGACGACAATCTGAAGAATCCACAATTTTTAAGATAAAAGAAACTAAAAATGCATAGTCATGGAAAATAACCGTATCTACCAGGTAGCCGCATCTGGATGAGGTCGAACTACTATTATAGCCAGAAAGAACAAATTAAATTTCAGTCGCTACGCAACACCTGCCAAGCGCTTACTCATTCCCTCTCTCTCTCGCACACACTTACACGTCTCGTATGAGTAGTTCTGCATGTACATGTAGAAATGTAGAAGCTGATGTAAAAATTATATGTAAACAAAAATGGAAACAGATAACTTTTAATATATAAAAATCTAGCATAGGGTTCGACCCATTTTTTTGAAATGTTCCATTTGGGCCAAAATTTAATTCGTCCCTTTTGCGAACATATAATAAATTGAATAAATCATAAGATCACATTCTGACTGAGTACCGGGTATAAAGTAGAGCCGCGGCCTTTGCCGCGGCTCACAACGTTCCCACTCGATTTAACAATACAAATATGATTTTTCCGCCTTTGAAAATTGATTTAAATTGTAGTTTTTGGGTTTTTGCATGCTTGTTGTAATGTAAACATTAATTTTAATATTGAATGATTCTCCCATGAATACCGTTTTCTCTATCTTTGATAAGCTAACCACCTGTATTGGTTTTATTGCTTCTCGAGGATGTGCTACTTTTCAGCGCCCAATCTCTTTTTTTTTATACCACCACAGCCTTTAAGCACATTGTAGCTCCAACACTTGTTCATTTCCTCGGCCACATTTCATTTTTAATTAAATCTCTTCGCATTTGACATTTGCGAAGAGAAAACTGCCTACTGCAATTGCCTTTGCCTGATTTTCTGTCATCTGTGCATATGTACCAGCATAGCCTGAAGCAGATCACATGCATATGCAATATCAGAGCAAGCAGCATTAGTACCTCAGAGCACAGCAGTAGAACAGCGCAATGCAGTACTGCTTTAACTGCAGTTTCACCTGCTTGCTTTGCTGATTTGTTCGAACTGTACTTTCGTTTGCATCATACTTACAATACTGATTCTTTGACCTTGCTTTTGCGTCAGCTCTAATAATAATAATAATTATTTTCACTGAACTACCTCCTCATATATGTATGTACGTACATATCGTATACCTGAGCATTTTCTCCTGACAAGCCTTCGTCCTCATTTCAAAGAGAGTCGCATTGACCCCCTTGGGCACTTTTCGTTCAGGCCTCTTTTGATGAAAATCGCAGGACTGTGGTATGCAACGGTCCGAAAATGCAATGAGCCATTTGGCCACCGGAGTAACAGAACCAGTACCATGTTCTTGTGTATATTGCGAGCCATAAACCATGAAGGTCTCTTTGCGGCTGTTGCGCTCTTTTTTCGGCGTCGTTCTACGCTTCGTGGAACGGGGCTGGGCCGTGGTGTAGGATGGTCATAAAAGCAAATGATAAATCGCTCAATCAGGACGAAGTTTATTAAAAGTCTATCGATAACGATTCTAATTGATAGTTGAACTGATTATGGCGCACGTATTAATGCTTGCATGATATGACTCAATCATATCTATAGATAACTCAAAATGATGATCGACCAACACCATTTCTTTTGATAACTTTTCAGATTTGTAGATAGTTCTCCCCAAATCTTTCTATCCAATAGTTGCCACTTGAATATAGTTTTTCAGATTTTTACCAGATTTGATCGAAATGAATCACTTTTAGTATTACAAATTTTAGTCTTTTATCTTAAAAATTTTTGAACTAGTTTTGTTATATACTTAAACCTCTCGAATAATTCCGTAATATAACCATATTCAAATAAATATTTAAATAGTTTTGATTCTTTGAATAGGACTATGTAGATTACAAATACATATATTAAAATAAATTAATAAAGTAACTAATAAAATTATTAACAAAAAAAAGATCAGGTGATCATTAGATCACAGCCTATATAGTGAAGAAAAATCAGTTTCTTTACAAAAGAATGCATGAATAGTTTTACTGTACACATGACATCGGCTTACAGCTTCTAATAATTTTGACAAAAGCACGACCAAAGGACTGAAAAGCAGGAGATTGGACTAGATTGGTCCTTTAAAAAAATGAGTTTCTTGACGCTTATTAGTAATTATCATTATTATTAGACCACATGAATTTGCTTCAAAAATCTTTTCCCTAACCTCCCCAGAAATCATCTTTTTTTTTTAATAAATACAAAACATTTTGTAGAATATATAACTAACAAACTATGTACAATATTTGAGTACTGGGCACACAAATCTGGGTACCTAGGGATGCAAATTGTGCAATAATTTTTGGTTTTCACATGAGAAATCCATTCAGCCACAAGTATCGACATATTGTTCCTGCACTGGGAGTCCTCTCACTTTCTGGCCATCACCTGTGGGTGGTCCTGTTCTTTCAACTGCCTGCCTGCCTGCCTGTCTGTCTGTCTGTCTGAATAAATGTTTTTGTTCACAATTTGTGTCGGAAAATTCATTCTGTTTGAGGTCAGAGTCAGTTTGACTAGGAGTTTGTTGTGGTGTTGAGGTTTTTTTTTGTGCGGCAGAAACATAAATATGTATTTTATATGCTAATGCGCTTGAAATCCTTCAAATTGTGTCTGCATACATGTGGGTGCACGCCCACAAATGTAATTTTCAAATTTTGGTTCATTTCATTTAATTCAAATAATCAATCCCGTTTCTGCGAGTGCGGGAAGTTATATTATGGGTAGTAATATATGAGAAATAAATCAAAATAAAACGAGGCGGACCGTTGTGAGCCGCGGCAAAGGCCGTACGTATGTACATACATACATATGTGATCTTACGATTTACATAGGCATGTACATATGTTAGCTAAACGGAAAAATTACATTTTTGCCAAAAAAAATTTCATAAAATTAAGACAAACTATTTTTGAAATTTGTATATTCAATGTTACTGTAATGTTATTTCCACTTTGGTTTACAATGTAAACTTTACATATGTTATTTACATATGTCTTCTCTACATTTGACATCTACATATTCGTTTTTACATATGTATGTATATACGGTTCATGGAAGTGTGTGCGAGAAAGAGAGAGGGAATGAGTAAGCGCTCAAAAGGCGTTGCGTAGCCACTTAAATTTAATTTGTTCCTTCTGGCTATAAGAGTAGTCCGACCTGATCCAGACTCGGCAATCTGGTAGATACGGTAGATACGATTTTCCATGACTCTGGGTTTTTTGTTTTCTCGTACCTTAAAAATTGTGGATTCCATAGATTTTCGTCTTTTGTTAGGGCGGAAGGGGGCGTGGCAAAATTTTGAAATAAACTTGTGCTGAATTGATATGACAGGAGCTTGGATAAAAAGTTTGGTTTCTCTAGCTCTTATAGTCTCTGAGATCTATGCGCTACTTTGGACGAATGGGCAAAACAGACAGGGTCGCGTGTGAGAGAGAGCGAGAGGGAACGATGACTTTCGAAATGGTTTTCTTCATAGTGGCTATATTAATAATCCGATCTAATTCAGATTCAGCACTTTGATAGAAATAGTCATTCTCTATGATTCTGCGTAGTTAGTTTTCTCTTATCTTCAAAATTGTGTATACCACAGACTTTCGTCATTTTTGGGGGCGGAAGGGGGCGTAACGGATACAAAAGACTGGATACAAAACTTGGTTGCTCTAGTTTTTATAGTCTCTGAGATATAGGCGCTAATGAAGACGGACGGACAGACAGACATGGCTATATCGACTCGGCTATTGATGCTGATCAAGAATATATATACTGTATGGGGTCGGAAAGGCTTCCTTCTGGGCGTTAAACCCATCCGGTATCACCACAAATTTAATTTACCCCTATACTCTTCGAGTACCGGGTAATAAATTACATAAATCGTAAGCTTATACATATATATACTGAATACGTAAGTAGACTGGGTATAAAGCAGTGCCGCGGCCTTTGCCGCGTCTCACAACGTTCCCTCTCGTTTCTTTTCTGGTTTGCCGTTATATTGGTATATTTCCTGCTAATGCACCGCTCCTCTTGAATTTCTGACCGCAGCCTTTCCTTCTTATACTGGTCATCTTGCATTTCCATCTGTTTTCCTCCTGGTAGTTTCCCTTGTCCTTCCAGTCAGTCCCTCTGTTATTTTCCACGATTATCCTTCTGGTATTGCTTCTTCCGTTTCTCTAGTAGTTCATTCAGGGTTTACTCATGATATTCCGATTTCCATTTCCAGTTATTATTTCGTTTTTTGTTTTTTTCCGGAAAGTTTTTCCTGAAGTTCCTCTTGCGATTCGTTTGTTTTCTTCATCTGTTTCTCCTTTATTGATCCAATATTTATCGATTCTCAATTCATTTATGCAGCATTCTTTTTAGCGTGCCTGGCGATGTATTTCTCTCATTCGCCACCTACCCCTTCTGCGCTTTGACTCCTTCCGCTTGTGCGGATCGCCACTTGTCGCCTGCGGTCGCTGTTTCTGTCGCGTTCACTGTTATTGTTAGCCATAATTAGTCGAGGGTAAACAGCGTTTAATTAATAAGAACAATCAACACGCATGCCAATTCGCTGCAATGCGGTAAGACTCGATTAAATTGAACTTAATTGAATATGGATCTAATCGGCCATTCCTGCGCCTCAGAGCCCAAATTGGAATATCCAGCAGGTGTCGTCACCCACAAAAAGCACCCGACAGTTTTTCCACCCCTCATGTAACTCCTATATTGTCTTTACCGATACGATACTGATTAACTCCGCCCTTGAGAACACCTCCAACAGCGACTTCTTCTTTGCAATGCAGTGAGCCTAGATACACACCTTATCTTGTAGTTGCAAGTCATCGATAAGTAAAGCGATAAGACAGGAGTAGAGGGTGGCCGATTGGAGAAGATTTGAGAGGAGGATAAGAGCTATGACAGTGAAATGTTCAGCGAAGATTCGAGAATAGAACGGTTAAAAGAGAAATGGTCGGAAAATCTTACAATACGAGGCGAATGATTACACTACTCCAAAAAATGAAACTTTTTTTTCCCCGCTGTGGTCCAAATAGTTTTTTCCGGTAGTTTTGGAGATTTACATTTTTTTTAAGAATTATGGTTTTTTTTATGGTTTCCCTTTTTTTATAGCTGCATTAATCCGCTTTTCAGAACTGTAAAATTCAATACAACCAGATATAAGAAACTTAAGTCATGTGAAAAAAAGAAGCACTACCTCTAAAATAAACATACCAGATTCTAAAAAATTCAGGACCATGTCTAAAGGGTAAATTCGTATGTCTGAGGATCGGATACAAAGGAAGTATACATACTATGTCACACATAGTATGCAAATATCTATAAGTATGTCTGACTAGGAAAGAAGTGATCGGGAAATTTTAAAATAGTAAATTTAGACATAAGAGAGATGACAAGAGAGATTAAATTATGAGTCTAAAGAATGAAAACCCAATAAATCCATTTGTTGCTATTATTTGCATATTATGCATGCACATTATGATTCATATTTTCCGCAACGTCAACAGCCATCATCCATTAGCTTGCTGAAGGTTCAGTACGTACATATGTATGTATGTATGTATGTATGTAGGTGGTTTGCACCTCATTTCAATAAGGCGCTTTCTCGATTTGACGCTTTCTCGCAGTTGCGATTTATTCGAAATGAAATGTGAAAATAAATTAAAATACAACCTTATGCAGTTGGTCGAATCTGATGGTCGTACAAATTAGTTGCGATGACAGCTAACAGCTGTCGGATGGGAATACTGTCGAAACTAATGGAAAATTCAGAAAATTAATCAAAAACCTAATTTGGAAAATATTTATTTGATATAGTGGTCAGTGCCTACATATATATGTATGTATGTTTGTATATGTATCTGCCTCCCTATCTGCATCTGTCACTCTTCTCTTTCAATATTTATTCTCTGTACATTGCATATATGCATTTACACTGAAAAAGTATTTGAGAAAATCTAAAAAGGAATGTGCAGTATAAATAGTACAGTGTTAATACTTAAGATGAACTCAAGCTCTTTATTTGAAAAATTCAGATCTTGAACTGTCATAAGTATCTGAATTTTCTTGCATGCCCCAAGCAAATTCTGCCAATGCATTGGCTTAACAAGTAGATGTATTTTCGTGATAGGCCATGCCAAAGTCAATCACTCAATTCAACTGAATTGATAGACCACTTCCATGAGCCATCAGGCCATTGCCATTGCATTTGTTGGGAATGAGCACAAAAAAAGATACATCTGTATGTATCTATGTACATATATATTTCACTTTGCTTCCTTGTACTTGTTGCACATTTCTTTGTTCATTTGGCGAGAGCTCTTAACCCTTATTGTCTGGTTTTAATGGTTTCTCAATTATTGAGAGGAACATTCAGCCCAAGGTTTAAGAGCGATTTAGCAAAGCCTTTGTCTTGGCAGAAAATATGCTGAAATTAAAGGCAGTAGAAGCAACTATAAAAATTGCACTGCTTTTTAATAAGCAGCCGACTCTAATCAATCAAAGCACTGTTGCCCACTGCTTTTCTCTATCAGGCACTACTTCTCCAATTACCAAAAGGACTGCTTGTAAAATGAAAGACATGGATTTATTCGATCCAATTTTTGCACCCCGAAAGCGGAAGCGGAAAAGGGTCGAAATAAGAGTAGGGTTTCAGAAATAGCCAAGCTGAATTGACCATGATTATGCTGTCAGCGTTAGTCAGTGGTGCAAGTTGCAACAGTGCAGCAAATTATGAAAATAAATCTCTTTCTTATCTCGTAGTCCGCACAGTTACATAGTTCCTGTTGAATTGCCTATTAATCCAGTCAGTGGCTAACATTTTATAAGCATTGGCTTAATCACTTGTGGCACTCCACTCTGTTGGGACGGCCTTTCGTTAGGATCTAATTAAAATTCGATTACAAATGCTTGATTCCTGGTAATTTAGCAGCAAATTTAGCAAATATTTATTCTTTCATTTGACGCAGGCTTAGCACGTATTTACATATGTTCTATGTACTATATACATATGTATGTATATGTATGATGTATATTTTTGTTTTTAACAAACAAATTTATTGTGACCCGAGCGAATTTTCAGTATCCTCCCAATTATACTGTAAATACGTGCACTACCATCCGTCGGTGGCTGTGCCTGTGCCTGTGCCTGCGCCTATGTGACTGTTATCACCCGACTGTGACGAGTGCCGACTTGATGTCCCTGTTGTTGTTGTCGTGGGAGGAGGAAGGGTCATCACGAAATTCAGAACAAATTTTGCATACAAAAACATTCTTCATACGCGAGGTATATTGGTATACAGTACTAGGGTATATTGCTTCGAGCGGAAGAACGCAAGGAAATTGAGTAAAAGACTTGAGTGTTTTCCGTTGAACTTTCTATTGTTCATATTTTCCACACCGTCGACTGACATTATCCATTTGCCTGTTGTGGCCCCGCAAAAAGGTTGCACACAAAATGGACAACCTCATTTCAATTAAAATCATTTTCGCTGCGCTGCACGCGGATTACTTGTGACAGATGCGATTCATTCGAAATGAAAAATGAAAATGAATAGATTTCCGATAAATGATTCCCGGTTCGCGATTTTCTTGTCTATAATGCGCGTATATTAATTGAACAAATTCTGAGTGGGCTATGATGTCCCTGTAGGTTACTTACGTTGACAGTCGAATGGGAAACCTTTACTCAGAAATATGTATAATTTTGCATTTGCTTATTTGATGAAGCGGAAGCGAGTCCTTAAAACGAAATTGACTTGCATCCCTGTACGTCTCACTCTTTCACACTTCGCATATGTTTGAAGACTCATTAATTGAAGAATAATCGAATAACCATTTGTGTTAATTCACTGCCCTTGTAAACATTTTTTGTGTCTGACTAACGGGTATTGTGTAGTCGATTCGGCGGAAGCACTCATACTCGTACACTTGTTTACTGTGCCACTTGATTTTGGTGAGCTTATCATTTCGACTTTTGGGCTGTCCGCCCCTCTTAAAAAAAGAAAACAATTGATTTAGTGTAATCAAGGCAGAGTTTTATGCTACCAATGCACCGCAAGGCAACACGCGTCGGCTCCTATGATCTGTTTTTCGATTCCCAAACAATGTAAAAAGGAAAATCAATAATTTATATGTTTTTTGAGGCGAACAAATGGGACGCATAGTCCCAAATTACCAATAAATATTCTTTTCATCTAAAGGTGTCATAGCATTTTCGTAGCCTCTAGTACTCTTGGCTTTCATTTAGTTGAAGAAATTTCGATAATGTGGATGGAGCCTAGGAAGGCAACCTCCTTGCAGCCTCTTTGGTCCTGCAACTCCTAAAAATAGCTGCGAGGCGCAGCAAAGCTACGGCTAAAGTGCAACGTGGCTGTTGTTGGTAGTTCCATTCCTGGTTTTCGGTATGCAAAATGATATTGCACCGGCTAGGTTGCTGGATTGGTTGTGGATTGGTCGATGTTGGGATGGGGCGATGTGGCGATGTGGCGATGGAGCGATGGGAAAGGAACTGACTACAAATGAAGAGGCACGCCAGTCTGACAGTCGCTTAAATTATTTCCGTCTGCCATCGTAATGGCCCCCGGTCATGCCAGATGACTTGCTCCATCACAACTGCACAACTGAAGTGGAGCCTTTATCGTGCGACAATAATTTTAATTAAAAATATTTCGCCAGGGACATACATATTTGCCAAAGAAAACCTTTTGAACCTGTTGAACAAAGCCTGCAGATTTTACTCGCGGAAGTATTGTCCCAACAGCAATAAACTGCAGTAAATTTAGTGTCGATGGGTCATCTTTTTGTTTTGCATTCTGTGCATTTCAATAGTTTTTATTTTACATAAAAAACTTACATATATGTATGTATATTTATTATTTCAGCGTACGATGCCATTCCAGTTGGCTTACAGGTGTTTTGCTCTTCAATTTCTGATTCGATTTTATTGACTCATTTGGGAAATACACAGTTGTGTTCTGAGAAATTTTTTTCTTTGCCATGTTCGGTGCATGCTTCATATTCGCGAATCCTGTTAGAATCCTGTTGCTGAGTTTTCTGCTTTGTTTCACTTATTTCGTATATAATCACTTCCGAGTATTCCCCGTTTCCTGTTTCGTTCATGGCTCAGTGCCACAGTGGCCAAAACATGACCAACGAATTCGATAGTACCACTGTGTGTCATACTCGTGGATCTTGTATGTAGTTTCATTGTTTTGCATTCCTCCTGCTCTGCTGCCCTGAGTTGTTTATCCTTTTTTGGAACTATTTGGGAAATATGTACTTCATTGCACGTTCCTTTCCGCCTGTGAAAAAGAGGAATTTGCTGCAGAAACCAAACGGCATACAAAAAGAGACTACAAAGAGGCTATATAAAGGCTGAAAACGAAATCAACAATCGATTGTGAATATGAATGTATTGTAAATATATACATATATGTACATATAAATATACATATGTATATGTATATTGAGGTACTAAAGATTGGAGTCGTTCAGTGGCCACAGCGGGAAGCTTGTGGCACAATGGAAGGCAGCGATGGCAAGGGGCATTCATGGATGTGTGACAAACGGGAGAGGGGGCGACTGCCAGCGACCACTGCGGTGAAGCTGAGCGGGAGGGCCATTACAATTATTCCAGGCGAAGCCATTGAAGGCCGATGGCCAGCCACCCACTTACTTTAGGAGCAAATGTTGCATGCAAGTCCAATTAAAATTAGACGCATCTTAGTGGGCGCGAGTGGCTTTTGAAGCATTACTTGTTGTTGGGATGGGGCCCAATTAGCTTCTGATTAATTATCGCCCACGGAACGGGTATGGGGCAGGGAGTAATGGCGTGGCATGGAGATGCTTTCACAGTTGAACAGGTGGATCACTACAGAGATATTATTTGTAATGATTCTCTAATGTGCACATGCCAAGGCCAAGGCCCCCACAAACACAGACATTTAATGGCCCTAATTAGCGCTTGCGTGATATGGTATTCATGCTCTAGGATTTATTCAAATATTCTTTCACCACAAGCCACGGCTTGGAGCTATTTAAAAAAAAAAAGATCCAATTAGGATGGGAAAATGCGCTTTAAACGTGTGTACTGTATTCATATACGAGGTACATATCTGCACATTCCTACGCCAATGGGATTGCCATTGCTAATCTTTGGTCTTTTCAGATAACAGCATCCGTGTGGGTGGGGGTGTGGGACGGACTTATGGGACTGCCAACGAATGTAAAATAATTAGCTAAAAACACATATATCCTTTGATGGCGGTCCAAGGCAGTTTTTATGGGGATGCGTGTGCAACCAAAAAAGGGCTGGACAGCTCCCCTGAATGTGGCATTCCGATCTTATTTTCATGTCCAGCTTTCTGCAATAGGAAAAGTCCCTTGTTGCATGCCCTGGGGCTTTTTGGTCACCTCAACTTTTTTTTGTGTGCATACAAATTCCATTCCATTCCAATTCCATTGGTTTGCTATTTCGATAATTCTGAAATCTGCCCATGTGCTGCTTTGCTCTCCAGTTTCTTTAATGGCAGAAGGCCTTTTCTGCACATCAGATTACCTGTTGGTCAGAACAAGTTGATGTCTGAAACTGATTTGATTTAATGATGCCAATTACAGTGCAAAAGCACTTTGCTCAGACGTTGTCTTTTGTGTCCATTATGGCAATTATTCAATTATTTTTGCGCACTTTAATTTGTTGAATGCTCGTTAGAAAACTCGGATCGGATGTCTAAGGCTTTAGAAAGCTGTTGCGTTGCTCCAACTCCTGCAGCTGTAGCTGTTGATGGTGCAAATGGATGAGGCTTATCTTGAGGGGCTTGAGGAGGTGGGTGGAGGCATGGGATTTAAGCTTTTGTTCACATCTCCAAAGACTGTTGTCGCGAACCTCTTTCCATTGACTATGTTTTCTATCTTTTTGCCCTTACAATGTCCCGAACAATGAAGGGAAAATGTGAGACAAACAACTCGCGATGTAATGTGTGAGTTCCTTGCTGTTATTCTTTTGCTGCGTTTATACATACCTGCGTTATACCCTGCTTTAGGAGCGTATATGTACATAAATATGTATTCATTCTTAAACAAGGTTCACAGCTGCAATTTGCAATCGACATATAGCTATAGCTACTATCTAAAAATTGAACACAAAATAATCCATTCATTGTACTAATAATCAAGTCAGAATATTGTTTGTTGAGCTTTCTAAAGTTGTTGTTGTTTTTGGATTGGCTAGGGAAACATTTAACATTTATGAGGTGCCCTTTGGTAATCATTCTCGGTTCTTCAAGAATATATATCTCCATTCCCTCTGTCATGCATTATTTTCATCGCATTTGATTCACTTATTCACATCATGCGTTTTAAAGTTGTGCAAATCCAATTTGAGGCGCCCCTTTATTTTCTGCTGTCCCTTCGTTGTCTTTGGCCTACTTTATTTTATTTTCCTTTTTTTTTTTGTTTATATTTTCTTGGTGTTTTTGATGTATTTTCGGTGTTACATGTATTTTGATGTTGTTGTTTGGTGGCCGAATGCCAAATGCCACTTCCGTTGCCCCGTTGCCCTTCCCCAAGAAAAAAAAAAACACCCACAGTCTGGCCCGGCCTCTTCCTTTCCCTTCCTGGATTTGGGTCAGTGTGGCATAAATTATCTGCATCAGCATCAGCCGATGGCCACCGGCAAACCACAGGCCAGAAGAGCAACCATATCGTGACCTAGGCATACAATCAAGGAACCACAACCGGAAGCGGAAACGGAGTGACGGGGCACAAAGTCAATTGATTTAAGAGGAAACAGAAAACAGAAGCCCAAGGAACAGCAACAGTCGAAGAAACTATCAACTATTATCTATCGCATCAACAAGTTTGCAGCTCTCTAGTGTTGTGAACACATAAGAAGAGTTTTCAAGTGCTATGAAATTTCTTAAAGTTGGAGCGGAGGTGTACCCAAAACAAAATGTACATACATATGTATCTACTATATATTTATAAGAATATTTTTTTTTTAAATACGAGGCGGATTCCTAAAACGCTAAAGGGTTTTCTTGGAATGTACATAAGGGTTCAGTGGGGCCTGCATTTGGTTTGCTAATTAAAAGGTCCACAAATGATATGATGAAGGGCCAGCATCCGCACATATAAGCATTTCATGCCATGTCCTTTTGACAATGGTGAGGGAGTAGAGCAGGTGAAGCGGCTGCCCTTGTTTTGCGGCACCACTCTTACGAGGGCACTAAACGCTTAAAACGCTTAGCAAAGCCAGACAAACAGGTACTCCACCGCCACCCACCCCCTTGCCATCTCTATACCCCCTTGACTGTGTCCGCAACTTTTTAATAAGCTTGATGCTAGCGGAGAGTCTGGGGCAGCAGGTCTTCACTTGACATGGTTGGGCTTTGGGCTGACGAACGATGAAAGAATACAACACATACAGACACGCACACACTCACACACAGACACAGACTCAGAGAGAGAAAGAGGGACAGCAAGAGAGAGAGAGTAGCTTCCGCTAGGGCCCCACTAATTGGAACGGATGTTTAGAGATTGTAGGGGTCGGTGGCCATAGAAACTGTTACTTAAAAATCCACTCTCCCACCGCCACCACCCCTCCGATTCAAATTGGCAAATTAGCACAAGGGGTGTATCACTATGGAAATTAAAGTGTTGGGCCACATCGTACGGATGATCGGGTGATTTTCACACCCTCGTAACAATCCGAAGCAAATACTGACAAGCGTTTTCCCCCAACGGAGGCGTGCACCACCAAGTCGGGTCAACAGCCTGACCTTTGTTGGTGGTATCCGGAATTCTGCGGAACTGCCGCCTGTCTAGACTAGACTGCGCTCGGCCACGCCCTCATGGCTAACCACATAAATAAGTCGTCCTCCAACGGGGGGTGACATGTGGGGAATGGGAGAAAAGCCGAGCGCAAAGCTGATTTGGTGTCATTACACTTCCGACACTTTACACACAACGTTTTCCTGCAAAGTTTCCCTTTTTGCAGGATTTTCTCCCACAAACGCAACAGTTTGCCGTCGTTGCCTCCAATTACTCGTATTTTCCCCCATCTTTTTCCCTCTAAGAAAAAACCTACCTTTTCTCTACATTCTTTCTTCATTTACCTCTCTCTATGCACTGCATTTTCTACATAGTCTAATTACTCACTTTTTTACCATCCCCCCATCTAAATTTTAATTAATTATACATATATAAAACTCCGGTTTTATACCCGGTACTCAAAAGGTATAGGGGTATATTAGATTTGATTTGCATTTTCTACATAGTCTAATTACTCACTTTTTTACATTCCCCCCATCTAAATTTTAATTAATTATACATATATAAAACTCCTGTTTTTATACCCGGTACTCGAAAGGTATAGGGGTATATTATATTTGAGGTGATAATGGATGTACATATGTAACGCCCAGAAGGAAGCATTTCCGATCCCATAAAGTAAATTAATTCTTGATAAGCATCAATAGCCGAGTCGATTTGTCTGTCCGTCCGTCCGTCTGTCCGTCCGTCTTCATTAGCGCTTATATCTCAGAGACTATTAAAGCTAGAGCAACCAAATTTTGTATCCAGTCTCCTGTGTTATCACACTACTCCAAGTTTATTTGAAAATTACGCCACGCCCCTTTCCGCCCCCAAAAATGACGAAAGTCTGTGGCATACACACATACACACACTGAATCAGATCGGACTATTAATATAGCCACAATGAAGAAAACCATTTCGAAAGTCATCGTTCCCTCTTGCTCTCTCTCACACGCGACCCTGTCTGTTTTGCCCATTCGTCCAAATGAGCGCCTAGATCTCAGAGACTATAAGAGCTAGAGCAACCAAACTTTCTATCCAAGCTCCTGTGGTATCCATCCAGCACTAGTTTATTTCAAAATTTTGTCCACAATTTTGAGGATAAGAGAATATCAAAAACGCATAATCATGGAAAAT
This sequence comes from Drosophila algonquin, assembly GCA_035041765.1. Taxonomy (NCBI): domain Eukaryota; kingdom Metazoa; phylum Arthropoda; class Insecta; order Diptera; family Drosophilidae; genus Drosophila; species Drosophila algonquin. The sequence goes on along the minus strand of JAWNKY010000209.1, from coordinate 2,670,767 downwards.
AACCGTATCTACCAGGTAGCCGCATCTGGATGAGGTCGAACTACTATTATAGCCAGAAGGAACAAATTAAATTTCAGTTGCTACGCAACGCCTGCCAAGCGCTTACTCATTCCCTCTCTCTCTCGCACACACGTACACGTCTCGTATGAGTCGTTCTACATGTACATGTAGAAATGTAGAAGCTGATGTACAAATTATATGTAAACAAAAACATCACTGCTCTGTTATCGAATACTTTCTCCTCTCATTTGTTTCACATGTAAATTGCAGTATGATCCTTGATTCTGGATATCATATCATAAGGGGTCTGAGGGGCAAGGGTTATCTCACCACATCTGGGTCGATACCCAAACAGTTCAGTTTTTTTTTTGCCCCAAGTTAGGTTTCAATACTTCCATGGGGTCAAATCTTCTATCCCTGAATTGAATATGTACAAATTTAACTAATTAATTGGCCCAGATGCTAAAAGAATGATTTTATTGGTAGCTTGGTATTTCTGCTTTCTATTCGATTGAATTTATCGAATATTAAGTCTCTAAAAGAGATTTATGTGAGTTTCATTAAATATCATTTAAAGTCCCTAAATCTAAAATAAAAAGCTATTATTTTGCATTCGTTTTGGACAAATATACATATGTACATATAAGATAACTGTACTGCATTTGGACTAAGGAACTTACAAGAACACAGATCTAAAAATATATAATGGAAAATGATCAGACTTTCTGTTTAAATTATAATTTACTAATCTAATTGAATGTTGAACAGAGTCTGACATCCTTTTACCGCTACCATTAAATTCTAGGGGAGTATAAGGTATCGTGGCGTGTGAGGTATGGTGGCGGACTTGTCAAATCTGGCATGTAACGTCACATCTAAAACTTTTTATCACTGTGGGCGACGTCTAGTGTATTAATGAGGGCACGTGTGCTTTGAACTCTAAGTGATTTTTTTTTAATAAAAAAGTAGTGAAAAAAATGAATGTGTGTATGTATGTGTGTTAATAGTGACAGAGTGAAGATTTTTGAAACTTGAGTCAGGGAATATTCGGAACGTACACACCTGATCATAATAATAGGTACACCCATCTACGAAAAGTTTAACTTAACAGAACATTTTTGTATTCATTATTTTAAACCTAAAATTTGTTCTCAGTTATTCTTTTAGTATTTGCTTTCAATAAAATAAACTTTAATATAATGTAGGATCATGTTATTTTAGGAAATATATTCATTTCTTATTCAGAGTCATTGTCAGGCTAATCAAAATAATAGGTACACTTCAAGTGTTGGTATGAAAAAAATCTACTAACTGCTTATTTACATCGATGTGTGCTTTGGGCCATTTATTTGCTGAAATAACCAACGAAAAGGCATAATTTCTTAAGCATAGTTAACACTCAGTAGCATAGATTTGCATTTTGAGAGCGTTTAAAAGAAGAACAACATTGGAGCAATCCACAGACAAAAGAGTGAATATAAGTTCAATAATTCAATATAAGTTCTTTCTTGATCTGTTATTTTGCATTATTTCCAATAGTTTAAATAAATGATTTTTAGATCTACATAATGTTTAAACTGAAAACACCAACCCGCCAACCAACCATACCTTACAATTTTCAAAAATGCAAAAAACCAATGGTTTGCGCAAAGAGCTGCAAAATTGCATTCCATTTAAATTTTAGCAACCGCTTCTGGCAATAATATGCTCAATAGATGTCAGCAACTGCCTGCTTCTGAAATTTTGAAAAATATTAATTTTTGAAAGAGGAGATGCAAAAAACAAATTGTCCGCCACTATACCTTAGACTCCCTACATACATACATACATATATGTATGTACATATTTCCTGAGATCTGTCGGACACGACACTGCTTGACAATCAAGCTGCAGGGCGTAAAATAGAGTATGTATGTGGATACTGATTTAATAGTCCAACGAATAGCTAACATATACAATAAATATCGTACAAACACTTATTCATTCTTTTCAGACATACATACATATATAGATGCAAGCACACACACACAAGAACACACGCACATACACCTTATTCACTTTCTTTCTAATGCAATCCGCCTGCCTGCCTATCCCGCCTTCACCATCCCGCTCTACACCATCCCGTCTAATGACTTTGATGCGTGTTCTCTTCTTGCATGTTCCTCGAATCTGTACTTGGCTTGGGTCTGTGTCTATGGCAGACATCCGTCGTGGGGCTACGTACCTCTCTTAAAACATATTTCTCGCAAATAAAAATAACAAATATAGGATCGAAACGAAGTCGTGACGAAAGCAGAAGAGAACAGAATAAGAAACAAACAAAAAGAAGAAAGTAAACGAAAACGGAAAAGAGCGGGATCGCCATGGATACCCAGCTGGATTCGCGGGTCCAATTTCCGGCCTCGTTTCCGGATACTTTCAAGAATTTCTTTGACATGATGAACGAAAATGAGGACCATGAAGAGCTCTTTGCCCACATGCTGGAGGATAAGGTAGCACCCGTCTACGTCCACACAGAGACGCTATTGACCCTGACCGGTCCCCCAACGAACCAGCCCTGCCCCTTCCTCGACCACTCAGTGCACGATTAAATCGAATCAGTTACTCACCTGCCGATCGTTCGGCCTGCCTTTCCGTCTCTTTCTCTCTCTCTCTCGTGTCTATTTCAGGTAATACCCATACCGCGGCCTAAGCCCAGAAAGATGCACCCGCAGCGAGGACGCTGCGGAGGCAGCCTACGGAGTAATAGCGCCAGTCGCCGCTCTGACCGGGAGGACAGCATCGAACGCAGCTATCAGCAGCAGCAACAGCTACAGCATCAGCAGCAGGTACAGCATCAGCAGCAGCTACAGCATCAGCAGCAGCTACAGCATCAGCAGCAGCTACAGCAGCAGCAGCATCTGCAGCAGCTACAGCATCATCAGCAGCTACAGCATCATCAGCAGCTACAGCATCATCAGCAGCTGCAATATCAGCAGCGACAGCATCTGCAGCATCTTCAAAATGTCCAACGCGCTCGCCGCGCCAGCACTAGTAGCGGTGGAGAATTCTATCGCGGCACAAGCCATATTACCGAAACGTCGGTCAACTACCCCTACTTGCCCCCCGGACGCATTCACACACTACGCTCGACTCATGAGCGAAACGCTCAACACCATAACAGTCCAGACCCCAGCCATCTCGGCCTCGGACTTTTGACGCTGGACCCAAATGCAAGTTCCAGTTCACGGGGTTTGATTATGCAACTGACGGAGGATCCTGGCGGCGGAACCGGCGGCGGCGGGAATGTACCACTTGATGACCAGCGGATGCTGCCGCAAGCAAGTGCCGACCATCTGAGGCTCTGCCAAGCTGAAGAACAGCCGGGTACCAGTACCCGTACTCTACCAGAGGTACATTTGCAGGATTTCTATTTGTATTTCATCTAAAAGAGTCCTTCTCTTTCCAACCACAACTGCCCATCCCAGTCGTACCAATCTTTTTATCATTCACATCATTTACAGTTAGAGGCCGGCGGGGCTTCCACAAGTGGCTACCCACAACCACCAGTGGCCACCGCTGGATCCTCAAGCGGCCATCGCCATACATACGGAACACATACAATTCCCCAGTCCGGAAACCCGCGTCGCCAGCTGCCGGTCAATGGAGCCAGCAGTGTAGCAGGAGAATTCGCCGTTGTCTTCGAGCAGAGGGAGCTCCCTTTGCTCGAAGACAGCTTTGACAGAGCAAATTGCCTGGAGCAGGCAATTCTTTTCGGTAAGTGCCTAAACCCGAAAGGGATGTCCGCTTGGGATTTATTTTTATTTAGTGTTGCACAACGAACAGGGGCTTTTCCAGTGTTGCTACCGTAAAACTGTACATTTGCAAGTGTTGAGAAGTCTTCCCAATCAATTTATTTTCATACTCCCAAATAAACCTCCAACGACGACCAGCTCAATTTATTTATTTATTATTTATCAATTTATTTATTAATAATTGTTATTCTTTCTCATTATTATTTCCTACAAAGACAGAATTCTGGCAGGATTCCTCAATTCTATGCAGGAACAATAGCGAAGGGGTGCCACTTCGACTTTCGCCCCTAAAGACGGCGCTTGATTAGGGCACACCTCCTCACTCCCTCCTATCCTAGTCGCACTCATGTGGAGGAACCGGTAACGAAGTGTGTGGAAAGTGCAAGCTCACATTGCAGATAAGGAGGGCATGCACTGCCAATAGTGGTCTGGCAATGTGCGTGTACTCAAGACTCCGTCTGTGTCAGAATCAGTGTCGGAAATTGCATCTAAATTGCATTTTAAGCTAGCCAAAAATATCAACGCAAACATTCACTCCAATTAGTCCTTAATCCAAATCGAGTAACTTGTTTTGTTTCTATAATCGTTGTCCAACGTTTCTCCAATTTTTTGTATACCTTTGAAAAAATAGGATTTGTCGCAGTCGTGCCGATAAGTATTTGTTTCTTAGATCATTTGTTTGTTTATAAATAAGAAAAAGTCATTTGGATCTTTGAGATTTTTTAGCATGGAAACTGCACAAGTCTGCATACATACATATGTATATACATACATACATACATACAGGCAATGTACATTCTGCACTATTTTTGTCGCAGGAGGAAAACTTTAGATTGATCGATTTAAGTGGGAAATATGACCATAGTTTCATCTAAAGCCCCATGTCACCCTCATTATACCCGGTACTCGAAGAGTATAGGGGTATATTAGATTTGTTTTACATTGAGTCTGATACTTATCATATGTAAAAATATATAAAATATATTAAAATGTAAACGTAAAATTAATATAAAACGAGGAGGAACGCAAAGGCAAAGGCCGCGGCGCTACTTTATACACGGTACTCTGTCAGTAAAAGGGACGAATTAAATGTTGGACCAAATGGAAAATTTAAAAAAATTAGGTCGAACCCTATGCTAGATTTTTATATATTAAATGTTATCTGTTTCCATTTTTGTTTACATATAATTTGTACATCAGTTTCTACATGTACATGTATAACTAAACATATGAGACGTGTAAGTGTGTGCGAGAGAGAGAGGGAATGAGTAAGCGCTTGGCAGGCGTTGCGTAGCAACTGAAATTTAATTTGTTACTTCTGGCTATAATAATAATTCGACCTGATCCAGATTTGGCAATCTGGTAGATACGGCTATTTTCCATGATTATGCGTTTTTGATTTTCTCTTATCTTAAAAATGGTGGACATATTTTCGTCCTTTGTGGGCCGGAAGAGGTGTGGCAAAATTTTTAAATAAACTAGTGCTGGATAGATACCACAGGAGCTTGGATAGAAAGTTTGGTTGCTCTAGCTCTTATAGTCTCTGAGATCTAGGCGCTCATTTGGACGAATATGCAAAACAGACAGGGTCGCGTGTGAGAGAGAGCGAGGGGGAACGATGACTTTCGAAATGGCTTTCTTCATTGTGGCTTTATTAATAATCAGATCTGATTCAGATTCAACACTCTGATAGAAATGGTCATCCTCTATAATTCTGCGTTTAGTTTTCTTTTATCTTCAAAAATGTGTATGACACAGATTTTCGCCCTTTGTGTGGGCGGAAGGGGGCGGTCTAGCTTTCATAGTCTCTGACGGACGGACGGACGGACGGACGGATGGACGGACAGACAGACATGGCTATATCGACTTGGCTATTGATGCTGATCAAGAATATATATACTCTATGGGGTCGGAAACGCTTCCTGCTGGGTGTTACACACATCCGTTATCACCACAAATCTAATATAGCCCTATACTCTTCGAGTACCGGGTATAAAAAACTACGAAAACACGGAAAAAGCCCTTAAGATACTTTTGTCGAGTGTACTGATTTGAGTCGCATATAGTGTTTATTCCGAGAGTCTGTTTCTAGCCAAAAAAATAGTCTCTAAGTTTTATGCATTTATCATATATGTATATACATACATACATATGTACATATATATGTACATATATACATACATATGTACATAGCTACTGTGAGACTCTGCAAGGGTATCGAATTCTTCGGCCTCGAAGCTTTTTTTTTTGTTCCTCGTTTTTATTTTGTGTTTATTTGACTTTGAATTGGGGAACATACGATATCTTGCGAGAGACGCACACAGAGAGACACTAAGTTTTCTGGATGGCTCAAGTATCCACCTGATGCACCTGCCAATGTTCACCATCCTAAACGAAGACGCGTTCGTCTCTGTACGGGTCGCTCGGGTAAAGACTACATTATGTGGTATGCCCACTTAGTTTGCCTCTGTCCGCCAGCCTTGTCATGGATATGCATGTGTTTCTGCGCCGATACCGAGTGCACAGATGCGACAGACACATCTGACGTACCTACGGCTGCGTCGCGACCACAACAGTCTAACAGCAACGGCCGTATGTCCATAGCCATAACTCGTGAAAAATGAACACAAATTTTTTAATGATCTACATTGTTTTCCCCCGTAGAGAACCGACCATTGTATGAAAGAGAGCGTGCCAGATCCGGTCACCACCGGATGCTGCCTACACCACCTGTCCATGGCAGTCAAGGCGGCGGCTATCGAAACCGGGCCGACGTACAGGAGTGGGTGCAGCGCGAGAACGAACTTAATCTAGTCCGAGGAGCTCCAGGCCCCTTGGCGCACAACCAGAGTCGCCATGTGGAGCCGAGAAACATCGAATCTGTGGAGACCTTACAGGAATGGCAACACCTACGAAATTTTGGGGCTCCGGCCACGCAATACGAAGAGTATATTTATGCTGCTCAGCATCCAAGCGTCAGTTGGGTAAGTGGTATCTGCCAGTCGATTCGAAGTACAGTGTGGTTGGGAGCTTTGAGGCCTAAGTCGAAGATTTTTCGACTCGATAACCGATATTCGTGAACATTCATCATATAGTTAATGACCGAGAGCTGGCTTAGTTGCTTCTAAAACTGATCGATATCATATTTGTATTCATTTCTCTATAACTCGATTCCATTATTCCAATTCACATCATTCGGAGCAATAAATGTAACCATTTTTATACAAATTAGTTAATCCAGAACTGTCATTCGTTAGATAATATTGTCCAACTATAACCAGGTGATAGCTGAACATTTTTGATAACGTAACAACAAACTTTATGGGGGGTTTCACCCCAAATCTAGACAAATTTTCACAGATTTTTATATTTTTCATGTTCCTATGTAAACAGCAAGACAGTCGACGAGTCTCTGCGACTGAGCCAACAATGCAGCACTCGGTCCGGCTGCCGCAGGAGGTACATCCACGCAGCTTGCTCAGCGTCGAACCCAGGTAAGTTTCAGATGTCAATCCTATTTTCAAGACGGTTTGATTTTTATACCCGGTACTCGGTATATTAGATTTTTGGTCATAACGTATGTGTGTAACGCCCAGAAGGAAGCATTTCCGACATCATAAAGTATATATATTCTTGATCAGCATCAATAGCCTAGTCGATATAGCCATGTCTGTCTGTCCGTCCGTCCGTCTGTCCGTCCGTCTTCATTAGCGCCAGTCTCCTGTGAGCAACCAGTCTCCTGTGTTATCATACTACTCCAAGTGTATTTCAAAATTTCGTCACGCCTCCTTTCGCCCTCACAAAAGACGAAAATCTGTGGCATGCACAATTTTAAAGATTCGAGGAAACTAAAATCATTGAGGACGCAGAATCATAGAGGACAACACTTTCTATCAGAGTGTTGAATTTTGATCAGATCTGATTATTAATATAGCCACAATGAAGAAAACCATTTCGAAAGTCATCGTTCCCTCTCGGGATATTACCGTATCTACCAGATTGCCGAATCTGGATCAGGTCGGACTACTATTATAGCTAGAAGACACAAATTAAATTTCAGTGGCTATGCAACGCCTGCCAAGCGCTTACTCATTCGCTCTCTCTCTCTCTCTCTCGCACACACATACACCTCTCAATTATGTAGTTATACATGTACATATAGAAATGTAGAAGCAGATGTAAAAATCATATGTAAACAAAATTGGAAACAGATAATATCTAATATATAAAGATCTCCCATTGGGATCGACTTAATTTTTGGAAATTTTCTTTTTTGGCCAAAATTTAATTCGTTCCTTTTGCCTCTGCCGGGGCTCACAACATTCCCCCTCGTTTTTTTTTAAACTTTCGGAAAACAAAACGCTAATAGACTTTGTCCATTTCGCAGAGATCACGCGGATGTATCTAGGGTTTTGACCATACACCAAGCCATGCGCGGGGCGGTTTCCCCGCAGTACGGCACAGTTGGCGACCGCCCACCACCTTCATATAGCGATTCGAGAGCCATCGCTACCGTAGATGCCGTAAATGAATTATCCAACGGACCGGAAGCCAGTGGTTCGGTAGCGCATATGGAGCGGGAGCCACCCGTCGGTGAAGCAGCGGAATCCCCAATGCGAGGACAACGGCATGGTAGCTCTGGCATCTTGTTAAGCAGCCACTCGGCGCCCAGGCAGCGAAGGCGAACATCGAGCATGCCGGCCGAGTGCCCTAGGGTGAGTATGTAGGTAAGGATTGCACCAATTATCTTCGAAAAACCAATCGATTACAAATCACACAAAATTATTCGATTATAGCGCTGACAGTTAAAATGCGAGTATCCGTTCATAATCAAGCAGTGCATCAAGTTCAATGAGTGATATACATATGATTTGCAAGAATCTCTCTAGTGAAGCAGTGAAATCACGAATCAAGCAGTGAAAATTAGTCATTAACAAATGAGGAATGTCAGCTTAAGCAGTTCGTTCCCATAAGAAGAAGCAGTCCAATTCCCTAAGCAAGACATACTATGTGTGTGTTAAAGTAGTTAAAGCTGTTCAATAAAGCGGTATTTACTGCTTACTTATCTTAAATACACACATGCGTGATTTTCGCCAACTATTACGCCTAATAAAGCATAACCCGGAAGCAGAGAATAAGCTCCATCTCCAGCGCCAACTTTCTATACTTATTGGCAAACACTTGGATGTCTTTAATCCGTGGTCACGTTCCGTGGTATGTTCATGCCATTCCCATGCACACCATAAAATACATACATATACTCGTACATATGTACATACGTATATATGTATGAGTACGCGCCGTGTTTTTTGGGCGTGGAACGTGTCCCCTACCAGATTCGGCGAGAATGCCAGGTTTACGCGCCAGACAACGTTTTTTTTTTGCCTGCAAGGCTGGCGCTTTGCTTGTTTGCACATGCAAAGGAGTGGAATGGAGGCGTAAAAGTGTGAAAAGTGTGAAAAGGATCTGTGACTGCCATCGACAGTTTTCCTTGTCCGTCGCACACTTGACATTATTCTCAATTTTTAACGCTTTCCATCCGCATCGGCGTCCCGGGTTCCTGGAACGTGCCTGCCATTGATTCCGTTTGAAGGTTTTGCCTTACTCCGCTTTAATTGCCAGTTGCACTCTGCTCGCTGCAAGTTGCAAGTTTGAAGACGAAAGCTATACGCCACAAGCACACTACACTTCAGTTGCATCCCATGATGCGACGCATTGAAATCAATTTCGAGACTCTTGCTGTCGAATCCAAAAACTTTTGCGCCTAGAAATGAGGAAAACTTTGCCTCCAAAAAGAGCATTGTGAAACAGTGCGAGCGAGGCGAAGTGCCACGGCACGGGTCAATGCTCCCGGCTGCTCCACTTTCCGCCGGCTGCCTTGTCCCATGTGGCAGGGTTGGGTGGCAAGGCTCACGTTGCATAATTTGCACTCGAGCAATTTCGCTAAACTAATCACATTAGCTGCAGCGTCTACGAAAGTGCAGGCTCGAGATTAGGAAGGGTAGCCGATAGGCAAGTAAATGACACATGGCTATACAGACAGAGAAATAGTCGCTATTGACTTCCTCCTCTTAATTCCGTTAATTTTTCAATGTGCCCCAAAAAAAATTCGCTTCAAATTAAAGTCAGCTTGCCATGTGGAGATCCACGGGGGGCCTCCCAATAAGCTGGCACTAACAGTACCTATCCTTCCTCAAATGAGCGGGAGCTTGAGCAGGCCATGAACCAGCTGGAGCAGCAGCAGCATCATCAAAAACAGCAAGATAAAGGAGCTGGCCCAGGAGTAGGGCCAAGAGCAGGAGCAGTACTGGCTGAAGAACACCCAAAGTACGGCAATGTATCAAATGTCCATTCACGCTGAATGGTGAAAACTTGCCGCCCAACATACCCATACTCTTGCTTCTAAACATACTTATATATAAATATCCCTGGATACATATGTAATCCCTTGCTACCAAGTCCACTTCTGCTGCACCATACTACATACATACATATATGAGAATGTATATTTTTTGGCTGGTTTTCTCTTACTTTAATCTACTGATGAGTTGATGAGATGAGTTTGACTGGTAATGGGTTTCCATAAATGACTCTTGTTTCCCGAGCCCCAGAGCCCCCTGCCGTCCCTCCAGGGGACTGCTGCAGGATCTAGTTTTTGCATATTGTGTGTTCTTTAAGGAGGAGTTTAGTTTAGCCCCTTAGTGGTGCGTTGGCCCTACTACTTTCTATAGATCCACAATTATAAGTGTTAGGGTTAGTCCGACAAAATCGATTCCTTCCTGCTTCATTACGATAAAAACTCAAGATCTAGCTCTTTTTACTAGCAGATCCTTGATTGCAGAGTTAAAAGCCAGCGTCAGGTCGACTAATTTATCCTCTATTAACCACAGATGGACATCCTTTGTATAATTGACAACTTCATAAATGTAAATCAAACGTAAACCAAACAAATGATGATTTTTCTTGGTTAAGAGGGTGTGAGTTCTTTATCAGTTAATTAATGCTGTTAGTCACTTCCTTTTCCGCCTCTCTCGTCCTCTTTTCCATCTCTTTCATCTCCATCACTGTCGTCGACTGCCTTTTCCCAGTCACAACCTGATGAGACTCGTCAGGCGGTGAAACATGCAGAAGATCAGGGCATGGAGTACTATCGCCTGCGTAGTTTCAGCATTACCTCGAACGGGGTATGCAACTTAGGTGACTCCCTGCGGTAAGTTTTGAGCGTTGTGCTCAGATGTAGTGTGTCTGTTATTCGTGTCTTTCCTTTTATTGTTGCTCACAAATGATTCGCAGACGCCGCAGGTCACGCTCAAACAACTCAATGACGTCTAGGGGTACCTCTTACAGCGGCATTCCACACAACACTAGGTGAGTACCGAAGGGATGGCAAGCAGTGCATTTAATGCAAGTGCAGTAACATACTGAAAATACTATATGCATGTACTGCATTAAAAGCTGTATATGGCAAGCATATGAAGAGGTACATCGAAATATTGTGCGTGGGTAGGGGCTTCAGTTCGATGAGAGAAGGCGGAACGCAATAATTTGTTTATAAACGACAATAAGCCTATCCTACACACAGAGACGACACCACAGAAATGGCGCCAGCGTTCAATGGCGACAAAAATAGAACATGTGCGACATTTTTATAACCAGTACTCGAAGAAGAAAGGGGTATATTAGATTTGTGGTGATAGTGGATGTGTAACACCCAGAAGGAAGCGTTTCCGACGCCATAAAGAATATATATTCTTGAATAGAATAACCAAATTTTATATCCGGACTTCTGTAATTTCACACTGTTACAAGTGCATTTCAAAATTTCGCCCTGCTTCTTTCCGCCCATACAAAGCACGAAAATCAGTGGCAGGCACAATTTTTAAGATACGGGAAAACTAAAAACTCAGAATCATAGAGACTGACAATATATATCAAAGAGTTGAATCTGATTCATATCGCATCATTAATATTACTATAGCTCACTCTCTCTCACACGCCACCCCGTCTGTTTTACTCGTTCGTCCAGATGAGCGCCTAAATCTTAGAGACTATAAGAGCTAGAGCAACCTAACTTTCTATTCAAGCTCCTGTGACACCACTTCAATACAAGTGTATTTCAAAATTTTGCCACGCCCCTTTCCGCCCTCACAATAACGAAAATCTGTGGAATCCACAATTTTTAAGATACGAGAAAACAAAAAACGCAGAATCATTGAAAATTACCATATATAATAGATTGCCATTTCTGGACCAGTTCGGATCCTTATTATGGCCTTATTCAGGCGCTACGCAACGCCTTCCAAGCACTTACTCATTCTGTCTCTCTCTCGCACACACTGCCATGAGCCGTATATATGTAAAGCCGAATATGTAGATGTGAAATGTAGAGTAGACAGATGTAAAAAACATATGTATTCAAAAATGGAAACAGATAACATTTAATATATACAAATTTCAATTTGACCAAAAATCGCACACATACATATATGAATGCTGACTGAGTTCCGGGTATAAAGCAGAGCCGCGGCCTTTGCCGCGGCTCTCAACGTTCCCCCTCGTTTTATCTAAAGCTGCGCCACACGAGCACGTTCACCGAATAATTTCGAACAGTTTTCATACACAACACAATTTCTGGTGGACAGAGGTCCACATCAACAGGAGACAAACAAACAGAAAAAGTGCTGGACATGAAGATGGCCATCTAGTATAGCGGCCAACAATGCCGAGAACATTGTCAAAGGAGCTCGGCTTTCACCGCTGTTTCCTGTTATCTATCATGTTTTCCCATTTTTGTTTACATATTTTCTTATTTTATTGTTTTTTTATTCTCTATAAAGAAACGCATCAGGTAATATCATCGAAAGAGCCCAATCACAGCAAACACTATCCGGAGAGCCGGCCAGCTTCAAGATTGCTATGCTTGGTAGTCCTGCGGTTGGGAAGTCAGCCCTATCGTTCCAGTTTATGACCTCAGACCATATCTGCGGCTACGACCTAAGTCTTGGTAAGTGGAATACTAAACTGAAACTCAGAAAATACTTGAGAAACTACTAAATAGATCCCATTCCATGGTATCCTCGGGATCGGGAAGGGTATTACGATTTCGACCGCTCGAGTATATTTATGTACTGCCACTAGCGTCTGTGCAGTGCATGATGCTATACATATGTATGTACCAATTTTTGGACAGGCGGCGAGACAGTATGGAAACGGGAGTGAACATCAAAAGCACGCCACATATCCGCCTCCAGTCCATTAGTGTTCGGCCCCTGCTGTTGTGCACTCCGTCTGCTTTCCGGATGCATGATGTGTGTCTCGCGTGCACCATCATGTCCGGTATTTGTATGCCTCTCCTCCTCTGTTTTCCCCTCCATTCCATTCTATTTTATTGTTTTCTTTTTTTTTTGCGAAGCCTTTGAACAGAAGCTGTAGAATTTTTTGGTCTGCTTCTCCAGAATCTGGATGGAAGTCTGACGCTTTGGCGTCTGACACAGAGACACGATAATATAATTTCATATGATAATTAGCTAAGCAAACTCTTTCATACTCAAACGCAAACGTGATAGCTTTCTACGGACAAACTATGAGCTGTATTAGAGCCTACTATTAGCTTCTCAGAAATTCAATTCTCATTCATTCTTATCAGCGACAAAAGCTGATTAAATAAATATGAATCTTCCCAGTTCCGTGTTATTTACTATACTACATATATATACGGCTTTGTACTTCATACCATGGGATTTATTAGCCTTGTTTGGTAGACTTCAATTGCATTTCACGGGAATTTCCATAAACAGGGTGTACCCAGGCAATCGGAGCTGGAGACCGACCTCCTAAGCTTGGAAATGGGGGCACTGAGTGCCTAAGGCATGTGCCTGTGCCTGTGACTGTATTCCGATGCAGTTAGCTAGAAATTGAATATGGCTGTCTGGTTCTAAGCAGATTAGTTTCATTTGGCTCTGATTCAATTGTTCTTTCCACTCGAACAATGTTTTGGTTTTTTCGAGTTTCCACAGAGATGGAATATGGACGAAAAACGGTATCTGTACTGGTAGATGACGTTGAATCGGACATTGAAGTTGTGGATCATCCCGCATGCGAAATGTCGGTAAGTATTCGTAAGCATACAGATAAGCTATATTCGGGGCAATCCTAAACTACGTGTACTGTGCATCCCACGTCTGTCAGACAAGCGAATGTCAGTGGTAGACAGTTGGGAGTTACAACCGTTTATCTGATCTTATATATGTACATACGTACTTATGATTGTCGAGCAAAAAGGCATTGCAAGATCAAACAATGTAACAGTCCCTATGAAATAGGTAATAAAAACACAATTATGAGCATACAAATACAGCGTTAGATATTCAAGTTCAATGATAAACATATGTACATACCGTACATACATACATGTACTAGGGAAACAGTAAGGCAAGCGGCTAATTTCTCAATAATGGTAGTGCGAACCAGGTCAAGTATATCACTTTATTCACTGATTTAATACATATATACAACTAATTTATATTATGAATAAATCAAAATTCAAAATAGGATTTGAGGGTTTAGTTAATAGAGCAGCTAAGCTTTAAAAAACTGTCCCTTTTTTGAGTATTCTGTGTGTTTTGGGACAGACTTACACTATCGCACTGGCGGCCCAAGTGCCACCCTGCAATCCCATTGTGGTTCACAAAAAATTCCATGAGAATGTATTAAATTGATTTAAAATGCATTGCCAACTTTTCTGTGCCACATCGCTCATCTGTCCTATCTCTCCCCTCTCTCCTTTTTCCTCTCTGTTTGGCTTTGGTTGTCTTGCTGTCCTTTAGACGGAGGCTTTTTGCGCTACATACGACATCGACCTGTTTGTGGTCGTCTACTCGGTGTTGGACGTCTACTCGTTCCGGAACGCGGAGCGCGTGTTGCATTATTTGCGGGACAACGACATGCTGCTCAGCCGCGGTGCCATATTGGTTGGGAACAAGGTGGACCTAGAGCGACATCGTACTGTGCCCCAAGAGAGTGAGTATCCACTCTATCCGTGAGTTATTATATGAAACACATTCTCACCTTCCCCTTCCTTTTCCGTTTAAACCATTTCCTTCCGTTATCCATTCTTCCCCCAATTTCAGTGGGCCACAAAGTAGCCCTGGAGATTCCGTGCAAGTTTATCGAGACATCGGCGGGGTTGTGCCACAACGTCAACGAGCTGTTGGTGGGCGTGGTAGCTCAGGTCAAACTCAATCCCCAACGCCTGAGCATGCTAACTCCGGCCGACCTGGAGCGCGTGAATATGCAGAGCAGCATCCAGAACCACAGACGGATGCACCTGAAGCGCCAACTGAGCCTGTGCCACAGTGACCACGGGATGGGTCTGGATACCGAAGACGACCCCAATCGTCCGCCAATCAGTCTGCAGGACATTCTGAATGTGGGTGATAGTGATCGGGAAGATTGCGAAGAAACCGAGGCACAGCGGCGACATCGCTTCCTGACCCAATTTGAGCTCCTGGCAGCCAACATCCGCAACCAATCGGGGAGACCAATCAGCCCTTTTAGCAAACGACGTTCCATCGGTAACGTCACCGAGACCACAACCTCGGAGAACATGGTCGTTGGACTGCAGCGCAGAGCATTGGACGATTCGCATCTGGGACGCCGCTTGTCGGCTCGCCCAGAGGGCAGAAAACACCTGTTCCAAGTCAACTGCAACGGCAGGGTCAAGAAGATAACGGCATGCACCAAGAGATTTTTTTCGTCGCTGCTGCGCTTCAAGGCATCCCACTGGCTAAGGCGGCGCACCTCTTCCAGCTGCACCGATCTCTTTGCGATTTGAATGGATTGATAGACAAAAGTATTCTATATAGATAGTAGTGGGGGTTTTGTTGTGGGTTTTGTACGGGGGATTTGTAAGGGCTCTTAAGGTAACGAATAGACTGATTTTACAGTGCAGGAAGCGCAACGCTGGCAAGGAAAAGGAAAAAAAATGTAATTCAATGACGTACAATATTGGCCATTTCGGTTGTTTCAAAATACTCTCAGAACATGGAACACTTACCACTTTTACATGACCGACCATATCAAATATTGGACAATTAGCCAACTAAAAAAATATAGCAGGACATTCCAACTGGCAAACAATAGTATGTACCTAATGCAAATTCAACGCGGACAATAATTATTATTATACACATTATTTATTATTTGTATTATTATTTTATATACATATGTATGTACAAATGTACATATTTATTGTATTGCATTATTAGTATTATTATTATAATAACAAACGACACTAACAACTTAAAAACGGGAGAGGAAACCCTAAAATGGCCCTAATGACTGGCCCACACTGGACTGGAGCAGCTAATACCGGATATGACCTTAACAGCTGCAATTAAAACTGCAGAAGAAATACTGCACTTGATCTGACATAAAGAAAGAAAATCCACGGCTTATACAACTAAAAACGAAACAGCTACTACAAAAAATTATAGAAAAAATAATCAAAAATACATGGTACGAAACAGAAAATAACGGAAAGACACCAGATGATAAAAAATAGGAGAGAAACATTTTTCAAAGAAGAACCCGAAGAAACACACAAAACATTAAAACATTAAATAGCAGCCAAAAGTACCAAAACTGTATACAAAAATGAAGCAAAGCAAAAGCATTTTTAAGGAAAGAGTCTCAAACCATATAATGAACAGAAATCAGAGCGCCAAAAAGCAGAAAACACACAGAAAACAAGCAGAAAAACACACAGAAAAAAAGCATAAACCAAACAGAAATTAAAATAAAATAAAAAAGGAATTTTTTAAATTCATTTAAAAATTAAGGAATTAAAATCTCTCTAATAAGTACATCAGAAACCTAAAAAACGAAAGCAAAATAAGAATTTCGGAAAAAAGCACAACAGCAGATTGTTTAAGCCGGAAATCCCACAAATATTATCCATAAACCCAATTCCCAGAACAGAGCTAGTGAACGAACATGTGAACGAATAGATTTGTAGAGTTGGGCAAAGCCAAAAGAAACCGAACGAATTTTTTTTTTTAGAAACTAAGAAAAGAATTTACATATATCCATATAGTTACATGTTTCTTCAAATACTCAAAAAAAAAAACTAGTTTAATCGAAGAAAACAATGTCTGTGAATCAATGTTATCAATGTCTATAAATGTCTATAAATATCAGAGTGAAAATTCTTAGTAAATTATCTCTATATGTACTTAAATAAGAATACAAAGGAAAATCAACGATCTGGACATCTAAAGAGCTGTCTTTTCAAACATTCACAGGATATAGAGCAAATGATGTGCTGGCAAGGCTCTTAAGAGCCATATGAATTTGAAACAGGTGAGTGTGCGATGAGAAAGTGAGAGTCTGGGTACTTTAAGTACTGGGTTCTAAGTATACGTCTCTTTTTAGGCAGGTGCACTGTTACAACGGCGTTGGACGAGATTTCAATAGCTGCGGACAGGATAGAGTGCATCTCTTTAGGGCACAGCTCGATGACTACATACATATGTATATCAAATATCCAATCATTTACAACCCTACTTTACTCTCTAAATGTATTCGAAGTGATCAAAAGAAAATACTTACAGGAGATCAAGTATAAATAGCTTGTCATCTTTATTCCTAACTTCAATCGCCTCGTAAACCATCAGAGACAGATTCAAATCATACCAAATACAATTCAAATCCCTTCTGAAATCACCCAACCATACCTTGTACCTAAACAGAACCACGTGTATATGTATATGTACATATTTATGAATGTACATATGTATGTAGGGGTTAGACCTCAGGCGACTGTGCAAGGTTTGTGTTAGAAATTCGGAACGAGGAAGGTAGATCTCAACTGGTAACAGCAATTGGCAACACCTACATCCATACATACATACATATATATGTATGAATATTTACATATATGTACAAGGACCTACACTGACCTCTGTCCAAATAGTATCCAGAGAGTCCCAAAATGCCCTCAGACACAACGAAATTTGGTTTCTAAACGATTTATGGCTTGGAATTGGTTTAATTAAATCTTACAGACAGTTCAAAGATTATTATTATTTCCAACTCGTGCAGCACATAATCTCCAGAGCACTACCAGAGCAGTTAGACATTTGATTTTAATTTGATTTAATTTTTCTATTGTTCTTAAATTCTATTAATTTTTTGTGTGTACGTGTTGTTAGCAGTTTCCAATTTTATGTATGTTTGACAAGCTGGGGGTAAGTGACGAAATCATAATCAAAACAATATGACCAACAGAGATTATGGACAGGGAATAGCCGGAGCAATAAAGCCGGAGAACAAAGTCTCCGTAGTGTAGACTGAAAAACGACCGAAACAGAACGGAACGTCAACATAATGAAAGAACTTAAAGAAATTGCATATGAATAGACAGAGACGCAGAACATAAGAGAATACTCGTTTGTATCTGTAATGTGCATTTGAAGCGAAGCAATTCGTCCAGAGAGTTGGGTAGATCCGACCAGACCGGACTGGGAATAGATTAGTTGGAAACTTGACTATCTCTTAGCCAATGCAGCCAATGGAGTCGGTGGTTCCCAACGAATACTGGCCACAACATCAACTATAAACGGGAAAAGGGAGACGAGAAAAAACAGGAGCGTCAATGAAATGAATAAGGTTGTGTGAATGTCCTCAAATGATGGAGCAAACCATTTTGCAGGAGCTTTGTGTATGGACTATTGATGGGTGATCGGGAAATGTAAGATATGTATGTCGTCCGTATATGGTAAGAGTATCCGTCAATGAGTAATCCACAATGTAGCGACTTACGTTCCATCAGCTGAGGCTTCACCCACAAAACCATATTGAGGGCCTTCTGGCAAGTATGTACATAATGCAAATTTAAGAGTTTTCCGCAAGTAAACCAAGTCATTTTTGAAGATTTTACAGGCGTTCAAACTGAAAAGTGATGAACATATATTCATGCATGCTCGCCACTGTACATTTATGGGTAGAAAATAGGAAAAGGGATCATTATAAACATTGACACACACAAACATTATAACTAAAGACCTGTCTCTCAATTACTGACTGATCTAAGGGGTTTCAAATTTAAGAGACACTGAATGACACGTCACTCATCCCTCATAATGTTGAACTCCTTGTGGGGAACAAGGGAGAATGATATACATATATGTACATATGTATATGTATATGTGTACTTATACATCAATATACTTGATTTATTACTATATACTATTGCTACACAATGTTTGTTGCAATTTGTGCTTTTTGTGAGAAACTATACAATATTTGTAAGAAATGTATGCTGAACCAAACTACATATATACAAATTTTGGATTAGAACTTGATAGAATTTTGAGAGCATGGATTTTGAGTGGCAGCAAGGGGATTACAATATTACATTTTGTGAGTGTAGTATGCGAACGGAGTAAGATACAATTTCGAGGTTTCGTCCTATATTTTATTTAAAATCCTTTAGATTATGAATACATCTTTTCACTCCGTTCAAAGACAAACAGCAATTGGAAATGGTAAAGAAATTTTTGTACGTAAAGTCGTACACTGAATTTCTTCAATGTTAACAAAAGTTGACATCTTTGTTCCTAAAAATAAATTTTAAAAGAAAAAAAACTTTCGGAAGGTGATTTGGTATTTCTTTGAAAACTTCCGATTGATCTTAAAGCAAATAACACTAAGAAATTATGTTTAAATACAACAAAAATGTAAATTGATCTTAAAGCAAATAACACTGGCCTGTTTAAGAAGATCACATCTCCATACTTAGAATGCTTGTTTTCGTGGGAATTGAAGAAACTAAAAAATTAAGTTTTAAAAAACAACAAAAATGTAAAAAATTGTTGAACACTTCAACTTCGAACTTCTCTATAACGAACTTCCCTATAACGATGTTTACTATACACCGAGTTTATTTCCGACAAAAACTGAATTTTCTTCAAATTTTCATTACGTTCTCCTTATAAGGAATTTCAGTTTTTCTTATAGCGAATATTTTTCTATGTAAATTTCCACTCCCGTAACTCGAATGCTCATACGATTTCGGTTTCCCAATAACGAACCTCTTTTAAAATTATTGTGATTGTGGTTTCCTACCAAAACAAAGGTAAAAATGTATGTGGAAAAGTATAAAGTGTATAAAGTACTTTAGTATAAGTATAAAGTATAAATATGTTAAAGTATATACCGAATTATAAATGTGTGCTTCCTACACAGAAATACTAATTATTTTAAATCGAAATAAACTTGAAAAAAATTCAATTTTACGAATTCTCCCTGTTACGAATTTTTGTTTGTCCCCTTGAAATTCGTTATAGAGAAGTTCGACTGTTGTATAGAAAGCCAAAAATCATAATCATGTATACATATATACTAACCGCAAATATACTTATTTAATCAAGTTGCAGTTTAAATACAAAAATGTATGCTGATATGCTTAAACTAACTGTGTTTTATTATTGGGCGGAAGAGAGCGAATCATTGAAATTGATTCCATATTTCAGGTCTCTTCCACCTAATGAAGAGGAGGGATAGCCTTCGCCGAGTCCGCGTCCATCCATCTATAAAAGTGACTCCAGAAATGATTACCCCAAATGTCTTGGATATCTGAATATCAAAAGCTGAGAATAGTTTTTGCTGGCTTCTTGAAATTCCAAATTTTGACTTATTCATTACTGTGTTTTCAGTATTTCACTTCTTCTGTAGATAATTTGAACAGTGGCTTTAAATTCAATATTGCTCTCCTAATGAATATATTTCATAAATTACCGATATATGTACATATACATATGTATGTATCTAATGTTTTCAACCATTCCTGTAGTTTGAGAAGTATTTTTTGGCGCTCTCCCCATTAACATACATACATATGTATATATGTATGTAGATGTAACCACTGTGCTGCTCGAACAAGTGGGAATCTGAGAATGAAGAATGCGAGCATATTGATCGGAGCAAACCCCCGCCGAACAGTGGCTTGCCAAATAGCCGCATATTTCCATTGCTGCATAAATTGTTTTGTAAATTCTTGCACTTGCTTGTCCTGCTCAACGCGCCGCGTTTTAATTTAGTCGAAATAAATATTCGGCCGATCGGCAATAAAAATCATTGTCCCCACACATATATGTACATACTTCCTTCCATTGCTTGTTTCGAGATTTGGCTTTGGAGCTATGGCCCCGACCAGATACAGGGGCTAAAATTTCATAGGTGAACCGCTGCACGCCACCAAACCACCTAAAATGACAAGCAATATATATATGTACAACACATGTACATACCTTTGTTAGTGGCTTAATTATACTGTTGCTTCTGTGACAAGCCATAATGAGCTGGAGATTTGGTCAAAAACCATAACATACATATGTACATTTACATGAACTAATTTAATATTTTGTACAGACTTCTACTGCACGCAGTGGCATTTATGTCCAGTTCATTGTGTGTACATGGAATTGTATTGTAAATCTAATTAAATTTGACTGACAGGCGGACAACAGCAAGAACCAAAGCATAAGATTTGGCAATTACATTCTAATTACTCGTGGATGCCATCAATCAGAATTGGACATCTGTAATAAACATAAACAGCTACAAAAACCACAACTAGCAGTCTCTCGGCCGTGAAACAAGGTAAACAATGAGCATATATGTAGGTAACAGGTGCTATAGACATGCATTTCCAGATATATGTACTTGGAAAGAGCCATTGCTAGAGCCATTCAGACGGACAATCTGAGAGATAGAGCTATAGAAACAGAATCAGAGTCAAAGTCGTGGATATGGAAGTATATATAAACTAGCGGCTCCGGCAAACATTACAATAATATATGTAATAGGAACATTCAATATTTCGCTCGTACTCGAATAGATTAACGACGGAAGTACAAATCCACGCCATTGACACTGACGGAGGGAAATGCAGAGGCCTAGGCCTTCTGGTACTCAAATTGAAAGTAATTTTCGATTTTTATTCGTTAAAAATGTAAATAAATTAAACGTAAATTTACGGAAAAAAACCACTTGCTTGAATCGCGCACCCGAAAGTATCAATCGAATAAATAGTTAATAAATAAATTTCGTGAAGCAAGAGCATTTGACGAGACCCTTAATAGATAGTATTTCGTAACGCTAGCACCGGCAAGCCCGATTCCGACTCGGCCTCCGACTCTGGCTTGAGCTCTAGTAGCAGTCCCAGTCCGACCTTCATTTCCGGATCCGAGGGTACAAGGTATTTACACGGTCCTCTCGCCGGCCGCTCAGTTGAAGAATTCGAGAATGCCATTGAGCAGCTCGTAGGCGAAGCCGGATTCCTCGCCGGTTCCGGCGGAGACGGCCTTCTTCTTCTTGTTCTTTTTCGCTTTCTTCGACTTCTTTGCTTTGGGCGTTGTCGAGTCGGAGGAAGTCGAAGGCGTCACTGCGGCAACGACTTCCTCCACAGCATCCTCTGCCACGGCAGCAGGAGATGAGGCAGCAGCGGTAGCGCCCGCCTCATCTTTGCTCTGGACCAGGTCGGGGGTAGTCTGACCATCCTCACGGGTCTGATCTGCGGGTGGGATGATGGCAGCAGGACCAGCAGCTGCTGGTTTCTTGACGGGCTTATCATCGTCGTCGTCGTCCAGTTCGTCCAGGAGACCGGCCAGACTGAAGCCACCGTAGTCCGCTTCTTCGGGAGCCTCAGCGTCATCGTCTTCGGTGTAGTCTTCTGTATCATCATCATCGTCTGTGTCCGTCTCGGTATCGGCGTCGGCATCGTAGTCATCCTCCTCATCCTCGTCGTCGTCGCCACCAGCTGAAAGGGTAACAGGGTTGCTCTTTGTTATATTACGCGCGTGGGGGAGTGAGGAAGGCTTACCGGCAAAGCCGAAGATGTCGTCATCATCGTCGTCGTCATCGTCACCGCTAGGTTTGGCAGGCAGGGGCTCAGCCTCGGCCACCCGGAGTCCGTCCTTGCCGAACTTAAAGCAGGAGACACGCAGCTGGGCCTCCACCTCATCGTCCGCGCGCAGCTCAAATGCCAAGCAAGCCTTGAAGTTGTCCTTGGCGCGGCCAAGACCGTAAACGCGGCCGCAGAACTGGTTGTAGCCGCCGGGCAGGCCCACGCAGATGGGGCGGGCCTTCTTGCTAGAGATGCGGCGCGAGGCAAGCGTGATATCACCGTACTTCAACGAGACGCTCATCTCGTCGTTGCCGACGTAGGCGATCTTGGCACAGCCTTGTCCGCTGGGCAGCAGGGGTAGGCCAATCTTGCGGCAGCAATCGCAGTGGGTCTCCGTGCACTTGCAGTACCTGTTGATCGGGTTCTTGTCCTCCGTGACTGGCTTGGCCGTGGTCACCTTGGGTGCCACTGTGGTCACAGCAGCGGCAGCGGCAGCAGCAGCAGCAACGGGAGCAGGAGCAGGAGCAGCAGCGGCAGCGGGAACCGCATCCACAATCGCGTTGGCAGATTCGGCTGGCAAGGCTTCCGCATCCCCACTGGAAATCTCGTTGGCGCTATCATCGACCTGTGAGGTAGAGGCGGAGGCGGCTTCATCGATTATATCTTCGACATCATCCACCTTTGGGGGTTCCGATTCTGGAGGCGCCACATTTGGATCGATCTCCTCGGGCGGCAGGTCCAGCTGTTTGAAGTTCTCGGAGATCTTGTCAGTGCGCCTGAAGACGGTTTTAGCATCGGCCAACGAGATGATGGCAGCGCTGGCCACCAGCAAGAGCAGCATGATATTCCTGGAGCTTCCCATTGTCAAACTGCAAGTGAAAAACATTATATGATAAGCCATCGGGAGCTTTAATAGAAATCTGCAAAATCATCGAAATCGATCGATAAAATTTCACCACATTCCACTTCCCCTCCTCTGGCCCTTTCTCGCCAGGTATTTTTGCAAAAGAAATAAATTTAAATAAATATTGACATAATTTCTTTTCACTTTTTCAGTTTCCCCAGCATCTTCTTCTTTCTGACATCCCCACCTCCGCCTCCACGATGCGACACTACGGTTTCCAAAACTTGGACAAAAGCAGAGTAAACAAATTACAAGTAAGAGCGCCTTCTAGCGGTCTGCTCCGTCAATGGAAATCAATAGTAACCGAAAAAAGCCAGCTCCAAAGCCAACAACAAAAAACGAGAGTGAAATCTCTTTGAATAGGCCCCAATAGTTATTTAATTGACGAATGGGGTTAGGCCTCATTAGAATACCACGGCGCCCCCACCCCACCAAACCGTTGCTTCAACGGCAATGCTTTTGAGCCAACAAGTTCGAACCCAAGTTCCAACTCCAACCAAAACCAAACTCGAACCCAGGCTCAAGCTCAAGCTCGCCTTGTGATTTTTTTTCTCTTTTGTGGAGAGGGACCTGGGCTGGGGGCTGGGAGTCACCGCTGGCAAAGTGAAATTGCTGCTATTGACTCATTTACCCTCAAGTGCTTCGGTGCGGGGAGGCGGAGGCGGAGGCGGAGGCAGAGTGGAAGGAGGGGAGCTGTCGGAATCAATTAACGGCTTTTAACTGGAGCTCGGCTGGAGAAATGAAGAAGACCCATGAAGCTGGTGCTGGTTCCGGTGCCCCAAAACATTTAAATGTGAATATGGATGATTGTGCGTGTAACGGTTGAATAGATTCATCTGGTGGCATCTTCGAAACTTTTCAAAAACTATCATACTACATACAAATACCAAGAGA
The DNA here is from genome assembly GCA_035041765.1 of Drosophila algonquin. NCBI lineage: Eukaryota > Metazoa > Arthropoda > Insecta > Diptera > Drosophilidae > Drosophila > Drosophila algonquin. Next base: position 2,646,268 of record JAWNKY010000209.1, on the reverse strand, counting down.
TAATTCTATTCCTCTAACCTCAAGTGTAGTCTTCATCTACACACAGATGTGGTCGCACATATCTTTTCCTTACATAATTTCCAGCTCTTTCACTTTGTTCCACTTTCATTTTTGTCTTTCTCTGCTTCTGCCTCACATCTGCTTATCTTCACTCCGTTCAGTTCAGGCATCGGACCATTCCATTGATGACCTTCCGCATGTTTTGAGGCGACAAAAAGCGAGAATACTGGCGGGATAGAAAGTGTGTGACCTAACACAGCCAAAAGTCCGACTTGGGGTCGAGGTAGAATCCCCATAAAAATGTTCCCCAATGCTGCTGCTGGAAGTGGGATTAACCGTAAGTGTAACCGTAATCCGTGCATCCCAATGGGATAAACAGTGCATGGATGGATGGATGGATGGATGGGTGGGTGGGTGGGGTGGTCGGTTTGCATCTGATTGAATATACATAATTTCCCCATGTCTACAACATGTTTGACACAAAAGGGTTTCTAAATATGAAAGTTTATATTTTGTTTCGTTCGGGCAATAAGTATAAACTAACATGCATACATACATATATTACTACCTACGTACATACATATGTACATATATGCACTATTAATTTCACATGTGGTCCTTTTTGCTTTTAAACTTAGCTAAACCTTCCGCACTTGTGGTTTCTTTTTTGTAGTATCAATTGGAGGGGAGGTCTGCAGGGGGGAGTATGGATTCACACACACACACATACACACTTCGTAATAATTTCACCTGGGTCTGGGCCAGAGGTGAGGCAGAAATTCCAATACGTAACCGGGCCTCCCCGACTGTCTCCATTTATATTCCACATTTGGAACAAAAACCGAAAATGGTAAAAATGGTAAAAAACAACGATCCAAAAACAAGCACAACGGAAAGAGAAGCAGTAGAAGCAGAAGCATGCATACATATGCATAACTCCACGTGTGTCCCAACTAGTTATCTCTTTCGCTCTCACTCCTAAGCTCGCTATCCCTCTCTAGCTTGGATTATATTTTCTAATTTTGTCAATAAATTATAACGGTTGTGAAAAGTTATTAGCATTAATTAATTATGAAACGCATAGGAAAATAGAAAGTGAGTTGGATATGGTATTTTTTGTTTCTGTTTTTGTTGCTGAGTCTATCAGAAATTATCGTAACACAATCTGCGCGACTCACTCCCAAGCGAATGATATGGATACGATCCAGCTAAGATTGGATACGATGATGATAGCCCATTGAAATCGAAATCGAGCTGTTAATTATTCGGCTTCGGAAGCGAAAGTGTTGACCTCCTCTTCCGCCCTCCCCACCGACCTGCTGCAAAAATTCCAACAAATTTCTTTTCTCCAGACAACAGGCATCTCTTCTGCTTGGTAATCGTAATCCGCAAGGCGACGACCGTGATTACCAAACGCGCTCGAACGGTCGAGCTGTGATTATGCTAAGCAGCTCGTCTGACTTGTACATCCTTTCATGGTTTATATAACCCAAGAGACATCACATTTACAGTGTCATACTCGTAACAGTGGCATAGGCATACATATGTACATATTTGCATAATTTTGTTCGGATTTCGGATTTCGGTTTTCTGTTTTTCTTTTCGGCTGCTGCGAAGTGATTTTTCTGCTTGATTTGTCTTCTCTGCGTATCTCATCTGGCTTTGTGCATGTTATGTGCTTACCACTTTCTTCTGACGCCTCCGACATTGATTTGTGATGTCTACGTGTGGGTGAAATCGCTGGCTGGGGAGCTTCCACAGAAACAGAAACAGAAACAGCACAAGCAACGAGTAAGGAGGAAGAAATCAAAGTTACCATAATAATGATGACCATGTCGAGCCCATGCCAAAATTAAGGTTAAGTTCTTTAATGCAGCCAACGGAGAAATTTTGTTGTTTGCCATCTGCGTGGGCCTCGACCACGAATAGGTCAGTGGGGAGCGCGGTGCGGCGCGGGTAACGGTCAGCGCACAACGAACAGTGTGTGCTTGTGAGTGTGAGTGTGGGCCGCATTTCCGGTCAAGGCTGACCCGATGGACCAGAAAATTAACCTTCTCGAGCGATGGTATTAGTGGGCTTTAAAAGCAATAGTCGATTCTTCTGGATGCATGATGCGGGGGCTGGGGCTGGGTACGCGAGTGTATGTCTCATGAGAGTGGATACTTTATGGATACTACAATTGTGCTGGGCTTGGGGATATTATTTTGCTTGCCAGATCGTGCCAGCTCGGAAAAATCTTCTGGGCCAATTGGCCAACATTTGGACAGTTCCACTTTCCACTGGCACCAAAGCCCCCGCTCGGCACACGACTTTGCCCATTATGTGGCGTGGAGAGCAGAGCAGAGCAGAGCAGAGAAGAATCCGATGCGGTGATGGTAGAAAGTAAAACGAAGAATGTAAATGTAAACGCTTCGCTCTCGTCTGGTTTCTTTTGTTTTGCCAAATTCAAATAAGTTAATGACGGGCCTGAAGAAGAACGAACAGAAGCACAAACAGAAACGGATAACAAACGACGTAGATGGCATGGTTGGGGGAAAGACACCTCAGCCAGAGCCAAACTGGTTGACACAATTTCACGGCGACTTTTACGTGCAATTGCCTTGGCATGGTCAGGCATTGGCTGTGCTTTTCCTGGTCTTCAACTGCGACTTCAGTCATCATCTTTGGCCATGTTAAGTGCCGCCGAGCGTGCGTTCTACAACTGCTGTCTGCGACCGCATTTCTTATTTGTCAGACAAACAAAAACTAAAAAACTACCGATCTGTTCCGAACCGATCTGAACCGAACCGAGCCCAGGTGAAACGGATGAATGGCCCAGAGTGTACAGTGCTTGCACCCAATTTTTTGGTCATACCTACAAGTGTGCTCTCCTGGCGGGACACTCCACTCGTTGGAAATGCGGGTCGGATGCGGCACTTAACTTCGACGGCCACAAAACAATCAATCAATAAAGCACTTGAACAAAAAAAATCGTTTAAATTAACACTCCGTTTAACGGTAAATCGTAGAGCGGCAGCAAAGAAAAAATAAAGTTTTGCTGCTTGGCGCGCGCTGTATGCTGGGCTAGGAGCTTTTCTGGCCTATGGGAAGCTCGGAGCTTTTAAATACTGAACTGAACGTTTGAAGACGCGAAACACAACTGCGCCAAGTCGAAGGCATCGAGCCGAGTTATTGGCGATTTCAGCGGCCGAGCCGAGCCTCGTCGAGCTCCAGTGGGGTCCACAGCTGATCGAGCCAGCACAAAGAGGGGCTTTCTTTTCCCATCGAACGTGTTGGCTTTGGCACCTGTTCTCTACCAAACCAGAGCCTAACGGTACTGCACTCCGTAACCCGTAAGCGATATGTGGGCACGTACACCGGCTGCTCACACAGCGAACATGTTCGCTCGGCTCATACATTCGTCTGTGCGTACATACGACCAGTCGTAATTAACCCCCGCTTCGAACTCTTGTCCACTAGTAATTTGTGCCACTTTGCCAGTGCTGCAACTCTCTTCCTCTTTCTCATCCACCTCCTGGTGATGGATTACGTCTGGGATTTCTTTGTCTGGGCCTAGAGATGCTCCAACGATGACGCACACAGCACAAAGGAGACAAAGTAAGGACCGCACCCTCTGAACATGTGAACCTTGAAATGGCCGAGGAACTCTGGCCACGAGACAAAGAAGATCTTCGAGGGGATTGTGATTCTCCCAGCCAAACACAGCTAGACGTGATCGAACTCCCCAATTGAGCTGAGACTGATCATATCTGAAAGATCAGGAGAAGCATCTTCTTTCTTTTAAAACGAATGTAGTACAGAGACTGCTCATATTTATACGGAGTACTCCTAGTGAATCACACTTATATTAAGAACTAATATCTTTTCTTTAAACATAACTTGGAATTACTAACAAAAAGTGGTCACTGATGACGAAAAACTGGAAAACACTGCAACTGTTGGGGCCAGGCTGGCCGTAGAACGTAAGGATCAGGTATTATGATGAGTCCCATTGCGAGTGTTATAAATCTGACCTCCTAATTCCAGGAGGAAGTGTCGCTGCAGAAACGTACAAAAATCTGAAAAAATCATGGCTCTGGCGGCTAAAAAGTCCAATACTGAATTGTTAAAAACGTTTCGGAATTAATTCAATGAAAATATACTGTTCCAACGCTGTGACAATCAGAATGCTTCCGAGTAAAACTCAAGTAAAAATTGTATATATCATATTATAACATATTTATAAGATCCTTTTTATGAGGGAAGGGATGGCTAGGTGGGGGGCAAGGAATAGACAGAACCGTTTGAGGGAATGTTTGAAAACATGTTTTAATAATTGATTTATCATTCACATATATAGGTTTTGTTGTTGTATATGTAAGCATTTCTATATAGTAGATAACATATGTATGGTGCTGCTGCTCTCCTTACCCAATGCTTGCTATTGATTTTGCGTTCATTCGATAATTATAAATATGTACACAAATAAGAGCCCTGAAAAGTGCACTAGAAGACAACGCTCCAGATACATACAGAGACATAGATATACGGATATCTGCAGTTTCCGAGTTTCGGAGCAATCGAGGGAATACTTGTGGAAGCAGACAATGCTGAATTTAACTAAAAACTTGAAATGAACTTGTCGGGGGAGTGACAATAATACTCGTAACAAAACTACACACATATACATATATGCACAAAGACACAATATAATATACATTAAACAATTGATAACAAGGGATTGGTGGAGAACCAAAAAAAATAGACATATCTTGAAGGGCAGGAGGAAAAAAAACGAGTTATAATTATTAATTATTTGAACGCCGGCGGGGCGGATGATTGGCTTAGAAGATTGGTATGTAGTTATCGATTTTGGCGCGATGCTTCTGAGCCACGCACTCTGCAATCCAGACAATGTTGCGGCACTCCTGCTCCTTGAGCTTAAGGTACGCGTAGAAGACGCCAAAGTGGAACTGTTGCAAAAAAGCGTACACGTTCAGCTTGACCTCATGCTCGAAGAACTTGTCCTCAAGTGTCTTGTCGCCGGGATTGTTGCCAGAGCCGTCGAAGAGAGCGGCGTATTCAGCATAGTACTCGGCCACGGTCTTCACTTGCTCGTAGTCGTCGGCACGGGCCAGAGCCGCCAGTCCATCGGGGTACATCTTGCCGCAGTTGGGATACAGCTTGGCGCGATCGTCTTTAGACAGCTCAGTGCCGAACGAGTTGATTGTGATTATAATGGCACGGCGGTCGGCCTCAAACTGCAAGCATACGAAAAGAACCCAGTAATGGAGGTGACACCAAAGGAGTAAACTGGCTACCCACGTACCGCCAAGATCTCGCACATAACATCTGCGGTGGCACCGCCCATGTTCTTGCAGAAGTTGTAGAAGGCCTCCAGGTAGGCCTTGTACAGCGTGTTGCGGATGATCTCGATGTTCATTTCGTCGAGATCCTGCTCGGAAATGCAGTCAACAAAGAACGGGGCGAGTGGCGTGTCTACCAGCACGGCGTTGTAAAGCTCAGCGGGCGTCGACGCCACATGGATGGCCTCCATCTGCTCGAAGCTGCCCAGTGGATGGCACTTGGGTATCAGCTCCGAAATGGGACGCTGGTGGAGCGTGCCCGTAATGAGCAGGATGATGTTGTCGATCATATAGCCATAGGTAATGAAGTCCAGGAAGTTGGATAGCGGCTCCACTGCATGGTTGCGCATATGCTGGAACTCAATGACCAGCTTCTCCCGCAGTTTGTCATCGATCACGGACACGGACAGCGGTGAGGGCTCGTTGGCCAGAAAGCTGCCGTAGTCAGTGCCTTGCAGATGGAGTTTCAGATCTAAAATGTAATCGGACAGGAAGCAAATGCAATTTAATTTCGTGGAAAATGTGTAAAATTGTTAACATATCACAAGACAAGCTTACACATACCAGCGCAGACAGACATACACACACATTCATGCTTATGCATATACATATGTATACATACAGTGCTTGTGCTGATATCAGCCACGGCCACACGGTCACATGACAAAGCGGGCGTATGGGTATGTATGGAGAGTATGTATTGTACGGCGACCAGCCCCACTCACTCACCTTCCAAGGTCTCGCACTGCACCAGATTCAGGTAGTCGGCCTGCTTCAGGATGCCACACTTGAAGCCACGGCACAGGCCCTCCAGATAGCCATTGTCGATGTTGAACATGAATCCTGAGCTGTCCATCTTTGCCACTTACAAATCAACACACAAAGCAAATAAGCACACGACACGCGCACAGAACAGTATAAGGGCAGTTGAATGAAAGTCTGGACTCGGGCTGCGGGCTGCGAATCTGGCTCGATTGAATTGCGCGAAATGTGTAAGAAACCAACGGAGCTGCGATGAAAATTCAACCTTTTTTCTCTCTTAAATCGATCGACAAGTCATATGATTTTTTTCACTAGCGCATATGAGTTTTAGGTGTGTGTGTGTGTGTGTGTGTGTACAGCGGTGAGACCGTATAAAAATAGTCGGTATCGGTTTCATCTCTGATTTGACGAGCGCGAAGAATTGACATTTAAAAAAATAAATTTTGACAATAACAACCAAGATATTTAATTAAAGTACACAAATTTTTCAGTTTAATTAATTTATTGCATGGAGCTTACTAATTAGTTATATTTATAATGATATTATAAAATATTTTTATTCAATTGCAACCGTGCACTTGTCGATACAAATTCTTGAAGGTCCTATCGGATAATCGTTTTCCATCGAATTTGAAAGATTGTCGTTGGGACATTGTTGAGTATAAATATTAGGGTTGAAAAAAGAAATTGTTGGGATGATTTTACGACCAAAAATCCTTTCACAAAATGCCTCAAAAAGACCCACACACAGCAGGTTTGTGAAATGTGAGAAGTTGTACTATCTGGCAGCACAAGCGTCTGAGACAGCGTTGCATTCTGCCACTCGCTACTGTCGTTTCTTGAAATGGCTTTCAAACTGTACTGCTTGGCGGATGTGTCTATCGCTTTCGAAATCACACGAATTGGTGTCAAATGCCATGAACCCATACTAAATGTAAAACTTATTCAATGATTTTTATATCCGGTAGGGGTATATTAGATTTGTGGTGATAACGAATGTGTGTAACGCCCAGAAGGAAGCATTTCCGACCCCATAAAGTATATACAATATTCTTGATCAGCATCAATAGCCGAGTCGATATAGCCATGTCTGTCTGTCCGTCTGTCCGTCTTCATTAGAGCAACAAAATTTTGTATCCAGTCTCCTGTGTTATCACACTACTCAAAGTGTATTTCAAAATTTCGCCCCGCTCCTTTCCGCCCCCACAAAGGACGAAAGTCTGTGGCATACACAATTTTGAAGATACGAAAAACTAAATACGCATAATCATAGAAGATGACCATTTCTATCAGAGTGTTGAATTTTGATCAGATCTGATTATTAATATAGCCACAATGAAGAAAACCATTTCGAAAGTCATCGTTCCCTCTCGCTCTCTCTCACACGCGACCCTGTCTGCTTTGCCTATTCGTCCAGATGAGCGCCTAGATCTCAGAGACTATAAGAGCTAGAGCAACCAAACTTTCTATCCAAGCTCCTGTGATATCACTTCAATACAAGTGTATTTCAAAATTTTGACACGCCCCCTTCCGCACCCACAAAGGACGAAAATATGTGGAATCCACAATTTTTAAGATAAGAGACAATCAAAAACGCAGAATCATGGAAAATTACCGTAAATTGCCAAATCTGGATCAGATCGAACTACTATTATTGCCAGAAAGAACAAATTAAATTTCAGTCGCTACGCAACGTCTGCCAAGCGCTTACTCATTCCCTCTCTCTCTCGCACACACTTACACGTCTCGTTTGAGTAGTTCTACATGTGCATGTAAACAAAAATGAAAACAGATTACTTTTAATATATAAAAATCTAACATAGGGTTCAACATAATTTTTTTAAATTTTCCATTTGGGACAACATTTAATTCTTCCCTTTGGCGAACATATAATAAATTATATAAATCATAAGATCACATATGTATATTCTGACTGAGTACCGGGTATAAAGTAGAGCTCACAACGTTCCCTCTCGTTTTTTTTTTATAAAATATTTATTTATTTAAATATTGTTCATTTTACATAATTAATAACTAATTAGGATTATGATCATTAGCTAAAAAGATTAAATATTTATACAAATAATTTTAGAAATCTGTGGATTGTCGATCTCCGGCGCCACAGCTATACATACATAATTTGAACTTTTAACGGATTAATTTTTTTTTGTCACACTCGTCCGCCAGTATTTGTATATTGCACGTTTTGCTTGAAAACGTATTTTCGGATCTGAGTACTATGTCTTAGCTATATCTCGGCCATATAGTGTCCGATCTAGGCTTGCCATACCTTTTTGTGCTCGGAAGAGTCCTGTCAAACGATCGGCATCAGAAAAAAGGTCATCCAAATTTCACGATTTCCGCGAAAAATACATGCTCTTTAATATGTATTTTCACTTGTACCGAATATGTAGTTAGCAGGCTGACCTTTTTTTGAGGATTGAGGTTTTTTGAGGGAAAAGGGACTATTTGTTAACCTTCCTATTTAAATCAAATTTTAGACAGAATCCAATAAACGGACTTTTTATAGTTAGTTAATCTTGTAAAAAATGTTTTTCATCTATCAAATAATTTTATTTTGTTCAAGGCTCCGAAGAACAAAATCGAGAAATATGATTTTTGTCGGTATATTAACGGTATATTTGAAAATTTTGACGGTATATTTCGGTATATTTTTTATATTTAGAAATTCTTTAAAAACAGCTGTACCGTACCTTACATTAATCGACTTCATTAAAAAAGTCGACCTAAAACTATAAGTAATTTCATTTTTTGACTTTGCAATTTCCACCTTCACAAGGGCGGGCGGCCAAATAATCCCATGCTACTCACGGGTAGCATAGTAACATAAGACCACTAAACAAAAAAAAATAATTTTCCGCAGTGCTAGAAACATTGTTGTTTTCGTTTTTCTTGCAGTTGAATTTTTGTATTATACAAAATAAATCATCACAGCGATGTCGAGGTTCAGTGGTGCACTACAGCTCACTGATTTAGACGATTTCATTACACCATCACAGGTTCGCTATCAGCAAAACAATGTAATGTTTAATGCCATTTCTCAATGTTCCACTTAGGAATGTATAAAGCCAGTGACGGTAGATAAGACAACATCATCAAAGACTGGAGCTAAAATCACTGTGCAAGAGGATGGTTACTACGAGGAATCTGAGGTAAGTATGCAAAGAAACGTTTTTTTTATTCAGAAAATGTATACACACATATACAATTTTAGAGCGGCAAACAAAAGCTGCAGAAGGTGGAAATCACTCTTCAGGATTGCCTGGCTTGCTCTGGCTGCATAACCTCTGCAGAATCTGTGCTCATCACACAACAAAGCGAGGAAGAGCTACTGAAGGTATTGCGGGAAAATGCAAAAGTTAAAGCCACAGGGGACATGGAAAAAGTTCGCACAATTGTTTTCACCATTGCCACACAGCCCCTTCTGAGCCTGGCCCATCGCTATCAGTTAAGTGTGGAAGAAACTTCCCGACACTTGGCCGGATACTTTCGCAGTTTGGGAGTAGATTATGTTCTGTGCACCAAAGTGGCTGACGACCTGGCGCTCCTGGAGTGCCAACAGGAGTTCGTAGAACGATACCGCGAAAACGAGGAATTGACTATGTTAAGTTCTTCGTGCCCTGGATGGGTTTGCTACGCAGAGAAAACGCATGGCAATTTTATACTACCTTATATAGCAACCACGCGCTCGCCCCAACAGATAATGGGAGTGCTGGTGAAACAATTTCTGGCAGAGAAACTGAATATACCTGGTTCACGGATCTATCATGTCACAGTAATGCCTTGCTACGACAAGAAGCTCGAAGCGTCGCGCATGGATTTCTACAGTGAAGTGAATGAATCGCGGGATGTGGACTGTGTTATTACTTCAGGTAAGAGAATCAGCAAAAAGAAAAAAATCAAAAAAATGAATAAATTTAATTGCTTGTAATCGTAGTTGAGGTGGAACAAATGTTGACCGAAGATGAACGGGCACTTTCCGAGCACGAAGCGTCAGATCTAGACTGGCCCTGGTCGGATCATAGACCCGAATCTATGGTTTGGTCTCACGAGGCTACACTATCTGGCGGTTACGCAGAGCACATCTTTAAATTTGCAGCCAAGGAACTCTTTAACGAGGATCCACCCATCGAGCTGAATTTTAAAAAGCTTCGAAATCGTGACTTTCGGGAGATTTCGCTGGAAAAGGACGACAAGACAGTTCTGAAGTTTGCTATCGCGAATGGGTTCCGAAACATACAGAACCTGGTGCAAAAACTAAAGCGAGGCAAGGGAGCAAGCTATCATTTTGTTGAGGTCATGGCTTGTCCTTCTGGCTGCATCAATGGTGGAGCCCAAGTGCGTCCCACTACAGGCCAGCACGTCCGCGAACTAACCCTGCAGCTGGAGGAGCTGTATAAGAAACTTCCTCGCTCTCAGCCTGACAACGCACTGACGAAAATGATCTATAGAGATTTTCTTGATGGTTCCCACACGGACAAGTCAAATGAGCTGCTCCATACCAGTTACCATGCAGTCGAGAAACTCTCAACGGCACTTAATATTAAATGGTAGTGTTGGTTAGAAATACATATGTACATATATATATGGTTTATTGAATTTAAAACTGTATTGAATTTGGAAAATGCTACCCCTCTTTTAAAGGAACAAAAAGTATTTCTTAAACGAAGGTTCCACGGGTTCCAACTCAAAACAAAGAGGATCACCGTTACTGTAGCTGCTACTGCATCAGAAAGCATTTTTGGCAAAGGAAGTTTAAGCCGTGTTTTCGTTGTCTGGTGCTGTGTGGCTGGTGGCTGGGTGAAAATATCAATGAGCTGGAGCAATTGTCGTAAAAGAGAACGATTTTTTTTGGCCAAAGACAATGACAACGAGGATGAAGTATTTGATGAAGTATTAAATAAGCATTTTGATCATTTTGACATTTTGGCGCCTCCGACTGTGCTGTACTTCTTCTTAAAACAATATGTGCCGCTACCAACACAATCACTTCATCGTCAGAATTACTTTTCTTCTTTTTTTTAATTTTAGTTTAATTTTCAAAATTGGCGCTGTTTACAAAACACTGCTGATTCATGAGAGTAGAAAATCACTTTTTAGGTTCTTGGTCACACTACATTAGTTGAGTTCCACACAACCGAAATAAAAAGCAGATTCCCGTCAGTAATTTTTCGCGGTGCTGGATACAGGCCTTTACAAGAAAACGTTAACGGTCTTTAAAAGCTTGTTTGTAAAATCGTCACCTGTCCATCCCGGTCCGTTTTGTGATCCAAAAAACGAAGCTAACAAATATCCCCAACTATTTTTATACTCCAAAGAAGATGATGTTATCCCTTACAAAGATGTTGTGAAGCTTATGCGGCTGCGTCGCGATCAAGGAATTGATGCTACGTCGGCTTACTTGAAGACGCACGTTAAAATCTATACCAAATTTTTTTTTTTAAACACACAAATGTGTACCTCGTCAGAGGTCTCTGTTGCTCATGCCATATGTAGCTAATTTGTAGCAAATTTGTATTTATCGTGTAGTTGTCATGAAAAGTTCCTCAATTTTTCCCTTTATGTTTAAAGGGTCATGCCGGGATCCGAAAAAAGTGCTAGCAAACAGAATCAAGGTTGATATTCGTATCAAACCGATATAAAAATGTTGAATGTTTGATAGGGTCAGTTTGGAAGTAGTATTAAGATCACCAAGCAAACACGCCATTATATGCTGGAAAAGTATTTCATTATATTTATTACAGATATGGATTTACTCCTTTTGTGCCCCCAATGCCATAATGTATAAACTCATTTCTAACTTGGCGCCAAAATTTAAAAACGTAAGTCAACTACAGCTGACCGTGCAGTGTTCCCGCAGAGCATGCACACTTGGTCACACTCGGCCGCCATTATTTTTATATTGCATATTTTGCTTGAAAACGTATTTTCCGATCTGAATACTAGGTCTTAGCTATATCTCAACCATATAGTGTCCGATCTAGGTGTGCCATACCTTTTTGTGCTCGGAAGAGTCCTGCCAAACGATCGGCATCAGAAAAAGGTCATCAAAATTTCACGATTTCCGCGAAAAATACATGCCCTTTAAATATGTATTTCACTTGTACCGAATATGTAGTTAGCATGTAGTTGCCTTGTAAAAAAACGGGCTGACCTTTTTTGAGGATTGAGGTTTTTTGAGGGAAAAGGGACTATTTGTTGACCTTCCTATTTAAATCACATTTTAGACAGAATCCAATAAACGGACTTTTTATTGTTAGTTAATCTTGTAAAAAATTGTTTTCATCTATCGGATAAAATTATTTGTTCAGGGCTCAGTATCCTATTTAGCTAGTAATATTAAACAGAATATCAAAATCGAGGAATTTGATTTTCGTCAGTTTATTTACGGTATATATTTAAAATGAGACCGTAATTTTCGGTATATTTCTGAAGGTCAGACGGTATATTTGATGGATAGTTACGCGGTCACACTGGTGGCGATAAAACAGTAATAATTTTATATTCTTTTCAACAACTCTTGTGTTATGTTTTTGTTGCAAAAACGCTGACATATAAGGTATACCTTATATATATGCATTTATAAAACAAAGTGCTAGTAGTAACAGTTCACTGAGTCAGTCTCTACAGTGCATGCGTGTGTGTGTGCGTGTTTTTTGTGTGGGAAAGCAACTCCACAAGTGTGCGAGAAAATCAAAATAAAAGGCGCAAACCCGCCCCTGATGGAAATATATTGTTCGAAATCCAATTGAAAACGCATCAAACATTGATTTCAAGTGGTGCTAGCGGCTAGAGTGCGAGTGAAATATCTTAAAAGTAGTGGAATTACGTAAGAAATGCTATCAATTTTGACTGAAATTGACCAAAACCGAAGTCATCCACACAAAAAAAACCGTAAAACTGGATATGTACTGCGGTGTGATGTGTGCTGTGGGCTCTCTCTGTATTGCTCTGATGATTTCATTCGCAATGACGACACACGCACACAGACACTGACACACATTTATATATATATATATTTGGTTTGCTGAATCCTCTACAGGGTGTACTCTGCCTGGTGCGACAGTTTTTTTTTTTAGTTTAAAGATCGGGCGTACGCCTCGAATGTTGACGCAGTTGTTGATAATTCTTTATCTCCATTGCGATCCCCACTCCACATCTTACCCCTCTCTCTCCACTCCACAACATGATTTGTGCGCCCTCTGGCGGCGTTGGAACTAGTACGCCCACATTTATGTGCTGCAGATGTTTGTCTATTGGTCTGTGGGCGGGCCGCACAGTGCAGATTCGGCGGGGTGAACTCAATGGCCAAAGCTGATCGCGGCACTCCTCCTACCCCATTCCCCTGTTTGCAGATGTGGGACTCAGTTTTTTTTTTGGCTGTGGTGGCAAACAGCGTCTTCACTGTGCGTGGGTGGCTATATATAGACCTACTCACCCACACGGATACATATGTATAAGTGTCTGCATAAGTAGCTGCAGGCTATGGCAATGTGAGAAAGAAGCCCTTTTGAGATTGCATTGAAAATCTGTTCCGTAAAAAATCGGAATGAATCATTGCAGCTGATTTGGTCGCGTAGCCGGATTGGATTCATCATGCGCGTGTTCCCGGAAGACATGCTGAGCAATTCGGAAGTGGCCCAAACCCCCGCAACACCCTCTTAGGGTGCAGTCTGCAGTCACAAAGAGCTGGCACTGTCTCTCTCTCTCTCTCGCTCTTTATATTTTGCAAAACTCGCATTCATCCTCCTTGCGGCCGACCTTTGTTTACGTTTTGCATTTCCTTATGGAAGAGAGGGAATAGTCGCGCAATCAGGATTGGCATGTGAGAGAGAAAGTAAATGAGAAGAGGAATGGCCAAGGAGAATAGAGGGAATAAGGACTTTAAGGAGTGGTAGTGAGTGATGAACGCCAGGAGGGGAAAAACGTGCTAGCGAGGGAATTATGAATGAGAGGGGATGTAGTAAGTGGCAGAGTGAGCGAATGCTGAATCAGAAGTGGAGTCAGTGAGTGCCATTGACAGGTCCAAGGCGTTTATAAACGATTGTCCACTCTATCCTCTTTGGCACAAATGTTGAGTAGAACAAACAACTCACACACACACAAATCCCATGAATGGCTGCAAATGTGAGAGTGAGTGCTGGTGTGTGTGTGTTTGAGATGAGTCATCTGGCCGTGATGATGTTCCATTTCATACAGCGGCCCGATGACGGGGCGGCAAAATATATAATTAAACGCAAAGGTAGGAAAAAAACACAAGCAAAAACAGAGTGAAAAGTGAACCTCGAACTGGCTTGAGCAATACCTTCTTAACAAGAAGTTGTTTTAAATATTAAAAAGTCCAACATACCCTGAGAGTACGGGGTATGATATCTTCTGACACACAAAAAAATGGATGGAAGATTAAAGAAAACTGACGAATGCCAGTGATGTGACTCCACCATACTGTATGACTCCACACATACACATAAACACATACCATGCAATTCCTAACGAATATACATGCATACATAGTTACTCCAATTGCAAAACAAACTTGTCCACTCAATTGAAGTTATTTCTTTATGTTCCTTTGTAGCCGCACCAAAGCGACAGAGAAGGCTGACAGCAAGCGAGTGAGAGGTGCGACAGAGCAAGAGAGCCGATCAACGGCTAAGAATAAGAGCAGCAGACAACACACAGAGAGATAGAGAGAGCGAGAGCGATGATAATGAACGTCGCAGCGACAAAGAAGAGCTGCCATTTGGCGGTGCTGTCGGTCATAGTCCTGGCCTTGATGCACGCCTCCCTGGTGCAGTGCCAGTTGGCGGGAAAGCTGGTCCAGAATCCATGCAGTGGCAAGGACAAGTGCCACACATGCATCCAGACCCAGAGCTGTGCGTGGTGCATGCAGCCAAACTTTGAGGGGCGATCGCGCTGTTTCCAGCACACTTCGCCGGATGTCTGTCCCGAGCAGTTCGTCTGGAATCCCGACACCTCGGAGCAAATTCTCATCAACAAGAACCTGACGCTAGCTGGCGAGAGTCATGCCTATGGCTCGGCCGGTGGCTTCAGCGCGGCCGGCGGCGCCGCCAATGGCGGTGGTCAGTACATCTCTGGAGGCAGCTCCTATCACCAGAGCTCCTCTTCTTCCTCCTCCAGCTCTAGCGCCAGTTCATATGGCTCCCAATACTCTGGATGGTCGGCCAGCTCCGGCGAGATTGTCCAAATCAAACCACAGTCTGTTAACCTGAAGTTGCGCATCAGTGAGTCAGTCCGGGATCTACATTAGAAGCCCTACCCTAATCCGGCGGCTGTCTCTTCTGTTAACAGATCAAGTCCACAACCTGAAGGTGAGCTACACACAGGCCGAGGGCTATCCCGTGGATCTCTACTACTTAATGGACCTTTCCAAGTCCATGGAGGATGACAAAGAGAAGCTCTCCGCCCTGGGTGACAAGCTGTCGGAGACCATGAAGAGCATCACATCGAATTTCCGCCTCGGTTTCGGTTCGTTTGTGGACAAGGTGCTCATGCCCTATGTGTCCACCATTCCCAAGAAGTAAGTACAATCCGAGATGGAAAAAAAATTAAGTTTTAGGATTTAGTGTTAGTTTAAAGCACCACCTAAGCAGTACAAGTATCAGCTTTTTGATGGATTGGCCAAAACTGCCGTGACTCATGAGTAATTTCCTGGAGCCCGGCGCTGATTGTTTACGAATCTATATAGTCGATGATTGGATCATAAGTATGAGTAATTGTTAAGTTAGTCTAAGACCGAACGCAGCTTCAAGAATTTTCGCCATAACAAATCAAAGCCTCCCTCCTTTTAGTAGAATTTCCATTCTAAAAAATTTCTAACTCAAAATAGACATTTAATATTGATCTAACGAAATCATTTAATCTGCAGTTTCGCGGCTATAGGATGGTTATATTCTTATTAATAAATATCCCTATAGTATGTACTATCTGTCTGATGTACATACTCGCATATACATACATACTATTTACTTATGTCTAAGCTTTATATAATATAAACAGACTTTTAATCTAATTTATATTATTTTATTTAATTAATTAACTAACTTTTGATAATTTATATGATATATATATATGTATACCATATACCATGAACACCACCACCACCAACAACAACAAACTACAACAACAACACCATCCCAATGAACGAATTTGAATCCGAATCGGAATCTGTAGACTCGAGCATCCCTGCGATAACTGCAAGGCTCCCTATGGTTACCGCAATCACATGCCACTCAACAATAACACCGAAAGCTTCTCTGTAAGAGACAAATTAATCAATCTATAACTATATATATATATAGATGTGTACATATACCAGCTATGCCTGCACCAAATATATTCATATCCATATCCCTACTCATTTCTTGCTTCTGTTTGTGGCGTCCTTCTAACTCTATAACTATTACTTATAACATATAGTACATATTTATGTTCCTGCTTATGATAATTATGCTATGTATACTGGTATACTACCACTATATTTTTATTTATTATATTCCGCACCTAGATCGTAAGAGCTATATATCATTAAGTGTGTGCGTCATTCAAGCACATGGATTGGGAGGGGGATCTATTATACAGCATACATACATATATAAATCGTACTGCATTCGTATCGTACTCGTATCGTATTTTTTATCGTAATTTAATGCACTTACTCGATGTCGTCTAAACATTTTTATACAAATTTTCTTTTGTGTTTCTCTCTCTCTCTCTCTTTCTCTATATCTCTCATTTGTATCACTCTTTCTATACCGCTATGTCACTATATACTCCTTCCTAAATATTACACAAAATTTCAAAAAATAAAAAATAAAAACAAAATTAGCCTGGAGGAGCCATGCCCCAAATGCGCTGCTCCCTATGGCTATCGAAACATCATGGGCCTGAGCACGGACACATATAGATTCTCTGTAAGTCGTCGTCATGCGCCAAATCCAAACCTATATCGGATTGGATCGGATCTAACACGCGCCCAAAACAAAAACATAACATACATATTTGGCATTGCATTAGCACCCCATTTAACATACTATTTTTTATATTTTATTTATTATTTCTTC
This sequence comes from Drosophila algonquin, assembly GCA_035041765.1. Classification (NCBI taxonomy): domain Eukaryota; kingdom Metazoa; phylum Arthropoda; class Insecta; order Diptera; family Drosophilidae; genus Drosophila; species Drosophila algonquin. Next base: position 2,629,056 of record JAWNKY010000209.1, on the reverse strand, counting down.
TAATTTAAATTTAAAATTTTAATTTTGATAGTTTGCACGTTGCATGGGCTTGTATTTGGTTTTGGCACGCTACTTATCTATGTATATCTAATTCTATATATATTTATGCTTGATATATGTATGTATGAATGGGTATTGGAACGAATCTTTGTTGCATTGCGTGCAATTTTTGTTGCTATCTATTTAACACCTTCATATATCCTCTCCCACTCCCTCTCCCAGTAGTGGCACTATGATCGCTCAAACTGAGATTCAGTATGCAAGACTATGGCCTCTGGAATGTTCCGGATAGACTGTCTAGCAGTCCTTCGCTTTAAGATCAGGACTGAGCAATATTATATATTTTTACCTATATTTTTGCCTACATATGCTCGTTATATTGCTAAGAATATGAGGTCGACTATGATGTCATGAAACCTTAGAACCGATTGAATTTCGAATATCGTTATGTATATATGGCTTCTATGGAAACCCTTGTTTCTTGATAGTAGAACCTTGAACAGAGTAACAGTTCGTCATGTATGCACAGTATATCTTATCAGGCCGACACCCCTTATCTTGACTAATATTGATAGAAGCTGGTCTAAAAATCTACCTCTCACTTACCCCCTTCTCCCTCTCTCACTTTCACTTGCTTTCCCTTTGGCTAACTGCATGAACACACTGCTAAAACCCTAACCAACAACGATCCAACCAAAGCTAATCCTGTTTTTTATTCGCCTGAACGCAGAACGAGGTGAAAGATGCGGCTGTATCTGGTAATCTCGATGCGCCGGAAGGCGGATTCGATGCCATTATGCAGGCCATTGCCTGCCGCCAGCAGGTAGGATGGCGTGAGCAAGCTCGTCGCCTGCTCGTCTTCTCTACGGACGCTGGCTTCCATTATGCGGGCGATGGCAAACTGGGCGGTGTGATAGCGCCGAACGATGGCGAATGCCATCTGGATCTGCAGGGCATGTACACGCATTCGGTGATTCAGGACTATCCAAGTATCTCGCAAATCAACCAGAAGGTCAAGGAGAATGCCATCAACATAATCTTTGCGGTGACCAATTCGCAGTATACCGTGTACGAGAAACTAGCCGCCCACGTTCAGGGCTCCTCGGCGGCCATCCTCTCGAATGATTCGTCCAATGTGGTCGATCTGGTGCAAAAAGAGTACAATGTGAGTGAATCATAACACTTTATACTCTCTAAACTCTTTCAACTCCCGCTATAAACAATTACAGAAAATCTCCTCGTCGGTAGAGATGAAGGACAATGCCACGGGCGACGTGAAGATAACGTACTTCTCCTCCTGTTTGACAAACGGACCCGAGATCCAGACCTCCAAATGCGATAACCTCACAGTGGGCAAGCAGGTGAGCTTCACGGCCCAGATTCAGGTGTTGAAGTGCCCGGAGGATCCACGCGACTGGAATCAAGTTATCCAGATATATCCCGTTGGCATCAACGAGAGCATGGTGATTAATCTGGAAATGCTATGCTCGTGCCCCTGCGAACATCCCGGCTCCATTGGGTATGAGGAGCATTCGCCGCACTGCAACAATTTCGGCACCTACATGTGCGGAATCTGTGACTGTGGCGAGCATCATTTTGGCAACACCTGCGAGTGTTCCGTATCGGACATGAACTCGACGATCAACAACGATGCCAGCTGCCGGGCGGACAACACCACCAATGTGGACTGCAGCGGGCGCGGCAATTGCGTGTGCGGCTTCTGTGAGTGCTTCAAACGACCCAATCCCGAGGAGGTAATCACCGGCAAGTTCTGCGAATGCGAGAACTTTAGCTGTGAGCGTAACAAGAACCAGCTATGCTCTGGACCCGATCACGGCACCTGCGATTGCGGCCGTTGTGTATGCAAGCCCGGATGGACCGGCAGTAGCTGTGCCTGCCAGGCCTCGAACGACACCTGCATACCGCCGGGCGGTGGCGAGCTCTGCTCTGGTCACGGAACCTGCGAGTGTGGCGTCTGCAAGTGCACGGCCAACGACCAAGGTCGCTACTCTGGCCGCCACTGTGAGAAGTGCCCAACATGCTCAGGCCGCTGTCAGGAGCTAAAGGATTGCGTACAGTGCCAGATGTACCACACCGGAGTGCTGAAGAACGTGGATGACTGTGCCCGCAACTGCACGGCCTTCACACCGGTGGGCGTTGAGAAGGTGACCATTGACGAGCACAAGGACGAGCAGATGTGCACATTTTTCGACGAAGATGACTGCAAGTTCATGTTCAAGTACAGCGAACAGGGTGAGCTTGTGGTCCATGCCCAGGAGGAGAAGGAGTGCCCACCCAAGGTCTTCATGCTGGGCATTGTGCTTGGAGTTATCGCCGCCATTGTGCTCGTTGGCCTCGCCATTCTCATGCTCTGGAAGCTCCTCACCACCATACACGATCGCCGTGAATTTGCCCGCTTCGAGAAGGAAAGCTCGAATGCCAAATGGAATGCGGTAAATACTCAAAAATACTTGCTCATGCTTCCGTTCGTTTTTCTGATGATCTGTCCGACTTCCTTTTTGTTTCAGGGCGAGAATCCAATTTACAAGCAGGCCACCTCCACCTTCAAGAATCCCATGTATGCGGGAAAATAATCAAATCAACTGAATTCACTATCCACCTTCTAACTAAATATTAGTGAAAAATTCTGTGTCATCCATGGATGGATTGTTTGTGCCTGGGGAGAGACACCAGACACGAGAGTCCTGTGCCTGTGTCTCTTCCCCAATTAATATCTAAATCTAAATCTGTTGAAGTCAACTGCCACTGAAACGCGTTCTAAACTAAGTCAAATTTATATATACAGCTATAGAGATGTATAGAGATATATATATACCCCGCCCCCCCAACAGCAACCCTTCGAGGGCAGCCTTTATACAATGCGTATACTTAACGAGCAAACGATGTGTGCCTTGCTATACAATTTTTTAGACTTTTAAATCCATATATACCTACATACATATGTACATATGTATACTCGTATACATAGAGCCAACAGAAACAGACAGCACAAACAAACAGCCAAGAAAATCAACTACGAAACGATTATTATTAGGGATATGATTATGATTAATGTGTAACATCTGTGTTCAGCAGTTCAGTAGAGATACCAGACCCCCAACCCACTGACCACCCATCATTTATCCAGCCAGCACATGACTTTTTTTTGTATTTTATTTCTAATTATTTGTTTCTTATAATTTTTATTATATTGATTTTGATATTCTTTCAAATGATTTTTTTCGAACGCTTGTATATTAGTTTTAAAGCGTTTTAATGTGTGTTTTTTACGTTCTATATACATTTACATATATATTTGTATGTGTATCACTCTTTTAAAGGCAATATTGCAAATTGTATTGAAAACTACTTAACTCCCTGCCAAACCGCACCAAAACGGCCCCCACCCTCTGATGTCTTAATGTGTTTCTTCTGTTTAAAAAAAATATAAAAAAAACTCTAACTTTACAATTTTAATATTTAAGCGTATATTAACATTTAAGCTTTTGTAATTGTTAATTTAAAATGCAAGAGTGCGACCGGGACTTTGATTTCTATATGATTTTCATTTTGTTTTGGAGTCATTTTGTACGTTTTTAATTTTTTTTATTTATGAGAACATAGAGATAGTCTCTTTTGTGTGTGTTTTGTTTTTAATTGATTTTCGTTCATTAATACTACTATATAAATAATATATCTTTTGCCATTTGTACTGATTACTGATTAACATTTTAAAAGTAAAACAAACGAACGAAAACATTTGTATAAACAAAACAAAAATAAGCAAAAAAAAAGCGTAAAACATTTTGGAATCATTTTATTTAACGAATACCACTGGCTATATACAATGGATGAGAAGAAAAGGTCATTTAAAAGAAATTTAAATCAAATTGTTTGACGCTAATTTTAGAGGAAATAAAATAAAACGAAAAACAAAAGTAAAACGAATTTTCGGGATGTACTGTTTTAATATGTCAAAGTCCAGTCAAGACAGGAAGGGAAAGGGGCGAAGGATAGAAGAACCCAACGAATCTATATAGATATTCCTCCTGATCTAAATTTACTATTCGTTTACGTGTGGGAACAGCCATCAGTTGTGTGATTTCGGGTATGGTATGGTACGGATGCATATATTTACAGCACACATATATGGTATATATGCATTTCTATATATCAATCGATTGTGTCGCTATTCTGTAGAAGGGGTGTTTTCTTTGCTCTCTAAGTACACCATAGCGAATGGTATTGAATGGGGGAGGGCCTTACAATATCTTGAGTTGCCATGCCCCGCGATCTGTGTTTGCGTGGCATGGCATTGGCAATGAGTGTAGAATCTCGTGGGCTTGCTAGCGCGCTGGCGATGACATAAAGCGGATGAGCGCTGTGGTGGGAACTCAACTTAAGTACGGTATAAAAACGTGTATATCCAGAGGTCCTGTCACTGAGGATTGGACATGGACATGAGACACGGTGTGGATGTGTGTGTAGGTTCCTGCAATCAGAGAATCACGGTCTCTTGGAGCACCTTATGTCTATTCTATTACCCTGTTACAATATTTCAATTTTTCGTAAACATGAATGTTATTAGGGGCACCATCATCCGCTTTACGCATGGTTACTGCGATGCCAGTTTGTGCATTCCCTGATTGTTAACTTGACTTGGATTGGTCTTGGGTCTGGGGCCCAGAATCGGCCTGAGCCTGTCTGTGGCTTCTGTGCGTCTCAGTGAAATATGAGATCCGCATCGGGGGCGCCCTTTTGGTGTTTGAACTTGTGTCTGTTGGGCTTCTGGTAGTAGCTTTGAGTGAAATTTCGATGCTGCGGCGGCAGTAGCGACTCCTGATAGTCCTCCTCCTCAATGCGCTCGGTGATGTTCAGAGTAAGGCGCTTCACCTTCTCCTTCTCCTCGCGTATTTTCTGCTCTTGCATCTTCAGATTGATGGCCAAGTGCGAGTCTGAGGCACAGACAAACGATTTAAACTGCTGCTTTCCGCCCCTGTTTCCGCGCACCATCAGCACAAATGGAACAGCTGCCGCTCCTGCTGCCGCTGGCGGCCCTCCTGCATTTCCCGCGCCTCCTGCACTTCCGGACGGTGTCTTGCCAGAGCCCTCGGGCAGATCGGGTGCTGGCGAGCGAGGAGGCAGGTCTGGACAGCTGACTACCTTTGAGATCTGGCCAGCTGTGATCTGCTCGTACGACTTCTTCTGCAGACGGGCCATCATGGGTACGGGTATGTCCTTGGCAGTAGCCTTGACGGGCTCCTTTAGCCGTTCTTGGTACGAATCGGTAGTCATTCGTTCGTATTGCTGCTCGAAATCCAAGTCCTCCTTGGACCATTCCGGCGGTGGAGGAGGTCCCAGTGGCACATCTGTCTCATTTTCTGTACATTCGTTGCTCTGCTCCGGCTCCAGGCCGGCAGCCTGACGCTCTCGCTGATCGTTTGAGGAGCCTGAATCCTCATCAGTGGGCTGGAAAAATTCTCAAAGCCGTGAATAATCGAATGGAAGCAAGAGAATTCTTATCTACTTACGCCCTCGTCCAGCTCACTGATCTCGTTGGTGCTCGATAGATTGGGATCGCTGGCATGCGATTTCAGGTGAGGGAAGAGCCTCTCCTGCAACTGATCTATGGCTTCCTTGGCCTGCTCTAGACTAGTGTACAGCTTCAGCTTGGGACGGACGGCGCCCAGACAGTCGCGATATGTGTGATCGACCAGTATGGGAAAGAGATCCGCAGAGCTCTCATTATCCCTGCAGAAGACGGGGTGGGACTTCTTGAACCAGTAATAGTGCTGGAAAAACACCAGGAAATAGTCCAGCCTGAAACAAACAAGCAAGAAAGTGGATGAGTGATTGGTAGGCGTCTCCTCCTCCCCTCTCATTCTTGGCTCCACTTACTTCTTCCGCGTGGCCTGACTGGTGAAGTAAGGGCCGCAGGTGTCGAGCAGCATGCAGGCCAGCTTCAGACGAAACAGGCTATCTGGCGGATCCAACGGCGACACCACACTCTGATCCGTGGACACACCTAACGAGATAATCGAATACAGAGTATTCAGAATGTGTGTGGACTCCACCAACTTGTAGTTGTACATTTCACCCAAATACTTGGCCATGGCTATACGACGCTGGGCCATGCGTGGCGAATGGATCTCGAGGCCGGCGCGTATGTCCTCGAACACATTGTCAATGACAATGGTGACGGCCCGGGGCTGGTACGAGCTGAGGCCGGACACCAGATCGGCCAAGCATCGGATGAGCGGAAAGCGCAAAAGAAATGCTTTGCTGAGGCACTTAATGGCATAGCCGCTGGTATCCGGATCCAGCCAATCGATGCGACGCAGCATTTTGATGCACCGTTCGACGTTCTGCTTGCACAGCTCCTCGAAGATCAGGTGGCGTATGTACTCGTGAATGACGGGTCGGGGCGCTGACTCGCGTTTAGACGACTCTGGCGGCTTCACCAGATAGTAGACACTCTCAATTTGGGCAGCATGACGCGAGTCCATGGCCGTGGCCAGTTTCAGGCGGAGCATCTGGTCGAGGAAGACGTTCATAAGCAGACGGGAGTCGCGACAATTGTACAGATAGACACCGGTAACCTCCACAAATGCGCAGGCCATCTCGATTTGATGATGCTGAAAGTCGCGCAGCAGCATCTTGAGGCATCCGAGGGCGTCGAACTTCTTGAAGAGCCCGAATTTCACTTGCTCCCCAATGAAGCGCACTATCTTTAGCTTGGACTCGATATTCAGTTGATTCTTTTTGCGTATATGCCACTTGAACTCCTTCCGCAGCAGGTCGGACAGTTCAGCGGCCACGTCTGTGTTGCACATATGAACGATGGCCATGAAGCGCGACAGATAGGGCAGGATATCCAGGCGGGTGCGCTGCACCGAGAATATCGTTCGGGTCAGCTTCTTGCGCTGGTGCTTTGTGTTGAAGTTGAGCAGAAATTCGATGGCGGCCGAGTCGATGAGCTCCTTGTTGACGCAGTTGAAGAGATTTACGAGGAATATATCGAATTGCTGGCGGATCTGTTGCTGTGTCTGGGCCGTGGTCTGGGGCTGGCTTTGCAGCTGCTGGCGTCCCAGTTCCATTAAGGCGCTGCACATCTTCTGCGGCTTCAAGTCGTTTGACGAGGAGCCCGTGGGTGCCAGCAGTGGTGGAGTGCTTGGCGGCATCTGGTCATCGGCTATATTTTCAGACGGTGGATCCGAATTGGTGGAGGGTGGATCGTCGATATCCATTTCGGCGTCTAAATTGGCATCGATGGCCTCTTCGGTCAACTCGCTGGGCTCTTCCATTGTCTCTAGGTCCACCTTGGGGGCGGAGAAGTCGGGTAGGAACTGGCGCAGATCAGGCAGATCTGTGTAAAAGGCACGTGTTTCCTCATCGCCCCAAGGATCGAGCACACCAAAGGTTGCACTGTCCAGCATATTGTCAATCACTGTACCAGGACTGCAGCACTCAGATTCCTTGGCCAGCTCCGGCAGCGGCTCGGCCAACAGCTCTGACAGGGTCTGGGCGGATGCTAGCAGCTTGTCAAAGCTCGCCTGCATCATTTCGCACTTCTCGCGCTTCTCCGAAGAGATCTCGCCCTTGCACTCCATCGTACGACGTATGTTCTTGGTCATGTTCATCAGTTCGGTCTGCTCGGCCAGGACATGCTTGCACAGGGCCTTGAAGTAGCCCTTGAGCATGGTGCGTAGGTTTGCCTGCTTGTCCGCTGCCAAAAAATCGGATTTCGGCACCTCAACGCCGTACTTAAGAGCCAACTGCTGCATTTTCTGCGGCACCAGGCCAGCATACTCCTCGCCGCAGTGACGGCAAAACGAGAGTATAATGGAGAAGTTGTTATGACCGTCCTTGTCTTGACCGATTAGCTGGACCAGTACCATGCCTAGCAGTGCCAGGCCGGGCTTCATCTGGATAACACCAGAGCTAATCAGCTCGGCAAAGAGGCGCAGATCGACGCGCAGCTTGCTCGGGTTGCTGATCTTCTCGGCCTTGATGTTTAGCACCTTTTGCCAAGCCTCCAGAAAGTGCGTATCGAAGTCCACATAGGTGGCGTGCAGGCGTGAGGATAGCATCACCACCGAAGGCACATCGTTCATCTTGAGCTTGGCCTCCGCCAGGGCGGCACAGATCTCCGAAATATACTTGCTCAGATTCAAGGCAGACAGCTCACGGAGCAGCGGCTCCAGCTGCGTGGTGGTGAACATTTTCAGCTTCTTCACAAACGCCGTGTTCTTTTTGAGACTGGAGTCGAGGCGGGCAAAAACTCCTCGCCGGGCAGCTCAATGTTGGCATTTTGCTGACGCATCAGCCGCTTGCTCTCGATTTTCTCACCCAGCTCGTGGATGAACAGCCGCAACTCTTCTCGCTCCTCTGCCTCTTTGGCAGCCTCATCACCACCGTTCGGCGACGCCTCTGGTGCTGCTGCTGATGTTGTTGTGGTGGCGGCCGCGGCATGGGAAATTGAGTTTGTTGTGGCGGTTTCCGGTATCTCTACCGGCCTCGCTTCTACAGTTGGGCCCGACTTGCTAGCGGGCATGGCGGAAAATTTAATATAATTTGCCTCACGCTAGCCTCGATGTTGTTGTTTTACGGGAAATCGTATCTGTTAGGCAAGAAATTTGTTTCATTTAGTGTTGGATGTTAAACATATATATAAATATATATCGATATGTATTTCTGATAATATATTTGTAGGTTACATACTATTTTGCAATTCTATCGATGGAAAAGGTGCATATCTAGGAAAGTACCAAGATTATGGAACAAAATCGAACGAACTAAAATAACGACCCAATTCATTGAATACAAATAAATGAACGAACAAATTTAGTAATTAATAAATTGAATTAATTCTATAGTGTGTTTTAGAGATGAGCATACCTGGAACTATTTATCGTGTCTACCACTGATCGCTGTTTTGTAGAACACTTCGATAAGTATCAGCTGGCTAGTCCAGCCAGCCCAGCTAGTCGAGAATTTCAGTACTAAAATTCTATATAAATTTGGTTTTGAATGTCAAATTAACTTAAATTACAACGAGCTTATAATCTGTGAGTTAAGTTAACGCGAAACCTGGTACGTCTTTTCGGAATATTCAATTATGTTTTCGCTTTTCAGCACATTTTTTTACTTTTCTTCCTATCAATTTTAATAACTATACTAATAACGAAGCAATAGCAGATGAAAAATCCAATTTATCCAAATTATGGCTGAGAGGAAATGTACAAATATCCTTAAAAAAATACCTTAAATTAAAGAGAAAAAAAAGAGGAAGAAGGGGAAAAAGAAATAGAAAGAACTCTCGGAAAGTCTAAAAGGGCATGGCTAAAAAGAAACAATGAATATAATCATAGAGTCTTCTTTATCCATTTAACTGTTGATTTTTATAATACGGTTGATTTAACAAATTTGGTTGCTTTCCTCGTCAGCAAATGCGTTTGCAGGTGTCTGGCGTATTGGCGTCTATTCGATATTGACAGTCACAGCCGTGACCGTGAGTAGATGAACATCTCTAGAAACTGAAATCGATTACAAAATCGATTCGAGTGAATTTCTGTGCATATGTGAATGGTTCGCGCCCTGTGAAGAAGAAGAAGCGGCCGTTATAATTTTCTATCTGTTCTTATATTCTTTAATTCCTATTTAAAAAAATGAAAAATCTTAGCATTCGTTTCACAATCAATCAAACTACGATATTTCACACAAGCAACAAAACTAGCAGAAATATATATACAGAAATCTGTAGAGGACAGAAATTGGACGGAAAGACAGCCCCGTCATGTATCAAAACCAATTTATATTTTCAAGAGAGCGACGCACCTTTGGGCGCCAACCCCGGTTCCAGGACCGCAATGAACTGATGGTCAGTGTCCATCCCAGTGGTAGATTACGCCTGAAGTACATTTTACGCGATCCGACAGTGGATCCCACGCAGCTCACCCCTCAGATGGCTCTTAGTATCATCGAGACGGAGAATGTGAGCCACGACTATCATGGGATGTACCATTACGAGGGCGGCTGGCCCAAGGAGGTGAACATCAACGACGAAGAGCAGACTTTGCGCCATCGCAAGAAAGTGGAGCGCGAGGACAGCTGGGGCGAACAGGTCTCCCACATGATACGCGCCATGATGACTGTGGCCGAGCAGAACAACGCTATCAACATTTATCAAAACTTCTTTACCGATTTGAACCCAGACCTGGCTGCTGACATCCGTCAGAGCTTTATAGCGCGCGTGGTGAATGTGTTTCACGATGTCTTGTTGCCACCGCGCCAATTGACCCTCATCGACTGGGTGCCCAATAACGAAACGCAGTTTATGGCCCAATTCACGAACCAGTACCGGCTGAATGTGGAAGCGGATAAGCTGGTCACAGGCGAGACTTTGTATGGCAGCGCCAATGCCTTCTACATCTGGGAATTGAACAATCCGCTCAAGCCGAAGTTGTACTACGACAGTTACGAAGTGGTCACGCGTGCCAAGATCTGTCCCAAGGACGAGAACAACCTGGCTGGCGGCACATGGTCGGGCAAGGTATGCATCTGGAACACCTTCAAGAGTGGCATGCCGCTACGCATCTGTCCGCTGGAGACGGCCCATCGCGAAAGCACCAGGGCCCTTTGCTGGGTGCACTCCAAGTCCAACACAGAGTTCTATACAGGCTCCCTGGACGGCTCTATCAAGTACTGGGACACACGCGACCTCATGATGCCCGTGCACGAGCTGCTGCTGGAACCGCTAGCGGGGGAGCCCCAGATTCGCCAAAACACTCATGGAGTGACGGTGCTTGAGTTTGAGTACACCATTCCCGTGCGCTTCATCATTGGCAGCGACATGGGCTGCATATTTGTGGGTAACCGCAAGGGCATGACCCCCCAGGAGACGCTGCTGGCCCACTATCAACTGTTTGCCGGTCCCGTGCGCACTATCCATCGGAATCCGTTCTTCGTGAAGAACTTCGTGGTGACTGGGGACTGGCGGGCGCGCGTTTGGTCCGAGGAGTCCAAGGATGGACCCACTACAATGTATTTCAGGAAAAAGTCCCAGGTCATCTGCGCGGCCTGGAGCACGGGCCGCTGTTCCCTCTTCGTTACTGGCGATAACAAGGGCGTGGTGGACTTCTGGGACCTACTGTTACATCAGCGTCTCCCCATCTTCAGCATGAGCTTTGGTTCAGCGATCAAGGACGTGGTCTTTCGCTCGGAGGGTTCACTCTTAGCCGTTGCCCTGGCCAATGGCGATACGAAGATCCTTTTGCTGGCCGATGCCATGAAGTCGGCCACCGGCAAAGAGAAGGCCCTCATAGCTGCCGTAAGCGGTCTCTGGCTAAGGTTCTGTTTTCATCTCATTTAAATTGTTGTCTCCCCCTCCACGCAGATGTTTGAGCGTGAGATCTCGCGCAGCAAAATTCTGGAGGCACGCGTCGAGGAAATGAAGCTGAAGCGCCGCACTCTGTTACTAGCCGAGGAGCAGCTCGCCGAAACCCCTAACGTGGTGAACGAATTAACACTGGAGCTGGATCCCGATAATCCCGATCAGTTTGTTCAGCTAATCGAAAACGACGATCAATTCCGCATGGCCATAGCCGACTTCCAAGACGTGCTGCTCACCGTGGAGCTCAAGCGTTCGAAACGCATTGTAGTCATGGAACGCACAGACTTCGAGCAGCACTATATAAATGAGGCTGCGGATTCATCTGTGGGGTCCCAAGATTTTAGCGCAGAGACTCCCGAACTGAAAAAAAAGATAGAAGGTGCAAAAGCCAAGTAAACACACCGACACCCTAGCACCCAGGCACCCAGGAGGCACTCTGGCACTTGGGCCTTTTCCCACTGCACACTGCTCAACGAGTCATTCAGATTTATGGCGACTTTATTATGACCCACACAATTAGCATTAAAGCATTTAAGTAACAACCTTTTTAACATCTAAATTGAGCTTTCTGAATTCCCATTTCTCAAAGAAATGATCTACGATTATACACACAATGTAGTTAAAAGAAATTAATTATAAACAACAGCCGAAACAGAGACAGAAAAAAAAACAAAAATAATAAAGCTCTACGACCTAAGCAGAGTGTAAGCAGAGTGCTGTTCGCTGCTGTACTCTCGTGCGAGTATTCCTACTCTCTGACGCGGTTAGGGCTTTCCTTTACATTTCACCCCGTTCTAGTACTTGTCGGTGTCGACGCCAGTGTCGATGAAATCGTTTACCAGTCGCATTGCCTTGCGAGGAATGAGTCGTCCGACCTTCTCCAGCGTCAGATAGCTACGTGGAATGGCTGCTTCTCCAGGCCCTCGCGCTGGGCCTGAATTATGGAAGCGGCCGCCGCATCGGGGGAAATCAACTTGAACAGGCTAGGAAATCGGTAGCGGGGATTCTTGCACAAACCAGTATCGATCATGTACGGATAGATGGTGGTCAGTTTTACCTGGAACCAGAAAAAGAACAAACTTTCAATTCAAGCCGTGGAGTCAGGAAGGGACCAGGCCACACATACGTTGTTCTGGGGATTCTTCTGGCGCAGCTCCTCGGTGAGGGCGGCCATATAGCCACGGACAGCGAACTTGGTGCCACAATAGGGCACCAGATTGATGAGACCAAAGAGTCCGGCACAGGACGAAAGGGCCACAATGCTGCCTTCGTTGCGCTCAACCATGTCGGGCAGGAAGGACTGAATCATCTGAAGAATGAGAGAGGATCAATGAGGATCCCACATCCAATACAACCGAAAAGCCTTACCCAGAAATGAGAGATCACATTGATGTCGTACATGAGACGAATCTCGTTCTCTGTGTGCTCCAAAAGGGGATGACAGGGCATGATGCCGGCATTGTTAACCACCACATGGATGAAGCCGTGCTCCTTGCGTACCTTCTGGGCCAACTCCAGCAGCTCCTCACGCTTTGTCACATTGCACACATAGCCGAAGGCCTTGCCGCCCTTCTGCTTGATATCCTTCACTGTCTGGTTGTTGGTCTGCTCGTTTACGTCCCAACAGATGACGGTTGCGCCCAAGGCGGCGTACTGCAGAGCCATCTGCTTGCCCATGCCATGGCCAGAGCCGGTGATCAGCACAAACTTTCCGTTCACATTCTCCTGCGGCTTTGTCTGGAAAAGGCCAACTATCGACTCGACTATTGCCAGCCAGAACTTGACAATCAGCATCACAATATCCACCACTAGCAGCACAATGTTGTAGATGTCGCTGCTATTTGTGGTGCCGCTACCGTTACCATTGTTGCGGGCATTGCCAGCGCTAAAAAAGTGGAGATCAGTGGATCAGTGGAATGTTCAGGGTGGTTTGGCCTGGGCCCATGGGAAGTGCGTGTGCCGTTTGATAATTAGACTCTTGATCTTTGCATCATAATTATTAAGTGGGGAGTCGACTCGAATTCGAATGTGGTGGACTGTAATCTACTTCTGTGGAGTGTGTGGACTCTAACTCTTGCCTGACCCATGTCATTTACAGCATACATTTGGTTTGAGTGTGCTTTAATCTCATCAGCAGCGACAATCATCTGACCTTTCCCTTTGTCGTTTGCTTGGAAACGGCATTCAAATTTTCACCAAATGCTTGCAATTCATATCCTAAGCCTGACACCTTTCTTAGACCCTTATTAGTTCTAAGGTCAGTGATACAAATCTCATTATTGTAACGACTTAACAAACAACAACAGAGTTCAGGTTTTTATTCATCATAGAGCCGCTATAGAAATGATTGTTCTGATCTAGCCAGAGTGTCATATGGTTTGGCTGCCTCCTCTTCTCTCCGCCCGTTACTGTGACTGCAGACCGCTGGTCTGAGCTCTGGGCTCCACGCGGAAGTTGTGAGTCGGGGTGGGGCGTTGGAAGAGGGGCTGCCGGGCTCGTCTTTGGTCAGCTTTTTTGCCCCGTACTCGTATTACAATAAAAATGACTGCCTGCAGCTGCGTGAGATCTCTTGATAATGCCGAAACTTTTTCAGATGTTTTGTTGTTTTTCTTTCTGTTACTTGTGAATACACATTCATAGACGAACGGAAGATCAGCCACATATGATATAATATGTGTACATACCCATGGGTCTGGGTATAGACAGATGATCGTGCCATCGGTTGATCAACCCTGACCGTGGCCCCCACCGCTCTCTAGTTCTCTCTGTCCCTCACCCCCAACGAATCTTTTTACCGCTCTTATCGCTGCATTTTTTTCCATTCTATGTATAGGCAATCTATAGCCCATATACTACCTCCCCTGCTACGGAATACCAAAACGAACGCCACATGAAATATGTACATATATAATAGTATATACATTTGTACTTAATAGTTTCAACAATTTTTGTATGCATTTTAAGTAAAAAACTTTTCTATTCCATTCGATTATAGTTATTGTAAATTATGTACTTATATGTACATATATGTATAGAAAGAATATTGGATTTTGGGTCTGAAACTTTTATACATTTTTTATGAATTCAACGGATTTCTCATGTCTAAAATCTACGTCCTTATAAAGTCGATAAGTATTGATTGGTAAGAGCTTATAGCCTTTATCTCTATACAAATAGATCTTTGGTTGATCCTAGATACTACATAAAAATCAACCAAGCGATCATCAACAAAAAACATATCATGTTTCGTGATCAGGCAGAACGACAGCTTATTGAAACCGGCTTCCTGTTCGAATACATATTACATATACATACATATGTATATGATGTACATATGTACGTATCAATTACCAATTTGGTAGCTAGTATCCGCTTATCACGTACGTTATTCTTGGTTCTAATGGGCAGCATTGTACAGCTTGAACAATAAATCCCGATTAGGAGTAATCAGAGCCTATCGGAACTGGAGCGAGTCGATCAGGGTCGATGTCGAGCTCCCTGGGGGCGTTACGCAGTGGCCCGAGCGCAAAGGTTAATCAAATACGCTTACCGGTCATACCAACCGGTTCGATTTGCGGGTTGGCTATTAATCTGCTAACAATAAAAATAATAAAAATGTGGATAATCGCCATTACTTACGACACTGACCCCATTGGACCCTGTGAACCCTGGCCCCATCCGAGGGATTGGCTTCTGGTTCGACCCGTCTGATAAGGAACGGACTCCAACCAAGAACGGCAAATGGTTGTTATCTGGCTCTCTGGTAGAACAGACTATTTTTTTTTTTACTAATTGTACAGCAAATTCCCATGTGCATATACATACTATGTAGTTATGAATTTTTTTTCTGTTTTAGTTTTTTTTTCGCGGTGATAAGATTATTTTGCAGTTGCTAACAGCGGTGTTCGTCCATGTTTGTACGTCTCTTTTTTTTATTTTCCTCACGACAAATTGTACGTATGTACGACCTACATATATTACTGACCTTTGCGACACTTTGGACATGTTGGCGAGGATGTGTGTGTTCAAGGATCGATGGCGGAGGGGTGCTATGTGCTATGTATGCGAGATCGTGGAGCAGAGCAAGAGCAAACCGTTAGCGTCTGTTAACGAATTCGGACTGAGTTTCCACAATAGTAAACACTACGCACCACATGCCGGTCGTATAAGTTATTATTTCAAATATACTCGCAGTCGCACTCACACTCGCACTAACACTCAAAGCTGGAGCACACTCACATTCACATTTACAGTCCCACTCATAAGTAGACACTCGTCCACCAGCACTACCGACAACGACAACGCTGACTAGAGCTACAGCTACAAGCAGAAGCGTTCTATAAACATTGCTCCGACACATGTCGATCCGATCCGATACGATACGATCCGATTTATATGGAACGACGGCGACAGCATGCAACGCCGAATGAATGGGGGTTCGTTAAGATTAGTCCAGCTTTCCAGTGTGTGCGGAGGGTAGTGTGTATATGTGCATGAGTTAACAAGAGTCCGATATTAATAGTACACCAAGATGTGGGGGAGAACTATGTATGTATGTATATCTAGTCCCCCTATTACACTAGGCAGCAAAATTGAAAGTATACCGCATAAAATTATCCAATTTGAATTTGGAAGCTGTCTATTTTCCAGATGGTATGCTGAATCTACAAAGTGTTTCGTCCGATGTATAGCTGCATTTATCAGCTTTTTAGAATTGCAAAGTTCAATACAACCAGATGTAAAATACTTAAGTTATGGATAGAAAAGAATCACTACCCTTTTGAAAAATAGTAAATTAAAATTCATAAGCTTTAATAAAAAAATTAAACCTTAAAAAAATGCATCACAAAAATCTATCAGAAAACGTCGTTTTAGTTCACAGTTGACTAGTGTTATCAGCCATCAAATGCAGTGTTCATGTACCGCGCATACACACAACCAAAGATCTGGAAAGAGTTTAAATTTACGATCCGCAGGTGGGAGCTTCGATAGATGCTTCGCTGAACCACAGAGACGACAAAGAGCAAACTATGGTCAATCTACCCACAGGCACTTCTATACCAAAAAAACGAATGGGTCCATCTGTAAGCGCCAGTGCACAAGCATCAAAATAAAAAATACTTTTCTTTTGAGCACTCCCTCCGCCCAGTCATTACAAAACTGTAACAAAAACTGAGCTAATTAGTACTTTGAGCACTCATTACATCATTCCAGTTCGGGGTAATTCAAAATTTTGGGAAGCAGCGATAAGATTTCATACATGTATTTCGTAACTTACTTTGAAATGCTTATCTTCTTGCCATGCCTGATGATGCAGCATGATGAATCAGTTTTTTTGATACGGTTAAGGTACTAAGTGCACACCTCAAACAGTGAACCCAGAGCCCCAAACAACGCCAGGCAACTCCAGAGGGTGAGTCCGATTTTAAGGTACGATAAGTTCAAAAAGTCAATTAAAACAGCCATGTTCCTTGCATGAACCGTTTAGGGTCCTATGCTCGGATTCTAATTCCGTCTACCATATTATATCTACTACTAACTCCCTTCCTAGTCTTAAATTAATGATTGTCTCATATCTTTCTCGTAATTAGAAATTGCTTAGTTTTTTTTTATTATTTCTACTTTTCTTCGAACACTAGTTTAACACCTATCTTTCCTGCATGTCCGCGATCGATTCGGTTAACGAGTCGCGCGTTATGCGGCAGCGCCCCTCGGTCGGTTGGGTGGGAGGAGGGCTGCGTTCTTGCCTGTGATCCGCGCGTAACAGCTATCTGCTGGTGTCGCTTGGGCCACTTGATGGTGCAGTCATTGCACCAAGAAAAAAACCTTTTTATACCCAAAAATATCACTTGGGTAGAACGCTAAGGAAATGTTTACAATGTGAAATGTAGGTATGCTATAAATAAAATTTAAGCTAAAAATAAATAAGCAACTTTACCAGGCTCCATATTTGATTCCATTTAACAGCCGATGATTAGAAGTTAAAATACCTATTGGGAACGACAATATTAAAACAAAAAGGGCTGAAAGTTTATTGTTCTTTGGGTAGAACAGTATACAAAAAATTTGTTTCTAACAGATACATGACATGGATAGATAGGATCACATTCAGATAGTTTCGAACGCCAGATAGCATTGAGACAAAGAAACAGGGTAAAGGGAGTCGGATTTCAAGATCTACATACTGATATTAATGAGATAGTCCTCATACAACTAACCATATACAAGACAATGCTCTCATGAAACCAAACACCAATCAAATTATTATATCCTTTAAGAGGGAAATCAATCAAAATTCGACCCTTGCTTTGTTTGCTTAGGAAGTCGAAGTTTTGATCATCGATCAATTAAGTATCGCATTGATCATGTTTTGAGTGCTGGTAAACGCGAATGATGCGTACCTTACTTATCATATGGAACGTACTATTTTTAAGCAACATTTTAACCGTGAATTTAGGCATGAATTGTATCATAAAGATCACTGATCGGTGATCGCTGATCAAGTTGTGCTGCTGAACGCGCCCAATGTACAGTCTATTTCTTACTATACATGTTCAATGGTCTGGTGAAACGGAAAATTAGAATCAGTAAAAATTTCCAAAATCAATCTGAATCAATTATCTTCTAGCTGTACCATTAATACTAATACATATGCACGTACATCTGTACGCAACACCACATTGTTCATATGCCCTTTATAGATTCAAGATTCATTCAAAATCAACACGTGAATGCCAAGGGCAGTGTTATCTTGATTCGATCCGAATAAAATCTGTTTCGAGCTATCGGTATCCCGGTCTGGCCTGGCCTGGCCTTCCTTTCCTGCTACTCCAAGTGTTTTTAAGAGTAAATGTTATGTAATGTAATGCCACTGTCTGCTGCACTCATACCGATTCTATGCCAAATCCAGTCCACCTTCCCAGTCATATGAGGCGGTTAGTTAGCTAGTGGCATGTGGCAGTCCGCGTCAGCTCAGCGTCAGCAAGTGCAATGGGAAGCTAAACAATGTGAAACTTGCTTTGGGCGTTGCATGAATGCATTCGATAGATAAACAAGATTCGTGACTATTTGGTTTATGTCTCTGTCTGTGTGGATGCGGCTGGCTAATCGAATAAATTAGCTCACATTACCGGACCGCTCGACTCTGCTTATTGTTTCACTTGACGCTTGCATAAATATGACTACGACTAGATGTGGTCCCCAACTTGCCACTTGCCGACAGATACCGACACCGACACCCACACCGACAGTCGCCAGAACTCAAACCTTCATTTATGGCTCGATGGCAGAGACGAACGTTGCCTCATCTCAGTTGATTTCTTCAGTATTACGTGCCAATTACCCAGACATCTGTTCGCAGAAAAGAATTGCATCTCTGGCATTGGTCGAGGTCACCTTCTGAACCCGGCTTCTCACTCTAATCAAGCGCAGTATCTCTCGTGTATGGGGTGACACCACAGATACCGCTTGGGTCGATTGTACAATAAACCAGCACAAAGAACCCCACCATTTTACGCCCAGATAACGAAAGCAATCCAGAAAATACGAAAACATCTCAGGGTATCCTCTTAACTGGTGACTTACCTTGAATCGAGCAGTGTTTTGGTGTCAGCAATTTCTAAAATACTATGTTTCACCTGTTTTCGGCGTGACCAGCTCCTAAAAATGGGCCATCAACCGAATATGAAGACGCTGCTTCAAGGACCGACTCTGCAGAATGTAGGGGATGATATGATGGCTAACTTTAACTCCATCCTTGACTGTGGGATTGGGTATTGTTATTGGATTTTGGATGGGATGCTGATTATTTCGCTTTCCTTGAAACCAAAGATTATGCACTTAGCTGTGATATATACTCTATAAATCATCACGATTCCTAATATTCTATTATAATAAAAAAAGATGAAAATACGCATGCAAGCATTTTTGGGTCACCCAATTATAGTGAAGCATTGCATCGATTTCCGTTTAACGTACTTTATTTCCCTTATTCACAAAATAATAACTATTGATTATGCACACTTGATATTGTTCCTGCGCCTGTTCGATTCGCTTACACCTGGAGCGTAGAGAAAAAGGAACCGACAGCACTGTCCGTGGGCAGGCACTGGCCAAAGGCTTCAATCAGCAGAGGTTCAGCCGTGACTGTGGCCATGAAGTCCTCCAGCGACACCTGACAGATAGAGGGGTACTACTAAATGTATGAGAAGGGGAGGCATTGTTCTTACCTTGCCATCCTTGTCCAGATCAAACTTCTTGAGGACGATCTCTACCAGATCCTTGACACCCTCATCGGGATCCTCGTCCTGTGGCTGCTTGATCAAGCAGTTCCGCAGCAGCGTAAACATCTCATCCTTGGTGATGAATCCATCCTGATTTAGGTCGTACACCCGAAAACAAAAGCCCGCCCGCTCCGTGGACGTGCCACGTAGAAACGTTGACAGCCCGATGAGCCAGCCCTCGAGTCTCAGGGGCAGGCCCTCGTGTGCCTTGTCCCAGCTGCAGAAGATGCGCTCCATCAGGATCTCCTCGGTGACAATGTCGAATGTACTGTGCAACAGCTCCCGGAACACGATTCGGTCAATGCCCTGCGTGAATGTGGTTGCAGGAATCTGTATACTCGCATCTCAGTGTGAGTGGGGATCCTCAGTAGGACTCACCTCCACGGCCGCATGAGGCTTGGCTATAGCTGCACTAGAAGAGCTGGAGGCCAGCGTCTTGGCCGCATACTGACAGTTTGACACGAGCTTCCGATAGATCCGGCACAGGGCGTCCAGTTCGTCTCTGCATTTTGGATTGGATAGATGGATGCTGTTTCTCGAGACGGATCAGGAACGTCTACTCACTTGCTGAAGCGCGTCTTCTTGCGCAAACTGTCCAGCAGCTTGGGATTGATTTTGCCGCTAAGCTCCTCCATCCTCCTTTGGCGCAGTTGCCGCTTGTTCTGCAGGGCCGCCGTGGCGGCCTTCGACTGTTGGTTGCTCGAGTTACGTTTGCCGCTGGCGAGGAATACCGAGACCGTTTTCAGTATCGTTTTGTTCGCATGTAGTGTGGATCTGCCGGCTGTTGTTGCTCCGGCTCCGCCTGATGTTGCACCACCACCACCGACCCCACCTCCAGCTCCACCCCCAGTTCCGCCCCCACCATTATCACGATTGGGTGTCGGAGTTGGCGAACGACCCTTGGTGGCGCCTGCTTTGCCTGAAACAAAACAAATTTTCAATACATGGCTCTCTCTATGTGTTTGTGTGTTCGGATGGATGGGTTCCCTGTTCCTGTTCCTCTTTATGTGTCAAAGCCAACACGCTCATCCAACCCCACTTGGATTCCGCAGTCACTTCCAATATGTACATACAATACTCGTACGAATAAACGAGTATGTGGATAGGTGGAACAAAAGATAGAGCAAAGGCAAAAAGGCGAAAAATGTAAATGCCCTTCACATCGCATTACATCCGAATGGGTAATGGCTAATGGCACCGTTCACATTCACATTTTGCTCATAAATTGTTTCACCCAGCTCGACTGCAATGAGAATACACTGAGAAAAAAGTAATCCAAGGAACTGCCAGACAGTGAAAAAAACCCCTTTTTCCAAAAAAAAAGAACGAAAATTGGTAGTAGACCATCCATCGATAGTTTGGGTATTCAGGGACATATGGCCATGTAAGTGGGTCCTAGTAATGTGCTGTAGAGGAATTCGAGGGCAGTAAAATGGGTCCTTAGAAACGCTGGATGGGTCCCAAATAATGTAGATGCGTCCTAATGTAGTGTAGATGGGTCTCAAAGTAGTGCAAGTGAATCCCAACGGATACTAGGAGTGTGATTTGATTTCAATTAGTAGTTTAATCAAAAAAACATACACGTCGTGTTTGTTGTGAGTAAGCTTATTACTCATAATAGCAAAAGATTTTGTAGCTTCTTGCATCCAAGCTACACAAATAAATATTGACACATGCTTATAATTAAAGTGAGCACTTTGAAATTCATTTAGATGGGTAAGCCTATAGTTCTCAGCAAAATCTATTTGAATGGCCACATCGTCAGGTCACAAGCAATTTTTTGCTTCCTCAAAATACTCTTTCTGAGCTCTTTGTACAAAAAAATGATTCTGGAAAGAAGGTAATTTTGCTTCCAAATCAATCAAAAGGTCAGAAAATGTAGCAACCGTTTCGGATAGAGCTACATATGTATGTGGTAATCATTTTTCCGCCAATGCTGCCAGCTTATCTGATCCTCCATATTTGATAAATATGCAAGGGTACTGATACTTTAAATCGGTCAATCACTTTTTGCAATTGCTTGTCATGCAATTTTCATTGTAAATATTGCAGCAAACACTTTTTAAAAAGGGTTCAAATTCCCTAGCAAACGTCCGAATTATTTTTGTGCAGCTTTCCAACAGAAAAGAAAAATTGGCATGGTACATGCAAACACACATATTGTGCGGCATTTTATTTATTAGCTTGACGTGTCGTGGGCGCAACTTATAAAAAGTAGACTGGCCTACTTCTGTCCCTGGAAAATCTGTTTTATACAGCTCAAAAGCTTCCGAGACTGTCATGACTGATCATGAATGCTTTGCAATGCATCTTCCTTATACAATTAGTGTGTCTTTTTCCCGGCCGATTGTACACTAACGTTGTAGCTTGCATATAAATTGTCAACCGATTTAATAACATTTTCTTGCAGTGTTCGGTATTAGATTTGTTTTGATTGTCTTGTCCGGGCTGATTATATTTTTTATATAAAACTTCTATCACTTTTAATTTTTTTTTATGGCTTTAGCCAATGTGTGCTTGCATTTGTATGGCTCGTTATTTTTTTTTTGCAGCTGCAATTTCTGCCTGTTTCTTTCTCGACTGACCTTTTCTTATGCGTTCTTTCAGTCTTGTCTGTATTAGGTCATTTCTATCAGCCAACGCTTTCGAATTTTGTCTAGCAGTCAACATTCGTTCCCTGTTTTTGACTCTGTAATTTTGTAGTGTTGTTTTATTTTCTTTCTGCTTTTCTCTCCATCGTTTGCAGGTCTCGCTGTTTTTCTTGCCCCTGGCTTCGCTCATCTAGATTTAAATAATTTATAAGTAATAATTTACAATAAATATTTTTTTTTCGGATTTCAGATTTCGGATTTTCGGATTATTGTTGTATATATATATATATATATTTGATAAAATAAATTTCATCAATTCTCTATAAAAATAGGATATACTTAAGTGCCTGCAACGACTTCTAATTTTTGGGTCTAGGTGGACCTCATCAGAGAAATGCCCATATGTGGGCTCGTCAGCACATGCAAAAGCATAGGGTGAGAATGGGACCACAGCAGAGCCACTTTATGGTCACGAATTTAGAACATATGTACATAGGAGGAAGAGAGAGCTGCTGAATTTTTGGCAGTGCACTCATTTACTCTTTTGCTCACTTTAATTTTACTTCAACTCTCTCCCCTCTTTCTCTCTCTGAGTCTGCCCCATAATGGTGGGGAAGGGAGGCATTGTGTTGTTGTATCGTGCAGACCTAGCGATACTTCATTTGTTCCTTACTCTCGCTCTTGTGTGCAATTCCGTTGCTCAAAATGTTATTATCTTTTGATTACCCAAGAAAAGGGAGTAGCCCTGACATACAGACCCTAGGTCTGCTTGCCAGCCAGACTGGCTGTAGCTATAGCTATTGCCATATCGTTGCCCATACATATATTTATGGTCGCCTCCGCCCTTGGCACTACATATAATTTTATTAGCATTTCCATTTGCTTTCGATGCGTGTCAGTGTCGGCGACGAACCACTGTATGCAACGGTGTAGTGTGCATATATGTATATATGTATGTATATGTACGTATGCATGTATGTAGAGATGTATGCATGTACGTACACACGTATGTATGTAACTGTTGTAATTTGTTGATTTTTAACCATTTGCCCCGATCCGTTGCCCGGTTGCCACACAAACAAATCATGGCTTGGGGCTTTTACTCGAATTCTTTTTCAGGTTGCACGTCCACTGACAGGGGAGCAAATCATGTTTGGACTTGGCAGTCCGTCAACAGCCGCACACACACACACACAAAAACACACACACACGAAGATGCACATGTACTTGGACTTGCCAATTGGTAATGCAACCAATAGTTGGCCAAGGCCTCTCCATCTAAGCAGTTGAGTCGCCCTTGAGCTCTGTTAGATACTCGTACAGTAAATACATGCTCGCACTATAGAATATATCTGCCAAAAAAGGAGCCCCGCTCCACTTAAGGCAAGTCATTTTTATTAACACTTTCTCTCCTTTTTCCCAAATTCAATTAAAACTTTTTCAAGTGATCTTTTCAATGTTCCAGACAGTGGTAGCGGGTCTCTAGATGTGATCTGCATACATATGTACATGTATATGTACTACATGTATCTCTGTAAATTTCCAGCATGTATGCATCTTCCACAGATGGAGGACTATTCAAGACCTATTCAAAGGAAATTATTTACTCGAGCTAAAGAATATTCTTTTTTTGAATTGAACACCATTCTCCTTTATTTCGACACGTCATTGTCAGAGGGTGACGGACACTACTCAGTCTCTCAACTCCGGCTCCGTTTCAGCGTGCGCTGCAATGTATGCTAGGGAATTTTTTACCATATCGGCCGTAATTAAAGTCTACACTCACCACACAGACACACACTTACACAGAGAGAGAGAGGAAGAGATGCACAAATACACACACACACACAAAGAGGGAGAGAGAGAGACAGAGAGTCGTTGTAGAGTTTATAGATCTTTAAAGTAGATACCCATGTCTAGGTTGTTATTTTGATTGCCCGATAGACTCCACGCAGAAGCCTTAAAGCGTGTCCCTTGGCCCTTGGGCTCATTCACAAATGGCAAACGACCAAAAAAAAAGAATCAACAAACTGCAACTTTCCTTTAGTTTCCAAGGCGAACACAGGCCACAGAGCCTCAAGAGGCTCAAAGTGTGTGCTGACAGTCTGCAGGCATTGTCAGTTGGAATAGGTAAGGGTAGGCCTAGGCCCCCAGAAACTCTATTTATAACCACAAACCGAAGGGGGCGGGCCAAACTATTGACAAAACAAGGCCACGAGAAGACGGGATAGCCCAAAACCCAAAAACTTTCATCACTCTGCATCCAACCACCCATTGCATTTATTTTTATTTCCTTTCTATTATATGTTAGTTTTATATTTCTCTGTAACACATTTGATTTTGGTTCATATTTTTTTTTTTTTTGCTTTTGAGGGTATAAGTATATGCGTTATTGATCCCTCCTGCCTTTACCTACCCACCGATATCGGTCTCGATTGCTTTCAATTTCATTTCAATTATTGTATATTCTGATAGTTATAATATAATTTGTTGGTATGTATATTGTGTATACAATCACCAGATTACATATGCACTCATTAATTGTTCAGCTTTTAGAGTAAACTTAGGTGTAAAAATGATGTACATACGGTTCGTAGTGCTAGTTAGTAATACCTAAAATAGTACAGTTAATCGATCGGTAATGCCTATATACGTAGCTATTGGATGTATGTTTCGCTCATCATCTCTGACTTGCCATCCACTTTGATTTGCCCTTTGAAAGCCAAGCCTTTGCATTTTACTTGCACTTCACTTTCCTGCATTTTCTAATCCATTGTTTGCTATGCTGGTCGTATAGAATAGGGCACAGCGCACAACACTGCACACGATTCGAACAGAGAGAGAGAGAGCGAGAGAGATCGAGAAAGATCTCCCTCGTGTTCGGTTTGGACCACAACTCAAGGAACAGCAGGTGGCCATATGGCCGGCCAAATAGCAAAAAGATTAAATACTCGTAATAAAAAACAGATTTTGTTTTGGCTTAAACACAGGTGGCATAAGTTAGACATAAAAGTTATTGCATTTAATTACACGCTCAAATATAATCCTATTTTAAAACATTACATAATAACCGTATGATAGTATTAATTAACAAGAAAAGAACTGCAACGTTTATTTGTATCTCATAATGCTTCCACTCTTTTAGGATTTGTCTTGGTTGTCAACTAGTTCTATGTACGTTTACGATCATATATGTACGTTGCGGGCAGGGCCAAGGCTGCTAAATTAGATTGGAATCTGCGGGGTTTCCACTTTCAACTGATTTCTACATACGAGTTCGTGTATACGTTTTGTATATCTATATTGCGAATAATTTTGTAATCGGAAACTCTTATAAAATGATGGCGCCAATAAGGCAAACACAAAGACAAACATAATAATTAAAATACTCGTACATTTCGTTGATCTACTCGTATTCAGAAGCAATCCTTTTCGGGGTTTCCGTCAAAATATATTATATGGGATTGTTGGATTTGGGAGATGTGGGATAATGATACAGAACTTGCTGTTGATGGTGGTAATTGTATTTCATCTCGATACGTTTTGCACTTTTTGCTTAGTTGCTATATTTTGAAAGATCGGGCGTCATCCTCGCTATCCTTTATCATTTATCGTGTATGGTTATGGTTATCGTCATCGTCTGTTTAGTGCCAGACCAAGGCCAAAAGAAATTTTTGTTTTATCATTATCCGATTTGTTCCGATTTCAGTTATTTCAATTTGATCCGCTATTTTGTTTTTGTTTTTGTTGCCTTTGTGTCTGTCCGGTCCGACTCGGCCTCACTCCCGACATTGTACTGCGTCCGTACTTTACTTATTAGAACCATTTCATTCCATTTAATATTGATACTCCTCTTCGCTTTGTTCTTTTCTTAACTGATCCTTTCCGTTTCTGTTTCCATTTCGATACGATATCCTCTGCTCCCTGGTCAGATCTTAGATGTTTCCTTGCCATCGTTTTGTTTTATATTTTTGTTTTGTATCAGCTACTAAATGGCTAAACTAAGAGTTTTCAAATCTTGTTTTGTTTGCGCTTACATTATTAAATATAAATTTATATATATGTATATATGTTTTGTGTATATGTATGTATATATAATATATATATATATTTATATATATATATATATATAAATAAATAAATATATATATAAATATATATATATATATATATATATATATATATACACATATATATGGTATGCATGTGCATTGTCGGCTCACTCTCTATCTTAAAAACTCAATTATCATTCCTATATATATATATATGTATATATGTATACTTTTTTTCCGTTCGCTGCTGATTTGAAAGATCATCGTCATACTCAAAAAGGGAGAGATGCAGAGCGAGAGAGAGAGAAGAGGGCTGCGCTAAAGCATTATTATTAGGCATTTGTCCTTAATGTTAATGGTATTTGATTAGAGTTAAACCGATATTATAACTCCATGTCCCGGGCCTCATCCTCACTATAGTCGGACATGCTCGACTCGCTGTCGCTGCTCTCTCGTTCCTGTTGCGCCGCCCGCAGCGCATCCTCGGTGGCATAGCGTTGCACATAGTCGGCTACTTTGCGATGGTATTCTTCCGGCTCGTGCAGGTACAGGGCGGCGGCATCCCGATTGAGCGGATCCACCGGATTCGGATATGTGAGCAGCTGCGGCAAAAACGACTCGAATATGTTCGATAGGTCATACAGGGCAGTCCAGGCTTGATTGATCACATCTAGACAGACCGTGCCAGACGATTCGTCAATGTTCGGATGGTAGATCTTGTTCACGAACCCAATGCTAGGTGACTTGAAGGGATAGTTGTCCGGTAGATAGACGCGAACCTTCCACACACCGCCCTCGTAGGGTGTTTCCGACGGGCCGAAGAATTTCACATGGAACTCGTTGAGGCCCCCAAGAATGGTGACCTCGTGTTTTGATTCAATCAGTTTGATCACGTCATTGTCCATGCGACGTTTTCCAGCACTGGGTGACGACATATTTGTAGTTGTAACTTTTGATTGACTTTTTTGGAATAGATAAGGATAGGATGGTGCTTTTGCTGAGGTCGGCTTCGATCTCTCTTGTCCTCTTCTTGTCGTTGTATTTTTCTAAGGCTAAGGCGGTGTTTGTTTATGTTTCTTTTTTAGCTTTGTATCAGTTGTATATTGTAATTGTTTTTATTGCTCTTTCCAGTTCTAGTTTGTGGTGCTATTCTCCTTCCTTCCGTATCCTGTTGCACGACTCCTTCTTCCGCATTCCTCAACTCTCACACATACAATCCAGCGCAGTCAGAAACGTCGCAAAGGGGCTGCAGCCTGGAAGAGCGAAAGAATAGAATTTGAGTATGTCAAAATTAAAGTTTTTCTTTGGGGATAAAAAGGGATTGAATTACATTTTATTTTATTTCAGCACCATCAGCTTTTCGCAAAACCACTTACAAATTTACTAAATTTACAAATTTATTAATACGTATACATCTGTATATAATTACCATTCGTATTATCTAGGTCGTTCAATATCCAACTTTTTTCATTTATTCTATTTTGCACGCACACACACACTCACCCCCATTGAAATGCACGTGGCCTAATTGAGGAAACTATGTCAGCCATCTGTGACGTAGCTCTCCTTTCTATTTCCACTTCCACTCCCCTTCCAACAGTCTCTCACAAGCACAGCAGCATCCCCATTCCTATCCCTCTCCTTCCCGCATAGTCATACTATGTCGCGACGTTGCCATTTGGCAATTGGTTGTCCTTCAATGGAAATTCTCTCTGATTCCATTGAAGTTATACATATATCCCCAGTGTTGCATACTACGGGGAGGCCGCAGCGTTCAGTGTTTCCCCCACAGTTACTGTTAATTGTGGGCAAGCAGTTCTCAGGATGCATTTCTATATGGCTTATGTCTACTTTCCTTCCAGAAGAACTTCTGTTGTCGTCATATTCTCCACGTCGTCATCTGCCTCTGGCCCCATTTTCAGGGCGCACCCATACCAGGAGAAGGGGGTCGGATGAAACGGATGGGATGACTGTTGTTTTCAAACAAGCTCAGCTGTTTAATGTTTTTGCTTGAAAGAGAAAAATGAGAGAGATATGGAGAGAGCAAGAGAGCTCGGCCGAGGAAAGTCAGCTTGAGCCAACCCCAAAATAATCTTGAAATCAACAATGTTCAGTGGGCTCGGCTCGGTTCGGCAGCTGGCCCTAGTTGACACTCAAGGGTAAATTCTATTGGTACACAGAGGTATGAGTATGTCTTCTAGTTTTTGTTATTTTTGGTTTATTTCAAACACATTGGTCAAAATGTTCTTATCTAGGTTATTTTTTTTTACTAAAAATCGTTAATGTATAATGTAACAATTGTAAAATTACTATTTTCTTGTATCGATGAGCAACAAAGAGCTAACGAGCTCCACTGTTGTGCCTATGCACTTTTACTGTGTTGTATTATCTCCTTTCTCTCTCTCTCTTTCAGACCGTTGGATGAGCTAATTCTGCTTTTACTTTGACCGTCTCCGCTCTCACTTGCTGCTTCTCTCACGCTCACTTGCTCGCTGCTCCCTATGACTAGCTGTGCCTCTATTCCTATCTCTATAGTCTATGCCACTGCATGCTCCACGGTCTGGCTTCGTTCGGTTAAACACAAAAACTGTGAAATTCTCTTTAGGTTTGCTTGTGTGGTGAATTGGTTTTGGGCAGCGAAGTAATACTGTATGTTGTTTAGGCTCCACAGTGGGGCTGTTTCTGCTGTTGATGTTTTTTTTTTGTTAGCGTTGCTTTTGTCAGACATTTGTCTTTTGGCTCTTGCGTATACATACGTACGTATGTGCATATATGTAGGTATATATGAATGTACATATGTATATGTATGACTTTTATGTATGCGAGATGCGCCCACGGTTCTCTTGTCACATGGAAGATCGTCAACAGCAATAACAATGAGAATCAGCCCAAAATGAGAGTCAGCTTAAATTTGAAGCATTCGTAGTGTCTCATTGCCTCTGCTCTGCTTATATTTTTGAAATATTTCACAATAAAAAATAAAAAGGAAAGAGCTATTCAATAATTTATCGCGCACTACCGTTTGAAAGTTTATAACTGTTTTTTTCTTTTGAACAAACACACAAACACAGCACTTGGAGGACAGTCACATATGAATGTATGAATGTATATGGATTTCTTTTACAGTAGAATTTTGGAGTTATACATTTACTTGCGACTGAACTACTGCTGCTCCTGGTTTTGTATATACTTACATATGAACATACATATATACTTCTTCTTTTTGGTGCTCTTTCTTGTTTTGTTGTCTACTTCAACTAGTAACTGAAAATTAAATGGCATCTGAGCTGAAGCCCCCAACGAGCAGAGCAGAGTGGAGCAGAGACACTGGCAGAAGCAGAGGAAAAGCAGCGCGTGTGAGAGCAGCGAGCGAGCAGCATAAGAAGTGAAGAAAAGCAGCGAACGAGAGAGCATTGCGCATGGTATATTCAATAAAAGATGAGGCAAAGTCCAAACCTGTTTTAGATTTTCCCCACGGATGCCGGCAAGCACTAATAACAGCACATACAAATCGAGCAAACTTATAGAAAAACATTCAGAAATAATAAGATTTGAAGTATTGAAACAAACCAGCGTTTATTTATTACATATAAACAATTTTCAAACCACCCTCAATACGACTGTATGTGAGGTAAAATTCCTAGGCTCCATGAAAAAAATTCATGATTTAAAAACAGGGTAAATGTTAAGTACGTTTACAGCCTCTCCAAAATGCACGAAATTTTTATCCTGGATAAAGCCCGATTCATCATGAATTTAGTAAAAAAATTTCGTGGCGGCCGCTTCTAGTTTTTTTTTTTTTGAATGTTTAAAGTTTAATTTTTTCCAAGCCAAAAATGGTTTGTGCGGGTCTCTTGCTGTGTTGTTGATTTTTTGTGTGGTTTTTGCTTGTTTTGTTGTTGTTTTTGTTGTTATTATTGATAATTGTTATCGTGTTAGTTGTTTTTTTTTGTTATAATCACTCATTTTAAGGCAAACTAACAATGAATAACAAAGCAATTAAAATATTTGTGCAGTTTTATTTTATTGGAGTTACGAAACTAGCTGTAAAATAGCTAAATTGGGAACTAATGCTATTTGAGTCATTTAAAAAATGGCAAAACTTAGTTATAAAGATATAGATAGATAGATAGTAGTCGAGGAGTAACTAAAATAACACCATTTACCGTTACAATGTCGCGCCATAGTGTCGAGACGACTCGTATTTATTGTGGCCAGTTTATATAATTTATAGCTACTTTATAGCTGTTTTAGACATGTGTAAAATGAAATATAGCTTTAATTACCAAATAGCTATTTTATAGCTAACTTCGCAACACAAATAAACAGAAAAAAATCAACAACAACAAGCAATTTTTGGCACGAAAAAGGTTAAACTTTAAACATTTAAAAAAAAAAATAGAAGCGACCGCCACGAAATTTGTTTACTAAATTCATGATAAATCGGGGACCATACAGCGAAAAAATTTCGTGAATTTTGGAGAGGTTGTCCACGTACTTAACATTTACCAAAAACAGTATATTTTCGAAGACATTTTAGATACTACCGCAGATCTTAAGATTTTAAATTCCAGAAGTTATTAGACATACATATGTATGAATAACTGCGAAGCATGGCGATTGGAACCAATCGAAGCAATACCAAAACGATTGCAGCTGTGATCCGTGTATAAATTATATGAACGAATGTCAAATTCGGCTCGGATAAAGTAATATAATATATTTTTTTTCATTTTAAAAAGGTAGCAACAAAATAAACAGAGAACTCAGACTGCTGTACGGACTTTAAAAAGAGAACGGAAAAATCAGAAGGTAGTACATACTTTTTATTTGATATAACCTGGCAACGCGCACAGCCACGAAGAGAGCAAGAGAGTGTCAGAGAGAGAGAGAGCAGCCAGAGCAGAGCTGAGAACAGAGCGCAGAGCAGTGCAGAGTGCTTGCTCCCCCACGCGCTTACCTTACCCTTCACACCCACCAAATGTACAAAAGCAAAATCATAATAACAAAGCGAACGCCAAAAGCCGAAGCGATAGCAGCAGCAACAACAAATTAGACGGAAAAGAGCGCACAAGCAGAAACAGCAAAGCAAAAGGCAGCAGCAAAACCAACAACCAGTCGTCGTCAGTCCACAATTCTGCCAAAGCTAAGAAAAGCTATAATCAAGGACAGCGACAGCTAGCTAGCAGCAGCAGCAGCTGTAAACCAAACACACTGACACGTACACATACATATAAGCTTACGTATGCATGAGAGAGCCAAAATGCAGCAAAGGCATAACAAATGCAAATGCAAATGAAACAAGCTACAGAAGAGAAATGGGGAAATAATGATGTACCGAAGAACAACAAAAAGTCGAAGACTTCATGCCCTTTCCCATTGTCAAAATAATGACACCAGATATTCACAGAGATGCAAACACTGCATTACACTCCAGGCATCTCACATGTACATGCATAAATACATATGTATGTACATATATGCACTACGTACCGTACCCATTGAGGTAAAAACATACATATGTACACCCACGTCCCTTCATCTGGGGTAATTGATTTAAAGTAAAAAGCTAAAGAGGTCTCATTTGGCGGATAATTCGGATATCTGCCAAAATTTCTTCCCAACGTATGAACGTACATGTATGTATGTATATTCAAGTCTTTTGCATTGTTGGTGGTGTGGTGTGATGAACTGACATGGCTGTTTGATAAGGGGTTTTTGTTAATGGAGGGAAAATACACTCATACACACATGCATATATGGGCTAAGGCCAAACGGTAGCTGAGAACGGTTTGAAAGCAACACGACACATGATCATATACATACATATGTACATACATATTTATTTATGCCTGTGTCGTATTGCTGATAAGATTTAAAACGCAAAAGCAAATGCAAAACGAAAAGAAATCGGTAAACACAACGCAATAAACGGGGCCAAAACCAAAATGCGTAGTATATGGTAATCAAACACAAAAAAAAGAAAACAAACGAAAACATTCACAGCTGAGTGGAGGCGGCAGGGTGGGACAACGACAACCCAATCGAAAAGTGGGCCTCCACCATATTTGTTGTTTTTGCCATCACTATCGCACATTTCCTTATCATTGACACACCGACCCCGCGGAGTTGTACACAGTCACAAACACAATAAAGGGAGGGACAGGAATTCTTTTTTTTAGTAATACAGTTCGAGTTTTATGTAAGTACTCTATTTACATATATTTCATAAAACAAATACACATACATGCGCTGTAAACGTCTCGTAATACCTTTTATTATGATTTCTCTGTTATATGTATATTTATATTTGCTGCTGCTACTACCGTTTCTATTCAGGTGCTAGCGGGGGTCTTGATGGCTGGGACTACCGAATTTTGGTTTTTACGCATCGATACTTCTCCACATTTTTAAATGCACTGGCCGCGATCTCTGCATTATTCCACGTCTCGTCTTCCCCTTTGTCTACTCAGTTCCAGCGATTGTTCGGGCCTTTGTTATTTTTGATTGCTCAACATTTAAAAATGTACTGCGTCGCTATCGGTGCCCATACCTATCTAGGGCGGCTGCCTGCCAATCGATACATCGATTTTCTTTCATACTATCGCAATCGTGTCTATCGGTAGGTATTGTATTCGACTAGAGGCAAAATATATCGAAACTGTAAACAGACATAATTTTCATTACCAACAAAATAATGTTGGTTCTTGAGCTGCTCTTTATAATTTCATAATTAATATAGTACATGAAGCTGAAACATGGATATAAAAAATCGAACTTTACACCTAACTAACACAAAAGGTCGACTGAATCGAGAAGTCATAGTGTGCGGAGGCTAACGCAAGTAGATCCGTTAAAGCCTATAATATTTTTGGCTAGAAGCGAAATGTTAAAATAGCCTGAAGATCACCGAGGGGCCGGGCCAGAGATAGTTTCCACAGAGCTGCTAGGAGGACGCATTTCTTGGAGAGGATCTGCTTTGAATTTGCTGTAGAGGATTACACATATCTCCCCACAACCGCAGGGGTAAGGGTATCCCTGTAATCGCCTTAACTAATTAATTCATTCCACTTACTTATTTAATTATATATTTATTTTTGTTAAAACGTATTGGTGCTTCTTTAGTCTGTTCGATAATGCTATTTGTTATTATTGAAATATAAGTTTAAAAGAAAACATGAAGGTTGAATTTAATTTAGAGGGAATATGCGTGGCGTTAGCCATGGATTAGGCCAAATCAGCAGGCTTTCAGCCAAATTAGGCTTTCAGCAGGCCAAATCGATCGATTAGAGTTTGACCACTAACCATACAATATATATATGGGACACTTCATACATTTATATGTCCGCACCAAAAACCGACAAATTCATGAGAGTGTGTGTGCACATGTATTCTCACGTACTTAGCGTGTTTGCATGTGTGTATGAGCGCCCAACTGAAATTTGTGCTCTCTCAACCAAGGCATACTTAACAAAGTAGCCGCACTCGCTCTCTCGCCTCTTTTTATACCCGGTACTCGAAGAGTATATTTGTGGTGATTGTGTGGTGGTTGTGTGTAACGCTCAGAAGGAAGCGTTTCCGACCTTATGAAGTATATATATTCTTGATCAGCATCAATAGCCAGGTCGATTTAGCCATGTCTGTCTGTCCGTCCGTCCGTCTGTCCGTCTTCATTTGCGCCTATATCTCATAGACTATTAAAGCTAGAGTAACCAAGTTTTGTATTCAGTCTCCTGTGTTATCACACTACTCAAAGTGTATTTCAAAATTTCGCCCCACCCCCTTCCGCCCCCACAAAGGACGAAAGTATGTGGCGTACACAATTTTGAAGATACAAAAAAACTTAAGAAAACGCAGAATCATAGAGAATGACCATTTCTATCAGAGTGTTGAATCTGAATCAGATCGGATTATTAATATAGCCACAATGAAGAAAACCATTTTGAAAGTCATCGTTCCCTCTCGCTCTCTCTCACACGCGGCTTATTATGCTTTGCTTATTCGTTTAGCTAGAGCAACCAAACTTTCTATCCAAGCTCCTGTGATATCACTTCAATACAAGTGTATTTCAAAATTTTGACACGCCCCCTTCCGCACCCACAAAGGACGAAAATATGTGGAATCCACAATTTTTAAGATAAGAGACAATCAAAAACGCAGAATAATGGAAAATTACCGTAAATTGCCAAATCTGGATCAGATCGATCTACTATTATTGCCAGAAGGAACAAATTAAATTTCAGTCGCTACGCAACGCCTGCCAATCGCTTCTCATTCCTCTCTCTTTCGCAAACACTTTTACGTCTCGAATATGTAGTTATACATGTACATGTAGAGGCAAATGTAAAAGGCATATGCAAATTCCAAAAATGGTTTGACTTGAGCACAAAAATCAAAACAAGCTAAGAAAAATTTAAAGTTATTCTAGGAATGATGAGCAATTTGCTCTTTCAGATGACAGATACATCTGAAAGATCTTGCAGCTAGGTCGTGGACACGAAAAATAATATATGATCGCACAAATACATCGATATTGACATTTTTGCAAGCCACTAAAACTGATATCATATATAAATATATCGATATACTATATACCTCGTACATGCATCTCTAATTTGTTATATTTCTCGCTCGGAACGGTTGTGGTTTTCGCGGGTTTAAGTTTTTTTTTTTGGTTACGGGCTAAGCGCCGTCGTTACCTGTCCATTAGCCAATTTTATTTGGTTTGTGTGTGTGTGTGTGTGCGTGTGAGCGTTCTGGCTGCCAACGCTTTACTTTTTATGGCCGAATTTAATCTTATCGGAAATCAAACTGCGAGCATGAGTCCGCAACAGAAATTGTAATTGAATTTCAGTCTCGCATTCGAACGCCCCAGTTGGAGCTCTACTTCTTCTGGTCCTGCTGATCCTCGCAAAATTGCTTCGAAGTAGAACAATTCATTGAGAGATCCACACCACCATGCCTGTAAAGACGGTGGTCCGTCAGCAGAGCCAGACGCCCGCCCAGCAGCTGCAGCAGCAGCGACAGCGGGACGTGGAGAACGGCCTTTATCCAAATATTCCACCCGAGCGAAGATCGCCGCCCTCACGACCCCAAACACTGCGCCAGGATACCATCGACATGGAGGAGATACCCCTCAATCAGACAATATCGCAGGAGCCTGAGGATCGGCGCAAAATGAGGGAAATATTTGACAAGGTAAGGACCACAGTCAAAAGCCAACACAATGCAAGGCAATTTATTCTGGGAATTTCGCAAAATTACTCAAACCATGGGAATTTTTCTGTATTTTAACCGGCAAACCGATTCTCCGTCTTCCCCTTTACCTCCTCTTCGTCTTAAAATACAAACATAGTGTGTGTGTGTAAATGAATTTTTTGTGTTTTTTTTTGTTTTTATTTTTTCCGGCGTTGCTATTGGTGAAAGTTGGAATTAATGAATGAATCACCACCATCCATGGCATTGAATGTGAACGGACACTCTTTCTTGCCCTTTCCCCACTCTCTCAGCGGAGAACTTCCTCTCTCCTCCTTTCTGCCACTCATCTTCGCACCTTGCGTATTTACCGCAAACATACATTCTGATTCTTTGATTTCTCCCTTTCTTTGAATACTCTATACTTTAAGTAGTATATAAACTATTAGTTAGTCGTAATGGGGAAAACATTTTTAGTTTTCTCTGAGATAATTGAATTGCAGTTTCATATATTACGCAGCCCTTTGAACGATCGGTTGAAGAAGTTGTTGGTTTCTGTTTTCTGAAAATATTTCCATAAATGTCTGCTTCCATAGGAACGATCGATGTGAAAGGGTATCACAAGCTTCTGCATTTTATATTTTTTATTGCATTCTGTTTTCTTAGCATTTATATGGGTGGGGTGGAGACAGGGTTGTCTTATCGCCGACAGCTGGTGGTGTAGGGAGGGGGTAGGCAGTGAAAGAACCGGTTATAAATTATTGTTTGCTTTGTGTCGAGTTCTGTCTTTCGGTGGTGGTGTATTTTTGTTGCTGTTACTGTTCTGTTGTGATGTACGGGGAGGCATTGGTGTGGCGTTAGTCACCTTGACCCCCCTCCCCCTATCCCCACTTTCCTCGCACTTGTTTGGATGTTCTTGTTGTTTGGCGTTTTATTATCACTTCCACTTCAAAACGGATGTGCAGAGGATTTTTATGCCTAGATAGAGCAACAGTTTAACTGAAATATAGTCCCTTATTTGTCTTCTACTATGCTACCCCATAGATCGATAAAAAAAACAGACTCAATGGGGAAAAAGAGAAAACTGATCGGCAAATTGACAATCACGCGTGAACGTGCAATGAAAGATTTCAGGGGAACCGCGAATGGAAGATGAGCTGCTGCTTCTAATGGAACTGTGGAATTAATTAGCTGCCATTCCGTGCGAATGGCACCACCTCCGTTCCTGGTCAAAGGCAACTTAAATAAACCGACTGCTTATAAAGAGTTCGTGTGTGTTCTTCCCATGTAAAGAAAGTTTTCGTCTGTTTGAATGTTATGCCGTTCTGTTTCGATCTGTTTTGTTTTCTGAGATCTGAGGGCAGAGCAATTAGCATTTGTCCACTCTTCCAATCTGATGCGATCCATCCGTCGTAAAGCAAACTGGAAAGAAAGCGACAAGCATATCGATTGACATTTCACAGAGAATTTCATGCTGTCTGTCCGAATAATACCAAATCCCCCTCGCAATCTAATCGACTGCGGCTCGACTCTCTTTGGGCAAACATTTAAGTGGCAGAGAAGCAAAAATAAGCAGCAACAACACCAGCAGAAGAAGAAGAAAAAAAAAGAACAGGAGTGGCGTTCCTTAAGCTTCCATTCAATACGGCAATCTATTCATGCATTCATACATATGTACATATTGTATGTATGTATTTAGTATATACTCGTATGTACTGGAATAAAACAATTGTCCTCCATTGTCTGGCTATGACTGGAGTCTTCACTCTTACTGGACTTGTTATCGTGTCGGGAGGCGACTTTGCTTCTTCGAATAGTACCATGTACGAAAGATTC
The DNA here is from genome assembly GCA_035041765.1 of Drosophila algonquin. Taxonomy (NCBI): domain Eukaryota; kingdom Metazoa; phylum Arthropoda; class Insecta; order Diptera; family Drosophilidae; genus Drosophila; species Drosophila algonquin. Next base: position 2,591,708 of record JAWNKY010000209.1, on the reverse strand, counting down.
AGGGAAAACCACCAGTTTGTAATCCATCTCGAGGGAAGTTTCCTGCTACCCTCCAATGAAGTCCTAATATATTTATTTTAATGGATTTCTGTTTGATTTTGATTAACCTCGTTTTGGATGCAGCATTCCAATGTGACCTGGTCCTGGAGCCGGAGACCAGACCGGACCGTATATGGCCACATTATGTTGCAGTCGACACAGACGACCAGCACCAAATGCGGTGCTGTTGTGTCAGAGTGGGTTTCCACATCATCGACGATGCATGTTGCAGTGTGTTTTTTATTTTGTTGCACATTTTCTGTGCCGCTTATTCTTAGTATTCAGATGTTAATTTTGAATACGATCTGAAGGCGATCGTCTGTGGGTATGGCTTTGACCTCTATTTATCGTTCGACAGGGTATCAAAGTAGCAGTCGCCCAGCTGCTGATCCTCCTCCTGCTCAAAGGGGTCATGCCAGACATCTAGCGGTGACCCGTCCCCCATTGTTCCCTTCCTCAGACGCTTGCGGTCACTGACAGAGTGACGACGCCTGCGTGGAACATTAGAGTGATGTCGTACCGAACGCCCTCTTTGAAGGCGCTTCTTCTTCAGGCGGGACTGGTGCTCTGTGTGTCGCTCGGTGAGACTGTTGATGCAGAAGAAGATCACCACCATTCCCAGATACAAAAGGCAGAAGGTACCAAGGCCAGATGACTCCTGTTGGGGGGAGGACTCTTCATCCTTCTCGTCGCTGCTGCTGCTGTCGCAGGACCAGCCAGAGAACAAGCTGATCAAATGTATTGTTGTTATCTGTTCAAGCGGCGACATTTTAAAGTCAGACAAACGGGGTATATGGAAATTTTGGATTTGGAAGGAACTTAGAAGTCAGTTATAGCTGGGATCGGATCTCCGTCCTTTTTTTTCGGATGTATGTAAGGAAATGATTGATATACGATTGATTTCTTGGTTGGATTGGATTGGATGCTACAAAACAAATCGGTTTTTGCTTACGGTTTTCTGTTTTCCAGCACGACTCCGATCGCGATGGCCTGATCAGCACACACGAACTGAAGGAGCTTATTTCGGACGGCTACTGCCGGGACATACCCGCCTATATAGCCGAGCAAATACTGCGCCGCAGCGATGTAGACAACAATGGGCATCTGGACTTTGAGGAGTTCTACACGATGTCGCTGCACCACAAGTGGATGGTACGCAATATCCTGGCCAGATATTGCCGATATGTGGTGCCGCCGCCCAAGCCGCTCGAGGGCGATGAGCCTGACGGTGCCTATGAGAAACAAATGTCTATCTGCCCTCCGCCCCTCACCATGGTCATCTTCTCCATCATTGAGATCATCATGTTTCTGGTAGATGTTATCCATTTTCAGTGAGTATGAGTATACCATGTCGGGAAACCTGTTAACCTGTTAACCTGCGTCTTTCCACACAGGGACGATCCCAACCACAACGATCGACTAGGCGAGAGTACAAGCGGTCCGGCAGCGACGCTCTTTATCTACAATCCGTACAAGCGGTATGAGGCATGGCGCTTCGTCAGCTACATGTTCGTCCACGTGGGCATTATGCACCTGATGATGAACCTGATCATTCAGATATTTCTGGGCATTGCCTTGGAGCTGGTACATCACTGGTGGCGCGTGGCGCTGGTTTATCTGGCCGGCGTCCTGGCCGGGTCCATGGGCACATCGCTGACGAGTCCGCGTATCTTTCTGGCGGGCGCCTCCGGCGGTGTCTACGCCCTGATCACGGCGCACATTGCCACCATTATAATGGTAAGTGTTTCTGACATTTCATCCGATTTTGATAACCATAAAGATATAATTTGGCTTGCAGAACTACTCGGAGATGGAATACGCGATAGTCCAGCTGCTTGCCTTCCTCGTCTTTTGTTTCACCGATCTGGGTACCTCTGTGTACCGTCATCTCACCGATCAGCATGACCAGATCGGCTATGTGGCGCATTTGTCTGGGGCCGTGGCCGGCCTTCTGGTGGGTATCGGGGTGCTGCGCAATTTGGAAGTGAGGCGCTGGGAGCGCATCCTCTGGTGGGTGGCCGTCATCTTCTACTTTGCGCTAATGACCACCGGCATCATCATTCACATCTTTGTGCCCGATTACTTCCCAAGCAGGAGTACAACTGAGAAATGACCGTGCGCCGTCTCGACCACAAAAATATGTAGCTTTAAGTCGTCGTCCCCTTAGCCCTAGAATTAGGATGTCCCCTGTCCACCAAAGTGCACTTGATGCGGAAGATTGACGTGGAGGCACTGTATAGCTGCAGTACGCACAATGCTTTAGCCTTGCCTTACCGCCCGCTGCCACCACTTGGACGTGTCAAGCCCGCCGTTTGACCGTTTTTGTGTGCTATATAATTTATTTTCTTACGATGATTATTGATGTCCTTTTGCTGAGAGTCGTCCCGATCCTCTCAGAGACAACCGTCCGCACAGATGGAGTCTATAAGTACAGATTTACAAGAGTACGAGAATGTGTGCATATTTATACGTATTATATATATATTCTTGATCGTCATGACGTAACGAAGCAACGATTTGAATGCATCCCATGTGAGGGGATGGGATATACGCGTGCATTCCCGTATTCCCAACAGAAACAAAACTCAGCTGCATTTTAATTGTACAATTTGCCTATCTTTTATAACTATTTTACCGAACAATAAAGACAGTATCTTGCAAGAAAGATACACATTTTTAAATACACAGTACACATCCCTATGTATTTACCTACTTTCTATTTCCCAGCTGAAACTTATTATTGAATTTAGTATTTATGTAGGGGAGTGTAAGGTATAGTTAATTATTTTTTTGCATTTTTGAAAATTTTAAGGTATGGTGGCGGATGAACTAAAACATTATGTAGATCTGAAAATCATTTATTTAAACTATTGGAAATAATGAAAAATAACAGAACAAGAAAGAACTTATATTGAAAATCTCGATCAGCATCTTCTTCTTGTTCGAGCTTCACTCTTTTGCCTGTGGATTGATCCGATGTTGTTCTTCTTTTAGACGCTCTTTTTTCCTTTCTTGTCTAAAGACAAGAACCCGGTGCCCAAAATGCAAATCTCCGCCACTGAGTGTTAACTTATACACTTCTGTACACAAAAAGGCAAAGATAATTGAAACCTTATACCTTACAAAAAGTCCGCACATCATACCTTACAAGCTATTGGTGGAAATATGACGTTGTCATTGTCAAAATTCGTAAAAAAAATATTAAGTATCGAAAACTGTTGGCCAAGGCCTAAATATACGTTCCACATACTTACCTGACTCAAGTTTCAAAACATCTTCACTCTGCCACTGTTAAAACACATATCCAAAAAAACTTTATGTATTTTTTTTCACTACTTTTTTATCAAAAATCACTTAGAGTTCAAAGCACACGTCCCCTCATTAATACAAGTGCATATAAAATGTCAGCACGATAAAAGGCATCGACCACAGTGATCAAAATGATATGACAGATATGACAAGTCCGCCACCATACCTTACACGCCACGATACCTTACACTCCCCTAGAAATGTACTTTAATAAGTATTTACTTTAATACTAATACTTATGCATTACCATTTTTTTTAAAAAGATCATTATTTTTTTATTTATACATTTTTTTTATTAATATTATTATTGTTTGCACTATCTTTATCCTTTTTGCCTTTGGTGATCTCCCTGTATTTTATGGCATGGGGTACAACCACCTCGGATTCGGGCAAGCCTTAGCCCAAGAGCACCTGTATACAAGCCCAAGCCTACTGTTTTGGGGAGCCGAATCGTCATCCGTTGAACCCCTTGTATCACTTAATGGCTGAGGGCCATATAACAAGAACAAATTTTGTTCTTACCTTGATATACAACGCTTTTGATCGAATTATAGAGGTGACATTTCATAAACTAAAGACAAAAGAAAATATGAAATACCAATTCCTGCGGATCTCGTTTTGGACTACATTATACAGATATTGCAAAAAAAATCATTTTATAAATCCCAAAAATGAAGGCAACACAATGGCTGATAACACCACAACACTAAAATGTTCAAAATAAAGTATTTTCTACGGTATACCACAAAAAATAACCACATACACATAGGCACATAGGGACAATAACTATTTTATGAATAATATAGTACCTATGTATATATTTTTGTTTTTTTGTTTATACTATAAAGCCTTTTTCATTAGACTAAGAAACGCGTCCTCTTATTTCAATACAGGAATACTTTACATACTACACTACTGTTTCGTTTGGTGTCAGAATGTAATTAGATTTAATTCAATTTCAAAATTCAGAGGTACACGAACTTCCACAACAAATTTTATTAACAGTCAAAACACATAAAATATATCAACGCGATGGATTTGGTAAAGTTAATAATAGCGATATCAAAGAGTCGTTTCACGGGTCTTATGACCACGGCACGGCGGGAAAGGTGGAGGGCCAAGGCCAAGGAGATCCAGCTCAAGGGCATGCTGGCTGCCAAGGGTAGTGCCCCGTCGGCAAATTTTCCCCAAGGAATTCCTTCCAAGGCTCCAGAAAACCAAAGAAAAACCCAAGGCGGTTTCGGTATGAACAATTGGTTGACTCCCGGGAAGTATTGGCAGCAGCAGCAGCTACCGCAAAAGAAGACATATGATGGTTGTAGGATCATCTCCCTAGTGGCGGGCCAACACAAGTCCTGGATGAACTGCGTGCACGGCTTTCAGATGCAGAAGCAGGCACGATTTTTCAGGGAACAGACTTGTAGGCAGCAGGCCGGAAGGGATAGAAAACAACAGAAGATACAGCAGATATCTAAGAGAGAGTCCAACGATTCAGAAGAATTAGTAGGATCATCTTTAATCTCCAATCGGAAAGCTCCTGTAGGAGCCGAGAAACCGAAGGAAAAGTCGCCAGAGCGTTGGGCTTACCTGGAGGCCATTGAAAAGTTAAACAGTTACCACGCATTCGACTCGCAGCCCAGGCGGATGGGCTGGCAGGGCTCCGAATTACAGCCGGATCTGATAATAGAACATACCCTGGAGTGTATGGCCAGGACGGAGTTGTCAAAGGATCAGTTGGAGAGCATTCCCGTCATACAGATATCAGGATCGAAGGGCAAAGGGACCACATGTGGCCTTGTTCAGAATATCCTCCTTTCGCATGGTATCAGGACAGGGGTACTCTGCTCGCCACATCTCTTTTCTTCCTGCGAGAGAATACGCCTCGATGGCGATCGTTTGAGTGAGGTTCAGTTCACGAATCTCTTCTGGAAGATCCACTCCATGCTGGCCAAAATGCAACCACCGCCGACCTACGACCAGCTGCTGACAGTGATGGCCTTCCATGCGTTCTGCCAGGCGAATGTGGATGTGACCATTGTGGAGGTGGGCAGCGGAGGCGCCAGCGATTGCACCAACGTCACCTCACATGCGCAAACCATCGGCATTAACACTCTGGGCTGGGACCAGAGTTCGGATCCAAGGCATTCCATGCGGGACATTGCGTGGGCCAATGCCGCAATCATGAAGCCGGCTGCCAGCATATACACGAATGTCAGCCAAGCGGAGTGCTGTGAAGCCCTGGCCCAGAAAGCCGAGCAACTAGGCGTCCAGCTCCATAGAGTTCCCACATTCCATGCCCTGGCCGAGGCAAATCCCAACTACAAGCGTGTGCTTTCCAAAGCCAACCATTCCGTAAAGTTGAATGGCTCATTGGGCATCCTACTGGCATACGACTATCTCAGGCGTCACAAGCCCGCGTTTGTTGTGGGAATGGATACAAATACATGTCAATTATCTGAGTGTGTAATCAGCGGGATTGATACCTTCAAGCCGGCTGGAAATTTCGATGTGATGAAACATGACGGCCTTAATTTCTATTTAGACACAGCTGATTCTGTCGAATCGATGGTGGCCTGTAGGGAGTGGTTCTATGCTAGAACTCGGGCCAATCGCTCGCCAAAGATTCTGTTGTACAGTAATGTGAACGATTTCAAAGCCAAGGATCTTTTAACGATCCTTCGCTTCAATTTGCGCTTCGAGGAAGCCATCTTTGTCCCAAGCCCCAGCTTCTTTGAGGGCGAATTTGTGGCCGAGGACCAATCCACTGCCATGGTCTGGCACGACAAGGAAGAGCTGCAGCGGGCAAAGAGAAATGCCAGCATCTGGTGTCATCTCTCCAAGGAGATCGGAAAGAAGGACACCTCTCATATAATGATCTCGATGAACTCATTCTTTGAGCATGTCCTGACCAATTATGGCCAGCAGAAGTACGGCCCAAGGAGCGAAGTCGATGTCCTGGTAACTGGCTCCCGGCAGTTGGTGGCTGCAAGCATAACGAGGCTTAACAAACTTAGAGGCTTCAAGTGTTAGCCACCACAGTTGATCGATCCATTTGAATTTTAGTTATTGTTTCAGTTTTTTTTTCCAAATTCCTAGCGTTTTTGCACCTTGGCACCATGGCCACCTAGACAAACTCCTAAACATATTATTTGTTTGCATTAAAACAATTGTTTTCCAAACCATCGTTTATCTGTTACGGCTCTTTTGAGAGGCCAATCACTCACATCAATGACATAGGTAGAGCTTAGTACAGCAATATCTATATCTATACTCCTCATCCAGAGTTTTCCATTATAAAAATTGTAACTGGCAAGTGCTATGTATCTTATATACATATTTTTGTATCAGTCATGTTCCGGTTATCGCAAAATTGGAAATCGGCTAATTGCGCAAATCGTAGGTTAGGTTAGGTTAAGGCGGCTGTCAAGCTCCACAGGAGCCCGTCACACTTGGGCCGGTTTCGGCCTGTTGTGATACGGCGGGAGGTGGTCCCCTTATCCATCTCATCAGACCTGAACATATCAGCAGGTATCCCATCCTGACGCTCTTATGAAATTTGCAATCTTTCTGGGACAGATTTTGGACATTTCTGAAATGTCTGCGACATAGGGAATGCCCAGGTATTGTAGCCTTCTCCTGCTGAGAGCTGGACAGGAGCAGAACAGGTGTTCCACCGTTTCCTCCTCCTCCTCATCATTGAAATCATTGTATGGGTCTCCCAGCCTGTTAGCGTGGGAGCCTATCAGCCAGTGCCCCGTGAGGGAGCGGATGACAACGCTGCACCTTTTTCTGCCGAGCTTAAATAGCTCTAGTGTGCGTTTCCTGTCAATGGTCGGCCATGTTTGCCGGGTTATGCGACATAGTGGTGCTGACCGCCACGCATTGTCTGCTCGTCGCTAATATAACTCTTTTATGATGAGCCTACAGGTGGTCATTGGCATGCAAATATCCTCCTTATCTTGGAGCAGGGGTATTGTGGTATCAGATCTGGCCAGCTCGTCTGCCTTGCAGTTGCCTTCAATATCCCGGTGACCCGGGACCCAAATAAGGCTGATGGCAAATTGTTGGGCCATCTCGTGAAGAGATTTGCGGCAATTTGCCACTGTGGCCGAGTTCGAGGAAATCGCGTGAAGTGATTTGATCGCAGCTTGGCTGTCGCTGTAAGTGTTTACAGTTGTTGTTGCCAGTGAAGCCGTTGTGGCTGTTTGAAGGAGAGCTTCAGTGCTTCCATGATCGCAATGACTTCCGCTTGGAACACACTGCAGTGATCTGGGAGCCTAAAGGAGTGCCTGATTTCGAGTTGTTCGGAGTAAATCCCTCCTCCAACTTTGTTATCCAGCTTCGAGCCATCTGTAAAGATGCTTATGGCCATGTCTGGGCCTGGTGGTCCCTCAAGCCACCCGTCTCTGCTAGGGATGATTACATTGAAGGGGGTAACAGTGTGTTCCATTGGGACGCAGTAGTCCGTCTTCGTAGGGACGGTACTGCTTATAAGTATCGATGAGTGATCCCTGAGATGTGACGTCCATTGTCCGGAGTCTCTCAGACGTATCGCTGCAATTTCTGCCCTCTCCTTTCCCACAAGCTCGAGGCTCTGGAGATTTAGGATGGCGTTTAGTGCATCGTTCGGGGTGGTGCGTAATGCTCCACTAATTCATAAAGCTGCGGTTCGCTGAGCCTTGCCAAGTTGTTTGGTTGTCGATCCTTTTGATAGGGCAGCCCACCAAACTGTAACTCCATAGAGTAAGATTGGACTTACTATTGCTTGGTATATCCATTGGACTACGCTTGGGTTCATGCCCCACTTCAAGCCAATAGTCTAGTGTATGTATGCACCAATATTTGTCTTAGTATGAAGATGTTTTGAGTATCGAAAGAGTCAAATAAAACATTTCAAATGATTGCAAAATGGTTGCATACAATTTACTTAACACTTATGGAGATGACAAAAAAAAACGCTTTCTGGATAGTTAATATGCTTAATATTAAGGCGAACTAGTTAAATAAAATAAAATACAATATATGTATATTCGTATATCTACGTATTCAATGAAGGTTGTGCATATTACATTTATTACACCTGTTGAGAAACAAACTCGTTTTCATGTCTCTATTTTCTAATGTCCATTTTAAGACTGCAAAAACTAATGATCGTTATAATTATGATAATATAATAATGATAAACAAAAAGGAAGGCACACACGCATAAAGTCAAGTGGGGGCACTCGCTAGGGTCTATCTCTGAGGGGCTACAAACACGATGAATATTATGATAATGATGATTGTAAAGATGCTGAGCTGATTGTGCTCTTTGTGGTCGTGGAGCTGGGTGCTGGGGGTTGAGGTGGGCTGGGAAATAGTGCAATAATGTACCTAACATAAAATACATATATTTTATAGAAATTATACAGTTTAGCACTTTAAACTATAAAAACGCTGTCCATTCCCACTCTTTCCACTGCCCTGTACCCTTTCTTATGGGCGATTAAGGATATAAATTAGCTACAGTGGGCGGCGGACACAGGGGAGATACCCTACCGAGGGGGTGGTTTTTGAGAGGAGCTTGCGCAGCCTTGCGGCTTCTGACGTCTCCTCTATCTCCGAGCAGAATTTTTGCCAAGAGGCCCTTTTTGCTCTTCGTGTTTATTTTTTGTATTGGGCGAGACTGACTTTGTAGTCTGCCCAATGTATCTCCTCGTTAGCGCTTTTGGCTCAGTTGAAGAGAGTCCTACAGCTCTTACGTAGGATGTCGATTTGTTTCGACCACCAGGGGGGTTTCTTTTTACCCCTTGTCTTGTGTGGCAGGCAAGCCGCCGTGAATGCCTTATTGCATGCATCAGTGAACCTGTTCACTATACGATCTAAATCGTCTTGAGTGTCTGGGCTCATTGGTGCCTTGTTGGGGAGTAGTTCCTCCAAAACCGAGCTATATTTAGCCCAGTTGGTTTTCCTGGGGCTAATGTAGTCGGTGGGTTTAGGGCTCTCGAGGGATAAAGTCGTCTCGATATACCTGTGGTCAGAGATGGAATGGTCCTCTAGGACTCTCCAACTTTTCACTTTGTCTGACAGATTGTGAGACACTAGAGTGAGGTCAATAACCTCCTGTTGGTTTTTTATAATAAATGTGGGGTCGTTACCCCGGTTACTTATAGTTAAGTTCGAGTTTAGGATAAAGCTAAAAAGTTACTCACCCCTTACATTTGTGTCCGTGCTCCCCCATTGAGTGTGGTGAGCATTGGCATCGCACCCTATTAGTAGGCTTGTGTTGGACCTCTCGCTGTCGCTGCCGAGCTTGCAGACGAGGTCGTTGGGAGGATCGCTTTCCTCATGGGCCATATAGTACGACATCAGCCTCAGATGTGTCCGCTTTAACTCTAGGCTTACTGTTGTGTTGTCGCCATTTCTAAAGTTATGGAGCAGAAAGATATTTAGGTGCTTTCTTGCAAGAATGCAGGTACGAGTTATACCTTCGGTTTGAGGTACATTGAGCTTGTACTCCCTCGTCGCTAACCCACAGACCTTGGCTCCGACTATCCAAGGCTCCTGGAGCGGAGTATGAGTGCAGCAGATGCTGCTTTACAGTGGTGGAGATTTATTTGAAGGAGTCTCAGAGACATCTTCATGGATCTCCACCACTGTAGTGTCGGCGTCTGAGTCGTCAGATATATCGTCTCGACACATTGCCTCAAAGTCGCGCATCAGCTATGCGTCAGAGATACTTCTCTACTGCCTTCTTTCGGCTCCAGCTCGTTGTCGGGTGCCTCGATCTCCGAGGCAACATCCTGCACGACTGGGTTGTCGACAGGACGAGCCTCGGCCGAGGCAGCGTCCGACTTGTGCACCTTTATGGCGACCGAGCTGAAGCCAAAATTCAGCTCTCCTTTAGCTGCCTCTATGGGGGCCAGCGACTCTTTATTGATAATGACGGCCTGGTTCGTCGGCCCCTCTGTCTCCTCAACCTTGACTACCTTCCAGTCTTGAGTTGGTAGTGTTGGGTTGCACCTCTGCAACATTTTGAGAATGCGCTCAGGCTCCTTGAAAGTAGCCGGCACCCATAATCTGGCCCTCGGTCTGCTGGGCACCTCGCTCCAGTCTACCGCGACGAGCTTCGCCCCAGCGTAGACCTCTCCGATCTGCGCCACCGCTGCTTTGTACAGCTTTACGGAGCGCTCGTCTTCGCAGGCTACTACTTTAATGTTGCCCTGGAACCACCCCATGTCTTTGCAGACTGGAGGTGGCCCTGGGTCTTTATCGAGCAACTCGAAGCAGCGGTCGGCCAGTGCCGCTTCCACCCACTTCCATTGGCTCCTTGGAATCTTGCCCTCCGCGCTGCCTTTGTCAAGGACGCAAATTAGCGTCCTCTCCTTGGCAATCTACGCGAAGGAGATATTAGGTATCACCCTCGACCTTTTTGCGGCCGGACCGGGTGTCTCCCGCGACCGTTGTCTCGTTGGTTGAGAGACCATTGCGGAGTGTGGGAGCACCGATGTAGCCCACTCCACCTTCTTGAGCCAGTCCGCTGATGGACTGACTTCAGTGCTGGCATTTTGCCGACGGAGTATGTGCCCCGCTCTCCTCCTTTCGGCATATGAATGCTTTTTGGCCTGGGCGCTGGTCGCAGGCAGATCATCTCCCTCCACCTTACCAGAAGGTCGGGCAGCCGCAATATTGCTTAGCTGCCTCTCCAAGGTGGGGGAATGGGAGTGTGTGAGCTACTTATACGAGGCGGCACCACAAGCGCATCGTCAGTGTTGCTGCTTCGCGAACACCCGCTGGCTGTCCGGGACTGCTTATTTTCGGTGATCTCCCTAAAGAGAACCGATTATTCACAGCTGACCTACCTTTTTAGGGGTAGGCCTTTCGCTATCCGCAACCTGCCCCCTCTGAGCCACCTCACACGCTCATCAGACCAGAGAAAATCGCAAATCGTTAGATTCTTATGATTTAAAACCAGTTACTAATATGAATAGATAGATGTATTGTCGCTTCCGAAACCAGTCAAACACAGTTGTAGTTTGGAGAAAGTCATACATATTTTATTGGTAATATACTCAAAGGTCAGCCAGTCAGTCACAGTATACAAACTCCTCTTTCAGATTTGGGTGTGTTTTTCCTTGGTAATCTTTACAAGTTGAATGCATGGCTTAATATTACAAAATCAATGTCTATACGAGTGAATATAGTCTATTGTTTTGTTCGATGCAGTCAAACTTCTCTTCCACAGTTGGCTTATGTTTCCTTTGGAATGCTAAGCCCATTTTGATTCTCTTTCAGTTTAGTGAACATATATTTCGCCATCAATCATCCTCTGTGAGTACAACTCTCAAGAGCTATTGATGCTAGATGGTTAGTTAAATTCTTATCGATAACAAAAAATATCTTTTCAGTGTCTGGTTTTCGGAAAACTAACATTTTTAGTATATATGGTATAGTACGAGTAGAGGTACAATATACACATTAAATCGATATTTAAATCGATACGTTGAAACAGTAATATTTATATCTACATCAATATATTTAGAAACTAAACATGTACGAGTACAATTTCTTCTCTTGTGTGTTTATACACGGGTTTTCTTGTGTGGTCATCAGTTGATTCTTCACTATAGTGCCACATTCAGTTCGGCGTTTGAAACGAGCCTTAAACTTAATTAATATTAGTAAGGTAATACGAAAACAAAAATAGTGCAAAAATAATTTCCATTTATAGCCACTTTGCAGCTACGACACTTTGAAATACGAAAACGTAAAATAACCGTCCTAATACTATTTTCTTAGCTTAGGTGTTTAATTTGTGTTAATCCGTGAATTTGTGATGGCTCTCGAAGACTCAGTCTTGACTTTCTCTGATGCAGGTGCATTCGGTTGGTTTGGTGGGTTGGGGAGGGGTAGAACTGGATGAGCAATGATTGTATATAATTTTTGTGGTTCAAATGGTCAGGGTCGGCGCTGTAGCATCGCGAGGAAGACGACCAAGTTGAATTGTAGGCGTGTCCATCATAGCCATGGTGACCACGGACGGAGAGGAGTACGGCATCATCTCGGACATTATCGTTTTCAGGCGCTCAAACGGCAACCCGGCCACACACATGGTATGCCCCTGCTCATGACATTCCGTGGAGCAGATGTTCAAGGGATCGTCGAGCGGGATACCGGGTACAGGACGGACTACGGGGACCATGGGGACATCGGGATTGCCAAACAAAGCGCCAGTTGCGGTAAGCAGCTGCGTGATGAGCACCAATTTAAAGAGCTTTAGCTGCCTTCCATTACGACTGATTTCCATTACGGAACGGATCATGAGGGCCGAGTTGGTCTGACATTTGGGGGTCAGCAGAAGCTCTTCCACCGTGTGGCAGTTTGAAAGCAATTGGCTAAAGTTGCTGTCCACATCCACGTTGACCAGCTCGAGGCGACGCACGCACCCGGCTTGGGCGAGTCCCTTCATGATCTCGTCGACTGGGAATAAAGTCTTCTTCCTCTGGTCCGTTTCTATGCGGAACCTCTGCAATTTCGTGAGTGTCGGGAGCACCTCATTGCCCAGCTGGAGGCGGTGCATGCTCTGGCAGTAGCCCAGAATTAGAGCCTCCAGATTGGGCAAATCCTTTAAAAACAGCAAGCTACCCAAATTCTTCACGCCGCGCAGGCTCAGGATACGCAGGTGCGTAAGCTTGCCTACATTGGGCAGACCGGTGATCGCTGCCTTGGTATCGGTCATGCGAATGCGCAGCTCATTCAGGTTTTCGATCTTATCGATGTCGGTCATTATGAGGCCCGAGCTGACGCAAGTGCAGATCAGCTTCTCAAGTTGAGGCAAGAAACGGAAAATTTGGTGCAGGAAGTCTGCTTTCGTATGATCGGTGCGCACCGTGCGCATATCTGTCAGCACGCGCATGTCACCGGCAACGAGGGTCCCGGTATTTGGTATGATCGCGCCCATCATGTCCAGATCGCGTGTAGAGTTTCGTGCCATCTCACGCACCAAAGCTGGCCAATTGTTTACCTTTGTGTCGCGCAGAGATACTGATTTCCATATGTCAGCATCACGGGAGCACAAGTGCCACAACTTGGACACTTTCGAGCATTTGGCCCGATCCTGAAAGATACATCCAATTGGAATCGATATTGTTGCAGCGTGCCGTTCTCAAGTTTCTTTCGATATTTACCTCCTGGCTTAGTGTCTTCATTACGCTGATCAAATAACGGCAATTGAAGTCCTTTCCAAACGCCTCCACCCACGGGCTATGGGGTGTAGACGATTGCTTGTGTACAGCAATCCGTTTGTCGTAAAATTCTTGGTAACTAGTCAAGTCCGGCGGATTTGGCACAATTCTGTGAAGGTCGTAGGGGAAAGAAAATTACAAAAATGTATTAGGGGTTTGTTCAAAAAGACTAAGCGTACGCCAAGGTAACAATTATTAATCTAATCAGACCTCAGGGCTCAGGTGCCCAAGGACTCACACTTTTGGTTGACTTGTGATCGCCGGCTCTCCGACGATGGAAATCGCCTTACGCCCGCTGATGACCACGACCTCCTGAGGCATGAATAAATTAGTCGGCGTTGTGACTGGGGACGTGTCTGTACTGAATAGCTCCGCCGGTGGCATCTCGCCAGGCGGCTCGATAATTTCGGTGACTTTCAGCCCATTGCTCACAGTGCTCGCCTGGTAGCTCTCCTCGCTTTCCTCCTCTTCGTCATCCAGTTCTTCATCTTCGTCCATCAGAGTAACGGCACTTGCTTCCTTTTCCCCTTTGGCGACTGTACGCACCGCTGCAATATACATAAGTATATGTGGGATGTGACAGAGCACAACATGTGCAACAGAAACACTGACCTTGCAAACGCTCCCCTTGAATTGCTTTAGGCAGATTCCACAGGTCGCGCGCTTTTCCTGGCTCACTGAGGCGGCGCTACAGAGTAAAGGTGTCAGAGATAACTCAGGAATGGACGGGGTAAAATATATGCTTACCATGAACTACCACTTGCGGTCGAAGATACAGCTCTGGCGTTCCCATTGCTGGCGGCAGCAAGAAGGCGCGCATTCCCTTTGACCGCCATGGTGGAGGTCCAACCCTCAGGGGGAGGGCTGGCGCCCTTCGGCACCTTCGGCTTAGGTACGCGTTTACCCGTTACAGGGGCTTCCACTACTTTGGCTGCCAGAGGTTTTATGGATTCGGTTGCCAGAGGTTTTATGGATTCGGTAGCCAGAGGTTTGATGGATATTTCTGCCATCGACACCGCTTCGTCCGTCAATTTGAGACTTTTGACAAATGTCGCGATATCAGCTTCATCCTTTGGCTTCGAGAGGGACTCGGTACCCACCGTCTTGCGACGTTCACGATTAACCCCGATGGGGACAGACACTGTCGTTTTGTCGACCGCCAGCGATTTGCGGCGCTCCTTTAAGGCGGCAAGGTGATCTTCCCTACTCAAGGCCTGGCGGACCGTCTCGTACTTGGATTCGGCACCCAGGACATGCGTCCCGAAGATAAAGTGCTCTTTGGTGAGTTCCCCCGTCAGAACTAATGCAACTTCACTCATTTTGCGGCACCTCTTACCGCAGGGCGATGTGTAGGTTACGCGATTCGAAGTGCTGGAAAGGGGGCTGGGAGTCACCACTTCACGCTTCCAGCCATGTTTGAAAGGCAAACGATAGAGCTCGTCGGAGATATTTGGCTTCAGCTTCTTGGTCATCACTGACATCAGTGGCAATGGATCTGGCGCCAGATCATCATCATCATCAGCACAAATTAATTTTGGAGGTGGACCAGAACGACTCTTTTTCTTCTTCTTTGGACGAGGAGTCGCTTTCTTCTCGTCCTCGTCGTCGTGAGCCTTCAATCCGAGTGACGACTTTGGGCGTTTTCGGGTAAATGGAATGGAGGAACCAAGGACAGAAACCGGAGACGCACCAGAAGAAATCATCACCTCATCCTAGAGGGAACAAGAGGGGTGGAAGAGAAGGTCAAAGGTTAGTATTTGGTCAGGTCTAGTCTGCGCGTCTACAACGAGAGCTCTAAGCATTAGTTATAGTTAGTCGTTATATTTCTTATCTCTTATTGCTTTGTTTTTAGTATTTTAATTTTAATTGTGTGTCACCACCTTCATGTCTAAATCTGTTGCTCTTTGCTGCTGCTGACTTGCAGTCGCAGTTGCTGTGGTTGTTGTTGGTGGTTCTGGTTCGCTTGTGCATGAAGCCACGGACAAGTTGTTTGAGCTGTTCTCCGAAGAGTGGATGCTGTTGTTGTTGTTGGTTGGTGGCGTCGGTGAAAATGTTGGACTGGGAGGAGTCGTCGGAGTTGGAAGGGTCGTTAATGGTGTTACTGGTCTTTCTGGTGATGCAGACGATATCGGAGCCGTTAAATTAGTACAAGAGGACGTAGTTGTAGTTGTTGTTGTTAGTTGGATGAAAGGATGGGACGGTTCTTTTGCAGTCGGGAGAATAGTTGTCTTCGTCTTCTCCGTGCGGGAGGATGGTGATGGTGATGATGACATCTGTGAGGAAGTCGGAGTTACCGTGTCCGGGCTAGCCGGAACAGCTTGAGCACCAGCAGGCGCCTGTATTGCTGATTCTGCCATGGATTCTGTTTGTTCTTCACGGGGAAATACCCACAGACCACTCGTGCAAAGTGCCCTGATCTCAGCTGGCGACTGTTGTAGTGGATAGGATATAGATGCAGAAGAGAGAGAGAGAGAAAGAATATAGACAGTACCACCTAATAAAACACCCTCTCTACGAACTCAAAAACGGATATTTAATTAGTTTCTACTTACCCGAGTTTCCACATCTGAGTCATCGGAGATTTCATTCTGTATATAAGATAGGGAAGGATTTCTTCCGGAATATCCCTTCAATCCGGCTTCTGTCGATTTGCGGCGATCGTGCGAATTTTTCTTCTTCTTTTTATTTTTCTTGTGATTGTTGCCTTTGGGGGGAAGGGTCAAAGAGAGAGCCAAAGGCATAAGAATCTCGATATTGAAGTTGATAATATTTCCAGCCGCTTACCATTGACAAGGTTCAATGGCGACCCATTGTATCGCGATCCCTGGCCGTGACTGTTTCGGCTGCTGTTGGATTCGTCTGTGGACATTTCCGTAGCCATAGCATTGGCAACCAGCAGACGATCGCGCATGCTGCTACCATTGACGCTATTACTAGGTCTGTTCTCGTGGCGCCGACCAAAGTGGGCCGATGGCGACGACTTGGATCCGCTGCTGGAGTTCCTGCTGCGGGACTGCGATTTGTCACGTCGCTTCGAACGCGACTTGCGGTCGTTCGACGTTCCGGGAATGTCGTCGTGTGAGCTCATAGCGTTCTGAAAAGTACAAATTTTCGTTATATACTGTTCGCCAGTGGAGGATCAGACTTGTAGCTTTTTGTTGAAATATATAACAGCTTCTCTTCAAATATCTCTCCAATTTAGGGGTCGGCACTGACATGTTTTTAGTGCGTTTGTGTACGCAGACAACAGACACGAAGCAACACGATTCATTTTCTCTGCTGCGGCGCTGCCGAGCAGAATAATGAAGACTTTTGAGAATAGGGAAGAAGCCACACTATTCATTTTTGCTGCTTTTGCGCCAGCCGAACAGAATAACAAAGCCGCGTGTTCCCCTTGGTATTTTCCTATGCACAGTGCATAGGACGCTGTCGACCCCTGGATTAATTGATGACTTCTCTAATAAGAAAAACACACTACCACACACACACACACATACACGAACTTGTTCTCATATGCAAAGTGCGTGCAAAAAGACGCGCATCCTAGCGGCAGTTTTTCGTACTACTCAATTCTCAAGTGCAGTCATGCTTTTCCCTTAGAAGATTGAATGCCGACGAACGAAGCGTAATTTCTGCGTGTTCGTTCATGCGTACACACATTACAAAAATTTAAGCTGAAATTTTACCCACACACTTGCACACGACCATATGTACATACATACACTCATACAATTGGAGCACTTCACGATTGCGGTTGGCCCAAAGACCACTTTTCCGTTTCGGGTTTCGCGCTTTGAAAATGAGAATGGACTTTTTCTCGAATAATCTAACAAACAAAAATTCAACGGAATCGTTGCACAATCGAATCGCAATCTGAACTCGAGTCAATATTAGTATATTTTCGCACTGCGCTTTGAATGATTTTTTTTTAAGATTTTCTACGAATCGAGAACATTTCTAGGAAGCCACAAATTTTTTACACCTATCTACATATGTAGATACAAACCAGATCAGCAACAAATTTATTGAGAAGAAAATATTAAGCGTTTCATTATCTCTCACGCGTTGCGTTTGTTTTGTTTTGGTCGCGCGACGGTTATTTTGCCCAAAAATAACGTATGCGTGCATACACACACACCACCATGATAGAAAGCACCGCTTACCATAGAGAGCCACGACGGTAATGAACCCAAAATATGAAGTAAACCAATAACTTTTGTAAAAAATAAATCTATATATGTACACTTGTAGAATATGGAAATATTGCTACGCTCGCAATTTAATAATAATCTTGCGGACTTTTGCTGTTGCCGATTTTTTCGGACAGCGGCGCTTCACAATTTTCGTATGAATTTGCGTTAGTATGGGTGCGAGACTGCGAAATTTACTGTATATGAGTGACGCCAGGCCACTATACTCAGCTGCATTTCCAGCGAAGCTGCGAAAATTCTATTCTATTCTACCTCGAAAATGTGATCAAAATGATCTTTTCTTTCCACTTACCTGATGCTTCACAAAAAAATCTACGCGAACAATTGAGCGTTTATTAAGGTTCAATAATAACAAAAACTGCTACAACCGTGTACGACCCGTGTGCTTGTGTGAGTGTTAGTTTCCGTCTCCCTTTTTTAACACTGAGGAATGCAGGGTTGCATGCGGCTAGTGTTGGACAACGTTCATTGTGCGGCTGCAGACGCGCCAATATGCGCAATTTAAAATGAAATTTCTTTTAAACAAAATGACAGAAATGCACGCACAAGTTGCGTGCTATTACGAAATTATGTGACTTACCAAATAGTTGCCATATTTCCTTCTGGAATTTCACAAAACGTAAGTTATTAGTTAGTAAATTTTCACAATTATGATTTTCAATTTGCACTTCGCACTTGTTGCTCTGTTAAGTGTCGCTGAAAAACGATTATCCGATATGACCCATTTGTAACGACAAGTGCACGGTTGCTTTGAAAATAAATTTTTGTACTTAATAATAAATATAAGTAATTAAGTAAGTTAAATTGCAATGAAATTAATAAGTTAATCACAACATTTGCTGTACTTCAATTAACTATTTGGTTGCTATTTGCAAAATGTTTTTTTTAAATGTCAATTGTCCGTGCTGTCCGAATCAGGGGTGAAACCCGATACCGGTCAACCATCGATCAGAGTCACTGATAGCCGTTTTAGGTGCCGTTTACACTGAGGCTGCGTCTTGATTTTTTGCGTCTTCTCAGAAACGCAGTTTTTTTTACATAGGTTTAGCATAGGGCCCTAGTGGTGGCAAAAAGTTGCGTCGTTTTCAAATTTAAATTTTGCCGCGTAAAATTTTTAACTGAGTAAAAAGGGGCAAAAATTCATGTAATGGTTAGAACAAATTGTTTAAACTAATTTTATTATTAAAAAAAGCATTTCAACAATATAGTTGATTTCAAATTTTTTGCTGCAAGTCCCATGTCTTTGAATCCTTTCACTGTTTCCGTGATCTTCTCAGGGTGAGAAAGGCTGCTTGCAGATACTTGTCAGCGAGTTGAGCAACTACCTCGCGACAAAACTGCAGTAATATAAGGCAGACGACAATGGCCCTTGACACACCAAATAAACTCGCTACCGTACGATATTCGGCTGACGATCCTAGACAATAAAGAGCTATGGCTATTCTTTTCTCCAGAGGGATTGTCAGTCGAAATGGAGTGTCTTTCTATTTTAAATTGGGCAACAGGTTAACCAGAATGTTGAATGTCCTTTCCATGCGGAAATTCTCCTTAAAGAAGGCATCGGATTTCTCCACAACATCTTCCTCCCAAAATGAACCATATCGTGGCTATTGCATATACATAAAATACATTATTTAATTGAAAATAGAAGATTATCTGCACTTTACTAACAAGGGCCCAAACGCGAGGAGGACGTTGCAGTTGCAAAACGAACTGCAGCTTTTCTGAGGATAGCCCAGACACTTCCATACACTTCAGCAGATTAACTTCATTTCGCGCCACCGCAGATAAAAGAATCAGCTCTTCTTCAGATATATTTTGTTTATTTTCAGACATAGTTTGTTTTGCTTACAAATTTTTCTTCCTCTTCCCAAGACGCAAAGAAGCAAAGTCGCTGTAGTGTAAACGGCAAACCTGCTTCTCTGCGCCTTCTCCGATATCGATAGGTAACCGCACCAAGTGTAAAAAGCCTATTATTACACTACGGTTGAGTTATTGAGTTTCGGGCAAAACTCGAGTTTATAGCCTTTTTACACTACGGTTGAGTTATTGAGTTTCGGGCAAAACTCGAGTTTCGTTTGCATGGGGAAGCATAGGGGACCTAGAGGTGGCAAAAAAGTTGAGTTTTGGTTGCGTTTAGTTGACTTTGTCCAATTTTCCGAATATTTCAACCCTGATATGCCTGTCGTGGAATTATCACCACTAGTTACAACAAAAATTGGAAGCTCAAAATTTAAATTTTAGCGCGTAAAAAATATGGCTGGGAAAAAAGGTGCAAATGTACATACAATCGTTAAAACCAAGACTTTAAACCAAATTTTATTATTAAAACCATATAAACAATGTGGTCGATTTGTAAAATTCGGTCGGAAAAACTTAGCCAAACGCTAAATTGAATTATTATAAATTAATATAGATTAAATTATTATAAACAATTGCCAATTTAAAAAATTAATTTTGGTACATATGTAATGTACATATAGTACGCATACATACAAAAATACTTTTTTCCGAAAGTGTCCGATCAAAATAGTCCCTGAGAGAGCGAACCAAAGAGAACACAAAAAAAAGTGTTTTGGTCTGAGAAGAACAGTTGTTGAGCGAAAACACTTTTAAATGTGCTCTTCGCTCCACGTTCTCATAGTGTTCGTAGAAGATCGGTTTTTTTCGGACACTTTAAAATGGTTGACGGTTATTTGCGAGCTCTGACATATACATATAGCCAAAATTAAATATATTTGCAATTGCAGCCGTGCAATTTCCCTGCGGAAATTTTCCTTAAAAATGGATTCCAAGGTTACACTTCTCGACAAAATTCAACTTTTTTTTTCCGCTGTGGCCAAAAATTACTTTTTCTGATAGATTTGGAGATTTAAATTTTTTAAAGAATTATGTTTTTTTTTCATGGAGTCTTCAGGGAATGAGGATCACCTCTATCCTCGACATACCAAAGTGCTCAACGCATCGGTAGTGAAGACGAGATCAAGGGTTCTACTCATGCTATTACGTATGCCATTTACCTGTCCCATCGATGTATCGGACAGAGAATCAACGAAGTCATGCTGCATAGATGGGAACATTAAGTTTGAGTCATTGGATGGAGACCAAGTGACATTAGGGAGATTAAAGTCACCGAGGACAATAAGACGATCAGAATCACTAAGCTGAGACAAAACGGACTGGAGATGGGCAGCGTGAAGCATATAAGTTGTAAATTCAGAGGACGGTGGGATGTAAGAGCATGATATGAATAAATTAAAAGAACACAGACGAATTTTAACTACGATAATTTCAATAGTGTTGAGCTCATCGATGGAAAAGAGTTGGGAAGTTAAGTCGGAACGAACAGCAATTAGGACGCCGCCACCTCGAGATGGTCGATCAGATCTATATATGTTAAAATTGTCTACAAAAATCTCGGAATCCGAGATTGAGGAATTGAGCCATGTTTCGGAGAAGGCGATAATGTCGAAATCAAAAGTTGCACTATCAGCATGTAATTTGGTGAGCTTACTGCACAGGCCACGTACATTCTGATAAGTGATCTTTAGAGGTGGGGAAGAATTCAGTTTTTTGAAGTAGATGGCAAATCAGTAGATGGAGTTGGAAGGATTCCTACCCGAGGAGCGGGTTGCGAAGATCGAGATCGACTATTGAAAATGTGACAGATAGTGTGCTCGGGCCAGAAAGAGGGTTCCAACACAGACTTCACAAACTTCTCCGGGACAAGAATTTTGAAGGAGGAAATACTACGTTTTTCTTTAAAAGAAAATTTAGTTAGTATATATATATATTTTTTTTTAGCGCATTCTACACAAATTTCAGTTGTGCGCTCATACACTTGCAAACACGCAAAGTATGTGAGCATGCATGTGCACACATACACTCTCAGGGGAGCTGATGCCAGTCGATTCGCTGCGGACAGCCACACACATGTATTATATACTTACTGTTTGGTTAGTGGCTTAAGCGATAAGCTTAGTTGTTGGTCACTCCGCCAGAGGACACCAGTCAATCAGCTGGCTTCAGCCCATTCTACCATTAAATTTGAATTTTCAAATTTTTTTTTACGCCAGTTGTAAAAAGTTTTTATTTCATATTATATCTGCATATATGTATGTATGTAAAACCTTTGCAATTTTCTCCTAAAACTACACAATAAACTTAACATAGCGCATTTTATTCCTCCCCAAAATAGAAAGTTGATAAAAAAAAACAGCAAAAATACGATTATTTTTTAAAACTGTTTTCTGTTTTTATTGTTGAAACGCTTCCGTGGATACTAAAAACTATTATTATGAAAGACTCAAAAGCAATATTTATTTATTGGTTGCGAAGCGTTTGAACAATTCTCAATTTCATGCAAAAATATCAAATTTTTACCGATTTTGTTCTTTGTTTTTTATGGGGATTTTTCATTTCTTGTTTTTATGATTTCTATTTATAAATAAAAGCTAGGTATTAAATTAGTTGCTTAAAAATTAGGAAAAAAAATGATTTCGTTCACAGAAAAACACATTTGCATTTCCGAGGGCAAAATCTCATATTTTGTTGAAGAAATAGCAAAATAAAAAATAAATCAAAATAAAACAAGAGCGATTGTCGTTCTTCTTTTTTCTGCTGTTATCTGCCAAGCGATTCGATTCGAGTTGTGATCATTGATTATAAGACGTAGTATAATAGTGCCCTCAAGGAGAGCAAAGTGGGGCGGGGGTAGGGTGGTGGAGAGTTTTAGCATAATCACAGAACTAGAGAGAGAAGTGTGTGGGTGTGGTGGATAGGTGCTGGGGTTCGGTTCTCTGATGTTTCAACTAATTAAAATGATTTGCGCTAAATAAAATGAATAGTCCAAAGGGGGAATCAGAATCAGAGGTGGATTCTGCAGGGGTATTCCGCGAAGAAGGTGTGGTGTCCAGGGGAGAGAGAAGAGGCTACTGATGCTTACTTGGCACGATCGTGCTTGGCAGGCTCCACCTGCTTGGCAAACTCGCTCATCACATCCTTATAGATGACAGGATCCAGATTGCGGCCCAGCATATAGATGAGCCACCAGTCGCCAATGTCCAGCTTCCTGGACAGCGAACGACAAATCTCCATGGGTATCATCCGGTTGCGGGAATTCAGTAGGCGCGGCCGGAACTTGGGCATAAAGATGATGCAGGCACTGTAGGAATTCAACCCGTAATTAAAATAAAGTCCAAGATGAAGATCAAACAGTATGCGACATACCGGAAGACCATCAGGCCGAGCAGCAAGACGAGCAGAATCCAAAACCAGAACCAGATGAACACATATGTTTTCTCGTTGACAATATTCAGCGGCAGGATGCAGAGGGAGTCGTGCTTCTGCAGCGACCCGGAGGCACCATATTTGTGGAATGTACACTTGGTCACACGGGGAAACACAAACACCATCGGATCGATGCGCTGCTCCTGTGGCACATCCGACAGCTGCATGATGTTGGTGCCGTACGAAAGGAACTCACCGTCAAAGAAACGATTCATCAGATACATCTGCACCACGATGTTCACGCAGCAAAGCACCTCGCAGGCCCAATATCTAATTGCATAAAGCTTGTGGCGCTACAAGTGGGTAGAGAGAGAGAGAAATGGGACGTGTGAGATATGAGTAGTACGCGGAATGGTCGTATTCTCACTAACCTTGACGTGCTTAATCAGATAATCGAGCAGGGCATCTCGCTTGGCCTCCTTCTCCTCTCGGGTGCAGATCGTGATGTTCAGGCCCATAACAATCATGCGCATCAGGCCGCCCTCGAATTTGTTCCACAGAAATTTGGGCGTATAACAGGCCATGGCCTACAATAAAATGTCCGAGATTGAGATGAATAAATAAAAAATTAAAAAACCAGCTTATATTTAATGTGTTCTCCTTTGGAGACGGAGCCCTTTTGGGGGATGAGGCTGTTTATATTTTTATTTTATTTGGCAAAATAGCAGTTTAAAAAATTACTGGTTACAGTGTTGAGCTGTTTTTAGAGCTAAACCATGAATTTCTGGATAGATTTAGATGTCTTGTATGTTCACCCATTTTCCCATTTCGAGACTTGTGTAGAGCGACAGAAATTATGCCTTGCAGATCAGTAATCAGTAATTTATTTGTTTACAAGAAAATCATTTCATTGCGATACCAATTCGAGGTGCAGTTCCGAATGCTACTACATACATATGTATAACCGACATCTACTGTATTTCCATACAATTTCCATATTTACTCATTGGCAAGAGTTCAACCCACCCCACCCTCTGGGCATGTGTAAGCATTGGAGCTGTGGAATGTGTGTTTTACAAACACTTTTTATTGAAATCTGTCCAAGCAATTGACACATTGATGTTTGTGATGTTGTGGCTGTTCTGTTGCTATTTAGCAAGTCATTAATTATATACAGTATTTCACAAGTTGCTCTGCTCTGGACATGGCACCACAAGCGCTCGCTCAAACATCTCTCCGGGCTTGAGCAATACTTTGACCCAAGCACCGAGCCCCCAACCCAAAACCAAACCCAAAGCTCCATCCCCATTCCCATTCCAAAACTCAGTTCAGCACGAAGCAGCACTCCCCTATCTTTTTCCACGCTTGGCACGCATTCAATTGAACTTAATTGGAGCGTTTGCTCGCTCGAGTTGAGTTTAGTTTGAGTTTGGAGAAACGAGATCGCGACGCGACACACGCAAACGATCGACGGCCATTGATGATGGACGATATATGTATGTTGCAAACGTGCTTGTACTCGCTATTGCACTATGGCAGACTATTTTTACTCACCTGAAAGAACAGCACAAAGCATACCCACTGGTAGTAGGTGTAGTATTTCTTGGCATCCTCATCTCCAAAATCATTAGACACACCGGGATGAGCTACCTCGCGACCAACCTGGAGTGGAAAAAAGTTTTTTATTTTACATATAGGAATAAACACAAATCTCTATACGATTGTTTCGTGATCTCTGGATAACTTTCCGCCAGAGATCGATGAGAAATCTTCACTTTCAATGCTCTTGAAGATTGAAACTGCAACTGATTTACGTAGCAAGAGCACGCCTGTCTATCAGGAACGGAACTTCTAGAGATTCACTTATTTTGTTAAACTTTGTTGGGTTATTTGATCTGCCAGATAAATTTGAAGGCAGTCCAATCTGTGCAATATTTTCCACGAAATTCAACAAATTTTTGGACGAGTTGAAGCAAGTAATTTCCTGCCCCATGCATGAAACATGATCTCCCCTGCATGAATTCAATTTTGGTTTTTTTTTTCGTCTCTGTTTACGATCGAATGTAGAAATCGATGCGTGGCCCAAAGCGACCCAAGACGAAGAGACTACGCCCAGTTTATAATTGCTTTATAGGCCGGGCATAAATGCTTTGTGTGTGTGTATGTATGTCCATATCATACTCGCACCTTCAGCCAAGGGTCGGACGTGTCCCGCGTACAGAATATATTATACAAAGGGGGCAGGTCGACAGACCTGGCATATCCACTCCACTGACAGATAGACAGATACTACACACATACAAAAATAAGCACAGACTCAGAACAGAGCTTTTGACAGCCAACGAGAAAGTATCCCATCCTCAGATGCGTGAACAGGAAGTGCCATAAGGGGTGAAGCGGAAATACTTGAGAAACTTCTGAAGAATTCAAGAAGCTTTCAAAACATCTCTTTATTTACCATTGAAGGCCGGATTTCTAATTTAAAGACTTTTTAGCGATGAGGAGATTTATGGAGAGTTTGTAAGGTTTGCATTTTATGCATTTTTAGTTTATACATTTTTAGATAGTTGTTGAAGTAAAAAATCGTAAGAGCCAATATCTTAAACTTTGGAGACTTGTTAGAAATATTCGAATAGCGTAAATGGTGATTTTATAGTGGTTCAATCACAAACTGTGCATAATTGATATTTTCCAAAATTGGAGACTAGCGGAGCGAGTACAGAGTTTGCAGAGTTTATAAGGAACCTATTTTTCAGTGAAGCCATGCACTTGTAGACAGTCTTAAAATTTGTAGACCAATCGCGGACTTGTGGAGATTTTCCAGGCCTATAATTTACCGCATTTTCCAGTATTTCTATGGACTTCAGGCACAATAGTAGTTTTAAACGTACGCGTCTAAGTATTTAATGTGGTGTAGACTTATTTTGAAGAGTTCTGAGATTCTTAGATTTTTTGAATACATATTTGGGTATTTACCTGTCTGCGAAACGCATCCGGCATGGTGAACGTGCTGTGGATCCAGCAGAACGTGTTTACAACATGCGGGGGCACACCGTTCACGATGCAGCTGATCGGCTGGCCAACGTACTGGGTAGCGGTGATGATCAGACTGCAGGTGAGTAGGAGCACCGTGGTGAATGAGTTGTGCAGCCGGAAGACGGCGTTGTCCGTCTGGATGTCCTGCCATTTGAGGTAGCTCTTCAGGCTACCCAATAGCTTATACATCTTGGCACAGTTTGGATCTCAACTTTGAAATGAGGGCTAGGCTACGCCAGGCTATGTGATAATGGGGAATCTGTCTTTGATTGTATTTGCTGTATTCCCGGTTTTGGGGATTGTGCAGTGTTGGCAAGTACGCGAAAAAATTGGTGTTACGCAAGCGTTTCTTTCAATCGGTTCTTGTTTCTTTTCTTGTAACTGCTCAACGTTCGATGCATATCAACTGAAAGTAGATAAACAAACAGAGTACATATTGTTAGTATACGAGTGCGAGTGTGCGATATCTATGAAGTACATTCCACTGATTGAAAATACCAATTGAAGTTTGCCGAAATACGAGTACTACGAAACGAAGCGAAGCCAACGAGGGCCGCCCATGTGTACTCGTATTTTGGCATAAATCAACATCAAGTAATAGAATCTTCAGACAGTTTCAATTTCAATTAAAGGCATCTCTTTCTCTCTATCTCTCTCTCTCCCTCTCTGTCTGTCTGTCTCTGTTGCTTTGGGTTCCATGTCTTTTTCTGGAAATTGATGCGCCATTTAAGTAACAACAATTGCCATATTCTCCATTTGCCACTTGCCACTGGGACCGCTCTGCTCCACTCCGGTCCGCTTCGGTCTGGTTCTGTTGGGGTTGTACACTTGGATCCTCACCATTACGGGGGCATTGCACCTTGAGGCATGTTGGAGATTCCACCCATGCGATCTCTGTGCAATGCATTTGACCCAAGCGCCATTCGGAGACCCTCAATTATGCTAAATCGTATCAAATTCATTCTCTTTGGTCATCGATTCTGATCAATTTTGATCATACACACACACACACACACACACTTACATACATACATATATACATGTACGACATTTTGCTGTATTTTTTCAGGCCATTGTTTGCTTTGTTATATTTATAATCTAAATATATTGCTATATTTTCAAAGCGATTTCCCACTTTCGCTTCAAACAGGATTGCAAAACGATTTACAAGTGTGCAAGTTTATCTTAGCAAAGGAATTTTAACAGTGTTGGCCAACTCGCAGCAGTGTTGCTCAACTCGCAGCAGTGTCGCGCAAGAGCGGAATTCTTCTATCAGCTATGGTTGAAGAACAATTCACGTGGAATGTGCTCTAAAAACACACTGCAATGAATGTATTTGCATTCTAAAACAGTTACGAATCTCTAGTGCATGATGGTGCATCATCCTCTCCAACACTTCCCCGCTTCGTGCATTATATATGTATACTTGTATGTACTTCCCACATAAATTGCCTTGCCTCATTGCCAGCACCTGACATCCTCTCTCGGTTGCAGTACGCTTCGCTGACTTCCATGACTTTGGCAGGTGGACCGACCACATCCCTCCGCCACCCCACAACACTATTCATTTTTCCTATATATGTACATATGTATGTATGTACTTATTATATACACGCTAACATTTTCAGTGCCAAGGCCGTGGGGAGACCATGGACAGAAGCCAACCAGTTCAACGCTGCAGGTTTTCTCTACAATTTCTCCCTAAAAATTGCAATTTGTATAGTCGCTCATTTTTCGGGTTTGTTTATGGCTAGGTGTCAGGCTCGGCAATTGCTTGCATGAATGCCATTTACCTCAAATGCGTTTTATTTGTTTACCCCCCAGTACTCAAAGAGAATACAGGGGTCTGTTAAAGTTGTTTAAATGCATATATGTACGTAGGTATATAGAAACTGAGTATCAGATATCATGATATTGAGGCACGTGTACTTTTACATAATACATTGATTAGCATTCTGATCATCATTCAGATGTACATAAGTCAAAGTTCTTTCATTGCCATCTGGCTTTCTAGTCGAAAAGTAAGGAATCAAAGTAGCGGGTATCTCATAGTCGTAACACTCAATCTCACACATTCTTCTCAATGTTTTTTTGCGCTGTCTTTTTTGTTTTGCAAATAAAGTTTTGTGTGTCGCAATCGCAGTTGTGGCAGTGTTTTGAGTGTTTGAAAGCCATAACATGCCTAACCTTAACATGAATAATAGTAAAAATAAAAAACAAACAAAAATCAGGCAAACAAGTACAAAAAACTGCAATTTTAATTGAAATTGCAAATGCAATGGGTATCCGACTCTCAGTGGGAGTCTGTGTCGGACTCGCGCTTTCGGAGCAGCAGCAGGCAGAGCCCATAATTGCATCTGATTGTACACTCGATTTTTTTTTTTTTTGGCTTGATTCAGTTTTGTTAGGTTGGGTTTGGGTTAGCCAAAGAGCAGCTGTTGGACCGCAGAAAGCGGAAGTGGCCCTCTCTGAGTATGTGTGGTGTATGTGCGCCTGTGCGATATGCTAGAGATGACAATGTGCCACCACCATTTAGAGAGACAGATAGAGGAGAGAAACATGCATGCATGAAGCGTTGCAAACAATGCACTTTTATATGACGTTGAATCCCTGTCAAAATTTCCTATAAGCAAACAGACACGTTTTTTGTTTGTTTTCATAGTGATTCACCAGGTAATATTAGACGCAATCGTATCTGCATTTATGAAGAGTAGTACGTAGTATCGTTAGTAGTTTAATTTTATTAAAATCTTGGTATAATTTCAAAATGTATAACACATTTCTATAGAATCGCGAGTTCATTGGGATCACAATTTTCATAGCAAAAGCTTTTTTTTTTTGCAGGATATTGCAATAAGATTATAAAATTTGCTGATTTATGTGACTTTTTATTAATTTAGGAATATGATTATCTGCTTCTATTACTTCTTTCTTTAATCAACACTGTAAATTTGTTTGGTAGATTCTAGAATCTTTCTGGTTTCCGTCTCACGGTTCCATCTCTAGCTGTCTAGCCACAAACGTGGCAGCTGGCTAACACCGATTGCATTGTTCTTCTGCTTTCAGCCACCAACTTTGCATGCAGCCCGAACAGGAGGCCGTAGAGGATCGTTAGAATTGGGAAAGCAAAGAATAGCGTGCACATAATAGGGTACACCAGAGACAGAGGTTCGGGTTCGGATGTCTCCTATTGGAGACACATGCTCAAAAAATGAGCCGCCTCTGTGCCACATAAATTGAACATTTCCGTTCCAAGGGATTGGGTAGTAGGAGAATGGGATCATGGAGAGAATATCATCGTTCTTTTAACTTCTAACAAGACATCTAAAGGCAAGTCGGTAGGCTTGAAACTGAAGAAAATTATGGCATGACACAGATGAATGAAAGAAGGTGGAAAACTGATTAGAAGAAGAAAGAGAAGAAAGGAAACAATAGGGAAATAATTATTGTGAAACAATAATAAAATATGTAGCTAAGGGGAAACAGAAAATCCATGGGAGAAGGCGGAGAAATTAATGTGAGAATGATGGAAGGAAAACGCTATTCAAGAAGCATGTAATGGAAAGAGAAATGTGGAAAAATTACAAGGAGAACATACTAAGCAGAATCTATTTAAATTGACGACGGGGAACGTTGTGAGCCGCGGCAAAGACCGCAAAGACGGACGGACGGACAGACAGACAGACAGACATGGCTATATCGACTCGGCTATTGATGCTGATCAAGAATATATGTATGTACATATGTGTATACTTTGTGGGGTCGGAAATGCTTCCTTCTGGGCGTTACACACATCCGTTTTCACCACAAATCTAATATACCCCTATACTCTTCGAGTACCCCAGATAAAAAGCTCCAAGGGCAGAGCACTAATCCTGATATTACAGGTAGATCTACTCGACAGAAGGTTAAGTGACCGTTGGACCAATCGAATGGCTTAATATGGGACCACCGCACACATATGTATGTATGTACATACATATGTATGTACCTCGGCACCCCGGCTCCTGATAGATCGCTGTTCGAGGGCAGATTACACAACAACTTAGAGAGCTAGCTGGCTATCTCTCTCATGCGCGCGTGTGTCGTGTCTAATATCTTTGGGCTTAATCGAGATTAAGCTTTAGCTCAGCTTGAAAGCTTTGGCAAATAATCCAGAGAACATTGTATTGTGCTTCTCTCTCTTGTTCTGGTGTACATTGAATCTGTGGAAGTGAATGTGTGAAACTTACACCGAATTCAATTGATTAATTATGATTGTCTCTCCACGCTCCTTCTCCTTAGGCGCTGCTGCCGTTCCTCCTCCTTCTACTGCTCTCGATCTCGTCCACTGATTGAGTGATGCTTTGCCCACTGCTTCTGGGGTCGTATTATCTCACTGCTTAATTTTTTTGTCACTAGCAGCTGTACTTGCATGAATGGGCGCTATACTATGTATGTGCATGTGAAAGTGTTGCGTTGGATTCCTTATGACAGAAGCAAAATCAGCTGCCAGGTGGCAGCGGCGTCGACGTCGGCGTTTTAGAAATTTGCATACGGACCAACACACACATGAACAATCACAGACACACACACACACACACGCATGCACGCACGCACAATGGGCAAGTTAGAACTGGTTTTGGCAGAGCAGCATCACAAAATAAAAACTTTGCAGTTCTCCTTGGTCTTGTTTTTGTTGTTGTTGGCGGTGGTTTTGGTGGTGCGTTTTGGGGCGGTTTAAAGCGCGCGTCACGTTGCAGCCGCTGCAACTAAAAAATCAGAAAGAAACGAAACTTGAAAATGCCGCGCACATAAAAACTAAAACAAAAAACTGCAGCAGCAGCAGCAGCGGCGGCAGAACAGCAGCTGCCGCAGAGGAGTTGCAGCAGAAAGTTATCGCTCTCGCTCTCTCCTCTCTCTGTCTTTTACACTGTCACCTAAAAACTGGAGACAGTCTAATCCAAACAAACGCAAAATCGAACAAAATATATAGCAACAAAAGAACAAAAATAAAAACGTACGTAGAACAAAAAATATATGAGAGACAACGTTCCAAACACAGACCTGAATGGCAGGGCGGACGAAACAAATGCGATGCAAACGCCGCAGAAGTGAAAATGATTTTGAGTGGTGTTGTTTGGGCCGCTGCTCGGGAATGGTAGCAGCTGCTCGCTCTCCGTGCTGACGAACCAGCGATGTGTGCACTTAGGGTATCAAGAGAGGGTATCAACGTTTCCTCTATGAATTCAACTGAAATCTGTCGAGCGAGAGAGCCGAGAGAGATAACAAAAAGCGAGCTGGACTCAAACTCGCGCGCGAACCGCTCAGCGCTGTGCGCTCACACTCACGCTCGAGCGCTCTTAGCAGCAGCTCGATTCTTAGCTTCAAAGCCGAGCCTCTCTCGAGTGCGCTCTCTCACGCTCATCTCACATGGAGTGCGCTTTTGCTCTCTCATGGTGAGCGTAGTGCGTGTAAATTTTGAGCAAGGGGGAGAGAATGAGAGCGAGCGTAAGCAAGCGCGATTGTACATATTGGTTTATTTAAACGAATTAAGCCTTAAATTAAAGTGATCTCTTGGAATGAACTAAAATTGGAGCAGCAATTGACGAGGAGATATTGTGTTCATCCCCCCACAAAAAAAAAAACCATAGCAGCTTTATGTTCCCTCTCACATTTGAGATTTAAGCTGTCGTTCGTCCCCAAGATGTGTTTTGTATGCCATTCAGCTTACATTCTCTTCTTCTTTTGCTTCTTTGGCTTCTTTTTCTCCTTCTTTTTCTTTTTTGATTACTTGACTTCTTTTCTTGCTTGGCTGCTTTTCAGAGGGTGCATGCAGGGAGAGGAGGGGATCGGGATCGTGTGGGGTTTCTGTCTCTTTTTTCGAATGCTTCGAATTTCATTTTGTTCATTTGCTTCTTACTTTTCTCTCTTCTTCTATTTTCTTTTGTCCCTAAATAGACACGCAAACATTTTTTGTCTGTGTTTGTTTTTAAGTTAAGGTTTTCTCCATCTTCATCTCCTTGTTCCATTCTTCTACCTTGATTATTCCGATATAAGAATTCGGTAATAGGCGGAAAAAACTTGAAATTAGTTTTGTGTTCTCTCAGTGGCATGATGTCGCTCAAGAAATGCTCTCTCTGCTATGCGGGCTCTTATGGAGGTGATCTCATTAGTATAAAGAATAGGACCACATTCCAGAACTGTAATCAAGTTTTACCTAAATTTACCGAGTTATGGTGCTCATAGCACTATGGATCTTCAAAATCTTTCAGATCTTATAAAACAGTGTTTTTTATGGGAAAATAATTGTACGCTTTGAGTAAATTTACAATATTCAGTATTTAAAAACTATGAAAATGTGGACACTGAACCATCAAAATGTTGTAGCGCCGTTTGGTTTGATTAAAATCGTTTGAGTTTTATCAAAATTAGGATTAAAGCCTAAAACTATTATCATCTCTTTTTATTATTGGGATTGGGAGGATAGAGATGATCATATGATCATCTGATGGCAGCGCAAGGCACAAGATGTGATTTTTTATCGGATAAATGCTCTCTTGCAAATATCAATCGTCAAGTTCATCTCATGGAGTAAAATGCAGCAGAGACGTGATTTGGTACAATGTTTAAAAACTGATACTGATTGATATCGGATATGTTGGCTCGTGGAGCGTGTCAGTCAGACAATCAGCCAGTTAGTCATTAAGCCAGTTCGTCAATCGGGCAGCCTAAGAGACTCCGGCAGTACCAGAATTGCCACCCAATATGGCCGAGATCTCGAATTTCAATGACAGTGCGCGCCTTCATTTTTGTTATTTTTTTTTTTACCGATGCAACCGCATTCGAGTCGTCACGAGTTTTGTCTTACGATTCCGGGGCCCTTAAGAAATCTTTCCTGGCTTCCCCCATGCCATTCACATAATATCATGCGCTGTCTTCGTGCTGCTTTTTAATTGGAAAAATTTCTTGTCTTTTTCGGGCTTTTCGACTCGACTTGGCCATAAACGAACAGCGCACTTTCGGAGTTTAATCAAAAAGGTACCAAAAAAAACAAGAAATTTTAAAAGAAATAAGAGGGAAAAAATGTTAAGTGCGTTGTCATTGCCGCCCGCCACGGACAACTCCGACATGAGAAACGCGTAAATGGGGTCCGGTTCGTTCCCCGATCCAGAGCTCTGCTCGAAACCAGACTTGGTTTCTTTTGGATGGTATCGAATATGGGACTCAAACACAGAAACACGTACACATACGGTGTATACGGCTTCAAGTGCGCACAAGACATGCGCATAGATACAGATAAATGTACATATGTACATATGTATTCCTACATATCACTCTTACGATCATCGTACAGTGAATGCTCTCTCAGACGAACCCCAACGATTTGCGTAGGTCTCCTATGTCCGCTAAAGGAGAGGTAAAGGAAAGGTAAATGCACTTAAATGTTAAGGGAAATGATATTTTGAATCTTCTTTAGTCCAATATTATGCATGGATTTTCCATAAGTCTCCGTTGATTATCCCCCTCCACTTGTGTACATTGTACATACATATGTATGTAATAATTAGTCTAGTCCATATCCCTTCTGTGTAATGCGGCAGCGTCCTCCTGTCGATTTTCGCGTTTGAGAAGCTTGGCTTGGTATTGCAATTTTTACACATTTTTATATTATGGTAGTTCACATTATGAACAGATCACTGTACGAAATATTTTGTGTACAGACGTATGTACATTTGTAAATATCCACATATGTACATATGAACATGTACATATGTATGTATGCACACATGTATGTACATATCTAAAGATACATACACTCGCATCTTACATACCTTTCACTCGTTAAGTGTCACGTCTGTCAGATACAGTCCGTTTCCGTATCGGTCGGCGGTATCGATACCTTTCCCCTACCCTACCCCCTATGTACAGTACGTGAGTGGTTGCACGAGCTCCAAACATGGATTTATCTGCATTTGTGTGTGCATGAACTTTTCGCAATGAGCAGCGCATCCTCTCATCTCATCCGCCATCTGCAGTTCGGAGAGGATTCCACTCAAAACGACACACTTGGAATCACACTCAAGGCTCTCTCTTCTCGCTGCTCTCTTTCACTCGTTTCTCTCACGCTCGCTCTGAAGCAGCAGCTGCTCCTGTTTTGCGATTTCCTTTTTGTCTGCCTCCTTGATAGACGAGCTGCAGAGAGTCGATGGGAAAAATGGAAGCAACAGAAAAAAGAGGCAGATGAGATGGTTGTTGCAGCTTCCTTTTATGTACATTAACGCATACATATGTATGTACATACATACATATGTCTGGCTGCCACTGGCAGCAAATATGGAACCGCTTTACAAAGAGTCGAGATCAAAAGGAGTCGAATATGGGGTGTACTTTAACCATAGGACACTCTATGCCCCATGCATCATCCGTCAAGTGCTATATATAGCCAACATTCACATTCGAGAGAGTTCCAACATCTGTTCTGTTTTTGAGGATCGTCCCTGCCCGACGCATTCGTTACGTAGGCAGAAGGGGGGATTATCTTAATATTCTAAAATTAATGCTACCTTTTCAGTGGCACAACGGCTATATTAGAAGATATGCAGGGATATACTGTCCATGAAGGTAAACGGATTTCAAGGAATTTCTGCATTTCCATTTCCCATTCCTATTTTGGAAGATGAAAAGGTCATTGTTTGTTACTCTACAATTTCTATCATTAAATAGAAAATTTTGTAATGTCTATAATTTTTCATTGAACAAATCAAAATCATCAATTTTTTAAATAAATAATTATATTTTTTGTAATAAAACTCTTTGAAGCGCGAAAACTCTTTATTCAGTAGGTGAAAAAATGTCCTATACGGAGTTCCCTACACAGTTATTCTATTCTAATATTAAATGAGCATTTTTATATTTTTGATAGCACTATTTGGAAATGATCATCGACCAGCAGGTCGATCGTCGCTTGGCCGTCGTTCATGTTGGTTTTTTACTTGATTGTGTGATGGGGCTTCTACTGATAAAATGTCTCACCTTTGCCAAAAAAAAAAGTTGTTAAACAGCAACGTGCCTCCACAGGAGCATGGAACCGAAAGAGTGATAAAATCGACGATCTACAGAGATTATCTCGGGATCTATGTAGACAAAGAAGTAAAGAATAAATCACTGAAAGGCAAGCCGTTTTAAAATTTTTAAATAAAGCGAATGAGAGCAGATTTCAGAAATATGTACCAATTATTTCTGACACTATATATATATATATACATATGCTATGCTTCAACATATACAGGACATGCAGGAGGATGACAATTTTGAGGATTCTGAGGAGGGGGAGGAGGAGAAATGCGCCTTAGAAGATGGAGCAGGTCAATTTGCTGAACTGGAGGATGCGCCTAACGAATTTGCGCTAGTCCCAATCACAAAAGCAAAGGATTCATTTATTCTATTGTTCCAAATTTGCAGTTGAATTTGGTTATATGTATGTATGTAAATAAATCTTCTAGAAATCTTTTGACTTATCGAATTCTATCTGATGTTAAGTATAACTTTAAGTAGTTCCTTAAGATTTTTCTTAACATTATTTTGACGATCTTTCCCTCGTACGTACTTGACTTTCCGCCGCCACTACTCGGCCACTCTATGGGTGAGAACGAGCAGTTTTCTGCTCATTAATGAACCTCTAACGATCACGTTCACCCAAAGAAATCCGAGTACAGCTCTTATTAGCTGGAAGCACAGTAGTTTCTTACGATTTTCTAAACATTGGGATGGTCGCTGGCACTCAAATTACGCTGAGCATTTGCATTGAAATGGAGAAATATGTATGGGTGCATACCAATCTCTTGGCCAAGCTACCATGGGCAAGAAAACTGGCTTTTAAAGGCGTGGCTGTGTGTGCTGGTTCTGGCGCGGTTCTCTTCTGTGGGGGTTGGAGTGGGGTCTTCTGGACCGACCGCGGTTGACAATGGCAGTGGCTCTCGCTGTCGAAGCAGTTTATGAAGCCCACCAGATAAATGTAAGTTGAACGCCCTCGTTTGGGTAGCTACACTAAAGAAAAAAGCCAAGCAAAGAAGAATACCGAAATTCCAATAAATAACAAATATGGAACCAGCTGTAGCTGATATTCCGACCAAAAGATACCACGTCAATTGCACATCTGTTGTACTGTAAGCATGTGAACGAGAAGCGCTTGGCCGGCGTTGCGTAGCGACTGAAATTTAACTTGTTCCTTCTGGCTATAATAGTAGTTCGACCTGATCCAGATTTGGCAATCTGATAGATACGGCTATTTTCCATGATTATGCGTTTTTGAT
Source organism: Drosophila algonquin (assembly GCA_035041765.1). NCBI lineage: Eukaryota > Metazoa > Arthropoda > Insecta > Diptera > Drosophilidae > Drosophila > Drosophila algonquin. The sequence goes on along the minus strand of JAWNKY010000209.1, from coordinate 2,555,366 downwards.
TTTCTTTTATCTTAAAAATTGTGGATTCCACATATTTTCGTCCTTTGGGGGCGTGTCAAAATTTGGAAATACACTTGTATTGAAGTGATATTACAGGATTATGGATAGAAAGTTTGGTTAATCTAGCTCTTATAGTCTCTGAGAATTAGGCGGTCATTTGGACGAATAGGCAAAACAGACAGGGTCGCGTGTGAGAGAAGCGAGAGGGAACGATGATTTTCGAAATGGTCGTCCTCGTTGTGGCTATATTAATAAACCGATCTGGTTCAGATTCAACACTCTGATAGAAATGGTAATTCTCTATGATTCTGCGTTTTTAGTTTTCCTGTACTATTAAACTTGTGCATGGCACAGATTTTCGTTCTTTGTGTTGGCGGAAAGGGGCGGGGCGAAATATTGAAATACACTCGTAGTAGTCTCATAACACAGGAGACTGGATACAAAATTTGGTTACTCTAGCTTTTATAGTCTCTGAGATATAGGCGCTAATGAAGACGGACGGACGGACGGACGGACAGACAGACATGGCTATATCGAATCGGCTATTGATGCTGATCAAGAATATATGTACTTTATGGGGTCGGAAACGCTTCCTTCTGGGCGTTACACACATCCGTTATCACCACAAATCTAATATACCCCTATACTCTTTGAGTACCGGGTATAAAAACATAGAATCGTAAAAGTACTGTGTTAAAAAAGATTCGTTTGGTCGAATCTTGCGACAGGTTCGGTTATAGTACGTGCTGCGTGTCATTCTGCAGTGCCCCTCGTTTCTGTTGCTGATTATTGAAGTGAATGTGACTCCTAGGTATTAATTCTTGCTGATTAAGAACATATATGTATTAATATACTCTTGCGGTCCACGAGTACTGGGTATACAGAAAAACAGCAGCAGGGGAAAACAAAGAACCAAAAATGTTGGTCTCCACCATTATTCGCCTTCTCTCTGTCTGCCACACTCTCTTTGTGTGTGTCTTTCATTGTATTTGATTCCATTGTGTGGAATTAATATACCTGTTGCTGTCTACACAACAAGTTTCTGTGGGTCTGGTCACACGGATAACCAGGGGGCCAGAAAAGGACACAAGAATGAATTCCCTAGTCTTAACCCTTGATAGCCTTAGTCTTAGGGCCGATTTAGTGGGCTGGCTGCTTGGCAACCGGTTTTTATTTTCCAAAAAGAAAACCAACACAAAAACCAAAAAACCAAACAAACAAAGCAGTACAAGCACTGGGAGAGAGGCAGTGCTGGAGAGAACGGCCAAGCCACCGTAATCCCAAAGTGCAATCACATAGGGTGCGGCAGTCCCAGTGCGCCCTGTTCTGGATAGTTACCTATATTTTGACAGACACCCAGAGTGAGAGAGAGGGTATGATGGAGTTGCCAACAAAATATTGAACAGTAGCAGTGGGAATGCCACACCTTGGGGAAATACACCTTGCCAAAGCCCGCTTGGGTGCTCTTTCTCTCTCGCTCGTTCTCTTTCAGAGCTGAGGTAGTCAGGCAGCGACACGTGAAACGAACGGAAATGAAGTTGAAACAGCGCTTCAGTACTCAGTTCAAGCCTGGCATTTGCTGACGACGCTGAGACCACTTTTTGACTCTCCAAAAAACCGAACGCTGTTGTGGTTTTTGTTGTTTCGTTGTTGTTGTCTCCGTCACGTCACGCCAAGCAACCAGCCCAGCGCACTCCCCCACCCTACCCTGCTTAACCCCTGCCCATAGCATTGTGCAATCGAAGGCAATCGAGAATGTCATCGCTGTCCCAGTGGTGGATCGCGTCGCTGCTCTGCCTCTGCCTGTCCCTGGTGCCCTTTGGTGAGGCCATCGAGTGCTATGTGTGCGACACGAGCGACACGGAGCATCCCTTCCAGTGCGGCGAGTGGTTCGAGCGGTACGATCAGCCGGACATCCAGCCGCAGAACTGTTCCAGCGTCCATGGGGCCCAGTTCTGTGTGAAGCATGTCGGTCGCTTCGAGGGCGGTATTGGAGCGAAACGCTTCTGCAGCTCCAAGGATCTAGGAAACTATTGTGACTACGTGCGGAACAAGGGTGACAGCATGTACTATCGCAGCTGCATCTACACCTGCGACTCAGATGGGTGTAATGGCGCCGTTTCTCAGCTGACGAGGCCCTTTGGCAACGGTAAATGGGGTGTGGCCGGCCTGATGCTTGCGCTCTGGCTCATCTGGCAACGCTAATGCTGTGAAGAGGAGAGGAGAGTCTCTTTCCCAGCGAGAAAAAGAGAGAGATCGCGAACAAAGAAGCTACACTGTTTCAACATCTTCTACACGTTGTGCATCGTTTAGTTTTTTTTTCGTAGTACCTTAAGCTTGTAATTTTTAAGTTGTAGCAAAGTAAAGAGTCGAGAGACAGACACACACAGATCAAATAGAGAAACCTCACAGATGTATAATTAATTTGTTTTGGGGGCATGGGAACGCTTTGGCAGTGGAACACACACTATGAGCACAACTCAAACTTAAACAAAGAGAGAGAGAGAGAGAGAGAGGAACGCCTGAACTGAGGAACAACAATGGAGATCGATGCGGATGGGCTCTCCATAAATTTTTCTCTGTCTATCTCGTTAATAATTTAGGAGCACGCTTGCGCAACTCCAAAATTACAAAATTAATCTTTACGTCGATGTGCATACCCTATTCCATACCATATAAAATCCATAATATTATTTATATTTGAATGACATACTATGACTGAAACTTAAATGGTCTCCAAGAATACTGGCTACAATTAATATCATAAATAAATCATAGTCGAACCTAGAATTTGGAAATGTGAAACTATTTACTTACATATGTATACTAAATAAAAATATCCATAAAAGAATTCGGATTACAAAATGGCTCGTACTCTTCTTCATTTGTTTCAAGTTTGAAATAAAATATTTTCATATTTAACCTTGTGTTAATCCTATTTTAGAGGTATAAATAGAGCACTACCTTGACTCTTGTGCCTCTGGTGACACACTTCTCGAAGACTGTTCTCGGCTTGCCTTTGAGAGATTCTGTCTGTCAATCGAGTGACCTCCGGAATCGAACGGCAATCGCAATCATCAATCGGAATTGGATTTGACGTTCTTCCATTTGGCAATTGAGCTAGAGATCATTTAAGCCAGCGCAATTTGCGGCCGCTCGATTAAAGGCACAAAGAACTTGAGGCAACCTGTGGCGGGACCTGAGGCAGCACTCTGGCCACACAACAGCCACATAAGCCCCATAAGCTACATAAGCTCCATAAGCCCCATAAGTTGGATGAACCCCGCGGACAAATAGTCGAGCTGGACTGTTGCGTAATTGTATAAATTGAAAGCGCCTTGAGGCGCTATCATTGGACGTGTGGCATGTGGCATGGCCGATCTCTGTGACATCCAAACCCAACACCCAACGCTAGGAAAGAGAGGCATCGAAACAAGGAAAGAGATCCAAAGATCCAGGCGTACGACAACGTACTTTAGTATGTATGTACATACTCGTATTCTAAGCGCTCCGAATCGATTCTTTATCAGCATTTCCATTGACACAATTGCCCTCCCTCACACCATATCCCTATCTCTGTCAGCCGTTCCATAAGTTTGAAGATTTTCAATGAAAAACAGGAAAAAATTGTATAAATAGGTTAATTGTTTAGCTAATATTTAGATGGGAATGAAGAAATGATTAAAATGAGACATGGCAAATCAATGGGAGAGTGGCTAATGAAAGATTTTAATTTTTAAGGTTCGTCTAGGAATGGTCTTCGCTTCTTTCCATCACAGGGAGAAGAAAAGACTGGAATACTCTCACAGACCGATCGATTTTGATAATCCCATTCTCAACTATCGCTTGTCAACCAATGTTTTGTTAAACCAAGATAAACATAGTGATTGTTTAAGTATCTGTTGGATAAATATAGATTTTCGTTTCACGGATTGTTTCACTAAATATTCGTCTCTTTCTTTTGCTATGTACATACATATATGTACATAAATCTAATATACCCCTATACTCTTCGAGTACCGGGTATAAAAAATTTTGGATCCTCGGAGTAGCTTGACTAGGACTCATAGGAAATGTAGCCAAAAATGAAATGTCTGACCGTCAAATATTTTCTGCACATACATTTTTGATAAATCGTGGTCCCTCGACGGTTAATTAAATGAGAGGGGGGTTGATAGGCGGCTTGCCCCTTAGTAATTTCTAAAAAATATATAAATTATTTATTTATTTGAAGAGTTGACTTCTGTTTGCAAAACTCGAGTCAACATGATAAAGCCATGGCCTTCGGCAAAAAATTCATGTATGTACATACATACATACAATCTTTGGTTGTTAAATTGTTTATGATTAGGAATTTTAGAATAATTTTTGTTTTTTTGTTTCAATTTTTAAGTTCTAGTTCTTTAGCGAGTCTACTGCTTCTAATATTGTTATTCTATTATATTATATACATACATACATATGTACGTATACGTATGCCGCTTCCGTTTTGTTATAGTCTGGTTCCCTTTTCAAACATTCCATAAAGTACATTTTACCGATTGTGATTGTGAATATAAATAAATGTATATACATACATATGTGTATAGTATTTGTATGAATGTATGTACATAAGTAAATATATATAAAAATCTATGAAGCGAAAGGTTAACAATGTTTCAGCTGATAGACACAAGATGTGTAAACAGAATTTTGTTGGATCGGCGGAGGGAAATGGGATGTGAGATGTGTTGATGCTGGAAATCCGAGGGAGAGATAGAATACAATAGACAACACCAGATCTGGCAGCAGGCAGGCAACACATGCGATGCCTTGCTCAAGGTCATTGCCAAGCGCAACCAAAATAGCCACAAAAACGAAATGCAGACGGGGCACAAACTCCAGACCAGACAGCAGACACAGACAACAAGCATTGGAAAATTCTCGTAAATTTCCAACATTCGAAACATGCCCACATGCCACACAAAACACACACACACGCACACAGTCGAGAGAGAGACCGAGCTCCTGTAGAACAACCCCGTGAAGGGACAACCCCGAGCAAAAACATTTGAACCTGAACCTAAATCTGAAAGCGAATTTCGGATGATGGGATGATGTTGGGTATTTCATAGAAAAATCAGTCTTTATGAGGCTGCTGCATCATTAGTCCGGGGGTTGATCTCTCAGTAAACACAGAGAGAGAGTGAGTTTATGCTTTGTTCTTGATTCCTGCTTCCTGTTCCTGCTTCTAACTTTCACTCAACTCAGTCGAAACTCCAATCCAAATTTCACTCGACTCGCACTGACCTATGCTTTTTGTGGATGGAAAGTTTTGGCGTCATTTGCGGAAGCAAGGACACGAAAGTATGACGACACAAAGGACACAATGAACAGACAGTTTTCCCCCACGTATTTGTTGTGAAATGAAAACGACGCAATGAAGGTTATTCACACGCGATTTTTCCCTAAAAATTTTCCTTGTTGGTTAACGGTTTCTGTATGGAATTCCATGGGGAGGGGGTCAGGGTCGTAAGCACAGCGATATATAACAACGCAATTGCAAGGGTTTATAGTGGTTTAGCCACCGATACAAAAACGTATGTACCTATATAGACCCACATTTGTAAAGCATAAACATTTCCAAAACTTTTGCCACTATACGGCTTCAAAGTAAGAGAGTAAGTTCCTAAATATAAATATTTATCATTATATCATAAATTAGAGTCTAGACTTTAGAGGAAATATATACGTTAGTAATAGTCATATCCATAGCATATTCACTTTTTGGCTTCTCCATCCCATGAATTATATGTATCTACATTTCTATTCAAATCATCATATCTATACATATATATATTTTTCACTTAAGGAAGGGAAGTGCTTTATCTAAATATATCCCTTTCAATTTCATAAATTATATCATAAATGTTTTATAGGTTTATGGATCTTTCAGTAAATAATTTTCTTCTTCTATCTATGAGTTTTTAGAGCCCTCTTTATATATCTGTCTATAAATTTGTATGTTCACTTATTTCTCCCTACTGCTAAACCTATTTATTCGCAATGTTAATCTTCTCCAAGAACTAGCCATCGTTATACCATTGCATATCTTTAACTATAAAGTATTTGAAGCTATCTGAATCTTGCAGTATTTTTCCTTTACCTCAGACATTTTACAGCATGTTTCCTACTCCTTATGTATCTTTGTATGCTATTGATATACATTGATATGCTTTACTTCTCTATCTACATTTCCTGTATTCCTTTCCTGCTCTGTATCTACCCAATCTTTTACATTCCCCAATACCCCTAAAATGACAAAGGCCCCATTCCCACCCCGAGAGAAATTAGTATTTGTAATCCGTCGAATCACGTGGAAGGAAGCTGCAAAAGATGTCAAAATTCGAATAGCAAATGAAGCCCCAACGTTCAACGTTTCTAAATTGCTAATAAATCGTTATAAATTGTGACTCTTAATTGGGAGGCCGTCCAGTCTCCGGTTTCCAGTCTCCAGTCTGGAAATACCCTCCCACCTTGTGTCTTGGTGTCTGCTAATCCGCACAAATTAAATGCAATTGAAATAAATTTGCATGCTAAGATTGGGATGGCAAATGTATGCAACAAGTGTCCCAATTGCATACAATTTATTGGCAACAAATTCCCAGCCCAGCCCCTTCTATATATCATCCTCCAATATTTCTGGAGGAGAGGAGAGCAGAGGAGAGGCAGTGGCCGCAAAAGTTCAAAAGTGTTAATTGTCGCATCAATTTGGATAATTGAAGGTAGTCCCGCTGTCTTGCATCTCTAATTAAATTTCCTTGGGATCGATCCCTATTTCTCTTTCCCCTAGTGTAGATACACCCTAATCCAATCCGAAAGATCTTAAGCTCTACAACAAAGATAACTTAATTGAACAAAGCACAGATCAAACGTCATCTTGACCGATGTCCAAAAGCGAGAAACCGAGAAACAACCCCGACAAAAAAAACCAGCTTGGATCACTAAATTCGATTTCATAAATGTTAACGGTCATTCACCAGCAGCAACAAAATCCAAAGAAAAAAATAAAAAGAAAACAAAAAAAATGGAAACAGATTGAAGAGTGGAATACATTAATACCCTACCTATCCCGCAAAGAAAATAATTCTAGATGATGGAACAGCTGACTTGCTGATATTATTAAATCAAAAATAACTGATACCTGGTTCAGAATAGTAGAATTTACGGTACAGAATATTGTAGAAGTTTGTAAGTATCCGGAGTATCCTTGAAGTATCAAAAACATTAAGCACAATTATATGTGCGTACAATGTTTTACCAGTGACATCAGACATACATATCTAGATAGTAAGTTGACCACATGATTGGCAGTACATAAAAGAGAGCAAGCCGAACACATTATTTATTATTTCATATATGTAGTATTCGAGAAGAAGGCTTTCAGCTTTCTTTGGGATTTTAAAGCAAACGAAAGAAAGAAGTCACTTGATATGCATACAGCGTTCAATTCGATTTGGTTCGATACGTTCCATACGAATCAATCGAATCAAAAAAAAAAAAAAGAATAATAATGAGAGAGACTGTCTGTCTGCAGAGACAAACGATACTCGTAAACCTGACCGGCTCTCCATCTCCAACTCTTTTTTGTTCTCGTTCTTGATGTCGATCTGGTGGCCCGTATTGGACTTGGACAGTTTCGAAAGTTGAACTTTTGCATGACCAAGCCAATCCAATCCGAACCCATTCCATTCCAATCCGGTTAACATTGACCGCAAACTATCAAAGCGAAATCTTGTCATCAAATCTACTTCTCAAGACATTCGAATGTCCGAATGTCTCGTCGACTTCTCGACTTGGTGCTAAGCAGGTGTCATAACTAGCCTGCCATTACACCTCGACGCGTATGGCGCAAGAGACGTCATCGTATTTGGATATACTTGCCAAAAGTAAGTTCAAAAATGTGTCAAGCCAGAGGCTTTTCATACTAATTGGTTGTTTCACACAGCAGATGCTTGTTTGTTTCTTAGGATATGTATGTGTATGTATGTAGGTACATAGATGCAATAACTTCATAAGGATTTACAGGTTGGCAAAAAAAAAAAGTCTCCTCAGGGAGCAGCCATCTCAGACATCAAAAAGGTGTTCTTATCTTTGTGTACAATTATCGTTTCATCTGAGGGTTGCATATATTTCTATTAGGAGACAGGAGGTCTCTTCTTTCGTTCGTTATTTACCTGTTCTTGTATTATTTAGGATTACATTCTATGGGAAGTCATTGGGAAGCGAACAAGCTTCGGGGCTTATCAGTGGTAAAAACTACAGCAATCATACGAATACAGAGTACAATCTCTTTGGATCAGAATCCATTGAAATTTGAAAAGCACACATCATCCATAAAAACTTTACAGGGCTGGCCCCATAGCTTGGCAGAGACACTTTCGAAACCGCGTAGGTCGAACAGGCCACAAAGTGGGTCACCAAAACCACAAAACTGTCAGCCACACCCACGTTTCACAGCCCCCGAATGGAGGTGTCTGGTTTTTTCATTTGAAATGCGAAATCGAAATTACAGTATTTTTGTCGGCCATTTTGGCCAGATCCAAAACCTGTTACACTCCCCAGAAAAGAAAACAAAAGAAAAGAAAAGAACAAAAAATACATACACTTAAGAATAAATATATGTATATATTACAAAAAAATCATTTGAAATAATTATTTTCCTAGCTTTAATCGAAATGAATAAATTATTCTGGTTCTGGTTCAGGTTCGGGTTTTGATTCCGTTCAGACTGGCTGTTTAGTGGATTTCTCTGACGTCGATGGCAGCTGGTGCGGAGCCGCGGATGGATTGGCCACATGACGGAGATGCAGCAGGGGAGAATCCGTTGTGTCCAGGCCACTAATGTCTGGATAGTGGGGTACACGGTCGCGATACGCATTAATGTCGTTGTCGCGATCGGGATCGGGGAACTCGCTGGCCAGATGATAGATGATCTTCTTAAACAGGAACTCGGATAGGTTGGTGCGCAGAAAGAAGAGGAACATCCAGTTAGAGAAGTTGCACTTGTCGATCACCGCAGAGATCTCGTTCTCGTCCACTCTTCCCGGCTTGGCCCAATACAGGGACCACCGGGTGAAGGTCAAGCTTTAGGATGGATGGGATTATGAAAAGGGTTAAGGCTCTAGGGCTGAGCACTCGTGTACTCACTTTTTGTAAAAGAATAGTGTTAAAAGTCGCCAGATGAGACCCAGAACGGTTACAATCAGAAGGAAGGCATACCAGAACCACAATATCACATAGATTTTCTCGTTCATGATGTTCAGGGCCATCACACAGAGGGTGTCGTGCTCCTGCAGTGATCCGGAGGCACCAAACTTGAAGAACTTGCATTTGGTCACCTTGGGGAAGACAATATCCAAGGCGTTCATCTCGTCCACCCATCGGGAATGCAGGGCCTTCGGACCCAGTGTGAGAAACTCTCCGGCCAGAAAGCGGTTCGTCCAGGTTATCTGCAACAGCAGATTTACCAGATTGAGCACCTCGGCAAACACCAAATGTGCGCCCCACGACTGATTCAATCGCATGCGATCGATCATTGTGCGACGGATGTCCTTTATCCGCTCGTCGGCCTCCGCCATTGAGGGTATATTCAGCTTGCCAATACGCAAGCTATCGTTCTTGAGGTACTTGGTGAGGCCCACCATCCGGAGGCCAAATACCAAGGCCTTGACCCGCCCGCCCTCCCACTTCTTCCACAGAAAGTGCGGCACATAGAAGCAGAGGGCCTGGAAGAACAGCACAAACGGCACCCACTGATAGTATCCATGGCGCTTGATCTTATCCTCATTTTGATTGAACGGTCCGATGCCAGGCGAGAAGATTTCACCATTCTTAAGGGCAGTACTGTTGTAGTGCTTCACCTGGAAATATGGAAAAAGATCGCAATGATTAGTTGGAAAGAATCTTTCAAAATAGTTCTCCCTTATTTTTAATAGTTATCTGCCATTTCAGATGTCTTTAAAAGACATTATCTCGATTGTGATGGACTTACCACAGTAAAAGTGGGCGTAAAGAAACAAAAGGTATTGATGACTGGTGCAATCACCGCATCGGATATACACTGGATATGTTCGCCAATGTACTGGCGCGAGGTTATCAGCAGTGTGGCTACCAGCAGGATGACAAAGGTCCAGCGATAGTGCAGCTTGAAGACAATATTGTCAATGATGACCCGTGTAATATCGAACTTGAGGTACTGCCTCACCGAGCTGAATGTATTCAGCATTGTGGCAGCTGTTATCTAGCTCTAGTTTCACCTTTCAGCTGCGATTACGATTACAGTACAAGTGGATTTCTCGCGTTTCAACCGAGGTTTCTCTAGAGAATTATCGAGGGTTCTGTATGCAGTGGCCTAGCTCCTCATAACGTTGCTGTTGTCCGCACACTGTCGGGTATTGCAAACTGTTTCGACTCTGGTAACGCGGTGGACTGCCCGCCTGGGAGAGGAGCCGTCTGATTGCGTTATCAGGGAGGGAGCCCATTGCCTCAAGTTCTCTTGGTAGTAAGACCCACCCAAAAGAGCTTCCCCCTTCGATAAGACTTCGGCCAAAAAGCCTACTCGGCTATTTAATTGAGGTTTCGGGGAAAGAGAGTACGAGTAGCACTCACTGATTATCTTATCGAATGTATTCGCTCAAGGAGAGCACGGTAACGTAGTTATCAAGTGGAATTCCTGATGGCTTCTCCGCGAGTTAAAACCGAAATGAGAATGATCCAAATGACTAATACCAAAAGTGAGTGATAAAAAAAAAATCGAAATTAACGAAAAAATATGATCTATGATAATGGACACAATACTTATAAGGATCCCTAACCTGTGATCGAAAGGCTATTTAAAGAAGCTAACTTGGAACATTGTCTCTATGGAAATATTTTATATATACATAGGATATGAGCTACGTTTCAGACCACTGACTTTTTTTATAATACCATCTTCAAACAAAATAACCTAAACAATGATTACGGTTCATCAACATAGAGTGATTTGATCATGTTCAAAAATAAATGAACCGAAATAATGTTGAACAAATAATGACGTGGAGGCAAAAATAATTAAAATAATCTTATGTATATCAACATTTCATGGAGCTACGTAAAATTGATATTGATAAAAAAAATGGTATTTATATTTGGAAGGGGATTTTCAAAGTAAAAAAAACACCTTATTTTTGATAGAGTCATACCCATATAAACAGACGGAAAGGTTCAATAGTAGATGCTCCAGTTGCCATTTGAAGATCTTATCTTTTGTGCATAAAAAAAGATTACAGAATCATTTCTTTCAGGCCAATATACATATGTATATATATCATAGAAATATCCAATTGAAAACTTCATTTTATTCTTATATTCTTACTCCTATACTCATGTGAGTGAGTTTTCTTCCTTGTCCGAATTCGACGGCGAACGGTGAACGGATACACAAGCTATGAATGGACACGAAATAAAAGCATTTGGTTCGGACATTTCGAGACGATGATGAAAGAGTAAGGTATGAAGGGGAATCGAACACAAAATAACACAATGAAAATGAATTTGCCTTCGCATAGCTCGTGAATCACCAGCGATTCGTGCCAGCAGTCCAGCTCGGTTTCCGCCGTAAACTTCGCATCAGAGGACCCCGCTATCAGTCGCAATTTCGACTCAATGTTGTCTATGCTAATGGAGGAGGATAGAGGGACAGAAAGTGGATAAATGGAGCCCACTGGATAAGAGGAAGGGAGGAATGTACTATAACTGTTGACCCAGATCAGTGATGGACTCACCGAACATAGACTGTTGTTCTTTTACTTAAGATGGGGATTAAGCGATTGTTTTCTTTAAAAAAGATTTCATATCGTCATAACTGCATGACTCTTGGCAGGACAGGTGGAGGTCTCTGTCTCTACATACGTCTGTTCTTTTTAATCTTCTATGAAATGACAATCTTATCTTCAGACAGACAACTAGTCAGGGTCTTCTGTTCTTCATTTTCTTTTTTATGAGGCAGTGCTTTCTTTTTATTTCTTTTTAGGGTGGAATGTCGTTCGAGATCCCCACACTATCAGTGCCAGCATACTATACCATGTATCTCTATCTGTATCTTTGCTGACGCTTATCTAAATAGCTCAACGGCTACGACGAATTCATATTTTGTGCTTATTACTTAAGCGCTTAAGAGTCCAACGTTGTCGGATAAGATACCCGTACAGCCGTACAGCCGTACAGTTAGAGACGAGAATGGAAATGCGTAACCATAAACAGTGACTCCCTCTCTCTCTTTCGCTCTCTCTCTGGAATCGTGTTAGTAATTGCCACATTTTTAGATGGTTGACTGGCCATGATTTTGCCTTTTCCGGTTCTTCGCTTTCATTGGAAAATTGGTTTTGGTTTTTTGCTTGAGCGAAAGTTCATTGAATCATATTCAATATGTATCAATCGAATTGCTTTATTAGCACAATTGCCTAATACTGGTATACCTATTTATTTATCTTTTTTCTTTGGCATTTTCGCATTGAAATTTAAATAAAGCAAACCGCAATGAAATCGAAATTCAAACCATTCGAGCAAGGCGATCAACACATTACACTGAGCTACAGATACAATTACACATCATAAGCAATACGAGTCTACCCATAGATACGATACAAGTACTCGTAATCGAATTCGCATTCGTTGAAAAAAAAAAATTCTGCTGAAAAAGTAAAAGTACGAGCTTTGGATTTTATACAAATTGCACAATACTCTGCATTTGAAGAATGCGATTCATCAGGTGGTTGAAAATTTCTAAAACTGTTGTACCCTTTGTGAATCCAGGAAGTATCCTACTCCCACACAAACTACTAAAATGGAGTTTGATGTGCAGCCACGTGTGCCGCTGCTGGTTTGATCTGTGAGCCAGGCATCTTTACTTCAGAATGCTCTTTGTTGTCTCGTCCTCGTATCTGCGAATACTGCAATACTATGTACATACATATATGGGTTGACAGATGCATCTTGTGGTAATAATGGTATGCCTTATTTATTGGAACATTTCTTTGATCCATAAAAATGGCATGCATTCATGCCTGATAATATTTGAAAAGTGTGCTTTGTTGAGTTCAATTCGTATTAAATATTAGCATTCAATTTATTTTCTTCTTAAACTCAAGAAGAATATGTATTAAGGTACTTGAACATTTACATAGTTACTAACATTTTTAGAGAGGGAAATTAATTCTTATCAAAATGGGAAATATTCTTTGCATAATGTTTGAAAAGGCATGTGCTTAGGTTAGGTCATCTGTCAATAATACCTATAGTATGGAAAGGAATGGCTTCAGAAAAGATTCTGAGATTTCTTTTTGGATTTTGAATATGTTTTGTTTTTTGATCAAGAGTCAAACGATTCTGATTTGGCAAAGATTTGTTGAGCTTTCTTTTGATTCTAAAAGGAATACTGCTGCTCTCAATTCCAAACATATGTATGTACATATATAGTTTTCATATATATAATGTTCAATATCGCAATATGAAGAATCGTATGCGAAATGAAGTTGATTCGATGGCTTTAATGGTGGCGGCACACAAAGCGACGCCGACACGAGAAATTGATTAGGCAAACACAACAATGCAAAGTACGAGTGTATCCAAGTATATATAAGATAATCAAACAGAGAGAGAGAGAGAGAGAGAGAGAGAGAGAGAGAGAGAGGATCATTTGCAAGCCCAACAGCTCCGTCTTTTTTGAGAGCTTTTGGGCCTGCAAAAACGAAGAGGGCTCTCTTCAAGCTGAGCGCAGGCGTAGCTTGATTTTATAGTGACGCAGAGAATTTTCGGGGAATTTTCTTGGATGATTTTCTAAGATTCGTTGGCTGCTCACGCAGATGGATGACTAAGATCCGGCAATTGGACAATTAATAAACAAATCACAGACTGAAGGAGAGACAAGGCATAAACTATGTCAAATGTTTTCGTTCCCATCATATATTTTTGGAAATTTACAATCGCACGATTTTTATACGACACAATTTTCTCCTTTGAACACTTGTGCGAAACTTGAGAATGGGGGGATAGGGACCCCCTGTTCCATCTGATTTATACACGGGCGTTAGACAATTAAGGCTTCGGTCTCGGGTTTGGTTTTCGATTCGGTTCGTTGCGGTTTTTCTGTGGCTATTTATAGCCCGGACAGAAGCCGTCTCAGCAATGTATCTTCTCCCTACTCGTATGTCCGCATGTGTATCGACTTAATGGTTTTATAACTGATTTTTATTGGCTCGTCTCTCAGGTTGTTGACGGCAATCATTATTAATTGCAAGCCACCTAATGGGAGGACTCATTTCTCATGTTTTGCCCCCGTTCTTCGAGCACTCCGCGGGCTTTGGGTCGGACAGAAATGAATTCGATCCAAAATTTGGCTAATTGCTAATAAAGTGCTTTTCGAAAAAAAAAGACTAATATTTTCATCTAAAATACAACGTGAACTGTGGAATCAAGGAAACCCCTTCAAGAACTTTTATTAAAGAATACATTAAAATGAAACAAATTGAAACGGAAACCTAGAATTTAGAAATAATAGATGTGTACTCATCAGATCTGTTGAGATCTTGATAAAATAGTACTTAATACTGTCATAGTCTGAAATGTGTCTCTCTCCCTCTAGTTCCCTCTCTATAGACGTTTTCTGACGAGATCTAGAAGTTTTGTGATGTCATAAGAGAGCACCCTTATCAATCCTTATCAGTATTCTAGCAGTTACTAGTACTGCTAGCGTCCCCGACTATCATCAGCTATTACGAAATCGAGAATTCGTTTTAATTATTTTGTACAATCAAATGAACTCTCTTGAGGGGAAAGAATGGTACTACATAATTTTGTATATATGTACATATGTACATAATATGTCTACACTATATATAACACCATTTATGGCATAGATAAGCCATTGGATTTCTTAATTTAAAACTCAAGATAGTTTCAATGGTGTCGTGGACCCTAACGATGGGTCGTCTGGCTCTTGGTTTTGGGAATTTATGGATGTCGGACTGGAAAGAAAAAAGAAACAGGTAAACAAGCAAACGAAATAAGACAAAGCAAAAGGTAAAAATACCAACAATGAGAAGGAGAGCAACATCAACGAGAACGAGTGTAACAGGTAGTCGTCGAGGCTCGGCTACTCTCTCTCTCTCTGTCTGTATATCTTTATGTTTCAGGGGAAAATCCCGCTAAATGTAGTAAACCATGGAGAGTCGCTCTAATCACGTTTCCTTCCATTCTCAATGCATGGGACATACAGGTAAAAAAAATCGTTGGAAATAATCAGCGTGTGTCTGTATGGGTGTGTGTGCTATAAGGTACTATAGAAATGCAGTGAAAGCCGGGTTCCATCCTCTCTTAGCCTTTGTCTCAACATTGCGCTCCCGCTCTGTACGTTCCACTCCCTGTCCATCTCCATGTATCTCTCGGTTACTTGTTTCTTTGTTGACTCCAACTGCAACCCCAACTCCAACTTCAAACAACTCCAGCATCCACACACAACCAACTCCATTGTACTGCACGACGGGTTCCAAGAACTTGTCGCCCTGATATGCAAACACAAACACCAGGAACACCAACACATTGAAGAGTTCGAAATATGGGAATATGGGATGCTGTTGCTGAGAGGGAGCTCAACAGAGATGCTCAACTGCAGTTGTAGCATCAATAGTGGTGGCGTTGCCAGACTGCAAAAGACAAATAATATTTCTCTCATCACTCAAGCGAGGCACATCAATCAAGCGTTGTCTGAGGATAATTAGCTGCAGTTGCACCTGCTGCAATTTTTTTTAGCTCCACTTTCCAAGACCATCATGCGATGGCATCACTAGTGAGTAACCCTTCCCCACGCCCAGTGCCCTCGCTGAAACGAATTGTCACCCTTTTTGGGAGCACAGCTTCCATGCCGATGCGTCCATTAAATCATGCTTAGCACGCGCTCTCTCTCCCTCTCCCTTACATAAACAAGAGCAAATAGTCTTGCCTGAGCGGGAGAGAGATTGAGTGGCGACTCAAACAAGATCCACCCCATAACAGCACAAGTTACCTGCCCGTCTCTCACGCGTCGCGCGCTCTCTCTCTCTCTTTCTGTACAGCATAACTGGGTGTTTGGTGGTCGGTCCGTCGCCAGCCACGATAATGCAGCGCGTGAGAGGAAACTAAAATGACTCAAGCGGAGCGCGCTCTCGCTCTCGCTCTGCCTCTCTCTCTCCGTGGCAAAACGAAACGCGGGCAGAGAAACACTGCCCTCCAGTTTGGGCTCAGAGCTCAGACGAAAACCGATATCCGAAGTGTACGCTTTAGTGCCCGCTGCTGTGTCGGCGTTTTATACTACCTGGGTAACACCGCCGCCAGCCGTCGCCGTTGTCGTCGTCGTCGCTACCGCAACCGCCACCACAGCAACACTTCCCGACCGCCCGCGCTTTTCGTATGAGTTTGAGTTCGAGTTAACGAGTACGATTGTGTCGCGTTGTCCGTCGTGTGTTTGAGAGCGTGAGCACCCGAAGACTCCGCCGAAGCCGAAAGCTCGCTGGGGATCTGACCAGAGCGCGCCTGTGTGACCAAATCCAAGACCAATTGTTGATCGTGCCCAGACCCAGACGCAGGCGCACACCACCAAACAAACACACACACGAATTAATTTTTTTTTACTGTTTTCGCTTGATGTGCATTATTCTTGGGCCGGAGATTGAAGAGTTATGTTGGACAAGTGAGCAGCAGGCTACAAGCAAGAGCAGCAACAGCAAGCCGTAAACGAAATAGCTCGGAAATCGGCAATCAATCAAAGGAAGAACGAACGGTAAAAGCAGGCAAATCAACAACAAGAGCATCATAAACTCAGCAGAGACAACACCAACTCCAACATGTTTGACGTATTCGGCTCCGTTAAGGGGCTGCTGAAGATCGACCAGGTGTGCATCGACAACAATGTTTTCCGGATGCACTACAAAGCCACCGTGATCATCCTGATCGCTTTCTCCCTGCTGGTGACATCTCGCCAGTATATCGGAGATCCGATCGATTGTATCGTTGACGAGATACCCCTGGGTGTGATGGACACCTACTGCTGGATTTATTCGACATTTACGGTGCCGGAACGCCTCACCGGTGTGACCGGCAGGGATGTGGTCCAGCCGGGCGTTGGCTCCCATGTTGAGGGGAAGGATGCGGTCAAGTACCACAAGTACTACCAGTGGGTGTGCTTTGTGCTCTTCTTCCAGGCGATACTCTTCTACGTGCCGCGCTACCTATGGAAGTCGTGGGAGGGCGGACGTCTCAAGATGCTTGTCATGGACCTGAACAGCCCGATCGTGAACGATGAGTGCAAGAACGATCGCAAGAAGATTCTCGTCGACTACTTCATTGGCAATCTAAATCGGCACAACTTCTACGCCTTCCGCTTCTTCGTCTGCGAGGCCCTCAATTTTGTGAATGTGATTGGGCAGATCTACTTTGTGGACTTCTTCCTCGACGGAGAGTTCAGCACGTACGGCAGCGATGTGCTCAAGTTCACCGAAATGGAGCCCGATGAACGTATCGATCCGATGGCGCGGGTCTTTCCAAAGGTCACCAAATGTACGTTCCACAAATACGGTCCCTCCGGCGATGTGCAGAAGTTCGACGGACTGTGCGTGCTGCCGTTAAATATTGTCAACGAGAAGATCTACGTGTTCCTGTGGTTCTGGTTCATCATCCTCAGCATACTATCGGGAATCTCGCTCATCTACCGCATCGCCGTCGTTGCCGGCCCCAAACTCCGTCACCTGCTCCTCCGCGCCCGTTCGCGCCTGGCCGAGAGCGAGGAGGTCGAACTGGTGGCCAACAAGTGCAACATCGGTGACTGGTTCCTGCTCTACCAGCTGGGAAAGAACATCGATCCACTCATCTACAAGGAGGTGATATCCGATCTCTCGCGTGAAATGGTCGAAGAAGAGCATAGTGCTCACAAGCGACCATTCGATGCCTAAAATCTAACCGAAGACCCACACGAAAACGAAGATGACGATGGAAGACCAGGACGAGGACGAGAACAAGAACGGGGTGGTCATCCATTCAAGGAGTGGGCGTGGCAGTGTGCCAGAGTGCCAGTAAGTGTCCCACACACACACACACACACACACACCCAAACACAAACACACACGCAAGAAAGCTCCATCTTAAACGTTTACATTTATTCCCATTCCAATTCCAAAAACCCAAATCCGAACCCTCCATCGATCTTAAGATAAAAGAAAGACATTAGTTCGTAGTGATTTAGTTGATAAATTGATTGTAAACTTTAATTATGATTACGATTATGCATCCATCCATGCGTTAATTGTAGTTTTTCAAACATCAAAGGAAAACACCACCACCCACCATTTTTTTTAACCATTATTTTTAGTCTTAAAAAGCGAACGAACTATGCGAGATCTTCATGACGACAATAAAAACTATGTTTTCCAATACAGGAAAGAATCACTTTTACATAGAGAGACAGAGAGAGATAGAGAAAGAGAAAAGTTCTTCTGGTCTTACGCGCTCATTTAAGCGTAACCCAAGCAGCAACAACCGGCTCTGGCTCTGGCTCTGGCTTGGGTCTCCACTTGATTTCGCTTCCAGTCAAAACGAGACGGCAACTGCACATGCGCAACAGCCATCTCTAGCTGTGTCCCACTACCACACACACAAACTCACACACACACGCACACACACACACACACACACACACACACACGCTCACACGCTCACATACACTCTCATAGAGTGGGACAGGGCAAACCAGTTTGACCAGCAGATAGTAGCTTGAAAGATCATTGCCAACAAAGCAAAAGATTCTTACCAACTTCAACTTCGACTTCATCTGGCATTTGGCATTTCTCTTTCGGCTACGCTGCGGATACCCTGGTCGAACCTGTCGAAACTGTTGGGTTGTATGCGTACTTTGAGACTGTTCGGTTTGACTCGATTTTCGCGGCCCTTGAACTAAAATCTAGTTAATAAACAAAGGTTTCTCGAAACGAAACACAAACACCTTCATTTATCCTACAAAATGTGCTGCTGATTTCGTGATCTCTGGTTATCCCTGACCATCGCCTGACGCCTGACTAAGGCTCTCGTTACCGTTATCTCTGTACTGTTTGTTTCTCGCTCCTCACTATCTCTAGCTCTCGTTACCATCTCAAATGGGGTTTATTTGTTTCCTCAATTTCAACTCGACTCAATGTCTCCCTGTCAGCTCTCCGTTCGTCCGGCCGTAATCAGCATATAGTTGCTCAATGTCTGCGCACATTTCGTTCTCGGTTTTCCGTTCTGTGAGACTACATGCAATGCCAATTAGAAGTTGGGCAATATGTATGGTCGTGGGCGCGTACGTGACAGCTCCAACTAAGTATTGTACTTATCTAATCGAAAGAAACGTGGTTCTCAAAAGAGGCAGAGAGAGAGAGAGAGAGAGAGAGAAGGAGAGAGAGAGAGCGGTAGAAAACTCAAAAAAGGAACAAAGTTGATAAGATACCATATACAGATATAAAATATCTACAGACAGGCAGGCAGAAAAGAGGCTGTTGTGGCTGTTGAGTCTGATGTTGCTGTTGATTGGCGACAAAGTGTTGCAATTAGCACACATTTTCATTCGCTCGGAGATCAGAAAAGATCACAAGATCTCAGATCCAGAGCAGGCCCATGTCCGTATCCGTGCCGGACTGTAGTTTCATTAATGATAGCAAGCACACATACACACAATTTGTCTCGGGGTCTCTGTCGCTGTTTAGCCTCAACAGCTTTAGATGATCATCATAATCAACAAATAAGCGAATGAAATTTTTGTCTTGCCCTCTCCACATATTAGTACAAGTATCTATGTATGTGTATATCGTATCTGTGTGACCGCCAATTTGGAATATCAATGAATGAATGAATGGACCGTACCGGACCGCTCTATCACACCCATTGCACCTACACATCCAAACACCCCCACCGCCCCACATTGCCCAAAAACAGTCTTTCCCCGATCGAGTCAATATGAATGAAATGAGAAACAGACACGCGAAAAGCTGTTGCTCTCCATTAAATGCTTTCTGCTTTGTAGTATACCCCACAATCATTGGAGAGCTAGGGTATACCGGTGATTTTTAAATTTTATTTGATTTACTATACAAAATAGGTCTATATGTATATGTATCTATGGGATGACTATTAAAGTCAGAATAATAAAATATATCCATTCCTGCAGTCGTTTATGCACTTAAACTCTGGTTACAATATTTCCATATCAGAAAAGTGAAGAAAAACTGAAGATCCAGGTATCCAATAGTCGGAAAAAACTATTATATTTGTTTCATTTGTTTTTGTTTTTTTTTTGTTTATATTAAACTTACTACGCACGCACTTAATTTTTCTCTCTCTTTCGCACAAATGTACATTTCTATGCGATTTTAATTGCATTAATTGGTTTCAATTAGCAAAGAGCATGAGAATGAGAAGAAGAATGCCCCTTACTCGTCGTTGATAAAAATCCATACATATCCCATCCATCTACGAATATTATCGGAGAACAATGCAGTTTCGAGTATGCTTCCCTTTAGTGGCAGGTTTGTTTTTTTGAATGGAATGTAATCATCGTAAAACAGTTGTGGAATTATTATTCATGGCAGATGTATTGAAGAGAAGAGAATGCGAACAGATAAAGAATCAGATATAGATGGTATTTGTGGTACAATATCTTTATTAGTAGATATTGCAAATGGATGATACTACGATTAGTAATAGTAATCTATTATAATCTTTAGATATTATACAGATACTTTGATACATTTTAAAGGTATAATTATATTCTTTAATATATCTGTGTGTGTGCATTGTTGGAGGACAAGATCTGAAAGATTCATAATAGACACATGGGTATTATGCATTAACACTATTATTTGTATATCTATTTCTTATTGTAGTTTCACGCTGCCGAAATTGGGTTAAGATGAGGATAAATATGGACTCTCCAAGTCGCTGGATGTCAACGCAGACGAGGCCTTTCGAGCTAATTGAACACATATCAACGAATTCCATGATGGACATGGGATAGACGCAAACGGGGTGTTAGCCAGAGATGCAGTTTGGAGAGATGGCGAAATGTATACTGCTATAAAAGAAATATGAATAATAATAGTACACAAATAAATGTAACAAATACTAGCCGAACCCCCGGGGGCAGAGGGCTGGACGTTACCCGGCTCCAAAGGTGCACGACAATCAGAATTTTTGTATTTATGTATGCATGCATGTAACGAAGCACCCAAACCCCCTGGGCGGAATCCATAAAAGACAGGACAAAAGACATTTTTCAACTATTTCATATACTATATTCTATATTGTATTTGTCGAGGAGCAGCTAACGAATTAAGTTATGGGATAGAGATATATACACATCCATATATAATATATTTTTAATAAGCAATTACACAGATATTTATACATACGAAGAGACATACAATATATATTTACGAATGCCACATGCGAGTAATATTTATGCTAAGAGTTGTGATCATTGATTAAGACATCTAAAACAAAAATAACAAAAACTAAAAAAAACAAAAAGCATTCGGATATATATATCCACGAAAAATTAACAATAATTTACAAATAGTAAAGAAACGCCAGCATAAAGAGAACCCTATTGATAACAATAATATACAATACTATACATATATTAAATATTCTATTTCAATTTTTACCCATATAATTTAGCAATTTTCGCCAGCAATTAGTAATAGTAATTTTTCAGTAATTTTAAAAAGATTTCCTTTTTTTTTTTGCATATTTCTGGTAGCATTTATTTAGTTTAGCGCAATTTTTTTTACACTCACACGAAAAATCATCCATAAATGAGAGGAGAAAAGGAGAAAAATCTATATATTTATACAAGAGACAAAATATAGTATATATATACATATATTATATACATAAAGAATTTAATGTAAGTTCATGGAAAAGACAAGCAACAAATGAAAGACTCAAAGGCAATATTTAATAGATTATTAAATTTGGAAAGCAATCAAAACGAAAAAAGAAAAAAAAAAACAAATCAATGAAACATAATGTTTGTCATTTTAGGCTAAGTTTCAATTTCAATTCCATATTCTTATGCCTAATTATAATTGCATGAAATTAATCGAAAATATGATTTGTTTCTAAGATTTATCGTTTGTATTCATTCAAGAACAGCTCCATTTCATGCGGAAATAAACAACCGAATAAAACCAGACAAATCAAAGACCGTTTTCTTATCGGGGTGCGCCAAAAGCAATTACAGAACCAAACAACGAAACAACAGTTGTCGACACTTCAAAGGTTCTCTCGACGGAGGTGCACGGAGGCGGTTGCACAGGTTCCACCTTTTTAGTGCCGAGAACCTGCCGAAACTTTGTTGACTTTTAGCAAATATCGAAACGGGTCTCACAACGATCTCTGGGTGCTAATGGTCTTTGACCCATCTGCCCCGTTTCACCAGAATTACTTTGAAAACTTTGTTCTCTTTGTAGCTGCCTCTGACGTGTGATTTACCTAGAGCTACTACCCCATCTGTCATTCCACAGAACGTGAAGATCAACAGACTTTCAAAACTTATCACAGCGGAATACGGACAAAACCTCCATCTTGAAAAGGAAGACTCTCTAGGGGTGAAGCCTCCAACAAAAGCTGATGATTTCCAACAACAGGTGTCGATATATCTCGGGATCCTTTAGCACCCATTCATCGGCTTTAAGAGACTGCTTTTTCTGGTGTAATTTCGGGCACTGCCAGTAAATGTGATTAACGTTTACATTAATTGCATTTTTAAACGACTTAACGATTACTTAAATCGATCTCTAAGTAAAGTCTGGTCGGTGATAAACTAGACCCTTTTTTAAGTTTAAAAGTTTAAGATGATGTATATCACTCGACATTGCAGTAATAAAATATTCTATAATATTTATACGCTAGACGGTGTTCTTTAATCTATGGAAAGATGAACAGACACTGAAACTGGAGTCCAAAAGACGCAAAATAGATATAATTTCTCATACGAACTGCAGAACATCGAGTAAATATATGTAGGTATCATATAACGTCGTGGGAACGATCGATCTGCAAAAGGTATCAAAAGGCTGCTATGTTTCCTTGGCATCTACGTAAGAGACACTATCGTAAGTACATACTGAAGCTTTTATGGATAAGGCTATAAATGGATGCATATTTTTGTATCAATTAAAACTCTATTTTAGTTTTTTTCAGGCGACTAAAATTGTTATCTCTTTCCGGACAAACGCTGCAACGGGAATGCTGTAATCGTGAGGCGGGGACTACGGCGTCAGCAACTATTCAAACAAAGATTGCAAATTTATGCTGACATAGCGGCATAGGAGGGGGTTCTGGGACAGGGACTGGACCTGGGCCTGGGAGTGGTGAGAAGATGTTGAGCAAATTACGGGTATCATGTCAAATTGAATTAAACGCTGCAATTGCCCTCAATAAATAAATATAGTACATATACTCGTATAAATATTACGGCATAACATTGCAAAGAAAAAGCGAAGCCCAAGTGTGGCATAAAAATGGGTATCTCTTAATGGAATCTGTGGCTCTCTCATTCTCTCTCTCTCCAAGCGACAAATGTCAAAGTTCTCCATTGATTGAATTGAATTTTTATTTGTCCCCCCCTCCTCAAAAATTCTGCCGTTAAAATGTACATACAAACGTGGGAATAGCACGTCTTGGGGTAAACTCTAAAAATATTAAAATATTTTAAGTTAGCTTGGTTCGGGGTTGGTTCCCATATGATTTGGTAGTTGGTGGTAGTTGGTGGTTGGAACCTCCAGGGGTAGGGATTCCTTTGATAGGCATGTATTTGTACAGCTAACTCATAGATTCAGCTATTCAGATTCAGGGTCATTTTATGGTCGTAGCTTCTTTTAGGCAGAAAGGCGCAGATCCATGACGCGCGACACGTTTTCGGGCCCTACCCAAAGCAGAATTTTGTGCTTATTTACAGACGAGGAGCTCTATTTGGATGGATAAAAATACCTGCCCCATTGAAAAATAAATGGATGCATGATTTCTGGGTTGACCTTGCACTTGGGAGGAGGGTGGGTTTGCTGTTTACTGTTTGTTGTTGTCGTTGTTTTTGTTTCGCGCCGGACAATTGTCAAATTAATTTCCCGCAATTTGCACAAAAGCGCTGCAAAACAACACCCACTGTGGTGGCGATCAATTTCAAACAACAAAATTTGAATCCGCTCCCCCATCCGCCCAAAAACGGTGGCGACCTCTGGCGGTGGCAGCACCTTACGTAATGTCGTCACGTAAGCAGCTTGCGCCGTGATCTGTGCGGCACGACTGCACTCGTCTAAATTTCATTTTAGACATAATTTATTTATTTAAAAAACCGTTTTCGCTGATTTTTACTCGGGCTGTGTTTTCTGTCAGTTCCCGTGAATCGTTGTCGGTTTGCCTCCTTTTTGTTGCTGCTGCCAGATTTATTGTTATTGCCTTTTTTTTTGTTTTTCGTTCTGTTTGCCGCAATTGTTGTTTGGTTTTTGTACTTCATTTCATTGTGTGTTCTGGCTCTGGTTGAATGCTGCCAATTTGCTGTGAGGGGAGGAGCAGCAGATCGGCAGATCACCAGATCAGCACTTTATTTATCACCTTGCTAAGTAAATATTCTCGACCCCAATCGGTCAAGTGTTTACTTTTACTTTTACATTTTTTTTTTTCCTTAGACCTTGTTTACAGATATTTGACAGATTGGCGGTTCTGATCATATTATACCATGGATTTATTTATGAGCATAAGATCAAATGGTTTCTTGTGTTGGATAGTGCGCGCTATTCTCTAGTCCTTCTCTAATATTCCTTCAATTATGTATTCTCTTCCAATGATAGACTTTTCTTTCGTTGAGATTTTTGTTCATAAGAGTACACCTTTTTTTATAAAAAACGATAGATTAATAATAATTATTAATAAAAATAAATTCCATACTGTTGAGGCACGTGTGCATGCTCAAATTGTTTTAAATTTTTTAAATATATAGTAGACATATCTCCCTCTTTCTCCCTCTTCCACTGCAATGGCAATGCTCGCCGGTAATTCATCAGGTGACCTTTAACCTCTTATAAATCGATTAATTAAATGCCATTTGCCGACACTCGCTGGCCGCGAGTATTTCCCACTAATTATGTAGCTGACAATGAAGTTCACATACCACACCCAAAAGATACAATATATACTTACATATGTATGTACATATGTATGTATTAGGTACACATGTCGATGCCTGTTTATCAGATATAAATTCCTGCATTAGCATAGCAGAAATACTACGAGTACAGTATCGCTCAGAGCTCCCCCCAAATGAGAATATGAGTATGTGTGTATACACATATGTACATATGTATGTACTCGTATCGTATGCGTAAGAAATTAATATTTTTTTGTTTATCAAAAGTTTGTGACTTTGTATGCAAATCCTCGGGGAACAGAGCCACGAATGTACGAGTATGTATACAGACTATATGTCAGGTTTATTTTCTTTTGTTGGTTCAGCGTTAAATTTTTCGGGGTTTTTGTTTATGGAGGAACACAATTAAAGACCCCCAGAATGAGTAATCCCCATTACGAATGACAAAGCGGAGAGAAGGGCAACGGAAACGACTGTGTGTTCCAGAAACACAATTTCCGTGCTGCGATTGTGATTGCGATTCTGATTCTGATTATGATATGTTCGGGATCTTACTATAGTAGTTTCTGGGTTTTGCTTGGATGCAGCTGTTCTTTTTGTTTCGCTCTGAAAGCATCTTCCTTCATTCGGCCATCGACTTGCGGAAGTTTCAATCGTTTTTAATGAGAACCACAGAAGTGACACACAAAGTCCACTTAGATGAGGCATGGGGCAGGGGCCTATCCAACATACACTTCTAGAATTTTCGGTTATTTCAGCTGTGGAAAGGAATTCAAATAAGTTTGTTAAGGGTATGAAAAAAAACCATGAAAAATATATCTTAAATCGTATAGCAATACATATTCTCGGAGAGTGGAAATTCGAAAAAGAAACTGATTTCACTTACATTTTGGCACTAATAAAACATTAATAAAATATTTGATTTACATATTATTCATATTAAAAATAAATATACTACTTGTTTAAATTCTACAGATTCTACAGAATTTCGTTCATTGTGGGGGCGGAAGGAGTCGTGTTAAAATTTGGAAATAAACTTGTGCTGAATTGATATCACAGGAGCTTGGATAGAAAGTTTGGTTGCTCTATCTCCTATAGTCTCTGAGATCTAGGCGCTCATTTGGACGAAAAGGCAAAACAGTCAGGGTCGCGTTTGAGAGAGAGCGAGAGGGAACGATGACTTTCTAAATGGTTTTCTTCATTTTAGCTATATTAATAATCCGATCTGATTAAGTGTGTGTATGCCACAGACTTTGTCCTTTGTGCAGGCGGAATTGGGCGAAATTTTGAACTTGGAGTAGTGTGATAACACAGGAGACTGGATACAAAATTTGGTTGCTCTAGCTTACTTACCGGGTATATAGTACCGGGTATAAATATGAAAGCCATATTAAGAGTAGGGTATGTACTCGTGCATTAAAACCGATAGCATTGCCGATGGATTTCCATATGGATCTGTTTCACTGTGGCACTCAATCCCCCCATCCCCTTCCAGCAGCAGCCGCCCGCGTGGACACAATCAGCGTTTCTAATTAGATGGCCAGACGTGCCAGGCGAATGCTCATTAGACATTCTATGCATCGGACACCAGAGGAGGGGAAGGGGGAAGAGGCACCGGTTTGCTGCTCTGGTTTATAGTTTTCGAAACGATGTGGGCCGATCCAATTGACGCTGCCCGGTGCATTCGACACCTTTCGCAAAGTTGGGCAAACAGCAATCAAAATCAACAAATATGCAACAAAGCAGCAAAGCAACAGAGCAAACAAGCAAACAAGCAAAGCGAGACAAGACAAGAGTTTAAGCATTTGCTTAGTGCGGCGAAAACAGGTTGCATAAATTATTATCGAACAGCGAATGCAATTTCAATTGCACGACTTACGAGCACTACAATGCCACCATCCCATCCTCCCATCCACCCATCCATGGCGGAGTGGAGGCCTTACCTTACCAACCTTGTTGCTGCTAATGACAAATGCATGTCGCTCGACATTTGCTCTGTTGGTTGTCTTTCACTTGAGCTTTTTGGTTGCCGCCCGAAGGCTCCATTAACTAATGCAACGCACTAAAAACAATCTATGGTGTAAAATGTATCCCTAGTTATTACAGACTGGTTTTATCTTTAGTCTTTAAGAATATATGAAATCCATGTAAATGTACTTAGTACAGTTCCAACCCCTATATAGAGATACATAAATGCATATAGGCAAAATGCATGTGAAAAAACTCCAAATACCATGCATTTTTATTTAGAAAATAGGCCAAACTTATAAGTATTATATTTTTTCAAGGTAAGTGCATAAAAAACCAAGACTTTATCACGGGACAAAAAACGATTTAAATGCCGATTTTTGCAATTTTACAATTTTGTGCATCGGTTTTTCTTACAAATGGTTTTTTATTTATTTTACCAAAAAATTACATACATATATGTATACATATGTCATCATGAATTACAGTAGATAATAATAAAGTAAGATAAGGCTAGCAAAAAACATAGGAAAAGGGATCTCACATCAAAGATGATGAAATGATATGTCAATTGTTTAAATAAGTTTACTTTGATTAAATTTTGAAAATACTACCGGACATGAATTTATTTTTAGTTTTCAGGTGACAAAATAGACCATTGGAAAAAGTTTAATTTATGATGAATAAACCTTTTTTATAATTTTACTGCATTTTTAAATCGTTTGGTCAAATTACTAAATGTACATTGAAAACAGTGTGATTAGGGAAAATGATATTACAAATTCTATTGATAGGAATTGATTCATTGACTCGGAACTAAAAAACGAAAAGACGAATCGAGTAACATTTGTAGAAACCACAGGCTGGAGAATTCAAAATGCATGAAATTACAGAGTGCGACCATTTGTCGCGAGTGTACATATATTGAAACTGAGTACAAGGTATCTTGAAACAGATTATAAATATATTTTAAAAATATATTTCGAAATTAGAGACATAGGCATAAATTTAATGTGGAATCGGATATTGTATTTTTCTGTGATATATTTTATAAAACCCATCGAAAATGCCATACATTTTAAGAGTATTTCGATTGTGTGTTAACTTTGATTTCGTCTAACACAAACAGTTCAAACACAAAGTAGATCAAATGCAAAGCATCCAGGGTTATGGTTGATGGTTGCTGGGAGGAGAAGTCTGTCCAGTCTGTGGAAATCACTTAGCGGGGCGCTAGAAATAGAGTTTGTTGGATGGGATAACAATAACCAGACAAAAGCCGACAGTATGTATTATTCAGATGTCTTTGCCTAAGATATCTGTAATTTTTGTAAGCGAACACTACTTGAACTACTGCTTAAAGGTAAAATCTATGAAGTTTTCCACTACGGAAGCACAAAAGTGTATCTTTGAGGTTTAACTTAGAGGAGGGGAGAGAAAAGTCAGCTAAGGGAAAGATCTGCGGGATCTCTCAGCGTAGAACTTCTATAGAGCTGAAGGAAACCCTACAAGATTTATATGTGAGGAGCTTCATATTGTGGCTTATGTGTGAGCTTGAACAAGAGATCTGACCTATAGGGTGTCTCAGTGAAAAACAACAAATTGTAATGAGATTTTCTAGCAGCATTTCAGTGCATTCAGGTCATGAGGCTTGTTTAAAAGTAAATTCAAATGCTACAAATCTGTAAAACGTTTCACCAGAATTACCATAAAATTACGAGCATTTTGCCGCTGGCTGTAGAAAATGCAAATCAGAGGTAAAATCAATTTATAATCGATCCATTTAAAATGTGCTATCAATTACACCAACTAAATGCCAGAAATGCTTAGAGAAACCTATTAGTGGTGGGGGGCGATGGCGAATGTGCGATGCCGGCAGAGGTGCCAGAGTGAATGGACGAGGTGGAGAATGGAAGCCATAGGAGGGCATAACGAAAGACTTAGGCAACGAACCTGAATCAATGAGCATTTCGGGGCATGCTCTGCCCCATGCTGTGCAGCAAATTGTACCCAACTCAACCCTCCAACTGCCCCTCAAAGAACTCCATCGCATAGCTCCAAATAAGCATTTCCCACGCTTGAAAAACGGCTCTTGAATGCAGTCAAAGCAAAACGGAGCTGGAACGAAGCCGAGCCCAGCTTTGGTCTGGTCTGTTAAGGTCTGGTCAACTCCGATTCTAGTCAAGAGATCTCTCTATGGATCTATGCCTGTGTCTGTCTCTGTGTGTATAACATGTCTAGCCATGGTCCTCGCCTTGGCTTGGTCGACGGTTTTGGTGGCGCTTGTTGGCTACCGTTGCACGCCGCACCCAAAAGACTGTGCAGCTAGAAGCTGCAACGGCTGAAAAAGGCTGGGGGAAACCGGTTACCGGCTCAACTCCGCCGGGACACAGACAAATGCAAGCTGTATGAGGAGATAACAAGAGAAAGACAGACAGAGAAGGAGAGACAGTAGTGCCTGTAATGATGGAATATCTTCAATATCGGAACATCGTTCTTATACATGATATATAGAAAATATATTGAAACGCTCTCGGTTCCGTCAAAGTATCAAGAGGAGTACATGGATTACATATACATACATATATAAAGCTGCAATGAAAGCATGGCGCTCTCTCTCTCTCGTCTCAATGGTGCTTGGCAGTTAGAGGTAAGTTTTCATGTGCACTATTACAGGAAAACATCGAGTGTCTTATAAGCTTATTTTATCCATAGAGTAATCTTTATATTTTCAAATGAAACGATTGGAAACGATTTGTAAAATGAAAAATGATAGAACTGGATCTAGTGGATCGTTAGCGGTTCTCTTTTTGTAAATCCGTCTTAGCAGTGCTTCACTGTTGCTCATTACATATGTACGAGATCATATACATATATATAATATGTATGCGGTATGCGTTGTATACTGGTATTCTGGCTGCAAAATCAAGTTTTGCATTTTCATTTAAATTTATTGGTTTTCTGCGTTGTCTGTTGCCATGGCATGCCTTGCCACGCCACACCACACCACTCAAAGACCCGACTTGCAACTATGTTTCCAGTCAAGTATCGAGATTCGATTCTCTCTTCTTTTATTCCCCTTCCCAACCCATTCGTTCTGTTGCGCTCTGAAATATGGCGACGGGCCACTACACCACAACACTAGAACCCACCGACCCATTGGAGTCTGTGGCTGAGGCTCTTTTATGGACAGAGGAAGGAATGAATACAGATGGAGATGGATAGATACAGATAGTGGGGTGACAGAAGACAAGGTATTTGGAATACGCTTAAGATGTACACTTAATTAAGGCTGGTTGCCGTTGCCTGGAAGGCATAGGATGGACGTCGTTCGTCTACATTCGCACTTGAAACTTTCCCGCCTTCGTCAGGTATTTGACGCCCTTAAAGGGCTTGTACTTCTCCCCGTACATGTCCAGGCGATTCACCTTCAGACCGGAGACGGCCAGCTGGGAGATCTGGAATTGCACATTCACCGATGGATTGGCATCGATGTTGGTCGTGCCCGGTGTGATGGACACCTTTTTGTAAAGACAAAATGTAAGATATATAATACATATATTGTAGATATATCTCGTCAGCTAAACAGAACTTACCGATCCCCGTATATTGGGCAGTTTAGAGACATCGATACGGCCCACATCCCAGGACAGCGTCTTGCTGACCGAATCGAATGTGTACTTTCCCTGATTCGGCGTCAGAGGCAATTGAGGACGCACCGGGGCATCGTTAGCTCCAGCCTCACCTTATCCACGGTGCGTCCTAGCGTGTTGCGGGGCCCGATGGTCAGATCCAGGCGTCCCTGTTCGCCCGTCTTAATCGAGAAATTGTGTCGTATGTAAATGGGTATGGCCACCACTGACTGCGAACTGATGTGATAAGACATCAGGCGGAAATTTCCATCGGGCGGAATGAAGGAGAGCAGGCGCTCGGCCTCCCAGCGCTTGAAGCGCACGCACGGATGGAACGAGACGTCGTCGAAGAGACGTGGATTCATAAACGACAAGGTAAGATCCGGCATGCCCGACAGTTTGATGCAGCAATCGATCTAAGGGTGCAAAATTAACTTACAAAATGTATTCTACTTCAATTTTAGAACTTACGTGACCCTGGATCTCGGCAAAGACAGTCGATCCGGACTTATCAATGATGGCATCTACCTCCTCGATTACATCGAAGTAGGCCTCGTTGTTGGTGTAGCGCACACCACTCCGGCGCCAGGGTATGGCCGATAGCTGTCCCGACGGTAGGATGGTGCTGACACTGCAATGGAAAAAGGAGGGAAGGATTAGGGAAGGCTTGCTTTCCGGTGATGGCTAGAACGGACTTGCTCTTGCCGGTGACGGTGTTGGCAATGGTGCGGAGTATGTTCGGCGGCTTGATTAGCTCCTTCAGGATATTGCTCTCCGTGGCGAGGGGGAAGCCGTTGTCCAGCATCTCGTCAAGCAGCTCGTAGACGACCACATAGTTGTCCTTGATCACCGTTTCCGAGCAGTCACCGAAGTAGTCCTGGAATGTGTCCACCACACGGTGCAGGAACTCGATCACAAAGAGCGGCGGCACTTCCTGCTTGCAGGCGGCTACCAGGGAGACCGCGTCTCTCTGTACGGTGATGAGGTAGTAGTGGGGCGTTGCTATCACCGGCGGTACATCCTGAAACGAGCTCAATTTTCAGTACGTGGCAGAATCAATTGTGCGCGGGAGGGGAGCGGGGCTGGCCTTACATATGGTGCAGCGCGCTGGGCATCGAGAAAATATTCGCAAACGGATCGCGAGACGACGGAACGCCAGTGCTTCTCTAGGAACACCTCGCTGTGGGGAGGTGGAATGGCTGAGATTTTTCCGTTCTTTCACTATGGCTATAGTCGCACTTACCCCCCGCTGTTTACGATAAACAGACTGTGTATCATATTTTGGCCGAATTTTGTTTACAATTTGTTTCTTTATGTGCAATTTTTGGCAGTGTTGGCATGCGCGGCACAGCGCACAAAATACCCTAACGCTAGTATTTCTATATGGTATATGGTATTTTCCTCACCAGCGCTACCAGACTGTTAACCGATCAGCTGTTCAGGTAGCGAAGTAGCACAATTTAAAGTTTGGACACAAAATATAAAAATTGCCCCCTAAATTGCTGCGTTTACGAACGGCTCCGAAGTTAGTATACAAAGGTATTGATGGATGCTTGAATCCACAAAAAAATCCACATCAAAAAGACCGCTTAAGTCACTTTAGCTGCCGGCAGATAGCAATTATATAATCCTTCCGCTGCGGCCCCACACACATGAATTTATATAGCGGCTCCGTGCGACGTTTGCTCGACAGCTGGCCCGGCAAGCGACGTTTCGGCATTTACCGCTTCCTGCCGCTCTTCTTTGTGCTGGGCGCCGCACTTGAGTTCTCGATGATCAACTGGACTGTGGGCGAAACCAATTTCTGTAAGTCACTCCGCTCCTTTTCTACGCCTATCCCTGTCTAATCCGGGTCTTATCCGCTTGCAGACAGAACTTTTAAGCGTCGCCAGGCCAAGAACTACGTGGAGGAACTGCAACAGCATCATCAGCAGGAGCAGCAGTCGAATAACTGAGGAAATCATGCCCGCTGGTGTGTCGTGGGGCCAGTACACCAAATTCCTAGCCAGCGCAATGCTGGCTATGATGGCCGGCTCCCAGGCGGTGCATCTGTACTATAAGCCGCTGGAAGATCTGCCCATCTACATAGAGCGGGAGCAGAAGCAGCCTGCCATTCAGGCAAAGCCCGCAGACTAGACGCCAGCCCATAAACTACATATGTTCTGTAAGAACTATTGTATTGGCTAATTCTAATTAAATTTCTCTTGTTATACAGACAGATCCAGTGTGTGAGTTTGTGCCCTACTTGTCGTGAACCTTGCGGTGGTTCTTGAGGCACGTCTGCTGCCGGAATCCCTGGCCACACACATCGCACATATAGGGCTTTTCGCCCGTGTGGATGTACTCATGGTGGCGCAGGGTTTTGCGCGAGGCGAAACACTCGGAGCAGTACTTGCAGGCGAAGGGCTTCAGCTTGAGGTGCACAGCCCGGATGTGGGCCTCCAGCTCGAATTTGCGGGCGAACAGCTTGCCGCAGTGCTCGCAGGGCATCTTGTCGGTGGAGTGCATCAGCATATGCTGCAGCAGCATGAACTTCTTGGCCATGCGGCGGCCGCATACCTGGCACTGGTGCGGTAGGAGGCGTTCCTGGTCCCCGTGTTGCTGCATGGTGTGGTAGCGCAGCGTATACCGGGAATGGAAGTGCTTCTGACAGAGTTCGCAAAAGTGTTGATCGCTGCCGCTGTCTTTGGCGGCCACCTCATCCTCGGTGGGATGCTTGGTGCGCCGGTGATAATTCAGATTGGCCGACTGGTTGAACGTGGCCCCGCACTGCTCGCAGATGAACTTGCGCGCTGGTTCCTTGGGACTGTGCTTCAGCCGCTTGTGCTTCTGCATGGCAATGGAGCTGGTGTAAACGCGATCGCACCCGGGCTGGTCGCAGGGATAGCGGCGTTCGCGCGTCGCATGGATCTCTTTGATGTGCGTGTAGAGGCCGCCCATAAAGCTGTAGCATTTCTCGCACTGGTCGCACTGGAACGGCCGCTTGCTGCCCTCGTGCACCTTGCGAATGTGGGCGGAAAGGGTGAGCTTGTGTGCGAAGCTGTGCTGGCACTGGCTGCACTTTAGGCTGTTCCTCACGCCCCGTGTGGTGCGCTTCTCCAGTTTGGCCCGGCCACTTTGTGGAGGTGTTTCTACAGCAGGCTCGTCGATGGGATCGGGATCTGGATCCGGGTCCAGATACGGATCTAGTGGCTCCAAACTGTACAGTAACTCTTCGTCCTTGCCGCCAGTGTCCTCCAGCGGCTCCTCGTACACAATCTCGAATGAGGGCTCCGTGCACTGCTCCTCCTTCAGCAGATCCAGAAGTTGGAGCCGGCACTCGATCGCCCGCCGGCGAAACTGCTCGAAACGCTGCAGCTCCTGAAGACAGTGCGGGCACAGCTGCTGCGGCAGCCACTTCTCCAGAAAGTGGTCTCCCTTCAGTGGCCAGTCCAGGTGTTGGTGTAGTAGATGCTGCAGCTCATGGCGGCTGATGGCCGCCTCATCCTGATCCTGGTCCTGTTCGCTGTCCAGCTTCAACAGACAGGTGAGACAGTGCTGCTGGGCCGTCTCTCTGGTGAGTTTCCGGTTCATCCTGGCCTTTTCCGGGATATAAACAAACGATTTTCTATGGACGACAACAAACAACAATGGAAATGAAGAGCCAACAGGGCTGCAGTGGTGAAAGAGAGGGAGAGCGAGAGCGTGAGCATCTTTTTCTACACATCCCTGGCCGTTTAGGCTGAACGTTGCCAGATGGTGCACTTTCGAACGTACGCACCCGAAAACGGCTAGTTCGAACTTTGCTGTTACCGCTTAAATTAAATTTGAATGCCAAAAGATAACATGAAACGATTTTCTATAGTAATTGTAATTACTACTCATCCTTTCGAATAAAACAGTACTTTTTATTATTTAAATAAATACTTTAAATAATTGATATTTGGTAACATCTCATGAAACCTGCAAAACCATGATTTCAATATATTTCAAACGGCTACGAACTCAAAGCAGACAGTGAAGGAGTCCCGTTAGCGACTAGGATTTTTTGAAGGGTGAGCCGAGATCGCCAAATTTGAAATTACGTGATATGAGCGAAAGCTCAGGAAAAGCTGGAGCGCGAAATAGGCTGGGATGTCTACGCGATAATGAGGTGGAGTCAGTTGATACTATAAAAGCGAACACTTGATCCCATGCAAGAATAAGGAGTTAAAAGAGTATAAATAAACGAGGCACTTGAGTTAAGAGAGCACTGGAAAACCGAATGGCCGGTCCCGGGTAGCGAAAAAAGGAAACCACAACATGAGACACAGACACGTGGTCTAATGAAAAGAGATTTAAG
Source organism: Drosophila algonquin (assembly GCA_035041765.1). Taxonomy (NCBI): domain Eukaryota; kingdom Metazoa; phylum Arthropoda; class Insecta; order Diptera; family Drosophilidae; genus Drosophila; species Drosophila algonquin. The sequence continues at coordinate 2,520,220 of JAWNKY010000209.1, read as the reverse complement.
CAAAAATATAAGGAGAGATCTGCTGCAGCCTAGGATTTACGGCGTATTCAGTCCTCGCTTAATAAATACACATAAAGCAAATACAGTGGCTCAAAGCCAAAACAATGCAGTGTCAAATAAAAAGTTAAATTGTCTGCCATAAAGTTATTGCACATTATTTTTCAAAAATTCCAATGACCGATGATAAGTATATACAGTGGCTCAGGGCCAAAACAATGCAGTGCAGCAACAATGCAGCAACTTAAAAAGTTTAAGTTTAAGTTTTAATACGATCTAACAGGTGTGGAAAACCCAGTATTTAAGGGTCAAATATTGGTTTTGGTACCACTGTACGTATGTATTTAAAATTGATCTGTGCTCATTCTTTGGGAAACGATCGCGCGGACCCAAGTCAGGTCTGCTAGGTGATCGGGAGACGATTTTATTTAACAAAAAAATGTCTGGTCGCAGGTATATACATACATATGTACATATTTAAAGAGATCTTCAATAGGTGGACTTTCCCTAAAATATTTTTTGCATATATTTTCCCCATATAGAAACGATGGAAGTGAGTTTGGTTTGGCTCGTTTTTGAGCGAAACATGGCGGCCACTCTTGCCCCTCTTTTTACACAAAAATAAATTCATATCCACGTTTTCAAAGACATGGAATAATAGCAAGAGCAGCGGGCCAACCGAACCCAATTTCAAATATACGCGCCCATCAGCTGTGAGAGCTCATTGGCTTTGCAACTTTCTCTCGCAGCAAGTTCGAAATTTCGAACACGGCAACAGCTGTTCCAAACCTATAAAAGCTTGATGCCAAAATTGCGCCCTCTGATAATACGCTTTGTATGCTCGCGAGCAACACCTCTGGTCTGCTCCTGTGCCACCAATCGTAGCGCAAGCACTGCCCCCTCGAACAGTGTTGATTTTTGGCGCGCAATTTTTGTGAACCTGCAGAAATTGCCATTTGATAGCATTAAATTTTGTTGTTTTTTGCTGTGTCTCTCAGTGTCTGTGTTTTGTGCAAGGATAATTGCTGGGCGCATTTGAAATATTGATGGGACAAGTGCAGCGACAAAGCCCTAAATAATTCAGGAGACTTTACGGACGTTTCCCCACGCTATATGTTTTTGGTCCCTTTTTTTTGTTGCAAGTACAAAAGGAACGGAAACGGGAACTACGACCGAAACAAAGACCAGGATGAACATTTAAACCCAATTGGAGGCGATGGCATCAAGCAGCAACAAGCCCAAATACAGGTCCCATAACGCGGCCGGCACGCAACTCCGTTGGCTAGACTGCCTCATCCAGCTGTGCCTGTTTACCCGAGGTAAGTGCTTCTTCAAGAGGGGTAGGGAGGGGGACGGGAACCGGCACCATCCCCATTATTTTCTGGATGACCGGACAGCCCTTGCACGCGTGGTCATTCCATTAGGGAATACGCGGCGTATGCGTAATTTATGGGACTGCTCCCATTGCAGTCCCCTCGACCTCCAACCCTCTCCTACTGAACTCTCAGGCTCCATCTTACCATAATGGTACTCAACGAAATTAAAACTGAAGACTCCCGTCCCTTCATTACTCACTCCTCCCTTTCCTTTCTGAGAACAGCTGCATGGGATGCTGGCAGCCGCGTTATGGTGTAAAATGAACAGCCTCCAGCTCCAAGTCTCCGAAGAGTTGCAGAAAGAAATATTTATAGTATTTTATTGAATATTCTCGGAAAACTCTAGCCTGTTGCCTCACAACAGGCCTCCCTCACAACCCCGCGAACCGCACGACTTCTGCATGCACCCAAAGAAAAATGGCAAGAAATAGAGGGGGAAATGCAAAGATAATCCACGCTAAGTACAAAACGTATGAACACAAAACGTTTCCTGTTGACGCAACAGCAATTGCCATCATCCAGACCAAAAAAAAGAAGCTCAAGTGTCAAGATTATAAGCCGACTTCTGAGTGATCAAAATACCAGACCCCCCTCTCGCCGTAGTCCTAGGCTTCAAGAAAAAAGGGGAGGTACTCCTAAAAGTTAATCAAAGTCTTAGGAATTACTAAGATTTCTTACATCCTTGGCTGAAGTGCAACTCAACGGAAAACATAACTCATATTAACTTTGTCGAACGTCAAGAGACAATATTGCATGCATTTGCTTAGACATTAAATCTGCCAGTTAAATTCTAAGAATATACCATCAGACTTTTTGTGTGTTTATGATCTATCCGGCAGACCATTTGCGCAACATTATTAACTATTTTGAGAATAGGTTTGAGTCTGAATCCATGTCAATGAGCAAGCTGTTCAATAGTTCTGGTTGTGTCTCAATTACAGGTAGTTGCACATGCAATATGTATACTCGTATTTGTATTGCATATCCTCTATCCTCTAATGTATGAAAATGATCGTATGACAATGAGCACCAATCAGTACTTTCAGATGAGCGGAATTTTAACATTTGACTCGTGCTGCGAGACGAAGAAGCAAAGTGGATGTACATACATGCTCGTTTTTGGCATTGTCTGCTCCGTGAGACCAGATTTGTATATATTAGATTATTCGGTTTCAGAAATCGTTCTAGACCAAAAATAAAAAGAAAAAAGTCAAAGGAAAACCGCTTAGGTTCCATTAAATAAACTCCCAAATCGTATCAAATTGAACCTTTGCATGATAGTCCCTCCCCCATAAAAGTTAGAAGCATTCTTCTTGGATTGGTTTGCCATTCACGTGTCTAACTGCCTTTGGGGTATAGTCATAGACACAGCCAAAGATACTAACTGTCTGACAATTATCTTCATGGGATTTACCCTTCGGCGAGGCTCCATCGGTGGCATTCCATAAATAGACACAAATCGCAGTTAGGAAATCTCATCACTCCGCTTCAGCGTGCCACAATGAAAACGCCAGACAACAGGCAGACTCCCTTCGGGCAGTGGGCGGAGCACGTTGAGTGCACTGAGAGAAATTCGCGACTGAATGCCAGACATGTGCCAGAGAAATGTGGATACACATTCTGTCAGTGCTGTGGCTGTTTCTACGGATTGGTTACAGGCTCTCACGTGGCATCTGGTAAACAGATCCCTTGCTGGGGGACCTGTCTTAACTGGATTACAAACGGACTCCCCGGTGGGGTGTCACAAAAGGGTGAAGCCCGCACCTTAGTCCTGCACCGTGCTCAATATGGCGACACTAATCCCTCAGCTACTTTTCAACGCCCTTCCTCCCTCCACTCCTCTTTCTGCTGCTTACGTCTGTGTTTGCAGCTGATTAGATGGCAGCACTCAGCGGCAGTGGCAGTGACACTCCATTTACCTGTCATTCGCAGGCAGAACCCCTCACGGTGAACTGCTAAAGGGCAAGCGGTTGACAGCCCCGCGTGCGTCTTATGAAGTTGCATTACGCATTTGCCTTCGGCGGGGGATTGTTCTGGTGTGTGGCAGCTTGAGTGCTTACGTCTTTTGCCACGTCAGAGAGACCGCTCAACCTTGCCGCGCAGTCACTGGAAGTCACTGCGTATGACGCTCTGGCGGCGGCGGGTGGTCTCTTATGCATCCGCTAACCAATTATATAAAAGATTCAAGAGATTTCCACTCCTCCATCATGGAAATGAGGGAATACATTTTTGGCTACAGCGTGGCCCTGATGAATGCCACGGTCTTGACTAATGAAAAGTGTCAACAACAATGTGAATAATATGAATACATTCATACACTTTGTGGGTTTCGTTTCCTACTTTGGCGAAAATATTGAATCATAATTCCAGCTCTTCCATTCCGTTTGGCCTTACGGCTTAAGTGTTTGTGAGTTCGGTTAACAAACAGAGAAAAACATCAAGGGGATTGCTGGCTTCTGGCTACCGAAGCCTTTGATACCCTTATACAGGAGGTGCTACCATGATACCATAGCAATAGGATCTGAACAGCTTACTGCGTACAGGAAAAAGGAGGATATGTGGGGGGCACCTTGTCGAAAATTCGTTGTTTTTTGTGTATTCTATCCTCTTCCAGGGTAGTAAAACAGAGACAAATAAAGGCATAAAAACGCTTAGCTTTAGGTGGAACATCGCCCTTTAACCTTGATGCCATAAATGATCTAGATTTTGGATGGAAAGAAGAAGTAAGATTCAACTGGAAAGAAGGTAAAGAAAGAAGGGGCAATCTAAACCATTTAAAGGCAAGGGCAGAAATAAGAAGATAACGGTTAAGCATCGAAGTGGATATAGCCAATTTTAAGGCAAGAGCATAACAGCCAACCCGATTACAACCCCATCACTAATATGATCACACTGAGGATAATTAATGAGAGATTCGAATGAGAGATTACACGTACATCCCATATTTTATTTGGTTATTAATAAGTGCAAATTGTTCGGCCCCAACTCAATCGAACTGGATGGGGGGAGGGGGGAAAGAAAAATTTACAAGTAAAAATATCGCAGGGGCGTTTGGCCGAGAAGATGGGTTTGCAAAGGCTGGTTGGGGGAGGAACTTATGTATGTATGTACTACCATTGGCATGTTTATAAACATTGGACGAGCGCCGAAGAAAGTTTTTTTGTTTTCTTTTTTTTTTGTGAAAATATACAATAAGCAATATGAATTCAAGAATAAATGAAAGTCTGAATACCCTTTCTGATAGTGGCATACAAAAAAAGAGTGGGTGATTGCAGAGTAAAAACCTCTCTCAATAATGAGAAAGGACTTTTCCTGCGCTGCTTGGCTTATAGATCCATTACAAAAAAGGTATAGAGTAATGTTTAAAAAATAAATAGCTTTTTAGCCCCCATTTGGATCTCTCCACGGAGAAGCTACACAAAACTTGAAGCCATCAAGTCTGGGAGAATCCTCATAATCTTTATAATCCCTATCTAAATAAAATCTATTCCTTAAGTGGAAAGTAGAACAAGTCTTAAATCATATCGATTTCACGCCCGTAAATCGTTAGAGTTTTGTTCCATTGGAAGGTCAGAGTTATATAGTATGTAGTATACAGTGGCATCTTTATCAGCATCTTTAACATTTTGGCACATTATAGCACAAACCCACACACTCACCCACACACACACAACTACACACACTCGTTTCAGCTATTCAATTGCGAAGTTTTTCTGATCCCCTTCATCATTTCATTTCATTTCATTTCGTTTCGTTTCGTATGCCCTTAGGCAGCATCTGGCTGCTGTCGCTGTTGCAATTTTTCCAAATTTGTCAACTTTTGTGGTCGACACGCCTCCCCAGAGCTGCCCCTCAAGCTCCGTGCTCCTTGTATTTCCTCCAGCTGTCCTCCAAGGACGCGCATGCATATGAAATATGTCGACTTTATTTTGTTTTAACGTAACAGAAACAAAAATCCAACAATAACAGATTTCCGTGAAGAATGGACTGGCTGATACCCAGTGTTGAGGCACGTATACCAGAAGCAGTTAATGATGCACGGCTCTACTGCATTGGTCGGTTGCGTTTAGGGCATTACCTTATTTACTTTTCGCAAAGAATAAATCTCGGAGCAATGGGGTCTCTTAGCAGCAAAGAAGTGCCTCACATCATTAGAATGAAATGAGAAGAATCACATGCATATGAGACATACAAGAATCCCTGAAATTGAATTGATAATTCATTAAAATCCAAGGGCTATCGGTAACAAACAGCTGGTTAATTAGGGCCATGTCAAGACACAAGCTAATATAGTTTTAAATTCATTTTATTAAGTAGTAATTATTATTAGACATAATTAATTACAGTTTACCCGACTCATGTTGATTGTAACACAATATACATATGTATTTAATACAACTTCTTTAGTTTACTTCTCGTTTCGGATACGTTTTTCGTGTGCTGCCTCAAATCTCTTCAGATACCCTGCAGATAGCTCGCACACACATTTTCGCATGCCCTTTGGCCACAACTCGGTGACAGAATTCTGCTCTTCCTCCATTCAATGTTTGCCAAATGCTGCCGCTGCTGCTACTGTTTCTGTTTCTGTATCTGTTTCTGTTCCAGTTTGGCCCAAACAATTGTTGGCTGTGCCCCCGGAACAGCATTTCCTTTGTGTCCCGTTTGTCTGCCTCGGGGGGGACAGCAATAACATTTTGTGCGTGGTGCCACGCCCACCAACACACACACACACAAACAAACACACAAACAAACACACACACACACACACACAAACACACACACAAACACACACACACACACACTCGGTGCTAAAGAAAACTGCTAATGAAATAAAACGCATATTAAAAATAATTATGTCCAAAGAATCCTCGCACAGCGGGGGACTGTCCGGTGGGAGTCGGAGTGGGAGTAAGCCTTAACCCTTTACATGCACCCGCACCCCCACCCGCAACTCTAGCCTTAACCCTTAACGAAACGGGGGGCAAAGGCAAAGGCAAAGGCCACAGGCCACACATGAGCAGCGTCACGCAATCGAGTCGGGAATTGCCCTTGATGATGATGATGCCCCAAAAGGTCTCGCCACTCAATTCCGGCTAACATGCAACAACATGCAATTACAGGCCATATCGGCTAAGTGCAACATCTCACTTCTCCTCCATTCAGTTGCATTTTATTTTTAGTTCCCATTTTGATTGGCTTTCAATTTAATTTTCTTTTCGGCTTTCCGAAAAAAGTTAAAAGTTCACAGCAGAAATGATTATCAGATTTAGGAAACATTAAATCCAGCTATTGCCAGAGTGAAACTCAAAATGTGTGTGTTTTATAGTTCATTGAGAGATGGAAAATTGAATCTTTGAATTCTCTGCTTGTTTCTTTGGCTCAGAGACAGATACGGATACAGGCTTAAGGTCGTAACAATCCCTCAATTTGTTCCTCTGGGAAGACACACTGTAAGTTTTGTTGTGCCATTTTTGCTCTTTGGACAAACATTAACCCCCTTTGATTAAAATAGCACTCAGTATGCATACTACATACATACATATATGTATGTATGTATGTACATACGTGCATGGACATGCACATGCTGATATTTTTACGGGGCACAGGGCACAGGGCACAGGGCACACGACACTTGACACACCAAGTGCTTGAAACTCGAGACTATTGTTTTTCACTTTAATGCAGAATGCATTCATTTCCAACCAGTGTGAGTAGAAAATTAATTAAATATATTAAATTGTAGAGCATTTCGTTCATTTATCATTCAGTCGTTTAATAAGCAAAGGATGTCGTAGGCAAAGAGAGGGGAAGTCCAAACCAACCATGTCTGAACGTAAGAAAGATTGGATTATGATATCAGGCCTCATGCATCAGCATGCCCTCATTTGATTTTCTATGGGATTTACTTCGAGTGCTTTTAGATACTTGGTCCTTACATGATTAGCTCCTCTGAAAAGCTGTGTTCCCCTGGGGTTCTTAATTATTTAAAGTGTCGAAAAGTCCCCTTCAAGTTACTGGATCTCCTCTTGTCGTGTCTTTTGTAATTTCATTAGTTCTGACAACATGCTCGTTGTCCCTCCTCCTTTGCACTATTTTCCCTTTTCCTTGCGCTAGAAAATTGAAAGTCAACTTGAGTGCCGAAGCGACTCGACTCGACTCGACTCGACTCGGATCTCCTCAGCCACTCCCACTTTCTGAAGCGCATTGAATATACTAATGCAAAGTGACAACCATCCCCTCCGAATCAGTCCTGTGAGGGTTATTCAAAAGAAGCATCGTTGGTAGCGTTTTTGCTGTGAAAGTTCATTAAAAACCCATTCAGAATAGAATGTTTAACGTGTGAAATTGTCCGATGGATTACCGACGCCCCTGCCCCTGTAAGCCTTTCTGTTGCTGCTGCTGACACGCCCCATAAACATCCCAAAAACAGCCCAAAAGTGAAATGAAGTATGAAATGTTTTCCCATTGCTCTAATGACCAAAGTGCGGTCGCTGTGGTAGTCACGTGTACTCTCGTAGGTAGCAGTGACAGGTAGCTACTGCGACTAATCACTTTTACAGGTATTACTACAGGTACTACTGCTGCTGGTACTACTGTCCTCCCCCCCATCCACCATCCTTCCCGAAGAACCAGCAGCATAAGCCAGGAATAAGTGGGTCAGGATAATTGGAAACTCTAATTGAAATCGTCCATCAGGGGGAATTTGCGGTCCTTGTGCCCGTTCCCTCCCGTTTTGGGGATTCAACTTGTAAGCTGCTCAATGGATAATTACCCAAATAGCTACCCCAAACTACCATCCTAACGATGTCCTCGTCCACTTACACGTCCTCATGCCCCTCCTGTTCGCTCGCCACCAGTTTGTGTCCACTCAAGTCTGGGGTCTGAGGACTGCATCGAAATGCAAGGAATTTTTTTTTTAGCTTTGTGACGATGGTTAAAACGTCGGGCTTGTACTAGTTTTCCAAAAATGAAAAACGCACAAAAGAAACAGCTACAGCAGCAAGAACTGCCATAGCACAGGCAACATGGAGAAACGACAAAACGGCTGAACCAACAAGAGCTGCAGATGCTGGATACTGGATGCTGGACGCTGCCACAGATACTCGTACAGATGCATCTGCAGATACATAGGCATCACTGCCAGGTGACACTCTGCAGCATGAATTCATGCATTTCCTGTTCTGGCAATGTTATACATATTTTAAAGAAAATTTCCATTATTTAGATGCACTTTCTGATGTAGAAATTTTATATATTCACTTCGCAGATTTGATCAGAATATTGCCATTGCTATTGCTTTTGGTTTGCATTTGAATTGTAATTAAAACTTCTGCCAGAACATTTTCATTTTTGACTTTTGATTTTCCTGTTGCTGTTTATTTTCCTTTTCTACAATTTTTGTATTTCATGGCCCCACACTGAGTGCGATGGGGTGTGCTCAAGTGCAGCACAGTGCGGGATAATAAACTGGTTTTGAATTCAAATTACGAACGGAAACGGAAGCTGTCCTGGAGATTTGTGTGATTCATCCGAAAGATTAATCTATTCTATCTATAATAAATGGAAACTCTTAAACACTTATTATATAATATATAATAATTTAATTACTTTACAATTAGCACCTTAAATAATAATAATAGATTAATAGAACATTATCTAGAGATTTATAATTTCTTTAGAATTAAATTTCAAGGGAAATTTCTCCAGAAGATAAAAAACTTTATCATAATGACAAAAGATATCTTGATAATATCTAGGGGAATAAAAAACGTACGATATGATAGATATGTTTAATAATAGATACGATTTTCACGACTTTTAATGCAATAGAAAATCTCTTTAAACAGCAGTCAATTGAAAATTTATTGCTGTGCTTTACGTCAGGTAATGACTGTACTTATAATCATCGAATTAAAGCGACATCTTTCATTCCCATTGATAAATAGATATAAAGAGATAAATATTTAATTACGACCATCCCCACCAGAATAAGAAGTTTTTCCATCAAAAATGATCACTGAAGAGAAACTTTCACCAAAGCGACTATAATATCATATTGAATATGATTAATAAATTGACCTCGAGCCATTATGAAAGAGAGTTATATCTACATAAATATTCATTTAGCTTATGGCTGCATATTCGTATAAAAAGTTTTTCCATCGTAGATTATCATCTGGAACAAGTTATCCCCCACCAGGGGAGCTATCATCTGCAGCAGCCCCATTCCACCCACAGCCCCCGATGATCTGTTGTGCTTGAATGTAAACAAATATTTGGCCATCATCATCAATCAGTGGGCTGGACATGAACTGTTCCCGGCTCACTGTGCCCCATCCCCCCCCCACCACCCCACCACAGCTATCTCTCCGCCTGGTCCCATCAATTTCCATTTAGACAAATGCAAAGGTGAAAGCGGGGGGGCGGGTTGCACAGTCGTTTGCTTGTTTGAGTTATGCATATCGGGTCGAAAGGTAAACATGCGAAATATGCTGGCCACCCAGTCTCTCTCTCTAGAGTCTAGACGCCCCGAAGCATCAAATAAACCTAACCTCTAATTTACATATTAAAGCAACAGACAAAACGGTAGAGAAGATGGACAAATTACAAGGCAAAAGTCGAAAGTTTACCCCATAATTATGACCATGAGGCAGTTAGAGGTATGAGGCTGTTGGTCGGCGAGAATGAGCCTCGGGATGGTTTATTTACATGCTTTGAAATCAATTTGACGGCTCTCATAATCCGTGGAGAGGGGCGAAAAGGAAAAAGATATACAGATAGACAGACAAACAGACAAACAGACAGACAGAACAGTACAGCGCAAAACCAAAACAAACGAGACAAAAGAAACCAGGACGACCGCAGACAACGGATAAGGGATAAAGGAATCTCAAAGAAAGGTCGAAGCCAAACTAACGCACCACCACCCCGTCATTATTACCCCTGACACTGTCAAACCACCGACAAATCCTCAGTATGGATTGGCTCTGGCTAAAGTTTATCAAAAGTTTCCACTGCACTTGGCCGCGCTCGGATTTCCTTGGCCTACGCGCAATGCCCGATGCCCATTGTCTCTGAATCTGAATCTGACTCTGAATCTGGATTCGAGCCCGATTCGACGGCAATGCCACTAGGGTATCTCCGCTACGTGAGGAATTATGCTCCCTAAACGACTTCAGTGTCCTCTTAAAGTGTCCTGTAAAGTACTCGTTATGAACATTTGTCCCATTTTTGTACTTCAGTGAGAACGAGAGAGAATGAATGAATGAAGGAATGCATTCGCTATGAATAGCAGCGAGAGCGCAAAAAGTCAGTTACATGAATATAAAGAGCTGTTTAGTTTTCTTGCTTTTAGAGAGAGAAAGAGAGAGAGAGAGCCAACAGGCTAATGCATTTTTACTTTTATATTGATCACTCAGATAGGATTAGTGTAGGAACAGTGTAGGATATGGTGCTAGGAATAGTACTACTAAACACACAATATTTTCATTTGATCAGGGCAATGTCTACATTAATGATCCAACTGTCAGCTGCGCGATAGGAAGAAAGGACATCCCTAAAAGAAAAGTAGACAAAGCAAAAATAAGATCATTTGAAGCTCTCAAAGCTAGAGCATTCGCATATCGCTGTGAAGGAAAGACAGTCGAGTACTTCCTTTCTCTGCTCCATGGGTGACCCAACAAAACAATCTCTTGACAAAGTTTTTGTGGTCGAAACCCAAGAAATATGCTCAAAGGATATATGGTGAGTGGCTCGAGAAGAGTGTGTGTCGTGTGTGTAAGTATGTGTGGAATAGTGGCATCAATCGTGCCTGATCCGTCACTGGGGCAATCATGGTAATTGGCACTTGGCCGTTGGAAGAACCTTGAAGAGCATTCGAAAATCGTAGTGTGCCTGGTAGCTCCCGTACACTTCTTCCCTCACTTCTCTATCTCTTTCAAAATTACCTTATATTTTCTTTCAAGGTTGCCCCTTTGAATTCCACCTCTTTAGCTTGAGCTTTGGTTTCGGCTGTGGCTGTGTGCTCGTCCCAAAATCATAAAATTAAATATTCACATTGGGGGTGGAATTGGGTATGGGACTGGGATTGGGATTGGAATTGGGCCTGGTGCTGCGTGCTGCTGCTCCTCCTCCTGCTCTTGGGTCGTTCTCTGCAATTGACTTAAAATCCTTTGGGCAAACAATCAGGACAGATGATGGGAAAAACAACAAAAGGACGCTAATAAAATGGGGTGAGAAGGCGGAAGAACCCGCAAAAAAAAAGTAAAACGCGAAATAATCGTACACATATACAAGAGATAGGAGAGGGTTCCCGTTCCCGTTCCTTTAGAATGGATGGGGTTGGGGAGGATAGGGTTGATTAGGCCGAAGGGGGTGGTCGATTTGCAACACTTTGTTGCACGCATCGTTGGAAATGATTACCGCTCATCTGTTCTGGCTGTTTACGCTCCCTTTTATCGTGTCTGTTTCAATTCGTTCCACCATCAAATGGGTCTTTAATAGGTTTCTGTTTCATATTAAGTTTGTCCTTCATTTTTTGCTCCTCCTTTTTGGTTCGTCATCATCTGGAGCTTTCTTTTCAACTTTCTACGGTAGAGTTCCATATTCAGTTGCATCTATTCCTCCTCAGGGTTCACTATTTCTTTGGATTCTTTTAACTTTCTGGGTCTTCCTTAAGCAAAAGATTCTTCTTCTAATGTCCATATTGTGGTTCAGCTGCAGCTTCTCCTTTCTATTTTCTGATCGTTTTTTGATCCTCCTGCTCTTTCTCTTTTCCTCCTCCATCTCATCTAACCGCTTTGTGCTGCTCCTTCTTCTCCTGCCATTCTATTTCCATGCTTGTGTTTCTGCTTGATGCGTGCAATTATGGCTTCATTTACATTCTTGCCTTCAAAATGGCCAATCCATAGGACACAACGCCATTCATCTGCCCAGCTCCAGCTGGTCCTCTCCTCTTGCTTTTATTTCAATGGCACTTTCATTTCTGAAGCGCCCTGCTAAGTATACTATAGAAAATTCGTTCGCTTTTCTTGTGCTTTTCTTTTCTTTGCTATTTTCATTTTCATTCTTTTGCTCGACTTCATTGTTTTAGTTGGAGATGGAGGTGGCAGGGCATGTGTATTGTGATGAATGATGGAAAATTATGAAAAGAATGAGAATGCGAACATTTACTGCTTCGTTGTACTGCTATTGTTGTGCATTTTCTTGGAAATATGTGTAGTAGTAGTGGAGAGCTACAATAATATAGATCAATAATACATTTCCACTTCAATCTTTGCACTATGGGAAATTTTTGCCACTTTTTGTGGCATTAATTAATAACTTCCAAACGAAGCAATATTTTTTGGTTTGGTGTTTTGATATGAGTTAATAATAGTAAGAGGAAGAAGATATTTTGAAAAAATGGGACTATAGAAGCTATAAGAGACTATAAAAGCTAGATGAACCAAATTTGGTATCTAAGTTCCTGTTATATCACACTGTAACAAGTTAAGTTAAAAAGTTCGCCCCACCCTATGCCGCCCACGCAAAGGACGAAAATCTGTGGCATACACAATTTTGATAGTACGAGAAACCTAAAATAGCAGAATAATAGAGGATGACTATTTGTATCAGGATGTTGAATCTGGATCAGATCGAATCAATAATATAACCACAATGAAGAAAACCATTTGGAAAGACATCGTTCCCTCTCGCTCTCTCTCACACGCCACCCTGTGTGCTTTGCCTTTAGGTTAAGTCTTAAAATATCAAATTTCATAGAAAGTGCGGAAAATTGCACATTAATATGATATGCATTTGAAAGAAAATTCAATTCTCTACAATATGTATTAAATCTTATGGTTGGAATGGGTTTCACTCATTTTGTAAGCTACTTTAAACACTAATTTTTTTCAAAAAATGATACCGGTCAAACTATTCAATATTAGACGAAATATAATGAGAATTTGTACAGTTCAAAAACAAAAGAATGTATTAAAAACCTCTTGGATTTGTATCCATTACAAAAACCGCACTAAAATTGGTCAATAAACCACTTTTTTTTAACTTCAAACTTGGAGAAAAATTACTCTGTGCACCAGCTGATTTTGACTGTGTTAACTTAACAGTGGTTCGCTCTGTTAAGATTTCGATTGCGTAACATTGAAGACCAATGTTATTCCGATATATATCCTTTAAAAATATTTCATTTCAACGACTTTTAGAAAATGCGTTTTGGCCACAAAAAATGGTCAAATTCCCCATAGTTCTTTGGTCCGAACTTTTTGGGAAGCTGAAAGGTAAGGTCGTTTTTTTTCGTTTTTGTTTTTTGGGAAGGCAAACAGACAACAAAATTGAGCCCAAGAAATGTGCAAAGTGAAGGTAAATATGAAAGATAAACAAAAGCCAAAAGTATAAGAATTAAGGTAAATATTCTCGGCAAACTGAAAATAAACTGTGCTAAAAGTAAGATGAAAGCAGGCGGCACAAAGTGACGCAAAGACAGACAAATGTGCCAGGGAAAGGTTCATTGATGGTGGATTTTGCTGTGCATTTATAGGATCTTTATCCAAAGAAGCCCTTTAAAATCAAAAATTCAAAGATGCTTGGAAGTTGTAGCCAAGATCCCCAGAAGACTGCATCGTGAATGAAGATATAAAATAACTTAAAGTCTTTCCAAATTTATTATTCCAACTCCGAAATTCTTGTGCCAACTCCATTTCCTTCATTTACTTGGCTTTCTTCTACATCGTTATGGCCTTCTTTTCTGGTGGTGTCCTTGTTCTCGCTTTTTAATTGCCACTTACGCGTTCTGGCTTAGACCAAAGCCCCATCAAAAGCTCTTACCCTCTCTCCTCCCACCGTCTGTCGTTGTCCTGCTTGTGCCTAATTTATATATACATATATATTTTTTTTGTTTAGTAATGCCTTTTTATCCTTTTGTCATTTTTGAAGAAGTATTTGCGACGCGGTGACGGCCGGGGGAGCCTGCAACATAAATTAAAGTCAACTAATTGCGTATACGCCCCGTGTGCCTTAAGTGGGCTTCGGTCCCAAGGACAGCACGGCACAGGCACAGGCACAGCTTCAATCTAAGCCAATGTTTATCCCGAAATTCCGTTCTCCGCATTCCTCTTTCTGCAGTCTGTGTACTTTGTATTCCTCTTTGGTCCTTTATCCATTTCTCGATTTCGTTTTATTATCCCGAAATTCGCGCGAATCCTACTGAGGATTTGTGCGACCATGATTTAGTAGTGTGCAGTGTCATTAAAATTTAATTAAACACCCCGAGCATTCACATGAAGAAAGGACACAGCATACAGTACGCAGTACACAGGAAAGGACTCTGATGACGCCACATCATCATCAGAGAGGGAACATCCTGAAATGAAATTTGTTTCGTCTTCGAGCATGTAATAATTTATAACAGGATGAACTTGTCACCTCCTCCTTCTGCCTCCCCCTAAAGCATACGCATACACATGCACATATGTACATATGTGCATGAAAATGAACTGTTATTTTTATACCCGGTACTCGAAGAGTATAGGGGTATATTAGAAGGAAGCGTTTCCGACCCCATAAAGTATATATATTCTTGATCAGCATCAATAGCCGAGTCGATATAGCCATGTCTGTCTGTCCGGCCGTCTGTCCGTCCGTCCGTCTTTATTAGCGCCTATATCTCAGAGACTATTAAAGCTACAGCAACCAAATTTTGTATCCAGTCTCCTGTGTAATCACACTACTCCAAATGTGTTGCAAAAGATCGCCCCGCCCCTTTCCGCCCTCACAAAGGACGAAAGTCTGTGGCGTACACAATTTTGAAGATTCAAAGAAACTAAAAACGCATAATCATGGAAAATTACCGTATCTACCAGATTGCCGAATCTGAATCAGGTCGGATTATTATTATGGACAGAAGGAACAAATTAAATTTCAGTGGCTATGCAACGCCTGCCATGCGCTGACTCATTCCCTCTCTTTTTCGCAAAAACTTGTACGTCTCAAATATGTAGTTTTACATGTACATGTAGAAATGTAGAAGCAGATGTAAAAAGCATATGTTAACAAAAATGGAAACATGTATGAAAATTCCAAAAATGGCTTGTCTTCGTTTTTTGAAATATTATTTTTTGCCCAGCATTTAGTTTGTCCCTTTTGCGAACATATGTTTAATAAATTGCATAAATCGTAAGCTCAGATATATACTGACTACGCGGCCTTTGCCGCGGCTCACAACGTTCCCTCTCGTTTTAAATGGTAACAGAGAGACCCAAGGTACTAGACCCAAAGTTTAGCCTGTAAAATTATTCTTTCACTCTACTGGAAGAAATGTCTTCTGAAGGTTTTTGTTTTACAAAAATGTGCATGCTTTGAGAAGCACTATAAGTTAGGTCGTAGCGGGTCTTATGATTTCACAATGATGGATGCATTCACAAAGTGTGAGAAATTCTATACTAAATAAAAATCATGCGTAACCAAACGTATTTGGGGGACCAAAATCTCGCAAATGAACATATGTAGATGTCAAGGGCGATTTATCTCGCATATATGTACATATGTACCTGATCATACATATGTACATACATATTCTCTTCTTTATACTCTGCACATGTGTATCAGAAATTAATTTTAATCTGTTTCCAGTGTCATACTATACGAGCATTAGTCTTATTTAGTTTTTAGCACCACTCTTACCCCTTAAATCTAATCGAAAGTATATGAATATTTCCATTGGAAATACATTTCCGCTCCTTAACTTGTAGTTATTGATCAGCATTAACAACGAGAGTCGATATTTTTGAAGTTGTGCAGCTTTCTGGCTGAAAAATGGGAGCAACATTAAAGATTTATTTCATTTTCGGGACCAACTCAGACCCAGTATCGGGTCGTGTTGACCCTCACATACCCTGGCAGTCACAGGGCAAGCGATGAAAAAAAATCATCATTATCGTCATCGTCATCAGCCAGGCATGATAAAGATAGCAATAACAAACAAGCGCAGCGACAATGCCTGTCCGGAGAAGGGGCTGTGGCAGTGCCAGTGCCAGTGGCATGAGCAGGGGCAGGGGCAGAGGCAGGAGAGAGAGTGAGTATAGGCGGGGTGGTAAGATATAAAGATTGTTGCCATATTGCTATCATTTGCACACAATCAGCGGCGGCCTCAGCGTCAACGAAACGAGGAGCAGAAGATAAGTATAAGCGAGGGCAAACGTTGTGAGCAGCGGCAACGGCCGCGGCTCTACTTTATCCCCGGTACTCAGTCAGCGTATACATATGGGATCTTACGATTTATGTTGGCAAAGGGAAAAAATTATATTTTTGCCAAACAAAATTCCTTCTGTCCATAACAATGATCCGACCTGATCCAGATTCGGCAGTCTGTTAGACACGGTAATTTTCCATGATAATGCGTTTTTGGTTTTCTTCTATCTTCAAAATTGTGTACGCCACAGACTTTCGTCCTTTGTGCGGGCGGAAAGGGGCGGGGCGAAATTTTGCAACACATTTGGAGTAGTGTGATTACACAGGAGACTGGATACAAAACTTGGTTGCTCTAGCTTTAATAGTCTCTGAGATATAGGCGCTAATGAAGACGGACAGCCGGACGGACGGACAGACAGACATGGCTATATCGACTCGGCTATTGATGCTGATCAAGAATATATATACTTTGTGGGGTCGGAAACGCTTCCTTCTGGGCGTTACACACATCCGTTATCACCACAAATCTAATATACTCTACCTATACTCTTCGAGTACCGGGTATAAAAAGCAAGAAGAAAGAGGAAAAAATAGGCAAGAGAAGGCGAAAAATAGGGAAGGAGGAAATGAGGAGGAGATACCGCTTGGCTGGGGCGGAGGAGTAATGTATGCATGGGGCTCGAACCCACCCCTTCGCACTCCCTCACCCAGCTCCCACTCGCTTGTCAGTGGTAAGGAAATAAAACAGGATGAGAGCGCGGATGACAAGGAGATTGCTCGTCATCGTACCCGTCCGCATCTCCGTCTCGGCTGTTGATACTTCCTAAAGACCAAATTGCAGATAAAGTATAAATAAATTTAAATAAATTCGCGTAAAATCAAATTTCCCATCAAAAGAAAGAGAATTATGCCCCGTTTTTGGGCCGCGGCAGCTGTTCCGCTCGCCTATCTTATCCCACGGGATGAAGTAGGACAACTAGACAGGGGAGTGAAACAAAAAAAACAAAAAGGGGAGTGATCAAAAAAACTGATTAAGTTGAGAATCGAGCTTTGTCCAAAGGTCGGTAGAGTGATGATCGAACTAAGTCCGAATGATGTCAGCTTGAATAAAAGTTGCGAATGGACTTCACTGACAGGTTGCCGATGAGCAAGCCGTTTATTGGTAATTTCAATTTCAAATAATTGTATTTTTGCTAATGCACAAAACATACCATATAATCCATGCTTGAATTACTTATGTATATCGCATGGCAATGCGGAAAGATTTTTATGCCGAATATCTGCTCAAATTATTAAATAATAATTACTTTATCGTAATACCTTCTGCTATGTAGAGAGAGCCGCAAAGTGTTGAGATTTGATCTACTTTCTCCTTCAATCGCCACACCCACATATATATGTATGTAAGCTCACGTTGGAAGTTTCCACATCCCATCCCACCCACCATCCAACATTTAGAGCATTTTCTGTGTCGACATTTGGTTGTGCTCGTGTACTCGTACCCGTAATTGCCTATTAGTTTCCATTTGTTGATTTTGCTGCGCTCTGATGGTGCGGCAGACGCACCACGTGACGTCGACTGACTTTGTTTTTGGTTTTTGGCTTTGGCTTTGGCTTTGGTTTCTTGTATCGATTCGGCATTTGCTATCTTTGTACGAGTATCCGTGGCCTCTGTGGCTAATGGTCACAGTGTTGCCATCGGATCAATGCTGGATAATTGTGGCGGGCCAAGGTATTGCGGGCCACGTCGATAGGCTGCCTGACATTTGCGGGGTCTATGTGCTAGGGGGAAACTGTAGAAAAAACTTATGGCCATCTTCATCAACCAGTTAAATATCAGTTCAACTGTTGATTGACATTTAATCCTTTCAAACTTCTACAAAGCCATATTTTTGCAATGTGAATGGATACCTATTACCCTATTGACCAAAAAAGAGCATAGATATTTCAGGTAAAGCATTTCTGACATATTTATGTTTTCCAATAATTCTTAAATAGTTCATCGGATATGCAATTAGCGTGGTATCTTTTAAAGAAGTTTTAGAATATCGGCCACAGATTGTTCCATATTTGGTCTCTATTGGAATTCTGATAATTTTCTTTAGTTGGTTTTGTTTTAATCTTTGAAGTTATGCACTGAACAGGAATCATCCATCGAATGGGGGCTTACACCGCCGAGGGAAATATACGATATACGATATAAATATACAATAATTAATAATTAATAATTACTGACTAAGCTAGGATTAGTATTTCAAGAAGTATGTTTTCAGCTGTTACTTCCACGGTTTATAATATCCGTAATCATACTCGTATATGTAGCTCTAATTGAATTAGGCCCCATTTTTTACATATTTTTTATTATTATTATTGTTTTCATTGCGTGTTCTTCTCTTTGTTTTCCAAGCTTTTGAGGGTTCGTTGAACCTGGCGGCCGACTGGTCGTGCCTCGAGTCGCCTCGACAACGACAAATGCCGCAAATATTTCACAATGAAATTTGCATTATTGTCTGGCATTTTGCATCTGCCAGTTGCCACTCGCCGCAGACGGCGTGGCATGTTTTCATGAATGAATAAAGTGCATCTGTCAGCCCGCTATGCGATCGATTCCGAGTCCGTGTACGAATTGGTATTGGGGGCAGCTAAATGTGGCACCCATCATCAGCCGTTTCTCAAATTGTGGCAAATTGGCTGATTGAAAAGTCATAAAAACAGAAAACGGAAAATTTTTTCTGGCAAGTGCGCTTCTGAATGAGGATCCAAAAAAAAGCGCCAGCATAAATTCGGGCAAGGCCCCATCAAGAGAGAGCTTCCCTTGGCTGCCCCAGCCACAGACAATGTCTACCCTCTTCACCTTCCTCCCCAACCACATACACGCACACACACAGAAATAGGAACAGCAATTGCTAGAAAATATTCATTTTTCTCTTGATGTCTGCCTTTTGTCTGTTGTTGCATCTCATCATCTTTTGTTGTTTTTTGGCCCGCTTCTTCGTGTTGGCTGGCGGCAACTGATTAATTGGCTCGCCTCTCATCTGCCAAACACCCATCCACCATTCTGCCACCACCGTTCTGACCCTGCCCCACATTCTGAGTGTCTACTTCGAGGCATTCATTATGCCTTGCCCCGCCATCGTTCAATAATTGTGATGCTCTCGATTCTGAATTCTGAATTTTGAATTCTACGAATTTTAATCGGGCTAAAAATAGTGAGATGCTGGCTGCGCGGCGATCTACTCGGGATTCACACAAAATGTTCTCACGTTCAGAGTCAGAAAATGTTCAAAATTTTATTTAATTACGAGTATTTGTTGTAAGTAGAATACCGAATTGTGATGGTGGATAGCGGATAGCGAGCGTGTGCTCCGATAATAGCATCATTTTCAATTGCTAAGCTCAGACACACCATTCTCCCATTAATATATGTACATATGTTCGAGTGTCTTTAATTCTTCAGAGCTATTATTGTTTTTTTTTTCAAATTATTTCAAGTAAATAATACTTGTACGGAGTTTGATCCCACGTTTGTGTGGATCATCGATAAGGCGCACTTTCTTGTTGTTTTTAGTGATTTGGCAGCAACCAAATTTGAGGTGTGATTTGAAATATATTTCCAATTAAATAAATATAAATTGAAAAAATCAGGAAATATAGTATAATTTTTCCTGCCCTATACTCATACATTTTAATGTGCATCATTTTATATACATATGTATGTACATACATATTTTTTATTTTTGAAATCGAATGTTGAGATACAAATGAGTACCCTCGTCTTCGTTTAAATCTTCCTTTCTGCATTTTTCGAAAGTATTTTCCGCCCCTTAAATACTCTTGCAAATAATGAATATAATAACTTTTCTCTTTATGATCTTCATTCCGAATTTTATTCAACTACTAACTAGGCTTACAAGCTATCACAATGTTGGCTAGATGTATCTTGGCTTTCTCTGCCGCTAATTTCCGCTTCTCAGATGCGCACGAAGCGCTCACCGCGCTGGGAAAAGTGGAATCCGCCGTAGTATTCCTCCAGGTCACGCAGCTCCCTCTCCAGCTGTGCCTCCAGACGGGCCCGTGCCTGTGCTTGGGCTTGGGCCTGGGTCCGCTGCCAATTGGAGGAGGGCCGGCGGATCGGAGTGCGTAGGCTAAGGCGGCGCCGTACCTTCAGGTCGCCCACGTAGTCGTACAGTGGAGACTGGAGCGAGGGCAGCGGCTCCTCTGGCACCAGACAGCGGCTGGGGTCCGTGTGCGAGGGGAAGCCCCGGGGCGTTGTCTGGCCAGAGAGGGCCTCGCTGGTGTTGTGCTGGGAATCTGGCATCTGTCGCTGTTGCTGCTGCTCCTGCTCCTGCTCAAACATGCACTTCCACTGGGCGTAATGCAGGTCGGCGGTGGATATAGCTCCAGTGCCGGAGCCGGGCGTTGTCCGCCGCTTGGTGGGCGTCAGCAGGGTGCCGCAGGAGCCAAAAGAGGAGCATCTGGGCATGGGTCGGTGCAGGGCCCGTCGCTTGGCCACTCTCTTCTGCTTCTGCTTCTGCTTGGTCTGGGCCGGAGCCAGATGGCGTCGCAGCATCCGAAGAATAGTGGACAGTCGTGGCGGACGTGGCACCACGCAGCAGATCCCGTTGGATGTCTGACTGGTAGTGTCCTCGGAGTTCTTCTTGGAGTGTGTGCTGCCCATGATTCTTTGTTGGTTCTGCAGGAGGTTCTATCTCTTTGCTTGCTTGCTGGCAACTGATGCCGATTGTCCCCGGCCCTAGGTATTATATACCCTGACTCTGGTACCTGGAAGCCCTTGAGGGATACATACCTGCCTATAGGGATCCGGATCGGAATCGGTATCGGGTCTTATTGCTACCTTTATAAAAACTCCGCCTGACCATAATTCCCCTGTTTTTGCATTGTTTTATGAGTGGCAACATTTGGCGGGAATCGGGATTTGGTTTTCGGGCGCGACTCCTTTTTATGGCCATGAGGTTGAGGTTGCACGTGCAACCAAAAACAAAAGCTGCCAGAAGCCTTCCAAAAGGGGTCTGCAGACATGCTGTCTAATGGTTTGTCATTTGCTGTGGCCTGCTGGAACCCTCTACTACATGGACATCGTCTGGTAATTGCTAGAGGAGACATGGGATACGGGAGACGGGGACAGGAGACAGGAGACAAGATGACGGGAGGAAGCCCACTTAAGTCGTGGCGAAAGCTTCTGCTGCTGGGGAAATTGTTAATGAATTGCACTGGCAGCCATTACGGACTGGGATCAGGGACGAGCCATGAGCCCCACACAGAGTGCTAGAGAGAGAGAATGACATGAGTGCGGTATCCATGGGGGTATAACCATTGGGGGGCGTGGGGTGCGTGGGTGTGGGTGTGGGCTAAGAGCATCCTGCAGATTGCTTGCTTTGTGTGTCAATCAGGCAGAATTGGACGTGGCTTTTTCATGTCAGCAATGCCCTCATCAATATTGTTCTCATCGCTCTCTCTTACCCTGTCCCTGTGCTTGTGTCTATTTCTGTGTGTGCTTCACTGTGTGGCTATGTATCTGTGTGCATAAGCGGCTTTCCCTCCCTCCCCCCTTAAAGCCAGCGGACACGCAGCAGAAAATATGGATCTGATGGAAACAAACTACCAACGAAAGCGTTATACGTACATTAAGAGCTGCCCTTAAACGGACACACAGCTCCCTTGTGCCGTGTACTCGCCATTAATTAGATTTGTTATTGCCACACCTCTAACCACCGTCCGACTCTCTGTGTGGTAGGAGCTCTGAATGCATTTCCTAATTGCGTTTAAATGGAAGCAAAACTCTTTTTCGCTCTCTCTTGAATGACACCTAACCTACACCCGACACCTACTGTTTTTGCCACTCCCTCTGGCACCCCTCTAAACATGTGAAAAGAGGAGCAGGAAGCAGGAAACAGGAAGAGGAGGGATGTGTGGTCTGCGGTCGGCAGTGTCCGGTGCGGTGCGTTGCGGTGTGTGTAGCAAGAAGGGGGAAAAAACAGAGCCGAAAATTCATTTGCAAATTCCAACAGGGAAATAGCAGCCAAAAGATGACTTTTTTCAGAGCGAACTTTGATGTACCCTAAAGATATTCTTGCTAATTATAACTACAAAGAGAAGAATTTCTGATTGGATTCAAAGTGATACATATGCATTCCATTACAGAATAAGAAAAATGTTGCCTTCAAGTTTGGTTATGTCTCATTCCATCACTCTACTTCGGTAGGGGAAAATTCTGAATAGAAAAACTCAAGCTATACTGAGCTGCCGTATACCCACAATGGAGTGTAGTTTCCCCACTTGGAAATGGATAGATGGTGAGAGATATGAACAGGAATAGGGACAGAGCCAGAGATCATTGTGAGCGCCAGTTCCTCTATAACCAGAAAGGGTTTAGCGAAGGAATCAGCAGGCAGGGAGAACTATGGAAACAATTTTTATACCCGGTACTCGAAGAGTATATTAGAGCTAGAGCAACCAAATTTTGTACCCAGTTGCCTGTGTTATCACACTACTCCAAGTGTATTTCAAAATTTCAAAATACCGGGTATAAAGTAGATCCGCGGCCTTTGCTGCGGCTCACAACGTTCCCTCTCGTTGAGTATCAGGCAGTGGGCATAGCACACCTCTGGGCGGGAAGCCCGAAAGTATGCTTGGGGAAAGAATGTGTGTGTGTGGCATCCCTGAAGAGTATGTCCGTAAACGTGGTCTATGCAGAATAATACTTGAAGAGGACCTCCTCTTTCTCCTATTTGTGGACTCGTTTTTAATTGAGTTTAATCTACGGTTTATCTGATTCCCTTGCGCAATTGTAGCCATCAAATACTAAAGAAAAGTTAATGAATAATATCTGAATGGTATTATTGCATCAGATACACACATCTGTATCTGCATCTGTGGGCTGTGTGCTGTGGCTTGCATTTAATGGTGTGTGTTTGCCCTTTAAATATTTTATGGCAATGCATTTGTCAATGCCCATAACGACTGCTGTTACCAAAATTGATTTCGATTTCCATTTTTCTCGTCGGGGTTTTCAATTAAATTTGGAGGAAAATGAATCCTATTCCCATTCCCTTTCACCGCAGCTCACGCAATTCGATTCTTACCTGGAGAGAAATGGAAAATGTGTTCGAAAAAGAGAAACTGGCGGGGTGAAAGGGCGCTTTCTGAGCGGGTTTTACGATCTGGGCAACATGTTGACATATCATAAAACACAACCAATACAAATAAAAATGGACAAAAAAAAAGAAAAACTGGCATAAAAATCGTCGTTTTTTTTATTATTCTAACCCTTTATTTGTAAGCCTCTCTAAAAAATGCATCTGCAACCCTTTTCCCCTACCCGATTCCCATATGCAAATCAAACTCGCTCTTCCACTGCTGCTGCACGTTTCAAAGGACAAAGCAAATACGAGTCCCTGAGTGGCGGACTCTCTCTATCTCTATCTGTGTGTGGGTGTGGGTGTGGATGTGGGTGTAAAGGTGTCAACGAATTCCCTAGGGAAAGGAGATGGCATTGAGTGGAGATGGGAGAGTGGGTGGAGAGAGTGCGCTGGAGGCTGTCCAAAAAAGTTTTGCCTCCGGAATGAAGATAAAAGAGCTCGAATCAAAATAGTTGAACAGTTTTGGACCTTTCGCATTCATAGCAGATGGACGATTCTCTTGTGAATTGAATGCCGCTCGTATTTTATGGGGCTGTCACTGAAACAGAACTTCAAGGCTGTCTCTTTTATATAGTTTTGTGGTCAATGCAAGTCCCTAGAATATCAGCACCTCAACTATGAGCCTCTATTTTTGCAATTCAGGTATCAACCTCTTGATCTATGTTTTTTTCTTTCCCTTTCTATTCATATTCCAATTCGATTTTTAAGACTCGTACCATCTCTTTTGAGATACCTCCCCATACCCAATTATAACCCTTTATTTTCCCGCAACTTGAAAAGCCATCTGTCCATTTTTCTGCCATCTTCAATCGATTAATATTTATTTCTAGCCTCAGCTCCTTAACAGGGCACATAATCAATCTCTCCCCAGCAGATAACAAAGTTAATACAAAGTCAAGTGTAATCCAAAGTTAATAACACTTATTCCACATTCACACACACACTGACTTGCTGGTGGCTTTTTGATTTAGTTCTGTATAATTTAGTGGCACGAAAGAAAAGCCATTTGGGGATGACCACAAATCTCAGTCGAGTGGCTGCAGAGAAAAGTGGGAGCTACCCATGAAGGATAAGGATCGAGATTAGGATAGGGGCAAGGACAAACGCACCCTGTTTGTGTATGTGTGTGTATGTGTATGGCAGGGTTAAGGACAAATCACGCATCAATAGCAATCAATCAATTTGTGGGCAAGCAAACAAATTGACCAAAAAAATATTGATGGGGAAAACAAAACCCGAAATTGAAGCCACTGACAAAAGTTAACAGCATCTAATGTGATTTTGACACACACAAACACATACTCACAGAGAGAAATAGAGAGAGAGAGAGAAAGAGAGATGGGAGAATGTTTTGACAGTCTTTGGTTTACAATTTGTGCGCTTGTTTCACTCCCCTCCCCTCCATCCATTCGCTAACCAAAGCTCTTCCTCTGTCCTCGTACCCTGCAATTGATATGCCAGAAATGGGAGAGTATAAACTTTTTGTGGATCGAACATTCTTTGAAAGAAGAATTTTACATAGACGCGTAGTATTCATTTGTGAATCGGTTTTAAGTCTGGCAAGTCTGCAGAACGCATTTTAGCTAGCAGAGGGACAACTGTACACAGCTAAAGTGAGCAAAACAAATGCAAAGCAATACGAAAATGGCAATCATTGATTTCCATTTTGCACGGCCAAGCCGATCCCTAATACACAGATAGATTAAAACCAAAAAGCTTGGAGCTTTTGAACATATACATAGATCATTTACAAATATAAAAAGTTAAAAAATTCTTCAAGATAATTGCTGAAAAATCAATGGAACACAAAACAAAATTGTTTTCGTGCCCACCTACTTTTTACTTTACAAAAATGATATCCACAAAAAATGATTTGGAGTACAATATACAGACTGGACAAATGTATCGTAATAAAATATGTTGACGTACATATATTTTCGTAAATCATCGTCTGGATCATGGCCTGCAGATTGCTTGGCATTCCCGCAGTCGCAACGCAACCATGGGAAGCATTTCCCGTGCTTTTCATAATTGCGTTTGATTAAGCGTCAAGCGAAAAAGGAAAATGTTTTTTGTTTGCTGAACTTGGTTTTCAATTCCGTTGTTGGTGTAGGGGAGAAGGGGAAAAGGGATGAAGGGGGAAGGCCTGCCAGCTCTAATCAATGGAACTATCCATCAGAAGGGTATGGAATGCTCTCCCTGGAGTCAGGAGCTTTTCCTGTTTGCACGCATCGGATTCCCGCTTTTCCATCTCCACACACGAGGAAAATCAATAAGCAAAAAAAAAGAGAGAAACTAAAGGAGGCAGCAAGACAAAAGAGAGCAGAGCAGAGCAGGGCAGGGCAGGGCAGGGCTGAGAGGAGAGGAGGACGGTCCCATAAATTCATCAGCGTCTCTAAATGGCTTAAATGTGGCTTAGAGAATGGTACAGGGCTACAGGGCTAACACGCAGTGCGTGGAGCAGCTGCAGCATTAAAACCGCAAGATGGCCTAATCCCGCCGCTTCGTGGATTTACAAGCTTAACCACGCCTACCACACACTGTCTCCCACTCTCTCTCTCTCTCTCTCTCTCTCTCTCTCTCTCTGTGTCCCTCCGAGTCAGATCGAGTCTCCCTTTTCCAGTGCCCCTTTCGCTCCATGGAATCCGTTAATCTGCGGCCATGATCCTCGGCCCAATCCTTAATCTTCGGCCAGATTTCACACCGCAGAGCACGCGACTTGCCAGATTCCGAGGCATCTAATCTGAACGATAGAGAAGGAAAGAGAAATGATTAGATAAATCTCCCTCTCTCTGTCTCTCTCTCTCTCTCTCTCTCTCTCTCTCTCTGTGGTACGGCTTTGGTCTTTTGGACTAACACACGCAACGCCGAACAATCCTCAATTGTGGCAGATTGTAATTAGAGCGGATCACGGTACATTCGGCACGATTCGCTATTTCGAGAGGCTTATGGCAGTAAGCGGTGCAGGATTTATATGCTCCTGATTCTGCGCCTGCTCCCGTTGTTCCAGTTTCCAGGATGAATACAAAGGATGAGGTACTCGAGCAGCACTTGAGATTCGCCCTCGCGCCTTTTGTTTCTAAGACTGTCTTTGTTTGGTGTACTGTGCAATGTCCTGCTCTGCTCTGCTCTGCCCTGCTCTGGTGTGCTCCTTCAGGGCCAGGAGGAAGTGTCGTGTCCCCTGGAGTCAGCCAAACACTTAGGGCTGTCAAACGGCAGCAAAGTCCCTGTTCGTTTCGTTTCGTTTCGCCTTTGCCTTGCCCTTACCCACCGGATCTGTTGCCTAAGCCAGGTGACGGTAGCTGCCTGCCTGGCTGAATTATGCAGTTTGCTCGAATAGTTTGTCACTTTAAAGTTTTTTCTCCAAAGGAGCAGGAATGAAGGCAGGCACGAATGGAGCCCGAAACAGGGACATAAGGGAACGCAGGGCCAAGAGCATGTCAGCTTGCATATTTCATGGAGGTCCGGGGCTAAATGCCACGACAGAGCAGAGTCAAAGCTATTCCACGAGGGGTCGAGATTTAATGAGCGGAAAAGCTGTCCGGAAATGAGAGAAATCTCTTTTCCTGAGGGTCAAAAGAAAAGGGAAACACCCCATCCCCCCATCCCCACTGTTTGCCGTATTTTCCATCACATTTTCCCTCTTCGCTTTCCACAAAGTTATTACACTTTTCTTGGGCTTTTCTTCTTTTGCTTCAATTCTTCTTGGAAGAAGAAAGAAGCAAATTACTGATAACGCGAATAAAGCAGCGCGAGGGACTGAAGAAATGGGAAAGAGAAGAGTGAATAAGGAAAATATAAAGAACACCTATAGAGTGGAAAAAGGAAAGAATAGGGAGGGAATCAGAAGCGTACGAATTTTCATGGCCTTTACTTTCAAAATTTTTGCAACGAACTTTAATCTCTACTTCCTATATGCGTTTTTTTTTGTATTCTGCCTTTTTTCCCAGTTTCTAGCTATTTCTCATCCTAAAAGTCCTTGCCTTCACGTGAAAACTCTTTTCGTTTGGACTACATTCTATTTCCTATTATTCTCCATAATTCCTTGCTTTCTTGGGACCCATTCTTTCCATGGAAAAATGTTAATTAGTATTTCAATTTTCGCCTTAAAAAAATCTCTGTTCGCAGTTTCTTCCATGCATTAATTCCATATAAAATAGCTCCACACTTTAATATCTATGAAGGAAAAGGTCCAAGAGCAAAACCCTGGCACTCCTCAGACTCTAGCTCGCCTCTTCTGGTTCTTTATGGCCGTCGACGGGACGGCACAAAAAAAGAAGAAAGTTAATAATTCTATATAATTTTGAAGTGTGTTTCCACCCTTCATATACGCAGGCAGCGAGAAAAGTTTAAGTGAAAATTGAGCACATTAAATTACAAAATTCTTGCACTCTCGCACCTTGGGGCAGCAACTGTAACTTCTGACCAACTTTTGCCCACGCCCCATCCATTTTGCACCTCATTTTCCCAACAGTTTTCCCCCTTTTCCGCCTTCTCCAGCTATTGCGGTGACCCGACCTACACTTTTCACTTTTCATTTGTTGTCCCTGTACCTGTCCTTGTCCTCAAATAAGAGAAAAAATGTTGCAATAATCAAGTCCGGAAAGGAACACCTGCCTTGGGACCCTCCTTGGAATGCACCTCTTAGTGGCGGCAATTAGGACTTCTAGGCCCTCCCTACTCGTTGCCCCCATTCGGGTGGTGCTGCAGTTTGGGTCCGCCGCAAGACTGAAATTATAGTCGAAGGGTTCACGTCCCAGTCCACGTCATTGGTGGATAGAACGATTGAGGGCCGCTGCCACCAATTATGGCAGCTCGCTCTCTGATGCAAGTCGCCCCTCCACTGCCACCTTTGGGAATATCAATTGAATGGCAAAAGGCTGACCAGACCCAAAGCAGCTTGTCAGCACAAAAATTGTGAAGGAAAAGGCTAAAGTAGCTGGTGAGGGTTTCAGGTGGGAAATAATGAGCGTTCGAGGGTAGTGTGGGAGAATGGAGGTGGAGCAGCAGGGAGCAGTGGGGGAATAATGGTCACTAAAGACTAAAGACTGGACAAGCGGTCAGTGAAAATCAATATTATCCACAGATATCCTGGAAAAAACAAACGTCAACACATTGGGGATATTGTTGAATATACTTTTAGCTACTTTTGGTATATATTTTATGAACTATTAATCGCTTTGGCGTTCCGAAATTGAAGAAATAAAGAACATATATGAGTATTCACATTTGATGATGGAAAATTTTGAACATTTTTTAGTCATATAACATTATGGGCTCTTCCTATTTCCATTGAATTTTATCTAGACTTGCTCTTCTATCGATGGAGGGGAATTCCGAGTGATTTTGATGCAAGTACAGATCCATTAACATCAATTCTCGGAATAGTTCAAGGGTAAAAAAATGATAAGAACATACCAGAGACACCACAAAACACACATTAACTCGTATGTACATATAGTATATTTTGTACGCCAAAGTCTTCGGATTCGAAGCGTATTTCATATGATAGAATAGTTGTCCGTTGCAGTGTGACGGACACTAAATAAAGAACCGACAACGGATGCAGAGGAGGGGGAAAATCTGGGAAAACGTGCGTCAAGTCTTGTGCCTCAGGGACATGTGAATCCCTACCCGAAAAATTAATCAAAATGCATTCAGTTTGTTTTTTTTGTTATTTTTTTTGCTGGATTTCGGGTACTCCCCATTCGGTGTTTTTGTTGTATCCTGCCAACAAGCCGCACAAATTATATGCGCAAACATGCGGACTGGTACACTGCCATAGCCGCAGGCAAGCAGCCATAATCCATAATCGTTTTATTTGGTCCGGGGCCAAATTTGGTTTCTCTGTCCATTTCGGCTTCGATTGGCTTTGGTTCGCTTGCATTAATTATTGCGGCTCCTTTGTGCAGGAGGGGTGCATTTATTTAGAAAAAACAATTTCATTTCATTCACTGCCCGCTTGTTCTGCCCCCAATACGATACGGATATGGGCAATAATTCCTGGGTTGTGGTCTCGGTCTCGCTCTCTATCTGCCTCTTTTGTGCAGTTTGTGGCAGCGAATTATAAAATGCCAATTAAGCCATTTTGTGGCTGGCAATCAGCTAATTAGTTGGCTTCAAAACGAGGAAAAATTAGTGAAAAATTACCAACCCAATGAAAAATATGCACGGGAGATTCCTAAACTACTCACTCAAAGGTGTAAATCACCATCAGAAAGGGATAAACTACAGAACTCAAACAATTCTGATAGATCTTTGATCCCTTGCGGGACATTGTAACTTCTTTCAATGAATATATTCCAAAAGGATTCTCATACACCATATAGTTCTTTCTTAAACATTAGTATTTCTAGAAGCTCTTCTCCATTCTTGGACTGGTTAGAGATAATTCAGCACTCTGTTTAATAATACAGTTTCATATGATTTTTTGCTAGATGTTCATTCTGTGTTTCAATGCGGTCTAATCCCACTTGGCCTCTCAGTGTCTTCTGGCACTCTCTCAACTTAGCTTTTCGATACATTCGTTGAACATCTTTGTGTTCCTTCTTCCTCCGGTGCCAGAAAAGAGCCTCCAGCAATTAGTAAAAGGTAAAATTCGATGGCTTTCGTTTGTTTAAATTCATAATTATATTTGCATTATCCAGTCATGTACAAGTCGTTGGATTGTCTCTCATTTATGTTAAAATTAGTCTACACAAAAAAACGTATACAATATTTACTATAGATGGATCGAAGCAATCCGATTATAATTAGCATTGCTGGGCAATTGTGGGATGGGATGGGGATGGGGATGGAGATTGCCTGTTTGCCCAACTGTTTGACAGCTGACACACCTGTTGCCAGTCGTTCGTTTCCTTCCTTTCCTTCCTTCCAGGAGCTGTTTGTGTGTGTGTGGGGGACCAACCAGTGACGACTCCGTTCTAGGCGGAGCTGTCCGGTAGCCCGCACTACAGATCCGTGCTGATTGTGTGCGTATACCCCGCCAGCAGCTGCGAGGTGGTGTAGAGGGGCTCCTCTTCTTGGACCTGTTCCTGGTCGATTGCCATCTCCTCCTCGTTTTGCACATCCACCTTGAAACGCTTGGCCGCACTCTCCATATCCTCTAGATCGCTAAAGGCCGGAAAGGTGGTGGGGCAGAAATGGCCGGCAATGGCCTCCGGTATGTGGGTGACATTGTGCAGCATGTGGGCGGGGGTGCCCTGCAGATAGTTGCGCCACTTATTGTAGGAGTCTCCGCCAGCCGCACCGCGTCGCTGACTGATGGGCGATGAGGTCTTTGGCATAATGCGCTGCGCCTGCTGCATCATGTACATCTCCCACTCCAGATTGCTGACCATCGGCGTGGATTCAGTGGAATCTGTAGATTCATTTGATTCAATCGATTCTGTGGAGCCCGTGGAGCTGTTGCTCATGTCCTGGGTGCGCATCAGCTTGTTCTGCTGATGCTGCTGCTTTGTGGGTGTGGAGGCCGAGCTGCTGCATGTGTAGTAGCCACATGATCGTTCCAGCTCCAACTGCCTGACGTCCTGTTGCTGCGGCTGCTCGGAAAAGTCATCGCAGATGGCCCTGCTCCGGCTCCAGATGCTCCGATTGCTGCTGTTGCAGGAGCTGCTACCCATGCCGCTGCTGTTCCGACTGCTGTACAGACGCTTGCCACTGACGCCGTTGTCGTTGCCGTTGCCTGCCGCCAAGTAGGTGCTGCCTTCCAGTTCTGGCCTGGCTCTCAGCTCTTTGATTTTCATGCTGCTCGAACAACAACCCATGACGACTTATAGTTTATCTATGACTGTGCGTTCTCTCTAAATGGTTCTCTCGCTGGAGAAGTTCGTGGTCAACTGTTTGGCTTGACCTGAGGGCACTGTCTCTTATATAGGCAGCAGAGGCAGCGGCAGGGGCTGCATATCTTTGGGCAGGTAGCTTTCTCCGAGTATTGCGAATTTCCTAGAATCCGCCACTGGGCAGAGGTCTGTCCTCTCCCTCTCTCTATCTCTATCTCCGTTGATAACCTACCTGATTAGCCTGGCCTAATCCCCGCGACACGGAGAAGGGGATTTCATAAGGAATCACGACAAATGTTTTATGGCCCGGCAATTTGGTCAAAACAATATTTTGATCTTCTCTCTCGTTCTCCGGGGCCTACCTGATCGCCACCGATGTCCGTCAATGTCCTTGATTCGAACACTTTCGATATGGCCAACGAGTTAAGGATCTATGTATGTATCTCCCTGCCAATGCAAGCATCCATAAATCATGTAAATACTCTCTACCTTCCTCCCTCCCTCAACCCTTTTACTGGATGCGAATGATAGGAATACGAGTCTTCTTTTCTGGTTCCCAACGTTCCTATGGACAGGCAGGGGCGCTGGCAAAACTCATCACGAAATGAAACACCGGGCAGTTGTCCTTGTTCTCTATATTGTAGCAGCGTCGCGTCCTTGGCCCATTGTGCTCTTCTCTGCGGAGGACGCCGCTTTCCCTCTGTCACTGGCTCTGCGGCAATTGTTGTGCAAACGCCGTGGCGCAGTCCTCGGAACGCCGTTGACGCCGGCCACAAGTGCAACGATCGGGCGATCGGTTCGAATCAAACACCAGACCAAGCGAGCCACAGCCAGAGGCCAGCTGTCCGCACCGACATCGGCATCCATTGTTCCGCTCTCCGTTATCCGTTTCGTGGCACCGAATTCCTTTCGCTTGAATTCTGTCAATGGGAGTTCAGTCCTCCTGCTGCGGCTCCTGCTGCGGCTCCTGCTGCTGCATTCATTCTGGACTATGACGAGGTCTCGAACCAAGGCCAAAAGCAAAACCGAAACCGAAATCAACATTGTAATGCAAATGGAAAACGCAATGAAAGTGAATGCCATTTAAAATTACCAAATCATTTGCTCTCGTTTTGTGCTCAATGAAAGCTGGCCAAGGGTTTTCGAAATGATGTTTAAATATGACAAGGTAAATGACCATTTCCAAGAGGCATCCAAGAGAGGAATCTGATTCAGATGAGAACAAACTCATGAGCGGTTTCTAGGCTAGTTTCTCTATCACATTAAAGTGAATCACTCGTGATTTGACAAATTTCCATCAATTCGTCGTCAGGATTTCACTTTACCAATATTTTGAAATACGAAAATATAGCACAGATCTAATATCTTAGGTACCCAATGTAGTATAATTCTTAATTCCTTATCTCAAAGATCCCCTAACCACAAAGCAACTGATAATCGTCACATCTGGGGGGACTCGTGTGCCAGAGGTGCCAGAGGTGCCAGAGGCGACCCCCGGCTTTTTTGTTTGACTAACCTCAAGTCCGACCTCGGCGGCAACATTTGGTGTTCCTGCCTTTGGCATTGTGCGGGTGTGGACCGCGCCTCTTGTTGAATTTTCACACGCAATCGTGAAAATTCCCGCATATTTGGTTTGGGAAAACGAGCGGGGCGGAGTTTCCTTTCCGTTCCGGACTTTCCTCTTCGATCTACCTCTACCATTAAACCACTCTCTGTGCTGTGTGTGTTTTCTTGCTTATCCGATGTTGATCCTAAGTCCTGCATATAAATCTGCATTCGTATCCCTCTGGAGTCGGAGTCGGAGTCGGAATCGGAGTCACGTACCCCCGACATTCCGAGCCGCTGCAAGTCGCATTTGTCTGCACGTGATTGGAATTGATTTCTAAACGAGCTGACATCTCAGGGAAAAAGCAGAACCAAAAGCGGAAGCGGAAGCAGAAGCAGAAGCAGACAGCCCTGAGAGCGGGCAAATGGCGCTCAAAGAGTAACGAAAGCTTCATGCAGCGGAATCCGTGCAGGAGTTGCAGTTCACCTGAGAAATCTAAAAATGTTGGATGAAGGCTTTGAATGTCGATTGGTTCCCACAAATTCTTTTCATTTCAAAATGGACCCTCCATGCTCCAGCCAGTGGAAGCATTATTTGTGCATGGATGAGCCCCAAAGGATTTGCAGCGGATAGCCAAACCAAGATTACAAAATCAAAGCAATGGAATAACTGACCAGCTTTGCTGCCTGTACACTTGGCCTGATGCACAAAAAGCTGTCAATTAAGTTGGCTCAAAGGATGAGATTGCGCACGAAACCCCCAAGGAAATGGCCACGAAATTGAAATGCCATTGACACAGCAGGAAGGACACTACAAAGAGTAAAAAGAGCACTCCACTCCCTCAGAGGACGTGCCTGGAACCCTAAATTTAGTTGCAATGAAACCGAAACCAAAACCAAAACCGGAGCTGAATACAACTTTTGGCACAAGTGCAAGCCAAGCAATTGTCGGGGATATTTTTTTATTGAACCAACTTAAGGCAGAGCCTGGACCAGGACCAGGACCAGGGACATCTGGCCAAAAAGAGAGGGTCCAGTCCAGCAGTGCCCAGAGGGGAAAGACAATGGCAAATGGCAAGGACATGACCAGTTCCAGGAGTCGCTGGCCGCAGACCATCTGTGATCAAGCATCAATGCAACTTCTTTTAAGGTTTTTGCATTTCTATTGCATTTTTTGTGTTCTACAAAAAAAAAGAACTGAACGAAAACAACAAACACAAGGACAGGGACAGGGAGAGCAAGAGGAAGTTGGGTGTGGAGTGTGAGTGTGAGTGTGATGGGTGGAAAAATTCAAAAATTCAATTTGAGAATTTTTGTTTACGAGACGCATTTTCCGTGTATCGATGGAGAGGACGGACCACGACCAACTCCTTGCTTTGCAACGGGGCCATAAAGCCATAAAATATACCGCGTGCTCGCTGTTGGTATCGTTGCAGGATCGACCTCAGGTAGCATACCATACTATACCATACCATACCATACCGTACCGTACCGTACCATTCCCATTCGCATTTCCATCCCTCCGATGATGATGATTGAGAGGACGATCCAAGACACGCTCGTCTCGTCTCGTTTTGTTTTGCTTCGTTTCGTCTGATTCGATTCGATGGTCGTCTATCTTTCGGACGCACTTGTTGATCCATGGCCCGGGTCAAGTAGAATCTGGACATGGTGTGCCATGTGATGTGGTATTTCCGCATCCTGTGGGAAATTCACGCACAGACTGAGCAGCTAAACCGGGGGAAACACATCGCAATGGCCATGGTACGTACGTATGCCATCGATCCAATCCACACATGTCGCGATTTGGTCGTTAGGCGAGGCTACTTAGGCCCTAATTTCGACAATAACAACCTGATTCTATCCAGGAATCAGTGTCGCACAGCTGGATCCAAGTGACGTTCCGTCATGGGATTTGCCCGAACCAAGAACCAGAACTGTCCAAATCAGGCAGGTGTGTGGCAGCTATGGCCTTGATTCGCGTTCATGCAATCGCGGCCCAGCGAACAAGTTCTAGATTTCAGTCGATTTTTAGGTACAGTTTCGCACTCTCCTTCAAGTACAGTTGTGTTCGAAAAAGATCAATTAATGTGCAAATTAAAATACAGATGCCATATTTTATATTCTTATTCCCCTTCTGTGTCAATCTCTACTTCGGCTGTTGCTTCTGTATCCTTACAAGGATGCATTTTAATCACTTCCCCAAAAAAGAGATCTTCTGTAAAGAGTTTCCATTTAAAAGAAATTTCCAGTCGAAGTTTCGTGTTGTTTATTGTTTGCCCGTCTTAAAATGTCATTGCTCGTGATGCTGCTACTGCTGCTACTGCTTTTCTCTGTGGCAAACAAACATCAATTAAGCATCCCTCCCTAACTCCCTCAACCCTCAGCCCATTTGGCTGTCCTCGTTTTACGATGGCCACTTTACGTGCCCCATCTCCAGCTCCATGTCCGCATGCTGGAAGCCTTTTTGGGCAAGCTTTAAAGTAGCTTTTTTTGGGTTGTGTGTTGTAGGAGTGTCCCCCTGGACAGGCTTCCCTTTCAGTGTCCCTGGAGCAGACTTTAATTCCTTATCTCTTTTTAGTTGACTGCAAAGGTATGCAATTCGTGTCTTATTGTTGTGGTCGATGGGGTGGTCGTTTCCTCTTGTTACCTAATTTAAGAAATCATATTTAAAGCCATTTAGCAAGAGTTTAACGAATGTATGAATGTATTTTAGTTATCCACAAGGTTTCAGCATCGGATCTTAAGTTTGCGATTCTTTTCAGCTGTTTTCCCAAAGCGAAGCCCTTGGCAGGCATCACGCTGCGTTGGGGGCATGCGAGTAAGCGGCTTTTGTGACAGATTCCCCTTCTGCCCCTGCCTACCCCACTTGAATTTGGAGTCTTACAACAAACTTTCAACGTGACTGGCGCTGGGCCCTCCTCCCCCCACCTTACCTCACCTGTAATCAAAGAAAATCAATAGAATTTCCTTACTTATAATTGTGTTTGTGTTATGAGTGTGTGTCTGTCTGTTTGTGTGTGTATGTGTGTGTGTGTGTGTATGTAGGGGGAGGAAGTAGAAGTGGGCGCCCTGGAGGACACGTGTCTGGATGTGCGTTCTTATGAATTATTGAATGGCTTATGGAGTTTTCTCCCCTTGATGTTTATTTACATTTGTAATCGGCATTTCAGCCTCCAAGCTTGTGAAAACTTCTCTGAAGGGGAAACCTCATAAATCCAGTCGATAATGTTCTTTTTGTAAATCATCAGTGGAGAGTATTCTCCAGATACAAGTTCTTTTCCCTAATCAAATCTATATCAAAGATACATACAAAAGAATGCCTGCCTCTTGCTAAAGCTGAATTGATTTGATTTGAAATGATTTGGGATATATAGTATATTGTTTATAATATAAAAATAAGTGGATAAGCCAGAGAACTGCTTATGTATGCGCTTTCCTATTTATTTACATATTTATAGCACGAAATATTGAATATTGCATTGTTTATTGTGTAAAAATGTTGTTAGACCCATTGTGCATATAAAACGACGAAGAAACGTTAGCAAAACGCGACAAACCTAATACTTTTAGAAGCAGGTATTTCTTCGATATAAACGTATAACCGCTCATTGCCAGTTGGGAGAGGCTGAAAATACTTAAGATCAAGAGGCCCACAATTATGAGCCGCTCAAAGAATCCTGGTTTCCGATTGGCCTCCTTCGGAGTCTCTTCCAGAGTGGACTCCTTCTCAATTGTAGACTCTTGATTAAGTCTCAAGCCAGTCGGACGGATGGTATGGACCATCCGGAATCCCCGGAAAGGCTTTAGCGATTTCTTTCTAGCGAGGATTGCCTTTATTCCAATGCCATGGAATAATTTGAAAATATCCCGCCTTAAGGCCAGGCGATCCAGCGATGTCTTGCTGATGCACAGCTTAGGGTCAATCTTTTTTTTCGTCAATCGTTTGCGAAACACCATAATGGAACTGATACAAAAAAAGAAGAAAAAACATGCTCTAATGCTTTAACAATATTAGCCACTAGTTATTATAGTTGTTTCTTACTTTAGCGTGATTTGTGGCTCACTGTGTTCGTCCTGCTCCGACATAGGAGTATGAATATTTCAATGGAGAAATATATGGAATGAATGTATAAAAAACATATTATGTAGACTTAGTCTACTAAGCTTGATTTTTTCTACTCTTTCAAAAGCTGTATCATTTTCCTGTGAGGCTTTGGATGGATCTTCCGATTATCTGGAGGAATAAACACGAAAATCCTTATCTTATCTCATGGACACAAATAAAGTGACAAAATGTTCTACTTAACATCTACGAATACGCTACGAATTGCCTTTACATATTGAAAGTATTTACTGAAACATACCGAATTTCTAGCTATTTAAATTCATTAAAGCTGCAGACAGACACCCTGAATGGACAAATGATTGTCTCTTTAAAATTATCAATAGTGTCAAGAGTATTTTGGTATTCAATGAGTAAGCAAAGCACTTCGAAGGACAGCAGCTAGCCCAAGAAGGACTCTCCCAAAATATACATATATGACCTTGATTATCCAGCAGATGATGGTAGGTTCATGTATGATAAGTAGTTGGGCCCCTTGAGACACCTATCACACTTTCGCTTTCTCTATTAGGGATATCGCTAGGCCCTACGCCCAATCCCATAACTATCTCCATCCAATTGAGTGTGACAAATTGCGTAAAATGTGTGTTTTTGTTAATTGCTCTGTGAGTTTCCCTACCATTTGGGCCTTTCATTGTCTACATTTGGCTACTGATTATTGAAATTGCATTCGATGGCTGGCTGGCTGGCTGGCTGGCTGGCTGGTTGCTTCTCCTGTTGTCTTTGTGGGTTGTTTGTTTGGCTCTAATGAGCATTTAATGGCCAGAGGAGATGATGATATTGCACTGCCACTGCCACGGGACGACACGACAAGTAGATATGGGGTTTACCTGCAGCAATGATGATTCCCTTCCGGTTTGCATTTTACCCTTTGTCATGTCTCTTTCTCTCTCTCTCTCTTTCTTATGTGTCTCTTCTAATTTCAGTTTTATTACACTTTTACCATTTCTATGTTTCACTGTTTTTTGTTGTTTTGTTTCATTCATAAATTAAGGGGAATTTCGCCGGAGTTTGTTTTTTTTTTCTTTTCGTCCTTGTCCCTATCCGTGTCCCTGTCCGGAATTCTCAGCAGGATGGCAGAGCAGGGCAGGACGACTTGTAGCCTTATCCCTCGGGGAATTGCGCATAATTCGGGCATCATGGGCATGTTAATTAGTTCGTTGCGGGCATAGATTTGCCATCCCATTCCAGACATGGAATACGTACTCGTAGTGCCCTAACACATGTAATTAACCAAATTAGGCAAATGAAGCCAGCAGCCGCCCCAATAAATAGTGTGCCAGTGCCTACAGCAGGGGTGTCTCCTAAGCTCTTCAAGGTGGTGGGGCGGGGTGTACTCTAATGGGTAGAAGGGGGATAGACAGTGCTAAATGGTAACGCTTTGAAGGTCATTCGCCTGGCTGCCTTTATGGCCAATTCTCTTTTATGTGCCCTATGCCCCCGCCACACCCCTCTTGGCAGCTCCATTTGGTGTCTGGGATAGGGGTTTATTTGGAGATAATTTGTCTGTTCTTGTGTATGTCTCACCTGTGTGCTCTTGTGGCATGGGTAGCATGGGTGGCAGGGGTACCTCGTTCTGCGGCTTGTGTGCTTGATGCGGTCTTGAGAGTCATCCTGCCATCCGAGTGAGATTTGGTTTGGGCTCTGTAATACATCATCGCATGTTCCGCCCTTCTTTGGAAAACTTTTAATGCATTAAATAACTGAAAGGTGTGGGTCCTGAGTGCGCCTGTGTGTGTGTGTGTGCTATGCGTTAACTTTTTGAAGTCAATCGCACAGCCCTCACGCCACCCCTTGCAGGCATTTTGCATATGCTTGTGCGAGAAATCCACTCGAAGCACTTTAGTAAAACTTCTAAACTGCCACCAGAGCCCCTACCCGAGCCCCACCCTATAAGAAACCCTGAGACCCTGACACACTGAAATACTCGTACATAGCAGGGGATAAGACAGTTATATGAACCATTGAGTGCTTTAAGATTGCACAACAGATAGCGGGGATGGGATGCAGAGTGGGGCATAGTCAGCACTTTCAAGTGACAAAACTTGAAATAACACTCGTATATGTACGTATCCTTCTTGGCCATCAAATCAATCTGTGGCCAGAGTGTGTTTATGGCTATTTCACAGTTGGATTTGCATTTTACATACTCGAACATCTGCCAACGGGATAGTATTCCAGTCTAGCTGTCCAATACACATCTTTCCCAGGGCCACAATCCTTGCCTTGCAAACACCCACCCACCCATACATATGTACATACCTAAATATAGTATATCCTGTTGCCAAGTCAACAGTTCCCGCAAAACCCAAGCCTGAAGTTTCTTCTTTGTCGATTGCAGCTGTCCGACTGGCGGCTTACGCCGAGGAGGTCACCACTTCAGGCAGTCTCTCGGAAGGTGAGTTCCCATCCGCATTTACATTCATATCCGCATCCGCATCTATGTACATCCGAGTTACACTTAGACTATAATCAAAAATTCAACCACACAGAATGGGGCTCTGGCTGGAGGGGCACCAATTTCCTGGTCGAAGTGGAACAGACAGCACCCTCCCTTGCAGCGGGATCAGTAGCAGGAGGATCCAGCGGCAGTGGCAGTGGCAGCAGTTCCGGCAACGTTGAGGACTACCTGGGCAGCCAGGAAGAGGATGGCGGCTTCACAACGGGCACCACACCGGAAGCCTCCAACACCACCACTGTGGAGACGGGTAAGTCTTCCCTAGACCTCGTATCAAATGAACCTGATCTCGAACCTAATGACGGCAAAGCTTGCGAGGCTGTCAGGATAATCCCTCGAAAACGGAACTCGTCTTATTTACAAGTAAATACAAGATTCCACATCTCAATCCCCCAACACTAAACGGATACAGGCTCTCCTTCAGAGACAGTGCCAGTTTCTTGAGGTTGGTAATTGACAAAAAGCTAAATTGGGACCTGAATATTAAGGACAGAGTGAAGAAGGCCACGAGAACGC
This sequence comes from Drosophila algonquin, assembly GCA_035041765.1. Taxonomy (NCBI): domain Eukaryota; kingdom Metazoa; phylum Arthropoda; class Insecta; order Diptera; family Drosophilidae; genus Drosophila; species Drosophila algonquin. Next base: position 2,480,072 of record JAWNKY010000209.1, on the reverse strand, counting down.
TCTACACATGCAATCTCTCCACGAGATGGCTCAGCAAGCCTTACATGGGTTCCGGGCCACCGGACATCGAAGGCAACCGTATAGTAGACGATCTGGCCAGATCTGGTACTACAATCCGTCTTCTCTAAAATAAGGAGGATACTCGTATGCCAATGGACACATGTAGGCCTATCATGAAGGAGCAATATGAGCGACTAATAGAAAACATGTGGCAATCAGTACCACGATGTCGAATAACTAAACTAATAACTAATAAAACATGGGCGTCCACAGATAGGAAGCGCACCATTGAGCTACGCTTGACTCGCTCTTCATAGCAGACATTTCAGAAATGTCCACAATATGTCCCAGGAAGATATCAAACTTTATAGATAAGGGATGACTGGGATAATGCGTGGGCCGAAACCGGCCCAAGTATGATTGGCTTCTAGGGAGCCTGGCAGCCGTCTTTACTTTTTCAATAATACTTTTTAGTAGAGGGTCTCTCGATAAAGATAGAAAGTGAAACGAGTATCCTAATAAGGAAATTTCCCAAAGATTGATTTCTCTCTTGATGCTAATAATACATCAAAGATTGTCCTCAGAAAACATTTTCCACACATCGTTCCACACCTGGACGAACCCGAAGACAAAAAATCCATTTTGCGGGTTTGGGGACTTGAGCGCTCAAAAGACGTCGTTGATTCCATTCCAAATCCGTTGCTTATCGGGGAGATTTCGCTGCAAGGATAATTGAATTTCGAGTTTGACTCTTGAGTTATTTATGCAATGTACATATGTACGTGCGACCATAAATACTGGAAACAAGTAAATACAAATGCGGCGACTTAGCCGGAGACAGCGTGGAAAAACACAGATGAGGGGGAAATTGGGAAAAGCAAATATGTACTTGTAAATACTTTTCTTACCTTTGGAAATTTCGGGTAATTTCAATATACATATGTATTCCTCTTTGAATCGGTCTCTTCGGTCCAGGACCCAAAATCATAGTGCGCACCGAGGAAGTGCTTATTGTGGGCCTCGTGCTGGTCCTTTGGGTGGGAGCCATTATGCTGTTTTTCAATCGCTGGGGAAAGATCCGGATGCTGGAGCCGTACCAACCCAAGTTCCAGCAGCAGCATCGCAGCTCCTGTCCCCTGGTCGATCTGGATGCAGTGCCGACGCATCAGGTGAGCAATGCAACCACATATTTTCTTTTTACTGAATCTCTTTACATCCACATTCGTATGTATATATTTTTCCAGCGCACATCCGTTTCGCGTATGTCGATGGGAATGGTGCATAATCTAAATATGCCGACGTGTCAATTTGCGGCCTATAATCCCAACATATATGCCAAGGGTATGTACTGTACATATGTACATATATGTATGTATGCATATATCATCTGTTTCCTGGTCTCGTCGCTTTGCCCTCTTGTTTTTTCCTTCTGTTTTAAACCCTGCCGGAGTGGCGAATGCAATTAAAATCGAACAACGTATCCGTCGAGTACCATATATGTATGTATGTACACATGTAGAATCCTCTCGACGTGCAGTGCGAGCGTCGCTTCCACTTCTGTGAGTGGGGGCCCGCCGCCAGAGGCCCGCCAGAGGCCCGCCATCGGCACAGTGGGAAAAAATGGATATCGATTCCATGAGCAATTTTTCACTTGTTTTCCAATGCAGCATCTTAAAGATATGACATAGTTCGAGTGAATATTAAGAAAAAATATTTAAAATGAAATGGAACTGATGGAAATGCAGTTTGTAATATATAGAGGACCTACTCTAAATTTCAACATTGATTTCAGATAATTCGAAAAGAAAACACTTATCTCCGAAACTCGAGGCCAGCATCCATGTGCCTCATCATGCACACGACACGTACATACATGTGTATGTTGTTCTTTCATTATTCTCGGGTCTTTCTTTTACACTTTTCGCTTCAGGCAGAGGGATGCTTCATGTGGGAGTCGAATAGGCAAGGAAGGAAAGAAATAACTGTAGTCTCTGATGCAATTTCGCAGTCCATATTGCGAAAGATACGCCTGAATCTTCTTAATCTATATCGATAATATGCTTGAGATCCCCTTCAAAAGTCAGTTGTTTAAGAGTATCAATTTGCTTAACGAGAAGCGTTGCATTTGCTTATAAGATAGCAATTGCAGCTACAAGCCCTTGAATACAAACAAATAAAGAAGCAGCACCCATTATCCACACGGTTGATCCCCAGCCGACGTTTGGCAGTAAGCCATGGCCTTCATGGTAAACCATGGCAAAAGGGCGGATTACAAATTCAAAGTGAATCAGAATACTTATGCGTAATGCCCGCTGTAGTGTTAGCGTTTTTTAATGCGCCCAGACCCAGACCCCCTACTTCATCCAATGTCTCACATCCCACATCCCACATCCCACGTCCCTCCTCCTGGTCTTGGCTTTTTTAATGAGTTGCCAGACAATTAAGTTGCCCGCTGAGCGCAAGCAGCAAATACAATTTTAATGTTACTGCTTCGATGCTCTCTGGCTCTGTCCTCCATCTGGGATGTTGCGCAATTAAATCCCATGGAAACGCATGGAACACACGAACAGGAAGACGGGGTATATGGGGGATACTGGGAAGACACACATAAAACATGCGAAGGAACATGATAAGAATTACATGTGTGTGGGGAAATCAGCGGGAGTAGGGAATGGTGGAACCTCCACCGAACCGACCCCCAACCGGAAAGAAGTCTATTAATTTGGGAAAGCCTGAGCTTGAGGGATTTCCCCAATCTCGTAATGCCCGAAAGAGCAGGGCACGTGACCCGAACGTGAGTCACGCAGAGGCAACTCCAACCCATGTCAGTATTACGTATTCTAATCAAATGCGGCACAATGAGGCGTAAACAAATTATGTGCAGACCCACGAAGTGTTTGACTTGATCCAATCCAAGGGGCTTGGGTAATATTTATTTCAGGTGGATTTACATATGTATGTCCATCAGATGCCGACATTTATGATTTGCAAATTATGGATTACTCTTAGCTGAGGAGTATTATCGTGTCAGCGTGTCGACATTCGCGCTCACTTGATTGTTACAAGGCCGAGACCCACCCTCCCCCCATATAACCATATAACCATGTAACATTAAATGGAGATTGTGTCTAACCATTTTCCCGTTTCAGGCTATGCCTCGCATGTGTCGCACGTGTCACGGCCTCGCCAGAACTCCGTGTTTGTGGGTGCCAGCACCAGTCACTACCTGATGCCGCGGGCTCCCCGAAAGACGCGCTCGGCCATGGATCTGCACTCCATGGTGCTGGACGAGAGTGCCGAACAGGTGTAGGTGTCCCTGTCCTGGCCCATGATGCAGCAGCAGCGGCAAACTATAAGTCGCATATGTATGTTGTATAAATGAGTGTGTAAGTGGTAAGAGGAGGTGTCAAAGTGTTTCATTTGTTTTAGGTGTAACAGAAACGCTGTCCAATGCTTTCAACTATTTACACTTAATGCCTCTCTCTGCCCCCCTCTGTGTATGTCTGTCTGTATCAGTCTGTCTATATTTTTCGGAAGGATAAGTGCTTTGTCCTTTCATCGGTTCATCTGTGCTGGCATAGAATCCATTTAAGTCAATTTTAGTTCGAACTGACTTCTGTGGCATCCACTCAACGAACCCGAACCCAAAGCCGAACCCAGACATAGTCCAATAATCAAGGAGATTAGAAGATGTACTATCTATAGTAGAGCAGTCGTATTATTAGCTTTATCCAGTGTTAATCTCGAACGTAGTCTATGCTAACCCCCTGTTTCTCTTCTAATTCTACTTCTATAACTTAGCGTGTTTTATTCGTACTCCTACTAAACTTTTGCCACAAATATTGGATACCAGAATAGATACATATACTTGTACTTAGGAAAATACGAATACGAAATATTTCATATACATACATATACAATATTGTGTCGTTAACATCTTGAAAAACTGTTTAGTTTGTAAGCCTAAAGCTCAAAAGGGATCAGAAAACTCTCTAGAAAACTAGATCAGGACTTGGTTTTTTGGCTGCAGCAGAACACTTAATCGAATGATCAAGAAACTATTCTTACTACCTTTCTACACTACTCGTAAGTTTTAAGTATTTGAAGACCAAAAGCAGATCGAAACTGCATATAGAAAGGAGAGGAGAAAGATACATATATGATAAAGTTGAGCAGAAGAAAAACTAACTAACGAAAGCTTTAAATTCCTTTGGGGCCTCAACCGGGACGGAGTCTACCAAAAACCAAAAGAAAACCCATCCAGAAAAACCGAAAAGTGTATTCTAAGTTTAAGGTAACTAACTCTCAACCAAATGTCTAGTGCAAAATATGTGGAACAATGTAAACTAAAACTACTATAAAACCTAACCGAAAACTAAACTCAAACTCAAACTAATGAACCACTATAATACACACATATACAGATCTACGCGATATTCGAACAGTTTTCAAGGGATACCCCAAAAGTATTCCCAAAAAAATGGTCTAACTTGTTTACAATATTTACAAGAGCCTCAACAAACAACGTTATATACACATGTGTACCATATAAAATGCTAATACTATATATATATACAATAAATAATTATATACGTATACATATATGGAAAGGCAGAAGCCCCAAAAAAAACAACATACAATTATATACAATACATTTTGAAAAATTCAATTAAAAAAATTATATTTCAAGAGAAGATAATTGCTTTTCCTCTTTTAATTTCCAGTGACGGGACTGCACTCGTTTGTTCTTTCTCAGATTACAAGAAGTTCGTTATTCTTTGTTCGTTATTTTTTATTCGTTATTCTTTATGTTACTTTAAGATAATGGTTCAGAAATTGGCGTAAAGTGGCCATGGCGTAATTTAAAAAGAAACAAACACAATCATTTTAAGATTCCTCTTGGCAACCTTGATAGCCCCAAGCCCTAACAACCCTCGAGATCTGAGATCTAATAGATGTTTTTACTGGTTAACGGACCAGCTGGTACTTGCCTGGGGGGCATACAAATCTTTCAATTGATGTGTTCGTGTGTAAATGTGTAATAAAATATATAAAGCCATTTGGTTTCGATTCTTAATAAATCCAATTGGAGTGGCTACATCCCATGCTGGGGCACATAAACGAGCTATATTTCGCTGGATGTTCTCTGGAGCAAGGGATCCATAAACATTTACGAAAAAATGGCGAGAAAACGACGCGTAAGTTGCTGACCAAAGAGAACAGTGAAGAGGCCAATAAATGAAAGCCATTCGATGTTCTGCCTGGGCCTCGGCCGGGTTCAAGTGCAGGCAATTTATGACATTGCAACACTGGCCCTGGCCCTCATGGCAGGGCCAGAGCCTGACCTTGTCGATGTTGCCGGGGGCCACAAATCAAACGAATGTCGCGACGATGCCCCAACCACCATTACACCATGCTTGCAACTTGGGGTGGCAATGGCAGCCAAGTGTTTGTGCGACTGTTTGCGTGACAAACTGGAGGCGGGCGAAAGACGCACAACTCTCTGATGGTTGACATGACTTCCTCTGGCTATACGAGCACTTATATCTTTGGGAAAGTCCAATCATTGAATGAAGTGAAGCTAATTTTCCATGGACAATCCCCTGTCTAGTCTGTGGAATTGCTGGCTGCTTCTTCCACCTCTCTTGCCAAAAACTTTGAACATTCTGCCAAAGCTTTATCATAAGATTATGGCCCAACAAAATGCTGAACGATGACCCAAGCAATATGCATAGCTATGTAAATTAATTTTAGGTCCAGGCACAGGATCCAGCCTGTAGTATATGGCCATGCCATGCAAATCTCTGCACAATGCCACAAATTGTAAGCAGGCACACACACACGCACGTAATGGGCCAGCCCCGCTCCCCTCCCCGGTTCATGGAGAGTGTCAAAGATTGATTGACATGGCAGACTGGACTACCGTGGTGGAATCTCCATAAAAATGGGGGACGGCACCGTGATCCCCTTGCGCCACTTGAGTGTCTAATCAAAAATGCTTAGGATTATGTTTTTTCAGAGCATGATGGGGCCAAAGATTTATGGACACGTGGTTCAGGGGCAGAACTTAATTGCCTTTTCACATTTTGTGTTGTGGCAAAGCCCTCACGTCCCCACTGCTATCTTAAATTACAAGGAAAGAGTCTAGGTTGTTCTCTGGCTCTAAGGTTTTCAATTTACTTTTAACACTCCAACCAGCTCTCCCTCTCCCTGTCTTAGCGTTATCTTTGATTTGTCCACTGAGAGACATTCAAATGAAATTTTTGCTTAGTTTCAACAGAAACCCCACACCCGCACGTACATTGTATGTATGTATACACAAGCTGCACGAAGAACAAACGCCGGAAGCCTTCAGTCTTACTTCATCGTACGCTCTTGTTTTCTGGACTGCTCCCATGACAACAAAATATACTTGATTTGAGGACCGAATTTTTAAATACCCTGCCCAGCGAATTTTGATCTTAGATCTAAGCTTAGAAAATCATGAAGCAACACATCAATTTCGGATACCTTTGAAAATCGAATAGTTTCTTTAATAAGCAAGTTTATTTCGACCAATCTTACTCATACGCTCTGCAGAAAAAATCCAGACACATTTTTTAAAGATTATCGAACTTGTGGATATAGAAACTGTAGCCCTTCAATCCACAAAAGCTTTGATGTAACAGCTATGAAAATTTCTGTACAGGTAACTCGAGATGCCTTAAGTAAGCAAGTAAGGCAAAATCATTTGGTAAAAATCATAATGCTCTCTGGAAGGGTAACAGAAGTACCTGCGCATTTGCAGTGCCTTTTTCCTCTCTTGTACGCCCACTCACAGTGCCCCCTAAACTGTTGTTGCCACATAAAATTTGCCCCATTCCTCTCCATGCCTTCCCTCCGACTCCCACATGAGCGATCACTTTAATTGCTGCAGCTTTACTTTTAACGTTTCTTATTACTACTGCAAGTATTTCCCGTTGCCGTACAGAATCATACTCCTGTTCACATGCGTAAATCGGATTTTTGGAATGGCCAGTAACTAATTTTCCTTTTGCCATTCTAAATGAAATATATTTTTGAGATTTACGTATGAAGGTCTGACCCCAGTTCTCCGGCCGCTCCCTAAATAGAAACAGTACGTCCAGCTGATGGATGGGCCTCCATTCCGTTGGCTTCGCTCCGCTTCCCAGTCTGACTGCATGAATGATGAACTGGGAATGGAGTAGGAAGGGAAAACGAGCATATGTGCATATATTTCAAGTGCAAAGAAACATGATATTTGATTACCAAAACAGGAAAGCTTCTATCCAGCTCCCGCACAGAATGACTAAACATGGCTGCAGCCAAGCCAGGCAGTGCAGTAAATCGTCTACAATAGAAACTGTTATGCTGAACACCCTTTCCGTATACCCAACAAGCATTTTCAACAGTCGTTAGACGTTAGAGAGCGGCTTCCGGCTAATTATGCCGTGACTGCTCATCGACTGACCTTTCTTACCAGCCACCCACTCTCCTGCCAAGACAATGTGTCTTTTCTCACCATCTCCATCTTCATCACGTTTTTTTTAAACCAATGCACGGGTCGACACTCCCACTCCTCTTGCCAATAGTGTCGTCCGTCGTGCGGTGATAAATGCAAAAAAGACCCGAAAAGAGAAGCTTTTGTTGATGAGGTTGGGCCAGTAGACAGCAGAGAATGGAGAATGGGGGCTGGTGAATGGGGAGAGCGTTTACTGTTGCCAGTTTGATTAATGACAGCGATTGCCGGCAACCGCTGAGTGATGGCTAAGAGGGAGAGTGGAGATATGTAGCTTTGACAGTGACCCTGGCTACTTCCATGATCATGGTTGGGTTTTGGTAGTCGGTGGTACTAAAAGGCAAACTAAGTTGTCTGGCAGCCAGCTCATTCCACAGCCTCCCTCAGTTTTATCGAAGTTTTTATCGTCGGAGAGTCACTCTAAATCACAAAAATGAAACTGTAACCAAAACCAAGAATCAATCAATGACCGGCTATTGGAATTGGAGGGCGTGCCATGACTGCATCGCCAGCAACCACCCCCGGCTGTCATCAATGTTTACGAGCACACATAATGACGAAACATTGCCGAGCGGCAAAGAGATGGCAATGGCATAATCAAAGGACAGGCAACGCAGCCTCATCAAGTTTTCTCCATTCTTCTCTGAGCTTTTGTGGGCTGTGCGCTGGGCAGAACAATGCGTGAAAATAAAACGAGCGATAATGAGTGCGTGGCCGAGACGCTGACCCAAGCTTAGACCCAGCCATTCATCCATCCCACAAATGGGCATCGGGGCTGGGGTTAGGGCTGGTGATGGTGATGGGGCCATGTGCTGACAGCAAATTGTCCAGAAACTCAAAAAGGCAACAAGCCGTTGAAGCCATAAAACGGACAGAAACCCAAAAAGCAAACAGAAAAAATATTCCCCAACTGTCAAAGACAGTCCGATGTACACATGCCTCCCCCACCCCCAACTGAAAGTACTCATAAAGATTGGCCAAAAAGGTTTATGTTGCATTTGCCTCCCCCATAAGCCAAGACCAGATGTGGCTAAAAGCAATAACGCTCGTAAAAATGTGCTATGAAGCACTTTTCAGCCTGGTTATGGCCATCAAACGACAATCAACGATCTAATCCTATTGGCAATAACGGCAAATACATTTCAAATGATACGAGCTTACTTATTAAATCATCGAATTCATTTTAAATTTCGCGCGGAAATGAAAAGATAAGCTTTCTACATGGTAAGTACACATTTGCGACATAGTAACTACATATTTATGTAACTATCAACAGAGACACCTGACGGAGAAAACGGTCATGAAAAAAGCTCAAACTATATCGACAAGCCAGAGCGGTAATAGTTATATTGTTCCAGTCCCACCGAGGCGATAGGTATTCCAGGGCTGGGCGGGGCGAAACGCCATCTATCGGGTCTAATACATACATACCCATATAGTGTGCGGATCGACCAATCCATCGTACCTGAAATCACTGGCATTTGAAGTCCAATCTCCCATTAAAAACTGAAGCTACCTTGAATGTTGTGCTGTTCCGTGTGCTGTCCCTTATGTGTCCATGTAAAAACTATTAGTCACTTAAGTAATTTAATGTAGTATTGTTTATTTGTAAAAACGCCAACACCTTCTGAGCATTGCCGCCAACAGCTGATCGGCTACAAAGGGCTTAACCCTTTGTGTATGCCGTGGGGTCACTGAATCCCAACGGGTATGTTGGAATATGTGAGGTCAAAGGAAAATCCCATAAATTAATAACTGATTCTTTTGCCCCGTTGACCCTTAACAAGAGCTCTTGGTAGGTTAGTCTCGGTAGGGCCCCCATTAAATCAACGAATTCCATTTCCCACAGTACACATATCCCACCACCACCGCAGGGGTAAGGGTATCCCCGTGATCGCCCAAACGAACGTGGGCCTTGATCGCCGTTAACTGATCATTCACTTATCATTGTTATTGTTGGTTGAACGTTTTTGTGTTCCTTTGCTTAGGTTAATGATGATATTTGTAAAATATTGAAATAGAAGTCCAAAATGAAAATCATGACGGAGTAAATTAATTTAGGGGGAGGGCACGTGGCCTTGACCATGGCTTAGACCAGCCGCAGCCGTTCCAGCAGAGGGTGGCCAAAACGAACGTTTGGAGTTTGACCACAGGCTGGGTGGGCGCGCGAAGATGAAACACCGATGCTTCAATTACTTGACAGCCGTCTATTTGTTTACCTAGTAATTGTATTTTTTTCTTTTTGATTGCTGATATGTATGACGTTTAGTACTGGTTCCTTGTTTGTTTAGATGTCCCGAGAAGTCGGATTTCTCAAAACTTTGCTTACATTTGGCGGGCAAGGGGAACTACCCAGCCCTAGAATCGATAGCTAGCCGGCGTTGCCCAAAGGGGACCAAGCCAAAATGTAACAATATGACATTAGACCTTGAAGCGCAAGAACTGAGACAACCTTATGGAAAAAGCATGCAGTGAGAGCGAGAGATATATATACAAATGTTCGATTATTATACTTTTCGCCAATTTTACTGGTTTGCTGTATGTGTTCGTTGCATTCGAAAAATATCGATAGTCGGAAATAGGCTAGAAACGAAGGAGCGGAAGTTTACGAACAGGGTGGCAGCACCAAAATTTGAGAGGTAGGGCTTGTATCAGCACTAACCATACAGTATATACCAAAAAAAATATAAACACTAAGATGTGCCGCGCCAGTAAATACAAATAAAGTAAAAAAATAATAATAACAATCAGTTAAAATTTTTTTTATAACAACACTTGAAGTGTACCTATTTTTTGATATTCCTGATATTGCCTTAGAAGTAAAAATAGTTCCCTTTTCTTTTAAAACATTATCCTGAAATATAATCATGTTTATTTAAAATACTGAATATAACTATTTTCTGTTATGTTGAAGTTTACGTAGGTGACATTCAAAGACAATATAAACACTAAGATGTGCCGCGCCATACTAAATTTGCAGCTCGATATTTGGCGGTCAGCAATTTTAAAGTATTTCTGCTTAAAATAGAGAGAGACAGATAGACGGAGAGACAGAGAGCGCTCTAGTGGCAAACGCTCTGTACGTGAGGCTGAGCTTTGACTGTATGTGTGCACATATTGTTTGCTTGTTTCTATTGGTTGTTGACGACCAGTGCTGCAAAATCTACGTATTTTTACGTAGATCTACGTATTTTCAGCCCCGATCTACGTATCTACGTATAGAGCTCCCAAATCTACGTATTTTTTTTTAATTGTACAAAAAAAAATTTTAGCAAATTTGCCTATAAAACAATAATGGAATGTTTCATAAAGCCAGAACACATAGAATTGTCTGAGGAGGAACCCGAACAAAAAAGCAACGAAAAAGCGGCTTTGGAATCAAAAATTTTGAATTGCGAATTTGAAAATTCCGATCTACACTTGGACTTTAATTACATTTATTTGGGAGGCAATGTGGCTGCCCTAACTCTTCAAAAAAGCGGAACCATTGATTGTGCGAATTTATTATTATTTCGGCAAAATTGTCTTAAGTTTTTTATTGAGAGTCTTCGTCAAATAAAAAAGCGCTTCCCATTTAACAACGAACACATGCAAAAAATGAAGCAATTGCAGTTCTTAAATCCTGCGGTATTCTTAAACAAGAAATTAATAAGCAACATACCATCGATTACACAAGCTGCACTTTCATTTCCAGGTAACTACTTTAAAATTTATTGTTTTATATAACCTCTAATAAACATGCATTTTCATGACAGGACTGTGCACGCGAAATTTCAATGAGCTCGACAGGGAGTGGCGTATCTTACGGAATACAGATCTGCCCTTTACTGGGGAAGATGCTAAGGAAGTAGAGATTTGGGCGTATATTGCAAATATTAAAAAAAGGCGATGGTTCCCTTCTTTTTCCTTTTTTGTCAGAGTTTGCTCAAAATATTTTAACATTGCCGCATAGCAGGGCAAATGTTGAAAGAATTTTTTCTGAGATAACTTTAATTAAAACGAATAAAAGGAATTGTTTAGGCACAGAAACCCCAAAAGGATTATTATTCACAAAAGACCATTTAAAGCAAATATCATCTGAGCCATCGAAAGAGCACCTAAGCTATTTTAATAAAAATATTCACTCCTAAATATTTAAAAAAAATATTTATTTTATTAATAAAAACTTATATGTAAACAAATATGGCATATATATAATTAAAATACCCTTAATAATTGGCTTTGTTTGACTTTAAAAAAAAATACGTAGATCTACGTATTTGACCAAATTTTGGCTACGTAAAAATACGTAGATTTTTAGTTCAAGCTACGTATAAAAAAAAATTTCATTTTGCAGCACTGTTGACGACGCCGCTGTCAAAGAAAACACCCATTACTTTAGAATTGAATGGAGATTATGATTTTATGACGACGCCTGCCCAAAATACAAAAAATTGTATACTTTGTATATCCTTTATATGCTAATTTTGTTTAATGTACCTACTATAAACGAATATAATGAACGAATATAAATATGTGCAAATGCAAAATGTTTATCAGATATAAAATCAAATCATATTAATTGTCTATAGGGTGTTAGTGCGTTGCGTCAATAAGCAACAGTCAGAATATAAATTTGTGACTCACGAAATTTGAAGAACCGAACAGATCCGAAATACGAAGCTGGCTTCGTTTTGTTTCCGAAATCGACAAATAACCGTAAACTCGGGGAAATATGAAGAAACCCCGAAAAAGAGTTACAATACAGTGCGGACTCTGTGATTTTTCGCCGATGCCACGTCATGCAAAATGGAACAAAATGGTAAGTTAATCGTGATATTCTACTGTACTTGAGCTCGTGGAATGCAAGAGACTAAAAAGTTCACAAAGAAGGAGTACACAAAGAGACAAAAAAGTACCCTTCGCGTGTTTTTCTTTCTGCGTGGTCTAGTTTCTGGAAGTGTTGTTTTCGAACAAATTTTGATAAATCCAATTAAAAAGCGAGAAACAAAAAATAAAAAAACTAACAAACAGGTACGTGCTGACATATTCCATATTATTAATAAAATGATAAGCAAAAGGCATTTGCGTAGACTGCAAAAGAGAGAAAGGGAATCGAACCTTGCAAAGTTAGTGTTGTGCAGTGCAGAAAAAGTGGGAGAAAAAGTAGAAGAAAATAGTACACTACTTATAGAAAAGGAAGCATTTGATTTAGAAAATGTGGGAATTCCACAAAATAATTCGTCATTAAGTGACAAACTTGGGCAGTGGTTTATTAAACATAGGTCAAAGCGTGAATGTGCACTCGGTTTAGTGAGTATTTAAAAAAAAAGAAAATATATGTATGTATATGTATGTTTGTCCGTTTTATAAATCAAAACGCCAGCACAGAGGAGTTATTCAGGTAATTGGTGTAGGATCTTATCTTCACATAGGTCTTTTCTGGCAGTTAGAACGACATTTTCATAACATTGATATAATGGAAGAACTAAACATTGATATAAATATTGACGGACTTCCATTATTCAGAAGTTCAAGGGCACAGCTATGGCCAATATTAGTGAGAGTAAACAATTATCCAAATGTTCCAGTATTTCCAGTAGGTATATTTTTAGGAAAAAGTAAGGCCCATAGCTGTGAAGAATTTTTAGCAAAATTTTGCTTAGAATTTAAAGAGTTAGAGAATAGCGATGTTGAACTGCCGAGCTTTTTCGGCAGCGTAGTTTGCGATAGATTAAACACGGGAGTTTAGTTTCATACAGTTTTATTGTCAATAGCGAAAGTTGTGCGGATAGGATAGCGAAAGTGAGATTAGCGATGTAGAGCTAGCCGGTTCAAGAGTCCAAAACTGCAAGAGGAGGCGGGCCGAATTGTCCGTTCCCTAATGCGAGCGCGACGAAGGAAAAGTCCAGACGCTGCAAAGGCAGGCGGGCCGAATTGCCCGTGCCCTAATGCGAGCGAGAGAGCGAAAGATCCAGAGAAGTGAGCAATAGCGAAGACGAAAGATCGATATTGTGATAGAAAAGTCGAAAGAAAGAACGAGAGAACGGCTGGGTAGGCTGCTGCCATGCGGGAGCTTATATGGATGTATATATGTGTGTACAATGTGCAGTGCAGTGGGCAGTACAAAAAACAAATAATAAAAAGGGAATTTAAATCACTGCTGCACCACTGGCTATAATGGTTCCATCAACTCTCTTAATATTGGGCTGCGGAACCCAACAGGCGGTTTCACCATTTGTGGCAGACATGTAAGTATAGTTATTAGGGCAGTGGTTTGCGATGCTCCAGCTAGAGCATTTATTAGCGGCACACCTGGACACATGGTTGTCATGGTTGTGCAAAATGTACACAGATAACTAGAAAGGTAAAAAGAATTTTGACCTATAGTACTACCTCAGGAGTTTTAATTACTAATTCAGATTTAACAATTAGAAGATATCCATGGTCAATATTAAAAGAAATGAACATTTCCATGGTGACACAGATTCCCTCAGATTGTATGCATTTGGTAGAGTTTGGAGTGATGCGCAAGATTTTGTAAAGGCTTGTAAGTAATAAGTTAGTAGTAAAAAGTTCATCAGAAGTCAGGAAACGCTTTTCAGATAAGCTAGTGTTCATCTTTGGATGAATTGTGTAATTGGAAGGCCACGGAGTTTAGACAATTTTTGCTGTATACGGGAATTATTGCCTTCAAAGACGAAGTCAGTGTTGACCTTTACTATGAACTTTTTTTACTTCATTGCTCATATAGAATGCTATGCAGCTCTAAACTTCGTGAATACAATAAAAAAAATTGTCATCGCATTTTAGATCTCTTCGTTCACAATTTTCCAATTGTATTCGGAGAAAACAGCGTGTCTTACAATGTACACAGTATATTGCACGTAAAAGAGACCGTAGAACAAAGCGGAGATCCGATTTCCTCATCGTATGCATTTGAGAATTATTTACAAACTTGAAAAAAATGTGTCCGAAAGTCTAGTAGGTCTAGTAAAATTGAACAAATATTTAGAAAAATTAGTGAAGATAGGATAGTAAACAAAATTCAGAAAAATCCTAAGATAGTAGGAAGTAAGTGCTTTTTCAATAATTTTATTTTGTCAGTAAAGGAACCTAACCATTTTTTTTTAATGGAAATATTCCAATTATTGTGATTGGGTTTGCGGAAGAAGACGGAGGGGAAACTATAGAGCAACGACTTTTAAATATCAGAAGCTTCTGTGAGGAACCTACATATAGCCTCAATCGGGTTAGGAATTGTATTAGTAAATTGTGAAACCGTAGCAGTAAAGGAGAGACTTAAGGATCAGTCGAATTATTATTATAGCCAGAAGGAACAAATTAAATTTCAGTGGCTACGCAACGCCTGCCAAGCGCTTCTCATTCCCTCTCTCGCTCGCACACACTTACACGTCTCGCATGTGTAGTTCTACATGTACATGTAGAAATGTAGAAGCTGATGTAAAAATTATATGTAAACAAAAATGGAAACAGACAACTTTTAATGTATAAAAATCTAGCATTAGGTTCGACCTAATTTTTGAAATTTTCCATTTGGGCCAAACATTTAATTCGTCCCTTTTGCGAACATATAATAAATTACATAAATCGTGAGATCACATATGTATGTATATTCTAACTGAGTACCGGGTATAAAGTAGAGCCAACGGTCAACGTTCCCTCTCGTTAAGTATAGATTTGTGTATATATGTATATACATATTTCAGCTCATTATATTTTTATGTTCTATATTAAAAAAAATTAGCATCTAAAGCAGAGGCCGGCGGCGTCCTATGCTCTGTGCATTTGAAAAGACAACGGAGCAGCGCAGTCGGCACACAGATAGTGTAAAAACTACGTGCAGCTTCGGCCCTAAGCACACGCGGCCTCGTTTTTCTTATCTGCTGTCTCAGCAGCAGAGAAAATGAATCGGTCTTATGGCTTCGGTCCTATGCTCAAAGGCTTTATTACAGAGGCCGGCAGCGTCCTATCCAA
This sequence comes from Drosophila algonquin, assembly GCA_035041765.1. Taxonomy (NCBI): domain Eukaryota; kingdom Metazoa; phylum Arthropoda; class Insecta; order Diptera; family Drosophilidae; genus Drosophila; species Drosophila algonquin. The sequence continues at coordinate 2,464,576 of JAWNKY010000209.1, read as the reverse complement.
TGGGGGCAGCGCAGTCGGCACACGCATAGCGTAAAAACTTCGAGTACCGTCGGTCTTATCTGCTCGGGTTCCGCGGCGGCAGAGAAAATGAATCGTGTGTCTTCGGGCCTATGCACATGCGGCTTCGGTATTCTGTTCGTCAGCGTTGTGGCAACAGATATGATCAGTTTGCGTTCAGAAGTCAAATGGTGAAGACCACGCTGCGCAACTTTATGATTTTTCTGCGCAAATTAAATTGTACACTGACAAAAATGTTCAACATAATGTGAGAAGATGATTTTTTCTTTTTAGAAAATATGAATGTCGGGGCGCAATGTGTGATTTGCAAATATGTTACCGATCTAATGCGTATCAAGGAGCAATAGATTTGGATTTGGTATTAAATACGACACCCCAATAAATATTTTTTTTTATTGAAATACAATTTTTTTCTTGTTTTAAGTTGTTTATGATGCTGTTTTTTTATTACTACGATTTTGTTTTTTCGTCTGATTATTTTTTTTTTGGCGAAAAACATTTTTTCTTATCTGGATTCATTTCTTTCAGTGCAAAGCAAGAAACGTTTTGCCTTCGTGTTGCTTCGTGTTGCTTCGTGTCTCTTGTCTGCGCATACAAACGCACTAAAAACATGTGAGTGTCTGCGTGCCGACCCCTGATCTTCAGCATGTACAAAATAACAATTATTCTGGTATTGTAAGGCAAGCGCCTTCAAAAGGGGTTGACTCTAAATTGTGACGTGAGCGCAGAAATAAAAACAAAGCACTATGGGGAATTTAACCACTTTTTGTGGCATGAATTAATAACTTCCGAACGAAGCAATATTTTTGAGTTTGGGTTTTTGATATGAGTTAATAATAGTAAGAGGAAGATGTTTTGAAAAAATTGGCTCTTTCTTTTGGCTCGCCCCTTTCCGCCCACTCAAAGGAGGACAATCTGTTGCTTGCACAATTTTAAAGATACGAGAAAACCGCAGAATCATAGAATGATCATATCTATCAGATTTTCAAATATGAATCAAATATGCTAGCTCTTTTGCATTTAAATTTTGAGATAAAATTATTTCCAAACAAAAATTGTGCAGGTATGTTTGAAACTGATCTTCAGCAAGCTCGTCGAAGCTAAATTGAACTCTGCCTGATGTTTTTAATTCGCTTGATAACAGATCTAAAGCTTCAGATGGAAGGGACTTAAATTTTTGCATTTGTATGCGCCTGTCAAAGTTTATAGACGATATAATAGGATCTGATGTATCCAATGCTCTCTGAGACACATCCGTGAAGTTATCTTTTCGGCTGCATTTCCTTCCGTGATGTAGTCGATCAGACTAATACATTTTATTACGACATTCGGCACCCTCCTCTCCAAAGTATCCCACAGGAAGAACAGTATTTTGCATGATATTACTTGCATGTACAAGGTTTTTGTATACTGTCGCAGTCATCAGCAGCCAAGGATAATCGTCAATAATAATTTCCGCCGTATTAAAGCAGAAGGTTTGAAATTTATTCACATTTATTGGCAATTGACTTGACAGACATATTTAAATAGTCCTTAGATTGGAAATTAGCTTTAAATCAATACCAGTAATATCTGAGAAGATTTTTGGGTTACTAAAGGCCATTATTTGTGCTGCCAAATCTGCCAACTCTTAGTTGATCGATAATTAGAGAAAGCTGTTTCCAAAACAAGTCTTGAATCATTCTTTTTCTTTCAGGTACATCTGTTTTCTCATTTTCATTTGATATTCCCCATTTCCTAACGGAGCATTTATAGCCTGCATGCTAAACAAATTCGAAAAGACGAATCCAGCAGTGCAATGGGCTCAATCCGTAACTTAAGTTATTTTGAATTGGCAGAAACTTTTCAGATCTAAAATTTTTGTTGTTGAGAAAGTCCATTGGAGTAGCTCCACAAATCGGGCAAGCTTGGGTTGACATGGTACCTGTCAATGCGTTCAGCACTTTGCCATCTATAACAGTTAAATATAGCTGGAACTTTATGTAGACGACTTTCCGATTCTTCAGCATTATTTTACAAGTTTTTACAAGAATTTATCTCAATATCGTTCTTTAAATCCTCATTTTCTTTTAATATTGCGCCTTTAGATTCTTTAATAAATTTTAATTTTAATGGACGACAAAATCGAATTGATTGCGGTGTTCTGTTGTTCCACAAGATGTTGCTGGATGAATCAACGCATCTCAAAGGAGTGATGGTTGTTGCAAAAATGCTGGAATCGCTATTAAGTGGTCTCCCTTCCGAACATTGCTGATTGTAGTTAGATTGGCCAGTGCTTCCGTCGAAACCATAACTTAAAATTAAATCAGCCATTAAAAAATCAGTGCCTTGCTGTTCCATTGCAACTGAAACAACCTCTTCTTGTAGGTATACGATTCGTGCAGCTGTGTGTTCAAGCAGATTTTGTAGAGGTACCTCTGCGCTCATCTCAGATATGACAACGCCATCCGGTCGACACTTTTTTTCTGAGCAGAAACTTTTTTATATATTGGATATATATTGTTTTTTGTTTGCTCCCTAATAGCACAATATTGCCGCTTTGTCAAGCCCTGATCCAAAAGGAGAGCTAGTGCATCGTTAGCAGACATTTTAGCCGGCTTTTGTACTGGCTGGTTCAAAGTCATGCGAATAGATTTGGCTTTTTCGGGACATATGGCTAGAAGTCTTAAAACATATGCAAGATCAGCTTGCCCGCGGTTACGCGCTGCAACGCTCGCTGCTTGAATTAATAATTTTATATTTCGCGCCTTTGATACCGCTAACTCTCCAGCTTCTCTTCTTTGCGCTCTAGCACTTTTTGACATATATGGTAATGCCGGCCGCCCAACGGGTCCCAATTTTTTTGCAATTGATACGATTGTGTAGCAATTCAGCCACTCGGCATGATTTCTTTGAAACAATTTAATGTTTCTTTTGCATTTTGCCCATTTCTTGGAAAACCCATAGCAAAGGTTTTTTGTTAGGTCCGAAATAATGTTCTCGTCCTCAGAGCAAGCGGCAGAAAAAAATTTAATATGGCGTCATCTTTTCCCTTTTTTGTCTTCCCTACGTTCCACACGGCATATAATAAATAGCGATATATGTATATCCGTTAAAAATATTTAATTTTAATGACTTTTGGAAAATGGGTTTTGGCCACAAAAAGTGGTCAAATTCCCCATAATGCAAAGTTAAGAGCACAGAATTTCAGTTGTAGCTCACATCCCTACTATTGCAAACACCCAAAGTACGTGAGAATGCATATGCACACATACACTAACAAGGCAGTCTGTGGGATGTCGATACCTGCTGCCTCGCTGCGGACAGCAGCATGTACATACATACATATGAACTTTGTAGCGGTGCCTGTTTTTGCTCGTTTTCGCGTATGGGTAAAATTCCAATTTTTTGGGTATTAATTAATAACTCCTAAACTAAGCTAAATTTTTCGATGCGGTTTTTTTTGTTGTTATGATGTAAGCCCCTAGAAACATTTTTTGAAAAAATGGGCGTGTCACCGCCCACCCATAAACAAATTTTTTTTTTTGTATTATATTAAGAAATTGAATTAAGTACTAATATTTATTAATCATAATTCTCTTTTATACATAAAAATAAAGTTTTACTTTTGGAAAACCATAATTTTGATCAAACTCAGGAGCTAAAGAAATAATAAATAATATTAACAGACATTTTCTTCATTTTCAACATCTTCATCACACATAAGAAATATAACGTCAAATTCTTCTTCAAAAACATAAAAAGTTTGATTTGGTCTTTCAATTTCACATCATAAGAGGTTTAAAACATCAATAGGCAGGGAAATCAACAAATAGACGTTGCCCTCTTGAGCTTTTGATAGAGCTGCTGCTTGTTTTTTTGTGCTTCTTCACCTTTCAATCAGTAAGCCAACTTTGGACGTCCAATATTTCAATTATTCTTCCTATTTTAATCGCTTATGTATAATTTTGTTCAGTTCATTCACCAATTTAATGCTTTTTCCAAAATATTGTTTGTTCTAATTGCATTTTTTTAAATTTAAAAAAAAATTGACTTTTGCTGTTTAAATATGATCCATATTTGAAAACATTAACATTTTTATTTAATCTCCTCTTAAAAAAATCAAGAATTGCATTTTCCTGGTTGTAGTTCCCTTTTTCCTTGCGACATACATCAAACAGCTCCGCATTTAAAATCTGGATGTCACCTGCCAAAAATTAATTTGCCCAGATAGTGCAGAAAAGTGCACATTGAGACAAACTGCATTTAAATCACAATTAATGGCGCTACAACATGAACTAGGACGTACACTTATGAAACCTAAAGGTCGCTTTCTAGGCCTCTACGAACTTGAAATTTATTTCCAAGAAATTACCTTTGAGAACCCTTACTACTTTTACACTATATTAATAAAAAACGGACAAGTACAAAGTTTTAGTACAACCAACACATAGTACAAACCTGTGTGATTAATATCCATTTTAAATTTTACAAAAAGAATGTGTCGCGTTTGAATACGAGCAATTTGAATATCGGCCACAAAAATATTGCAACCTTAGAGCACGTGCCTTGTAACAGAACAGCTGACTTTAACAGAGGATTGGCTTAACATTGGTCTGTTACATAACATTTTTCGTATTGAACTTTACAGTTTGAAGTTTTCTTAAGATGTTAACACAAAAAAATTACCAATTTTAATAACTTGAAAAAATGACTAAATACCCGAAAAATGGAAATTTTCCCCATAGTGCACCGTTGCGCGCATTGTTTTTGTTGGGAGAGCAGATTATCGGCGCCGCTCTTGCGCATAACGGAGCGCCAAGCGACTCGCTTCCCTGTATTTTTAGGGTGTATCTTTTTCAGTGGTGGCTTGTCCGGTGACGCGCTACCCTACTTTCGGCGGGTATATTGTTTTTTTGGTGTCACTTGCCACCGACTCCCAATATTAGGGCCCGATCGCCTTAGTATACCCAAGCTCCTCCGACTTGCCAACAAGTCAATACCAAAGGGTTGTTTTTGAAGTTTGCACTCCAGCCTTTGCAGTTTGCAGTCCCATTGCCATCCTATGAGCGCAGGTGTCGCCTTGTGCATCTCCTCTCTCTCGAGGATCGTAGGACCATTACGGCTCAAATCTTTATTTATGACTTGGTAGTGGGGAATATTGATTGCCCTGATCTGCTTAATAGGATTGGCTTCAGTTCGCCTGCCAGGAGCCTTAGGGACCACGCACTCTTTGCTATTGATCTCCACCGGAGCAATTACGGAAGTAACGAACCTATATGTAGGGCTCTTCGCCCGTATAATGCGCTGCCAGCTGGGATGCGGTTCGACTTCTGCCATGGGAAAGCAGCCGTTAGACGATTGCTCTCTGATTTTTTCATGTTTCATTGTGAATTGTTTTTTTGTTGATTTCTTTGTATTATTTAAGATAGATGTAAGTTACATAGTTTAGCCAGTTAAGGTTTAACCGTTGGCCAATAAATAAATAAATAAATAGTGTCGAGGATGCCGAACACGTCCTGCTCCAGTGCGGACGTTTCTCGGGGCCTCGAGCGGATCTGGAGTGGTCTCTAGGAAGCCTTTCCGTGGACAGCCTCGTGACGTCGATTCTGGCTAGCGGCGCTAATTGGGAAGCGTTCAGCGGAAGTCATGTCCGACTTGCGCAAGGCTGAGCGCGAGGGCAGAGGAGTGGTAGAGTAGGCGGAACATTGGCATTAGCGAAGCATTACCTCACGGCCGTACCGCTAATGCCATGTTCCGCCTACACACTACCCTACATTTAGTGTGTACATAAACATAGGTTAAGATAATTGTTTAGGCCTAAAAGTAGGCAGCGATCCGGGGCGACAAACCCACCACTCCGTGGCAACATGTTTGGCAACATATTGCTGGAGACAATATAGGTTCTAAGTACATTACTGTAAACGAAAAAGGCAATTGAAAATATAGTGCGATATAGATCAGACGCGGACACGTTATTCTTTTGACGATTCACCCAGGAAACCAACCCCCTCCAGAACAATAATTAATAAACGAATTAAAAAAAAAAAAAACACACCCGCACTGTGTAGTGCGTGAACAAGTGCGGACGCGTTTTTTCTTGGTGCTCCCGGCCGGACGGTAAATAGCTGTACTACCTGCGGGAAAAGAAACCAGATGTGTACATACACAAGCAGTGGGTACCAGTACATACCCAGTAGGATGCCCAAGCAGAGGAGTTGCCGCTTTTTACAAGCCCAGATGCTTGAGATGCACATCGAGGACCCAGGCAAGGGGCGAGGGGTGGGAAATGCCCTCCCTGAGAGTGCCTAGGCACTCACTCTCTCTAACCAAGTCTTTATAATGTTGTCCTTGTTGCACCACAAATTCCTTGTTGTTTCCAACTGTTGTTTCTGCCGGCACTCTCGCACTGCAATTTGCACTAGTCGTGCCAGCTGATCTAGCTGCGGAGCAGCGAGCACCACACCACACCCCCGCCCAGTACCGCACCACACCCACTCCAACGGAAATCCACGTAGCGTCTGACCCACAATGGGCGGCTGCGTGGTCTGCGTCTGTATCATATCGATCGGCAGCCATATAACCTGGCAGGAGGTATAAAATGCAAAAAAACCTGGCAGTTGGTCTAAACTGCGAATGAATGGTAGTAATGTCTTCTAGTAACATAATTACTCCAGGTGGAAACCCACGAGGTGGAAATCCACCCTCGCGGAGAAATCCCGCGGCCGGGGCACGGATTCTGGAGGCCCCAGGAAACATTTCAACCAATCTTGCTACGCCGGTGGCTTACTTGGCCGTCAACTTGTCAATGCCACTGCCACCCGGTAGGCCCCCCACCCCGCCTGGCCAACGAAGTCTCGCACCCCGCGAAGCCAAGCGCCCAGCCAAAATCGACGCAGACGACTCCGGGAGCCCGCAGGACCGAAATAAGGCCGCACAGGAACATGCCAAGGATACGGCGTTCTCTACGGACCGGGTACAAGGAGGTAAGCCTCGACAGAGTTACACTGCTTGCGGCAGCCGAGGACCTACGCGCCGCCGAGGACGCAGAAGCTTCGGCAATCGCTGTCACCAGGACCGTCAAGGAGGCATGTGACGCTTCAATGCAGGATAAGCGGACCGGAGGAAGCAGGCATCGCCCAGTACCATGGTGGAATGACCACATCGCCAATGCCAGGAGGGAATGCCTCGCAGCTCGACGGGTCTACCAGCGATCCAGGGGCTCCGAACAGTTCGTCTACAAGTTGGTCATGGGGAAGCTTAACAGGCAACCTATGCCCAACTGCCCTACACAGCTGGGACAGATAGTAAACGCACTCTTTCCCTGGCAACCGCCATTACACCATGGAGCCAGTTACGACGAGGCGAGCGAGAGGGACACCACCACCGTCACCACCGCCATCTCTGCTATAGAGGTTTTGGATACCTCAGCCAACCTGAAGAGCGGGAAAGCGCCAGGGCCAGATGGAATCCCCAACGTGGCACTGAAACACATCATCAGAGCCCACCCTGACGCTTTCGCCCGTATGTACAACCAGTACAACAGTCGGCACCAGCGACCAGACATTCCAGACGGATCTGGTCACCCCACCATGACAGGAAACACGCGGTCTGTGAGGACCAAGATCAAGTGGCTATGCCCGACTGGGCATAGATAGACTAGATAGACTGATCCCCCAGCGGGGCGGAGACAGATGGGGCCCAAAAACATATTGACTACTTAGGAGGTGGAGCCGAACATAGGCACCAGCGACCAGACATCCCAGACGGATCTGGTCACCACACCATCACAGGACATACTCGACAAGTATCCACAACTCAAGCGGTAGCTCAACCGATGAGTTCATTCAAGGACCCCAAAACTCGCGTTCTTCACTGTAGCTCGAATCGCTGTCCGAGCCTTAATAAACGAATTAAAAAAAAAAAAAACACACACACGCACTGTGTAGTGCGTGAACAAGTGCGGACGCGTTTTTCCTTGGTGCTCCCGGCCGGCCGGTCACCACAGAGGCGCTTACGGTCATATTCTCCGAGAACATCGACGAACGCAAGATCTCCTCTGCTAGGTCCTCTCCTAGGTCACCACAGACCGTGACCTGCATAGAGGCGCTTACGGTCATATTCTCCGAGAACATCGACGAACGCAAGATCAATGGCAGACAACGTCGAAGTGCCAGTCACTCCCGAAGTATCCACAACTCAAGCGGTAGCTCAACCGATGAGTTCATTCAAGGACCCCAACACACGAATTGGGATGATTACAGCAGATTCTCAGAACTTTTTCCGGCACTACCTAAAACAGCTGAGTTCATACTGTTACCCCAGGATCTTCACGGATGGACCGGCGTACATGCTTCTTTGCCATCTGCACGCGCTGAACGCTAAGGCACCACACACCCCAAAACAAATCACAGATGGAAATCACACGAAGTATCCACAACTCAAGCGGTAGCTCAACCGATGAGTTCATTCAAGGACCCCAAAACATCAACATCACTGACTTAGCTCCGTCTCCGCCATCCCCGTTCACCATAATGGCTATGCCAGTGGATGTCTACATCTCCTTCATGACTGAGAAGATGATCAGGGCACAGCGATTCGAGCTACAGTGAAGAACGCGAGCATAAGAGACTCAACATGGTGGTGGGCCCCTAATCTCACCGGGTCACGTTCCCACACAAAGAGAAAGGTCCCAAGAGCGTGGAAGCGGCAAAGGCTGGTATTAATACCCAAGCCAAATAAGGATTCAAGCGACCCATCTGCCTATCGCCCACTGTGCATGCTGGACACGATGGGGAAGATATTCGAGCGGCTCGTGTGTAACCGCTTGGAGGCGGAACTGGCAGAGCGGCACGGCCTCTCCGATATGCAATTCGGCTTCCGAAAGCAAAGAAGCACCACTGACACCATCGAGCTGGTCACCAACCTGGCCAAAGAAGCCATGGCAAGAACGCGATGGGCTGGAGGAGCCAAAAATACTGCCTAATATGCACATTAGACGTGCGGAATGCCTTCAACTCGGCCAGCTGGAGGAGCATTCTGGAGGCCCTGACCAGGAGGGGCATCTCACAGTACCTCATCCAGACGCTACGAAGCTATTTCGAAGACTGGATCCTGCTCTACGACACCGAAAAGGGACCCAGGCAGCACGTGATCAGTGCAGGCGTTCCGCAGGGATCGGTCCTAGGGCTGATTCTGTGGAACGTGATGTACGACGACATCCTGCGGCTCACACTGCCGGAAGGGTGCACGCTGGTGGGCTTCGCAGACGACATCGCACTGGTGACAACAGCGAAGCACATACGAGATGCAGAGACCAAGTGCAACGAGGCGGTCGAGACGATTGTCGGATGGCTCTCCGCCAATGGACTGTCCCTGGCGGAAAAGAAGACGGAGGCAGTACTGATGAGCAGCAGGAACAAGGTGGAGCAGGCCTGCGTGAGAGTTGGCAGCACTACCATCGCGACCAAGCCTGCCCTTAAGTATCTGGGGGTAGTACTGGACCACAGACTAGGCTTCAAGGCCCACCTACAATACGCCAGTGCGAAGGCAGCCACAGCAACGGCGGCCCTCAGCCGAATGATGGCCAATACAGGTGGACCACGACAACGAAGCAGACAGCTCATCGCCGGGGTGGACACATTCATACTACTGTACGGATCAGCAGTGTGGGCACCGGCAATGAGCTTACGTACAACAGGGACTGCAGGAGCGTGTACTGGCGCTGTGCCCTCAGAGTCGCATGCTGCTTCCGGACGGTGTCCGAAGATGCCGCTCTGGTTGTGGCAGGCATGACCCCGCTGGATCTCTTGGCAGATGAGAGACAGAGTGGTTCGGCGGTAGCTAGCGAGCGAAGGCAGGAAAGCATAGCCCGGTGGCAGCGACGCTGGAACCAAGCAGCGAACGGAAGGTGGACGAGGCGACTCATCCCCCAAAAAGCGCATGGGTGCAGAGAAGAAGGTAGATCACTACCTGAGCCAAGTGCTGACGGGGCACGGGTGCTTCAAGGCGTACCTGTATCGTTTTAGGCATGCCGACGACCCGTACTGCAGTCACTGCGGACCCAAAGTTTCAGAGGAAGCGGAACACGTGTTTTTCCACTGCCCCCGCTTTGCACAGGAGCGGGAGAGGCTGCGAGAGGCGAGCCCAGGTGTCGACGTTGACACACTCGTCGAGCGAATGGTAGCCGACGAGGGGATATGGAAGGCCTTCGCCAATATGGCAGCGATTATCATGAAGGAGCTGCGCCGGCTGGTGCGAAGCCGGGCTGGAATGAAGCGTAAGCGCGAGCCACGGCAGTGTTGCAGTACCTACCTGCACAACACACCAAGCTCAGAAGTGGTGAAGCGGCAAAACAACCGGAGTTGACAGCTCGGCAGAAAAGGATCGGCCCAGAGATGAGCGAACAGCAGGAACAAGCTGCGGCTTGTAGCACCCCGCTGACAAGCTCATTTGCCTGGGATGAAGAGAATCCCTTCGCGCGGAGGAATGTGTTGGCTCGGTCACCAGCACAGCCAAATGCAGCAGTGAGGGAGCGTGCAATGTCCTCTCCTCCGGCGTTTCGGAGCCCCCAAGAGGAGCTTGCAAACCCCAATGAAAGGGCCATGGCACAGGTGACGAAAGCGGGCCAGAAGGCCAAAGAGCCTGCACTGGCTAAAAGCCCGGAAGTGGCGTTTGCGAACCCGAAGGAGAGGGCGTTTGCACAATTGGATAAGATTGGCAGGTGGGCCAGAGAGCTCACGAAGCTGATGGCGGCCCCAAGGCGGTCGATAACCAACCCCATGCGCGCCATGGTGGACGAGATTGACTGCCTCCAGCGACAGGTGGAATCCTACCTGCGGGAGGCCGCATTGGAGCAGGCCGTGGCGAGGACCACGCAGCCAGAAGAGACGGAAAGGGGGGGGAAGAGGGCACGGACAGAGCCCAGGAACACCACCCACCCGTCCCCTACGCCAAAGAAGGCTAAACACGGGCCCAAAAAGCCCAAAAATGCGAGGAAACAGCTGGAAGCCCCAAGGAGCGACGCTGTAGCCCAAAAGGGACCGGAGGTAATCCCTAAGGAGAAAAATGACGGCTGGATAACGGTTGCGGCTAAGCAAAGGCCGAAGCCGAAGCCAAAGCAGCTACCGAGACCGCCACGTAGCGATGCAATAGTCATTGCTACCACCAGCACCAGCACGGTCTCGTACGCGGATATACTAAGGAAAGTAAAAAATGAACCAAGCCTTAAGGGACTGGGACAGTCTGTGCAGGGAGTGCGACGCACAGCAAAAGGCGAGCTGCTCCTAATATTGGGGAAAATCGGCAGACCCGAAAACCCAGGAGATGCAAGCAGCAGTCAAACAGGCGCTGGGAAGCATGGCTGACGTAAGGCGCCTTACGGAAACGGTAACCTTGGAGATAAAAGACATAGATGAAGTGTCTACCCAAGAGGAAGTTCTAGCAGAACTCAAGGAACAGGGAGAGGTGGAAGTCAACGAAGGGGCTGTCATTTCCATCAGACCAGCCTATATGAGCACCCAGACACTGACGATGAAAGTCTCGCCGGCAGTTGCTGAGAAACTCCTACAGAAAGGAAGGATCCACCTGGGATGGGGGTACTGCAGGATACGAGTCAAATTGTCTCCCAGAAGGTGCTTCAAGTGCATGGACTTTGGTCACATAGCACTGAACTGTAAGAGTGACCAGGACTTCACAAAGTTCTGCTATAACTGCACAGGAATGGATCACCTGGCTAAGGACTGCAAGGCCGAGCCAATTTGCATTCTCTGCAAGCGCCACCGGGCAAAGGACCCGAAGCACCAAACAAGTGCGAGTAGCCCGCAGGCGATACAACAGATGATGGATAGATGAAAATCGTCCAAATAAATCTGAATCACTGTGGGTTGGCACAGCAACTACTGGAGCAGACCATCCGAGAGCGCCGCATCGACGTTGCGGTCATAAGCGAGCAATACCGCAATCGCAACTCTGCAGATTGGATAGCGGACGTCAGCAAAAAGGCAGCGATATGGAGCTGTGGCAGCCCTAAATATTAGCTTCTGCAAACACGCATCGGAGAAGGATTTGCTAGAGCCCGACTGAATGGGATATATATTTATAGCTGCTACGTGCCACCGAGCCTCACGCTGCAGCAGGCGACGGAGGCATTGGAAAACATAGCTGATGAAGCGCAGGATAAACACCCCACGCTCATAGCCGGCGATTTTAATGCATGGGCTACGGAATGGGGATGTCCGAAAACCAACCCAAGGGGACAGGCGCTCCAGGAATGTTTCGCGACGCTCGACGCCGTGCTGCTCAACACAGGCACGCAACAGACATTCGGAAGAGCAGGAACCGGGTCTATAATAGACCTAACGTTTGTAAGCAGCAGCCTTAGCCCAAGGACGACATGAAGGGTTAGCGGCATATACACCGGAAGTGATCACCAAGCCCTGATCTGCGAAATCCAGGATGCTGGAGCACGCAACTTTCTCCTGGGTAGGCAGGTAGGGTACAAGGCCAACACGCTAGAGACGGATTAAGGTCCGAGCCATGTTCGAAGGGTACGAGACCAACGGGACGGCCGAGGAAAGAGCACGACAACTGTCCACACATACGGTGGCAGCATGTGACGCCTCCATGCAAAGGAATACACCGAGCCCTGGCAAACGCACGCCAACATACTGGTGGAATGCAGCTATAGCTGGCACCAGGCGGGAGTGCCAAGGCAAAAGACGCATATATCAACGCTCGAGAGGTTGCCCAGAATTCAAAAGAGCTCAAGGGGAATTTAAGGAGAGCAGACGCCGCTTGCAGAAGCAGATCAAGGAGAGCAAGCGCAAATGCTTTGGAAAGCTCTGCGACGAAGCAGATGCAAACGGGGCTACGCATACAGGCTGGTAATGAAAAGACTGCGAGTGTTCAGTCCCCCACCGCCAATGTGTGCAGATCTGTTAAAAAACATAGTGGAAACTCTATTTCCAGAGCAAGTGGCAGCCCAGAGGGTTGTGGATGGAACGTGTTTTTGTTTTGCGCTAGTGCATGCCTGTTTACTGTGAAAAACATAATTTAAATTATTATTTTTTGCATCGCCTAACAGTGTGTTCTTGTTTGTGCTTTTCCTAAGTACACACAGTATCATATTTAGCCGCTCTCACCTATTAGTTTTGCTTATCTATCACTGTCTCCCTATTACCCACACTTAAATAACTGTTCTTCCTCTCTCGCTCTCGATGTTTTCTGTGCAGTAGCGCTCTCTCTCTCTCTCTCTCTCTCTCTCTCCAATTGTAGCTATTGTAAGCGCTCTCATTTTTACTTATTCCTCTTTTGGCGTTTATCTGCCACACCGTGGGCTTCAAAGAGCAGTACGATCGGCTCCTAGCCATGGAGTCTCAGTTTAGTGGTCTCAAACTATTGACTGAGTCTCCTAGGCGCAAAAAGGTCACTCCGCGGGATCTGCATGTGCCGACTGCCCCTCGACCGGCCGATGCTGACATGCTGACTCCGACCACCCCAATAGTGCAGCAGTTGATTTCGTTCGCCACTTCAAAGGCAACGACAGCTGCTGGCGATAAAAATTCGGTAGCCGAATTTATCGCGTCGGAGGGCATGCAGCCAAAATCGTCTGTAGCGTCCGTGTCCGTAATGTCCGCAAACTCATTAACGGTCCCCTGAATTCCGACCCCACCAGTGAATATACGTCCTGGACCACTGGGTATTACCATCACAGGTAATAGGCCTGTGGTGCCAAGATTGGTGGAAATGAGTACACAGCTCACGTACCAGCTAAAAAGTGCATGTGATGCCAGCATGAGCCGGAGAAAACCTTTTAGGGGCACACGGCCGCCGACCTACTGGTGGAACGATGGGATCGCGGAAGCTAGGCGCACCTGCCTAACAGCCAGAAGGCGATATCAGAGGGCTCGCAAAAGGAATGACAGCGATTGGCCGGAGCTACACATTGCTTACTACGATGCCAGAAAGGCGATGAAGACGTCGATCAAGGATAGCAAGCGAGACTGCTTTCTGCAACTCTGCGACTCGGCAGAGCATGACCCTTGGGTAAGGGCATACAAGACGGTCATGAAGAAACTGCACACCAGCAATGCAGGAGCGCCCTCGGACCCAGATCAACTGCGGAACATTGTGGAGACACTGTTCCCTTCCCACACAATGCGCATAACATAGAACAAGAAGGCGATACGCACCCAGCCCCCAGACAAGGTGGAGCCGGTATATACAGAGGAGGTTATCTCCGTGGTGCGCAGGATGAAGACGAACAAAGCCGCAGGACCTGACGGAATCCCCAACCGGGCGGTGAAATTGGCAGCATCGTACAGACCGGAAGCGTTCGCCACGACATTTACGCAATGCCTTCGAGAAGGACTCTTCCCTGCCCAGTGGAAAATGCAGCACTTGGTACTCATACCCAAACCGGGAAAGCCGCCAGGAGACCCTCCTCGTATCGACCGATCTATCTGATCGACGCACTGGGTAAGACGATGGAACGGATCATCTGCTCACGGCTAGAGAAGGCAGTGGAAGAAGCTGGGGGGCTATCCCACAACCAGTACGACTTCCGAAAAGGCAGGTCAACGGTGGACGCCATTGGCAGAGTTGTGCGGATCGCAGCTGAAGCCGCAGAGGGAACGCGTTGGAAGGGTGGCAGCAAGGGGTATTGCCTGGTTGTCACTCTGGACATTAAGAACGCTTTCAACTCCGTAAAATGGGACTGCATCACCAACTCGCTTAGTCAGTGGGGCATCCCTGCATACCTCCGGGCAGTAGTCAGAAGCTACTTCCAGGGAAGTACACTTAACCTTAACATGGAGACTGGAACACACCTCACCTCGGCGGGAGTTCCACAAGGATCAGTCATGGGCTCACTTCTGTGAAACATCGTGTATGAAGGAGTCCTGGGACTTGCACTACCAGCCGGATGTCAGCTGACATGCTACGCCGACGACGTGGCACTCTCGGTAGTGGCCAAACACCTACAAGAGGCAGAGACGCCAGGCAACGAGGCAATACAGCGGATCGCGGACTGGCTTCTCTCGGCACGGTTGGAGTTGGCGACACACAAAAGGAGGCAGTACTGGTCAGTACCCGATCGATCGTGGAGACCGCTCACATTAGAGTGGGAGAGCAGACCATAGCGTCGAAACGAGCCATCCGCTACCTAGGCGTTATGATCAACACTAGGCTCTGCTTCCGGGACCAGCGTAGTCCGCTCAGCCATCACATACGCTGCGGCAATCTGGGCGGATAGCATCCGCCCATACTCTCCACGATCGCCCCTAGCATAATAAATTATAAATAAATTAGGTTTTGGTCATAGATAAGTCATAAATGGTGGTGGTTAGTCCGAGTTGGGCGTCAATTTTAAAATTTTAAAATTTTTTAAATATCTTTGAAACAACAAAATATCTTCAAATTGATTTCAGCGGTGCCACCACAAAAGAGAGTGCACCGGGACTGGAGGGAGGAGGAGATCTTCGTGCGATCCTTAAGTCGCTTGTTGAAACGTCGACGGAACTGTCGAAAATGTTGAAGGACGACAGATACATTAACATGGATATGAAGAACCTGGCCCAGAAAGTGGTGAGGCTTCAAAAAGCTGCAGTTTTCAGCTTCGACGCCAACGCTCGGATGAAGGAGAGAGTGGAGAAGGAGGAGCAAGCGGCGCTAGGCCGTTCAGATAACGGAGAAAAAAAGCAGCTGGAGTACTCATCAAACAACGCTCCTAAGCGTAAAAAGCCGTCGGCCCTCCAACAAGAAGTCACACCAGCAGACTGTTCGGCGGACCGAGACCGAGACAGTTACTCCCGCAGCAGACGAATGGACCCAGGTCGAGGGCAGGTCGAATGTCCGTCAGACGAGGCCACGACCGGATGTCATCATCGTCGAGGCCAAGGAGTCGATGACGTATGCGGAGATGCTAAATTTGGTCATTCGCAGTAAAAACGAGGAGATGAAAAGAGTGGGAGAGTGCGTGCGCAGGGTGAAATGCACAGCCAAAGGCTCTCTTCTGCTGGAGCTCGACAACAACTCAACGATGGAGAAAACGCAGCGGCTCAGGGATAGTATCGGCACTGTCCTAGGTGGCAAAGTGCAGGCGCGAGCACTCACCCAGCAGACGAGGATAGAGGTAGTTGATCTGGACGAGGTGGTTACCGTGGCGGACCTCAAGAAGGCCATTAATGATCAAACCGGGATCACACTCGAGGCGGACGCCATTAAGAGTCTGCGCCCTTCCTTCGAAGGCACACAGCGGGCCATTATCAGCCTTCCGGCTACCCTGGCGACAAATATACTCTCCGTGGGCAAAGTCCGGGAGCGCCCCTCATAACTAGGTGCTATAAGTGCCAAGAACTAGGACACATTGCAGCGAACTACAAAAGCGCAGTGGACAGAAGCGGTTGGTGCTTCCGTTGCAGGGCAGAGGACCACAAAATTCGGGACTGCAGGAAGGAGGCCGAGTGCTTTTACTGTGCCGGCAATGGTAAGCCGCACAACCATATAGCTGGGAGCTCGAGGTGCCCGATGGCATCCAAGGAGGTTTTAAAAGCGAACAGACATGCTTAGATTCTATCAGATTAATCTAAACCATTGCGATGCTGGTTTTTATCGTCCATAGTAGCTGCGAAGCTTTGGCGACTCAGGCTTGGCGGTAAGTAGCAGCTGTAGACCCAGAGGTTCGCCAACTGAGCCCGCACAAAGTGCCTGAATGTTGCACCTGACGTCGAGGTTGGCCGTATACACGGTTCGCCGCAGGACCAAATTGCGGCTTTTCCCGATGCGGTATGGATCCAGTATCCATCTGTTGGTGCTCTATGGGGCTCGCTTATGATGGCGATATCTGAACGCAGGTCCCGCACCGACTGGTGGACTGACGAGATCGCGGAGGCAAGACGCACCTGCCTAGCATCCAGGAGAAAACTCCAGCGTGCCTGAAGACGGGACGACATCGATTGGCCGAGGCTTCACATGGCCTACCGCACTGCAAGAAAACACCTGAAAGTGGCGATCAAGACGAGCAAGCGGCAGTGCTTCCTGCAGCTCTGTGACTCGGCAGAACAGGACCCATGGGGGAAGGCGTACAAGATTGTCATGAAGAGGCTTCATAGAAACAACGCAGGAGTACCCACGGAGCCGGATCAGTTACGGACGATTGTCGAGGCACTGTTTCCATCCAGGGCAAGCGACACCACTCTAGGCAGTGAAGCACCCCGGCCCCCATACGATGTGGACCCAATAACAATTGAAGAGCTCCTTCTCGCGGCCCGAAAGATGAAGGCAAACAGCGCTCCTGGCCCCGATGGAATCCCTAACCGGGCGGTTAAGCTGGCAATCTCTTGCACACCGCATGAGTTTGCCAATGCGTACACGCAGTACTTACGCGAAGGGGTATTCCCACCTCGGCACCTCGTGCTCATCCCAAAACCAGGGAAACCACCCGATGACCCTTCCGCAGACCAATATGCCTGATCGACGCGATGGGGAAGACCTTAGAGCAGATCATCTGTTCATGGCTAGAGAGGGCAGTGGAGGAGTCTGGAGGTCTTTCCGACAGCCAGTTCGGCTTTCAGAAGGGCAAGTCCACTGTGGATGCCATAAACAGGGTGGTTAGGATCGCGGCGGAGGCGGCTGAAGGAACTCGGTGGAAGGGTGGCAAGAAGGAATACTGCCTGATTGTCACTCTTGACATAAAAAATGCCTTTAACTCGGTAAACTGGGAAGGCATCACCAGAGCACTGAGCCAGCGCGGAGTCCCACAATACCTCCAGATGATCGTCGGCGCATACTTCAAGGAAAGGTGGCTAAACTACAGTACTTCCACTGGACTCAAATCCCACCGTGTCTCGGCTGGAGTACCACAGGGTTCGGTGATGGGACCATTGCTGTGGAATCTAGTTTAAGACGGAGTGACGGATCTCACTACCAGCAGGATGCCAGGTGACCTGCTATGCATATGATGTGGCACTATCAGTCGTGGCCAAACACCTACATATGGTAGAGGCAAACGGCAACAAGGCCATCCAGCTGATCCAAGGCTGGCTCTCGACTACAGGGCTCGAGCTGGCGGCCCACAAAACAGAGGCAGTGCTGGTCAGCACCAGAGCATTGGTAGAGACGACGCACATCCGGATAGGTGAAGAGACGATATCCTCAAAACGAGCCATCCGCTATCTGGGCGTCATGATAGACACCAGGCTCAGCTTCAGAGAGCATCTGAGCAACATACAAGAAAAAGCGGCAAACACGAGCACTTTTTCGCATGCTGCTGAACATCCGTGGACCGAAGTACGAAACGAGAGTGCTGCTGACTAGTGTTGTCCGGTGCTCGCTAGAGCCCTCCTGGGTATTGGCAAACTGAAAGTCGGCTGGACGATCTGTAGGATCCGGGAGCGGACAGCCCAGCGACGCTGCTACAGATGCCTGGAGTTCGGGCACTTAGCAATCAGGTGCAAGAGCACGGTGGATCGCACCGGATGCTGCCTCAGATGCGGGGAAAACGGTCACAAAGCGGCAACCTGTCAAAACGATCTACGCTGCTTCATCTGCGCAGCAAACAAGAGCATGGACACGAAACACTATGCGGGTAGCAAGAGGTGCCTAGCAACCAATGGTGGATCCAACCTACCGTCCCAATGATTAAGATGCTACAGCTCAATCTCAACCACTGTGATGCGGCCCAAGACCTCCTGTGCCAAACTGTGAGAGAACTGGCAATATACCTTGCCATCCTCAGCGAGCCATTCAGACCTAGCGAGTCCCCTGGCTTCATACTGGATGCCACCAAAAAGGCTGCGCTATGGCTGTGCGGCGCCACACCTCTGCAGCTCGCCAATACAAAATCCGAGGTGGGTTTCGTGCGCGCAAAAGTCGGCAGGGTCTGGGCTTACAGCGTTTATCTCGCCCCAAGCCTAACACTCTCCGAATACGCAGGAATATTGGACAACCTAGCGGCATCGGAGGCGACTGCAACGCATGGGCAGAGGAGTGGGCAAGTACATCAACGAATGCGAGAGGAAGAGTCCTGCTTGAGACCATTACACCTCTGGACATTGCGCTCCTCAACCAGGGCGTGCAACACACCTTCTCCAGAGCGGGAACAGGGTCGATAGTCGACCTTACTTTCTTAAGTTGCTCACTTGTTAACACGTCGGACTGGTGTATCTCCAACGCCTACACTGCGAGTGACCACCTGGTTATCATCTTCAGCATAGGCCAGCAACCAACAAGCGTCGATTCAACAGCCCCTAGGTGGAAATGCTATCGAGCGGATAGGTTCGACACGGTGAGGTTCACGGAGTTGAAGCTACCTGCGACCAGACGATCGCGAGAATCCAGCAGTGGCTGGAGCTGGTAGGACTCGAACTTGCCCCCCACAAGATCGAGGCAGTGCTGGTGTCCAGCAGGAAGCTTTCTTGAGAGAGGATGCACATCACATCCTCTTCGAGTGCCACAGATTCGACCACGAGTGGCAGGCGTTGGAGGCAGCAGCAGGAGCGCATATAAGCATCGAGTCCCTGGTACCTCTGATGCTAGAGGACCCAAAGACCTGGAAAGCGACCGCGGACTTCGCCGCAAGCGTTATGAAATCGCTCAGGTCGCTGGAGAGGAGGCGGAAGAGTCAGACACAGTTGGAGTAGGAGTAGGGGTCCAAGCGCGCGAAGAATGAGTGGCAGGCAATACCGCGCGCCTAGTGGCCCGTCACCCGTAGTTATAGTTTTACCCAATAGTTATCGGTTTAATATTTACTTTTAACTAGTTTTAAGTATTGAATAAACGTAAATGAATACAAAAAAAAACACTCCATACACACACACGCGCCTGGTGAGAGAGGTTTTCTATACTTGTGCGTGCGGTCGTGTTTTATCTCGCTCCGTACGTAAAAGTGAAATCAGCCTAAAAAAAAGAAATGAAGCGAAAGCGCGAGCCATATGTAGATAGCTTAGATTAGCGTAAGCGCCTTCAGCGCAAACAATTGCTTTTCAAGGGAGGGGAATGTAAAGCAGGGAAGGACCAGCCACGGGACCAGCCACGGGACCAGCCACGGGACCAGCCACGGGACCAGCCACGGGACCAGCCACGGGACCAGCCACGGGACCAGCCACGGGACCAGCCACGGGACCAGCCACGAAGCAGGCAGAAGTTTAGCCGAGGTAGATTTTCTCCTTCATTCCCTACCCGCTTACCACCAAAACCTTTCCCACCAAGCTCGAGCGTTATGCATGAGATCTTACGTAAAGATTCAAATCAAAGTCAATTCCAATCAGAGTCCCAATGTTACCGCCGGTAACTTACCGGCAATGTCAATTCAAAAAACTAATTAACCATTTCTCCATTCACTATCAGAACGTACGGCAAATTGTGCCAACTACATACGGATAGTGCCTGTTATGATTTCGATCCTATCGGTTTTTCTGAAACATGGATCAACTCCACTGTTTATGATCATGAAATTCTTGCTCACAATATCATTTATCCAATGGACAGTGCATCTTATGCTGGTGGAGTTCTGATTGAAGTCAAAACTGATTTCCCATCTGAGTTATTCCCATTCAACAATATCCATGGGATTGAATTGCATTGCAGTCGAAGTCCGTGTTTGTATGGCTTTTATCTATTTAACCTGCATATACATTCCTCCCAGATCTGTTGAGGTTTACTCAAAACACCTTTCTGCTATCCATTCTGTTGGGTCTTTGTTAGATTCTGCTGATCAGATTGTGGTCATGGGTGAATTTAATTTACCACTTCTTTCTTGGCTGCCCTGCGACAACGCTAACCAATTGCTTCCTAGTATTCATAACGATTTTATCAATGACCTAACGGAGGTTTCCCTTGCCTAAATTAATTCTATTAAAAATAACAGGAACAGACTTCTCGACCTTATTTTCGTTATGGATGCTTCTCTAGGTACAGTAGCCAGAGTCTGTCCACTATCACTTCCTGAAAACCCATACTATCCTACGCTATCTATAACTTTTAAAAGATATTCTACCTAAGACCCTAAAATAAGCAATTGTTACCCACCAAAACTCTGTATATAAACCCTGCATATTTCACAATAAAATCAGTACGAAAGAAAACTCTGACGTATTCACATCTCCGAAGCCCAATTTGTTCAAGTACCGATTGCGGCGACACTTTGTTACTGGTACATGAACCGGTGGCATACACATTCTCATTTCAGCATACGATTGTCAAATTGACGATCATCAAGAATCAAGCAAATCTACATCAACAGATTTGCTTGATTCGTTCATTTGGTGACCCCCGACTTTTGGACTAAATCGGTAGACCATTAATTTGGTTACTTCCGACTTTAAAACTTGGATTCATTTGGCGAATCCTACAGAATTGGTCAACTTGGCGATCAATTCACAAACATCTTGGATCTACCCAAACCTATATAGTCAACTTGGCGACTAAAGGTTGGATTCAGCATTGCCACAACTATTTATTGAGTACTTTTGACCATCATCTTGGTTGTGAGTAGAGGCACAGCCTGTCATTGTGACAAACAAATTACCTCCATCGGGTCATTAGTACGAAATAAATAAAAATAAATAAAATGGCATCATCAAGCATCAATGTGGTTCTGGACAAGCAATTGGCCACAGGCGAAGAGATCCAGAATATCATAAGAAATTATAGAAAGGATCCCTCTGAGAGGAAACAAAAGCCAGAGTATTTTACAACTCGGCTGGACAGATTAGATAGTCTCTGGAAAATGTTTTCACAGGAGGAAACAAAGATCCAGAATATAATCCAAGGCTCAAAAATTGAGCACGATTACTTTACAAATAATTATTTTAAACAAATTAAAGATTTGGTTGTAAAGTACAAGGATGAGCTCACGAACTTGTTATCGTCCATAGAAAAACAGATGGATACAGGTTCCATAACTTCTATGGAGGATGAGCACGACATAATGCCTATGATTCGAGAGCAAAAGGCATTGCTCGAGAGTCTGCAACGGATAATGAATAGAATGACGGATGAGACTCGAAAGGATTTCAAACCAATAATAACCAAATATTGGGATGAGATTAGATCGATACACGTCCAAATTCATCGAAAATGTACTAACCCTGAGAGCATGGGGTACAATAGTACAATGTACATAGCAGCTGAAGATGCAGTCTTGTCGGTTCAGACATTGACGATACCTGACGCTGTTCAGCAATTCAACGCTACTCCTCATATGAGTAATGCGTTACCTCTGCCAAAGGTTGCCATCCCCAAATTTGATGGAAATTACCTTGAAATGGCAACAATTTCATGACATCTTTAAGAAGATGATTCATGAAGCGCATGTACCCATCATTCAAAAGATGTGGTACTTAAAAACCAATGTGACGGGAGAAGCGGAAAATTTAATACGCCATCTTTCGTTAACAGAGGGAAATTATGCAACAGCATGGAATATGCTACAAGAGCGTTTTAGCAACAAAAGAGTGCTAAGCAACGCATTAATTCAAAAAATGTTGGATCACCCAAGCACGTCTAATGATGCGAAATCAATTAAAGCATTACATGACAATGTAAAAGAAACGCTAGCCGCGTTGAACAACATAAATATTGAAACAAATAAATGGGATACGATTCTTTTATGTTTACTAACAAAAAAATTAGATCGTCAGACCCACACACTTTATGAGCAATCAATTCTAAATACAAAGGAATTACAGCCTTTGAGCGAGTTCATGCAATTCCTCGAGCAAAGGTTCCTTACTTTAGAAGCGATAGGATGGGAAAAACCTAAGAAACCCATTACTTGCGCATCAGCAGGAGCTGAAAATAATTACATTTGTTATTTTTGTGAAAAACCTAATCACGCAATTTACAAATGCACCCAGTTTCAAAAGAAAACGGCTGCGGAAAGATTAAATTGGGTTCAAAAGAACCAACTATGTGTGAAATGTTTCAAACGCGACCACACAGCTAAGAATTGCCAAAGAAGAGATTGTTTGAAGTGCAATAAAGGTCATAACACCCTTCTGCATTTAGAACCCAAGCCTGACTCTAAAACTGCAGCGTCGGCGAATAGCGTACATAACAGTTATGTACTATTAGCTACTGCTCGAGTCATCATTAAAGGCAACAACGGGCAAATGGGTGAATTTAGAGCCTTGCTTGATTCTGGCTCTCAAGTTAATGTAATTTCCGAGAGAGCATTACAAATACTAGATCTGAAAATTACCAAATCAGATCTACAAATAAATGGAATTGGTGGACGGACACAAACATCAAAAGCAAGAGTCAATGTGACACTAAAATCACAGGACAATCATTTTCAGTCGAGATTGGAGGCAATCGTACTGCCACACATAGTCGCAGATCAGCCAACACACTCAATTGATACGTCCCGTTGGAAGCTACCAAGGAATATTAAATTAGCGGACCCTAATTTCGACAGAATGGGAAAAATAGACATTCTGTTGGGAGCAGAGCACTATTTTGAGATCATGCAAAATAGGCATGTATCCATTGGAGTCGGATTGCCCAGATTGCAGAAAACCAAATTAGGTTGGATTGTGGCTGGAAGATTGAAGGATTCAGCTACAACTGCAATCACATGTGCTGTGATGACGGAAGAAGAGAAGGTTGATCAGCAAATCGGCAAGTTTTGGGAATTGGACTCATTCCCGAATAACACACCATGTTTCTCACCATTGGAGAAACGATGTGAGCAGCATTTCAACCAAAACATACAGATGGCAGCAGACAAGAAACTTATCGTTCGACTGCCATTTTTGGAAGATGCTTCATCCCTGGGGGAGAGCCGAGATCTGGCGACACGGCGATTCTTCTGCCTGGAAAAGCGGCTTTCGAGAGATCCGGAGACTAAGGCAAATTATGTGCAATTCATGAAAGAATATGAGGCATTGGGACATATGAAGGAAATGCACACGTCGGAAGTAGCAAGATCACGCTATTTCATCCCACATCATTGTGTGTTAAAACCCGACAGCGCTACAACCAAATTGAGAGTTGTTTTTGATGCTTCTGCAGTCACCTCATCCGGAAAATCGCTCAACGACTTGATGCATAAAGGTCCAACCGTGCAAAGTTCGATATTCTCAATACTGCTTCGGTTTAGAATGCATAAATATGTCTTTACCGCAGATATCGAGAAAATGTATAGGCAGATCTGGATTAATCCAGAGGACCAATACTATCAAACTATAGTATGGCGCAATGATCCGTCAGAAGATCTGCGATACTATAGATTGAAAACGGTGACATATGGAACAAAAGCTGCCCCATATTTAGCCACAAAATGCCTTCAGTATGTAGCACAAAAGGGATTAAGAGACTATCCGCTAGGAGCAGCTGCACTGAAAAACGATTTTTACGTTGACGATTGTTTAACAGGCGCTGACTCCATACCAGAGGCCCTCCAGAGACAGCAGGAATTGAACCAACTGTTGCACAGTTCAGGGTTCAAACTAAGAAAATGGTGCACGAATAATGTTCATGTACTACAAGGAATCCCTAAAGAGGATATCACTTCAAATGTACAACTGGAGAATACGGCCTATTAACGACTTGGGCCTTACCTTTGTACCTAATCTATGTTTCAACTCTCATATCTCTACTATCTCTAACAAAGCCAAAGGAGTCCATGGTTTTGTCAAAAGATGGTCTAAGGAATTTACAGACCCGTATACTACAAAACTTCTGTATGTTTCTCTGGTCCGGCCTATCTTGGAATATGGTTCTTGTGTCTGGTCTCCTCACTACCAAAAATTTCAGGATATGCTCGAATCAGTACAAAAACAGTTCCTCACCTCATCTTTGCCCTCCGGGGACTCAATTGGGACCCTTCGATGCATCTTCCTTCTTATGAAAGTAGGTTGCGCTTAATTAACCTCCACTCTCTTAAATCCCGTAGAACCTGACAAGGAGTTCTCTTCCTCCATAAGCTTCTCTCTGGTGAGCTCGAATCGACTGCCCTCATCAACCTTATTAGTATTGCTGTTTCTTTCCGCCCGACTAGGCATTACTTTGCTCTTCATCTCCAACTGTCTTTCTAAATACTCGGATTATGAATCTTTACGTAGCCTTTGCCGTAACTATAACTAATTTTTCCATCTGTTTTCCTTTGATACTAGTTCTAATATGGCCAAAATTATCTTAATCAATAACTTAATTTAATTTAAATAGCTCTAATTGGGAATTGTTCGGCTACCGGCTCTTCTCTAACCTAAATTTGGCTGTTGGTGGGATCATATCGGCTGAGAAATCTGAAATATCTGAGAAATGGCATTGGCCCTTTAATTTAATTCGTTGATATGTAATTTTACCCTTACAGTTTAACTGTACATTGTTTAACTTTAAACGAAAATAAACAATAAACAATAAACAACAACAATTAATGTCGACATGACAGCATCAGCCGGGGCGCTACCTGAGTTGCCAGATGTTGAAGCTGTCGCGGAATTGCCATCTTTTCCTACACTTCCCGTAGATGTTGATGAGCTCACGGAGGATGCTCTTGAATATATGTCGGGATATATCATTAAAAAACTAAAACTACAAGAGGAGGACAAGGAAAACTCTTCATTTAGTTACGTCGACCAAGTTTCGGCAGGATATGTATTTAAAAAAACCATCAGCTGAATTTAAGGAAAAAGTATTAAAATTAGAGAAAATTTTCCTGCATACTAATTATGACAAAAAAATATCTTTAAAAAATAATGTTATCAGATTCGCTCCATCGCCGAAAGATCTTTTGGACATGGATGTATAAATGGAAATACGTTAGTGAACGAATATCTTCTTATTTAAAAACCATGAGAATCCAACGTGACACATACATGCACATTTGCCAAAACGCTTCGTTTTTTTATTGTTTAAAATTTGTTGGTTTTGCTGAAGAGGCTTAAGCCCAATCAGAAGATCTAGAGCTTTCGAAGCTTCCTTAAAGCTCGAAAAATTATCTCTTGCAATAGAGCTTTACACCTGTGTGCATCAGTTGAGTGCCAAAGTAACGATCGCCATTAATTTAAGTAAAATAAAAACAAAAAGAAAATGAAATAAAATAAAAATAAATATTTAAATTCGTCTCAAATAAAATTATTATTAAATATATTATTCTCACTTAGTTGTACATGAATCACTATCGGAAATTTTCTTTGTTTAGCATTATCCCAATATATATTTACATATAACTCACATTATACATATATATATCAAAAATGTGCTTTGTTTAATATTATCCCTATGCATATTTACATATATATCACATTATACATATATATATACATATATATGTATATATTATACATATACATATATACACTGTGCGTCATCAGGTTAGCGCCCCCCCTCTCTCTACATGTTTTTTCTAATTTTTACTTTCCCATTCCACTGTTTTTCGTAAAATTTTGTTGTTGTTGTTACAATACTCATTTATGATCTTTATGACAAGAGAAGAAAGCTTCTTAGAAGAACCGTTATATATTTTTTCGCGTTTTGCTTCATTCTCGACGAAAAAGCTTGCCCTTATTATGCGTCATCAGATTAGCGCCCCCAAATGCAATTTTAGTTATCTCGCTTAATTTGGCAATTGCAGTCACCAAATTTTTTGTGATTTTTCGTGAAATCAATATCTTTCGAAAAAAGTACACTATGGGTAAAGGAACAGTTTTATCATTGGTTGAAAAATCAAAGATTGAGGCATACTTTGAATCTGGACTATCCTACCATAAAATTGCTGAAAAGACGGGAAGACACAGAAAAACAATTGCCAATTATCTTAAAAATAAGGAAAGCTATGGAAAAAACTACAAAGGTGGCAATAATCAAGTGATTACACAAGCAGATAGAAGAGCAATACTTCGAGAAGCTTCCAATTCGCACGAATCGACCACCAAAATCAAGGAAAAAACTGGTGTTAAGGCAAGCTTATCAACTGTCCAACGAGTAATAAGGAAAGCTGATCATCTAAAGAGACTGAAATTAAAAAAAAAACCACCACTCAATATGCTGAGAAAAGAAATGCGCCTAAATTTTGCACAAGTGCACATGACGTGGTCTACCCAATGGCGATATGTTGTCTTTTCAGATGAAAAAAAATTTAATTTGGAAGGACCTGATGGCTACAATTATTATTTCCATGACCTACGTAAAGAAGAACATCACTTGGACCGGTTGCACAGCCGGGTGGGGGGGGTTATGGTGTGGGGAGCAATATCGTACTACGGCACTTGCGAGCTTCAATTTTTGACATCGCGCATGAACGCACAGGACTACAACACCGTGTTGAAAACGGCTTTTCCGCATTTTCAAAACGTTTTTCAAAACCTACAGTGGACTTTCCAGCATGATAATGCGCCAATTCACACCGCCCG
Source organism: Drosophila algonquin (assembly GCA_035041765.1). Lineage (NCBI taxonomy): Eukaryota > Metazoa > Arthropoda > Insecta > Diptera > Drosophilidae > Drosophila > Drosophila algonquin. The sequence goes on along the minus strand of JAWNKY010000209.1, from coordinate 2,437,223 downwards.
ATCCGTGAAGTCATGGATTCAGGGCCAAAAAGTTGATCTCATGGAGTGGCCACCATACTCACCCGACCTTAACATCATTGAAAACGTCTGGGGATGGTTGGTCAGGAAAGTGTATGAGTCCGGAAAGCAGTATACTACAAAGACAGAGTTGATCGAAGGTATTAAAGACGCTTGGTCAACCATATCATTGAATTTTATCGAACAACTGTATAATTCAATTCCCAATCGAATTTTCGAAGTAATTTCAAACAAAGGCGGGACTACGCACTACTAATATTACTTAAAAATTATAGAAATTTTATGTACAGGTGTCATAAACTAATATTATCGGTCATCAACTTAATTAAATTGAATTTAACGCGGGGGGCGCTAACCTGATGACCAAATTTTTGTTACATTTTTTTTGTACCTTTCTCAAAAACATTCATTAAAAAAAATTCCTTATTGCTACAATTGCCATTGTTGTTTTATTTTAAAAGGAAATGATTGTAGCACAATATAAAAAAATCTTAAAGCTGGAACTCTGATGGTTTCGATTTAATTGAACATTGTCAGTGAGCTTAAAGGGGGGCGCTAACCTGATGACGCGCAGTGTATATATAGTGACATATCCATAGCCCATGCTACGCATACCCTCTATCTATGTCTGTTACCCTACACCCACATACTATAAACAAACCAACACCCTCAGCTCAGAATCCCATAAACAATCCCACGCTCGAAGTGGACCACTTGTAGCCGATAGCCGGCAATGTATACAAACAAGCTAAGCCAGGAGCTGAACATTCAAGAATAGATGCCGCATTACAGTTTTAAGTAAAAATAAATCTTTTTAAAAACTCAAAACTGTGTGTCGCATATTTAACTGGCGCAGTCGGTAGGATCTCAAGTTACAAGTGCAAAATTTTTTTTAAGACGATCAGCTTGCGTAGTGAAAATTACAGTCGCGTAATAACCTACAGTGATTTGAGAAAAAATTAAACGCCGCTTACTAAAGAGATCCGCCAAGAATCTACACACGATTCGAACACAATTAATATTAGTAAAAACCACATCGAACTCCTCACACAAATAAAACAAAAAAAAATAAATCATCATGCCGCTAACAGAAGTGCATTTAAACCAAGCCCTGAAGTCAATCAGGCAAATTCCCCCTTACGATGGATGCCAGGAACGCCTGAGTTCATTCATCAGCAGAATAGAGTACATATCTGGATTGTACCCAACCGATGACATCCGGCAACAGAGCATCATGTATGGAGCCACTGAGGGTCAACTGTGCGGACGAGCACAACATCTTTCACAAAGTCCTCAACCCAACACCTGGACAGACCTGAAGGAAGCCCTAATAAGCAAATTTAAAAACCACACCCCTTACGAGACGCTTTTACAACAGCTTCACGAAACAAAATTCAACGGAAGTATTCGTAAGTTTATCGAAGAATTAGAAATTAAATCAAATGTCATAATAAGTAAATTAAATCTGGAGACTAGCCCGGAAAACACAATAATATTTAAAAATGCACTTGCAAATGCAACAAGACATACCATAGAAGATGCATTACCAAATAAATTATTTATTATTCTTGCCAAGAAAAATATTTCCACCATAGCCGAACTCGAAAAATCAGCTCAAGAGCTAGGAATATATGAAAATTTCATAACCGAAAATAAAAATCATGAAAACCCAAAGAATTCAAATAATAATCGTAGGAATGTTGGATCTTACTACCCTCGTTATAGCTGGATTGACTCTAACAATCCAAACCCAAATACCTTCAGAAATAACTATGGATCGAATAGAAATAATTCAGGAAATAATGCCACAAATAATGACAGAATTGACTTCGAAGTAGATACCCGCTATAAAAATGCACCTTTAGTTAAAACCAAAACAACTAATCCGTTCAAGAGAACAGGGGAAATTAGGCAGGTAGATGAGAAACACTTTGAAGAAACAAATAGAGGGAGAAAAATTACCCATTATAAAACAAAGTTAAAAAAGAAAGAAGAAAACTAACAAAAGTAAATATAATAATTGCCGTGTACCCGAAGAGAGTAGCATGATTAAGATTGCAATCTTATTAATGTTCACCGTCCTTCAATCTACAGGACAGAATTTAGAGATAGATCCCATTAATTCAAGGAATGGATATCTCTTATTCAAAACAGACACTATTAATTTAGCTAGTAATTACGAGTATCATTACTTAACCATTAACATAACACAAACAGACGAAACATATCAGAATTTACTGGATCAGGCCAACCAATTTAATAAGGAGATTCAAGTACAATATCTAGTTGAGAAATTACAACGCGAATACAATGGCATAAAAATAGCTAAAAGAAATAAAAGAGGCCTCATAAATGCGGTAGGCACAATTTACAAATACCTGTTTGGAACTTTAGATCAGGACGACAAAGTAGAGTTAGAAGCCAAAATAGACAATTTGGCCAGCCATAGCGTTCAAGCCAATGAATTGAACCTAATAATTCAAGCTGTAAATTCTGGTATCGAAGTAGTAAATAAGTTAAATAAGGAAAATGATAATAGTAAACGTTTAGAAATCCTATTATTCAATCTGCAACATTTCACAGAATACATAGAAGACATCGAATTAGGTATGCAACTAACCAGATTAGGGATATTCAATCCGAAATTATTAAAGCAAGATTACCTGAAGCACATCGATTCCGAAAAACTATTAAATATCAAAACTTCTACGTGGTTAAAATCAGACACGAACGAAATATTAATAATTTCCAACATTCCGCGAGAAATTAAAAATATTCCTATATTAAAAATTGTTCCATACCCCGATCAGGATAATAATATTCTGACAGACCTAACACAAAACAACTATTATGTTCTAGAAAACGAAGTATTTGAAAAAGATTCAAAATGTAAAGTAAACGATCAATGTACATATATCAGGTATAATAAAGCAAACTACCACCAAATGTCCATACATTAAAACACAACAAAACTTTCAAATACGTTTCGTAGAACCCAATATAAGGTGTGCGAAATAATTGAACTTACAAACATAAAAAACTTAAATAAAACCATAATTTTCATGATTTATTTTTTTCAAATTTTTGCTTAAAGTTAACAAAATAACTTACTTACTATTAACGTGGAAACTACCAAAAACTATATTAAATCAAGATTGTTTAAAACAGGAAATAGAAGGCAATGCATTAATAAAAATACACAATTGCACAGTACAATTAAACGAGTTCTTGATATCCAACTCAATACCAGAGGGTGCACAAAGTGTGTATATCAGTAATAATGTAACTAAAATCAAACCTTTGTCATATTTGCAGACCAAAGAAATCATTTTAGAAAACACACAATTTAATAATGTACTACATATAAGTTCAATGCTTCTGTTTATATTAATAATAATAGGAGTATTAAGCCACAAATTGTATAATCTAAGCAAAAGTAAGAAACTTAAACCCGAATTACATATAGAAACATCATTAAATGAAGATGGAGAATCTCCGACACGCATAGCCTTAGATGCACCAGAATTATATCCAAGGATAATCGCCTGAGGACAGGCTTAATCTTAACGTCGGGGGAGTGACATATCTATAGTCCATGCTACGCATACCCTTATCTATGTCCGCTACCTACTCCCACATATGTCCCACATATGTTCGCTACCTACACCCACATACCATAAACAACCTGACACCCTCAGACTAGAATCCCATAAACAATCCCACGCTCGAAGTGGACCACTTGTAGCCGAAAGCCGGCAATGTAATCCAATACTCTAAGCTAGGAGTAGACCGCCGCACTAGAGTCGCGCCACCCTTAATCGATTCCTAAGAATCACGCCATCCTAGCTCACCAATTAGAATCGGTCATAAAACCGAAGAGGCTCCCTCAAGTAATGCAACACCGGCGCAGCGGAAGCCTTTCATCAAACGCCGCCTTTCCCACATATCGATCCCACATATCGATCTAGGCACGTACGCCAGCATCGGAGCCGAAGCCGAAGCCAACGCCTCCGAATCCCAACACGAGCAGCGTAATATAAATAGTCTACATCTAAGTAGGGACCTCAGTTCAGTTCTGTTCAAGACAAAAGTCAATCTAGACACCGTCGGAGAACTCGCTCATAGTTAATCCGTTCAAGACACCAGACTTAAGTCATCGTCGGGGATATAACTAAATAAATGTACATTACAGTTTTAAGTAAAAATAAATCTTTTTAAAAACTCAAAACTGTGTGTCGCATATTTAACTATATGTACATATGTTAATATGTATGAAAATAAGCAGATGATAGACAAAATAGACATATATAATTAGACAGCGGCTCAGAGAGAGTGCAGCATACAATGCATATAGCAACAACAAATCAGCTGAGCATAAGAACGAGTCCGGCTAGAAAGAATGCACAAAAATTGCAAAATTGAAATTGCAATTGGAATTAACTGCACACAAGCACGATAAAAGAATAAACACGGATGGTAATTTAGTTGCACGATCAGTTTAAAACACAGTAAGCAATAATACAACACAATTACTTTCCTTTGGGCAAAAAAATAAAATTTGTGTATACAGAGCGAAGTGAAAGACGACTGTTATTAACGATAGTTGATATCGATGTCTAATATATATATAGTAAAATATGCGACACTCAGTTTTATGTTTTTAAAAAGATTTTATTTAACACTTAAACTGTAATGTACATTGGTTTAGTTATTTTCCCCGACGGCGACTAAGGTCTGATGTCTTAAACGGAATGAACTTAGATGAATTCTCTGACGGTGTCTAGGTTGACGTTTGTCTTGAACAGAACTGAAGTCCCTACTTAGATGTAGACTATTTATATTACGATGCTCGGATTGGGACTCGGAGGCGTTGGCTTCGGCTTCGGCTCCGATGGTGGTGTACGTGCCCCGATCGATATGTGGGAAGAGCGGGTGCATGTGCCTAGATCGATATGTGGGAAAGGGCGGCTTTTGATGAAAGGCTTCCGCTGCGTATGATCGGTGTTGCATTACTTGAGGGTTTTTATGGGGGGTGGTTTTATGACCGATTCTGATTGGTGAGCTAGGATGGCGTGATTCTTAGGAATCGATTAGTAATTGATCTCTGGAGGGTGGCGTGATTCCAGTGCGGCATCTATTCTTTTATGTTCAGCTCCTGGCTTAGGGTGTTTGTTTACATTGCCGGCTATCGGCTACAAGTGGTCCACTTCGAGCGTGGGATTGTTTATGGGATTCTGAGCTGAGGGTGTGTCACAATTCTGTGACAACTCGGCTCACTCTAGCTGAGCGGGTTTTGGTCATATCGGTGCGCGCGTTGTCGATCTGATTAAGACCCGCTGCGGTCTCAACTGGACTTGGGATTGCAAGGCAGTTGAAGCCGATATGCGAACATTTATGAGACAGACTCATAACGAATTCGCTGCTGTCCACTCTGAATTCCGGAAATTGCAGGATAAGTTTTCCTCAATGGAAGCTCATTTTAAAAGTCTTAAAATTATAAATGAGTCTCCAAAGAGAAGAAAGGTTACACCTAGCCTGCCCAGTGTTAACAGTTCCAATTTTCTTGCAGCTAAAGACTCTGACGCTCCTCCAATCAGTTCGCCAGCCTTGATCGACTTTGGCGCCAAGGAAATCGATGTACATGCATCTACATCGAAGAGGACGGCTGGCTCTTCAGATGTTGGCTGTTCACCTGTGCCCGTGTCTGCCAAGGATGTCCAACTGGACAGTTATGATCATCCCGTGCCTGTGATTGCCCAGGTTGTCCAACCGGACAGTAATGATCAGCCAGTTGTCGGCATCACTGTGCCCCCTAAGAAAGTCGATACTGCTGACAGCATGGACGTTAAAGTGGTTCCTTCCACACCGACTCGCACTGGCTCCTCAGCCAGCGCTATCCCATCCGGACGTGCTCCTCGGGTAGAACCCGCCTCTGCCTCACCCATCATCCATGTGACCCCTCTTGACCGATCTACTCTATTCGCTGTCGCTCCTCTAAAATCTATTTTCGTCTCACGTCTAATGGAATCGGCTACGGATGCAATGGTTCGAGAGTACATTTTCTCTAAACTAAACATCAATAGCTCCTCTGGCATAGTAGTAACTAAATTTTCTTTTAAAGAAAAACGTAGTATTTCCTCCTTCAAAATTCTTGTCCCGGAGAAGTTTGTGAAGTCTGTGTTGGAACCCTCTTTCTGGCCCGAGCACACTATATGTCACATTTGCAATAGTCGAGCTCGATCTTCGCAACCCGCTCCTCGGGTAGGAATCCTTCCAACTCCATGTACTGATTTGCCATCTACTTCAAAAAACTGAATTCTTCCCCACCTCTAAAGATAACTTATCAGAATGTACGTGGCCTGTGCAGTAAGCTCACCAAATTACATGCTGATAGTGCAACTTCGTCAATCATAATCTACTTATTCATAAACTGTCTCTCTAAGGTTTCCGACTAAGCTTCTATATTGGACTAATTCTTACCTTTGTAACCGTTCTCAACGTGTCTGCTTTAACTCCTCTATCTCTCAACCTGTTATCGTCTCATCGGGGGTTCCTCAAGGTAGCCATCTGGGTTCCTTGCTATTTAATCTATTTATTAACAATCTTCCTCAAATGTTATCTCATTCCCGCGTCTTAATTTATGCTGATGATGTAAAGCTATGTTTTTCCTACAGTGACCCCTATCCTTCAGTCCCCGCTATCTCTGCAATCAGATCTTGATGCCCTTAACAACTGGTGCCTAATCAACACTCTACCTCTTAACATTTCTAAATGCAATATAATGACTTTTCATTGCAATAAGCCATACCTTTTCGATTACTCTATCAAAAACATTATTCTTCAACGCCTCTTCAAAGTTGGGCATTACCTTTGTACCTAATCTATGTTTCAACTCTCATATCTCTACTATCTCTAACAAAGCCAAAGGAGTCCTTGGTTTTGTCAAAACATGGTCTAAGGAATTTACAGACCCGTATACAACAAAACTTCTGTATGTTTCTCTTGTCCGTCTTATCTTGGAATATGGTTCTTGTGTCTGGTCTCCTCACTACCAAAAATTGCAGGATATGCTCGAATCAGTACAAAAACAGTTCCTCATCTTTGCCCTCCGGGGACTCAATTGGGACCCTTCGATCCATCTTCCTTCTTATGAAAGTAGGTTGCGCTTAATTAACCTCCACTCTCTTAAATCCCGTAGAACCTGCCAAGGAGTTCTTTTCCTCCATAAGCTTCTCTCAGGTGAGGTCAAATCGACTGCCCTCATCAACCTTATTAGTATTGCTGTTCCTTTCCGCCCGACTAGGCATTACTTCCTCTTCCTAACTAAGCAATTGTTACCCACCAAAACTGTATGTAAGCCCTGCATATTTTCCAATAAAATCAGTACGAAAGAAAACTCTGACGTATTCACATCTCCGAAGCCCAATTTGTTCAAGTACCGATTGCGGCGACACTTTGTTACTGGTACATGAACCGGTGGCATACACATTCTCATTTTCAGCATACGATTGTCAAATTGACGATCACAAGAATCAAGTGAATCTACATCAACAGATTCGTTTGATTCGTTCATTTGACGACCCCCGACTTTTGGACTAAATCAGTAGACCATTAATTTGGTTACTTCCGATTTAAAAACTTGGATTCATTTGGCGAATCCTAGAGAATTGGTCAACTTGGCGATCAATTCACATACAAAGAACATCTTGGATCTACCTAAACCGATATAGTCAACTTGGCGACTAAGGTTGGATTCAGCATTGCCACAATTATTTATCAAAGTACTTTGACCATCATCTTGGTTGTGAGTAGAGGCACAGCCTGTCATTGTGACAAACAAATTACCTCCATCGGGTCTTAGTACGAAAATAAATAAAAAATGGCAACAACAAGCATCAATGTTGTTCTGGACAAGCAATTGGCCACAGGCGAAGAGATCCAGAGCATTATAAGAAATTATAAGAAGGATCCTTCTGAGAGGAAACAAAAACCAGAGTATTTTACAACTCGGCTGGACAGATTAGAAAGTCTTTGGAAAATGTTTTCACAGGAGGAAACAAATATCCAGAATATAATCCAGGGCTCAAAAATTGAGCATAATTACTTTACCAATAAATATTTTAAACAAATAAAAGATTTGGTTGTAAAATACAAGGATGAGTTTACAAATTTATTATCGTCCATCGAAAAACAGATGGATACAGGTTCCATAACTTCTATGGAGGATGAGCACGACATAATGCCTATGATTCGAGAACAAAAGGCATTGCTCGATAGTCTTCAAAGAATAATGAATAAAATGACAAATGAGAATAGAAAAGATTTCAAACCAATAATAACCAAATATTGGGATGAGATTAGATCGATTCACGTCCAAATTCATAGAAGATGTACTAGCCCTGAGAGCGTGGGGTATAATAGTACAATGTACATAGCAGCTGAAGATGCAGTCTTGTCGGTTCAGACATTGACGATACCTGACGCTGTTCAGCATGCGTTTTTAAGAAAATGATTCATGAAGCGCATGTACCCATCATTCAGAAGATGTGGTACTTAAAAACCAATGTGACGGGAGAAGCGGAAAATTTAATACGCCATCTTTCGTTAACAGCGGGAAATTATGAAACAGCAGAAACAAACAGAACATGCTACAAGAGCGTTTTAGCAACAAATGAGTGCTAAGCAACGCATTGATTCAACGAATGTTGGATCACCCAAGCACGTCTAATGATGCGAAATCGATTAAAGCATTACATGACAATGTGAAAGAAACGCTAGCCGCGTTGAACAATATAAATATTGAAACAAATAAATGGGATACGATTCTTTTATGTTTGTTACCAAAAAAATTAGATCGTCAGACCCACACACTTTATGAGCAATCAATTCAAAATACAAAGGAATTACAGCCTTTGAGCGAGTTCATGCAATTCCTCGAGCAAAGGTTCCTTACTTTAGAAGCGATAGGATGGGAAAAACCTAAGAAACCCATTACTTGCGCATCAGCATGAGCTGAAAATAATTACATTTGTTATTTTTGCGAAAAACCTAATCACGCAATTTACAAATGCACCCAGTTTCAAAAGAAAACGGCTGCGGAAAGATTAAATTGGGTTCAAAAGAACCAACTATGTGTGAAATGTTTCAAACGCGACCACACAGCTAAGAATTGCCAGAGAAGAGATTGTTTGAAGTGTAATAAAGGTCATAACACCCTTCTGCATTTAGAACCCAAGCCTGACGCTAAAACTGCAGCGTCGGCAAATAGCGTACATAACAGTTATGTACTATTAGCTACTGCTCGAGTAATCATAAAAGGCAATAATGGATAAACGTTTGATTCTGGCTCTCAAGTCAATGTGATTTCGGAAAGAGCATTGCAAATGTTAGATCTAAAAATTACCAAATCAGATCTACAAATAAATGGAATTGGTGGACGAACACAAACTTCAAAAGCAAGAGTCAATGTGACACTAAAATCATAGGACAACCATTTTCAATCGAGATTGGAGGCAATCGTACTGCCACACATAGTCGCAGATCAACCGACACACTCAATTGATACGTCCCGTTGGAAGCCACCAAGGAATATTACATTAGCGGACCCAAATTTCGACAAAATGGGAAATAGACATTCTGTTGGGAGCAGAACACTATTTTGAGATCATGCAAAACAGGCATGTATCCATTGGAGTCGGATTGCCCAGATTGCAGAAAACCAAATTAGGTTGGATTGTGGCTGAAAAATTAAGGGATTCAGCTAAAACTGCAATCACATGTGCTGTGATGACGGAAGAAGAGAAAGTTGATCAACAAATCGGCAAGTTTTGGGAATTGGACTCATTCCCAAATAACACACCATGTTTCTCACCATTAGAGAAACGATGTGAGCAGCATTTCAACCAGAACATACAGATGGCAGCAGACAAAAAACTCATCGTCCGACTGCCATTTTTGGAGGATGCTTCATCCCTGGGGGAGAGCCGAGATCTGGCGACACGGCGATTCTTCTGCCTGGAAAAGCGGCTTTCGCGAGATCCGGATACCAAGGCAAATTATGTGCAATTCATGCAAGAATATGAGGCACTGGGGCATATGAAGGAAATGCATACGTCGGAAATAGCAAGATCACGTTATTTCATTCCACATCATTGTGTATTAAAACCCGACAGCGCTACAACCAAATTGAGAGTTGTTTTTGATGCTTCTGCAGTCACCTCATCCGGAAAATCGCTCAACGACTTGATGCATAAAGGTCCAACCGTGCAAAGTTCGATATTCTCAATACTGCTTCGGTTTAGAATGCAAAAATGTATAGGCAGATCTGGATTAATCCAGAGGACCAATATTATCAAACTATAGTATGGCGCAATGATCCGTCAGAAGATCTGCGATACTATAGATTAAAAACGGTGACATATGGATCAAAAGCGGACCCATATTTAGCCACAAAATGCCTTCAGTATATAGCACAGAACAGCTCCATTAATGAGAATTGGTTTCTGTTTAATTAAAGTGAGCAACATGAGCAGCGGGATCTGAATTTATCTGCAGATATATTCAGATCTGCCATTGCAAAACAAATATAAAATTTTAAAACTATATTTGATTCATTTTATTTATTTGCATTCTTCTCGCAAAGGAATCAGAGCATTTCTAACTGAAAATTTTACAAATTCTATTGAAAAACCACCTGGCTCCTTGCCATTTTCTGGAGATTCAATTTTTTCGATTTTTTCGTTGTGAATGCCAATTTTTCAGAGTTGTATTTGAAAATCATCGGCTAAATATCGCATAGAAACGTGCGGTTTGGGAACATTCAAAATAGTGGCTCAGGTTTTGCGTTCGTGTTGAAACGTGGTGGCATAGAAGGAAATGAAATGGATTGTCTTTTTGATTCTGGTGATCAGATCATTTGGTAAATGATGAGAATCTGTTCAAAGAGATAACTGTCCTGGAATCATGTATAAAGATTGCCATAGCGAAGTGTGGTGAATTTATATATGCAACCAAGAAAGGCACAGGACTATATATTGATAATGTTCCCACTGTAAAATTTACAATTACTAAAATTGCGTACGCATAAAATGCAAATAAAATGAATAATTATAGTATGAGGCATAAGCGATTGAGGCACATTAGCAAAGAAAAATTCTTAGAAATTACAACAAAGAACATTTTGAAGATATAGTCTTAAAAATATACAACTAAGCGAGGAGTTATGTGAGACTTGGGTAAAAGGAAAACAAGCTCGACTTAGTTTTCAAAAATTCAAAAACAAAGATCATATTAATAGGCCTTTATTTGTTGTACACTCAGATGTCTGTGGTCCGATATCACCCTCAACTTTAGATCATAAGAATTACTATGCTGTTTTCATAGATCAATATACCCATACTGTGTTACATGATGTTTTTGATACTCTAGAGTCCGTATTTCCCCCGCACACGACCGTCTCGTTTCAAAGCTACATAGAACTTCCATCCCGATCTACATTTTGGCACGCACGTGCTAAGCTGGCAAACGATCTCTGCCGGTAGCCTTATGCCGCTTTGCCGCTGTCGCGTGAGAGTGATTTGCTCTCTTTTCCGCTCGTCTTTGCGTGCGTGGGCGTTAAGGCGTGAGCAGCGATCGGAGATCGGTTGTTGGTTTCCTCTGTGGCCGGCGCTGCTCTCTTTCTCTGCCGCTGTTGCTTGTGTGGCTCTGTAGCTCTCTGCTGCTTGTAGCCGGCCGAGCTTTTTCTCGGCTTTGCGTTGGTGTTGCTGGCCTCTCTCTCTCGACCCTATTGCTGTTGCTGTTCTTGCTCGGGGCTCTGCCGCTGCCGTCGGTGCGTGGGCGATAGAACGATCGTCGGTTGGTTCTCTTTCGCTGCCGTCCATGCATTGGCATAGTAGGATGGTGTCGATCGATTCGCATTTTCTCTCGCTATCTGCCGTGCCATGCCGCTGCCACCTTTCTACCCTGCTCTGCTCTATCGTTCTTTGCCAGAGATGCTCCATCCCCTAAATCTCGTGATCTAATATCGTAAATATCAACTCAACGATGTAATTGCCTTAAAGCGATCACAGTAGGGCACTTTACTTTTTATACCCGGTACTCGAAGAGTATAGGGGTATATTAGATTTGTGGGGATAACGGTTGTGTGTAACGCCCAGAAGGAAGCGTTTCCGACCCCATAAAGTATATATATTCTTGATCAGCATCAATAGCCGAGTCGATATAGCCATGTCTGTCTGTCCGTCCGTCTGTTCGTCCGTCTTCATTTGCGCCTATATCTCATAGACTATTAAAGCTAGAGTAACCAAGTTTTGTATTCGGTCTCCTGTGTTATCAAACTACTCAAAGTGTATTTCAAAATTTCACCCCGCCCCTTTCCGCCCCCACAAAGGACGAAAGTCTGTAGAACACACAATTTTGAAGATACAAGAAAACTAAAAACGCAGAATCAATCAAATCAAATCATTGCCCATTGTTTTAATTTGTCCCTTTTGTGAACATATAAGAAATTGCATAAATCGCAAGCTCATATACATATGTATGTACATATGTGTATACTGACTGAGTACCGGGTATAAGGTAGAGCCGCGGCCTTTGCCGCGGCTCACAACGTTCCCCCTCGTTTCTTTTTACCAACATGTTCTGACTGAGAACCGGTTATAAAGTAGAGCCGCGGCCTTTGCCACGGATCACAACGTTCCCCCTCGTTTTTAATAATGGCTTTAATGCACTTCTGTCTGTCTGCCCGTTCATCTGTCCATCTTAATGCGCACCTAGATCTCAGAGACACCTAGATCTATCAGATTGCCGGACGTTACACTGGCACTCTCGCGCTCTCACATCTGTTTGTGGCTGTTTTGTAATCCCTATTCGAGAATATTAGGGGGGCTTAAATTAGTTCAAATTTTATTTCCAGGGGTGTTCGAGTAGCGCTACTCTATCGTCGTCGTTATCGTCCAGGAATCATCGAGTGCTATGTGGGGCGGCGTTGATTCCTAAAAACAACAAAAAACTTTGGTGTGATTTCCATTTCCGAATGCCAAAGTTAAGCATGTATTTATCCAAGTTAACCAGGTAAGAGCCCAATTACGTGATAGCCTGCAATTAGCCAGATTAGCCTATAGACCATTTAATTAAATATATATTCAAGTAATTGCTTAGTTTTTATTATGTGCAGACTACTTCAGCATGCTGCACACATCTACATATTTCGAACTTAGCTGTTTCTGGCAACGTGATCTCTCTCAAAGCGTTGCAATATGCTATCCATGTTGGTAACAAGCTGTTCGAGAACTTCTTCAATAAGACTTACGCGATTGCTAAGACTAGGAGGAATCAAAAAAAGAAGGCTGTAAATTATAACCTAAACAATATTTAAGGGTTCTTACCGAAACAGCTCCTTGTTTTGAACATCAGTAGGAATATTTTCAAAATACCGTGCCCTGAAATAGATATTCAGCTTAAATTATTTACTTCTAAGTTTAGTCTAGTAAATTTACTCTTCTGTGGTTATGCTCCTCCTCAGCACATTAGTCTGCCTTAATTCTGTGGCTGCACCCTGATCAACAGATTCAGCAGATTTGGGGCGACCTGGTAGACCACGACGCTTACGGCAACAGTGAGTTATCCAGTAGTGGGCACGAACCAGATTCTTATAAACATATGAGGCCAATTGACTGTGTCCCTGAGTGATTTCAGTCTTCACAGTGTTATACGTTTGCATGATGATGGCTAAAAACATGTTCTTGTGGAAAACAACAATTAAAACATATAAAACATTATTAATTCTCAAACTTGCCAACAGGATGAAGAACACAAGCACAATATAGGTGAGAAAGTAGACAGGCCCCAGCACTCGATTGGACTGCTCAATAAGATGGTACTGAAAGTCACCAAGGATCATGCGGATCATTGTTAATACTGAGGTCACAAAATTACGAAAATTGGGATGCTTATCGCCGAAAAGCAGAAGACCCAGTTGAGCATAGGCCAAAAAAACGATGAAGAACAGAATACTGAATCCAGTCAAATCTCTAGAGCACTAAACATATTCAAAAAAAAACAATTACAGTTGATATATGTATCTAGTCCATTCTGAATAAACAATTCTGACATACCCTTCTTAGTGTCGTTGTGAACTGAATGAGTGTCTTATTGAAACTGATAAACTTGAATATTTTTATCCATACCAAAAATGCTAAAATAGCCATCATATCCACATAGACCATATTCGATAAGCATATAAAATCAATACTTTGATAGCTCTTTTGCGCGTAGGCGTTGTATGTCATTGATTTCATTTTGAGGGTGTGCCAAATGTTATAGACCAAGGCCAGGTAAGAAAACTGGGTATAAGAAAAGTAGATCGGGAATATAAAAGTACTGAAAACAATAATTACCACTAATACAATACAATCAAGAATGTTTACTAATGAATTGAAGTATATTTTACATCCCGTCTTGCATATTTCATTGATCTCCCAAATGGTGTAGTAAAATATCATTATATACCAGAATATGAAGACTACAGTCATGGTCAGACTGATATCAGTGAAAAAAGAATACTGTTTGAGTGTTTGCAGGTGTGTCTGCGGTATGACACCGCCCGTGGGAGGGATTTCAGCAATTAGTCTGGACGGAAAAATAACTTTAAATTAGCTTTAATTTAAGTCGAGGCAAAACCCTACTTGACGCTCTGAAAGATGTCTTTTTTATCGTTGAAGAGATTGAACTCCACTAAACACAGCCTTGAACCCCGATCCAGCCAATTAGCACTTTTCAGTTTATGTATGCTCTGCAGATTCTCATCCTTGTCATAGGTCAGATCAACAGTATACCCACCAGAGAAATAGAAGGCAAGTAAAGTAAAGAATGGAGTGGCGCCCAGTTCGCTCATCGTTCGGTATCGGGTGCCTTTATACAACTCTGTGATCTCTTCGTTCTCGATAGAATATTCGGCATAGCAGGTGTTGAAGTTCCCAGGGAAGCTATCGTCCACATAGCAACTGTTGTTGCTAACGCGAATCTGCCGTAGGCGTGGTGGACCAAGCAGCAGGTTCTCGTGCAGGAATAGGCGATCCTGGAGATGGGTGGTAAAATTTAGGTGGCTCTCAGCCCAAGGGACAGCTCGAGCAGTACTGCTTTGGGCATTACGACTTTTTTTGGTGTCGCCGATTTGCTCGCTCAGGTCCAGATCATCAAGATTTTCGTCCCCGATGATACTATTTAACCCGTCGTAGGGTGGTCCTGGTCCAGTTTCTCTTTTTCTCCTAGGTGATTTATCATTGTTTTTAATATTCCCATTCTCCATATTCAGGATATTTTCTCTTGATTTTAATGAGTTCCGATCGGCTTTAGCTTCGTTAACCGATTGGGATTGTGAGTTTGTTGAACTCGCTTTGGTCATATCTCCGTGCAATGTATTAATAAAGTTGTATACCAAATAGTCCCACCAGTCTGGGACAGTCAGAATCTTCTCAAAGCAGACCGTCACTGATGGGGCCACGGTCAGATGGCGTGTAGAAAATAGTTTCATCATCGTATCGTTAAAGTAGAACATATGGGGGTGACGCACAGACAAAGTTACTGGAAGAAAAATACATTTCATCTCAATCAGAGGTGCCACAGAAATCTATTCCGAGCAAGTTCAAAATCGAATTGTCACCCCACAGGGGTAGTCGAATGGGGTTTGATTATGTCACATTATATTTTGGTAAAAATTCAACCTTAAAACTCCAAAAAAAAAGGACCATGTTAGTTCCTGCACATAAATTATTGATAAATCCTGATTCATCATCGATTTTTGTTTGTTTGATTTTTTTTTTTTTTGGGGGACATAGACCAAAGAAAATAAAAATTGTACTCAGTCAGTATTTATGTGCACCTATTTATATAATTTATTGAATATATTTTCTATGTCGTTTGTTGTGTCACTGTTCGCCACAAGGAACAAACACTCCACAACCAAATTACCAATCCCAACCAACTTCAATTTAGACTCTAACAACTAATCTCCCACTTATGGGGGTACAGCCATATTAATTCACAATTCTATCCAATCCAAACCTATTACCCAACAAACGACTTTGACGCTACTGCTATTGATGTAGATTCTATTAAAAAACTTAACATTATCTCTGCATACATACGACCAAACAAAGATTTTTCAGAATCTAACCTACTCAACGATATAGACTCAAAATATATTAATTTTTGGGAACTTTAACAACTGGGGGACGCTATGGGGCCCTGCAAAAAATAACCACAGAGGTAACATACTTACAAAATTCATAAATGAATCCACCTTTATTATTTTAAACGACAAAACTCCTACTCATTTCTCCCCATAACACATTCACCCACATTGACGTCTCCTTCTGTTCACCTAATCTATATCCATTTTAAATGGGTAACAATTTTAAACGATCCCTATTCTTATCAGTTTATTTCATAAATGTACAGCAGACATCCAAACCAAAACCTCGTTTCAAAATCAATAAAAATGTCCCATGGTGGACTAAGAAACTACACGACCTCAATATCGAAAAAAAACGAGCTGATAATAAATTAAAAAAATGCATTACCAACGCCAACATCATCCGCTTCCGTAAGACTGAAGCTATGTTCAAAAGGGAACTCAAACTGACCATAAAAGACTCTTCATCAGAATTTACCTCTGAAATTTACCAACATCAAAACACTTTGTGGCCTTCACAAAAAAAAAAAAGAAATTCATATAATTAACTCTCCTGATTCATTTTTACCGATTTCTAACCTAAGCAATAAAATTACACAAATTTTTAGCAAACTTTCTTCCAGGAAAAATACAGCGAAGCGGCTAAGACGCGTCCTGTCAACAACCCAGTCGGACAGGACATTGCCTCGTAGATCGAATCACTCGACGGCGAACTGGAGCCGGCCCAAGAAAGCTTCTTGCTTGATATGGAGCTGATGCTCGACTTCAAGGTTATGTGTCGTGGGGAGATAGCCGAGGGCTTGGTTAGTGGGAGATAAGGTCTGTGGAGTAGCAACGAAGGAGTACAACCCTTTTTTATGTCAAAACGATGATAAAATCCGTTCCTGCATTCTTTTTAAATTCGAAAATGTTGGCATGCGTTTGTAATGTGATGATTCCTTAATAACCAGATAGAATTTAAATCATTTTAGAACATTTTTACGGAATTCCCTTAATATTTTGCGTGCTTTCGAATTCAGCTGATTGAGTGTTACTTTGAAGAAGGCGGGAATCATTTAGGTACTTGCAGCTTGAATATTAACTCGATCGCAAATATTAGGTGAAAGGTTAAATATGGCAAAAACCAGTAATTGTTAATACATGTTTCGTGTATATTTTGAGGTTAGTGCTAACAAACAGAACACATATTCTGTGGAATATTACTTTTGTGTAGCACATCGAATCAGCAATGTTCAAGTTGAATTGTATTAACAAATTAATATAGAATCAAGTGGTAATAATGTGTTTTTTCCCGATTTTGTTAGTTTTCGAAATAATGGTGCAGGTGAGTTTTTCCTGAGTTTTTAAAGTCAAAATTTCGGGAAAAAATATCGCAAAAATTATCAAATTTGAATTTGAAAGCTTAATATCTTATGCTGCAGCTACAAAGTGGCTGGAACAGATTTATAGTTGCATTTTGTCAGCTCTTCAGAACCGCAAAGTTCAATATTACCAGTTATAAGAGGCTTAAGGTTTTTCACAAATGGAAGCACTATCTCTGGGAAAATATGTAAAATTTTAAAAAATTCTTAAAAAAAAAAAAATAATTATTTAAAAAAGTTTAAATCACCAAATCTATCAGAAAGTCGTTTTGGGCCACAGCAGAAATAAAAAGTTGTATTTTGTTGAGCAGTCTTATTAGAGTATGAAGAAAAAATTCAACTGTATCAAAAATGGCCTCGATCCGTCGTATTTAATTACAGTATGGCTTTCATTTTGGCAGAATTGTATATTGAACTCACCCAGCGATGTAAGGACAAGGAAGATGATGAAAACGCCAAACTGCATGAGAGCGTCGCGCACCTCGTCGTCAGTTGTATAGAGAATACGCGATGACTTATTTTTTAAGGGCTGTGCTGCGGAGTTTTTTAATTCATTCATTACCGATCCATTTGATCTGGAACCTATTGCACCCTTATTTCGTCCGAATATACCGCGTTTATTCGTTTTCAGCCAATTCTGGCTCCTCACTGTTGTGGCTGGTACCTTAATTCGGTCAGATGTCGAAGCTAATTTCGCACAATTTCCGCGTTTTGGCAAAACACGTGTGAGATTCTGCTCTCGGATCGTGATTGGTCTCTCTGGTAATGCAGTATTTCTCCAAGAACGGTGCTGATTTTGCTGCGGCACTTCACGTGTCGCCCTTAGACGCGGATCACGACGCTGATCCAATGCATCCGACCTCTCTCCATGTGAGTACATTTTTAATATTAATTTATCTTATAAGTTTTTTGTATTATGAGATTTTCTAGTTACTTGGGGAAAGATTGTTTAAATGGAAGTTTAAAAACCGCTTGCTAGATTCTAAATCAGATACCAAGAGTTAATTTAATCATACTAAAAATTTAGAAGAGTAAAAGTAAAACCAAAAACTTTGGGTGGCTGTAACGAATTTTATTAAAAGGTGGACAGAAAGAAGAAAAGAAAAGAAATATGCGCTCGATCGGAATCAATTTCAACAAATATTATATCGACCTTTTTTGCAAAATAAGTGACATTTTTTAAGAAATTGACTTTTTGATGTAGGTTAGGTTAGGTTAGGTTAACCCGGACGACCCTTCTTCTAGCGCCCAGGTACCTTATCCTGGCCAGTGAGAGAGCCAGGCAGCTGCAGATTAGATGTTCTAGGGTTTCGATAGCCCCAGGGTCATCGCATTTCCTGCAGATGTTCCTGTCGGTGATGTTTAGTTTGGCTGCGTGTGATGCGGCCAGGCAGTGACCTGTTAGTATTCCCACCAGCAGTCTGCAATCTTTCCGTTGAAGGTGCAGCAGATAGTGGCTGAGTTTCTTGCTGCGTTTTTTGCACATGATTTTCGAGACTCTGCAGTTGGTCGTGCTCCTCCACCTGCTCTCGTTTTCTAGTCTAGCCAGCTTTTCTAGATCGCTCTTTCTCTCGCCAGCCCGACGCCTTCCTAAGCCAGAACGTCCGCCGCTTCATTTCCTTCAATGCCCTGATGGCTGGGAACCCAGTAGATCCGCACTGACTTGGTCGTGCATAGTGAGTCCAATGCTTCCCTGCTCGCCAGGACACTTCTGGAACTGATCGTGGACGACTGCATGGATTTTATCGCCGCTTGGCTGTCTACAAACAGATTGACCACGTTGTGTGCTCGCCCTGTTTGTTGTGCAACCTCCGCTGCTTTCCTGATGGCAAAGACTTCCGCCTGGAATATGCTGCAGTGCTCTGGTAGCTTGTATGACAGCCCTATTTCGGGGTCTGTGCAGTGTATGCCAGCTCCTACTCCTCCTTCCATCTTGGAGCCGTCTGTATATATATTGAGCTGTTGGATCTGGCGTTTTTTCCATTCTTCCGGTCCCAGAAATGCGTTTGTATTGATGTCGAGGCACGTTCGAGGGGTCATGTAGTCAGTATTACTGATCATGTCCCTGCCGATTGAACTATGTCCGTATGATTGTGGCTGCATGTTTCCCGACGCAATGAGGCGCTGAGCGGCCTTTCCAGCCGTCAGATGAGCGTGGATGTCCAGGGGGTCAATTCCGAGTATGGTTTCGAGTGCTTTTGTTGGGGTGGATCTCAGTGCCCCCGTGATGCAGAGCAGTGCCTGTCGCTGAGTCTTTTCCATAAGCTTGTGGTACGTCTTCTTCCTGGTAGCTTGCCACCACACTAAGACTCCATACAGCAGAGTTGGTCGCACCACCGATATGTAGATCCAGTGCATTAGAGCAGGTGACAGGCCCCATGTGCTGCTGAGCATCTTTTTTGATGCATATAGCGCAATAGTAGCCTTTTTCACCCTTTCCACTACATTGGGTCTCCATGCCAGCTTGCTGTCCAGTACTGTGCCAAGGTACTTGTGTGACTTGTGTTTTTGGGGTCAGCCTTGTTTGATCGATTTTCGGGGGGATCTATGATGGTACCTTGTACCTCTTGGTGAAGAGGATGAGGTCCGTCTTGTCCGCGTTGATGCTGAGTCCTACTTCGTTCGCCCACTCACATATCTCCCTGAGTGTGTTTTCCATTATGGAGCTGAGTGTCGATGGACATACACCCGTAATAAGTATGCTTATGTCATCTGCATAAGCTGTTATTTTTGGGGCTCTTCTTTCGAATCTCTTGATTAGGTCGGCGACCACCAGGTTCCACAGGAGGGGCGACAGTACTCCACCTTGTGGTGCCCCTCTGACTATGGAGGCGGTACCCCATTCCGATTGCACCCGTCTACAACTTAGGAGATTCTTTATCCAGTGGTTGATTGCCGGGTGTGTGTTGGTTGCTTCTAAGCGACCCATTATTGTGCTTGTGGCCACGTTGTTGAATGCTCCGGATATATCGACAAATACTCCTAGTGCATATTTCTTGGTATTGAGGGCTTTCTCGACATTAGCTACTAGCGAGTGTAGTGCTGTTTCTACCGATTTTCCTTTCGTGTAGGCATGCTGGTTGCTTGACATCAGTCCCCCTACTTCCTTTCTGATGTGTAGCTCCAGCAGCTTTTCTAGCGTTTTTAGTAAAAAGGAGGTGAGGCTTATCGGTCTATAATCCTTGGGACTAACATGGCTGCACTTTCCTGCCTTCGGCAGGAAGACAACTCTGGAAGTTCTCCAATGTATAGGTATATAGCCTGTCCTCAAGCATGCCGTGTATATAGCGAAAAGCCATGGGGTGATCACCTCTTTGGCCACCTGCGACATGGCTGAATATATCCCATCCAGTCCAGGTGCTTTAATGCCTGTAAAGGAGTCTATGGCCCATTGGATTTTCTTGTGAGTTCCTGTTCCACCAGAGTGGCTTGTTCTTCTTTTTCGTACTTGAGGGTGGGCATGCTTCGCGGTAGAAATCCAGTAGCTCCCTGGATAGAGTCTCAAGAGACTTCTCTATGTCGTCCGCCGATTTTACCGACCCCGGATTCGCGAGCTTCGAGGTAACCGTCTTTCTGAACTTTACCCAGTTTGTCTTCCGGGGGTTCCTATAGATGACTACCTTCGAAGTGTGTTTAAATTCGTATTTAAACTTAATATACCTGTGATCTGAGAAGGATGGTCTTTCGAGGACCTTCCACCCAGTCACCGCGGCACTCCTTCACCTGCTTATCACTACACCCATTTGGCAGATCAACTATCTCGATCTCTTTTTATCTCCCATCCGTTTCTCCCTAGCCACCAGCCGTTAGCGCCCGCTGCACTGCCTTTCGCTCGATGTTCTTCTCTTTCTTTATTTTCTCTTTCTTTTGCTATCACCGGTACTTGCCGAGTACCGGTGCGTTGGCGCTTGCGCTCAAGGGAAAAAGGGAGGTGGGGAACGGACAAGGAAAAGAAAAGAAAAGGGAGATTGCAGTGAGAGAAAGAGCTTGATAGAAGAGAGAGGATAGTTGGTGAACACTAGCTTAAAGCATCACATGCAGCCGCTTTGGGTTTTCATGTAATGAAATTTACATCTTTCTTTGATGTAACATATACGGCGACCAGATTTTGATGAACATTTTTATACCCGGTACTCGAAGAGTAAAAGGGTATATTAGATTTGTGGGGATAACGGTTGTGTGTAACGCCCAGAAGGAGGCGTTTCCGACCCCATAAAGTATATATATTCTTGATCAGCATCAATAGCCGAGTCGATATAGCTATGTCTGTCTGTCCGTCCGTCTGTCCGTCCGTCCGTCTGTCCGTCTGTCCGTCTTCATTTGCGCCTATATCTCAGAAACTATTAAAGCTAGAGCAACCAAGTTTTGAATCCAGTCTCCTGTGTGATCACACTACTCCAAATGTGTTGCAAAATTTCGCCCCGCCCCTTTCCGCCCGCACAAAGGACGAAGGTCTGTGGCATGCACAATTTTGAAGATACGAGAAAACTAAAAACGCAGAATCATAGAGAAAGACCATTTCTATCAGAGTATTGAATCTGGATCAGATCGGATCATTATTATAGCTACAATGAAGAAAACCATTTCGAAAGTCATCGTTCCCTCTCGCTCTCTCTCACACGCGGCCCTGTCTGCTTTGCTTATTCGTATAAATGAGCGCCTAGATCTCAGAGACTATAAGAGCTAGAACAACCAAACTTTCTATCCAATCTCCTGTGATATCGAACCAGCACAAGTGTATTTCAAAATTTTGCCACGCCCCTTTCCGCCCCCACAAAGGACGAAAATCTGTGGAATCCACAATTTTTAAAATACAAGAAAACCAAAAACGCAGAATCATGGAAAATTACAATATCTACCAGATTGCCGAATCTGGATCAGATCGGATCAATATTATGGCCAGAAGAAACAAATTAAATTTCAGTGGCTACGCAATGCCTGCCAAGCGCTGACTCATGCCCCTCCCTCTCTCTCCTAAACACTTGTACGTCTCAAATATGTAGTTATACATGTCATGTAGAAATGTAGGCGCAGATATACAAAGCATATGTACAAAAAAATGAAAACATGTATAAAAATTCAAAAAAATTAATTTTTTGAATTTAAATATTGTTTTTGTCCCTTTTGAGAACATATAATAAATTTCATAAATCTTAGGCTCATATATGTATGTATATATATACTGACTGAGTACCGGGTATAAGGTAGAGCCGCGGCCTTTGCCGCGGCTCACAACGTTCCCTCTCGTTCTTTTTGAATGTGAACGATCTTGAAGAAATTATTCGAACGTGATGGGCGCTTTGCTGCTGCTTTCGCTTCCCTTCCGGCACGAGCTCACTCGCGTCCGGAGCGTCAGACGAGTTGAAGCGGCCGCTTTCTGCCGGGCACTGCTTCGCTCCTTTTCTCGACCCTCTGATCGCATGCGACGCCCAAAACGCAGCAATTGTCGTAGTTGCCGCGGTGTATATTGGAATACTAGTAGCACTAGTAAATGTGATGGTTGTGGTGATTGTGCAGAGGTTTTGGGAGTCGGTGCATAAGAGGCGGTGGCTATTGACAAATTCAGTCCTAATCTCCAAAGGTGATTTCCCAGCTACTTGTCGCATTTTTTCATACTCAATCTGCTTATTACTAAGCTGAGAGTTAGAATTAATGTTCTTATCCATTTGATTTTTATATTTGTTAACTTTACAGTTAAAGTTAATCTTATAAACAGTTAGTTATGAAGAGTTTGTTCGAGGTCATTCGTAGGTCAGATCACTCTTGCTGATAAGCACAGCGTTTGTTGATATTATTGCCCCTCTTGTGCGGCTTCGCGCGGAGAGAGGGGTAACGTTTTGCCTAGACGGGCAGCAAATGCAGACTTCTCTCTCTACACTTGTGTATTGTTTTCGTTAAAGTGCCGACACTGCACTAGACAGCGCCCGAAAATGTACAGCTTGTGCTATTTTTAGCACAGGCAGATCGCACAATAGATAAGCGGTTTTTTGACTATCCGCAACACAACCGATCGCGACGAGCTTAAAATTTTGGTAGAGAAGAAATATCTAAGAACATTTCTATGTGATTTCACACAATTCTGGACGTTGTTGAAGATATTTTCAACACTTGAGCTACTGCGTACTGCTTTCACATGTAGTCTATGGATCAGGATATCATTACCTTTCTATACTATACTGGTAGACTGGCGGTAGTCCGTTCCTACTCTACCTCCCTCTTTTCCACTAGCATCGCATCCACTGAAATCTCAATCTGGCCTCATGGAATGGCTTCCACATTTCTGCAGACATTTTCGATTAAAATTCGTTGCATGCTTTTATGCGCATATTCACACGACCACACCCACCCATTCAGCCAGCCCCACAGACACATACAGACACATACAGACTTGCATTTTATGTGCTAGGCCCATCCGCTCCTAGTCCTAGTCCTTAAAAACGATGCCGAAGAAGGAATTCCCCTTCTCGTCCTCGCATTCCATAGATCTATGGAATTATAACATGAAGACTAACAATCATATTTAAAAGCAACTTAATCAGATATCTACATATGTATATATTTCACTTTTTTAATAAATAAATTACTTCACGCTTATTTAATTGATCCTCGGAACTGTTTTCCTTGGATTTCCCTTTAATAATGACCAATATCTTAGATAGAATCTGGTTTCAATATTTTCCTGCTAGCCTAATCCATTTTGGTTACATTTCAATCGTTGTTTGCTTACCCAGGTAGACAAAAAATCATAAGAAGGTCTTTAGTTCCAGAGAGTTTAGCAGTTTTCTGCACCGAGTTCTGTGATCCTGCTCGAGTGCTACAGATCCGTGACCCTTGACTCTGTTCCCATTCTTCTTTGAGGTCATTTGCTGGCACTGTTGCATCATCAACCCACAAACACGTGACCCTGAAGGGTAAACGTGCCTCAAACTATAGCATTCGAATAGGTAAACAGCGCTGGTAGCAGGTCGATTTCGTATTTATGGCCAGTTCTTTGTAATATCTCAAATCCTGCCCTTTACCTGTTTCCTTGTTGGCCTAGCTAGAACCTTTGCAAGCCTGTTCGTTTGAACCAGTTCTTAACGCTTCGCTGATCCCAGACGATGCTGCAGGCGATCTTCAGAATCTGTTGTAAGTCCACACTATTTGTTGTTTCTGTTTGCCTGTTCGTTTTTGTGGTCCAGATCACGCTTCATTGATTTTCATTGATTGATGTTCGGAGCACAAATTGTGGATTTCCTGATCTTGCGCCTGGCATTTTTGTTGGCCTGTTCTTTCGATACACATGGATGCGATTCAATGATTTCTTCTCAAAAAAAGTCAGCGCCTACCTGCCGAAACATCTGTCCCATTGTATTTTATTTTCTTTGTGGATTCTATGATGATAATGATTTGTTTGGGTTGCGGGTGCATATCACAGAAACCAACTAAGTGGATCTATTAAGCCTAGGGACTAGAAGTCAAAGTTCAAAGTTGAGCTGTTATTATCGAATGTAATGCAAGACTAAACTAAATATCTAATGGACTTTCTACCTACAGACGAGTCATCAGAATTTCTGGAGGGTTCTGCAATATGATCGACCAAGCGGTGGAAGAGGTGGGAGCAGTGGGCCAAGACAGACCGCCTCGTGTGTGAATTGTCTGGTATTTATGATTGCCGCAAACAAAAGCTACGATGACTGCACTTGAAAAGGATACTAACGATGCGTAATATTTACCTACTGTCCTGGCACTCAAACAACCCACACAGCATCTTCCGCTGAAGAGGGCCAGGACTATTGATTGCTCATAAAACGGTGTCTTTAAATAATTCAAGTGAATTTACCCAAATAATCATAATTATTTTATTGCTGCTAAAAGTCAATACCCAAAACATGGTCAAGTTTTCACCTGTTTTCTGGATTCCCTCGATTTGAGGCCTTAAAATGATAGCTTCTCGAGGGGCACTACAATAGGCATTCCTTCCGTTCCATTTGAGCTTCTTTATCCAGTGTCCAAGGCCCAAGGTAGAGCACTTTGAGGGCAGTCCCGTCCAGCAGTTGGAAAAGAGGTTCGACATTGAAATCGTCCGAATTAGAAAATCTCACTAGTGGTCAGACTGGGTTTCATGAAGTCCTCGAACTGGAGATTATCGCTGATATTTAAGTCAATTCTGACTGGACTGGACCTGTTCTCTAGGTCTCTCTATGACCCGATTAACTGTGAACATGTGCTTGGAGGCATCGCTCTACAGATACCTTATAATCAAATGAGCAACTTCAAAGAATTGCCACTTCTCATAGATTCCCATACGATGCGGAGGCTGAGCCGGGCTCACCTTGCAGCCAGATGATCAGCGGTCGATACAGCGTAGAGCTCGGCTCATTGTGAATCGAAATTGGCCACAGTTTGGCCAAGTTAATAGTTTCTTTGATTGTGTAGATTGTGTAACTTGTTTTTCTATTTACACTATTGGAACGATCCGACCCGAATGGTGTTTGAGGTGTTGGTCTCCCTTTTGTTTAAGATTTTAGATATGTTTTAACAATACAAACTATTTATCACTTTGGAAGCGTTTACGTGCAAACATTTAAGTAAATATTCAAATAACCAAAAGAAATATGTACTGTATTAATTATGTGTGCTACCCACACACAACCAGAGTCAGAGTCAGAGTCAGAGCCAGAGCCAGACCACATTTGCCACAAAACCTTCAGTTTAAAGTCTGGTTAATGTAAGACCCGACTTGGTAAGCGCTTTCCATGTGGCAGATAACTTTTCCAGACTGCCTTGAAAAGTGTAACCAGACAACAAGCGAAAACTCTCCTACAATCTATCTTCCATCTTTTGTTATCAGACAATACCCTATCATGTTGTTTGTCCAATGGAAAAGTTTTCAATATGCAAAAGCTTCACCTTTCTCTCTCTCTCGCTCTTAATGCACACAAACTTTACAAGATGGCGTACTCTTTTCTTGTTGTCTTTTCCGTAAAACTTTAATGTATGAAAATATTGTTCTCCATAAAACACCTGGTCATAGAGGGAGATAGAGACGGAGACAGAGAGAGAGAGAGAGAGCTGCCCTGCCCTGGCCCTGGTCCTCCTCCAACGAGGAGGACATCCAGGAACACCGCTTGGCTAGCTTAATTTTTTTAATGCATTCTAAATTTTATCTGGATAAAATAAATGGTGGACCCTCCAAGAAGTCATCTAAGTACAGAAAACCCCAGATGTACATACATATGTAACTTTAGCTTGCCGTTGGATGATTCAAAAATAATTAAATATATTAATTTGTTTATTAAATGAAAACTGTCATTTCTCATTCCAGCACCGAGCTTTATTTCTTGAAACTTCTGCCCTTCTGTCTTTGTGTATTTTTAGACAAAATTCCATAGAATACTAAAAATTGGAGTCTGATAGCCTATTTACACTACAGTGAGTTACCACATTTATCGATAGGTAACTCAATAACTCAGAATTTGGATTTACACTATGCCAAAGTTGAGTTATTGAGTTTCGGCTGCAAGCACGTGCTTGTCTGCGAAAATTTGGTTTTTTTAATTTTTATTAATATGAATACCGAGGAATTATTGATGCTCTATGTTTCATAGCAAGACACGATAATGAAGCTGCAATGTATGGAGTTGGCGACGTTGTCTGCAGCAACTGTGGAGTATTTGGATCAAATTTCCAAGAAACGCATATGGACATTCCGAATAACCTTAAAATCAATTTTTGAAGGAAAATTTCCGCAGGGAAATTGCACGGCTGCAATTGCAAATATGTTGAATTTTGGCTATATGTATATGTACATTACATACGCACCAAAATTAAAAATTTTTAAATTGGCAATTGTTTATAATAATTAAATTTATATTTATTTATAATAATTCAATTTAGCGTTTGGCTAAGTTTTTCCGACCGAATTTTAGAAATCGACCACATTGTTTATAGGGTTTTTAATAATAAAATTTGCTTAAAGTATTAGTTTTAACAATTGCTTGTACCTTTTCCCCAGCCATATTGCTTACGCGCCAAAATTTAAATTTTGAGCTGCCAATTTTTGTTGTAACTAGTGGTGATAATTCCACGACAGGCATATCAGGGTTGAAATATTCGGAAAATCGGACAAACTCAACTAAACGCAACCAAAACTCAACTTTTTTGCCACCTCTAGGTCCCCTATGCTTCCCCATGTAAACAAAACTCGAGTTTTGCCCGAAACTCAATAACTCAACCGTAGTGTAAATAGGCTATGACTGTCATAGACTGCCAGTGTGTGAGTGACACAAGGCTGTGGAAATTTTATTCCTGTTTTCATCACTCTCAGTTTACGTTTCGCACAGTACACATCAATCTGGAAAAAGCAAACATTTTCTGAAATCTGTGTGAGAAAACTTAAGTAAGAAACGAACGCCCTCCAAATGGAACCCCCTGGCTAAATGGGTGCGAGAATGGAGGCCATCCAGTGGTTTATGTTGTCGTCAAGGACCTCCACCTGGCACCCGTCCACTGGCTTCTCCATTATTTTAGCCAGCTCGCGGCTGAGACGTCCGGCGGTGGTCCTACGAGTATCTTCTACCGAGGGGGGTAACGGTGGTCGCTGTCCGGCGATCTCTTGATTTGCGACGGCCATAGATGGCGTTCCACGATTTGGCCTGCTTCTGGGTCCACGTCGACGTTGCGCAATGGCCACACCTTGAGCCCCTGCCGGTGTGTGAGTGACACAAGGCTGTGGAAATTTTATTCCTGTTTTCATCACTCTCAATTTACGTTTCGCACAGTACACATCAATCTGGAAAAAGCGAACATTTTCTGAAATCTGTGTGAGAAAACTTAGGTAAGAAACGAACCCCCTCCATCTCCAGTGAAAGTAATCGTGACCTGTATTCTGGTATTCCAGATAATGCCACTACGACGCAGCGAACGCATTCGCGATGCTGTCCGTGCAAATGCCGCTGGGGCTCAAGGTGTGGCCATTGCGCAACGTCGACGTGCCAGTGTGTGAGTTTACGTTTCGCACAGTACATATCAATCTGGAAAAAGCGAACATTTTCTGAAATCTGTGTGAGAAAACTTAGGTAAGAAACGAACCCCCTCAATCTCCAGTGAAAGTAATCGTGACCTGTATTCTGGTATTCCAGATAATGCCACTACGACGCAGCGAACGCATTCGCGATGCTGTCCGTGCAAATGCCGCTGGAGCTCGAGGTGTGGCCATTGCGCAACGTCGACGTGGACCCAGAAGCAGGCCAAATCGTGGAACGCCATCTATGGCCGTCGCACAGCAAGAGATCGCCGGACAGCGACCACCGTTACCCCCCTCGGTAGAAGATACTCGTAGGACCACCGCCGGACGTCTCAGCCGCGAGCTGGCTAAAATAATGGAGAAGCCAGTGGACGGGTGCCAGGTGGAGGTCCTTGACGACAACATAAACCACTGGATGGCCTCCATTCTCGCACCCATTTAGCCAGGGGGTTCCATTTGGAGGGGGCTCGTTTCTTACCTAACGTAGACTGAGAGTGATGAAAACAGGAATAAAATTTCCACAGCCTTGTGTCACTCACACACTGGCAGAAAATTAAACAAATTAATATATTTAATTATTTTTGAATCATCCAACGGCAAGCTAAAGTTACATATGAATGTACATCTGGGGTTTTCTATACTTAGATGACTTCTTGGAGGGTCCACCATTTATTTTATCCAGATAAAATATAGAATGCATTTAAAAAATTAAGCTAGCCAAGCGGTGTTCCTGGATGTCCTCCTCGTTCGCGTACGAGAGCGAGTCTGGCGCGGAGCGGTCTCCACAGTGCGCTACGGAAGTTTGCGGCTGCCCTGAACAACCGGCTTAACTGTTCGTAGATCATGAAGCAACGAGCTTTCATTTACCAAAGGACTGAAAATGCCGTTCGACCTCGGTAAACCGTATGGATACGGCTGACCAGAGTAAACGTCCTGCGAATAGGTAGTTTGGAAAAAATTGTCAAAAAGATCCGCAATTACCTGATTATTATCTGCTGACGTATTAAGGAAGGATAGCGAGGATGGGTGTGCGGACGTTCTACGCTTACTGTTTGCGAAGCTGTAGAACTGTTTGGGGTCCTTAGAAAAACGTATCCTGCATCGAGATAGGCAATTCTGATAGCATTGAGCGTTAAGAACTGAATAGTTTGACCGAGCTATTACATAATGAGAAAGAAAAGAAGGATCTCTCCTTCTCAACTTCTTGAAATTTTGTATAAAGTCTTAATTTTTTTCGGCTAAAATCTTCACTTATTATGTGCCTTATTTTTTCGAGAAAATCTTCGCTTATTATGTGCCTTATTTTTTCGAGAAAATCATCACCTATTGTATGCCTTATTTTTCGGCTAAAATCATAACTTATAGTATACCTTATTTTTTTGAGAAATTCATCATTATAGTATGCCTTATATTTTCGCACTTCTCGATGACCATGACCTATGCTCCTAGGACATCGCAATGTTAACGTAAGCAGTTCATCGTTCCGCGCGACATCACTTATGTCATCGGGAGTGCTCACGCTGAAATCGATGTGTCAACACATTTTTAAGCGATGGCCCGTACTGCAAGATCTTGCATGCAAAATCATATTCTGTACTTAGAACCCATGCTGCACGCAAACAGTCACAAAGTAACACAAAAAAATATATGTACATACATATGTATGTATGTTTGTACAAGTTAATATTTTGTTGTTTTATTGGGGAGTATGCCCAACTCAAACCAAACGAATGAAAACCGAATCGAAAATAAGCCGTCAAACGAAAAGACGATGGCGTGTTGTTGAGTTGAGATCAGTCGTCGACTATTTTATTGGGCTCTTAGTGCATGAGCACCGAGCATTAGCAAGAATAATGAGAGCGTACAATAATAAGCGTCAGATTAGACTGCGATAGGCGTTTAAGTAGTTCTATCTTAATTTTCTGCTGGACGAATTTTGACCGAATAATCACATTATAATGTTATAATAACATTAAATTCGGGAACGACCTGATCATCGAAGTCTCATAAAAAATTGTTTCCCGATTGAAACATTTGCACCAAAAATAATATATGTAGGCCCACACTAAATAGAAAAACAGTAGCCTTAAACTAAACACTCATCATATTAGCGACATTTTTTCAAATTATTACTTTACAAGTACGCTCTACAACACATTTTTGTTTGTGTTAATCTGATTGCGTATTTAATATGGAAAATGATTCTATTAAACAAGGAGACGATAGTAACAAGCCTCTCCTTGAGGAAGTTATTTACCCCGACATTGAGCCAGGTATTATTAATCGTATAATGATTGAGAACTCCTATTTGCAAGATGCATATCGTGGTGAAGAGGGACGCTTACATAAATTGGAACCTGTCATATTAGATCAAATTTCAACAATTCGCTTGGAGTTCAAAAGTAAGTACACAAGGAACATTTTTGCATTGAGTCTGCACACAAAATCAGTTTATTTAGCTACACTTGTACCTATAAAGGGGAGTATACACATTAATTAAAACGACATTTAAACGTATAAGCAGGAATTATATATGAGAGTCGAAGGAAATGAGTAAAGGAACTGTTCTGGGGACAGTGAAGGGTCTTAGCAAGACTACAGACGCCTAGCATACCGCGGAAAGCGCCGAGATTATTGCTACTGAGTGCGTAGGATGTGGAAAAAATGAGAAATATAAATATAAAAGGATGCGAAGTAAAATCTTAATCGAAAACCAATCATATTGAATTGCTGCTCGGTTCAAATTATCCCTTGATACATTTTATTTTGTTCTTAAACTCTTCGTTGAGCTCAAAGATTTCTGACTGCCAACACTCCCTTTACGATTTTTTTTAAGAAGCATAAAGTCTGCCCATACTAATGCGGTGCGATTCTTTTTCGATTTCTGGTTCTTTTTCTGTGGGGTATTTTTAGGCAAAATGTATAAAATGCAAAATGCATAACCGAATTAAGGCCTTTTTGCTATTTGGGATATACACTGACTGAGTACCGGTTATACAATATAACAACGTTCCAAACATTATTTTATTTCATAGATATATTACGCATAGATCATTTGTGGATCATACCAAATCTTACCAAGCTCAGTTTAAACTGTAATAAAATTGAAGTGATTGAAAATTTGGAAATGTTATCTACTCTAAAGGAGTTAAATCTAAGTTTTAACTATATTGAAAAAATTGAAAATCTTGACGCACTTGTTAATCTTGAAGTGTTATCGTTATTTAATAACCGGATCGTACAAATTGAGAATATGGATGCGCTTGAGAATCTTGTTATTTTAAGCCTTGGATGTAATTTAATTAATACTGTTGCAGGCGTAAGTAACCTATTATTAGTGCGATTTTTTTATTATTTCAAACTACTATGAAATTACGAATAGCGATACTAAACGACTTAGCATTGTTAAACTTTAAACAATAAACAATTTCATTTTCTCCAATGATAAAATGTTATAGACTTATTCTTCAGGTTACGAATTATTTTAAAGTTGTATAAACTATTTATATTTTAAATATATTCCAATGTACCCTGCTCGGTACTTATTTATTCTTTTCTCCGACAGATTGAACGTTTCCGTTTTATGAACAACTTAAAGGTCCTTAATTTGGAGGGTAACCCAATTGCTAAGAGGACTGATTTCTGTTTATTCTTATATGTAATTGCTATATTACCAAAGCTCAACTACTACGACTACACATTCATAAAAAACGAAATACGAGAAGAAGCTTGTGCTTTGTTCTAGTAAGTTTAAATATGTAAAAGAGCTCTTATAAGCTTGCGATTACAATCTTAACAAAATTCGTAAGAATTAATAACTGTGTGTTCTGATTTTCGCAACTTTTTGTTATCGATAGAGTTTCATTCCTACACAGGTGTTACTCAGATCTAAAAGTAAAATACCATTTAATACTAAAAAAGTATTTCATGATTTTTTGTTGTATTCTGCTAGGTAGAGAAATATATCAAATTTATAACAATACTAATATGGTTTAATTAAAACAGCCGAGAATTGCGCGAAGTGGAAGATAAACAAGAAAAAGAGATACAATCACGAGAGTTGGAGGAACTGGAACAATCTGAAGCGAAACGACTAGCTTCAAGTTTTGTTGAGCACTTGGATGGACATCAACTTTTTGAGTCTTTATGGCGAGGTGACGAGGATGGACGAATATTAATGCTTGTAGGACCACAAGCGCAAGAGCTTGCGGAGGAATATGATAAAGAAATATTTGAGCTCACTCAAGAAATTTATAAACTGGGACTGGAACGTTTTGGTGAGCGAGATGAAGAAATTCAAGATTTTTTAACCAATCTTAAGGAGGGTCAAGAAGAGCTACAAATTATGGGACAAACAGGGATCGAAAATTTTTTACAATTTAAAGAAACAATTTTTGAAGAAGCGCGTATTACACTCCGACAGTTAGAGTATAATACAATGCACGGCGAAGACGAAGATTCTCCGGAAAATCTAGCACTTTCTGATATAGTGGATAAGTTAAATATTCAATTTGAAGATGCTATGAATGATATATGGCAATCTTTGATGACACAAGAACTATATTTGCATGAAGCAATTGAGGTAGTCAAATTTTCTAAGTGAAAACTTTAATTTGAATAATTATTTGCAGGAATCAACAACAAACTTTCATCGTAAAATTGCAGAGCTTATGTCAAAATTTGTGGAACAATCTCAGTCTTTTTTTGTACAGCTACGAGAAATTTCTGTTCACTTTTCTGAAAATATGACGGAAATTGTGACACGTTTTATTTCTACAAAATTGGCACTTCAGGACTTTGAAGATGTACCGAGTGATTTAAGAATGTGTATGGAAGATCGTGACGCTATATTAAACTTAATAGCAGGTATGAAAGATACACATACGTTGAGGATAGATGAACGAGAAGATAGAATCGCGACTCGCAGTAAGGATTTTATTGATCAAATGATTGATAATTTAAATAAGTAAGTACATATTTTAAAATATTTATTATGATTCTTGCTTATTTTGTTAAGTTGAAATAAAATGTAAAGAATTATGTAAAACTGTTTATGTTCGGAGGTGTTACTAGATTACACTATGCATCACCACATTTTTCTGTGAATCAAACCGACTTTTTCTGTTAGATTTAGGGTTTTCAAAATTGTTAATTCATATTTTGTTTTTTTTTATTTTTTATACCCGGTACTCGAAGAGAATAGATGTATACGATTTGCGGTAGGTTTGAAAGTGTCGTAGATTTGGAACTTTCAAATTCAATGAATTAGGTTTTTTATGATTAATCTTTTGTATTCTAAATGTTTAAAAACGGTACTCGAAGTGTAAAAGTGATAGTGGTGATAGTGGATGTGTGTAACACCCAGAAGAAGCCGTTTTCGTCACTCGCAATTTTAAAGTTACGAGAAAAATAAAAATGCAGAATTACAAAGAATGATAGAATGATACATATATGTATATATGTATATATATGTATGTATATGCCTATATATGTATACTTTATAGGGTCGGAAACTCTTCATTCTGGGTGTAAGACAATAGTAATATATTGCTTAACTCCTTGAGATTCCGGTATAAAAAAAATTGTATACGAATTTATGAGATTTGCAAGTGGAAAAGTCGGAAGATCCCATTGTGCGTCGGAAATATTACATTAAACTACATACATATGTATGTCGTTGGTATCTTTACTTTTGGGTTTGGAATATTAATAAAATGTGAAATTTTTTTATTTCTTTTCAGTAATGAAATTGAACGACATCGATCAAAAATTTTGGAAATCAATTCGTTTATCGAAATTTTGACTGATGCTATGACTTTGTTACCCCATGATATAAGAGAAGAACTAGCTGCCGAGGAATACGTTGCTTAAACTTTGATGTCAGAACCGGTGTTGAAATTAATGTTATCAATATTCTCTTGCCAAGACCTTCATTATGCGTTGAAAATATAATGTAGTGTTCATCTGATCATAGAATTGATTGACCATCCCTCCTTTCCATATGCTGATGCCAAAAATAAAACGACGGGGAACATTTTAAGGCACGGCAAAGGCCGTGGCTCTACTTTATTCAATATACAATACATTTTATATACCGCTTTGTGTCGCTGTTCGTAAACGGGACAAAATAAAATTTTGACAAAACAAAATTTCAAACATAATTCTGTTAAGTAGTCTAAGTATAGTTAGATAGTTAGAGCACCCTTAATGGCTATCGATGACACTATCGATAGACTAGCGATCGATATGCAAGTCGACCGAGAGGGAAGCCGGCACCAGGGTGGGAACGGCTCTCAGCCGCTTGGCAGGGTACAGCAATGGACAGGCGTGGCGCATGTGCAAAGGTTATGGCCGGCGCAAGGTTGGATACTTGGGGCAAGCGGGCTTTTCCAGCGGTTTTCCCAAGTACAAATAAAAAGCTCGGCCCCGCACAAGGTTCGGCTGACGTGGGTTATAGCCGTCCAGTGATGGGGCTTGGTGTGGGTGCACAATTTGGGCACTTGGTGCGCTGCCGATCACGGCCAGGGCCCTATGGGCGAAACAAAAGCACCAAGAGGGCTAAGAAAACGCTAATTTTCCCTACAGGGCACTTAAACATACCGTTTTCCTGGGTTTTCACAGGCACAGATCGTGTTTTCTTCTGGACAGGGATTCGGTCTTCTGGAGGCGTAGCAAATATGCCCGCTAAATCAGGGCAGTTTGATGGCACTTTTTTCGGTACGGTACGGTATGATTCGTGTATAAAATTGTATTCGTCACCGCACTGAATAACCGGACTTTTCCCGTTTGTTAACCCGTTTTCCGAAAACGTGGCAGTTTTAAGAAAATTTTATATAGATACTACACTCGATCAGATCCAAGGTTTTGAATATGCAAAAGAGATCGACTGAAGCTTTTGCACTGCTTAAATAGGATCTAAATGCAGATCTAAAACTCCGATGCAAAAGCTCCTCTGCGATGCGCTGCATAGCACTAACCAAAGCATCGCTCAGCTGTTCTAGATCCAGAGCTTACTGGATTATGAAATTACTATACTATACTATACTTACTATACTTCAAATGAAATATATATATATTTAATTAGCCCAAGGTTATTACATGCGATATATCCGAGCACTATAGCAATAACCTACTTGCGATCTGTGCTGCTCAACGGTAACCGTTACAAGCTGTATACCAAAAGGCCTTTCCGCCTCGCTTGTGCTTATCCTCTCACTCTTCTTACTTTGTCTAGGTGTTGTGCCGGGTTTCCGCACATCCAAATTGTCATTTTCCCCGATTGATCCACGACCCACGTGTTGGATCTAACGGGCTTGCAGCGCTCACTCAACAGTGTCAGGACGATTGCGTGAGAAGGTCTTGTGCCTCCCTGCACTGGATGAGGTTCAGCTGGAGGATCCTTAGCACATAAATAATCTTACTGCCTTACTTCAAGCTTCCATACGAGTGGTCAGTAGGGCTTTCCTTTTTTAGCGCGCATGGAAGGCAGAAACCCTGGCATTTAAAGCTGCGATTTTGGGGATACAATGGGCTTTATGCGGGAGACTACCCACCCGATCCCCATTTTTGCCATCACAGTGAGTTTGTCGGTGGTGCTTGTCGGCAGGGATAGTGTGGCTATCTGCAGTCCGCTTCTGCTGGGTCGTAGGGATTTTACCGCGTCATCGGTGAGTGAGGTTTCCTCTGCTCCCAACATCTCCTCTTAGTTTCGGCCTTCGGCCGTTTTTACCTTCTCCGCCCCATGGCTCGGCGTAGCAGCAGATCGCCCTTTGCTGTCTTCCGTATGCTCTGTACGTCACCGCTAACATGGCTTAGTATTAGGTCTCCTGTCGCCGATTTCAGTTGTTCTGCGTAGGTGATGTCTCCTACGCTTGCAACCACTATGGCATCTGATCTCGCCTTCCTCGAAGCCCGCTTTTTCCCAATTCCTGTGTAGCTGCTATTTGAAATCTGGTGGGTTTCCGGTTCCGGTCTTCCCACGTTTTGTTCTCGTGGCCTGAACCTCTTTGGGCATAGCGTAATATCTCCGACAACATATCTCCGCCCAGAACATTTTGCCGGCGGAGTTATGTCGCTTTTTTGTCTGGAGGACTTATGTCGTTTGAAAGCGTCGTATCTCCGCACGGAGACATAAACGACATATCTCCGTCGTTTAACAAACGACATATGTATGTATCTCCGCGCAGCGATTGAGCAAAAAGTGTATACAAGTAAAACTTTTATTTCTCCCATATTTTTTCACTTTTTCACTAGCTTTTGAGATTTAAAACGATTAGAAATGTTTTTATATACAATATATATGTGTGGTTTAATGCCAGATTTATTAAGCGAGATGTACATAGGTATGCGTGTAAGACGAACGATGATCCTATGGTTTCGAGTTCTATTCGCTCAAGACTAAAAATGCAAGGGCTGACGGCGTAATTGCCGTGCCCTATGAGGCAACGCTTAACGAGCGGGAGAGAGTGCGATTAGGAGAGTGCAATAATTGACATCGACACCCGACACCTCTAGTTTAAAATCTGTAGCACCTTAAACTTTTTATTTGGCACTGTATCATCGAGGGTTTGAGTGACTGTACATATGAAATTACCGAATGTTTTTCCTGGATGCTAAGTATATTATGTATATGCTAAGTACCCGAGCCAGATCTGAGCAAGCTTTACTTAAACTTCAAGATTTATTCGAGTCCCTACTCAGTTTTGCAAAAAAAAATTGGGATAAAATATTTAAACTTAAAAATATCTTAGAAAAGGTCGTATTAAAAATTGCGTCAATGGATCACGGTCAAAGACCAGATGGAAAGACTCAAAGTCCTATTCTGCCTCCAAAATCGGAACGTGGATTGTCGCAGAAGCCTACCGCGAAAAATACGGCATTTGAAGAGAAACCAGCCACGAGCCGTAGTCAGGCATATGCCCGGCTAACCAATTCGAAGCCCGGCGCAAATCCTCTTCCGAATCAGAATCCTGCTTCTGGTACAACTGAACAGACGGCAAAAGATAAAAAACACGGCTTATTGGGACGAAAAAAAACAGGACGCGAGTCTCACATGTCCTCAACCCAAAAAGGGAAGACTACGCGAATTCTCTATACCACAGATGAGGAAGTCCGCGATGCTCTTCTGGAGTTTGGGGTGTTCATCATCTTTCTTGTCCTTACATCGTTGGGTGAGTAGGGACTTCACATTCAAGATTAGCCAAAAAAAATATTTGCATCCGAAAGGTATTCTGACTGGTATTCGACAGTTTAATCAATCATCTGATCCGTGCAAATTCATACGAATCATGCATGGATATAAAAAGTTTCTCTCGTAAGAGCTTCGTTTTGCCAAATCGTATAAATTGAAGTGTTTCATATTTAATACAAAAAATGGCGACAAAGTAGGTCACATAAAAACAGACCAAAAGCCAGTTGGTTAAGCGGACAGGGAATGATTAATTTGATTGATTACACTACTCGACAAAATTCAACTTTTTTTCCGCTGTCGCCGAAAATGACTTTTTTTGATAGATTTGAAGATTTAAAATTTTTGAAAGAATTATGGTTTTTTTTCCAGGTTTAGTTTTGTTTTTTAAGAATCTTTAAAAAATGTATTTTTTTCAGAGGTAGTGCTTCTTTTTTTTCACATAACTTAAGTTTCCTACAACTGGTTGTATTGCACTTTGCAGTTTTGAAAAGTTCCGACACTGTCGTTGAACCGACCCCTCGCGTCTTCAATATGACCCCGTCTTGAATCGAGCTAAACAGACTCGTCGTGCATTTCCAGTATTCTTTCGACTCGCTGTCCTTTTACATATATACCCCACAATAAACTGTGTCAAACTAAACTCCCGTGTTTAATACATCGCAATCTACGCTGCCGAAAAAGCTCGGCAGTTCAACATTTATAAAAAAACTAAACCTGGAAAAAAAAAATTCTTTCAAAATTTGTAAACATCCAAATCTATCACAAAAAGTCACTTTGGGCGACAGCGGAAAAGTCGTGTCGACTAGTGTTATCAAGCCTTTTTGGCTATTTTAGAAACCTCGAAAAAGACTCAAATAGGAGAACCGTCTCTATGATCTTTAAAGTCAGAAAACAAAATGTTGTATTCTTCTTTAATACCCCAATTGTTATTGAGATGAAAATAACTTTTATTGCAGTAACTCTGTCTGTGCGACACCCTCACATGTTCTACTTTAACGATACTATAAAGAAAATATTTTCTTCTCGCGAACTGGTTGTGGCTCCATCGGTGACGGTCTGTTTTGAGAAGATTCTGACTGTCCCAGACTGGTGGGACTATTTGATATACAACTTTTTAAAAACATTGCACGGAGATATGACCGTAGCTTCAGATGATGGAAATCTAGAACCAAATGATACTAAAGCCGGTGAGTACAAAGCTGAATTGATTCGTCGGGCCAGCGGGGCTCACTGGAATTTGAAGGATGGATATGTGGATCGCGAATATGATGAACCCCATAAACGGAACAGTGAAATTGAAGCACGATCACAACATGCCGGGTTTGAAGACATTGGTGGAGCCGCCACGCTTGAAGACTTAGACCTGGGCGAGCAAACTGTCGACACCAAAAGGGGTCAGGGTGATTTTTATGGCTCGGCCAGTACTAGCAGATGGGGTAGACAAAACTCGCCAGACACCACAGCGCTCGAGGGTCGCGTATATCTACTAGAGAACCTTCTGCTCGGTCCCCCGCGGCTTCGGCAGATTCGTGTTAGAAAACAGGGTTGCCGAGTGAACGAAGACTTTGTACGACACTTCAACGCCTGCTACGCCGCCTATTCGTCAGGGATCGAGGAGAAAACCGGTTTGCACAAAGGTACACAATACCAGACGATGGGTGAACTGGACGCGACTCCGATTTGGTCAGTGCTGGCATTCTATAGTACTGGTGGGTACATTGCTAATCTGACCTATGACTTGGAAGATAATCTGCAAATAATAAATAAACTGAGGGATGATAATTGGCTGGATCGCGGCTCAAGGCTATGTCTGATGGAGTTCAATCTGTACAACAAGAATACGGACATCTTTCAGAGCGTCAAGTAGGGTTCAGCTCCGATTTAAAGTTCAGCGCATTTAAAGTTTATCTTCCAACCAGACTTCTAGCCGAAATCCCCCCCACTGGAGGTGTGATACCACAGACGCATCTGCAAACTGTCAAGCAGTATTCTTTCTTTACCGATCGCAGTCTGACTATGACTGTGATGTATATATTTTGGTATATAATGGTCGCTTACTATACTATCTGTGAGATTAATGGATTACGCAAGACGGGATGTAGAACTTACTACAAATCGTCGCTAAACGTTCTCGACAGTCTTGTATTAGTGGTAATTATTAACATTATTAGTCACTTTTTGATCTACCTTCCCATTCCTTCGACAGTATTGTACTAGTGGCAAACATTTTTATACCCGGTACTCGAAGAGTATAGGGATACATATATTAGATTTGTGGTGATAACGGATGGGTGTAATGCCCAGAAGGAAGCGTTTCCGACCCCATAAAGTATATATATTCTTGATCAGCATCAATAGCCGAGTCGATATAGCCATGTCTGTCTGGCCGTCCGTCCGTCCGTCCGTCTTCATTAGCGCCTTTATCTCAGAGACTATTAAAGCTAGAGCAACCAAATTTTGTACCCAGTCTCCTGTGTTATCACCCTATCCAAGTGTATTTCAAAATTTCGCCCCGCCCTTTTCCGCCCGCAAAAAAGACGAAAATCTGTGGCATACACAATTTTAAAGATTCGAGGAAACTAAAAAGGCAGAATCATAGATGATGACCAATACTATCAGAGTGTTGAATCTGGATCAGATCGGATATTAATATAGCTACAATGAAGAAAACCCTTTCGAAAGTCATAGTTCCCTCTCGCTCTCTCTCACATGCGACCCCGTCTGCTCTGAGCAACCAAACTTTCTATCCAAACTCCTGTGATATCAATCCAGCACAAGTTCTGTGGAATCCACAATTTTTAAGATAAAAGAAAACCAAAAACGTAGAATCATGGAAAATGACCGTGTCTACAGACTGCCGAATCTGGATCAGGTGGGATAATTATTATGGCCAGAAGGTACAACATAAAGTTCAGTGGCTACGCAACGCCTGCCAAGCGCTTCTCATTCCCTCTCTCTCTCTCTCGCAAACACAATTCGCATAAACACGTCGAATATGTAGACGTCAAATGTAGAGAAGACAGATGTAAATAACATATGTAAACCAAAATGGAAACAGATAACATTTAATATATGTATAAAAATTTACAGAATGGTTCAATTTAATTTTTGAAATTTTTTTTAAATCAGAAGATCACAAACATTTATTCTGACTGAGTACCGGGTATAAAGTAGAGCCGCGGCCTTTGTAGCGGCTCACAACGTTCCCCTTCGTTTTAATCATCGATACATGACCTACCTCTCCGATCCTAGCTTTGCTACCTGGCCTTATTATACAACGTCTGGCATACTTTCAAAGTACAATCCCTTACTGAAAAGGCCGAGATGCACAAAGGTTATCAAAGTATCGATGTGCTTTGCTTCGTGAACATCATCTATGTGGATATGATGGCCATTTTAGCTTTTCTTGTATGGATAAAAATATTCAAGTTTATCAGTTTCAACAAAACACTTGTTCAGTTTACGACTACATTAAGAAGGGTATATTTGAATATTTCAATTTCAATGGATGTAATCTTTGATATTTGACATTTTTTTAACATTTGTAGTGCTCCAAAGATTTGGCTGGCTTCAGTCTTATGTTTGGCATTGTTTTCTTGGCCTATGCTCAACTGGGTCTTCTCCTCTTCGGCACTAAGCATCCAGATTTTCATAACTTCGTCACATCAGTCTTGACCATGATCCGCATGATTTTAGGTGATTTTCAGTATAATCTCATTGAGCAGGCGAATCGAGTGCTGGGTCCCATCTACTTTCTTACCTACATTCTACTAGTTTTCTTTATATTACTGGTAAGCTCTAAATATCAAATGAGTTTTGTCGGGTGCGATAAGCTGTATTCCACTAGAACATGTTCCTAGCCATCATCATGGAAACTTATAACTCGGTAAAGAGTGAAATTACCGAAGGGCGCAGTCAATTGGGATCATATATCTATAAAAAGCTGGCTGCAGCCATTTACTGGATCATCCACTGTGGCCGAAAGCGACGGGTTCGGCTTGCCACCGTCGCTCCCACTGAGGTTGATGCAACGACCGCAGAATATGAAGAGCCTAAAGTGCTAACAAACATAACCCAAGCAGAGTATATTTATTTGAGTAAACTAAATATCACTTTTTAATTTTGGCTAAATATCTCTTTCAGCGCACGTTACTTTGAAGAGATTCCCCCCGATGTTCAAAACAAGGAACTATTTCAGTAAGAGCTCTGACACCTTGATTGGTACCATTAAATATTTTTAAATCACCTTTGTTTTCTTTAATTTCTTTTAGTCTGACGAATCGCGTTACACTGATAGAAGAAATTCTGGAACAGCTGGTCACCAATATGGATGATGTACTAAAGCGTATCGAGAGAGAGCAAGGCATACGAAAGAACTAAATTCTATTTATACTGTTATGTTTCTTAAAGAATGTTGGATATTGGAGCATAGGCTATCAAATAGCAATTATATGTACTCCAATTTCCAGAGAAATTAGATTGAAGAATGGATCTAATAAGTAAGATTAAATAGCTGCTTCGACAATCTTGCGATTGTTATCAAGTAAACGAGTTATCCAAATCTGAAGGGTATAAACACATCAATACCATTTACAGTGAATTGTGTTCAGTCGCAGAATACCCTATGTACATATGTATATAATCATCTTTAGAAATACACAGCACACACTTATCGAAAAAAAACGAGGGGGAACGTTGTGAGCCGCGGCAAAGGCCGCGGCTCTACCTTATACCCGGTACTCAGTCAGTATATACATACATATGTACATACATATATGAGCTTGCGATTTATGCAATTTCTTATATGTTCGCAAAAGGGACAAATTAAAAAAAAAGGGCAAAAAATAATATTTCAAAAAATGAAGTACATTTTTGGAATATTATACATGTTTCCGATTTTGTTTGCATATGATTTTTACATCTGCTTCTAAATTTCTACATGACATGTATAACTACATATGTATTTGAGACGTACAAGTGTTTAGGACAGAGAGAGAGAGGGCATGAGTCAGCGCTTGGCAGGCGATGCGTAGCCACTGAAATTTAATTTGTTTCTTCTGGCCATAATATTGATCCGACCTGATCCATATTCGGCAATCTGGTAGATATGGTAATTTTCCATGATTCTACGTTTTTGGTTTTCATTTATTTTAAAAATTGTGGATTCCACAGATCTTCGTCTTTTGTGGGGGCGGAAAGGGGCGTGGCCAAATTTTGAAATACACTTGTGCAGGTTTGGTATCACAGGAGCTTGGATAGAAAGTTTGGTTGCTCTAGCTTTTATAGTCTTTGAGAACTAGGCGACACAAAATACGAATGGGCAAAGCGGATGGGGTCGCGTGTGAGAGAGAGCGAGAGGGAATGATGACTTTCGAAATGGTTTTCTTCATTGTAGCTATAATAATGATCCGATCTGATCCAGATTCAACACTCTAATAGAAATGGTCATTCTCTATGATTCTGCGTATTTAGTTTTCTTGTATCTTCAAAATTGTGTGTGCCACAGACTTTCGTCCTTTGTGGGGGCGGAAAGGGCGGGGCGAAATTTTGAAATACACTTTGAGTAGTGTGATAACACAGGAGCCTCAATACAAAATTTGGTTGCTCTAGCTTTAACCGTCTCTGAGATATAGGCACAAATGAAGACGGACGGACAGACGGACGGACAGACAGACATGCCTATATCGACCAGACCCTATCTTGGCCATCATAAATTAT
This sequence comes from Drosophila algonquin, assembly GCA_035041765.1. Taxonomy (NCBI): domain Eukaryota; kingdom Metazoa; phylum Arthropoda; class Insecta; order Diptera; family Drosophilidae; genus Drosophila; species Drosophila algonquin. Next base: position 2,393,736 of record JAWNKY010000209.1, on the reverse strand, counting down.
CTCAATATCTATTATAAGTATATAACGATATGCAATAATAATTTAAAACCAATGGTTTGTATTAATTTAACATTCAATAAAAAATAAAATGATACAAATTTCATTCATTTCATTTCAATTTGAATATTAGCTTTTTATTTTAAGCCAATGTTTTGTATTAATTAAACAGTAGTCTTAATACAGAAATTAGAAATGCATTATCATGATGGTGTTTATGTGAATACTTTTAATCGCTTCAATATGTTAAAAATAGGTAGCGAGTGTACAATTTTAATTTCGTTTAGTTCCGAACTGCTTTTGTGGTTTTAGTCGCGGGTATAGGCTGGGCATTAACTTGATTAATCGAGTGATTAACTTAATAAGGTTAGCCCTTGAGGCTGGTCATGCCCGCACGCATTACCTCGTCGACAAGCAGAAGATTGCTGGCAATTATGGAGCATGAGTTAATTATCTGCTTTTTGACGATGTAGTTGTCGTAGACACCCATATCGACGGGCTTCATGGGCTCACCGGTGGCCAGATCAAGCCCAACTAGATCCGGCTGCAAGCGATCCTCGACGGTAAGCTTCACGATAGTATCCTGCGCATCGTATCCACTGTTAACGGCTAACGTTTTGGGTATCACCAGCAAAGCATCAGCAAAGGCTTGCACTGCTAGGCGCGCCTTACCCTTGATGGTGTCTTTGTATGCCACCAGCTCGTTGTATGCGCGGACTTCGAAAGCGCCAGCACCAGGTATAAGAACCTTGTCTGCCAGTGTATTATTGATGGCTCTCAGACCATCGCGGATGGCATCCTTGATCTGGGTAATGGTGTGCTTATTAGGTCCCTTGATCAAAATGGTGACCGAAAGCGGATTTTTGCAGTCTTCCACAAATGTGTACTTGTTCTCACCCAGTACATGCTCGTAAACGACACCTGCATAGCCGAGATGCTCCTCTTGAAGATCGTCAAAAGAGTTCATGGCAGTACCGCCGCAAGCCAGAGCCAAGCGCTCCATATTGCGGCGTTTGGCGCGACGAAGAGCCAGAATTCCCTCCTTGGCAAGGGCATCCAAGGAAATAGGATCTATTCCCTTCTGGTTGATCAATACGAAAGTCTTGTCGGTGCCATCGCACACCGACCGTTTCAGTTCAATCACCTTCTTCACACGCTGATCTATAAATTCACGCTCAGCACGGACGAAAGCCTCCCGCTCCTCGGCCGTCTTGTAGAAGAATCCAGAATTGACCTCAGCCTTCTCGTACTCCAGGGATACATTGGCAGTAAGAATGTAGACATTCTCCAACCGCTTGGGCATGTCCGGATGGCGAGCTCCATGGTCCATGACCAGTCCACGCACCAGCTGCGTGTCTGTGTCAGTTTTGTGCTGCATTTCCATCAGCTCAACCATGTGCAGATCAACGGGCTTCTTGTTATCTGCTATGGTCAGAATAGCGTCCACACACACGTCGGTGAGCAGATCGGCCAGAGCTGGATGCACTTTAGTCTTCAGACTGGTGTTTGCGATCTCTACTAAATTCTTCTTGTTGATTTCTACGGGAACCTTAACCTTGTCGAGGACCTCCAACGCCTTGTCGCGGGCCTTCTCAAATCCCTCGGCCATGATGCGGGGATGCAGACCCTCTGACAAGTAGATATCGGCCTGCTTGAGAAGCTCTCCAATCAGCATCACTGTGGTGGTAGTGCCATCCCCAGTGGAATCATCCTGAGCCGTGCTGGCCCTGGCAATCATCGAAGCAGTTGGATGCTGGATCTGCATTTCATGCAGCAGGACATTGCCATCCTTGGTTATTTTAATATCCCCGGCGCCAGAAACCAACCTAGAATATTCGAGAAATTTTTGTTAATGTGCGTACGTTAAGCGCGTGAGTCACTCATCTTTCCATGGTTACGCTACCCGACTAATAGCAAGGGATATATTTACTTTCAATTGCCTTGACCTAAACTCTAAATGTTAGCTTCTTTTATCATATTATTTTTACTAATAATCAATGAAATCTAGAGCACTTGCCGACCGCTGTTCTGTACCGTCTGCTGGCACGATGACGCATGCCGCTGTTACAGTTCATTTCTAACCTTAAACATCACAAGGTGCGGCAACGCAGCTGTGTCTGAATACATGTTTTTCGAATGCGTTAATGCCGCTAATGCCGTTTTATTCTTGTGGATAGGATGTAAAAATAATAAAGACAGTTACTTACATTTTTACTGTTCCTTTGGGACCCAGGTTGGTGCATCACATCCTGCAGACCTTTGGCGGCGCTGATGTTAATAGACAGAGCCTGAGCGGCACGAGCAAACTCAGCTTTGGGATTCAGCAAACTAATCGAAGCCATTATGTTTTAGAATGCAATAAAACAATATTATATTTAATTTTCGTTTACAAATAGACCAACTATTTTAAATTAGACCAGCACGCTAAGTAGACAATCTAGACAACAGTATGACCAAACGTAAAACCGATAGTTTGCCCAAAAAAGAAAATCCGAGATTATACAATATAATTTAAGTATTTTATGCGATAGTTTTTTAACTAGTCATCGTTAATAAAAACTAGTACCACTAACCATACAATATATAGACATGTCAATTCAAGTACCGAAAATGGACGCACGAAAGTCTGATATCAGCTCCCTCAGCCAGTCGTGTGTTTGAGTGAGTGAGTGTATGCGTGCACATGCATTATCGCGACTTTTGCGTGTTTGCATGTGTGGATCAGCTCCGGACAGAGTCGTGAGAGTGTATGCGTGCTCATGCCTTGTCGCGTAGGGCTGTGGGCTTTGCATGTGTTGTCAGCTCCCGAGAGTCGTGAGAGTATTTGTGCTCATGAGCATGCATGTATATTGCGTATTTGCAAGTGTGTATGAGCGCACAACTGAAATTTTCGGTCACCCAACTTTGTTTTGATTTTTGTTCTCGCGCCACCCTTCACTTTAGCATTATTGGAGTCGACCCTTTTTGAAGACGCTTGCCTTATAATACCAGAATAACTGTTATTTTGTACATGCTTTAGATTCTAACTTTGTTTAATATAGAATATACTAATATAATGAGCAGATATATGTATATATATTCACAAATATTTATTTCATTGTATGGTGTATTGTATTATACAATGATATATTTCATCATATATTAAAAGTAGTATGCGCTAAAAAACATATATACATATATCATCCTTGAATATGGATATTAATGACATATAAATGGGTAATAAATGGGTCCATACGGATTTTAGTGCCACACTTGCGAGTCAAATTTGAAATCATCCCTCTTTTTCTGATGCGAATATCCATCAACAGAGAGAACTTACAAGTAAATTCATATGTGTGTGTACGTGTGCAGAGCTGCCGAAACAGCCAGCCAAATATTTTTTCTTGAGATTTCTTGAGACACAAATTTATTTGCTGAGTGTCGCTTATTGACGCGACGCACTAATACCCTATAGACAATTAATATAATTTGGTGTCATGTCTGATGTACATTTTGCATTTGTACATATTTACATTCGTTCCTTATCATTCATTTATAGTACATTAAACAAAATTAGAATATAGAGGATATTCAATATATACAATTATTGTAATTTTATGCAAGCGTCATCATAAAATCATAACTTACTATCAATTCTAAAGTAATGGGTGTTTTCTTAGACAGCGGCGTGGTAAAAAACCAATACAAACAAGATATGTACACACATACAGCTAAAGCTCAGCCTCACATACAGAGCGTGTGTTCTTTGCTGTTCTTTGCTGCTGTTCTTCTTCAACTTGTTCACGAACTGACCTACCGCCACAAAATAAATGAAGAACTGGCAGGATGGGTGGGGGTGGGTGTGGGTTGGTGGGACACTTGGCCGTGGGAAAAAATAAATCTGTTATTTTTTTTATTTTTATTATATAAATTATTATATTATTATTGCCTATGAAAAGCCGTAACATACTATTATTTTCATATGCAATAATAATAGGTAAAATTGACTATCAATAGAAATAAAAAATAAGTTCTAATATATAAGTTCTTCATTTATTTTGTGGCGGTAGGTCAGTTCGTGAACAAGTTGAAGAAGAACAGCAGCAAAGAACAGCAAAGAACACACGCTCTGTATGTGAGGCTGAGCTTTAGCTGTATGTGTGTACATATCTTGTTTGTATTGGTTTTTTACCACGCCGCTGTCTAAGAAAACACCCATTACTTTAGAATTGATTGTAAGTTATGATTTTATGATGACGCTTGCACAAAATTACAATAATTGTATATATTGAATATCCTCTATATTCTAATTTTGTTTAATGTACTATAAATGAATGAAATTAACGAATGAAAATATGTACAAATGCAAAATGTACATCAGACATGACACCAAATTATATTAATTGTCTATAGGGTATTAGTGCGTCGCGTCAATAAGCGACACTCAGCAAATAAATTTGTGTCTCAAGAAATCTCAAGAAAAATATTTGGCTGGCTGTTTCGGCAGCTCTGCACACGTACACACACATATGAATTTACTTGTAAGTTCTCTCTGTTGATGGATATTCGCATCAGAAAATGAGGGATGATTTCAAATTTGACTCGCAAGTGTGGCACTAAAATCCGTATGGACCCATTTATTACCCATTTATATGTCATTAATATCCATATTCAAGGATGATATATGTATATATGTTTTTTAGCGCATACTACTTTTAATATATGATGAAATATATCATTGTATAATACAATACACCATACAATGAAATAAATATTTGTGAATATATATACATATATCTGCTCATTATATTAGTATATTCTATATTAAACAAAGTTAGAATCTAAAGCATGTACAAAATAACAGTTATTCTGGTATTATAAGGCAAGCGTCTTCAAAAAGGGTCGACTCCAATAATGCTAAAGTGAAGGGTGGCGCGAGAACAAAAATCAAAACAAAGTTGGGTGACCGAAAATTTCAGTTGTGCGCTCATACACACTTGCAAATACGCAGTATACATGCATGCTCATGAGCACAAATACTCTCACGACTCTCGGGAGCTGACAACACATGCAAAGCCCACAGCCCTACGCGACAAGGCATGAGCACGCATACACTCTCACGACTCTGTCCGGAGCTGATCCACACATGCAAACACGCAAAAGTCGCGATAATGCATGTGCACGCATACACTCACTCACTCAAACACACGACTGGCTGAGGGAGCTGATATCAGACTTTCGTGCGTCCATTTTCGGTACTTGAATTGACATGTCTATATATTGTATGGTTAGTGCTAGTACTCAGATCCATAAAGCCAAGTACAGAAAGTAGCCTACATTTTTCTCAGTGACCAGATGCGCATGCTGTATAGTTATAGGATTTTCACACTTGGTGCGTTACCTATCGATATCGGAGAAGACGCAGAGAAGCAGGTTTGCCGTTTACACTACAGCGTCTTTGCGTCTTTGCGTCTTGGGAAGAGGAAGTAAAATTTGTAAGCAAAAGAAATAATGTCTGAAAATCAACAAAATATGTCAGAAAAAGAGCTAATTCTGTTATCTGCGGGGGCGCAAAATGAAGAATCTGTTGAAGATCACGGAAACAGTTCACGGAAACAGGTTCAAAGACATGGGATTTGCAGCAAAAAATTTGAAATCAACTATATTGTTGAAATGCTTTTTTAATAATAAAATTAGTTTAAACAATTTGTTCTAACCATTTTATGAATTTTTGCCCCTTTTTACTCAGTTAAATATTTTACGCGCAAAATTTAAATTTTAATCTGCTGTTTTTTGTTGTTATTAGTAGTGATAGTTCTGCTGATTAGGCAGAAAAGTACGAAAATTGTTGTTATGCGCACAGAAATACCACAGAAATGCCATCACTAGGGCCCTATGCTAAACCTATGTAAAAAAAACTGCGTTTCTGGGAAGACGCAAAGAAGCAAGACGCAGCCTCAGTGTAAACGGCACCTTACACTGTTTTGTACTTGTTTATAAAAAAATCAGTAAAAAATTCAAATTTTTTACGAAAGCAAGACGACGGTATTATCTATGGGCTCTGTGACGCTGGAGAACGACAATGCGCATGAAAACTCCACCAAATTGGAGAAGTCAGTTCGTGCTAAACAGAAATGCTTACACCATGTTTCTATCAAATTATAAATATATAAAATGAGTATCGGGTATAAAATGAATAAATCACAATATCCATATAATCGGCTTTATTAAGATTAAATTTGTTTTCATTATTACAATTTTCTAGCCGGCTGGAACTCTCCTGGGGGAACTCCGCAACCGCTTGATGTTTGTCTTCTTCTTTCTGCCTTGCATGTGAGGTGTCGATGACGAGAAAACATAGAATAATTATATTTGATCGAGCCCAGAAAATACCACGCTTGCTTTTCTAGTATATATCGTTTCCATTCCAGTACTGTATACTCGCTTTAAAAATGCTTAATGAAAAAATTGAAAGAATTACAGACATTTTTATGCATTTTTACACACGAATAACATACCTGATTTTTGTCTAAAGACAATTTTTCGGAACTGGGGTTAACTCAGCTTAAACATTTTCAGGAATCATCAGAGCACAGACTTTAATCAGATGCGTAACAATTATTTTAAACGTGATAAACTAAACCCCTCCGATATATATCGCATTGAACAAAAAAGCTACATATAATACGTAAATACATGTCACAAAAGCTGTTTTGTTGTAATTTAACAAATTCAACGGATTGTACACATAACAGCTGGCGTTAACCTTTATAGTGCAACAAGGCAAATTAATCATTCACTATTATCAGCTTAGCAATAAATATAGTGGAGGTACTTATATCGGTTTCTATCTCGTTCACAATGAGCCAAAATGAGGTCACCAGCTTAAGTCCTGAGAGAACAAACGACGGCAAGGCGGCTGCTGCTGGCAATTCACGCCAACAGCTGGAAACCTATCGCGTTTATGTGGTCACTTGGAATGTAGGCAGTCGCTTTCCGGAAAACATATCACTGCGCCAACTGCTCAGTTTGGATGATGCAAGCGATGCTTCAGTTTCGGAAGCGCACTTGCCAGACATATATGCCATTGGGCTGCAGGAGGTAAATGCTCAGCCGCAGCAACAAGTCTTAGGCTTATTTAAGGAGGATCCGTGGACGCACAAGGCCAAGGAACTTCTGCGCAGCTATAACTATGTGTCGGTCAAGTCAGAGCAAATGCAGGGCCTGCTGCTGACCATGTTTGTGCGTCGCCAACACGTACAGCACCTGCATGACATCGAGGCGGAGTTCACGCGTACTGGCTTTGGCGGAATTTGGGGTAACAAGGGCGCGGTAAGTGTTCGTTTCACAATGTATGGCTGTGGACTGACCTTTGTGGTGGCGCACTTGGCTGCCCACGACCATCAACTAGATGAACGGATCGATGATTACAAACAGATACTAGATAACCATCATTATCACGTGAAACACTATCGTGAGATATACGACCACGATTATGTCTTTTGGTTTGGTGATCTCAACTTTCGGCTACAGGGTAACGACTCCTCAGCAGAGGTTAGGGAGGCGTTGCGCGATGAAAGCCAGCACGAGACTCTTATAAAGCGGGATCAGCTGTTACATATTCGGGAACACACACAGCAAGCTTTCCAAGTAATGCACGAACGAATACCTGCATTTCCCCCACGTTTAAGTTCAAGGAAGGCACCTCCGAGTACGATTTGAAGCGTCGTCCCGCCTGGACGGATCGCATCATGTACGCCGTGCAGCCGTCAAACCGTCAACGTGGGATGCAGCTGGCCATAGAACAGTGCTCATACAAATCGCATCCAGTATACAGCATCAGCGACCACAAGCCGGTCACAAGCGAGTTTACAATCAAGATGTATCCGAATGTTCGCACCCCAGGTGTGAATTTCTCCACGATTTCGTTGTGGCGCATTGGTGACGAAAACACCGTGGAGTACCGCAAGCAGGTAGAGTTCGAAGAAGGTCCCCATGACTGGATAGGCATATACCCCATTGACTATGCTAGTTTGGCGCACTATTCGGCCTACGAGTACGTCAACCAGGCTGAGTCGCCAACCTCATCGGACTCGAACAACGAGCGCGACTACTTCGATACGCCTGCCCCGCATCGGCGTGGCCGCCACCATCACCGGAACCGCCAGCGTCTGCGGCGCCAGCCTGAGACCAACGGAGAGCAAGTGCGAATCGACTTTGCCGATGACGTGGAGCTACGCCATGGTGAGCAGTACCTGCTCATCTACTTCCGCAGCACAGGGTTGCGGGGTGTAACCAGCCTGTCTGGGATTAGCAACGTGTTTGTGGCTGAGAAACGACGCGGCTCGCCTTATCGGACTGAGTACAATGTTGACTAGCTAGCCGAGGTGCTGGACGTCAGTATTATTTAGTCCAATAGCAGCCTCCGTCTGTTTCGCCCTATCAACTGTATCCGTTCTTGTTATAAATGAAATTTTGTTTTTCTGTTTAGTTGGCTGTTGGCCTATTAATATGTGTATGTACATATTTTTTCCTTTTTGTTACTATGATCCCGATTTGTGTGTCTGTATGTCCACAAAGGACATACATATAAATATATATGTATATATATATTTACATGCATTTAGTTATAGATATGTACATATATTGTTATCGAATTATACAAAAATCCAGTAAACAATTTTCGTGTACTTGCAGCTTGGCCCTTTGGAATTACGATATTAATTTCGCTATTTATATTGCAGTTTCATGTAATTAGAAAAACTTCCACCGGTTAATCAATTTCATAGCGGATAATTATTCTGAAAAGTAAAACTTCAACTACTTACTATAACTATTTTAGGAGTGTAGTGGACAGTGGCTTTCATTCCTACTGTACCAGAGTAAATTCAGCTATCTTCTGCCGTTTTTGGGCTTTTAAACTCATAAAAAATATAAAAAGAGAAGGTAATGAATACTAATTAAGCTTCCACCAATACCTTTGCTGACATCAATTACATAATTACTAATATTTACCGTCCAGCCTGATGAGTTAAACATCTTAGTGTCGTAAACATGCCCTGTTAAATAGCTGGCATAATTAAAATGCTTTGATGGTGAACCATATCCCTGTCATTTATGTACATTGAATTCACAGAAAAGTATTCATTGTTAAAGAATTATTTCCAGTTGAGTATACATATTTTGTTGTTATAGCTGGGTGCATAAATATGTACATACATCCATATGCAAACGTATACATATACATACATATGTATCTATTATACATATCATTCCCTAACTATATTTTATTTTAAATTATACTTGGTTCAATCAATATGCAATATACATACATATACATATAAATATATATGTGTAACATAAGCAATATTAATAAATTAATATTAAATTAAAACCATAAAGGTGAAGGGTTTCAACTTGAACTTTTCCAAACACTTCTGCGAAAGCTGCAATAAATTACAAGCGTTAATTTTGCTCTTTTACCGAATCAATGCGGTAGGATTCGGGATTCGCTTCATTCGGTCCAATAAAATCATCGATTCTGGCTTTCTTTTTGATCGCTCTCCCAAAACAGACTGAAGAATCCAGTCTCGTAATTTTTACCATTTTAGATTTTAGAGAATGTCACACACAAATTTTGCTGGCTTTTTGCGTGCGCTTTTATATGACTGTGTGTGTACACAACATGCTGCAAATGCCTACTATACATGTCCACGCATACACAAAATAATTTTTCCGTAGAATATGTACGTATGGGTACGTAGCATACATATGTGTCGAATCACTTCAGAAACATGCGAACGAAACTTGGTTTTTTTTCCGCAGTGCTCGAATTCGGTTTTTAGTGATCCGGGGTGATTCGAATCTGACTGAAAGCAGGATGCGTAATGTTCGAACGCATTGAAGGGATATGAGTATACCTGTGATTTTATGAATACATACTGTGGATTCATACAGGATTCTACTGTACATACATATGTATGTTTTTATGTACATAGCTTAAGTGCTGCTCTAATTGACGCATGGCTATGTTTTTCTATTTAAAATATATATATATATTTGTAAATGGGTGAAACTGCTAAACATTTTTTATTCTTGATTTTCGTAGTGTTTCAGGGCTAAAAGTCAGACTAGATTTTCCCAAAATTAGGCTATGATCCCATCAATAGACAAACCGGAAAGAGGTTTTAAATTACTTTCCATTCTCTTCCAGATATACAGCATAATTTCGATCACAGAAAATTCCGTGATAATACATATTTATGTACATAAACATCGTGAATATTAATAAAAGTTCACCAATCTGTTGTGCCAGGACCCAATATACACATATGTATGTATGTATGTATGTATGTATACTGCTTCCGAGTGATGCGATAAACAACTTTGTAAATTTACATGTATAGTGCTCAAAACGTCCAACCACCATCTAATGCATTCCAACTCCAATAAATCCAGTGGACATTGAAGGATAGTGTACGAAATACGAATATCAACATCAATAGTGTATACAATACTTAAGTCGGGATAAACTGTTGCCCGCTTGTAGCTAACAGCCGATTTTATTGCTATGTTTCTTGAATCTTGCTAATGTGAAAGGTTGTCATCGGTTGAGGATACAGTTGGATCGTAGAGGCTTTTCCACAACTTTCCGCTCGGCTCATAGTTGGGTTTGTTGGGTAGGATGGATCTTGTTTCATAGCGGCTGAACCTCTGGTTTATGTTGCCAATCCGAGTGTTTTTCGCACCAGACGTCGAGCGATACTATTGAATTCTTCCCTTCGTTCGCGCCACATGATGGCAGCATCAACATTGGCGCCACTCTCGTCGTTGGGTTCTAACATTAAGAACCACAATCATAAGATCAGCAGCAATTCGTGAGCCGACGAAGCTTTACTCACCCGCCAGCATGCTGACCACGCTAAGCAAAATCTTTTCCACGCTTTGGACTGGACTCCAGCGTTCGGCCGACAGCTCATAGCCCAAGGGATCGTCGCCGGGCGCATGTAGTATTGATATGCAAACGCGGCCATCAGCAAAGATGTTTGGATGGAACATATCACAAGTGAATTTCATTTTTGGCGGACTCAGTGGGTAGTCTGGTGGAAAAACGAGTCGTGCGGGAAATACGCCTCCCTCGAAGCAAGTGCCCTCGGGTCCACTGCAAAGTGCAAATAATGGATACAACTATAAATGATAAGGCAGTACGATCGTTAGAACCAATACTCACGCAATTAGCGCCTCCCATTCGAAGAAGTTGTCTTCACTAACAGGACCAGCCACGATTCCTTCCGGTGGGTCGAGCGTTAACTCTGTGAGAATCATGCCATTCAGCTGATAGACAAAATTAAAATATTGTTGCAGCAGACGCAGGGCACAGCACAGGTTTATTTGTGGCAGTATTTGGACTTTGGCGGATCTAACAACGACAACATAATCAACGCCAACATCCGCCCCCGCACCCGCTCCCGCGTCTGCTCACGCACCATCATCCGCCCCACTTACGTTTGTATTCCGCCATAAGGCGACGTAGTGCGGATCCAGCCATTGCCCTTCTTTTCCACTTGAGTCAGTCCAGGTGTCTTCGTCTTTTGCGACGAGCGCAGCGTTCAAAGCTCGGATAATGCGTCAATTCAAACACGTCGTAGTAAATAAGCTTTGCAATATTTATTTATATAAAATAGAATACAAGTATGTGTTTTTGTCAATGTCTGCCGAGAAAAAATTATACTACGTCCAGTGTGACCGCGGAATTATCGAAAAATATACCATCCGACAATCAGAAATATACCGAAAATTATGGTCTCATTTTAAAAATAAACCGTAAAAATACCAACGAAAATCATATTCCTCGAATTTTATATTCTGTTTAAGGTGCCGTTTACACTGAGGCTTCGTCTTGATTCTTTACGTCTTCCCAGAAACGCAGTTTTTTTTACATAGGTTTAGCATAGGGCCCCTAGCGATGGCAAAAAATTGCATGGTTTTCCGACGCAACTGCGTTTTGGTATTTCTGTGGTATTTCTGTGCGCATAACAGCAATTTTCGTACTTTTTTGCCTAATCAGCGGAACTATCACCACTAATAACAACAAAAAACAGCAGATTAAAATTTAAATTTTGCCGCGTAAAATTTTTAACTGAGTAAAAAGGGGCATAAATTCATGTAATGGTTAGAACAAATTGTTTAAACTAATTTTATTATTAAAAAAAGCATTTCAACAATATAGTTGATTTCAAATTTTTTGCTGCAAGTCCCATGTCTTTGAATCCTTTCACTGTTTCCGTGATCTTCTCAGGGTAAGAAAGTCTGCTTGCAGATACTGGTCAGCGAATTGAGCAACTACCTCGCGACAAAACTGCAGTAATATAAGGCAGACAAAAGCCCTTGAAACACCAAATAGACTCCCGTGCGATATTCCGCACGCAATCCTAGGCAATAAAGGGCTATGGCTATTCTCTTCTCCAGAGGGATTGTCAGTCGAAAAGGAGTGTCTTTCTGTTTGAGATTGGGCAACAGTCCAACGAGAATGTTGGACTTGTTGTTACTCCTTTCCATGCAGAAATATATTGTTGATTTGCAGATATTATTATTATTCTTTTGTTTACAAATTTTTCTTCCTCTTCCCAAGACGCAAAGACGCTGTAGTGTAAACGGCAAACCTGCTTCTCTGCGTCTTCTCCGATATCAATAGGTAACGCACCAAGTGTAAAAAGCCTATAAACGGCACCTAAGTTACTTTAACCAGATCATTTGGGTCAGCTTTAATACTCGTATATCACTACACTTGAAGACCAATCTAGTCTGGAAACATACACACCATAACAATAATATAAAATAAAAATAAGACATATTTGGACTGATGCTTTAGAAACAAACACTAAAAAGCAACGCACAAATTAATATTAGACGGAATATCAAAATCGTGGAATATGATTTTCTTCGGTATATTCTTAAAATGACACTGTAATTTTCGGTATATTTCTGAAGCTTGGACGGTATATTTTATGGATAATTCCGCGATCACACTGTTTAATTGTCAATCGTCGCTCCTGCACGTGCTCAGCTCCGAGAATGGGAGATGCTGTGGAAGCTTTATTCGTCAGCGCCTGCAGCGAAGAAAACACAACATGCAGCGTCCAGGATCTTCGCACTGGCACCGACCTAATGAAGTACAAGGGCGGGGGGAATGCCCAACACCACAGTCTGGCTATGGTTGGCCTGAATTATGTTCTGGCAGCCAACACAATTAAGCCTCTGCTCCACGTCTGGCCTATCAATAAGCAGGAGCAGATGTCGAGCCTGCGGTTTGTGCTGCCTGGCAAGGCCAATGCTATGGCCCTCACTCCAGATGGCGCGTACCTGGTGGTTGGAATACAGGAGAGCATTTATATCTGGCACATGAACACCGGTCGCATGCTGAATACCCTCTCGAAGCACTACCAGCCCATCACCTGTCTGCGTTTCACCGACAATGGCGAGCGCTTTGTGAGCGCCGGTAAAGATGGAGCCGTACTCGTCTGGGACCTCACATTCTCAGTTGCACCGCTTGACAATGGCAGTCAGGAGGGCAGTGAGCCTCTGTACAGCTTTAGCGATCATGGGCTGGCAGTGACTGATCTGCACACTGGAATTGGTGGCACTCGCTCCTACCTATACACAGTGTCCCTAGATCGTTGCTGCAAAGTATATGACCTGAACGGTGGCATCATGCTCCTCAGCATTGTGTTCCCAGTAGCACTGCATAGCGTGGTTGTTAATAGGATGGAGACCAGCATTTATGTTGGCTCCGCCGAAGGCAAGTCGTTTGTGTTTCACACTTGGAGAGCGCCACGAATGAAGGTGAGTGATTACAATAATAATTGCATAACAATTTCATAATAATTGTTATTGCAGGAATACCATCTGGAGGAGGACAAAGCTCAGGCCTTTATTGGTCATACGGTTGGAAAACCCATAACCTCATTGGCTCTGACAATGAATGCCCAACAGTTGATCTCCGGCGGTGAAGATAAGCAAGTCTGCATTTGGGATGTTGCGAGTCGGCAGCTCATGAAGAGTATTCCCCAGAACGGCGTGATCACTAATCTGAGAATCCGTCTTCTCAGTCCCGCCATTTCCAGCCACAACACAAGCAGCCACAATTATTTGCCGATAGTCTGAAGCGGATGATCACCCCTCCGGGTCTAGATGATTACATAGAGTTGCTCGTCACCGAGGAGTACCCCAAAGAAAGGGTAAAACCAAAGCGGGATTTTAGCAACATAAACTTGGGTCTTGAGAACATCAAAATATTCAAAAAAATGCAGAACCTAAATCTGTGCGAAAATGACGATATTATTGATTTTGACGAGGAGGCGTTGAAATCACCTGAGCAATCTACTAAAGTTAAAGATGAAGACGTTCCCTTATCGGACGAGGAAGACAATGATGAGGACCACTCCAATTCCCCTACAGTACAGCAACTTATCGCCGAAAACCGACGCCTTAAAAAGCAAAACGAGGAAATTATGGCGAAGTATCAGACAGACCATTTGGAAAAAGTCAAGGCGCCTTCAGCGAGAAATCGCAAGAAAGCTCGTAAGAACTAGTCGTTGGTTCCACCCATGGCTTTTGTTAACTTAGATTATAGCTCAGTAATATATGATACATATATTTTAAATCTGTACAGAAATCTAAAACCATCTGTCTCAAAATAGGCTGCGTATTTTAAATTAGCCGCTGTTAACTTTCAGGCTGAAATGAATGTTTGTCAATTGTATCAATTATCAATTCAACTAGATCCGGTCCTCTTTAGGCAAGACTATCAACGAGTACGGAGTTTATTAAATTCTTGTAAATTTATGAAGATAGAAGAAACGTTTCCAATCCCATAAAGTACACATTTACACATATATTATGTTTAGCATCGATATTAGAGTCGATATAGCCATCTCTACCTGTTATAGCCGGTCTTGTTTGAAGCCCAATTATTTGCGAACTGCTCAATGTGGAAAGTATCTTCAAAAAATATCCGGATAAAAGCTGAGTTCACTTTCAAGCTCGAGTTCGTAAAAGACAAGAAGTTATTATACGCTGAACTGAAGGATCGGAACAATTAGCCTGTTACCCTAATCCTCCAGATCCTTCCATAATTATTCGTATAAATATACATACATTCTTATACGTATGCAAATAATTATACGCACATATATTGCTTTCGTATATATGTATGTATAAAAACAAACAAAAAACACGGAATATCTTAAAAAAATGAAGAGAGGTACAAACAAAACGCTGGAAACCAGCTTTACTTCAAAACATTATCATTATTCGGCTGTTCATTCATGTCATCATCATCGGCATTCTCCTGATCTTCAGATTTGTCCTTCTGCTCAGCGAGCTGGCGACGGATCTCCCTATTGGAGTTTAGCAGCTCCCGTAGCTGAGACATGATGTCATCGGTACGCTGCTCAACGGCGTCCAGGGCGCAGCTGAGGGCGTCCAGGCTCTGGTTAACATCTTCCATTTCTGTGAAATACCATTGTGGTTATTAATGAGGTGGAATACCATCTAACTTACCTTGTAAATCTGCCTCCGGCACATTTGCATTACCCGAGTCGCTAGACGATGTGGGATCGTGGTTGTTCTTGGGCGACATATCCCTTAGCTGTCCTTCTTACCTTACCCTTTTTACAATAAAATTTATTTCTATTTCTCCGATGGAGATTTAATGTCACGGGACACCAGCTCGAATGCCATTTTCTCTCGATTTTCAACACTGATTATACTAGAAAAATATACCGATACAGTATCGACTAATGGTCGTATTCCACTACACTTCCAGTTAAAATCCTAGTACTCAGATCAAGGAAATGTCTGTTCTGCAAGAACGTATTTATCAATAATCCGTGCATTGTTGTCTTTCACACAGCGCCCACAAATAACACATTTCTGCTTTTTTTTTCGTACAAAATTTGAATTTTTAACTGATTTTATTTGTATACGGTGTAACCGTGGGGCATGGCATTGGTATTAAAGTGTAGTCGAATACGACAAGAAAACTAGTGAGGTCTTGAAGTGTGGTGAAATAAGAGACTGCTAGCCTAATAAGTACTCACATAATTTTATCTTGTCTTATTTCGCTAGGGAATAGCGGGTATGGTATTCGTGGTCGTTTTGTAAAAATCAGGGAATGTACATCCCGTCGTGATGGATATCGATAAGTAAGAAATTACTTTGCCATCAATTGGAAATATTTTCACGATAGTTTTCTAACTTGCCGCCTGACATAACATCTATTGACAAATCGAAATGTTCTTTAAATATCAAACGAGAATATTGCTTACACAATTGAACGTGAGTCTGAGTGGTTGATAGCTGCAAATTTCAAAAGTTGTATATTTATTAGCTACCGCGATGTTATGCTACAAAGCAGACACCCCCAACAAACGGGAGCCCATCTGGTCTGGCCCATCCGCCAGATCCAAAGACCGTCAGCTGCGACTATATAGGTCCACCAGATCCGCAATCAAACCTGCGTCCCTACGTGAGACACTACGATGACAACGAAACGGATTTGGCTAAGAAATTGCGAATGATGCGCATCGAAGTGGAGGCTTGGAACACGAATTTCTGGACAAGGCATAACAAACGATTCTATGAGGTACGCTAGTCTCATCTCTTTCTTTCCTGGCTATCTCTCTTGTCATCTCTTTCGCTTTGATGAAGACTTAAAACAAGTGTCGTTTTTAGGAGAAAGACGACTTCATACGACTCCACAAAGAGAATGGCACCGAGGACATCTCAGCGGATCGCATGAGCGAATTCTATAAAACTTTTGGACAAGAATTGGCGCATCCATATGATGTACAACCTATCGTGGTATATGAAAAACTTTGACATGCTCACATTGGCGTTTATGGTGCAGGTCCAAAAACTTGCCCGCAGAAGAGATGAACAGGAAGTAGTATTTTTTGTTTTGTTTGGTTGATTTGATTTGTTTCTGTTTCTACAAATTGCGTAAAGAGTTGGATCAGTTAGACTACAGCTAGTCTAGTGTATGTATGCACCAATATTTGTCTTAGTATGAAGATGTTTCGAGTATCGAAAGAGTCAAATAAAACATTTCAAATGATTGCAAAATGGTTGCATACAATTTACTTAACACTTATGGAGATGACAAAAAAAACGCTTTCTGGAGAGTTAATATGCTTAATATTAAGGCGAACTAGTTAAATAAAATAAAATACAATATATATTCGTATATCTACGTATTCAATGAAGGTTGTGCATATTACATTTATTACACCTGTTGAGAAACAAACTCGTTTTCATGTCTCTATTTTCTAATGTCCATTTTAAGACTGCAAAAACTAATGATCGTTATAATTATGATAATATAATAATGATAAACAAAAAGGAAGGCACACACGCATAAAGTCAAGTGGGGGCACTCGCTAGGGTCTATCTCTGAGGGGCTACAAACACGATGAATATTATGATAATGATGATTGTAAAGATGCTGAGCTGATTGTGCTCTTTGTGGTCGTGGTGCTGGGTGCTGGGGGTTGAGGTGGGCTGGGAAATAGTGCAATAATGTACCTAACATAAAATACATATATTTTATAGAAATTATACAGCTTAGCACTTTAAACTATAAAAACGCTGTCCATTCCCACTCTTTCCGCTGCCCTGTACCCTTTCTTATGGGCGATTAAGGATATAAATTAGCTACAGTGGGCGGCGGACACATATAAAATACATAACTTACAGGGTCCTATGCTCTATGCTCTACAATAGCACGTATGCATACATATACCTATATATATATGTACATGATCTACACTGTTTAGAGAATGAATTTCCATTTGCTGATGTTCCGAATTCGGGTCACTGGGTGAACTTCCATGTGGGTTGGTTCGTGCTGGTGCTGGCGCTAGCGCTCGTTGCTGTAATTGCTTATGTTTCTGGTTCCGCCTTTAGTTCATCCACTTGCGACAATTGGGAGCGCCACAGGCACACGGTATCTTGTGTGCATCATCCTCTATATTAAACTTGTAGTCATACGAGAGCTGCGAGAGCATACAAAACCAATTCAAATCACTGCGCACCAGATCCCTGTCTGCATATGTGAAACTCACCTCCTCGCCGCGATAAATTTTACGCTTGGCAAATATTATGATCCGAACATCGCGATCTACCTCAGCAATCTCCGTCACACAGTTTGGATTGCAGGAGTGGTTGATATAGCGCGCCAGACCGCCGCTCAGAGTGGCATCTACAACGCGATCCTCGTCAAGGCGGAACATGTAAATGCCTCGATTCTGAAGGGGCAAAAATATATGGATTAAATATGGATTTGATGACTCATTAATTTAAATTGATTGACTGACACGCCACGTACCTTGGATTCGTACTGCTTCTCCCGTATCTCGGAAACCTCGGTGCGAATGACCTCCCCAATGTACTCGATGATCATGGTGTGCTTTTCAATATCGCGGGCAGCATACAAACCCAGGCCCTGAATCTTTGACCTAAATAATGGACAAAAGAAAATAAAAGGGGTAATTTCTAAGGGCCTAGTCTTATTCTTAAAATAATAAAAAGAGTGCTAAGTATAACCCACCTCGCCAAGTAGACATTGTTGCGCCACTCCTGCTTCATCTTTTTGTACTGGGAGCTCTTGGAGTGGACAAATTGCTTGCTGTACGGGCAGGCAACCTCCCCGGCAATCGACGTCGAGTTGGCCATGCGCTGGGTGCTACAGCTTCCTGCGGTGACCTGGGTGTGCGGCTTGCGCCAGACGAGCAGTTGACGTTGCTTGGGCTCGGTGCGGGCGGCGCCGGACGGATTTATGGCTAGCGGGAACTCCAGCAGCGGGTTTCGGCCGTACTTGAATCGGTAGTCGGTGAGCGTCTCGATCCCAGGCAGGCTCTCCAGTATGCGCACAATGGCCGGCTCCGTTAGCCCGAAGAGGTCCTCGCCGCTGATATGTTGCGGGAAGAGCTGCAGCCACTTGTGCACCTTCCGCAGGCGGGTGATGGGTTGCAGGATCTGCTGCCATACCCCCGATGGCGTGCTGGCCTGAAACTCGCGCTCCGGTTCCTTGTCGCTGCCGTCTTGGACAACGATCCGGAATTCAGGCTTACAACCGGCCTCGGCTATAGAGCAGATGTAGCGACATCGCCGATTTGGACGACGCACGCACCAATAGTAACGACTCTGCGAATCAGAGTGTAATTAGAATGGTGGTGAGATCATGGTGTATCTCATCGTACACGTGACGACGAACCAAAGGTACTTACGCACCTTGTAGCCAATGGGATAGATAAAATGGGGAGTGTGGAATGCCTCCAGCTGGTGGGGCAGCAACTGGCCCACATTCAGGAGCGTCATGTTGCCCACCCGCAGCAGATTGCTTAGCTCCGTGTAGTGCATGACGGTGGCAACCTGACGATTTTCGTCGCGGTCCACATACACTCGACGGTGAACAACGAAGGAGCTTAGCTCGTTCTCCATTGGCCCGAAAGCGGATCCAGACCCAGACCCGGCATTGCCACTTCCACTGCTTGCATGGGTTTGAGTGTGGGTATGGCCATGGGCACTGCAGTGCACAGATTTATTCTTGTAGAAGACGCACTCCTCCCGAATGGCGCAGGGCAGGTGGTAGAGATTGTTACAGCGCGACTTGAAGCATTTTATTGTAGCTCCCAGCTGGTGGCAGGCGCTGCACGCCTGATTCAGCCCGCCTGCAGTGCGTCGGAGTTCATCAGCGCCCCGTACAGCTGTACACACCATTCGACCACAACGCACAGTTGAGGTGAACCTGCATGAAAGAGAAGTGGATTCACAGATGGGAAGGGGTCGGATAGGCTATATCATTAGCAGTCTCACCCATTTGTCCACATCAAAGTTAAGAAGGCGCGAGGGCCCATCAGCCTGGCCATCGCCGCGTTGATTGCAGAAGACGCACTGGCGCGTGTCCTCTAAATGGCTGACCACGTCCGTTTCCCACACTGTGTTGTTGGGAGCAGCAAATGAAGTTTCTCCATCGTACTCCTGCTTGATGTCCGTGCTTGTGGGCGATTCCGTGGCGAAACAGTCACTGCTAAAACATTTGACGATACACTTACGCTGAAGTGGGGGAGCAACGGTCTCGATGGCCAAGTGCTGCTCCGCATCGGGCTCCTCCTCTGGCGGCTCCGTCTTCACGACATTTTCTTGAGGAACGGCGGGACACGAACCTGATCCTAAAGTGGTTTTCGAGGACCCGCTGGCCGTGAGCAGAGAGATGCTGGCCGCTTCAGCTTTAGTCTGAACATCCTTCCCGCTCCACTTAAACATGGCCAGGCAGGCACGATCGCAGAAGTAGAAGAACGGAGGCGGTGGCGTCTTCCGGGGCAGTAGCGCCATGAGCTGGGCCAGCCGGGGCAGCTGCTCTTCCAGCGGAGGCATGCTCTGGCTGGGCACGCGCAGTCCGCTTGCAGGGACGATGTTGGCACAGGTCCGACACAACTTACGTCGTCCGTTGAGAATCTTTCTCAGGTGGCCGTGGCTTACTGAGAGGGGACGCTTGAACGGATCCTTTTCCGCCTGCTCCTCGGCCTCTTCTCTGGCTCCCTGGCTCTTTGGCTGCTCGAGACTGGGATCGGAGCCGGCCTTTGGATCCGACTTCTCTTCGATTAGCTTGCATGTAAGGGCGGGCGTCAGGTGCAGCAGATTGGCCAGATCCGCAGCACGCCGGCTATATTGTCCGTCGTCGATGAGTGCAGCGAGAGTATCACATTCTGGTTCTTCTGCTGATAGTTGTTGTTGTTATTGTTG
The DNA here is from genome assembly GCA_035041765.1 of Drosophila algonquin. NCBI lineage: Eukaryota > Metazoa > Arthropoda > Insecta > Diptera > Drosophilidae > Drosophila > Drosophila algonquin. Next base: position 2,372,955 of record JAWNKY010000209.1, on the reverse strand, counting down.
CTATTGCCGTTGCCGCCCCCCAGTTCCACCTGCTGGCCCTTGCGCAGTTCCTCGGCGCAGGTTCGGAGCAGGGGCGAAGTGGGCATCCGCATGGTGAGTGGATCCTCCGCCAGGGCCACTGGCGACATCCGCCCGTGGCACCGACTGTTGTTGTTCAGCAGAATTAGGCCCGGAAAGCGAGTGAGCCGAGGGAGGGCAGTCCATGCGGTCAGCGATTCGCCCTCCACCAGCTCTGTGGTCTCCAAATTTGAGTCCTTGACGGCCCCGATGTGCCGAAGTAGCCGCTCGCGGGGATTCCGCTCAATGTGGGTGGAGAACTCCTGGTCGTAGAAGTCGTTCTGGATGCTGGACATAGGCTGCGACTTTCCTTCTACTCCCGCCAGAGATCCTGATGGGGATGCAGATCCCCCTGTCGGGCCTCCGCTCCCGCCGAAGCGTTCACTGTCATACAGCGACGGAATACTGGGATGCCGCACCCGACCAAAGTGACCGAGCACCGATCCGTCGCACTCCTCCAGCGGCCAACCACGGGATAGGGAACCGCCAGCTTTCAGCTTGCCGTTGGCAGAGGTGGACCCTCCCGGACCCGATCCGGTTCCTGAGCCCGCCATCTCGCTGCTCCCAATAAGAAAGTGAAAGTTGCGGTTGAGGTGGGGCTCCAATACCTGAAGCGGTTGCATCTGGCGGATGTGCGTCAACAGCTTCTCGGTAAATGCATCGTGGTCCTCCTCCACCTTGGAGAATTTTCTCACTCGCTTCTTCAGCATGGGCGAGGCGGCGGCACCGCCTCCAACTCCGACTACTCCCGAGGGCACATGACCAGTGCCTGGTGCTCCCTGTACGTACTGGGTGCCTGGGGGCATGCGGGCCAGTTGCACCATCGCACCTGCTGGTAGCGTCCCGGACAGATCCTTGAGACTGTTGGCCGCCTGCCCGGCGTTAGGATTGCCCCTCCGTGGTTTCTGCACCTCACGTTTGCGCCGCTTGCGCTGGTCCCCTGCTTTGGGTTCCATAACCGTTGGCAAGTTCGGGTGATGGGGCTGGGGATGAGCTTGAGCAAGTTGCTGTTGCTGCTGTTGCTGTTGCTGATGCACGTGCAACTGCATCTGCCCGGGCATCTGGCCCTGGATTCGAGACTGCATCTGTGCCTGGTGCGGTGTCTCTCCTTGCTGGCTAGTTGTCTTCACGTAGCTTGTTATGGCTGACATAAGCTGCTGCTTGTTTGTTTCCGTTCCTGGGGTTCCGGATGTATTGGTGCCGGATGGCGGAGGTTTCATTCCTATCGCCACAGGGAGTTGCATCTGCATCACATCATTGCTGTGCGAAGGATCAGGATGGTTGTGCTGCAGCTGAAGCTTCTCGTCCAGTTGGGGATGCGACTGCATGGATAGTTTCCTTTTCTGAGCCTCACCTGACTTAAAGGTCATTTTATTGGGGGCCAGGATTTGACCCATTCCCGCCTCAAGCTGAATGCTGCTGTTGTTGTCCTGCATCTGTCTGCTCCAGCTATTGGTTACTGTGACTGCTCCTGCTGTACCGTGTACTGCTGCTGATGTTGCTGTTGTCTGGAGGTTGTCCGAGGTTGGCGGTTGCTCGGCCTGTTCTGACAAGGGCACGCCCAGGGACTCTTGCTCCATTGTCATCGATATCGCCATGGGCATGGACGACGACTTGTGCTTCATCTGCATATTCATATCCTTGGAGGGCTTGGTGGATATAGAGATTGTCACATTCGAAACAGGAGCGGTGGCCAGCTCATACGGGGGCGGGGGCAAAAACTCTGTCGACTTGCTTGATGTGGCCGGAAGACCCCAGAGGACTCCGCCTGCTTTCTGTCTCCCATTGTTAGAGCAGCGTGCGTGGGAGGTGTCGATATGAACGAGGTCTCCTTGGACACAATCTGCACGGTCTGCTTCACTTGGTGTTGTGGCTGTTGCTGTTGAATTTGCTGAGCTGCTGGTGGCGGAGGTGTTGGTTGTGACAGGCCTTGGATCGAGGGCTGCTGCACCACCGGTATCTGCTGCTCAAGCTCCGCTACGGCATTGATTGCAGGAACGGCAGCTTCAGTGGGCACAGAAGTGGCGGCGCTAGTCGAGGCGGCAACAGATGGAGCGACAGGCAGAGCAGTTGGCGTGGCAGCCGCCGACTGCTGGCTTCCTCCACTCCCGTTTGCCACTGTGGTCGTGGTGGTGGACGTGGCCACCGATCCGCTACTACTGCTTACTGCCGCCGGCACGGGTGGAATGACCGGACGGGCCAACTGGGCCTCCAGGGAGCTGACTAGGCCCATGCTCGGTGCCCGCACGTTGATCACCTTGCGGGCAGACAGTGGCGCTGTGCTTGCAGCGACGTGGGCGGAGTTGATGCTGATTTGGTTGAGGTTGTGGCTGCTGCTGTTCTGCAGAAGCTGCTTCAACAATGCGTTGTTCGAGTCATCAGAGTTGGATCGCTGGTTACTGTTTGCTGTAGCTGGCGCAGGTGCAACAATTGTGGGGGTGGCTGCGGCTGTGGGTGTTGGTGTGGGCGTGGCTGTGCCCGGCACCGTGGGCGTGGATGTAGGAACCGAGGCTGTAATGGCTGTCAGCGTGGTGGTGGCGTTCAGGCGCTTCTCGGTCGCAACTAGGACTTCGCCGGACTGCTCACCCGGCGGAGCCGGAGTCGGGCCGGCCGGAGCATCCTTGACTGTTCCCTCCGGCTTGACCAGCAGATTGGTCTTGGGTTCGTTGCTCATCTCATCCTGCTTTGGGATTATAATCGAGAACGGCATTGGTTGCTGTGCTTCCGACGCTGCCATGTTTACATTCAATTTGGTGGGCGTGGTGGCTGGTGTGGTGACCACGCCCAATCCCAGTCCCACCACGGAGGGAACCGACGTCAGTTTCAGCTGCATTGGAGCCGGTGCGGACACTGACACTGATGATGATGACGTCGACGGGGATAGTTTGTCCGGACTCGGATCCTGGTTGAGCACGTGGTGCATCTGCAGCGCGGAACTGCTAACGGTAGTGGTGCTCATCTTCGGCTTTTGCTGGGCCATCGTCGTCTTGGACAGGACCAGGGATATGTTCTTGTTCTGTATGGAGATGATGGGCCGGGCCCCCATCCCCGGAGTATTGATACAGATCGTCCCCGCCGTCGACTTGGCTACAGCCTCATTGAGTATGGCCGAGACGGATACGGAGGAGGTGCAGCTGGACATCTCAGAGCCGCCGCCGGCGGCGGATGGCGTCATTGTCACCGTGACAGGTACCGTACCTGTTGTCTGACTTACGGCGGTTGCCGCACCCGCACCCGCTGCCGCTGGTACAGACTGCTGCTTGAAGATATTAAAGCTAGGCGAACAGTTGTGACTGGCCTTATCCAGGGGCTTAATCACGACGCTGTTGAGGTTTCCAAAGTCGTCGCCGGTTCCAGAGTCCTGCGACTTGGGCTTGTTGAAGATGTTCTCACTGTACGTTATCTTGTGGCCAGCCAATCTGGTACCTGGAGTGCGACACGAGTTGGCATTGACATTGACCCCCGCCTCATGTGCCGTGTCGCCAATATCGGAGGCGTCGTGCAGCTTTTCCTTAACCATGGCAAATGTTTGGTTAGGATTCGTGGTGGTTATCGACACAATGCTGGCAGTGGCAGGAGCCAGACTGCCGCTGTTCCCCTGTTGGGCCTGCTGGACCTGCAACTGCTGGACCTGCTGCTGGAGCTGGTGCTGCTGCTGGATCTGCAGGGACATTTTCTTGCTGACCACTTTGGCGGCGACTATTTTGGTGTTGGCAGGCTTGATCTGAAGGCCTGAGAAGGAAACGATTGTGGTGGGGTTTTTGGGACCGCGCTTGATCAGCTTTGTGTAGTTGAGGTGCTGCTGTTGGTGCTGCTGTGCCCCACTCTGTTGCCCGGACGGGCCAGCACTGGCCACGGAGGTCACCTGGCCGGGTTGCATGATCTGCTTGCTCTCAACGATGGTAGCGCCACCGGCGGTAGCCGCCCCACTAGCACTCATTAGCAGCGGCACGGAGATCGTCTTGTTGCCAATGGAAACCTTGGCCGTAGTCTGAGTGACCTCCGATAGCTTCTTCGCGTTCACCACCAGCTGGGTGCCCTTCATCTTGGATTGAATATTGACGCGGCTCAGCAGCGTGGGTTGGTGGGTTACTTGCTGGCTACTTGCGGTCGTCGCATTAAATATATTGTAGTTGGCCTGTAGAGACTTCTGGTTCATTATAGTGCTCCCTCCCACACCTGGTCCCGATCCACCTCCATTGTTCGTATTCAGTATTATCGTAGACGTTGTGGATGAGGTGACAGCGACAGGGGCGACTGCGGATGTGATCACTGCCGAAACGGAGGCGTTTGAGGATGTAGAGGCCGACACGATGGTTGAGTTTTCTGGAACCACCACCTTTTGTTCAGTTGCTGAGGACGGTAGCAGGGCGTAGTCCAGCTCCTCAGCGGCAGGCAAAGCCGTTTTGTTTGTCTGCTCGACATGCTCGGCTCCTCCACTCGGCTCGATCGAAATAGTGGAGGCCGTCGATGAGGAAGAAGATGCAGACGACGGACAGATGGCCTCCTTTTTGGTAAAGCTTGTAAAATCTAGAAGTTTTTTGAAAAAATTGGTTATTCATCGATGCCAAGAGATAATACAGAATGGAATGAAATAAGTAGTTCATGCTAGCTCATACTCACTCTGCTTTTGGCTGCTGTCGAGCGCTTCATCAGGCTTTATTGCACTCATTTCAGCGTTAGCTCCAAAGTTACATACTATAATCTGATCCTCGCGCGGATCCCAGGCATTCTCGGTGCCAACTTGATCCACTTGCGGGTGTCGCTCAACTGTAGGCTTTTCGGAAGCAGTGGAAGTTTGTTTTGAGGCTGGGGCTGATGCTTGGAATGCCAATGACGGGGCTTGGACGGACCCGGACCCTCCTGGAGCAGCACGTTGCTGTTGTCGATGGTGCTGGTGGTGTTTCTGTTGCTGTTGTATCTGTTGTTGTTTGGCGGGCAAACTAGTCGAGGGTGAGCAAAGCAGCAATTCGGTTTTTAGTTTCTTGCGATTCGGATCCTCGGTATCGTCGATGCTGGTGCGCTTCTGTATATTGATTGCATTGAAATTTAGCGCTGCGGTTGCAGATGTTACACGTTCGGGTTTTGCCTTTTCGGCGGCAGCAGCCGCAGCAGCAAGCGATGTTGTCACTTTCGATATATTCATAACAAACAAGTGGACACTGGACAGAGTCAGTCGCTAGCAATGAATGCTGGATCAGCTTAAATTTCGTTCTAAATACATACAGAAAATGTTTTAAAACATGCACTATTTGGACAAAAATATTTTCGTGTATGCAGTAGCAGTGTATCCTAAACTTTTAGCTAGTGAAAATACATGAAAAAAATACCACGAAATATACAAAATACAGAGTTGACTTTTTCGATAACAATGTGTACACACTTACCAGCTGGGCTCTTGCCAGTGATACTATAAAATACTCTTAATATGTATTCAATAACACAGTTTAAACCTTAAAACTTAAATTACTAATAGAATAAGTCAAGACCTTCTTTTCGAATATACAAATCTAGTTATTTTATGTAAAAACATGTAAAATGGTTATGATCGGTCATCGTTTGGTCATCAAAATCAATTGCTATTTAAGCCAGGAGCGCTTTTTCCGGCTTCATGAGATAAGGAACAATTTTTTTTGGAGAAAAGTCGTAGTTTTATAGCCTATTTACACTACGGTTGAGTTATTGAGTTACCTATCGATAAATGAGGTAACTCACTGTGGTGTAAATAGGCTATTAGGTGCCGTTTACACTGAGGCTGCGTCTTGATTCTTTGCGTCTTCCCAGAAACGCAGTGATTTTTTACATAGGTTTAGCATAGGGCCCTAGTGAAGGCAAAAAGTTACGTCGTTTTCCGACGCAGGTGCGTTTTGGTATTTTTGTGCGCATAACAGCAATTTTCGTACTTTTCTGTCTAATCAGCGGAACTATCACCACTAATAACAACAAAAAACAGCAGAAAAAAATTTAAATATTGCCATAAAATTTGTAGCTGAGTGAAAAGGGGCAAAAATACATTTAATGCTTAGAACGAATTGGGTAAATGTTAACTACGTGGACAACCTCTCCAAAATTAACGAAATTTTTTTCCTGGATAGAACCCGATTTATCATGAATTTTGGTAAAAAAAATTTTGTGGCGGTCGCTTCTAGTTTTTTTTAAAAAAATGTTTAAAATTAAGAGTTTTTCAGGCCAAAAATGGCTTGCGCGGGTCTTGGTTATTGAAAATGCGGAAATAAAATGCCGCATTTGTGCTTTAAATGCAGCTAGTAATTTTACGAATTATGAGATTGGCAGAAATTTTAATTTTGGCTTCTTTATTCATAAAAATTAGCGGCCTAGTAAAATGAAATGTAGCCCGCAAGCGGCCTAGTAAAATTTTCGGAAATATTCTCGAATAACGGAACGATTCCGAAAGAAGGCATTTTTGGCTTTGGCAGCCATTTCAAAACAAACAAGCATTATGCAGAGCGGCGGAGCAGTTAATATAACAAATTGGAATGGAGATTTTACCATAACCAATGTTAATAAAAAAGTGGAAACGCGAAATATTGCAACCCAGACGGAGGAGGAGTGGCACCCGTGCTGCATCCACAATCCTCGCACTCCCCGCGCTCCCCTGCACCCGCATTCCCAGATGCCGACAAGTAACAAGGAAAAGTGAGTAATAATTATTTAATTATGTATGTATGTATCAGCCCTGCAGTACCAGCCGTGAGCGATGACGAATGTCAACCACAATGTCATCTAGGCTTTGACGCCCGCTAAAACAAACCCTTTATTTTCTCTCTGTTTCCTTCTTTTCCGCGCGATCGCAATAGATCGGCTCTGCCGATCGTGCGAAGTACAAGAGAATTTGGGTTTTTTCTTTTCGTCTCTTTTGCGCCAGCGTCGGCAGAGCATTCTTGCTTTGTTCGCCATGCATTTGCTATTTTACATTGTTACAATTGTGCGGAAGGAGTTGGAAGCGAAAATTTAGTAATTTTGTGAAAAATATCTATATTAACTATTTATTATTACCAGGTAAGTGCATTGTTTAAATAAACATAAATGTGATGTAGGCGTGGTAAATTACGAAAATATCAATTGTATATAATGTTACATATGTGAAATTCTGAAAAAACGGAGTTCAATATATCGCTGCATTCACATTGTATTTATTTATTCTTCTTTTATGCTCTTTAATTGTTGTGTCCTTATGTCCTAATATGTATCGTATGGATTAAAAGAAGAATAAAGAAATATATGTAATGTGAATGTATAATCTGCGGTGGGCCTGAAATTTAAATTTTAAGCAGTCCAACAACAAAAACAGAAAAGCAACCCCTATATGCGAGGCCTGAGTCAAGCAGGTACATATTTTGGCACGTGATTTGTTTTTTTTTGTAGGTGTAAATGCACAGACCACCGCAGATCTACAACGAGCATTTATTTTTGTTCAAACAACTCCTTTACAAATCGAACATATTTCTGGAATTTCGATCTTTCCTTATATAATTGCGACCAAATTAATAGTATTTTATACAATAATCATTTTATTGATAGATCAACAAATATATATAATACCTTGTATTTTTGTATATATTGCATATTTAATATACCTTGTATTTTCCTATATTTTCAGCAGTATGCCCCGTGCAAGATCGCCAATGCCCTCCCACACTCCTTGCGCTCCAATTTGTTATCAGCCTTATATGGGTCCCGGGCCATCGGGACATCGAAGGCAACTGTATTGCAAACGAGCTGGCCAGACTGGGCATTACAATCCCCCTTCTCCAAGAAAAGGAGGATACTCGTATGCCGATGGCCACATGTAGGCTCATAATAAAGGAGCAATATAAGCAACTAACAGACAACAAGTGGCAATCAGTACCACGTTGTCGTATAACTCAGCAAAAATGGCCATAGATAGGAAGCGCACCTCTGAGATATGCAAGCTCGGCAGACGAAGGTGCAGCGCAGTCATACGCTCCCTAACGGGGCACTGGTTAATAGGTACCCATGCTAATAGACTGGGCGCCCAATGATACAATGATTTTTGTCGTAGGAAACGGTGGAATACCTGTTCTGCTCTTGCCCAGCTCTCAGCAGGAGAAGGCTACAGCACTTGGGCTCGCCCTTCATTTCAGATATTTCGGTAATGTCCACCATATGTCCCAGAAAGATAGCTAACTTCATAAAAGCTGCAGGCTGGGACAACTGTTGACCTTAGGTCTCACAATGCGAGAAGGGGTAGATTCCCCCGCGGTATCACAACGGGTGTGCTGGGCTCCCAGTGAGTCGGGCAGCCGCTGTAACCTAACCTAACCTAACCTAACCTAGACACAAGTTTTAGAGCGAGTCTCATGTTATAGAGGGAAAACTAATAATTTTATACTAGGACTACCACAGTACGGTGTTAGAATTATGTACATTCAGTTATTTGGTTACAGAAGTAATTTTTTTACAGCCGTTAAAAGTCTTGAAAAAGGGTCGCATTTGGATGTCGTTATCGACCAAATATACCAAATATATTCACAACGGGCCGGAAACGGCCTAAGTGTGCTGTGTTGTTGTTGTTTATTTTTGGTGTGGTTTGTGCTGGTTTTTTTGTTGTTATTTATCGCCAATGAATAACAAAACAATTGAAATATTTGTGCAGTTTTGTTTTTATTGGAGTTACGAAACTAGCTTTAATATAGCTTAATTGGGAACTAATGCTATTTAAGTCATTTTAAAAATTTGTTTAAACAAAAATCGCGCGAAAAACAGAATATCAAAATCGAGGAATATGTTATATTTTTGGTATATTGCGGTATATTTTGAGGTCAGACCGTATATTTTATTGGGACTTTTTGAGGGATTTTGTTGAGGGATTTTGTGGAGGCAACATGATCCCAACAAGCGCTAGCGCCCACACGTTATGTAAATCAGGTGGGGTGGATTTTACCTTGCGCCTTGCATTTGCTGGGCCGTTTTGCCTGTTGTCCATACCCGATTTTTTCCGAAGAACCTCAGATATTTCCCAGGGAAAAATATTGTAAGTTTCCCAGGACGGCGAGGATTTTTTACGGCGGGCGGATTTGAAATGAGCAAGGGAGTTACTAAAATAATGGATAAATTGCTGAAATCAAAGTAAACTGTTTCATGGGAGATTAGTTATTCGATTATGTTATCTTTTACTATAATTTATGGGTTTCCTTCCAAGGAGTAGCCCCAACACACTATAGCCAAAATTATAGTGAAAAAATAAAAAATAGCCCCCTAAACAGCCAGCCATTGTAAAATTGTTAAATCTATTATTTGCGGCCATAAACTGCAATATTATATGAAACAGAATATCAAAATCGAGGAATATGATTTTGTAGGTATTTTTACGGTATATTTTTAAAATAAGACCGTTCTTTTCGGTGTATTTTTGTATATTTTATCGCTTATTCCGCGGTCACACTGACTATTGTTAATATTAATTTGTAATTAAATTAGCGACAGGTGTTGTTGTGCCAATGCCCAGATGCTGGAGCTGTTGTCGGTCGGGGGCAGCTATTGTGGCTATTCGCAGCATGTGATCTTAACCGTCCGTATCCGCGTCGATCCTGTTCCCTGCATTTGTTGTTGTTGTCCGGGTGGGTGGCGTGTGGGCGGCGGCGGTGGAGTTGGTACCGCCTCTGGCGTTCGTCTACTTATAGAACCAGGAGGAACCATCTAAAATAAAAAAAACAGAAAATAACCAGGAAATCTATTGATTTTTAACAATGCCATGGCAATACACACACACGCGACATACACCACGCATCGACATCGACATCTACACAGGCGCGCAAAGGCATCAATTCGCTGATGTACACACACACACACCCTACCCCACACACACCCAGATGTGTTCATTGATTAGTGTGTGTGTGTGTGTGTGTGTGTTAGGTGAAGTAATGTCCGCGCCGTGCCAGAATTGCAGGCTGCAACAATCGAAAACAAAGGCGAGACTCACAGCCTGCAACATCCCTCCCTCCATCCCCCCCCGGCGGCGGGTGGGTGGTTCTCTTGGTTGTTGTGTCTGGTAGCCAGCCTCCTGCGTTGTACTTTCGAGTTTGTTTTGCCTGCGCGGAACATTTTTGGAGGCCAAGTTTACGTGCGCAATCTCTCCACACACAAACACACACACTCACTGACAGAGAGAGTGGCAGGGAGGGGACACATTGAGGATACACGTGAAGGCTACAGCTACTGTGCCCCTTGATGACACGATTCGCGGGCCTTTTTATTGGGTTAATTGGCAGTATCAGCATCCAGCCAGCCAGTCAGCCAGCAAGCCAGCATTGATTTCTCTGGCTAGCAACAGCAGCTACAACCTGTCCCTGACTGGGAGTGGGGCTAGGGCTGGGCCTGGGGTTCTGCTGCAGTTGCAGTCGCAGTGATTCACCCGTTAGATCATCGTGCCAACTAATCGCCACCATTACCTCTACCTTTTCGTCTTCCCCTTAGGCAGTATTTATTCAGAACGAGGTATGTCAGCAGCAGCAGAAGCAGCAGCAGCAGCGGACGCAGCACTAGAGCAGTAATCCTAGTAGTAAGGAGAGGAGCATCCACAGCATCCAGTTCCAGTCCAAGTCCATCCATACAGCTGTATTCCAGCAGCATCCAGCAGCCATCCATTGCACATTGCTAGCGTAAGCCACCACCCCAGGCAGGCATGAATTCAAATTCCTGCAGCGACAGCAGCAACGATTCGATGGCCAATCCGCTGCAAATGAACTTTGGACAGCCGCAGTTGCAGTCGCTACAGCAGGAGCGCTACGTGTGGGAGATGCGAACGCGCAGTCCGAATGTGACGCCCGCCAGCACAGTACTCAACTCCCCGGACCTGAATGCCGAGCTGCCGTACGCCCCGATGCAGGGCCAGTCGCCGGGACAGATGTCCATGGGCTATGGGGAAACCGGCACACAGATGGCCTCCTCGTACTACTACCAGCGGCCGCATCTTCATCAGATTCGTGTCGGACGCAGTCCGGGCAGCCAGTTCGATGCCCACGAATCCCTGCCACAGGTAAGAAATCAAAGTTTATACATATATTCCGATGGATGATAGATGTGAAGTGGAAAGGTAAGCATTTGCGAGCGTATTGGCATCCATTCCGGGATCAATATAGCCATTATAATCTGTTTTTCCTCCTCTCTCGCATGGGTTCCACTAGCTTTGTCTGGGGTCTCCCCTGACCTTTGATATATAAAATATATCGCTGCCGCAGAGCTGCCGATTAGAATTATGACAGCAGACACGAAGCCACACGATTGATTTTCTCTACCGGTGCGACAGCCAATCAGAATTATGAAGCCTTTTGTGCATATGGCCAAAGCCACACGAATGATTTTCGCTGCCGCAGAGCTGCCGATCGGTGCGACAGCCAATCAGAATTATGAAGCCTTTTGTGCATATGGCCAAAGCCACACGAATTATTTTCGCTGCCGCAGAGCTGCCGATCGGTGCGACAGCCAATCAGAATTATGAAGCCTTTTGTGCATATGGCCAAAGCCACACGAATGATTTTCGCTGCCGCAGAGCTGCCGATCGGTGCGACAGCCAATCAGAATTATGAAGCCTTTTGTGCATATGGCCAAAGCCACACGAATTATTTTCGCTGCCGCAGAGCTGCCGATCGGTGCGACAGCCAATCAGAATTATGAAGCCTTTTGTGCATATGGCCAAAGCCACACGAATGATTTTCGCTGCCGCAGAGCTGCCGATCGGTGCGACAGCCAATCAGAATTATGAAGCCTTTTGTGCATATGGCCAAAGCCACACGAATTATTTTCGCTGCCGCAGAGCTGCCGATCGGTGCGACAGCCAATCAGAATTATGAAGCCTTTTGTGCATATGGCCAAAGCCACACGAATTATTTTCGCTGCCGCAGAGCTGCCGATCGGTGCGACAGCCAATCAGAATTATGAAGCCTTTTGTGCATATGGCCAAAGCCACACGAATGATTTTCGCTGCCGCAGAGCTGCCGATCGGTGCGACAGCCAATCAGAATTATGAAGCCTTTTGTGCATATGGCCAAAGCCACACGAATTATTTTCGCTGCCGCAGAGCTGCCGATCGGTGCGACAGCCAATCAGAATTATGAAGCCTTTTGTGCATATGGCCAAAGCCACACGAATGATTTTCGCTGCCGCAGAGCTGCCGATCGGTGCGACAGCCAATCAGAATTATGAAGCCTTTTGTGCATATGGCCAAAGCCACACGAATTATTTTCGCTGCCGCAGAGCTGCCGATCGGTGCGACAGCCAATCAGAATTATGAAGCCTTTTGTGCATATGGCCAAAGCCACACGAATGATTTTCGCTGCCGCAGAGCTGCCGATCGGTGCGACAGCCAATCAGAATTATGAAGCCTTTTGTGCATATGGCCAAAGCCACACGAATTATTTTCGCTGCCGCAGAGCTGCCGATCGGTGCGACAGCCAATCAGAATTATGAAGCCTTTTGTGCATATGGCCAAAGCCACACGAATGATTTTCGCTGCCGCAGAGCTGCCGATCGGTGCGACAGCCAATCAGAATTATGAAGCCTTTTGTGCATATGGCCAAAGCCACACGAATTATTTTCGCTGCCGCAGAGCTGCCGATCAGAATTATGACAGCAGACACGAAGCCACACGATTGATTTTCTCTACCGGTGCGACAGCCAATCAGAATTATGAAGCCTTTTGTGCATATGGCCAAAGCCACACGAATTATTTTCGCTGCCGCAGAGCTGCCGATCGGTGCGACAGCCAATCAGAATTATGAAGCCTTTTGTGCATATGGCCAAAGCCACACGAATTATTTTCGCTGCCGCAGAGCTGCCGATCGGTGCGACAGCCAATCAGAATTATGAAGCCTTTTGTGCATATGGCCAAAGCCACACGAATGATTTTCGCTGCCGCAGAGCTGCCGATCGGTGCGACAGCCAATCAGAATTATGAAGCCTTTTGTGCATATGGCCAAAGCCACACGAATTATTTTCGCTGCCGCAGAGCTGCCGATCGGTGCGACAGCCAATCAGAATTATGAAGCCTTTTGTGCATATGGCCAAAGCCACACGAATGATTTTCGCTGCCGCAGAGCTGCCGATCGGTGCGACAGCCAATCAGAATTATGAAGCCTTTTGTGCATATGGCCAAAGCCACACGAATGATTTTCGCTGCCGCAGAGCTGCCGATCACAATTATGACAGCAGACACGAAGCCACACGATTGATTTTCTCTACCGGTGCGACAGCCAATCAGAATTATGAAGCCTTTTGTGCATATGGCCAAAGCCACACGAAATATTTTCGCTGCCGCAGAGCTGCCGATCAGAATTATGACAGCAGACACGAAGCCACACGATTGATTTTCTCTACCGGTGCGACAGCCAATCAGAATTATGAAGCCTTTTGTGCATATGGCCAAAGCCACACGAATGATTTTCGCTGCCGCAGAGCTGCCGATCGGTGCGACAGCCAATCAGAATTATGAAGCCTTTTGTGCATATGGCCAAAGCCACACGAATTATTTTCGCTGCCGCAGAGCTGCCGATCAGAATTATGACAGCAGACACGAAGCCACACGATTGATTTTCTCTACCGGTGCGACAGCCAATCAGAATTATGAAGCCTTTTGTGCAAATGGCCAAAGCCACACGAATTATTTTCGCTGCCGCAGAGCTGCCGATCAGAATTATGACAGCAGACACGAAGCCACACGATTGATTTTCTCTACCGGTGCGACAGCCAATCAGAATTATGAAGCCTTTTGTGCATATGGCCAAAGCCACACGAATGATTTTCGCTGCCGCAGAGCTGCCGATCGGTGCGACAGCCAATCAGAATTATGAAGCCTTTTGTGCAAATGGCCAAAGCCACACGAATTATTTTCGCTGCCGCAGGAGCTGCCGATCAGAATTATGACAGCAGACACGAAGCCACACGATTGATTTTCTCTACCGGTGCGACAGCCAATCAGAATTATGAAGCCTTTTGTGCATATGGCCAAAGCCACACGAATTATTTTCGCTGCCGCAGAGCTGCCGATTAGAATTATGACAGCAGACACGAAGCCACACGATTGATTTTCTCTACCGGTGCGACAGCCAATCAGAATTATGAAGCCTTTTGTGCATATGGCCAAAGCCACACGAATGATTTTCGCTGCCGCAGAGCTGCCGATCAGAATTATGACAGCAGACACGAAGCCACACGATTGATTTTCTCTACCGGTGCGACAGCCAATCAGAACTATGAAGCCTTTCGTGCATAGGGCCAAAGACACACGAATTATTTTCGCAGAGGTGCATGCATATGCACTTTAATTAATTCCTATTATACGCTTTTGCCTTTGCCACCTCCCTGTGGTGTCCTCCCAAGAACCACCGAATATTGTAGATTTTCGATGCAAACATTCAGCCCGTCTCCACACACCGGTCCGGCACATCTTTTTAGACTAACTAACTAACAATCCGTTGTACCTTCTCTTCTGTTCTACCTATGCAGGGTCGTGCCAGTCCCGGCTCGCCAACGGACGTTGGCAAGGCCGATGGCCAGTGCCTGAGGGATGGGGAGATAGTCGTCTTTGACGACATTGACACCAACTGGATGAACAAGGCCGCCTCGGCGATGCGCTCGGACAGCCAGGAGGATATCCTGAAGGTGACCAAAATGATTGGACAGCTGCCCATAGCCGAGTACGAGGGATCGCCGCGTCGCTTTGGCAACCAGCCGGCAGCTGGCTTACGCAAGCGTCCGCCAGGTTTTCCACAGCGCGTATCGCCAACCACGAGCGGAGGCGGCGGCGGCGGTGGCGTTGGCAGCAGCAGCAATCACAATGTGGCCGGCAAGGCATCGTCGGGTAATCTGATAGATCTGATCGATCACGAGGAGGACGGTAGGAGCGCAGCACCAAGAGAGAAAACCCCAGCATTCGATTATTTGTATGAATTCTCGGAGACGCGCAAGGTTCTGGAGGAGTTCTTCAAGGCCAACCCCGACGATGAGAAACGTTTCGCGGACTACACCGCAGAGAGCGGCGATGATGTGCCCAATTCGGTGAGTAGATTACCGATCACGAAGCAGAAAGATTTGATCTTAACAAAGGAATATTCCTCCAGCAGCAGCAGCAGCAGGAACATCCGGCAACGACGCCAATGGAGCAGGCATACATTGGCCAGCGCCTGGCTAGGATACCCAAAGAAGAGCTGTACATGGTTCATCGTTCGCCCAGCAAGAAGCAGGTGAGCAGACGGCAGCGGCAGCTCTGACTCCAATCCCAGCCAATCCCAATAAAACATTCTTTTGTTTCCACAGCAGCCCCCCAGTGAACACAACAACATCGTCTGTGTACCGACTGTGTATCAGGAGCAGCACAACGATATCGAGCTGTATATCGATTCGAATAGCCGCAGCAGCGGCGATCTGGCGGACACCGAACTGGAGGCGAATCTGCGCAGACATTCGCGCAACTTTACTCTCTCGCCGGAGACGACGGACTACGATTCGAACTGCGGTGATCTAGATAGCCTGTCGAATGACATCAACTGCCCCACAGACTATGGCAAGCTGTACACGAGCATGCCTGTGCTGGAGGACGGCCTCAGCAGTGGCCATGCCTCCGATACGGAAAACAATGTATCTGTTGTCTGTGACAAGCAGCCACAACAGCCGCAGCAGCATCAACAGCAACAGCCCGTCCACGAGCACAATGGCAATGCAAATGGCGCTGCTATGAATGGTGAGCGATCGGAAAACGAATATAATAACAGTGCCAGCCTGGCAACTGTCACGACCGATGCCTCACAATCGGCGCTGATAAGTGACTTTGCCTCGCTGCCGATGCCGATGCCACCGCCACTGCCACTGCCCTGCACACTGCCGCAGATTGAACTGCCAGACACTGACACCCACGAGCCCCAGCAAGCCGAGCAGGCCCCAGAGGCAACAGTGGATTGCGGTGATTGCTGCCCCATGGAGGAGTCCCACTATGGAGCAGTCTATGCAGCAGCGGCATCCTCAGGGAGTGCCGTCCAACAGCCAGCCACAGCAGCAGTGGAGATCCGGGAGGCCATGAAGGAGATACGCACGGCGCTGCAGCGGGCCAAGACGCAGCCAGACAAGCTCAAGTTTTGCGACGAAGTGCTGCCAACCGAGCCGGAATCCCCTGTGTGGGTGCCACGCAAATGCGGTGTGGCGGCAACAGCAACGTCGGCCACAGCTGCGCAGGAGGAGGAGCCTGATACCGACCTGGAAACGGATCGATTGTTAGCCAGCAGCGGCACGAGGAGCAGGACTTTTTCTCCGAACAGGTGAGAGTCGAGGGGGATCTCTATTGCTATATAGTGACTAATTGAAGTCTATGCGCAGTCTCAGGCCCCAGATAGCAATGCCAATGAGGGAACGGAAATAGCCAGCAGCAATGGCCATCTGAATGGCGGTTGCATTGAGAACAATAATCCCAAGCAGCAGACCTATTCGACGGCCACAATTCGGCAGGGTATCGGCACCTCCCTGACGCCCACTTCGCCGGACATTTGCCAGATTGTGGGCACGTCGGACATAACGATCAGCGGATCCCCGGAGAAGCTGCAGTTCACCAAGAGTCCAACGGGATCCATCAAGTCGTTAAAGGACTCGGCCAATAGCGACAAGAAAGCCAAATCGCGGAACAAAGAGGGTGAGTGGGGATGAAGGGAACGGCACTCGGAACACTAGGAACTACGCCCCCCGTTTACTGATGTTGTTGTGGTTCCATTTTTACTGATTATCTCTCTCTCTTTCGCTCTCTCTTGAA
Organism: Drosophila algonquin; assembly: GCA_035041765.1. Lineage (NCBI taxonomy): Eukaryota > Metazoa > Arthropoda > Insecta > Diptera > Drosophilidae > Drosophila > Drosophila algonquin. The sequence goes on along the minus strand of JAWNKY010000209.1, from coordinate 2,356,124 downwards.
TATTTATCCTATATTTTAACATTTCACGCTGCAATCCACACACATTTTCCCACCCATTTTTTTGTGATGTGCGTCATGTAAGTGTCTCTGTCCTCTGCTCAAGCTCTCACGCTCTCTCTTCCTATCACACTGTCTACCTTTTGCACTCTCTGTCCACTATCTCTATCTCTGTTTGTGGCTGACGAAGCGATATGGCAGCGGCAGGCTTAAGCTTAATACTCCATGAAATATATTAGTTACAAGTAGATTTAGATTATAGCTGTGTAGGATATAGGATACGGACCGTGTAGCATTCGCAATCACCAGCCTGCCACTGCCTTAACGTTTCTAAAGTCCATAAGCATTCACATTCGCATGCCTGATGTGGATACGTACATATATATGCCTATATTTGTATGCCTCATATAGCCTCTAATAACCGTCTCGGTTTTTATGTTCCTGTGCTTTAGGTCTATTGGAACCCAAAGTTCTCATTGAAGGCGTACTCTTCCGCGCCAAATATCTGGGATCGACGCAGCTCGTATGCGAGGGCCAGCCGACCAAGTCGACGCGAATGATGCAGGCCGAAGAGGCTGTTTCCCGGATCAAGGTGAGTGTAACAGTGATCCCCCCATCGCCGACACGTAGTTCCCCCATCCTACCTTATTGTTAGGCTATTGCTATATGCTAAATGTGTGTGTGTGTGTGTCGTGTCTAAACTTTCTCGTTCGCTTTTCTCGTTCCCTGCTGCGCATTCCTTTTGATAGGCTTTGGTAAGAGATCGTTCAATTGTTAATCCCCGCTCCATCGTTTTCCGATATTAGTAGAAATAAATGGCTGTTTTCTGTTTGATCTATATAGGCACCCGAGGGCGAGAGCCAGCCGAGCACAGAGGTGGATCTGTTCATATCAACCGAGAAGATAATGGTGCTAAATACAGACCTTAAGGAGATCATGATGGACCATGCCCTGCGCACGATTTCGTACATAGCCGACATCGGGGATCTGGTAGTGCTGATGGCCCGTCGACGGTTTGTGCCCAACAGCTTGGGTGATCCAAATCCCAGCCCCAGTCCAAATCCGCTAGGAAGTGATGTCTCCAATACTCCGCTGGTTGCGTCGGGCATCGAGGCAGCGGACTCCTCACCACCAAAGGAGCCCTCCCAGGTGCTGCACAATAAGCACAATCGGACACCGAAAATGATATGCCATGTGTTCGAGAGCGATGAGGCGCAGTTCATAGCGCAGTCGATTGGCCAAGCCTTCCAGGTGGCCTACATGGAGTTCCTCAAGGCCAATGGCATCGAGAACGAGAACCTGGCCAAGGAGATGGACTACCAGGAGGTGCTCAACAGTCAGGAGATCTTTGGCGACGAGCTGGAGATATTCGCCAAGAAGGAGCTCCAGAAGGAGGTTGTTGTCCCCAAGGCCAAAGGCGAAATCCTTGGCGTTGTCATCGTCGAATCCGGATGGGGCTCCATGCTGCCCACGGTCGTGATTGCCAACCTAATGTCCACCGGGGCTGCTGCCCGATGCGGCCAGCTGAACATTGGCGACCAGCTGATAGCCATCAATGGCATGAGCCTGGTCGGTCTGCCGCTCTCCACCTGCCAGAGCTACATACGCAATGCCAAGAATCAAACTGCCGTAAAGTTCACTGTTGTGCCCTGTCCCCCCGTCGTCGAGGTGAAAATACTGCGCCCCAAGGCCCTCTTCCAGTTGGGTTTTAGTGTCCAGAATGGCGTGGTAAGAGACTGATTAATCCCCCCACCCCTCCACCCGTCTGCCTCAAAACGATTGCTTTCATCTACTAAATGCCTCTCTCGATGCCCTTCCATAGATCTGCAGTCTACTGCGCGGAGGCATCGCCGAGCGCGGCGGTGTGCGGGTTGGTCATCGCATCATCGAAATCAACAATCAGAGTGTGGTGGCCGTACCCCACGATACCATTGTCAAGCTCTTGTCATCTTCTGTAGGCGAGGTAAAGGCAGGCTGCTTTTCGATTCTGCTTTCACATTTTACATTTTATGGATTTTTCTACTTTCTGCAGATCCTGATGAAGACCATGCCCACGTCCATGTTTCGTTTGCTCACTGGCCAGGAGACGCCTATCTATATATAAAAAATATCTATTTGCTCACACACGACCCCCTGCACTCCGTTGGAAGCACTGTACCACTGTTAATCGACAGACCGACCTGTAAATGCACTCGATTTCTCTTTAATTGGAACACCTACCAATCATCAGCTTTTTATCGAGCCATCTGTGTGGAATCGATCCGAACAGTTGTCACGCGATAAACTGCACCTAGAATCGATCCGAGTTCTAAATTGATGAGCAGCCTCAAAATGTATCAACTTTAAGTCGAGCAGCTTTAAAAAAAAACTATGCATTGTTATTGATAAACGGCTAATCGATTTGTAACCTGCAGCCTCATCAAAAGCAATTAAACGCATCTCGAGCAAGTGCAAAGCAAAGCAAAGCAGAAGCAGCTTTAAAATGATTGGTCTATACAACGAAACGAATATAAATCGATTAACCTCCGATGTAAATCGATGAATCTAGCCGTTGGAATGGATCGCATCGCTATGGAAACTACTCGTACTTTGATTACATGCAACCTTTTAATCAGTCTTACTCAATGTTCAATGCTTTTTGGTTGCTTGGCTTCCTTTCGTTCTCTTATCCTTCTTTGTATATGAAAAAGACTGAATTTTGAGATAGTGTGTGTGTGCGTGGATGGATGGGGGTGTGTGTGAGTGCGCGTGTGTGTCTGTGTACAGCAAATTACTCAAATTGTAAAGTACTCAAACTCAACCTGTCTCTTGAGTCCTACCCAACCCACAAATCCCTTGCTCCCAGCCAACCAAACCAACCAACGCCCGCCCCTCCTCATGTAGAACAACAATAGTTTAAGCATTCGATTGAATTTACTTGCAAGCAATTAATTTATTAGCTATGATATGATTTCCATGTAAATTAACCCTAAGCTTACCGTATTTAATATTATTTTTTAACTACATTTATAATTTCGATGAAAGGAAACAAAAAACACTTTATGCCAAAAAGAGATACGCTATAAGGGATATGTACGCGATAAGCTGAAATTTCGTTGAATTTTTATTGTATAAAGAGAGCCGTTATGGATTATTATTGCAATACCGGGATATCATAATTATATTTATAGCATAGCATTAGTAACCAAAGCCATGCCTGCAACAACCACAAAGCCCGCAATACCACAACAACAACAAAATAAACAAAACAAATAAAAACAAAAAAATGCATTTAAGAGCGTCAAGTTAAGCGAATGTTTAAGATTCTGTATCTACTATCTGTATATGTACAAGAAATCTACAAGAAAACACTTCTCGATCGAATTATTGCCATACACACGAGTTGCATACATATATACAAACTTATGTATATGTTTGTACGCTTTGCATAGGTGTATCTGTCTGTATCTGTATTTGATATAAAGATGAATCAAAAACAATAAGCAAAACAGCAAAAGTAATACGAAGAACAATAATTTCAGCATTGTCTAGTTTCTGTTAAGCGAGAGGATACATGTATAAGAGTGCTATCGCTGGATCACGAGAATATCGAGTGCGAGTGGCAGCAGCGAGACAAAAAGTTAGCGAGAGAAAAACAGCGTGAGAGAGAGAGAGAGAGCTTATTTTTGCATATTTAAAACAATGAAGATTAAGATGAAGACAAATATGAAAAAAGCAAACAGCAAATCAACAAAAAGCTAATATTGAAATCCACATATAGACATATGTACATACATATGTACGTATGTGTTTAATCTAAATGGAAATGACTAAAGAATATTCTAAATATTTCAAGTGCAGGTAACAAAAAAAAAAAAAAAAACGCAAGTTAATAATATTTATATATACTTCCGATCGCCATTCGGAAGCGCAGGCGCAATATTTTTGCAATACACAAACACACACACACAGGCCACAAGACAGAAAAGAAAATTTGATGTATAAATTTCCAAAACTACTTGGACACAGCATCACCAAGAAAGTCTACAACTCTCTGCTACTGCGCCTCTAACTAACTTCTAAAACCAAAAACTAATCGTATACTACTTAATGCAATTTATTTATTAATATTTAACACGTGACAGAATACAACAAACAAAATGGAACAACAACAAATAAACTACATTTATACACAAAAACATATTCAATTACATATATTACCGGTCCGGGATGATTAGCAACTTGCACAGACACTTAGAGTACAGCGCTGTGCTGTCTTTGTGCTTCGAGAGCTGGGCATGGGGCCGTCTCCTTGTAGCTAAGCCAATGTCAATGTCCTTATTTACAAAACAAATCCCTGGCCTGGAACACTGCAGAGGAAGATCTAAGAAAAACGGGACGAATTCCACAGCGTAGACAAATAAGTGAGCATTGCTTGGCAGTGGCGAAGGCGTAGGGGGAGGCGGAGGCAGAGGCAGAGGCGGACGCCGAGAGTGTGGTGACTGGAAGAACGAGGAGGAGACACTCAACCGGGCAGGCGCACCACAAGTTTTACATAATCAAATGGCAAATTATTTATGGGAATTATTGTGCGTGTTGCATGATCAAAATAAATGTAAGACACATTTTTTTGGCAGGCAGAACGTTCGAAACAGCTGGAATCGATGGTATCCTATGGAATGGGCGCTGGAATATGGTGGAAGTTAAGACAAAGACAAAGAGGATAACAATAATAACAAGAAGAGGATATATACATACATATGTACATATGTATGTATGTACATACATATATGTATGTACGTATCGTATAATACAAAACTTCGTCTAAAACTAGGAACATAGTTCACTGGGTTAGTGTTCTATTTGTCAGCCTATTCATTCGTTGCCTTCCAATTTTCATTTACAAAAATCTTTTCGAAGTAAACACATCACACAAAATAACTCGGAACTTTATTATTTTTCCCAACTAGTCATATTTTCCCACTCGAGTATTAATTCCAATTTCGGAGATGGAGAAAAAAGTTGTGTATGTTCTGCCGAAACTAAACATTCTCCCGCGGTCTGCGGTATTTGTGGCAATTTCAGAAATCAGTGTTGTTGGCAAGGTAAGAAAAGCTCTATCCCATTTTCATTTACAAACATGTTTTCTTAATTTGAAATTTTTCCAAATTTTTGGCTACGGAAAAAGGCTGGGAAAGGGCAATGCCGCCGTCCGAAGGAGCCAAAAGTGAAGCTAAAGAAAAAGACCAAACAGATAAGGCGACGCAAAGCATATGTACAAGCCCAGAGCTCCAAAAACTGGCGGTTCTTTTTTAAATTACTTAAATGAATACCGACGACGAAATCCAAACAAACAGAGAGACCAGCAGGTCCTTGATGCAGGCTTCGAGTGGAAAAGAATGACTCGAAGGGAGAAATAGAAATAGAAAGAAATAGAAAGAAACCTACTAACTAATGTATATACATTACACACACTCAATGTCTTCGGAATAAATGAAATTATCTGTCAGTTACAGAGGGCGGCCCTATCCTATCCCCCTTGTTTCTATCCTATCCCGTCTATTTCCGCTCTGAGATACAGATACAAAAAGAGCCATTCCGCACAGAGTTTCACTCGACTGAGAGTTGCGATTGTCGCATTACTCGAAAATCCGTTGAGCGTTGCGGCTGTGGCCTGTCTCTCCTAAGCGACGAGTGTGTGTTCGGTGATCGGGTGCTCTGTGGCTGCGGATGTTGAGGCCACTCCACTGTAAGTGTGCCGTGTTTATCTAGTGCAGTGTCGTGTGGAGCGAAGGAAGAATATTTTGACAGCAAAAGCTTAGTTTGATACAGAGAATGGAGCTGAAAACCCGTCCGACTTACATTGCCAACGGTGGCCAGCGCGCCAACACAGATTTAAAATTTTCACCACCCTCTAGCTATGCTCTTCGCACCCACGCATCAATCAACTGCGCAAGCAAGCTCACCTCGCTCAGAGTTGTTTTTTCGATGGCTGGTATCGATACATGGCCACACGGCGGTAGATCAACGCGGGCCATGATATAATTCAAATTGAAGACGAAAAAATGATTAAAAAGTCGCATATATTTATAATTTATTGTTTATTAACGTTTCATCTGTATGAACTGTTGTTTATGATAATTATGAATAATTATTGTTAATTACAGGCTATGTTTTAATTGCTAGAATTTAGCAAATTTCCTAAAAAATAAATGACATTACGCAATATTACATCGATTTTCACCGTTCCTATACGTTTTACAATTATTTCGATCAAATTGATTACGACAGCGCAATCAAACAACAAAAACAAAAAAAACAAAATTAAAATATGTATTTTTTGAAACCGAAAAGTGTTTAAAGAGCACAACTCCGTTCCGTACCCAAGGGATCGTACGATTCGCATTTTAAATTAACGTTCAAATTACGCACTAGACAAAACGAAACGCTCCAAAATAGAAGTAATCAAAAAAATAGTTAAACAAATAAATTGAGCTACACAAAAAAAATTATTTAGCATATATGGATGCATGATGTTATATAAGAATAACTATATACGTTGAATTCCGCTATAAAAAAACCTACACACGCACACAAACACACACAAAATCAAATAAAAACAATAAACGTGGCCCCTAGCCCGCCCACTCTCCACCTAAACTCTTCCCAAAACAAAATAAAAACAAACAAACAAACGAAAAAACAGCGCATATCTGATAAGAACGCTCTCTTCCTCAAGGACAATGGCAAAGGCTTAGATAATGCATGGGGGAGGGGCCTTGGTCTCAATTTTAGTAACGCAACATTTGATCGGAACATCGGAAATGACAAATGAATTGATTATATTGCTTTATAAGTTTCACTTTCGCATACAATGTTGCCCACTTTTCGAGATAATGAAATTGAAAACGAGACTCAAATTTGAAAGAAATTTCCCATAGGAATGCGGCTTTCTCCTGCTTTTTGTATGGTCTTGCATGGCAATAAAATTACATCCATAGTAGATTGTCCCTTAATATGGATATTTTACTGTATATCTCTATCTCTCCCTCTCTCTCGCTGCCTGATCGCTTACACCGCCACCCACACCGTCAACACCTGATTACTCTCGTGTCTTTCTCTCTCTTTCTCTCTATCTCTCAGTGTTCGGATGAGTATTGCTTTGACGTCTCTCTGAAGCCAGGCTTCAGACGTGGGTTAGAGTGAAACGGATGGATGACTGGACTGGGACTGGGCTGTTTGTGGGTGGTGGATTGATGAGATAGTGATAGGCGATTGATATCTGTGGAACGGATCGGATCGGTTCTGACCGGATCGATTGGCATCAATCAATGTTCTAACTGTTAATGAGTAAATGTTAGGCGGAGGAGGGGAGGAAGCGCGGGTTCCTGGAACCGAACACTGGACACACACACACTACAACTCATTCACACACTCACACATTCATATGTACACTATTCTAATTATTACATAACGATGCTAACAAAGTTTTTCTTTTCACTTGGAAGGCAAACAAGCATTTCACAACACTGGACATGGATCGCCTTGGCCGCCACCGTCGCCAACGACGCCTCCTCCTCCTCCTGCGTCTTGCTCCTCCACCTCATCCGTCTGGTCATTGCAGCGCACTCGTCAATGCCGCCCTCAACTGTGTGGATGTAGGCGTGGCCGGTGACTTGTGGAGGACACTGGGCCTCGCCTGAACAGGGGACTGGGACTGGGACTGGTACTGTGGCTGCGTCTGCAGCTGAGGATGGGTACGGGATTGCAGATGGAGGAAGGGAGGTGGAGTATTGCTATTGGGATCGGGGTATCCGGCATATCACCGCTGATACTACTGGCGGGTGAGAGCATCGAGCTGGTTTCCGTCTCGCTCAAGCAGCTGCTCAGCTGTCGGATAACACCAGGGCCAGACTGCTCTCGCTGCAGCTGCTCCTGCTGCTCCCGCTGATAGAGAAACTTGCGAGCAGCCGTCACATTGACCACACTCACCGACTTGGAGATGGAATTCTTCACAGAACTGGGTGCGGGCGGTACCAGGGCCAACTGACTCTGCGACTGGGACTGTGTGGGCGATGGGGCCATCTCCTCCAGGGTGAGCATAGTGGCTGACGAGGAGGCCGGTGAGCTATAGCCGTCGTCCTGCATGCTGGTATCCATTGGCTGTGCACCCCCGGTCTCTGCCTCCACACTCTTTTGCAGATTTTCAATGAGGTACAGGACAATCCGTTCCAGCTGTTGGGGCGCCTGGGAGGCAGGCAGATCCGGACTGCTGCTCTGTGTCGGCACGTCCGCCTTGATGATGGTCGAGAACTTGTTCTTCATCTCCTGCACCTTCTGCCGTCCAGCCTCCTCATCCAGCAAAGTATTGACGCACAGGAATGAGTGCACCTTGTTGCTGCCGCGATCGATTTCCAGAAATCCCTTCGTATGCAGATATATGAAGCGTCCATTGCGCGACAGCAGACGGTAGCAGCTCTCGCCATAGTCGCTGTTGCAGTCGTACATCTGCCGCAGAGCCACAATCACCCAGCGGACATCGTCCAGATGCATAAAGCAGAAGGGACTGAGATTTCGCACCTGCAAAAAAAAGGGCGATGGTGGGATTTTGCGGGGTTAATAAATGTCCATTCATCGATTTAGTGTCCTCAATACTGACCTCATCCTTCATGTAGCCGGCCACCAGGCCAATCCTTTGATCACAGTCAATGATGCTGCCGTCGATGAGGTGCCGTGTCTTATACTCCAGCTGGTATGGTTCCGGCTGGCGGTAGAGCAGACTGGAGCCAAAGTCGTCGCATTCGGGCGACTCTGCCCGCACACGATCCTCGCGCAGCACACGAGCCATGGCCACCAGGACAATGTCGTTCCCACTGATGCCATGCAGTGCCGCCTGGGCAATGGCATCGTGCTGAGGCAGGCAACCGGTGATGGACACTGCTGCCGACGCCTCGGCCGCTGCTGCTGCGGCCGCTGCCAGCATATTGTTGTTGCGCGACCTACGGATCAGCTGCGAGACAATGGGATAATTGGCGGCCGCACCGCCGGTCAGCGAGGAGTCGCTGCGTCGAAAGCAGCCGTCAATCTTCACCCGCGCGTACTGGCGGCTCGCCTCGGCGCGGGTGGAGGCGCGTGCCACACGAATGGTGAAGCAGCGCCGGTCCGAGCGTAGTCTCTCGTCGATGGCCGCCAGATGGGCAATGGTACGGGGGCTGGGGCTGCGACGTGGATAGAGCTCTTGACAGCCGTCTTGGTCTTCCGCTGGCATATCCTCGTTCTCTGGGTCCGCCTCCCCGTCGGCATCCTCCTCCACATCGCTACCCGAAACGGAGACCGATGTGGATGTCGAGCGGTGTTGGTGCTGCGGCTGTCGCTTCTGTGAATGCGTCGACTGGCGTTGCTGATAGAACAGCGTCTCGATGTCGCGTGGAATGAGCTGCTGTCGGAGTAGGGCCTGGTCATCCGGATGCGTGATCTGCAGCAGGTTCTGGCCATACAGATCCGACTGGCAGTGGCCCAGCAGCTGCTCCACGCTTGAGGAGACCAGCACGATCTGGCCATTGCAGGTGATGGTGATGAAGCAGCTGTCGAGCACCTGCATCAGTGTGTCCGTCAGATGGAGACTGGGATTCTGTGTGGCGGCCGCCGCTGGAGGGCCGTTGCTGGACTCCTGCGACGACACACCCTTCAGGCAGAGTATCCTCCGACGCCGTGTAGCCGACTTTCCAAATACATACCGCAGCCGCAGGCCGTGGGTGGCGAAACGCAGGACGGCGGTCTTGTCCAGGCGGCGAGACGATTCTGCTGCATGTGGCACCATGGTGGCCAGCTCCTGGATGCTGGCATTGAGCTTGTCCCGGCGCTGCTTTTCGGCCAGATTTCGGGCCTCTCGGCCGTTGGCTGCCTCCGATGCAGCCGCTGCCGCTCCCGAGCCGGAGCCCACAGCTGCTGCTGCTGCGACGTCTACGGCGGCAGCGGCTGTTGCTGTCTCTGCTGCTGCCATTGCGCACGTTACTGTTATGTGTGTGTGTTCTGGTGTTGGTGTGGGTGTGTGTGTGTGTTTGGGTAAATTGTTTTTGCCTTGCTTTTGATTGAAACGTTCCTATGGTTTTCCACCGTTACCCGTTTCCATTCGCTAATTGGCGCCTTGCGGAAAATGGAAATCGTCACTCTCCATAACAGGATTGAGGAGTGTTCTTCTCACTCGCACTCCCTACTCCCACTGGTACTGCTAGTGCTAATAGTGCTGCTGCCGCCGCTGGCTGCTCTCTCTCTCACGATGTTTGCTCTTTTATTAGTTTTTAATATTTGATATTATGTATATATATGTATGTACATACATATATATATTATTGCTTTTCTTTAAAGTTTTCAAGGTCTCGCTTATGCTGTCGTGATGTTGTTGTTGTTGTTTTTGTTATGGCTAACCACCTTTGCCTACGACCCTCTCTCGCTCTCGCTCGCTCGCACTGTCGCGCGCGCTCACCATCAAAAGTCACTCTCTCACGCAACGTAGTACATATGTTTTCTCTTTTTTTTTTAATTACTGTTTATTTGCCTCAGCTGGGAATTATTCTTTTTCCGTATTTTTCCGCTATTTTTTCGTATTGTTGTTGTTATTTTAAATTTATTTATTTGTTAGTTTTTTTCTTAGTTTTTGTTGTATTTCTGATTGCGTTGCGAATTTACGTCTGTTGTTGTTGTTTTTGCTTCTGCTGTTAATATTATGTTTGTTGTTTTTTTTGTGGATCGTCGTAGATGAGTGAGGTAAGTGCTGCTTTGCTTTGCTCTTGCTATCTCTCTCGTATGGCAATTTGAGCTGCGTTTATTTTTACATCACACATATACCACTATTTGCACTAGTTTTGTTTATATTAAGTGATTAATTGTTTATTAAACAATTATGCAGGCCAATACCACATTTGTAGTTGCGTATCGATATATCGATCGATTTTATACGATATATTTTGCGAAGCTACACTGCTTTACTGCCACCAGCACTTATTTAGTCGATGTCTATCATGCTACGATTTGTGCTCGTCAGATGGCTCTGCTGTTAAATACATGACAACTATGTACATAGCCAAGCCAACAACATGGTAAGGTAACTACACACAGATGTAATTTAATTCATTGGACAATTTTTACGTCAAAGAGTCATGTAGAAATAATGTATAGCATACTTGTGGGGTTAAAAGTAAAATCACGTATTTTGGGGCATATCCGACCCCCCTCCTTCCAGCAAATGATCGGGGTCAGATTGGGAAGAATTGTAAATATTCCCAGTCCAAATAGTCGAGTACATAGGATAATGCGGCCCTTTGTAACTGACAGATAATTTCATTTATTCCGAAGACTTTAAATGTGTGTAATGTATGTATGTAGATATGTACATATATTGGTTACAGTTATTTATGTTGTGTTGATTTGTTTTTCAGTGTTTGCTAAACGGTTAGTAGGTTTCTTGGAAGTGTTGGTTTTGGTACGGAACCTATATTTCTCCCTTCGAGTCATTCTTTTCCACTCGAAGCCTGCATCAAGGACCTGCTGGTCTCTCTGTTTGTTTAGATTTCGTCGTCGGTATTCATTTAAGTAATTTAAAAAAGAACCGCCAGTTTTTGGAGCTCTGGGCTTGTATGCTTTGCGTCGCTTTATCTGTTTGGCCTTTTTCTTTAGCTTCAGTTTTGGCTCCTTCGGACGGCGGCCTTGCCCTTTCCCAGCCTTTTTTCCGTAGCCAAAAATTTGGAAAAATTTCAAATTACGAAAAATGTTTGTAAATGAAAATGGGATAGAGCTTTTCTTACCTTGCCAACAACACTGATTTCTGAAATTGCCACAAATACCGCAGACCGCGAGAGAATGTTTAGTTTCGGCAGAACATACACAACTTGTTTCTCCATCACCGAAATTCGGAATTAATACTCGAGTGGGAAAATATGACTAGTTGGGAAAAAATAATAAAGTTCCGAGTTATTTTGTGTGATGTGTTTACTTCGAAAAGATTTTTGTAAATGAAAATTGGAAGGCAACGAATGAATAGGCTGACAAATAGAACACTAACCCAGTGAACTATGTTCCTAGTCTTAGACGAAGTTTTGTATTATACGATACGTACATATATGTATGTACATATATGTATATATACATATGTATATATCCTCTTCTTGTTATTATTGTTATCCTCTCTGTCTTTGTCTTAACTTCCACCATATTCCAGCGTCCATACCATCGCATACCATCGATTCCAGCTGTTTCGAACGTTCTGCCTGCCAAAAAAATGTGTCTTACATTTATTTTGATCATGCAACACGCACAATAATTCCCATAAATAATTTGCCATTTGATTATGTAAAACTTGTGGTGCGCCTGCCCGGTTGAGTGTCTCCTCCTCGTTCTTCCAGTCACCACACTCTCGGCGTCCGCCTCTGCCTCCGCCTTCGCCACTGACAAGCCATGCTCACTTATTTGTCTACGCTGTGGAATTCGAGGCAGGTCCCCTCGGGCGACACTCCCAAATGTCTCCGTCACCGTCCACATCCACATCCACGTCCACGTCTCGTCTCCGTTTGTCTCAAGACGGGCTGGCTGCCAGGCACCGTTTTGGTTTGGATTTAGCTTCGGATTGGGCATCTGTCAATTCTTTCCATCGGCTGTCTTTTCGACCATCTCTCCCTCTCTTTGTCTATGCCTCCGCAAGGCTCCAACTTTCTGTATCTCTACGAGTAAATACATATGTACTTGTGAGTCTGTAGTCATGTCTGATGTTGCAGACAGTGACAGCAATTTGGCAAGCAAAAAGCATTTGCATTTTGAGAAATTAACAATGCACAAAGTCCGCCCACGGATAATATCGGAAACGAACAAACGAACGGACAAAATAAGTTTCTTTAAGCGACAGACGCTGTATATATACATATATATTCGACACATAACTTAGATGGACTCAGATCACCATCCTCTCCTTGCATATCCTGCATTATGGACTCAACTATGCCAGAGGAGGTGGGGGAGGTATCTGCAAGTGTATCTGCAATCTTCACCCTGGGAGGCTAGCCTGAAACATGGTTGACCCCTTTGTAGTGGCAGCAATTTGGCAACAGCATTTGAATATTGACAAGTTAACAATGCGCATACACCACCCACCCACACATCAGCCCCATCTGCCCCCACTCGCCCCCGCACACTCGCATGGAGGTAGAAAACTTAATTGAATCCCCCTTTGGATGCCTCACCATTGAACACATTTCAATTGCCGACCTCAAAGAGTTTCATTTGGCTCTTTGTTTGTTTATTGCTCGGGCTCGGGCTCGGGCTGCTCACCTCCGTGCTTTGGTGCTGTGGGGCATTTTTTTTGGCGGAACGCTTTCTTCTCGGCGGCGGCCGTTACACGTCCGAATCGGCTCGAGGCCGGCCGCATTTATCGAGCGTAATGAGCACGCAGATCAGCTCGGCTCGGCTTGGGTCGGGTCGGTCCGGTGCGGTCCGGTCCGGTCCGGGACCATTAACATACAAATGCATGGATGGCGTTTCAATTGCCCCCCAAACTCGATGTCGATGTTGAAGTTTGAGTTGAGCTTCTGGCCTTTGGCCTGTCGGCTCTAACCCTATACCATCCCATGGGGGCTATGGGGGGGCGAAGGAGTATCTCTAAAACAAAGCTTCATCGATCTTTTATTTGGTGTTTAAAAGTAAAAAGAGCTCATGAGCAGGCCAGGCAGACGAGCCTCTTTTAGGCCGATTTGGCATCATAATGCGGCATCAATCGATGGCACGACCCACCACTGACGATTTTATCGGTTCACCTTGGCCGTTACTCATCGCATCTTAACGGATCGTTTTAATTTTAACAGAGCGCACCTGATGCGGATCGACACCGGCGTCAGCCTCGACATCAACTCGACGGGCTCTGACTCTGTCTCAGTCTCAGGCAGAGGCTCAGGCTGAAAGCCGAAAGCATGGCAATGCTAATGCAATGAAAGATCTCTCCCCACCCTGGCAGCCAATGCCTGCCCGTGGCCATGACAACCGATACGAGTACTTTGGCGACGACGACATCTTGACAACTGGCGTCGATTTATATGCCGCAGCTTTTCCATGATGTGTTGTGCTGTGCTGTGCTTTCCATGCGACGCGACGCCAGTTTTCCATGCCAGGCAACGGCAACGTGCTACGCATGCGCATGCCGAGCCGAATCCGTTTGGCTAAATTTGCCAGTCGATTGCAATTTGCGATGCCAATTGAAACTGAAACGGTAAACATTGCCCGCAGTCCAGCCCCAGCCCCAGCCCCAACCCCAGCAGCAGCAGCTTACCCACTCCTCTCCAGCTGCCATCGGGCTCTTAGCCAAAGTCCAGCCATCGATCTATCAGCCAGCAGTGGCTTACACTTCACTTCACAGGTGACACGACTCCAGGGCGGGGATTGAGACTGGGGCTGGGGCTGGGGCTGGGACCGGGACTGGGACCGGGACTGGTGTAGATGGAATTCTCAGCTTGGATTTGGAGAGAATTCAAATAATAAAACAGTTACGATGCGTTTTGCATAGTTTTTGGGGGGTGGGGATCAGTTAAGAGTTACGATCGGCTGGCAATTCCAGTATTCCAGTTGGTATTTTATAGGTATTGTAGTGCTCAGAGACAGGTCCGAACAGGCAAAAGTTTTGATGGCGATTTCAGGACTAAAATGAAGGGATTGAAATGCCATTTTCTGGAAATATCTTTGGGTGGTAACAAATTGGTGGGCATTACTTTTATTTGAATAGAAATCTCGGTCAATCAGCTGCTCCCAGAAATGCGCCCAGCAATGCTCTCCCAACACCCAGCTCACCACTGCAGACAATCGGATCTCGTTTATCCCCCATATCGCAGCCCGTCTTCATCTCAGATCTTATGCAACAGATGCTTATCGCCATGGTATCGCCTGGCGTATATCGCCTCATCTGAATTGTAAAGTGTATCTTGTATTCAAGTGTCTCTCCAAAGCCAGACTCAGACCCAGACCCAGACCCTGCCCTGCCCTGCCACTGTTCGCGCCCTGCTCTTAGATTTTATGATGGTTTTATGTATGAGAAATATTTGGGTTTGGGTTTGGGTTTGGGTTCGGGTTCGAGCTGGGATCTTTGGGTTTTGGGATTGATAACAAAAAAACTTTCGCATTTTTGGGATGCAGGTTTCTGTTAACTGATTCACATTGCTCGAAGATGGTCGGTCCGGCCGCGGGGCGTGGCCGATTGAATCATCAATGACTGCGAAAGCATTTCACTTTCGCTGTTCGCTGTTTGCTGTTCGCTGCTCGCTGCTCGGTTTCTCTGCTCTCCCCCTCTGGATTCGCTTTCTTTTGAGTCATCCTCTGCATGGATGGACCCGGGGTCCGAGACGCTTCTTTATGACTCCATTTATGTGGGTGACGATTGCAACATCATCGCTCGACTCGACTCTGCCCTCCTCCACCCATCGCTGAGACAAAGGCCCAGCTCTGTTTCGGTTTCAGTTTCAGTTTCGATTTCGGTTTCATCATCAGCCACCCTGTTCCCCTGTTCCCAGTCCGCCCCACCAATTCCAAGTGACATCCATCACAACAATTAATGTGCATTATTGTGGAGAAAGAGGGAAACAGAGTCAGGCCAGGCCATTTCAGTTTATTTATTTGTTACAGTAGAAATTGTTAAGCAAATATTTTGCCTGTTGCCGAAACAGCCCACAGCCCACAGTCCACAAAAGGAAAAACAAACCTGTCGAGAAATTGAGAAAATTGTTTGCGCAGTTGTTGCTGTTTTTGTTTTTGTTTTTGTTTTCGTTTTCGTTTTCATGATGAAGGGTCAGGGTGAGAGGGAGCTGCCGCTGGAGCTGGCACTGGCAGTGGGACCTGGAGTCATGCCAAGGCAAGGCATGAGTCAAAGCCCGAAAGAAGGAAAGCACACGCTTTGGAGGTCGCCGATCCCCTGATACCCTTGCAGATCGAAGCCGACAACAGGGTACGCGTGGTACCCTGGTATGTTTTGTAGGAGATAGTTGCTGCCTGCCTTCAATCGTAATACCCTCGATACGGTAAGGGTATCAGAACAGACCGAAACTTTCTTCCGTTTCTCGAATCTGCTTGCAGTCACGTTCCTTCGGCTTCGGCTTTGGCTTTGCCTTTGCCTGCCCCGAATTGCTTCGAGTTCGTTTGACGCAATTGTTGTTGTTGTTGCTGTTGTTGGCCCTTTTTTTGGGCTGTTTGGCCAGGTCTGTCTCGGGGTCTGGGCTGGTCTTTGGTCAGTGCTGGGCTGGTGCTGGCCTGTGCCCAGAAATCATAATTTGCTAATAAATTTCCATTTCCATGTCGTGTCGCGTCGCATCGTCTTGGAGTGGCAGGTTGAGCATTTGTAAGGTGAAAGTCTTGCCAAATCCTCCTGAGGAAAGTCTCCTTCACCCACCTACCCATACCTTAAGCACCTTAAGCTGTTTTCACTGGTTTTTATCCTGACTTTAAGTTCGTGTTCTAAGTCGTTTGTTTCCAGACACTTCTCTGGAGAGGATGAGGACTCCTGCCTGTTGCAACTGTTGAAACCACTAACTTGGACTAGTGAAAACTTGAAGGTTTGACTACAAATTTCACTCTCGTTTTCGGTTTAGAAAAACAGACATCAACTTAAACTGCAACTTCAATAAAAGTTGAGGCTCACAAACTTGTTTCTTCAGAGAAACAGAAAAGCAGAAAAACAGAAAAGCAGAAAAATAGAGGAAGAGACGTGTAGACAAGAGTCAACGAGAGAGAAAGGGGAGAGATAATTTCACTTTTATTAAGTAATTTCATTTTACAAAACATACTCCACTCGCCAGAGCCAGAGCCAGAGCCACAGACAAGTGACACTTGTCATTGGCAGATACCGAAATACTTGGCTACATTCAGATACCAGATACCATATACCAGATGGCAGATAGCACATAGCATACCTGCAGATACAGATACTTTGAGGAAAGTACGCGGCAAATGAAACAATTAAGAAAGTCAACATTAGCCACTAAGGAACTGAGCAACTGAGCAACTGAGGAAGGCGAATGGGGGGGGAAAGGGGAGTGGCAGTGGCAGTGGCATTCCGTGCGCGATTTATGTTTGCTGATAGCAAAACTCTCCAACCTCCAACCTCCAATCTCCAACCTCCATTTCCATCCGAGAACGAAACTTTCTTGACTGCACATTTGGCACAGAGTGGAAGCCAAGTGGCAGAAGCGTTCAATCAAACTGATGGGATGAGAGTGGAGCATAGGTAGGGGCAGGGGCATGGGCATGGGCATGGGTTATGGGGCAAGCGATTTGTACTGCCATTAAGCATTTGACGTTGATAACAATCTGCCGACGCAGTCGCATAAATGATCCAATTTCAGGCCAGACTAGATTTCTGTGTCTCATTTGGTCTCAGCAGAACGTAGACCCTTTTTGGCGGCTCTGATCAAAGTCGCGCAGTTTGTCAACTCTCGATTTTCCAGCATACTTTCTCTTGAGCCAATTAAATCTGGGTCTGGGTCTGGGCCTGGGTCTGGATCTTCCAAGATTCCTTCTAATGAAAGCGAGAATAGAGATTGGGAAAGGGAAAGGGTAAATCTCGTGTCGTGGCGGACTGCTGCCTGGCTCCTCTTGGCCAATGGCAAGAGACAAGATACTTTTCTGCTTCTTCTCCGTCCTGCACTCCGCAATTGCTTTTGGCTTTTCCCACACATTTGTCACGAGGCTTTTCATCTCTTTTTCAGTTTTCCCATACCCATCTGCCCGCCTCTCTTTCTCTCTGTCGTTATATCTTTTAATGAGCGGGTCATCAACGCTGACGGTTTGCCCAGGCTGTAAATTATATTAACTGCATTTCGCATACACATACACACACAAACACACACAAGCAGCAACAACAAGAGCCCTGGCAATTGTCGCTCTTGCACAATTTTCATTTCAATTTTCACAGATTTCTGTCCGCAGCGCCCGCTTGTTTTTCCTTTGCTCTTCATTTCAGCCGAGGGTTTCCATTCGCTGGTTACTTCGGTTGGCTTTTGGTGGCATGGTGGAATGATGACCCCAGGAGAGGGCTCATACGAGTGCTCATGCGGTTCTGCAACCAGAAAACTGATGAATCCCCCATTCAGCGCAGTATGCATCATTCCAGCTTCAATATGAGAAGATCAAGATCGTTTTGGATCGTATAAAATATTATCCCACGATCCGCAGCATCCGAATTCAATCTAGCCTGAAGATCCTCCTGATCTGATCTGATGCACCTGCTCCTTACCCAGACCTGGGCCAACTTTCCCTTTGGAAAGCCTTGCAACAGGCTGGAAGGGCAAGCCAACTTCGTTTTGGCCCCTTAACTTATATTTTCCAAGCTTTTATTGATCTTTTTTTCTGGTTTGATGATAACTGTTGCAGTTGCGGCCATTGTTGTCGCTGGCTGTTGCTGCTGCTGCTGCCGTCATTGTTGTGTCCCGCTCTCAGCCACGTTTTTTCGGCCAAGCGGCTCAATTGACACATCTCCAATTGTCAGCTGGCTGACCTTGTGGCAGATCTCCATCGCTTTCACGTTGCTGCCACTTTTCTGCTGCTGCTGCTGCTGCTGCCGCTGCTGCTTGCGTTGCGATGCGGAAATGTGCGGCTGCTGCAGCCAAAGTTAAAGCCAAATCCGAGCCGAGTCGAGCCCCGATTTTGGCTGCACTGACTGCACTTTCAGGCCAATCGTCACACATCTCGATTCGCTGACAACCTGCAATCCTCACAGCAGCAGCAGCAGTCGCAGCAGCAGCAACCGCAGTGGCAGTGGCAGCAACTAATCATAATTTCAGTCAATTTAGCAACCAGCGACAAGTGTTTTTTTTCGACTCATTTTTGTAGCTGCCGTTGCTGCTGCTGCTGCTGCAGTGACTTTCTCCCGACCTCGTTCAGTTCGATTCCCATTCCGATTCCGATTCCCATTCCTAAAATAATAAATGATTGACACAGAAATTGCCGGACTTGGACTTGGCCTGGCCTGCCCTGCCTTGGGGACGGCGGTCGTCTATTGACCTCCCAAAGCCGAAGCAGTTCCAAAAATTGAATATGTGTGTTTGTTTTTTTTTAGAAACTTTTCGGCAAAACCATAATCAGACTCGGCCCAAGCCCAAGCCACAGAAATGTTTTTGCATATTTCTCGCGCTCTCTTCAGGCAGCCATGAAGACAGGGGAAGGGCTGGGGCTGGGGCTGGGGCCGGGAGATGGGGGGAGCACTCGGAGCTTGGAATGCGTTAATTGGCCGGGCAGGCAGCCAGCCAACTGAGCAAACAGTTAGACTCTGATTCGGGTTCTTTTCGGGCCCTCCTCAGGTGTTTGTCAGCCAATATTTCACCTGCCACTGCCACAGCCACGGCTTCTGCTGATGGGCAACGCTTAGCAGCCTAACGAGGCGTTACTTCTGCCCCAAAGCAGCAGCAGCAGCAGCAACAACAAAAGAACAACAGCAACAATAGGGCCAGTCAGGCAGCCAGTGATCGAAAGTGAAGCTCATTGAAGGCCCACATAGCCATTCAATAAAAGGCCAGGCCATAAAAGAATTTTCGGAAGAATTTCTAAATGAAATTGATATACACTTTCTTTCCATGGAGCACACTGCCCAAATGGGGCATGAGTGTACACCCAGTAAAGTGACTGCAGAGTGGCGATGATATTACTTCGATTGTGTGTTCCCATGAAAGGTAACTAGAGGGTTCCTATAGCAAAGAAACCAGAGGGAGGGGGAGAAAGACCTCATGCCCATGCTCATGCTGTATGTATCCTGTCTTTCATCTTCCTCTCCAATAAGGTATCCGACTCGTCGACTCCGGCGATCCGTCGATCCGGCACTTCTTTTCATTAAATTATCATTATCAAAATGAAAGTTTGAGGTTGGTTTTCTTCGCAGGGGATGAGGGGATGAGGGGGGATGGGGCGATGAGGCGATGATCATTGTGCGTGCAATGGCCAATGGGCACGTAACGTGTGGCCATCAATAAAATTGTCAAATTGGCAAACTGAACGCTGATGGCGTGCCCAGAATACTCAAATGGAAAATGGGAAATTTGAACTTTTGTTTTGCGCGGGCGTGACTTTGTCTGAGTGTGTGTGTGTGTGTGAGGAATAGTTAAATGCAAATTTCTCTCCTTTTACACACTCTCTCTCTCTCTCGTTCTCTCTCTCTCTCTTTGAGAGCAACAAAAGACTCTGGCAACGAACTTGGCTACCTATGGAATGATTAGGGCCATGCCCTGCCACAGGTCGGCCACAGGTCAGCCACAGGGCGAACCAGATCATACCAAGCGGCTGCCCCGCGTGTGTGCTAATGCCACAAAAAAGTAATGGTCTTTCAGTGCCATCTCTCCCTAGCATTTGTATACCTTGCAATCCCGTACAACCCAGTGAAAATACAAAGCTTTTCCAATCGTCCATTGCGGCTATTTCGAACTATTTGTTTGTGCAACTTTTTGATGATATGCAGGTCCTATTTTGAATTGTTGCCAAGACACTCATTAACGGATAAAGATCAGATCTCTAGGTCTTTAGCAGGTATTCTCTAGTCGGAGTCCCGTCTCTCGCGGAGTTCTTTCTCGTCTCGTCTTGTTGGTTCTCTGGTCCAAATGAGCCGTGCGGTTGCTCCATTAAGGTGACACAATCAACGCCGGCGACTTGTCCAGCGGAGACGGTGCTGCTGTTGGTGTTGGAGTTGGAGTCGGAGGCGACCTGATCTACTTGAGGCTGCGACTGTGGCAGAAGCAGAGGCTGCCCTCTCTGGCTGCCTCAATTGCTATATATTTTTTGTTGTTTTTTCTCCTCTTTTTCTCTTTGTTTCTGCAATGTTTATGCTGGTTGCTGCTGTCACACAGTCGTTGGCGGCAGTGGCTTATGTAAGCTCTGAATTCTCTCTGCTCCACTCTGGACACACAACTCCACTCGGCTGTTGTTGCATTCATCATCGTCATTAGTGTCCAAAAATGAAATGATTGCAAATATCAAAAACGCAACAAAAGAGCTCTCCACTTTTCAGAGGAGCAGCCACTAGCCACTACTGCCAGCAGGCAGTAGCCATCATCCAGTAACCAGTAGCCAGGGGGTATGGTATAGCCCATAAGTACAGGCAGTGGGTATGGGGGGTAAATGTACTAAAAGTATATTGAAAACGTTGCTCATGTTACTTTCGTTTCATGTAAGCCCTCGCCCTCGCGTACACACACACATTTCACTTTGCCCCATCTGGAGTCTGCCTCTTTTTGCAATCCGTTTTGCAGTGGGGAATGGGGCGGATAGTGATTCCTGCCCCCCAACCAGTGCCGCTCCAACTTCAAACTCCAAGTGCAGTCAGTCACTTTCTGTGGGCGCCCATTGCGCAATCATAACTACACCTGCCCCACCCCACCCTCTCTCTTTCCACTTGGCTCGGAAACAGTTGGTTTGGCAACCCACCAAACTATCCAAAAACCACCAAAGGAGGAAAGGAAAAGAAAGGAAATAAGTAGTAGAGGAATGTTATCTAAGATACGTGGAAGGGTGTAGCACTTTTTCGATTTACCACTCAGATTAAGCTCTTGACTTTGGATTCTCCTGAAACTCTTTTCATCATCCAAATCTCATCAGCAGATCAGAACTGAATCAACTCTTTAATAATCATATGGCATATTGATTTCGGGCCAAAGAATACTAGAAATATCATTTCTTTTCTCGAACTGGAGCATTTCTTTGGGGCATGCCCCAAGCTTAGGCTGGAAGAAGAAGGGAGCCCAACGGCAGCAGTAGCAGCAGCAGCAGCAGCGACTCAGAACATTAATCTCGAGAGGCACGAGCTGGAAATTAAAAATAAAAAAGCACTAAATGGAAAATGAAGCGAGGCTAAAGCGGAATGGAATGGGAATGGAATGGATGGGATGGGATGGAATGGGATGAGAGGGAGTGGAGTGGAGTGGGTTGGGTTAGATGGAATTTGATGGGTTGTTTCGCGATTGGCAGAGGAGTGGGGGGCGGGTGCGGGGGCGGTTGGGTTCTCTGTTAGAACAGCAAAAGCAGCACCGCACTGCAGATGCAGCAATTCGCTTTGCTTGGCTGCGTCCCCAATTCTCTAAGCTCTCCCTCTCTCTCTCTGTCTAATCTCTATATCCCTCTCTGGTGGGCTGAGTTGATTTCCTTGTTGTGGTCACTCCACACTGGTCAGTGGTGGGCGTCGTTGGCGGAGGAGTCCGCACGTGGCCGTTGTACCAGGCCAGTTGTACGAGTACTTGCTGCCGATGTGCCGATCTGGCGATCTGCCGCCTGCGTCTGCCCAACAAAGCGGAACAATGGGCGCGACCGGCAGAGACCGGCAGCTTCAAGAGCAAGCCCAGCCATGAGCCATCAGCCATCACCCATCGGGAATCAGGCACCCATCCTCCTCCTAACCAGCAGCACTGGCCCCAGGCAGCCGCAGCGGCAGTAGTGGCAGCGGCAGCCACTTGCACCAGCGATTTTCCAATTAAATGTTGCCACAAAGCAAAGCAACCTGTTGTTGTTAGCTAACCGTTTGGAGTGGGGCACAGTGGTGGCAGAGGCAGAAGAAGAGGAAGCGAAAGAGCGAGAAAGATTGAGATTTGCCAAGCGAATATCGAACATTGATCGATCAAGCCATGAACTCGAAATCTTGTGACATGACTAAACATTTTCGAGGCCCGCAAGGCCATCAGTGCAACACTGTTGCCACTTGGCGATTCCCCCACCCCCCAGGACCAGAGATCAGTAAATGAGTATGAAAATATGATGGCCAATCGGATGTTAACTGATTCGTATAGAATGAAAATATGTAGTAAACATGTATGATTCCTTATTGATTTGTTTGCATTATTTTACCGATTTCCGTCGGGGTCACCCCTTAGGATATGCATATGATATCCGCAACTGCCATCATTTAAATCTTAAAACTTCACCTTTGCTGCACTTTTAGCTGCCTTTAGTTCGTCTGGACCATTTTACATGTACGAGTGCCCCACATGTGTCACACACACACACACACACAAGCCAAAAAGAGACATAAACATAACGGGGATTGGAATGCGTTGACTGGATTGGATGGACTCCCCGCCAACATTGATGCTGCTCCAATTTGCTGACCATTTGGCTTACTTCTCCCATTTCCCATTTTACATTTTGCATTTTCCATTTTCCATTTTCACCCCATTCGTTTGACATGCAAATGCTGCAACATTGTGCAACGTTGAAGCTGAAGCTGAAGCTGCTGGTCGCAGTGTTTTTTGCACAGTCCAGATCCCAGATGCCGTCCCTGTCCAGCAGATCCAGTCCATCCAATCCATGCGCAGTCGCAGTTGCAGTCGCAGTTGCAGTCGAACGAGAGGAATTCTTCTAAATTGGTCCAATTCGAAAGAGACGGGGGATAGTGAGCGAGCGAGAAAGCTGCAGAGACGCACAAAGTTACAGTTGCATAACCTGTATTAGTTGTTATTACCGTTTTAGAGAAGACGAAGATGATGATGATGGCCCAAGCCAAAGCCAAAGCCAAAGCCCCGCTCCGCCACAGCCCCGCCATTGATCAGTGTGCCCTGCCTGCCGGAGGGGCAGAGCAGCGGCAGCGGCAGCGACTCGGCAGAACTTGGCACTTGCCAAAAGTGCAGCAGCAGCAAGTGCTGCTTGGCCGACACGCATGCAGGTCCCCTGCCACCCCACCCCACCATATCAGCCTCGGCAAGCGGCACCAGCAAGAGCAACAGCAGCAGCAGCAGCAACATCAGCAGCGGCAGCGGCAGCGGCAGCTTACAGGCGGCTTACAAGACGCACAGCGCGACGTCGCAAACTTTCAGTTGCTTTCGAGCTGCACAAGGCGACAGACGGTTTGACTTCTTCGACTCAGGCCCCCCAAAACAAAAAAACAACAAAGTAAACGAGACTTGCAGAGAGAGAGAGAGAGAGAGAGAGCGAGAGAGAGCGGGCGAGAGAGCTCACGACGAATGTGAAAAGTGAAAGAAACGCCAAACCGAACCGCAGCGAACGAAACGAAACGAAAGACTCTTGAGTTCTTCTGCAGAGCTTCCAGCGAACGGTTCATGCAGCGGATAAGCGCGCCGCGTAATCCAGCAACAGCAAAATATTCAGTTATTTTTTTTACGTTATTTTGTTAAGTTTTCGAGCGTGTGCTTCTGCTTCTCTAACGGTGCTGCCTATCCTATCGGTGTGTGTGTGTGTGTGCTCGTTCAGTTCAAAACTTTCGGCATCCATCTCTCCACTCCATCTTTTCCGTGTGTGCGTGTGTCTGTGCCTGTGTGTGTGTGGATTTTTTTTTGTTGTTTTTGTGTTTCTGCTTTGGTTGTGGCTCGCTGTGGCACAATCAGCAGAAGGCGAAGGATAGAGCCAGTTGCCACCACAGCTGGGTGGCTGACACACATTTTGACCAGGCCAAAAGCACCTGCTGGCATGTGGAACCCAAAACAACAGTCAACAACTTGCAGCAAGTGCTAGAAAACAAAAGAAGCAGAAAAGCAGCAGCAGTGCAAAATATAGAGTAACGACAACAACAACAGCAACAACAACAGCAACGAGAAGAATAATCAACCGAAAAAGAGAGGAACGAGATCCATCCCCCGCAGCAGCAGGTGTGAGCGAGAGAGAGCAAACCATGCAACGAACGCAGTGGCAGTGGCAGCTGCTTCTGCCGCTGGCTCTGGCGGTGGCGGTGGCGTCGGCTTTGGCGCAGGCGCAGGCGCAGGCCCAGGCGCAGAATATAGGTGAGTGTGTCAAGCGAAAGACTAAGAAAACAAGAGAGAAATTCTCTATAAATAAGAATACCGACGAGTGTGTACCCTGCCCTCGCCCGGGGGGTGATTCTGATTCTCTGTGTGGGGCTGTGGGGGTGTGGGGGACTTAAGATGGGGCTTAGAATATTTTGACAATGAAAACCTCTGTGTGTGTTCTTCGGAAATTCGCAAGGTGTTTAGGCTCCGCTGACCTTTCAATTCGTCGCTCGGCTCAAAGACTCCGGACTCCATGCACAGCCCTGACATGTGGGAACATGGAGCAACATGTGAACAAGCTCTAATGTATTGTTAGCCAAATATCTTCGGACTTCATTTTGGATTCAATAGCTTCAAAGATCCCACAATTCCACAATTCCACAATCCCAAAATCCCACAATGCTTTGCATAGATCAGTTATCGGATAAGACCACCTTGAAAGACACTCTAAAGAGTGTCCCATGGCACAAGCTGGCTTAAGTGTTGGGCATACCCTGTTTTTGCAGGGTAGCCAAAGCCAAAGCCAAAGCCAGAGACAAAATTTTCTCTCGTTCTTGTTTGCTGCTGATGATCCGATCCCACTTTCTGCCCCTTATCGCTGGCGGAGTGGGGTGCCGCCGTTGCCCATTTTCATCACTCACCCATTTTCGTGTGTCTGTGTGTGTCTGTGTGTGTGTGTGTGTGTGTGGGACACACCTTAAAAAGAGAATTCATTTGTTTCTTCGCATTTAATTTTTATTATTTTTGCATACGCATTTTTTGTTGGTTTTTTGATTTCCGGTTCTGGTTCGAAACAAAAGCCAGCAACGAGGCGACTCAGTGACTTTGGCATTTTTCCCACGCCAATAAACCAAAAAACAACAACAACGAAATACAAGCCCAAAAAGAGCATTCAGTCCTCAGTCACCAGTCCCGAATTCCAGTTCCAGTCGCAGTCCCAGTCCCAGTCCCAGTCGTAGTACCCGTACCCCTGCCAGTTCCAGTTCCAGTTCCACTTTAAGTTCCAGTTTCAGCGAAAAGTCAAGTGCTTGGGGGGCGCTGCGCTGCGCTGGTTAATTGTTTCGTGGGATATGCGGCAAAATCCAGGTGAAGCGAATGCTGCAAAGGGGAACAGGGTGTGGCATTTGCCAGGAAACGGATGTTTGTTTGGGTCACCAAACACGCAAGCGGGGAGTGACAGCCAAATGTGGCACACCACACCACGAAAGACTTGGGCAACAAACTTGCCCCTGCACGTGGCGTGTGGCGTGGCGTGAAAAGGAGACCTGACCTGGCAGCTAACAGCCACCTAACAGGTGGCTCCTCCTCCGCATTCCAGCCTCCAGCCTTCGGCCAGAAGCCCGTGAGACACCAACAACCAAAAGAGGGAAGCAACAGGTGGGCCCAAAAAGTATTACAACTTTTACTCGGGGAAATAAGCTTGTAAATTAATTAAAAAATTAATCCTCAAAGGGAGGCGAGAGGCAAGAGCGACATAAAAAACCAGCGGCAGAAACCGAAGAACAGAAACCGAAATTAAAAGAAAATTTATGATCTGTGGCAGTCATTCAACAGAAACAACAATAAAAGCGACAACAATTGCGACTTGTTGAAAGAAGGGGAGACAGAGACAGAGACAGATGAGAGAAAGAGAGATGGGAAGAGAGAGAAGAGAAGAGACAAATCTGTAATGTTGGGAAAGTTGTACATATTTCTTTCTGTATTGCTTTCCTTCGGGGCAGAGGCAGGGGCAGAGGCAATTGTTGACAATAAGAAAAGTAAAAGTGCCACAAAGAGAGAGGGAGCAGCAGCCCTGTGCTTGCCTCATCAAGAGTGATGATCAGGCAGGCCGGGGCGCATCCAGGCCCTGGCCAATGTAATATCTGCATCTACGAGTATGCGAGATATATGCATGCATGGCCAGCTCATCATAATCATCATCAGTGGCAGAGGCAGTGGCAGAGGCAGTCAGAGATGCGGAAACTCTGGGCTTAATTGCAATGCGAAACTTTGTGGCACAAGATACTCGTTGTATCTGTACGCGGAGTATCTGCTAGATATCCCCAGCCCCATCTATTGCTGCACAATGAACCACAGCAGCCACAGCCGCAGCCACAATTTGTTGCCCTATGGAGGGCGGCATGGCGGCATCGGTGGGGCATGGCACTGTGCACGCATGCATGCCAGCAGTTAAATCAGGCAAAAGCCTGCTGCTGTGGCGGCCTGTGGCTGCGGCTGCTGCGGTCGGGGCTTACATAACACCAGTATGAGTATCTATGCCTGCCACAAGGAAGTAGGAAGCCTGAAACACCACCACCACCACCTGGTACTATCAGCAAAGAAAATTCATTTTTCAATTCCCAGCCAGTGGAGTGCGTGGGCAGCAGCCAGGGCAGGGGCAACCTTCAACTTGTTTGGGGCCACACCATCCGCCTCGCACACACAGTCTTTGGCAAAAGTATCTGCCGCTCACAGGCATACACGAAAATGCCTCTCCCTGACCACAACGATCGGCGGAGTATTTATGTTTGACTTGACAATTTTACGCAACATTTTGTTGAATGAGTTTCGTTTTTGTTTCTTGTTTTCTGCTGCAATTGTCACCTTGGCACGTAGGAGTCGGAGGAGGAGTAGGAGTAGCTCTGAGCAGGAGTGGGGCGGGGGCGGAGATGGCCTTGTCAAATACGTGCACTGTACACCCCTTGCCCCATATAAAAACTGAGGAACATCTGGAAATATCTGTGGAAATATCTGGATAGCCTTTGGGGTTCCCATTTTTGCTCGAAAGTTCTCCAGCGTAGCAGACACCACATTAGAGTGCGAGTGCGCGTATCCCCCATGGAAGAGTGTGTTGCATCTGCCGATCTGCCCTGTGACTGTGGATAGGTGGGCGTGGGTGTGGGGCACGGCTGGTTGGAGGAGAATCTTAAATGCCAAGGAGTGGCCACATCACCACTGATCTGATCTGATCTCAAGCCAGGCCATACGTCAGTGTCGTATCATCTGGATTGACGCATAAATCTCAATCCTACCATTCAGCATTCAGAGTTTCCAGTGGGCTCTGCCACTGCCACAGCCACTGCCACACATTTCCATTTCCATTTGATTCTCAGGCGTGAGCGTTGGCTTTGTGCGAGTATCGCTTTAATTGCCATAAACATAAATGGCTCTGACTGCAGTTAAAACTTAAATATATCCACAGACACGTACACACACAGACACGTACAGACACACACTGACTCTGCCACAGCAGCGATAGCAGCAACAACATCTTGGGGCAACTTTCGCGTTTTGTTTGCTGTTTGGCGTCGTGTGTGAAATTTTAATGTCGCAGTGAAATGCTCGAAAAGTGAAACTAACGTCTAATAAATAAATGAAATTGTTTGCTATTAGCAACGCATTTAAATGCCAACTGCCAGTGCTGGCCACCAAGAAAGCTGCTGCCCCTGCCCCTGCCACTGCCACAACCAGCTGCCGCTGCCGCTGCTGCTGAGAGAAAGAAAAAGTGGCAAGTGGTAGATGCTCCTCGATGGATGGAAAAATGTTGGACAGAATTTATGCGCCTTTTTTTCTATTCATTCGTTTTTAATTTAATTAATTGTCATACGACAACGACAACGAGCATATGTTGTATGTCCAAGTGTTGCTGCCACCGTGTGGCAAATTGGAAGCCGCGGCGTGATTCACAGCCAAATGCCATCAATGCCACCCGAGCAGAGTCAGCGTCAGCGTCAGACAATTGAAATTGTTATTAATAATTGCTTTGTTAATAAGTTGAAGTCTTGTTGGTTTTGTGTCGGTGTCGGCGTCGGCGCTGCCTGTGATTGGTTGCTGGTTAGCCGCAGCGATCGATAATTATCGATAGATGGCAGTCGGCCGAGGTCAAGTAATCGAAGCTCTCGAAACTCTCATCTTGAAGCACATTCCACATTCCACGAATGCGAATACCCATACCAATAGATCTGTAAAAGACAATGGATCATCATAACAGATGCTCGCGAAGCACAACTTGCATTGCGTGTGCATGAAACAGCACATTATTGCTCTCCTCGGGCCTTCTACTTTTAGTGTTTGAAATAGATCCACTGAAAGCCGATTGTTAGAACGGACTCAATATAGTCCTCCATCTGGAAGTTCTCTATCTGGAAGTCCTCCATCTGGAAGTCCTCCATCTGGAAGTCCTCCTTCTGGAAGTCCTCCTTCTGGAAGTCCTCCATCTGGAAGTCCTCCTTCTGGAAATCCTCCATCTGGAAGTCCTCCGTCTGGAAGTCCTCCATCTGAAAGTCCTCCATCTGGAAGTCCTCCTTCTGGAAGTCCTCCATCTGGAAGTCCTCCTTCCGGAAGTCCTCCGCCTAAAAGTCCTCCATCTGGAAGTCCTCCTTCTGGAAGTCCTCCTTCTGGAAGTCCTCCATCTGGAAGTCCTCTATCTGGAAGTCCTCCTTCTGGAAGTCCTCCGCCTGGAAGTCCTCCGTCTGGAAGTCCTCCATCTGGAAGTCCTCCTTCTGGAAGTCCTCCTTCTGGAAGTCCTCCTTCTGGAAGTCCTCCGCCTGGAAGTCCTCCTTCTGGAAGTCCTCTAACTGGAAGTCCTCCGCCTGGAAGTTCTCTATCTGGAAGTCCTCCATCTGGAAGTCCTCTATCTGCAAAACACTCTCCTCCAGTCGTTCAATCTCCAATATCGGGCGCTGCTCCTTGGATTTATTGGTACCCTGGCACCGCCCTCATCCCCCATCCCCCCCCGTCATCGACCAAATGGAAAACCCCTTGAAGCTGTTTTTTCTTCAGCTTTTTAGCCATGGCCATAACGATAACGATAACACTTATAATAGCCATAACCATAGATTTCGGTGTGGCAAGGGGAGGCAAGGGGAGCCACCTAATTGCGGACATGGACGCGGACATGGGCATGGATATGGACATGGGTTGTGGCAGTGGCTGTGGCTGTGGCTATGGCTGTGGTTGTGGCAAGCAACGCATGGAAATTGCAATTTGCTTAGCTGAGTTTTTGTTGCAGCTTTGGTTCCGCTTGCACGCCGAGTGGCACAAGAGAGACAGAGAGAGAGAGAGGGGGGGGGGGAAACGATGGCGCCATCTTCATGATGAAAATGATGATGGCGATGATGAGAGCGCACAGGTTCAATGACTGCTGGCTGCCTGCCTGCCTGATGACTGGCTTATCCCGCTCCGTTTCGCCTCGCTTTGGGGGCAATCGGAAGTGCAGCCTCAGGATGAGTTGGCAGCTCTTGCAGCTGCGGCCGCCAATCAATAACAGAGCGACCAAGTGGCAGGGGCATCAACAGTTACTTCTTGCACACATACACACACATGCAGCAAACAAGTTGCAACAAGTTGCTCTAGCTGCAGCTCCAGCCTCAGCCACCACCTGATGGCTGATCCCAATCTTTTGATGTCGTAATGCCCCGCAACTAGCGGTAAAACTATTCAAATGGAATGCCAACCCATACAAATATCTGTTCGATTTTATAACCGACCAAATCCCGCACTCCCCCCGCACCCCGCCAAATCAAATTTCCAAAGTGAAAATATTTATAACAAAAGCAAAGCCCCCGCCGTCTCCCGTCCCCCGCCTCTCTAACTCACAGTTTCTGATTTCCTTTCTTATTGGGGGCAAGCTCTTGATTTGTGGCTGCCCATTTGCATAGCAGAAGAGAGTTGACAAAGTCCACGAGAATTTGACCAAAAAAAAAACACAGGGAGAGAGAGAGAGAGAGAGAGGGGGAAAGGCAGAGACAGACACGACCGAGAATCGAAATTGAACAACCCACGAAATTCTCGACTTGTTTTAGTGCGTTTCGTTCTACGAGTTCTCCATTCTTATGCAAATTGCCCTGTAAGCGACGTTTTTTTCTATTTCTATTTCCATTTCCATTTCTTGTTGTACCCTAGGCGAGATGTAGATGTAGATGTAGTGAAGGTTTGGACTGACTCAAGTGCGTGAATGTCTACAAAATATAGCAAAAGATATGATATCTATGCCATATGATATCTGCGATCTGTTGTTTGTATTTCTATTTCCATTTCCATTTCTTATTGTACCCTAGGCGAGGTGTAGATGTAGATGTAGTTAAGGTTTGGACTGACTCAAGTGCGTAAGTGTCTACAAAATATACCAAAAGATATGATAGCTATGCCATATGATATCTGCGATCTGTTGTTTGTATTTCTATTTCCATTTCCATTTCTTGTTGTACCCTAGGCGAGATGTAGATGTAGATGTAGTTAAGGTTTGGACTGACTCAAGTGCGTCAGTCTCTACAAAATATATCAAAAGATATGATATCTATGCCATATGATATCTGCGATCTGTTGTGTGATCTGTTTGCCACTCGTTCCATTCCATATCGTTCCAAAAGAGGGATAATCCTAATGTATAATTTGTGTATTTGCTTTTGTAAGCGGTCTGACCAATTGATGAACCTCACAATTTGTCCACTTTTGGTGGAGAACAGAGAGCCGAAAGCAGAGAGCAGATAACCGAAAGCAGAGAGCAGAAAACAGAGAACAGAAAACAGAGAACTAAAAACTGAAAACCAAAGGAAAACAAACAAGCCATAAAACTAAAGTGGGAACAATCTTCGCATAGCATTGAAAATGTTCACAGTCCAAAGAAAATTAGGCACGAAACCAAAAGCAAATGCAAAAGCCAGAGCCAGAGGCAAAGCCAAAGCCGCAGCCACAAGCCGCAGCCACAAGCCGCAGCCACAAGCCGCAGCCACCGCCACAGCCGAGAATTAGCAACTGCAATGAGAACGCATCAACAGTGAGCACTGGCACATGGCTGACAACTGACAGTGGCAGTGGGCACCAGTGGCGGCGCGGCTGTTGCAGGTGTTTCGCACACACACACACACACACACACATTCCACAGATTCTATCTGCGACTGCATTTGGGGCTGAGCGCTGACCCAGTTTGTGGCATTGGCAAGAGAAGGACAACAGCAATGTGTGCTGCCTCTGCCTCTGCCACTGCCACTGCGACTGGCTCTGCCTCTGCCTCTGCTGCTACTATTCTACGATCGCGCATTGATTTGTTGGACCGGGCCCGGAATGCGGTCAACTGGCAAACGGCAACGGCAAACGGCAAACGGCAACAGCACCCAGCATCCAACAGCATCCAGCTTCCAGCAATATCGTCGGTCAATGTCGTCGATCGTCTTTACACCCTATGGAGGTTAGGGTATGATGATTTTTACCATACGTTTGTCAGCCACTTCGTTGGGTCATGTGAGATCTGAGAGAACACAGCTCTTGTCCTTCTACATTGTTTCCTTTTGTCCTTCCAATTCAAAGTTCCATTCCATCGTGCCGCTCTATAGCTCCACGCCATCGTTCAGCTCTCTAGTTCTATTCCAGCGTTCCATTCTACTGTTTCACTCTATGGTTTCATTCCAATAATGAATGGCTGTTGAGCTGTCCCATGCCATGCCGCCATCTGTCCAGGGTATCCATTGGGTCGTCGCCTCGCCCGATGTCCGATGTCCGATGCTGGTGTAGTTCTTTCTTGTTTTTGGCTTGTGTCTGCTGTTGCTGCTGTCTGCTGTCTGCTGTCTGCCGCTGTCTGCTGTCGATTGCCGTTGCTTGGCCTTGCTTTAGAAGCGGCAATCAAGCGTTTCCTTTGCCGCAAAAGTGCCGCAAAATCATATCGAACCTGTTATAAGGCTTAGAGAGGGGGAGGTGGCAGAGCAGATCCACAGAAAGATGATGCAGCAGGGGCAGCTACAGAGGGGCAGCTACAGAGGGGCAGCTACAGAGGGGCAGCTACAGAGGGGGGCACATTGTCATCAGGTGAAAGATGTTGCCACCAGTTGGCCACTGCCACTGCCACTGCCACTACCTCTGGCTCTTCTGGGCTCTTCTGCTGTTGGTTCTAGCCATTCTTGCTGATGCTTTACGTAACTGTTTAAGCCTGAAATTTATTGTTGCTTATTGTTGCCGCTGCTGCCGCTTCAGCCGCTGTGCGTACCGTTACATAAAAGAGAGCCAAGTCGCGTCGCGTCGCGTCTGATGGGCGGTGGGGACGGGGGACGCAGCGCATGTTTATTTAATACGCTTAGCAGCTTTTAGCCAGGCCAACTAGCCCACAGATACATAGACACACACATACAGCGAGTACTGCTGTGTGCTTGTGTGTGTGTTGGTGGCAGACGTTCGTTGATGTCTCATTTAATGCGCATGATGGGCAATTTTTATGCGCAATTAATTCCAAAAGGCACGCCAAGAACCAAGAACCAAGAACCAACAGACAGCCAACGGCAAAAGCCAAGAAAGCCAAGAGCCACGAACGGACAGCAGGCCAGAGGACCCGAGGAAGTCGTCGACTACGGTGATACCCTGTTAGAGCCAAGCTGAGAGGGTGGACTGGTCGTACAGCTGCAGCGGAAGTTCAAATCAAAAGACTTGGGCAACGAACTTGCACAAGCCAAAGGCGCATCCAACTCCGCAGCAGCAGAGGCAGCAGCAGAGGCAGCAGCAGATTGCGCAAACCGAAGCACTTGCGAAATGTTTGTGCTGCTGCTGCCTCTGTCAGGTTTCTCCATGTGTGCTTTTAACGAGGTTCTACTAATTTGGCCAACAAGCAGCACAGCCTCAAAACAAAAACCCCACTAAACTGGGTCAAGAGAATCGGAGAAGCGTTGCGGGAGCAGCCGTTGGAGAAGCTGCGTGAGAGCAGCGGGAGCACTCCGCCCCCCCCCCCCCTCGAAAGAGTGAGAGAACTGGTCGCCAATTTATGTAAATCCAAAAACCAATCAGCCTCAAACGGCATCTCCAGCAACAGCAAGAGCCACCAGAGCCACCAGAGCTGCTCCATCATCATAATGGTCATATAATGGTCGACCGATAGGCTAACGGTTTCAACCGTTTTCTTTTTTATACTTTTTTTTTGTTTTTTATTCATTTTTGGTTTTTGGTTTTTTGGATGGGGAATAGGCTGAGGGAAACTGTTGGGTTTCACTCGAGGAAGTAATGATTAGGATCGGCCCTATCGCAATGAGGCCATCTGGCAGGTGGCACTTGCACTTTTCACCAATTTCGTAATTGAAGCGGAGAATGCTTCTTCGGAGGCAGCAGCAGCAGCAGCAGCAGCAGCAGCCGCAGCCGCAGCAGCAGCAGTCGACGAAGCGTGGGCCTCTTCTGGGCAGCAATCAGCGCATGACGTCCCAGAACTGCACTCAATGCAGAAATACCACAGAAATCGTACGTACCCTTTTCTCCTCTTCCTCTCTCCCTCCCTCTTGCTCTCATAGTCGCGGCTCTAATTAGTGTTCGGGTCAAGCCAGACACCGAAATGAGAGAGACCATGGAGATGGAGATGGAGTTGGAGTTGGAGATTGAGATGGAGATTGAGGCAATGGGAAGCGAAATAAAGCAAGCGGCGGACTAATTGCATGGCCAAGACATTTGCGCCTCATTTGGATGCAGTGCAACACGGCTGGCCCTTGGTCTGGCACTCCTCGGGAGAGTTGCTGCCGCGCATTTAAAATCAAATTAGCCGACATACGCAAATTGCGGACTCGACTCCGACTCTGCCCCAAGGAATGTGGAATGAGGGGTTTCGGCTTGGGCTTGGGCTTGGGCTTGCGTTTGGGCTTGGGGTCGGGGTCACCATTAGCACGGTAGAAAGTTGCGTTGCAGCGGTGTGATAATGATACTGAAAGGCAGTGCTGCTGCTGCTGCTGCTGGTGTTGCAATGTGATTTAAGATCTTAGATATCTGTGGCAATTATGCCAGACGGATTTCGAAACTGTTGTGGATTCCCCGAGAAATTGCAATTCTTTTCCTTTGGCATTTCGGTGGCAGTTGCCTCTGTGTGCGAAAAATGTAACCGCAAATTGATTGCAACCTTTTGCGGCTGGCTAGTGCTAGCGTTAGCTTTCGCTTTTTCTATTCATTTCCTCAATCGAATCGAAATTTGTGTGTCTTCAAATTGTTCAATTCGAAATGCTAAACAAATTGTGGCAGCAAGCAGCAATCAAAGAAAAGGCCTGGCCGAGGCGTTGATGGGTAATTTGTTACAGCAACAAAGAAAGCAAACAACAAGAGCGGTAACAGTAACAGCAATCTGGGAGGGGAGGGAGTCCGGTCCGGGGTGCGGGGTGGGGGGTGCGGGGTCCGATCCATGTCCGAAACAAGTTTGAAATTATAACTGCTATTATGATTATAATGATTATTATTATTAGACTTGAGATTTGGATCCGCGGCAAGCACACAATGAATATTCAGAGACGCGGACACCCCCCACCACACACCACACACCCCAAAATGCTGTATGAATAACGAATACCGCATAGCGAATAACGAATAACGAATAACGAATACCGAATATGAATACAAGTAGTTGTGCTGTTGTACAAATTGCTGCCGTTGTTTTGTCAATGGTAGCGTGTTGCACATACAACGTACACTCGTACTCGTACTCGTATTCGTACTGCTGCTCGCACTGTGTCTTTGGTACTCGTGTGTCTGTCTCTCAGTCTCTCTGTCCGTGTCTCTGTCTCTCTGTCTGTATGCGGGATATCACTTTCACTGGGTTCGCGCCGCATAGAAAGCAAATGAAAGCAATGCCCAGCAACACCAACTAAAACAACAACAACAGCAACAGCCCAAAGCTGCAGGTAGTACGAGTAACTACTGCCTTTGCACTCTAAGGTATTGAAGCCCCCACCCCACCGCACCCCACCGCACACCACCCCACTCATCCCATAAACCATAAACCATTCCATGCCCCCAAGTCAGAGACACCGCCGCTGCCACTGCCGCCGCATTGTCATGCATGGCCGACTGGGCATCGGCAACCTTTCGGTCTTCGGTCTTCGGTCGGTCCTACGAATCTTTATACGAGTTTTATGCGAAGTGCTGCATCGTGGGAGTCTTCTGCTGACTCTTCTCCAGCGGCTGCTGTGTTTGTAGTTGGTATTCGCATTGGGGATACCCTTTTGCCAAGCGCAGAGAGGAGGAAAGTAGTGCGTGTCTACAGAAGGCTGTCATGTGTAGCCCCATGACAAAATTCAACTCATTCACCACATGAGAATTCACCAAACTTCCAGTTAGCTCAAACCTCAAGTCGCGTGGGGTGGATTATGCCACGAAATAGGTACAGATCTTCACACATCCATGCATGTTCATGTACCCTCTTTTGCTGTTTAAAGGGTATCTCCCACTTCGTTCTCTTCCCTGCTTAGGCTGGCCCTTTGCTCTGGCTCTGTCTCTGGCTGCTTATTTATTCGGTGGAACTGTAACTGTAACTGAAACCGAAATTGAAACCGAAACCAAAACCAAAACCAAAACCAAAACCGAATGGAAATTGTTTCATGAACTTGAAGTCTTAATTTGCGTTTGCCCCCCATGACAAATGACTCGCCTAAACATGCTTTTTGCCTTCTTTTGCTTTGCTTTTTTCCTTGCCTTTGCCTTTGCCTTTGCTTTTGTTAATTTCAATTTGCCCGAACTAATTTCTGTATTTGTTTTATGCCACCGCGGGGGGCACAGTAGAAGTGGACTGGAGTGGAGTGGAGTGGCTTTTGAAAACCGTTATGATGAAATTGCATTGGCATTGGGATTGTTATTGGAATTGGAATTGTTGTATAAGCAGCAGCCCGACTTGGCCAAGCAGCCAGATGAGGCCAGTAGAAGAAGATGGCGCTGCTGCCATGGCCCGAAGAGGCATCTGGAAATGTGTAGCAACAACATGTTTCCAGCTAGCAACTGGAAGCTAGAAACTGGAAGCTGGCAGCTGCAAAGCTGGAAAGCTGCACTGCTGCTGGTCAAATGATGTTGCAGTGATTCGACCATTTATGAAATGCCTCAGCTCCAGCCGCAGCACCAGTCTCTGTCTCTGTCTCAGCATCAGCTTTGATTTAACAGCTCTGAGCGGGACAAGAACGATCGTCAGCCTCCAGCCTCTAGAACCGGGGGGAGGGGATTGGGGACTGGGGATGAATCAAACCCATGACACTGGCCAGGTCTGGGCCTGGGAACTGCTCAATTGAATAACTAATCATACTCGTACTGGCAGCAGCGGCAACACATTTGATTGTTGCACACGGCTCGCATTTTTGCATAGATGCATAGATACATAGATACATAGATACAAGCGGCAACAACTAAATTGATGGCTTTTTTTTGCTGCTGCTGCTATGGCAATTTTCTCACGCTTTGCATTGACAACGACTGCAACTGCAGCAAACAACAGACAAGCCAAGTGGAGTCGACTCGACTCGAGCCGAGTCGAGTCGAGAACGTTTTGCAATCTTTGAATGCCAGAGATATTTGCCAGGCGTCGACGTCGCGACGAGTGGCCAAACTGGAACGGAACTTGCTTAATTGTCAATCACACCACGAATCCCTGACGACGTGTCGGACGGCAGACGGTGGAGATCTCTCAGATCTAGGGACGGCGGATAATCCATGTCCAGAGATTAACTAGAAACATCTTGGAATGGAATGCCATGCATCTAAGATCAATGATTAGGCGGCTAACAGTTGTTGCTTGTTGCCAGAAGAAGAATCTATTAGATAGAAGTCGAGTCTCGTACTACCAGGAATGCGCAATAATGCCAAAAACAACATACATGTTGTGTGCATGATTGATTTTGGCTCTCAAAGTCAATCGAATTCCATTCTAATGAAGACACCCATCAATACACGTGTGGATTATTGATTCCCACCGAAGAGATTTCGATATTTGTTTTATTAATTAAGCTAAATCAATATTTAATCGATAGTTTAACGAAAATAAATTTTGATAAATGATCGGAAAGGCAACTCTGTGATTCTTCGATTTCGTAATTGGGAGAATCAATCAAATTGATTTGTGGCAAGAAGAAAGAGAACTCCCTACCACCACACCACTCCCCGCTCTCCGCTCCCCGCTCCCCAATCCGAATCGGCAATCAAGCAATCAACGAATCATGGAATCACAGAATCATAGAATATTTCTCCATAATTGATTACCATATAATTTAATAATCTTTTTCTCTCTCTTTGTTTCTCTCTCTGTCTTTAGATGCGGATTGCAGTTTTCCCGGTTCGCCGGCGCACAGCAGCGTCGTCTTCTCGAATGCAAATCTCACCCAGGGCACGGTGGCCTCCTACAGCTGTGAGCGTGGCTTCGAGCTCCTGGGACCGGCCCGGCGGGTCTGCGACAAGGGACAGTGGGTGCCCGAGGGCATACCCTTCTGCGGTGAGTAGAAGCCAGCCAGCCGTTTAGGCCAGCGTCTAAGCCAAACAAAAGACTCTGGACACGAACGTGCTGTTCGTCAACTCAATTAGCGCCTTTGGACTGGGGAACAACTTTCACCGCCAGGCAAAGCAAACACAAAATTTGAAGCGTTCTCAAAATCTCTTTCGCTCTCTCTCTCTCTGTCCGT
The DNA here is from genome assembly GCA_035041765.1 of Drosophila algonquin. Taxonomy (NCBI): domain Eukaryota; kingdom Metazoa; phylum Arthropoda; class Insecta; order Diptera; family Drosophilidae; genus Drosophila; species Drosophila algonquin. The sequence continues at coordinate 2,318,053 of JAWNKY010000209.1, read as the reverse complement.
CTCTCTCTCTCTATCTCTCTCTCTTTGGTTGCTTTCGTGTAATGGCATTCCAATTCCATTTCCAATGCAAAGTTGTCGTGAACCAAAGCCAGCTAAAGACAGGCTAACCAAAAGTGAAACATGATTAACAAAATGCGCGAAATTGGGCCGAAAGCCGAAAGCCGAAAGCCGAATGCCGAATGCCGAATGCGTGTGTGTAGGCCAGAAGAGGCCAGAGAATCCAAGTGAGAATGAGAGGGGAAGAGAAGCCGACTGCCGACTGTTCGACCAGCAGATTGACCCACTTTTTCGGACTCGACTAGCGTGTGGGGGGGGGCAGGGGGAGACTGTGTGGCAACACCAAAAAAAATATATATATATCTACCCAATTCTAAATTGAATTTCTATGTGGACATGGACTTCCGCAAAACTTGTTATTGATTGACATAAACAGAGCAAAATGTCCGCTCAATCAGCAGTCCAACAAATGAATGAGTGAGTGAATGAATGACTGAATGAATGAGTGAATGAATGAACTGCTGGTCTGGAGCAGCCTTGACCCATTCAGAGAAAATCATTCTGGCAGTTCGACTGAATCGATCTATCACTCCAGACCAGAGACCAGAGACCAGAGGCGTTTCTTATGGTTTACTTTTTTGGAATATGAAATATGACACATGGAACTGTAGAACTGTCGAAAGGTGTCGAAAGCCAATCGAAAATTGATTCAGAAAATCGATTCTTTGTGGGCTGTAATCGGTTCTTGAATGCCTTCAAAACTATCTCCATTTCGAATCATTAATTTTTCTAAGAAATTTCAAGAGATTGCTGCCGCTGCTGGTGCTGCTTCTGTTCAACAGTTGCCCTTTGGCATGCCCCCTGCTGCCTAGCCTGATTGCAACTTGATGGGGCACAAACAAAGCAACAGCAACAGCAAAAGCAACAGCAAAAGCAAAAGCAAAGAGATTTCCGACTGGAAAATTGCTGCAGCCGTCTGCTGCTGCTGCTGCTGCTGCTGCTGGAATGCTGCTGCTGTGAGCTGGAAAGCTGGAAAGCTGGGAGCGGCATCGAATTGGACACGACACAGCAGGAAGACACTGCGGCTCTGTGGCATTGGAAGCAATAGGAAATTAATTAAATGCAATTAAAAGGCATTTGTCACACCAGCAACACCTGCTGCTGCCCCACAAAAGGGACAAAGAGAGAGAGGGACAGCTGGGGGTTAGAAAGCAGCCGCAAAGAGAGTGCGTCATGAACCGCTGAGCGCGTACTCCCACTCCCATCTCCCACTCCCATCTCCATCTGCAGACTCAGCTCAGTCGCGCTCAGTGGCCGAGCAGTCTTATCCGACAGATGCATCTGATTAATGAATCCCAATGCCGCAGAAGTGCGTAGCGAGCGCTGTAATTAGGCCCGGGACAAGTAAAAGTTGGGCCCACATTAAATTTCACTTTTGCTTTTGCTTTTTTTGGTTTTTGCCAGCGAAAGACAGAGGGAGAGGCACAGGGGGCAGGGGGGCAGCACAGAGAGTTGGCAATGGCAACCGACGATCTCGGGCCCATACAATGGGCCAGAACTTTGGCGAAGGTCCAAACATTTGCCAGGCAGAACATTGTTTGGTTTTCGTTTTGTTTTTGTTTTGCTTTGCTTTGTTTTGGCCACAAACCGTGTCAGGGCCCCCTGTCCCTGGCCAATTAGGTGGGCCTTGAGCACCCCCCCCCCCCCCCACCCCCTCGCCACTCTGGGAACCATTCGGATGGACAGCGAGACAGCAGAAACGACAATTCATGACGGCCTGCCCTGGCCTCACCATCATCATCTTTGAATCTTTGAATCTTTGCATCTTGAATTCCCAAATAATTGTATTTATGTTTATTTTTCTCCATCTTCTCCCCGGCTCCCCCCTGCTCCCGCACAGTTCTCAATGTGGCCGCCGGCAAGGCTCCCATGCAGATATCGACTGAGGGCGCAGGCGCACCCCAGAAGGCCATCGATGGCTCCACGTCAGCCTTCTTCACGCCGGAGACCTGCTCGCTGACCAAGTCGGAGCGCTCGCCCTGGTGGTATGTGAATCTACTGGAGCCCTACATGGTGCAGCTGGTGCGTCTGGACTTTGGCAAATCCTGTTGCGGTAAGTTGCACAAACACTCCTCCACTTCTAGCACTTCCATCCCTGCCATCGGTAGCGGGAAGCCTCAAGGATCCAGCCTTATCCGCTTTCTGTTTGGGTGTGGCAGGATCTCCTATAATCTCATCTGCATCGATCCGCTGTTCGGTGTCTGCCACGAAATTGATTAAATTCAGTCGCGTTTCGCTTTTATTAAACTGCAACCGAACGAACATAATCTGTGGCACGGTGCGACGGTACCCGCAAACCTGTCCCGCACATAGCCATGGCTACAGTCTTAGCCACAGCCAGAGCCACAGCCAGAGCCGTTAAGATAAAAAGCTCACGCTGTAATATAGTTGTTTGGACCGCATTCTGTTTGGGACTCTCTCGCCCAGTGGACAGTTCAATGCCCCGTTTTCCCAGGCCTGCCAATCCGTCGCACTGTCCGTCTGTCTGTCTGTCTGTCTATCTGTAAATGGCAAACGCTGCACGCTGCACGCTGCCATGCTGCCACACTGCCATGCTGCCACGGAGGAGCTCTCAACAGCTCTCAACAGTCGTTGGGAGAGTGAGTGGAGTCGGCGGTTGGCTGCAAAGGGTTCCCGTGGCCGAAAGCGGCTAAGCAAACAACACTGCCAGTGCCAGTGCCAGTGCCAGTTTTCCCTAATGCTTTCACTTGCCAGCCAGCCAGCCAGCCAGCCAGCCAGCAACCTGAGGTCGAATCTTCGGCTGCTTGTTATGTGATTTTCGTGTGGCTGGAGACGACGAAGACGAAGACGCAAGCGAAGACCCAGTGAGTCAGACAGAGCGGGCCGAAATTTATGATTACTTTCACTCGAGCTGAACCCGCCTGACCTGCTGACAGACAAAAGCCATCGCCATCGCCATCGCCAATACAATGCGTATGACAATGGCAGGGACAGGGACATGGACAGAGGAACCACTCGTACTTAGTGGCTTTGAGATATGGCTGTCTGTCTCTGGGAAATGTATGGTAATAACAGTACTCTATGGCCATTGCAGGCAACAAGCCGGCCACCATTGTGGTGCGTGTGGGCAACAATCGTCCGGACTTGGGTACGAATCCGATCTGTAATCGTTTTACGGGCCTGCTGGAGGCCGGCCAGCCGCTGTTCCTGCCCTGCAATCCGCCCATGCCGGGTGCCTTTGTCAGCGTTCATCTGGAGAACAGCACGCCCAATCCGCTGTCCATCTGCGAGGCGTTCGTCTACACGGACCAGGCCCTGCCCATCGAGCGGTGTCCCACGTTCCGGGACCAGCCGCCGGGCGCCCTGGCCTCCTACAACGGCAAGTGCTACATCTTCTACAACCGCCAGCCGCTGAACTTCCTGGACGCGCTCTCCTTCTGCCGCTCGCGCGGCGGCACCCTGATCAGCGAGAGCAATCCGGCCCTCCAGGGCTTCATCAGCTGGGAGCTGTGGCGGCGCCATCGCAGCGACGTCAGCTCCCAGTACTGGATGGGGGCGGTGCGCGACGGCAGCGACCGCAGCAGCTGGAAGTGGGTCAACGGCGACGAGCTGACCGTCTCCTTCTGGAGCCACCCCGGCGGCGATGAGGACTGCGCCCGCTTCGACGGCTCCAAGGGCTGGCTCTGGAGCGACACCAACTGCAACACGCTGCTGAACTTCATCTGCCAGCACCAGCCGAAGACCTGCGGCCGCCCCGAGCAGCCGCCCAACTCCACGATGGTGGCCCTCAACGGTTTCGAGGTGGGCGCCCAGATCAAGTACAGCTGCGACTCGAACCACCTGCTGGTGGGTCCGGCCACACGCACCTGCCTGGAGACGGGCTTCTACAACGAGTTCCCGCCAGTGTGCAAATGTAAGTGCAATATCCTTCGGTCTTCAACCTCCCACTTACATTCCACTCCCGCTCTCTGCATCTCTCAGATATCGAATGTGGCCTGCCGGCCAGCATTGCCCATGGCTCGTATGGGCTGCTGAACAACACCGTTGGCTACCTGAGTCTGGTCAAGTACTCCTGCGAGGAGGGATACGAGATGATTGGAAGAGCTCTGCTCACCTGCGACTTTGATGAGCGCTGGAACGGACCACCGCCCCGCTGCGAGAGTAAGTCTCCTTCTCCTTCTCCCTGTGTCTATCCTCTTATGCTCTCTCTCTCTCTCTCTGCTCTCCGTTCTCTGCTCTCCTCAGTTGTGGAGTGCGATACGCTGCCAGGGAACTACTACAACACCATCATCCACGCACCGAATGGCACCTACTTCGGCTCCAAGGCGGAGATCAGCTGTCCGCAGGGTTACCGCATGGAGGGACCGCGCCAGCTTAGCTGCCTGGCCAGTGGCCAATGGAGCAGCGCCCTGCCCCGCTGCATCAAGCTGGAGCCCTCGACACAGCCCACCGCGGCACCGACATCTCCCTCGTCGGTGGCCACGCCGCCGCCCTTCAGGCCCAAGATCAGCAGCACCACGAGCCGAACGCCCTACCGCCCATCGTCCACATCCAGCACGAACGGAGGCAGCAGCTCCAGCTCCAGCACAGTGGGCACCTACCCGAGCATCAGTCCTACCCAAGTGGAGATCAACGGAGAATGTGAGTGGTTTACATATGGCGTCCATATCTGTTTTTTGTCTGTGACACATTGTATTCTACAGCCGATTCCGAGGAGGATGTCAATGTGCCCGTTCCAGGAACTGTGCGCGAAGAGTTCCCACCGCGACGCACCGTTCGACCCGTGCTCATTCCCAAAAAGCCGAACAGCACACCTGCCTATGCAGCACCCCCGTCAGCACCCACCACCCAGCATGCGCTGCCGGTGCCACCCTCCACCTACGCCCCCACACCGCCGCGTAGCCGACCTAGTGCGGCCAGTGTGCCCGCTCAGGTGGAGACGACCACGCGGAACACGCAGCAGATCATCCAGAACTCGCATCCGCAGGACAACGAGATCCCCGACAGCGTCAACATCCAGCAGAACCAGTCGCCCAATGTCAACGTGCCCTTCGCCGTCGACAACCCCGACCGCAAGGAGACCAAGGAGGCGAAGCTCAATCTGGGAGCCATTGTGGCTCTGGGTGCTTTCGGTGGCTTCGTTTTCCTGGCCGCCGTCATCACGACGATTGTGATTCTCGTCCGAAGGTGAGTCCCGTCCCTGTCCGGTAAACTGCAAATCAATTTTGGAATCAATTCGAAATCTAAAATAAAAGAAGTCGATCGTTGTCGGGGTCACCACTTGTTCACCACCCGTAACCCTCTATCTTACCCCCTATCTCTATGTCTCTCTCTCTCTCTCTCTCTCTTTTGCTGTACCTCATTCTATCTCTCAATCTCTCTCTGTGTCTGTGTCTGTGTGTGTATCCAGGATTGTTTGCCTTTTCAGCTGTCGTTGGTGTCCTTGTCCTCCCTCCGTTTATTACTCCACTGCCACATCCCTCTGCCACTCCCACTTCCTATCTCTCTCCCTCTGGGATCCCACACACACACACACAGACAGACAGATGTGCGGGCTTTGCGAGAGAGTCTCTCACGCACATCAACACAAAACAGACTTACACACACACACGCACCAGCACACACACAACACACACACACACACACATGAACATCGAACGCTTTCTCTTTCTCGTTGTACAACTCTCTTTTTTCGTTTTTGCTTCTCCCTCTCTGTCTTTGGGCAACCCATTCGCCAGCACCCCGAACAGCAAACGGCGGCACCTTGCCAAACACTTAACCGCTTACCATCATCATGCTCATCATCATCACCAGCAGAAGCACCACCACAGCCACCACCAGCAGCAGCAGCAGCAGCAGCAACAGCAGCAGCAGCATCTCCAGCAATTGCAGAAGTACTCGTCGCAGGGAGACGGCAGGCAGATGCCCCACCAGCGAACAGCTACCGTTGGCGGTATACCGCGACCCAGCCGCCTGCCCAGCTATGCCACGGCGACGGCCACCAGCGCCACCAGCTACGCGTCCACCGCCCAACTGACCCGCTGCAGCGGGAAGGGGATGCGCCTGTTCGGCGACGGGTACGGTTTCGGCTACGGCTACGGCAGCATCAGTTCGAGCACAAGATGCGACCCCGTCCGGGAGCCCTCGCTGTGGTACAGCGTCCTGGCGCTGCCCTTCGACGACCAGAAGCTGGGCAGGCGGGAGTTCAGCAGCTATGGGCGTGGCTATCGGGCCCGAGCGGGTCTCTTCAGCAATTCTCACATGTGATTGGATTGCTGAATACGGAATGCTGGATATGGAACATGGAAGAAGATATCGAAGCCAAAGAGAAGTGAAGAACACCAAAACGGACCAAATTGAAATGAAACGAAGCAAAATGAAATGAAATTAAGTGAAACGAACTACCTGCTCAATGATAATGGGAGAACGGAACGGAACGGAACAGAACCCATACGCAATGTGTGCCAAAGATGAACAGCCAAACCAACTACAACTACAATCGAAGTAAACGAAACGAAGCAAAACGATCAGTCAGTCAGCCAGTCAGCCAGTCAGTCAATCAGTCAATCATACAGTCAGTCAGTCAGTCAGTCATACAATCAAAGCAGAGCAAAGCTAAGCAAAACCAGATCAGATCTGATTTGATCAGAGGAGAGTTGATCAATCAACGGCCATATGTATACACAAATGTAAGCAGCAAAAAGTACCAAAAAACCAACAACAACAAAATACGAATACACCACACAAAACATCAACAGACAACATCAATCCAAACAGTCAACCAGTCAATCAATCAATCAAACGAAACAACACTGATTCACACCAAAACCAACGAATGCTGTGGGCTGCCGTCGCCTCTCTGTCACTCTCTCTGTCTGTGCTGTTGCATTGCCATCAATCAACTCATCAATCACACCCACAAGCACTACACATGCATACACCACACATACACAGATACAAGACACAGGACACTCGACTCTCTCTCTCTCTCTCTCATACACTGCACGACTCGCTCTCTCTCTCTCTCTCTATTTATATTTGCCTGTCTTTCTCTTTTAGTTTTCTCTGTCACTCTGTTCTCTCTTCCCCACACCCCCCAAATACACTGCTCTCTATGGGAATCCTTTCCTTTACTGTTTGTGTGCGTAGTTTTGTGTTTAATCCTGTCTTTGAACCTTGAACTCTTGTAACTAACCCCAACACAAGTTCGTCCTGGAAGATAGCCCCCTATTTGTACAATAAATATACATGCATACATGAATACCCTTATTACTTACTGATCGATCTCCTGTTCTTTTCTCACTTTGTTTCCCTGCTCCGACGATTGGTAAACAGAAATAGAACCACGCAACATTATCGCCATCGCGCCTCGCCCGACTGCAACACGGTCGCCAGCTTCGACAGCTCCACCTCCGGCTCCCGCAACGGACTCAACAGGTGAAGATTCCCACCACGGATTCAACGATTAAACTGCCAAAATCTTGAAACTTGAACTAACATCTGGGTATTGATTATTGTATTGCAGGTACTACCGCCAGGCCTGGGAGAACCTGCACGAGTCCGCCTCTAAGAACAGCTCGCACAATGCCCTGCGGCGCAAGGAGACCCTCGATCCGCCCAGCATGACCCGATCCCGTGACAATCTGCGCGACAATATGCAGCGATCCCGCGAGAATCTCGACAGGTAAGTCTCCATGAATCCATGAATCCATGGGCCTGAAGGCACAAGATTCTAAACAATTTTATTGTCATTAGCAGATGCGGCCGCGACAACTACGGAATGCGCGACGACTCCGAGATGGTTGTGTCGGACGTGTGCCTGAAGGGCGAGAAGAAGCGGCACCACCACCACCACCATAAGAGCAGCTCTCGCAATGGTGACTATCGTGACCGGGATCAGTCGTCCGGCAGGCGTGACCACCACAGGCACAGCGGCGCTGGTGGCGGCGGTGCCGGCGCAGGAGGCGGAGGCGGTGGTGGCGGCCACTATTGACCAACCATGGTCATCACCATAAATGTGGAGCGGCAATTGCAATCGATCGAAGATGAAGATGAATCTGAATCTGAATCAGATTCTGGTGCTGGATATGGAGCTGGAGCGAGCGCAACATCGAAACGTTTTTTTGTTTAATTTTAGCAAGTTTTTTTTCGCGCTTTAGTTTTGTAAGCGATCGGCCGAGATCGGATGTCGGATATCGCAGATGAGAGATCGGATATCGGGTATCGGAGGAACCTTTCAGTTCATAGCGAAAACATGTTAGACAAGCAGAGAGAGCAAGAGACCCGTTATCTTGCAAGTCAATACTTATATGCATACTATATAGCTACAATATATATATCCGCATATGTATGTATGTCTATATATATTTACATATGTATATGTGCACTCGTGCTTAGATTTTTTCGAGCAAACCGACCTTACTCGTATAATTTATTCGCAAAGCTTTCTTAAGGTTTTTAGTTAAATTTTCTCTATTAATTAGTTGTATGTAAAAAGCGTGAAGAGGGCCGGTGAGGCATAGGCGTAGGCGTAGGCGTGGTTTATCTGTTAGTTATTAGTTGAAATGCAAGCACCCCCAATCCACACAAAAACACACTCCATCTCCTTCTCCTCCACCTCCAACTCCACCCAGCAAGTGGCAGATCACAGCTGCAGCCAAATTATGAGCAACTTGGTTTAGCTTGAGGCGATCCCCCAGTCGCAGTCCGGCTGGCAGCTTCCCCAAGCCAAATCGACTTGCTCATAGTCGCATATTAGTTACGTAAACTTATACTAGATAGAATGGATGCCCAGTCTACGCGCAGACCACACAAACCCCGCAAAAGTCGACAGTAGCTACGGCAGGCAGCAAGCACGAGAAATTAAATAAATTATGCGAGTTGTGCGCGTGCCACCGAATGTACTATGCGAATGTGCATAGTCCTGACAGTACTACCCTCACGGCTGCACCATTCCAGTTATTTTTTACTCATGCACACTATATATCACCCTGTATTTGTATTTCTAGAGTCGTATACTTATTGTAGATTTTGTTTTTGAGTGTGTAAAAGAAAAAGAACAAGGCAGAGTGCTCATCAGTGCTAACTGCCGCCACGTATGCAATATTATTTGAATTTCGTGCATTATTTCCAATGTAAATAATAATAATTTATTTCATAAATAAAACAATGATCATTTTACTAAACAACTATCAAATTTCGTTTTCTTCGATTCTTTTATGCCAGTGGCACTCAATAGTCTTGGTTTCATTTGGAGAAGAATAAACTCTTTTGAAATTTCGATATAGGAATAGGCAATGACGCAGAACATGAAAGAGACTATCTAAATGAATAAATAATTAATCTTAACATCTTAATTTTTTTATTGTTTCTGGGTTTTCCGTTTCGTTTTTTTGAACTTTTAAAATGTTTCAATTTGAAGTACAATTTGAAATATGGCTAGGCGCGAATTATTTATATTTCATTCACTGTGAATGACAATTATTTAGGGCTGTATTTGAGAACTATTAGATAAATATCGTATAAATAGATCAGTTATAAAAATCTAAAGGAAAAAGCATGCGGTTTGAGCGAGTGCAATATATGCTTAAGTTTATATTTATAGTTGATTTCTTGGCACCACAGAATGGGGAATCATCTTCAACACCAGTCAAATATACAATATCTATCGATATATGTTTACTGTAACACTGCTCTGTTCGGCGCATTCGCACTGAACAGTGTGCTGTTATACGCAGCTGCGCTCAACAGTACGCTGTTATACCCAGCTGTCAAATGCAACTGTGCCAACACGCCATATTGTGACAGCCGCTGTCTTGCTCTCTTTCTTCTTAGACCGTTCGCCATACAAGATGGTAAATGAAAATTTTTATGTTTAACCAAAATAAAATCGCCAAGTTATTGTGACATCCGTGTACATTTTGCGTTAAAAAAATGGTTTTTATTATGTGAACGTGTTGATAAATGTGATTTTAAATACATTTTTTGCACATCGCCTGTCAAACGGGCTTAATTCCACAAAACAACAAACCTGGCAATTTTATTTTGACTGAATTCAGTTGACCCTACGGATCCAATACTAATAACGTTTTACTATTACAGACGAAGGGTACCTCCAGCTTTGGTAAACGTCATAACAAGACGCACACCTTGTGCCGTCGTTGTGGACGCTCATCGTACCACATCCAGAAGTCGACTTGTGCCCAGTGCGGGTACCCAGCCGCCAAGTTGCGTTCCTGTAAGTATCCCCCATTTGCCCTTGCTGAAATGGCATCGATACTAATTCTTGTTGTTTCTCTCCATGCAGACAACTGGTCCGTGAAGGCCAAGAGGAGGAAGACCACTGGCACTGGCCGCATGAGCCACCTGAAGGTTGTCCGTCGTCGCTTCCGTAATGGTTTCCGTGAGGGCACCCAGGCCAAGCCAAAGAAGGCCACCCAGTCCGGCAAATAAACTCGACGGTTTATCCCTTGACCAGTACGGACAGCATCATCGCAACAGCAACAAACAAAAAAAGATACCTTCATTAGCTGTAGGCCATAAGCCTTAGCCGCCTCCACTTGGCTTCGAGAAGCTTCTTTCCCGTCTGGGGAAGCTCTCTTTCAGCTAATAAATGAACGTTATTTGGTTAAGTGAATTTTGTGCTTATTTTTTTTCGTTGAACCCTGTGAACAGTGCGCCCTCAAAGGGAGACGCAGCCCAGTGACCAAGAGTTGATCCAGAAATGTGCTTATTTTTTACCCCACTTTTTTTACTGTGAAAGCAAACAAAACATCTCTTCGTAGTATCGTAAAGAGTCTGGTGTTTCAGTCGCCTATTGCTTCCCCGATCCGCTCTGTGGTCGTCATGTAGCTGCGCCACCGGAGGGAGCGCTGCAGCTTGGATCTGTGTTCATATTCATATGCTTCATTAGTACCATGCGGCACAATATATAGAGACAAAGGAACGTCGCTGACTTGTCATTCGGAAATATTTTGTTTATTAGTATCAACACTGAAGGTGCAACAGTCGATACCCTTGTTATACTTGCACTTCCTGAAGCAGCCACATCAGACGACCAGTGAACATTGATGGAGTTCAGCGCTCTGCGAACAAATCGATACATTGTACCGGCCCTAATTGGTGGATCCGTTTCGGTCTGATAGCTTTGTATCAAGTGGATAATAGTAAAAACCATAAGGTTCCTTAGTAACCTTTACATTTGAAGCTGTGCTTTAAGCCAATAAATTGTTTAGGAGCTACTTCTTTCACATTGCTTCCGTTAAGCAAACAGTTTTTGGAGGGAAACTTTGATAAGATTGTTGATAACGATTTACTTTTACAAAAAGTCTTTCCTCATGGTCCAAGATGTCTTGTATCGGAATCATAGTTCTCTCTGATGTTTTTACAGTCTGTTTCGATGGAGAGGAATTTTCACCCATTGCTGACATATTTCTCTACTGGCGTACTAGTACCAGGCTGTACGTATCTAGGTTCTCTGCAATCCTTCCATCGGAAGATCAATAGTATGCGGATCATTTTTGAAATTCTAATTCTCTAGATGTTTGGGATGGTTGAAACCTTGGGGTGCCGGCTTACCTGGAACATATACTTGTCATGAGGTTATAATCTTTTCAACATATTAATACATTTTATTAATTAAATTAGAATAAAAAAAGCTGACATTCGACCTCGCTTAAGGTAACGTAAGTATTCTATGAAACAAGTGTCCGGCTGCCGCAGTCTGGAATGGAGCCCGGATCTGTCCAGTGCGATGACTACTGCGTGGACCCGGTTTATGCAAGCAAGATAATATCGTACAAAAAGCAGTGATAGATTGGTTTATGACTACGAAACGTTTCTCATTTGTCGCTCGATTTGACTAATAGTAGAATTTACAATGTATAAAGCGTTCCACTATGACTAAGGGCGGGAATCTGTATTGAGTGGGATATGATGGAGTGGGATGGGATAGGGGCTGGACGGTATGATCTGGGAATGGTTATGCGGAGAGTGGGGACTGGAGGAATTTCTAAACGTATTGCCACTAAATGCTAAGAAGAGACATTTACAATTTACAGCTATGAATGTTTGTTTCCAGGCTATTCTAAGTGCTGGTGCGGATGGGGGGCAGTGCTGGGCGGCGTGGCTGATGTCGTGTTCGTTGTCGCTATCCCTGTCGCCGATTCTGGTGCCACTGCCGCCTCCTTTGCTGGCAGCGCCTTGGCCTTCGCGGAGCCGTTGGCAGAGCTAGAGGATGGCCGCTTGATGAGCAGCTTCTTGAGGTTCTGGAAGGGCGCATCGAAGAGCACCGTCAGGGCCACAGAGGCCAGGAAGATCGATATGAATTCGTTGGTGTCGAGCTGAAAGCAATCAATGATCGTCGTTAGAACAGGAATTAATTCCCATCTGATATCTACTCACAATGATCGAAACAAAATTATAATAGTGATGAATGTGACGCCTTCGGCCAACGTTGTAGAAGAAGACGGGGAACTGCGTCAGGTAGATGGCATACGACAGCTTTGTGGACACCTGGAATCCGCGCCAGGAAAACAGCCTCGTCAGTTTATCTAAAAAATATTCAGTTGTTCAGTGTGTGAGTCAGCCAGTGGGATGGACGCGCATGGGAATTAGGATATGCTTACTCGTGTAGCCATTGTGCGAGACAAAGACAATCCAGGAGAAGAACAAGCACCAGGCAATCGGGGCGAAGGCCGCATAGATGGCCGCGTGCGTCGAGTTGTACACATAGTTGATGTCGCCCATGGGCGCGGGGCCGAGAACTGAGGCTAGCACACAGACCGTGGCTGCCGTCCATCCAAGGCGCAGCTGCAAGCTGCTCAGCTTGGCAGACTGATACTTACGCAGGACATAGCCGAGCAGGATGCCCATGATGTACACCGTGGAGCGGTGGGGTGGGAAGGAGTACATGTAGTCGGCGGTGCGAAACAGGCGCTGAATGCTGGGATCGGATGGGATAAGCAATGATTATAAATACTGTCGCGGGAGTTCGTCAGTTCCCAACTCACTTGGTGCCAAAGTAGATGTAGTTGGACAGCTGGTTCACGATCGTGGTGTAGTAGCGAGCCGCCGTTCCCACCGTGCAGAGCAGCAACAGCGTGAAGAGACCACGATGTGGCCAGCGCCAGAGGCCCAGGATGAGGATCGGCGCCACGGCAAAGAGCTCGGTATCGATTCCTAGGTGGTGCGTGTGCGTTAGGCACATCTCGCTGAAGCCGAAGTAGTTGTGGATGAAGAGCAGGTTGCGCCACCAGTTCTTCTTGCAGATGTCGGCATGGTGGCCCACCACGAGGTTCCACTGCGGACCCGAGCCCCACAGTGGCAGCACGTATGTGCAGAACAGGATCAGAGCAGCCAGAGGCGGGACAATACTACAAAGGATCCACCATTTAGATAGGGCTGACGAGTCTTCTTATGAAAGCTTACTTACCGCATCAGTCGGCTGATATACTCGTTCTTAAGACGGATGGGCTGACGTTTCATTAGCCGGCCGAACAGCGAGTAAGAGGTGAGCATGCCGCTGAAGAGCAAGAAGGGGTCCGTGTAGAGGGAAGCGGCGCGCCCGATCACCGTCCACGGCTGGCCCAGACTCTCGGACATGGCCGTGCGGTTGTTGTAGGGGTTGAAGAACATAGCCATCGACTTGTGCGAGAAGATCAGCATAATGGCATTCAAGAAGCGAATGCCATGGACTGCCTCAATGTCGCCCGGGGCGCTGCTGGTGCTGAACAGCCAGCGGAGGTTCTTATCCAACGAGAAGGCCGTACACCAGGCATCTAAAATTAATTGTTCGGGTACATATTTCCCTTTTGATTACAGTGTCCAGTTACTCACTTTGCTTTGGCTGCATTTTGGTAGATCGATCGTAGATGGTGGCAAGGATTGCCACGGACAGGACGAGCACAAAAAGCGCACTGCCCATGTGGTGTTTCGATCCCAAGGCTGCTGATCGCGCACCTGGCACATCTTCGGCTCCACGCGCACATTGAAAGTGATGCCCGTGGCCGCCGTCTGGTTGCTCAGATACTCGGCCACGGTGTACTCCACATCACGGGCGGAGCAGCCAGACGGCACGCACAGTCCCCAGTTGATTAGCGAGTAGCGAGGCACACGATGGCCAGGCTGGAAGAGAGACCAGGGAGAGTAGCGAGTAGCCGATTAGCGAGTGGTGAAGCAGGCGATGTCGAGGCCTCTTTCCCACCCTGTTACAACCGCAACGAAACAGTTAGACTCGTAATACTCGTAAATATATGAATTATAATATATGTACAATATGTAATAAACAAATTCTAGTTAATCGGGAATTAAAGTAATTCAATTAACCGACCCGGGTTGATTGGGCTCGGTCGGCGACACGAATCGTGACATCATTCCAAACGAAAGTCGAGCCCTGGCCAATCCGAGCTGTAGGGTTCACTGCCCCCGCCGCGTAGAGCATCGTTGTCTCGGGTGTGATTTGCATTTTATGGCAATATATCGGATTTGATTGCTTTCGACTCGACTCGACTTGACTCGATTCGTTTTGTTTGCATTTTCGTCTTTCTCCTTCAAGTTCAATGTCGACGGTCTGATGGCTGTCCCGTCCCCCTATTAGCAGCATAATGTTAATCAAACCAAACTTTCGTATATGTACATTCACCTATACATGTGTGTCTACATGTATAGATGTAGCTAAAGCGCTTAGCTAGAAGGCATTGGTGCTGCCTTCGTTGTGATGACTCATCCCACTATTGGTCACGTTCCCCATCCACCCACCAACTCACATCATTGAACTCGCTCTTGAAGGGTCCGTGCGACTGGATCAGCTTGAAGAAGGTCTTCAGGCGCTTGGACTTGTGCGGCAGCACTGGCTGCGCATAGGCCAGGCAGTACTGTCCCCGTAGAACTGTATCCTCATCCCTTAGGGGGTCCTCGCTGCGCATCCGCTGCTGGATGGACAGGCACTGGTCAAAGTCTCCTGGCTGGTTGATGTTGCCATTCAGTATTCCGGAGTTCAATCGGCCGCTGGAGTCGTGCACTGCGTGAGAGCGGGATAGAAATAAATTAGCAGACGCTTTAAGAAAAAGTTGGCAGTCCTTGGTTCCGACATTCCTTTTCTTTTGACATTAGCTTGCGGTCCTTGTGCAGTTACATATGTAGGTGTGGGTAAGTGCGTTTTTATGTATGTGTTTATGCGAGTGTGACCTTGACTGTGATCGCAACAACTCGTTTGTGTCTCTCGTCGTTCTGGTTCTAAGCGTCGTTGCCAGCTGTTCGGCCAACGTCGCTGCCGCGTTTCTGTCGTCTTTTGTGTCAAGTTCGCATGGAATTGTTGTTGATGCTTGCAATTTTGTTGCAGTTGGCATTGTGGTGGCTGCCACATGCATATACATAGATGTGTGGCTGCTGCCCCCCAGTAAATGTGGGTAAAGTTCGTCGATTGGCCTTCACTTTAGCTGAATGACACATGCACGAACATGCACTTGCAGCTGAGATCTTGCTCGTTGTTTGTTGCATTTGACTTTGGAGTCTATCAATTCATGTCGGCTCGTCTGGCGATCATGCAGCGACGCCGACTGCGACTGCGACTGAGCCATCACCTGCGGCCAGTTGGCAATGACTCGAATTCGAACCGAACCGAACTGAACCGAACAGAACCGAACCCCCACTTGCAGAACTAGAACCCAACCCGTGACTGTCTCTCCACTGTGTGTGTGGTGGCTTACTCACTCTTCAGGGCCCACAAATCAAAGTTGTCCAAGGCGTCCAGGTACTGGCGCATCTGCCGGCGGCACAGGGTCGAAGCATCTGGATGTCTGGCCGGGTCGAATGGCTGTGTAATGGCCAAGAAGCGCTTGCCAATGTTGTGCAGATAGGCTAGAGCGATACAAATACGGCAAAAGATCGATTAGAATCACACATTAATGTAAATGTAAATGAAACAAAAGCAAGCCAAATGTGAGGTTAGAATCTGTTTATCATAAGAAGGCAAACATGGATCTTTGTTCAATTTTCAGTTGCCTGGCAATCCACTCCATTCCATTCCGTTCCGCTCTGCTCGTTCCTTGTATGGCTTGCAGTCAGAATACAAAATTGTACAAGGTCAGGCCCCGGCACCACTGGCGGCGTGGCACGTGGCGGCCGCGAACAGGAAGTCGTATTCTGTCAATCAGCCCGCGCGCCCAAGCCATTCTGGGACGGTATCGATTTGGTCGTGCGACTCGATTCGTTCTAGGTCTTGAGCAGATTGCATAGAAACGATTGGCTAATGAGGCGCCACAGGAACGGCGGTGATCTGATCTGCCCAAATGGCAAATAGGGATGCATCTCCAAGAAACGCTCGGATAGGACCAGGCCCAATGCCATTGCCAAACCCAAGCCCAAACCCAGTCTCGGACTCGTGCTCTGTCTCCGGCTGGGCTCTGCTGTCCCATCATCAGCATGCCGGGGGCAGCGTTGGAGCTTTGTTCTGAAGCTAATTAACATTTTCATTTTTATGCTGGGCGAATCTTCAAAGTGGCCAGCACTCATTACGAATGCTGAGCGCGTCTGTGGCAACAGCGGCGATCCGTCAGTGGACGCTCCGTCTCCGCTGCCTGGATCCGTCTCAGAGATTTCGATGGAGGCGGAGACGGAGGCAAGGGTGGCCGTCTGGGCAGTCCCCAAAGTGCTTAAATGCGTCAGAGTCAAGTCGGACGAGCTCTGACTGCGGTATTCGGCCTGTCGTCATATTCTATTGACATACAAGACGCGATCCCCGTGGCTAAATTTGGATAACTAGCCGCCAGGCCAGCCCAATGGACGAGGAAGATATGATAGTTCTACTATGTACTCTATCAAGCAATCGTTCAAGTGTCCGGCTCCGTCACTGGCCCTGTCACTGGCTCCATCTGCCTCCAGCATAAAAATGTGGCGAGGCGACAATGGCGTGCGATGGGAATCAATTCCGACTCGTTTGTTCCCTTCCCTCATTAGCAAGGCAAATTATGAAGATTTCAGAAATTGATATGTGTACATATGTATGTGCAAAACAAAAAACAAATCTCTAGAACGGTATATTTTTTGTAACTATTGTAACTCTTTATTTATTTCAGAGAATGACTTTTCAGCTAATTGGGAGAATCAGGAAGGGAGCTCATCTCTCTCTCGCTCTCGCTCTGAGATAATCAATGGGAGACTCATACGAATGAGAAATATACGAGTTATTCTTGGGTGCCGGATCGGAATGATGGCACCACCAAGTGGCAAGTGTCTCCACCAACAGCCATTCAACGCCAACCTCTGATGCGGAGAATGCCAAACCACAACTATGATGAATGGCTCAAAGATCTGCATACCAAGTGGCTAAATAGCTGTCGCAGCAGACTGTTATGTAAGCCAAGAATCGCACATTGGACCTGGCCAATATCGTTGAACGCGGCTTAATTAACTGCATTCGGTGTTTCTTTCTCTCCCTCTCTCTCTCTCTCGCTCTCCCTCGTCGTCGAGAGCATGACCCAGTTTGAAAACTGCTAACTGACGATTGCTGCTGACTGGTGACTGCCGACAGTCGCTGGCTGCTGGCTGCCACCTGGACAGCGGAGCATTGCCCAATCCTCCAGTGCAGTGCGCAATCCTTGGCCCGATTGCCCAACACTGTTCTTGTTTGTGGACCTGCTTTGGCCAGAGCTGCTGCTGTTGGCCAGAATGTACACAACGATACGAGGGGGCTGGCTGGACTCGATTTAATTTATGCCTCCCCTCCCTCCCATCGTCGCTGCTCGGTTCGGCTTCGATCGTTTCAGTTTCAGTTTCAGTGTTTGTTTATGTATCATAAACTTTACATTGTTTTCATTATTTTCCCACCGAGTGGAGAGTCTCCGTCGCGATGAGAGTGCAAAAACTCATTTCATTGCTACCAATTAGTGGCCAATCGAAGGCATGACATTCAGAATCACTCCTACATATGTTCCCAAAATATCCTCGTCTAAAATGAAGATATAATAAGATATATAGGTTCCGGAAGGACCCCTGTTCGACAGTGGAGATCTCTCAGAACGAAGCAGGTAGAGACGAAGCGGAGACCCAGAGAGCTTCCTGTGGAAACAATGGAAACAAATTGATCAACATTTGTCATCGGCAACAATGTTTGTTCCGAGTTTCGAGTAAACATTTAAGCTGCTGCTGCTGCTGCTGCTGCTGCTACTGCCCTGCTACTGCAACCCGATCACGATCGAGTTGGGGGCCCCCGGATGATCTGTGCTCTGTGTTTTGTGTGGAGCATATTTACACAGCCCCTGAGCTGAGCTGAGCCCCGGCTCAGGTCTCAGGTCTCAAGTCTCGTTCGAGCGCAACTGAATTCCAATATTTGCCAAACAAATTGGCAGCTCAACTTTGGCTTGTCTGCCCCTCCTCTGCCCATGTCTGTATCTCTGATGTGTCTGTGCTGTGTGGAGGAGTGTGCGGGGGAGATGCCAATTTGCCACCGTTTCGATTTGAGTTTAAAGTTCTTGTTATCTCGATGGGTATGCGATATCTTAAGTTCCATTTGAAGAGGTTATTCATCAGCATCGTCGCTACCATCCCCATGATCAT
Organism: Drosophila algonquin; assembly: GCA_035041765.1. Lineage (NCBI taxonomy): Eukaryota > Metazoa > Arthropoda > Insecta > Diptera > Drosophilidae > Drosophila > Drosophila algonquin. The sequence goes on along the minus strand of JAWNKY010000209.1, from coordinate 2,299,480 downwards.
CGTTGTTGATGTTACGATCGTTTTGACTACGGATCTCTGATGTCTTGTTGAAACAAGTTTATCATTTTATGGCGGCATTTAACGGTACTTGGGGATTGGTCAAGCGGTGGTTGAATGATACGAAACGAAACGATATGCAGCTCGTAGGCGAGACAAAAAACACAGCGAAGATCAATTACAAACAAGCGAGCCACAAAGTGGGCAAAACCACTTAGGCTTTGGCCTGGACTGGGCCTGGACTGGGCTTGGTCGCTGTTCGCTTGGTAATGGGAGTGGGAATGGGAATGGTATTGGGATGGGATGGGATGAGACTCGTTAAAACATACGACACTTTCTCACTCAATCTGGGATGGCTGGTGTGGTGATGGGGTACGCTTTAAATGGCACGGCAAGGCACTTCCGCAAAAGTCACGCCAAGTGCTTACGATATTCGATTCGAAGCGACAATTCAGATGGATAATATGTTGGATATCCTGTTAGAGTATTCCTTTATAACTTTGTTGATTTGAAGCTTCAATCTTCACTTGGAACATAGTACGTGATCCTCGCCGTGACATCATGGCCCCATGGTTCGTTTTTTCAAAACGATTGTTGGAAATTTCGATTACGTGAGATTTCACACATTGCCCTGGCCAGCAGTGACACTTCCTCGAAGAACGAAGTGGCGCGTGGTGTGGGGGGAGGGGCTTCCCCTGCTCATCCTCATCCTAATATATTTCGCAAATAATGACCGTATTTGCATTGGCACAGAAAAAAGTGAAACCCAGCCAACAAGGCCAAACCTTTTAACAAGAATAAGTGCACAGCGACAACGACAGCGACGACTGGCAAAACATCGATTAGATAAGAGATTATTGCCGGGCGGATGGGATGGGATGGGATGGAATGGGATGAGTACTGTGCTGTGCTGCGGCAGGAAATAACAGCAGATGCGTCACATTATGGCGCTGTGTCGCTGTGTCGTCAAAGTCCGTCCGATTTGCATTGGCCAATTGGTCAGTTCTTGGCCGAAAAGGCCGAAAAGGGGCTTGGTCACGTCCATTTGTCGTCGGAGGTCTTTTGGGCCATTAAAGCATGGACAGCCCTCGCCCTCGCCATCGCCATCGCCTCGGTAAAGACCTGGCCAAAAAGTGATTGCGGAGCAATTGATTTCATTTGACGCACGCGCCTCTTATGCAACCTTTCGCTTTGGGTCACAATCAAATCAAAATCAAAAGCCGAAGCGAATGTCGCAAATGGCAGGGCATGGGGAAGGACTGCTTATTGGTGGGTCTACGATGGGGGAGGTGAGGGGTGCGGGGATCACCGCATTAACCGTTTTGCATTACAATCGAAGAAATCGGTTAACAAACGCCCAAGGCCACATTACCCCCCCCCCCTTCCACAATCAGAGTGCGTGTGTGGGCGGCGTGAGAAAGCGTGTAATCGATACACGACACTACACCACACTTCACTTCACTTCACTTGCACTTACCGCGTTCATCCTCCTCCACCTCATCGTCATCGTCGTCGTCGGATGATCTATGCCCCCCGCGGACAGCCTGCTCCAGCTGGTGGAGCGTAAAGTTGGTGGGCGTGCCCGAGTGGAGCTCGCTGAGATTGCCCGCCTGGTACTCCAGGACGGCGTCATCGGCGAACAGCTTGAGGCTGTAGTTCACCTTATCCTCGAATATCGAGGCGATCTTGCTCTCCAACTTGTCCGCGGAGGCATCTCCGCCATCCGAGCCGGGTCCTGCGGCTGGCCGCAGCAGATTGTCGCCCAGGTTGCAGTTATCCTTCAGGTTGCAGGTGGGCTGGACCACCCCATCCAGGGCCAGGCTGTGGCCCAGGGCCAGTAAAAGCAACAGGTATGGCAGGTGCATCCTGTCGAGGATCGCTGATCGGGGATCGCTGATCGTTTCCTTGCTAACTTTCGATTTCGTTTAGAACTTCTTCTCGGCACTTTGGCACATAATCACAGACACAGCTAGACGTTTAACGGACAAAGCAACACCACAAAAAAATACAACAACGACACGAGAAATTATCTATCCAAGCTAAAGAACAGACCGGAGCGAATCTTCAGCAATCGAAGAAGCCTCTCAGCTATTTAAATGTCTGGACACAGATCCGTGGAATCACTTTTGGCCAGCGATAAATTAAGCGACCGCCAAGACGAAACATTCAACGTCAACTGATTGTCCAAATGCCGCCAAGCATGCGAAGACCGCTCAGGTTCGTCGGCGGTTCGGGGGTTTGGCAGCTCTGCTCTGCTCCGTTCGGTCTCGGTCTCAGCCGCAGCCCCAGCGCCAGCCCCAGCCCCAGCCCCAGCCCCAGTCGCAGCCCCAGCTGGCTAAAAGTGTTCATGTGAACGTACGTATCTGTGTGTGTGAGTATCTCTCTATCTCTCTCTCTTGCTGTGTGTGTGTGTGTGTTGGTATCTGTTTTAGCCAAAGACCCAATTTCAAAACCAAATGCAAACTGAATTTCGAGCTGAGGCTGCTCTGCTCTGCTCACTTCATTCCCGAACTGATACTGATCCGATCAAGAATTGTGCATCGATTGCATGCATCGTTCGTGGCTGTGGGGATACTTGATGGGTCACCATCCGGGGGGGTCACCATTCAGGCTTCCCCCGACAAACATACACTCTTTGGCTTTGTCCCTACTCTTCCCACATTGCCATTATTCGAGCTGTGAGTTCCTAATTATCCCAGCTATGGGAACCATCCATTCTCTCCCCAAATGGCTAATATCACACGAAATGGGGATTGAGATGGGGATCGGGATGGAATAATAAAGATGCAATCTTAATTACAGAATACACTGTTCACATGTTCGGGAATTTAAGGAGTATTTTTAACGATATTTCTCATTCGGGTTGTAACAAAAGATCGATTTGGAAATCAAACAGAAATGGACCAATTAGAACTAGATAATGAGAGTACTATATAGTGTGTAACTCCAGTTAGGTTGGGATTGAGTTAATTTATTCCCCTACAGTCTTTACCAATACTTAAACCTGACATTTGTGCTAATTTTATCAGTTTATTGCCAAATTTTATAGGCCAAACATTAAAGAGCAAAATAAAATTAAATCCAGTATTCCCAATTTGCAATATCTTTTAGAATATAAACAATAAATTGCCTAAACTTGATTTCAATTATTACGATAATATGGGATTTCGCAATTTGGCATGAGACATCAAAATGGCAATTGCCGGAGACAGAATCCCGATCTTGGGGTTAATGACATACGCCTACCATCCAGCTCTCTCTCTCTCTCTGAAACTGTGATGGCCCTGAAGAGTTCTGATGGGTATGAGGCGATGGCTATAAGAACAGGTGGATGGATAGATGGATAAATGAATAGATGGGGCTGTGTCGCAACCATTTTCTTGCTGATCAATCGCATTAGAGGACAGGCACAAAAAGTTTGGAAATATAATTACAGCCAAGTTGCTATTTGTGTTGGCCAATAACTCGTTTTGATGACAACAGCAACAGCAACAGAAACGGAAAGAGAGGAAAACAAGTTCCATGGATGGGGACCCATGACGCGTGAAAGAATCGTTTGATTACCAGCCCATCAGATGGTCTAAAGTGTCGGCTGGGATAATTAAACGAAAGCAAACCCCTCCTCCCGCACCCCACCCACCGAGCCCATTACATGTGGCTGTTGGTGTGGCTCCGGCTGTGCTGCCAAAGAGATTCGCAATAGAAAAACTGACGCAAATGCATTGAAAGTGAGCCCCTGGTTGCCAATATCAAATTACCCAACCCAACCCCAACGCGGCTCAACCAGCCGCGAGCAATTTGCAGCTCGGTTTGCCATACATCGGATTCAGAGGCAGATGCAGAGCCAGAGACGCAGCCCCAGTCGCAGCCGCAGCCGCAGCCAGGCGGGTTCTTGCAACAGGCGCAAATTGTAAGCGGAACCAGAGCACCAAAACCAACAAAACTGGCCACTAAATATTCGAGTATACTCGAACAAATCCATAAAAGCGAAGGAAGCCGCGAATGTGCGGTGCGAGTCTGGTGCTACCCATGGCATAAGATCCTAAGAAGGTATCATAGATGCATCTGCATCTGCCTCTATGAAGTATCATCTCCTGCAGACAAACTTTTGGAGGAACTACTATGATCAGGCGTATCTCAGGAGTAGCCCGAAAGCAGAGACGTGTCTCTGTGAAAGGCTGATCCCCGCGAATCGAATCTCCAGTCTGGTGTACCCCATCAAACGACTACAACTACAAGGCATGCCCAAATACCCAGCCATTCTCTTTCGTTTGTGGCCAAAGGAAGAATGTGGCAATTGGCTCTGACTGTGGATCTAGCCAAGTCTGGCTGGCTGGCTGGCTGGATGGCTGGTTGGTTGTGGCGCTTTGTTGGGGGGCCTGTGGCAATCTGAACGAGTTTTGGTTCCGCGGAAATCAACGTCGACGCTACGGCGTCTCATTAACAGCTAGAGCAAGAGCAGAGCTCCGAGTTGGCAAGCGGCATGTTGCATGCCAATTTTTCAAGAGGCAACAGCCAACGTACAACCGGCAACGAACAACGAACAACCTGCAACTTGCAACTTGGCTGCCCGCTCAGCTGACTGACTGCCTGTCAGTCTGACTGCCAAGTGTGGCAATTGGGCAAATTTCTGACGTTCGCGTTGCCAATTGAAATGTTGTTGGCTTGTTGGCTTGGCTTTTTGGCATTTCGTGCACAAAATTCCCCCGGACCTGGACACCACCTTGTGGTTGCGGTTTCTGGCTCGTCTTGGGCCTCCATCGGGGTTCCATCGGGCTTCCATCGGTCCCTCTTCGCGAAAGCCCATTAGCGGGGCGTTGTTAGAATTCTTGTTTGCTCATCAGCTGGCTCACAAAAGTGCAATTGGGGGGAGGGGGGAATACCGCCAACAGAAAACAGAGGCCAAGCTCCACACTGATCATCTTGAAGCCCTTTTGTCACCGCCCGAATGCAAATGCATTTAGTGGTGCACTCAAACCGGTCCATAGCCCCAAAAATAAAGAGATGTTACCAAATATTGTCCAAAACCGACTGCAACAGCGAGTGGCAACAACGATACTCGTATTGGATGGTGGATCAGCGATGATCAGTGATCGGCGATCAGCAATCCACGATCAACGATCAGTGTTACCAAAGATCAGGCCTCATGGGCCTCTTATGGATTTTATGGGCTTGATCGTTGACTCGAAGCTGTCGGAGAGATGATGGCAACACTCACAGTTGGAAGGCATTGAGCCATGCCGACGACATGACAAGACATGCGCGCGTGCAGGAATAAACATGCAATTGCATGTCAGACATTGAATCCATTAGCAAGAAAAAAGGCTAATAATTTCACAAAATATACAAAAAAAGATCAAGTTGAAAACTTACAATCTTGTACAAAATTTAATGCAGAATAATATATTTTTGTATAAATGTAAAAGCATTCAAATCTTAACCATAATTGTGACAGCAGGAGATTCCATTTTTATTAGATTTACTTAATCTTAAGAAAAATCATTCTTTAAAAGATTTCTTGGGAAATTACTTCTCAAAATCGTAGAATACCCGTACAAAATTCTACCGAAGCGAACATACATATAAAGTTTTTATTGAGATTCTGATGCCATAATTCAAGGATTAAAGTTAAGTCTTAAGCTCGTGAATCTTCATAAAATAACATTAATATTCGAATGTCGAAAGTTTTCTTGAGATGAATTGAGTGGCTATCATGGAAATATTGAAATTTCACAATAACCTACACATGGTATATGGTGTGGAAAAGCGGATCCAGTTTCCCTTCAATTCATTGATTGATTGAATCTTGAAACTTTTATCATAAAAGTACAAAATGAACTCCAACTCCATGGTTCATGTGTGTAAAAGATTTCCATTTGGAAATTCCATTCCAATCAAACCCCACTTGTCCCGGCCCTCAGCTCTGGCGGTGGGAAGCCGTCTGCGTGTCAATAGGTTAATCGTGCCCCGCCCCTCCCCCACCCCCCAAGACAATGCACTCACCCATGCACTTTGGAGACGCCGTCAATGCTCATGATGATGATGATGATGGTGGATCAAGTTTTCGTCTCGCACAAGTCTTTTGTTTCGCTCTTGATAGGTAGGCGGAGGAGGGGGAGGGCGCTGGCCAGCTGATAGTTCTCCTCTTGCTTATGGCGTTCAAATGGAGCGGAGCTCAGAGAGTGCGAGAGGAAGAGGCAGGGAGTCCCGTTCATGTTTATGTATTTCATATGCACTGACGCCTCTGCCTCTTTCGTTTTCATTGCTACTGCTGGTGCGTCGACCTTGGAAGTTGTAACCCATTTGTATACCCTTGCAATGGGGTATGTAATGATACTGATATAAGGAATGCTTATAATTACCTGAACTTTACATAGCATCCAAGGTACTAGATCTGATAGTTTCTTGGATTGTCTTTGGATTTCCTGGGCTTTATGTAGTATATAGAATAACACTGTAAGGGTATACAACACGTCGGGGCTTTGATTTTCGTTTTAAATTTCGATTTCGATTTCAATTCGAATTTCATTTTCATGGTGTCGGCCGCTGCAACGATTCGTATGTGGAATTTTAAACAGTTTCTTGTTGTCTCTGGAAGTGGGTCTCTTTCTTGGCCACCTCCTCCTCCCCCTCCTTTTCCATGGTGCCCCTGCCCACGATATGCATATGATGATGGCTGATACTCTGGCTGATAGTAGACCCAGTCCAAGTGTCTTGTTGTATGTTTTTTGTTGTTTGTTTTGCCTGCAATTTGAAGGGCAATGAAGCTTGGCTAATGCGTATTGAGCCAGGCCCAAACGCAAACCCAAGTCCAGTACCAGTACCAGACCGACCATCGACATTGTTTTGCTTTATTTATATGTTTATTTTCATTGTTTTTTTGTCAGATTTTTTCCTGCTTTATTGCTCTTTGTCCCATTAACGAGTTGAACTAATGCCAAAGTTCATATTTAAATCGAGCTGAGTAATTAAATATAATTAAAATTAAGAATCTCCGACTCTGACTCTGACTCCGACTCAGATCCGGACTCTGATTCTGACTGAAATTTGTTTCTGGCGCTTTAATTGCCTGAATAAATTTAATTAACAATTAAATCTCATAATGCCCATAATATATACACACACATACATAGATATATGCATGTACATATGTACACACGTACGCAATCGTCAGATTAAGGTTATCGAAAGATTGCTGCTGGGTTGGTTGGGTTGGTTGGGTTGGGTTTCTTTTTACTATGCAAAGTGAACTTTAAAGTGAACTGATTCCGATCGAAATTGGTTCTTGGCAAGGGCTGCCATATGGTTGGGCATTGAAAATAGATGCAGGAATAGATACCTAGATTTCCATATTCCCATCCCTATTTTAGCAATCAAATCTGCTCGGCATCAAGCCTTCGTGTGGCTTCGGCTCTAGCTATCTCACTTTTTCCAGTGTAAAGCAATAAACCGATTGCTCCCGCCGGCATGTTCGGCACCAGCGCACTTGAGTGTGTGCGTGCCAAGCACTGTTCTATGGTATTTACATATGTTTGTACTTATGTTTGCCCCCTTAAGTGTGCGGTTAAGTGGTTACCTTAGTGGCTGTTAGTACGGTTAGTTAGCTATGTTTAAGGAAGTGTTGTGGCATCATGACGATGTCATAAGCGTAGACCACAGAGACAGTGTTGTCTGTGCTCCAACTCCACAACGATGACACCATTTACATTTCAATGTGGCTCGATGCATCGTAAAAAGTTGGCCAAAAGAACGAGGAAGTCGGAATAGAGACTACAAATACGCGGACATTGTGTGTGTACATAGGTGTACTCATGTATATACATATTATACATTGTACAAGCTCTAAAACGAACAAATAATGAACGGCAAACAACAACGAACCACAAACAACCAACGGACGGACGGATGGACGGGAGGGCGGGCGGTAAAAGGAGGAAGAACTAAAAGAGCGGGCAACACTTTAAATGCCGTAAAAACAATTTATGCTCGCGTATTTTACGCCTTACTCCGTCACTCAGTCGTACATATGTATGTATGTCTAGTACAGTGCGTCTCAATAGTGTAGGCCAGTTGGGAGTTTCGAGCCAGCATATCAACCGGATCTTCCAGCCTGCGTCGTACAGGTGCGACCCGTACTATATCCACAGGCACGAGTATGCTCTCGCGTGGACAGGTCGATGGTTGGTCCATGGTTGGTCCATGGTTGGTCCACGGCTGTCTGTTTACCCGAGCAGTTCGAGCAATAAACATGATTCCGGCTCCAACTACGATTCGGCCGACCTCTCCTCAGGCATTCGACCAGCCCATCGCAAGTTCAAGGCCGATCTATAAATATGGCCAGACAAAGGTCTTGTGTGTTTACATTGGAAGAACGCGTAGAAGCTGAAAGTGACACGAGTATTGTTTGCCGAAATTCCGAAATTTCAAGCGAATCTCGCTCTGGGCTGGCTGTTAAGTCCCGAAAGTTGTTTGCCAAATCGAATAACTAGCTTCCGACGGAGATAAATTGGCGAAGCTCTGAGCTCAGTGATGCTTTATCTCTAGCGATTTGCATATACTTAATTGAGTACCCCTAGTGGGTACCCTAGAGGGGCTGCACCTACATAGATAGATAGATAGATGGATGGATAGATGGATACCCATGGATGGATGCCCATGCGAAACTAAAACAAACTTCGCACCTGCCTCAAAGCGACTTCAATTGCCTCTAGTGGCATCGGGACTAGCAGAGCCCTCTGTCCGTCCGTCCCCGGAACTGATCGAGGCAGTGAGGCGTGGCCGAGGGTCCACTAGGAGACGATGCACAGTAGTGCCACAGCCCCAATTAGTACGCAAACCACAGAATGAGCTTCTAAACTTAGATAAAGAAATAGGCAAAGAACATATAGAACATGTAGACTAAATATAAAGATTTCGGATGATTTTCCATTCGTTGAAATGCTATGAATTTCGCAACCTGAATTGACCGATGGCCCCACTGTGCGACGATTCGTCGTCATGTGCCAAAGGTTGCTTGACAGTCACTCAGCCGCTCGAATCTAAGCAGTTCAAACAGCAGCTACTGAAGCCCAACGCCAGCCACGCCCATTCACTCCTCTTCCTCTGGTCATACATATACGAGTAAGTATACATATGTATATATATGTACATATGTATGAAGGTACACATTTACATTTATACACACGGATAGTACATACATACAGACAATAGTTATGGAAAAATAATTGAAAATCTGAATTAATTTTATTAGGGTTTGGAAAAAGAACAAAAAAACTTTGATTTTAGTTCCTGGGTTTTAATATTGCAATATTTACTATTTAGTTCTTTGTTCTTTAGTTCTATTTCGATTTGATTCGACCAATGATTTTTCAAAAATTCAATTAATAATGCTGATAAATAAAACTATCATTTCGGTTAAAATATTACACCATTGTAGCACCCCCAGCTTTGGTATATCCGCTCTCCCAAAAGTACTATAATATCGTACTATAAACTCTTTTCTCTTCTGTTGATTATTGTCTATCTTTCGATGTGTGTCCATAGGTGACTTTACTAATGGATTCTCGCTAGTGCCCCAACATGATCAAAGAATCAGTTTTGAATCAGTCAATACGATTTTCCATGATCACCTTTGTGGATTTAATCGGTATTTAATATTTAAAAATCAATAAAAGAAAAGGCTCGTGTCGATTGGTGTAAGAAAATGATCCAAAAATATGATCATGGTGCTCCAAAAACTGTGTATACAACATCTGCACAGGCAAGGAATCTTGGATATATGAATTTGATCCCAAAATAAAACAGCAATCGATGAGCGAATCGACAAAAACTCCTTTTATTGGAGTTCTTCCTTCTGTTTAAATGTTTCAAAATGGCTGTTTATTTTCCTGGAGAATATTTGTAAACCATATTCAACCAAAGTTCTGGCCAGGAATGTCTATAAATAGAAACCTACGCTTTACCTAATGTATGTATGTTTGTATGTTCGAAGTTTAGTTCTCTAACATAAATCTAGTCGATAAAATGAAAGCAAATTAAAATATTTCAACAAAAGATGTGATGTGTGTGTGTGTGTGCGTAGTGCAGAGTCATTCCGATTAGCTCTATGCGATCTGTCCGTCTGTGTCTGTGTCTGTGTGTGTGTGTTTGTGCTTTTGCCGGCTAGCAAATGTTGACTCAAGTCATTGACACATTTTTTTTTATGGTGTTTATAAAAATTGGTTCTATTTAAATAATAGAAATTTGAATTTAAGCTAATCACCAAATCTCAAGCTTAGCTTTAAAGAGCTGACTTAGATATATGTACATATGTAGATATATATAGATCTATTGCCCTATAGATCTATTTACTTTCAGAAAAGAACAACGAGCTTAATGAAGGAATTTCTCTGCAGGAGGACAACAGATGGTTGGGGGAACTTCCTCTAGCGGATCTTTGACATTTTTTAGCGAAAGTCCAAGTCCAGTCCAGAGACTTTAAAATTGGATATGTAAACGAGTTAGCACACATTTTAAGCAACAAGTCAGGCAATATTTGTCCATAAACAATGACACGGCACATTCTGCGAAATCTCTTGATTATGCGATCTTTGATTCTGTTTCTGGACTCCGGTTTGTGTGCTGTTCCCCAACCACCCTCCCTCCCTCCCCCGCCCCCCATTGCCGGCCATGTAAGGGCCGAGCCAGAATCTTCTATGCCTGAACAGGTTCTGGCCCGGCATGGCCCGGCCTTCAAGCGAATGGTGATTCAAGAACAGATCGCAAACAGTTTCAGATCGGTGGGATGAGGTCGGACCAGAGAGAGAGAGAGAGAGTGTATCCATGAGCTTGCATTTTTCGGCTTGTTTTTGAATTGTGCCGTCCTCAGCAGTTTCCCCCACTCTGCGGTCATGCCAAGGCTGGGCGCGAGCTCTGCTGACAGTCGGATTGTTTGGCAATCAGATTGGCCAAGTTCTGGTAGCTGCATTCCATTGTGCCATAAAGTGTGTGCTCAGGGTGATCTAATCTAAGGGTGAACCACCCACAGCCGGTCGCCAGCTGCTGGACATGGCTGTGGCCATGTCACCTGTCGGCTGGGCGGGCACGTCCGAGTGCGCAATCCGTTGGGGCCAACCACGACGGGGGAACTGCCTTGCATACGGCATTTGGGTCGTTTTTCTTTTGGGGTTGGGCAGTTGCCCAAAGCCCACCCTGCAGTGACGTCGACGGGCTGCCACACGAGTGTCAAGTCGACCTTGACCTGGACCGGAACGGGGGTTCGGTTGAGCCCGACTTTTTGGCAATAATTTGGTAATTAGCCATTAAAGTGGTTTGTTTTGCATATCTTTATCCTATCGGAGGAGAGGAGAGAGTCAGTCCTTGGCAGCCTGTTTGTTTGCTGGATCTTGCCTTGGACTATTTGGCATCGGAGCAACGAGTATAGCAACGAGTATAGAAACTAGTAAAGCAACGAGTAAAGCAACGAGTAAAGCAACGAGTAAAGCAACGAAATAGCAAGAAGTCTAGCCATGGGAATACTATGAGAAGAATTCTGGGAAGAACACCCAGAACTGACGCAATAATTAAGTAATTGAAATCTTGGTAAAAGTATTGGATTATGTAGGGCTACCATTGCACCTTCACATCTCATTTCTCGTAGCTTTGGCCCGGTTTGCGTTGATTTACGCGGAACTGGTACTGAGACCTGATCGAATTCACATGGAGTACGACACTCCGCTTAGCAATGGGATAGCGAAGGTCACCTTGGACTGTTTGGACTGTTTGGCATCGGAGTCGGTCTAGGATGATATAATAGCCATAATATGTTGTATGGCTTTTGAAGCTGACGTAGTAATAACAACTTTGTACAATTATTGGTATATCTTTTTGGAGAACATATAGATTCGTATATTATAATAAAACACATTTCTCACAATTTAGACTTGGACAAGATCAACGACTTATATTTCATAAGAGCTCGACCAAGTAGAATGTGGACTTCTTCGCAGTAGCTGTGTATAGAAAGTAACGATTAACATTGAACCCAGCAACAGGAAACATCAGCTAGCCCAAGGGTCGCAAAATCCATAACATTTTCAGCGATGTATGTATGTACATATTTATAGATTGTCGTAGCCATTGTCCACTGGGTTTCACTGTCTAATAAACACATATGTACATATGTAGCAAATAGTAATATTATGACCTTTGAGACTGAGAATGTTTTACAGGTCCGATAAGATAGAAAAAAACTTGCAATGATAGATAGAAAACATATGTATGCATCAAGCCGGAGATAATGCTTACAAGGCGTGTGATTGCACTAAAATCTTTGGGTGACTGCAATTTGCGTATCTAATAAGAATGGGAATACACAGTATATGTATATATATGTATAATTTTTTTGTCTCAGTCCCAAGTCCAATCCATAACGAACGCAATTGAAAACCGACCAGCTGGCTAGAGCTCTATGCTAAAGCCTCAGACGATGGTCGTCTCTACATACTATATACATATGTAAATATACATATATATATGTACATATGAAAGTATTAATACTCTTATATACATGTGTATGTAATGCACATGTTATATGTGGGTCAACGTCAACCTGCTCGTTGCTGTTGTTGTTGTTGTTGTTGTCGTACAACTCGTTTTTGGGCCTGGCAATGCAGCAAGATCAGAGCGCGCTGCAATGATAGCCAGCGATAAGTGTGCGGTGGCACCATCATAAAGTCCCTCCCCAGTTTGACAAACGGTTACCTACCCTACACCTGCTCGGGCATTGGCGAATCCTTCGTCATTTGCATTCACCTTTCCAACACACCAATTCACCTCTTCAATACACCAATTCACATCTCCAATACACCAATTGACCTCTCCAATACACCAATTTACCTCTCCAATACACCAATTGACCTCTCCAATACACCAATTTACCTCTCCAACACACCAATTCACCTCATCAATACACCAATTCACCTTTATCGTGGCTGCAACACTGTTACTGCATAACCAGCTATGGGGTTGCATTCCAATAAGTCAAGAACAGAACTGGATGGAGTTCTAGGAAGCTTTTCCCATCGAGAAAAATCAATGTGTAGAGCTTACCGTTATCTGGTGTTTTTGGTTGGCATTATTTTGTGGCAGCCCCGTAAGAGAGAGCATGTTAATTATCTTCTCAGCTGATTTTCAGTTTCGGCCGCAATGAGTAAGCCAAGACACTTATAATAATTACTTTTTAATTGTTTGCTCCCACCTAATTGCAGTCACTCCAACTGGAACTGGATAAAGTATAGAGATACTGCGTTCTCCCTGGCAGTTCCTGGTAAACAGTGAGGAACGGCTCCAACCGATAGCATGGACATCTTGGATCTCCGTAGGAAACGAGTAGACGGGATGCATAGATCAGGGAACTTCCGCTCACATTGGGTTAGAATGGACATCACTTCCGTGGCAGAAGTGCGATAAGCGGAGGGCATCCAGAGTGCTTCTAGATCGCAGATTACATCGCCCGACTTGGTCGATCGCACGACTTGGTCGGGGCGGGGGTGGGCTGGCCTGGCTCTGCTATCTGCTATCTGCCGAGACGAGTGCCGAGTAATTTTTTTTGTAGTTTGCGAATTAGTTGCAAACGAGATCGATTGCCGAGCAGTTCGCAAAAACTTGTCAAAGTAGCAGATCAAGTTTCATATACATACATACCTATAGTTATTGTTTTTTTGCAAGTGTTTTATGATTTATAGCCGCAGCTGGAGAATCAGTTACGAGATTGAATTATTTCATTAAGTGATATCGCAATGAATACATTGGCATTGGTGGCATTCGCCCTGTGGGCGCTGTTCCTGCGCTACCTGCCGCAGATCCTTACATTCCTGAGGCTGCAGCGCTTCGCAAAGACCCTGCCCGGACCGAGTGTGTCCGAGCTGATAGCCAATGTGAAGAAGGGAGGTGGGTACCTCTGATAGGTAGCTCTGTTAGTCAGCTCTAATCCCTGAGCGCTCTCTCTCGTTTCTCGTAGAGATCCTCAACTGGCTGAAGGAGGTGCGAGAGCGTCATGGGCCCGTCTTTCGCATCTGGTTTGGCAAGGATCTGATGGTGATGTTCAGCGACCCGGAGGATGTCAGACAGTTGCTGGGCAACAATTCCCTGCTCTATAAGTCGCGCAACTACGCACTCCTCGAGCCCTGGCTCGGCAAGGGCCTGCTCACCAACGGCGGCGAGTCCTGGCACCGACGCCGCAAGCTCCTCACCCCCGGCTTCCACTTCCGCATCCTCGGCGAGTTCAAGGAACCGATGGAGGAGAACTGCCGGATCCTGGTGAGCCAGCTCAAGGAACGTGCCAATGGCGAGGTCTTCGACATCTATCCCTACATCACCCTCTTTGCCCTGGACGCCATCTGCGAGACGGCCATGGGGATCAAGAAGCATGCCCAGTTGCAGAGCGACTCCGAGTATGTCCGGGCTGTCCAGACGTAAGTATCCCCCCAGCCCCCCTCACTAGTCCCTAAACTGAATCCCTATCCCTTGCTAGCATCTGTCGGGTGATGCACAAGCAGAGCTTTTCCTTCTGGCAGCGGCTCAACATCTTCTTCAAGTACACCGAGATGGGGAAGGAGCGGGATGGCGCCCTGCGTGTGTTGCACGAGGAGACCAATCGTGTGATCCGCCTGCGGCGGGAGCAGCTGGTCAAGGAGCGTCAACAGCAGCAGCGGCACGAGGCCGAGGCCGAGCAGGACGATGTGGGCAGCAAGCGACGGCTGGCCTTCCTCGACATGCTGCTGCTCACCCAGCTGGAGGGCGGGGCCGAGCTGAGCGATCGCGACATACGCGAAGAGGTGGACACCTTCATGTTCGAAGGTCACGACACCACCAGCTCGGCCATAGCCTTCGCCCTGAGTCTGCTCTCCAAGCACTCGGAGGTGCAGCAGCGTGCCTACGAGGAGGCTCGTGATCTTGAGGGCCGCGAGAAGGAGTCAATGCCGTACCTGGAGGCGGTCATCAAGGAGACGCTGCGACTGTACCCCTCCGTGCCGTTCTTCTCGCGCAAGGTGCTCGAGGACATGCAGGTGGGCAAGGTCACCGTGCCAAAGGGGGCCTCGGTCAACTGCCTGATCTATATGCTGCATCGCGATCCCAAGAATTTCCCCGATCCAGAGCGCTTTGATCCCGATCGCTTCTACCTAAACGAGAAGCAGATGCATCCCTTTGCATTTGCCGCCTTCAGTGCGGGTCCCCGAAACTGCATAGGTAAGATCATCCACAGATCCACAGGGGGTTGAGGCATCCCTATGTCCGGCTGCTAGGCTCTGTCTCTCAGCAGGCTATCTCCAGTGCCACCTCAACAATTTCCAAGATTTGATGTACCCATCAAAATACAGATGTAATCATCATCTGTGGCGTCAGACAGTCTCATTGATTTGAGGTGCCGATGAAATGATCTTCGAGCAATGAGAGAGAGAGAGAGAGCCTAGAGCCTTTGATGGAATTGGAGTACCGGATGTGATGATAGCGAGGTTGGTCTTAATTTCTTGTATGCTTTATTCAGGTCAAAAGTTCGCCATGCTGGAGCTCAAGTGTTCGCTATCCAGCCTCCTGCGCAGCTACCAGTTCCTGCCCGACGTGGATCACCAGCCCATTCCCCTGGCAGAGCTGGTGATGAAGAGTGGCAACGGGATCCGACTGCGCATACAGCCACGAAGCCACAACTGAACCATCATCTCGGATCATCTGATCCAATTTTAAACTCTCACTTGTACTTGTATTTTCTTAGTCTAAAATAAAACGAAAACGAAAATAGTCTAAAAATAAATCAGCATTAAATGTAAATAGCTCTCGCTATCAGGGATCATGACGCTGTTCAGTGGGACTTTGGGTGGAGGTCAGTGGGGGAGGGGGGTATCAGTGTGGCGGCTCAAGAGCATAATAATAGAACCCCGAACCTTGGATTAGAGGAAATGATTATTGCCATTATGTTGTTTTGTTTTGCTTTGTTTTGTTTATTTCGCTTTGAACTATGGAAAATACAATCGATCATATACATATGTATATACGCATTTAGAGTTATACGCATACATGTATATTTATATGTATATATATATATATATATGTATATATGCTTATATATATTTAGGTTCCGTTTTATTTATTTATGTTAACATCCAAAACTAACAAACAGTTGTCCTCTCGGAAACAAAAAATAGATATATCTATATATATATATGTATATATATATGTATGTATATTTACTTGTATATTAGGTATATAGATATACTTATTGCTCTCCAAGGTCCCCTCTCTCCCTCTCTCTATCTCTCCTCCGTCCGTTTCTTCTAATGCCTCTTTGTTTGTGTGTTCCCTGACAATTCCTTAAGCTATTTTACCATCCAATCCCATTCGAATCGTTCCGAACCAGTCTGATCCGATCCGATCTGAACATGGGACTAATTTCGCTTAACTCAAATCTTTGTTCACGTTTTCCTTTGCTTTTTTGTTTGTATAGTATAACTAGTTAAATTCCTTTACAATAAATAGATTTATCTGTGTGTGCTAGCCGTTAGATCATACAAGTAGTTGATTGATTGGTAGATATAGTACATACACAGAGCATGCAAGGCCTTTCTTTACTTTCTTCGGTTAAGCTTTCGGTATGCTACATTTCCCTACCTAGATTGCCCTCACTTGCACTTGCCTTTAGTATTTTTCCCCTTATTCTTACAGTATAGCTTGGTACTTTCTTCTTCCACTTTTAGCCACTTTACTTTCATCCGTTCCGTTCTGTTCTGTTCTGTTGTGCCCTCAATATACAAAGTCAAGTCCTGTTCTATCTATATATATGTATGTATGTATATATGTATCTATATATATATATGTATATATAGGTATCCATAGCTGGCATGGTAAGCGAGTTAATTGTTGTGTTGTGTTTCGGCCCTGTTGCTTGAAAGCTGCCTTAAAGCTGAGCAGGAAACAATGTTTATGTATAGGCTAGGCGGCTAATGATATGATTGTGGCTAGAATAATGTTCGATAAATACAGTTAAGATTTGCATAGGTATATATGTATGCTTATTTATATAAAAAACACATTTGACATCTATGAACGGCTCTGCTCTCTTTTTTCTTAGGCGTTTTAGTATACTCGTAACGAACTGTCGATGGAATTAGAGATTGATCAATAATTGAGATCAATAAATTTTGGAAAATTCAATTATCGCAGCTGCACATACATATATGTATGTAGCTGTACATATAATAAAATAATTATTTATTAGACACTTTGTACATATGTATATCCGTGCAGATTGTAGAAAAAAGGGTAGGAAATTTGAGTCTGTTCTCGCAATTTAGGGGGAATTTTGGGGGAATCGTTGAAAATTCCGTTGGGACTGTAACCCATGACAGTTTGGAGTTGGCTTTCGCTTGGGGCAGACTACCTGGAAGGGAATGGGTTATCGGCTCTGCAAGAATACCTGAGGATATACACATATCATACGAGTGTGCCATGTACATATTTTTTCATAATAACTATATAATACATATATGTATGTATATTCGAGCTTTCAGTAGCCTTGCAGGGGGGTGGGGGTATGCTAATGAATGAGATGTTCCTCCACTAGTAACTTGAAAGATTGTGAAAAGTTATCCTTCGAGTGCAGGAGCAGCCGCCCGCCCACTTTAGTACAGTCTCGGCTCCCATTCTGTGGCTGCTCCAGCTGCTACGTGATGCTCGAATTCTCGAATCTGTCTAGGCTGGATCTAAGCGCTCTCCTGGCTGGCGGATCACAGCCAGGGTATACATATGGTGCGGCACACGTCGCGCCTGTGGGGATGGGGATGCGGTTCCTCGCCCATATGTCCACCACCTCCGCCTCCGGCAGCTACATCGCCCTTGCCGCCGCCACCACCACCACCGCCGCCGCCGCCACCGAATTTGAAAAATGAACTCCTTCGTCAGTGTTTGCGGTGGGCCTGAGGCGAAGGGCCCGCAACGGAGCCGGAGCCGGAGCCAGATCCAGAGCCGGAAGGAGATCCGGGACCAGAGCCAGAGCCAGGGCCAGCCTCCGCCTCCGGCATGGACTGCAGCACAGCGGCGACGCTGCCATAGCTGGCGCGCTGCTGCGACTGCTGCGCTTGCTGGTGCGAGCTGGACTGGGCCCCCGTCAGCGTGGAGGCGCGGGCCAGCCCGGAGTGCCGCTTGGGTATGACGAACTTCGGCGGCGGCTGGGGCGTGTACTGCGGCGGCGTCGAGTTGGCCGAGGCCTGGCGCACAAAGGAGCGCGTCACCTGTTGCTGTTGCTGCTGCGACTGCGCCTGCACGGAACCGCTGCGAGCAATGGCCCCCGTCCGGGGCGGTATGGCCGGCGGGGGGCCCGGCGGCGGACCACCCAGTCGTTGCTTGGGCGGCGGTGAACTGATCGACGCCAGGCTTTCCGTCGACGGCTGGGAGGGCACACGAGGCGGCAACTGCGGTAGCTTTCCGTGAGGCGTGGGACTCACTGTGGCAGGCGCCGTGCCTGTGGCTGTGGCTGTGCTTGGTTGAGTGGGGGTGGGAAGTGGAACTGGAGATGGAGCTGGTGCTGGTGTTGGAGCAGCAGTCACCGTGACTGTGGAGGGCATCCTGGCCTGCGGCTGGACTGTGGACATGGTGATGGTCGGCTTCTGCATGGGCACCGTGTGACGAATGGTGATATTGCCGCCCTGCTGCTTGCCGCTGCTGCGGTTCTGGCCGGGATTAGTAGCTGAAGCCGTGGCTGGTGTCATTTGCTGCTGATTCTGCTGCTGCTGCGACTGCTGTTGGTGCTTTTGCTTCTGCTGGGCGTGTATGTCCTGGATTTGGGGCGTGATAACAACTGGATTCTTTTTCTGGTCCTGGCCGGCAGCCACGTAGGAGAAGACGCACAGCACCGAATAGCAGATCTGATCGGACTGATGATGCGGTTCGGCGGGGGAGCAGGGGCGTATAAGTTAAATTTTAGCATTTCTTCTAGTGGTTCTTTGGTTCTTGAGTCTGTGGCTGTGTCTGTGGCTGTGTCTGTGGGCGTGGCTGAGGTGTTTTCATGAACAGGTGTCGATTGTGGTTGGTGGTGGCTGGTGCTTGCACGACACACAACAAGGCATAAACAAGCGAAAGGTTTGCTTTCCGCAAAACGCAAAACGGAAGCGGAAATTGAAACGGAAACGGAAATAGCCTTCCAAATGCATGCACTTTTTGGAGCAATGGCAACGGAACGCAACGGAAAACTCAACGAAAAGGAAGAACCAAAAAATGATTGAGCCCGAACTTTGTGCCCAAACAATACGGTGTGTGTGTGTGTATGTGTCTTTTGGTATGTACATACACATATAACCTGCTGTTGTGGTATACGTTATTGTTGTTGTTGTGGGGTAGGAGGTAGGAAGATACAATTATAGATAAGAGTAGGTATAGTATAAAACGATTGTTGAATTTATTTACATCAGATTTAAAGGCTGCATTCAATGCACATTTTCACTTTGGGATTTCGTATTGGCTTTCCACTTCCACTGCCTGCAACGATCCTGCATCCTTTGGATCCACTTGTCCCTCGGCTGGCAGCGCTCTGTGGGCTCCATGCTCCATGGGGGTCCCCTTCAGATGGCAGATGTAGGCAAACTGCACGGAGGTCACGCGATGGAAGCTCAGCACTATCTCCGATGCCTTTTCGTTCATTCGTTGGGGATTGGTTTCGGTTTCGGTATCGGGTTTCGGGATTCGGATTCGGATTCGAATTCAGTTTCACATTTATTCGATTCGATGTGGTAGGTCGTGTGTGTGTGTTTCGATGATATTATTAATGAGGTGGTGTGTGTGTGTGTGGTGTCGATGGTATGTGTTGTGGTTGTTGCAGGCAAATTGTTGTTGTTGTTGTTGTTGTAGTAGTAGTAGTTGTTGTTGTTGTTTACATAGAAATATATTCACAAAAGAAAACGAATGCAAAAAACAAACGAAAGACGTGAATGGAAGAAAAGAAAAACCAAAAATCGAACAGATTATCTTAATATCGTTTACATATATACAAACTGTTCAGTGCATTTCAATTTCAATGTGCAATTATTATACAGAAATATATATATAGTAGTGGTTGTAATAGTAGTAGGCAATTGATTGGCAATTGATTGGATTTTTACAGAAATTTGCACATGATTGATTGAATGATGCTCAAGCAAGTTTATGTACAAACAGTCGACCAATAAAAGAAAGTTCTCATAAGGAACAGAGTGCGACGGTGTGTATGATGTGCATGATGGTAGTGGGTGGAGTGCGGGTGGCAATGTGGTGGGCTGATAAGATGAGAACATTGGCGCTTACCATACTCGACTGATACTTTCGCTGGATGAGATTGCGCGTCTTGGGGTCTGAAAAATAAAACAAAGGACAAGGCAACAGTTTGGTCAGTTGGTTCTGGGGGCTCAGGCGGACCCAAATTGGATCGGTTACTTGTATACAGTACTTACTGTACTCCTCCAGCACGAAGATGCCGCCCTTCTGGGTGAAGCACTTGCGGATGTGGTCCAGGCGCACAAAGAACTGAAATTATGGTCGGGAGAAGAAGATTAGTTAAGCTTAGCTGGTTCTTTACATGCGACTCGGAATAACGGCTCCGTCACTGAACGGAACGCAAGATTGGAACGTAACGCAAGGGAACGTAACGCAACAGAATGAAACGAAACCGAAAAAAAATCGAACCGAATGCAAATAAAAAAGCGGAAAACCAAAAAGCTTTCACACAAAAACATTGTTCAAAAAAGATAGAGATACAGAGAGGCAAAGAGGTAGTAGATATGCAGAGAGAGAGAGAGAGAGAGAGGGGGAGAGATGTACAGAAGATAGAGGTAGCGTACACGCGTGATAAATTATAGCATTGGGGGAGCGTTTTTTCGTTCTCTTTCAATTGGTTCTTTTATTTGACGTGTGGGTCAAACGTACTGCTACGCAACGAAATGAAACGTAACGGAACGAAAAGGAATGAAACGGAACGAAACGAAAAAAAGCAAAAGCAGACATGCAGCAGACAGGCGAGCAGGCAAACAAAAGCTTAATGATACGCAAGCAAATGGGTCACTCATCGTCATGCAGGCGGCCATGGAGAAGCTTTTGGTACAAGTGCCGTCAGCGACATCTACATATACATATCTATCTACTCAATATACACAACATGCATCTAATGTAGTGGGCAGAGTATTAGTGCATAGGAGCTAGAGAAAACGAACGGAATGGAACAAAAGGGAACATAAGGAACCAGAACTGAAGAGATCGACATAGATGGAACGCAAGAGGAAATGAAACGGAATGGAACAGAAGCTAAGGCTGCGATGAAGAGAGGCAGAGAGTGAGAGCGAGAGAGAGACAGAGACAGAGCGAGAGAGAGAAAGAGAATGCAGAAAAATCAAATAAACTTCTTGTTAATTTGTTTGGTTTACTGATTGCTTAAAAAAATATATATGTATTTTTCCACATTTCACTTTACTATATACTATACATATATAGATACATATGTACATATATATGTATGTATATATTGATTGCGGAATTTATGTATATAATTTTTTTCGGTTGTTTTTGTTTTTTAATATTTTATTTTGGGTTCTAATTAGCACTTGTGAGATGGTCGCATACTAAGTAGCTTAGGTATCGGATACGAAGGCATACATACATATGTACATATGTATGTATGTATGTAGATATGTAAGCATATACAGAGGTACAGTTCACCAGAACACCCTGTACACCCTGTACAATCGGCACTAATGGAAACAGAAAAGCATCTACATCTTTGACTACAGTCTGTGGTGTGTTACAGAGTGTGTTGTGTGTGTTTCATGGTGTGGATATGTGTCACTAGAGAAGTAATGAGTACGAGTACACAAATGAAATCGAAACACAATCAAAAGTAAACCAAATTTTTGTTTCGTTTCTAAATGGTTTTCTAGCAGGGGTGAGGCTTTCAGGCTTTCAGGCGTTCAGGCTTTTCCGGGACTGACTGGAACGCTTGGCATTGGCAAACAGGACCAAGCTGCTCTCAATCTCCCGGGAGCTTTCACTGGGGAAGATAGAGTCGGAAGGCGCTGTGGGCAGCAAAAGATATATTGGGGGAGAGATCGTTGCGTACAGTCACTCTCACAATCCGTTAGTCGTTGTCCAGACGAGGTGTAAGACTGGTTAGGGATAGTGATAGGAATAGTGATAGGAATAGTGATAGGGATGATAGGAATGGGGAGGAATGTGGCGGTAAAGGAAAAGGCGAAGGTTTCGGTTTCGGTTTAGGTTTAGGCACAGGATAACACATGTAACAGCATGCAGCATGTGGCACTATCACAAAAACTTCTATAAATTGGATGCTAATGGAAATGATAGTGAAGCTGGCTCACAAGATGAGCATTCGAATCAGCTTAAATTGAGCTCTAATGCACTAGCTAGCGAAACTTCAAAGGAAATGGAAGAAGTGGCAAACGCAAACGCAAACGCAAGACGGGAAAGGTCAAGAAATGAGTGAAGTAAAGACAGAGCATGACAGTTAAAGAGTTAAGACACAGAGATAGAAAGAGTAGAGGAAACCGCACTTGGACAGAGATCGCCATAGTCTCAAACGGAGTTGCTAATTTTTGTGACTTCTTCGTTATTCTAATTCATATTTAAGGGCTTTCTAAGGGGATTTTTTTATTTAATTTTGTCTCTAAGGATACGATTTGGTTTCGGATATTATTTTTGTTTTTTTTTTTGTTTGTTTTGTTTATTGGTTTCTTAATTCGTAAACTACAACTACTATTGATGTTCAAGTCGTTGGGTATACAAAAACTCTCTACGCAAGCAAACATAAATCAAAATCAATACTAAGCAGCATTTGTTTGTCCATTGTTGGTTGCTTCGTGAATTGTCTGGCCCACTCCACGGCCATGTGGAAGAACTAACAAGATGGTTAGTCCACCAGAAGGACTTTCGCGAAAGCAGCTCTATGGTACACACGATCCGATCCAGGAAATAACTGGAAGCTATCATACTTCCATCTCGCTTCCATCTCGAGTTACGTATCGTATGCTCTGCATTATCCGCTTACTTTATATTATGATATGATATGTAGTATTCACAAAGGACCCACAACGAATCTCATTCATCTCATCAGAGTCATTCTATATGATTATATGGGCTTCTTCTTTCCATTCACGGGGAGTATTTGCCCTCGACTAACGGAACCGAACAGAACAGTACGGAAAATAACGGAATGGAATGGAACGTAATGAAACTAAACGGAATGGAACAACACTACGAATAATGTGAGAGAATTCGAACTATGAATTCGTACATATATAGTAGATACATATGTATGTAGTTATGTATATCCTGTAGGCAGGTGGAATTCTTATTGGGTGTCCTGTAGCGGGGCTGCCACATCCAGGAATTTCGCTCAAAACAAAATGTCACAAACTGAAAGCGTGATATTGTCTTGGTGTGTTCTGGGATCGCCATGCGGGATAAAGTGTGTGTGTGTGTGTGGCAGACAGATAAGGACAGAAATGTGTGTGTGTGTGTGGACGGTATGTGCCCAGCCCAAGGAGGGAAAATTGGTGGTAAAATGGTGAGTGTTTGGGCAAGTGGCAGGTGGTTGGTGGCAAGTGCTTGGCATGCGAAAGCTCAGAGGACTTTGAATGACTGAGTGGCCCTGGTGAGTGTGCCCCCATGTGCGTGTGCGCTGAATACTATCACTAAAAACTAAACGACAGCATGTTTCTGGAATGGTGGAGTGGGTAGAAAAAAGCAAACTCAAAAGCGTGAAATCACGAAATACTCATCATCACTACATCGGCATTATTTCAGTACATATTCTATTCCGCATAAGGCCTTACAATGAGTACGGCTCAGTTTCAATTCAATATTCAGTAGTAATATTCATATTCATATTTACTATTCACTATTCAGTTCAACAATCAAACGAACTAGCCAACCAACGAATCAACTAATCAACCAACAGTTCAAAAATGAAGTAGAGAGAGAGAGAGAGAGAGTTCGGAACAAAAGAAAGATACATTGTAAATAATATACATTATGGTATATATATTATTTGCGATTTAAAGTTTAAATTCAATATCAACTACTAATTTTTGGTTTTATTTTTTAGTTTTTGTTTTTTTCAACTGTTGAATGCCATACGAGTATCAGATATTTTCGTATACTTTTATTGGGTTTTGGTTTTTTGTTTTTTACTTTTTAGTTTTGGTGGGTGAAAGTGAAGGATTAAATCAAGTGTATTTTGAACGCAAAAGGAGTCCAAGTTAAAAATCATGATGATTAATGACAAAACTGAAAATATTTGCTTGTTTTTTTGCAAGGGTTCGGAGGAGGATGTCAGGGTGTCAGAGTGTAGGGTGTAGGGTGTAGGAATGGAGGAGCGGATGAGGGTGTGTGGGGTGTGGGGTGTTGGGTGTTGGGTGACGGCGTTGTTGGGCGGTGGTGGAGCAGGGCATTTAAAGAACAATAGTTGCTTATAAATTTAAGTTCAAATATAAGAAGAAATTTGTTCATTGCAATACCTCGAAATCCTTTATCGTATTTTCAGACATTTTTCAGATCGTATTTTCATTATAGATTCGTTTGATTTGGTTTTTGTTTTTGGTTTTGTTTTTTTTTCGTTTCGTTATCGTTTCGATTTTTAGAGCGATTTTTATGTTTGATAAGTTTTGTTTTCGTTTGAGAAGTATACCAATCATTGGAATATTTCAATTCAAATTTCAATTTCAATTCAGTTTCAGTTCAGGTCGGTTCGGATCGGTTCGGTTCGAGACGGAACGTGATTTTTGGTTGGTCCACAAAGGAGGGAGAGCGAGCAAATGTGCAGCGTTCCACGTTCGACAGAGAACATTAAACAAACAACAAAGAAAATTATAAAAGGAAAGTTGAGAAAACTTGTTTTGTTTTTCGTTCATATAGTTTTGTTGCGTTTTTTTTTAGTTTCTTTTAAATTTCTAATTTGCTGGCGAATCGGTTTTGGGTATTTAGTTATTTTGGTATTCTTTTTTTTTGTTTTTTTTTTGGGATAGATAGACTAAATAGAAACGATATGAAATGTGATTGTTGTTGTTGTTATGTTAGAGTCGTTTTTGCTTAGACGGGGGGACAATCTGGGGGCTTGCGTTTTTCGGTATTGGTATTGGTTTTGGTTTTGGTTTCGGGTTTGGGTTGTTCTTAAGAGTTCCATGAGAGAGAGAGAGAGAGAGAGAGCGAGAGAGAGTGAGACAGATACATATAATACATATATCATGGGTAAGACGACATGGCTGCTGGATCTTAAAATACTTTTGTTGCTGTTGTAGTTTTCATTTGGTTATTATACGTAAGGAAAAAGGTGGACGGAAATCATCCAAAAAGGAGGAGAAAAAGAGAGAACGA
This sequence comes from Drosophila algonquin, assembly GCA_035041765.1. Taxonomy (NCBI): domain Eukaryota; kingdom Metazoa; phylum Arthropoda; class Insecta; order Diptera; family Drosophilidae; genus Drosophila; species Drosophila algonquin. The sequence continues at coordinate 2,274,103 of JAWNKY010000209.1, read as the reverse complement.
ACCGAGGAGAATCGATACGAATACAGAAATAAGAACGGAACGAAATGGCAATGGAACAGAAAATGACATACGGAAGAAATTGCTGAGCTTACGAAAACTGATGAAAACTGATGAAAACAAAACTTGTATATCGTATGTTTAACACGAAAACTAGATAGATATAGAAGGGAGACAGAGCGAGATATTGTGAGAGGTTTGTATATATATACATACATATAATATGTAGGTGTATATATATATAAAGAGAGAGTGAGATAGAGAGAGATCAGGAAGCAAAGACGTAAGCAAATCAGCCAAAATAGAGTCAAACCAAAGATCGGAAGGAAACGGGTTGGAAGGATTGTACACAAGGACCATCTCATAGGTTACCAGCTTAGAACACCTCCTGTATTCTTAATTTTTTCAATTTTCTTTTTTATTTTCATATATTATACATATATAAATATATATATATAAATGTTTGGATCCAAGGATGAAGTTCAACAGGGAAATAAAAAGCGAATGAGCACAACAAAACTTTAGATTATAGGAAAAACAACAACAAAAATCGCGATGGGTCATGGGAAAGTGGTTCGTTATATACAGGTAAATGATGAACTTGACATCAGGGCCTAAAGACAGATTGATGGAAAGGAATTCTGGGGGGTGGGTTTGGTGGGGGTTAACTGATCTGAAAATACGTTGTACACGGAATATGCAGTCCCGGGCACTATCTTGGAGACAGCACTAATAAATATTTTATTTTTCTTTTCTATATCGATATTATCTATTGGAAATAAGGGGGAGCGGTGTCGTACAGGGGGGCAGAGGGGCAGTAAATGGCAGTACGCTTACGAAAGATACTAATCGGTAGTCGTTAATCGTTAATCGAGTTATCGCTAATCAGAGCAATCGTTAATCGTTAATAGAGACAATCATAATGAAAAGGCGAATAAGAGATTATTAAAACGGTGGGTGAGCATATGTAACCAAACGAAGATTAAGGATCGAAAGAATGTCAATCGTAATTCAAAGAATAAGGAGAAATGGTTTTTTTTTTGTTTTTTTCTTTTGTGTTTTTTTTTTGTTTTTGTTATCGTTTGAATTGGTTAGATAATAAATAAAATAGAGAGTATAATGAATATAGCATTCAGTACATTCACTAGCACAATATATGGGTATGATATAAGTAGATGGATTTTCTGGATATATGTATATATATATTTTTATTTATTATTATTATTTTTTTTTTTGTTCTTTCATGTATACTTTTACTTGATCGATAAGAGATTGGATTAGATAAGAGAGATTCGGTTGATTTTTTTCAATTTTTTTTTTGTTTTTTTGGTTTTTTTTTGATTATATGACTTAGATGACTTAGGAATAATATAAGTAGATATATAAGAAGGCGAGTCAAAATAAAATGCCAAAACCAAAGCCAACAAACGGAACGAAAAAGAGACAGAGAGAGAGAGACAGAGCGAGACAGACAGAGTGAGAAGTAGAGAGAGATAGAGAGAGTTCGGTAAAGTATAATACGTAGTTGGGGTTAGCTTTGGGGGGTGGTTGGATTGGTGGGGTAGTATGCGAAGTCCGAAACGGGTCCGGCTTTAATTCTGATTCTGGTCCATCTATATGATCTTCGCGGCTGAAGGATAATATTAAGATTCAAGGCGGAGGAGCTGGGGGACACATTCAGTTCCAGTTCCAGTTCCACTGAACCCTTTAATGTCTTTTCTGGTTCAATCAGTAATTGGTTCTATTTATGCAGACATATTGGAAAAATATGAATCGAAAACCAAATAAAATAAACATATGTATATATACACATTTATATAAATACAAATATACATACATAAATACATATTTATGTACATATATATGTAAATATATATGAACATATATATTGAGAAGGTCCTTGATTTGAATGCAGTCCTTGCATAGAAATTGACGATGCACACACACAAACAGGGAAATCATCGGAAATGAAAACTGAACGTAAAACGAAAGGGAAACAAAAGGAAGAAAAACAGAACCGGAAACGGAAACTGAAACTGAGAACAGAAACGAAAACGAAAAACGTTTGGAAACGAGACACTGAAACGAAGGCAGTGGGGAAAATGCACGAGTATCGGGCGCCCAATATGAGTCCGCGGGTATGTACATACATACATACATACTATGTATACATATATCCTGCATGTGAAGTTTTTACTGTAGTTCCCGAGTGAGAGGAACAGCGACGGATCAGAGCAGAGCAGAGCAGAGCATTAGCAGTGTCCCTAATCAGCTTTCGTTTAGGTTTTCAGTTGGGTTCTCGGCCTGGTGGATGCTGGATGACTGTACTACTGACTGTACTACACCATGGCCCAATTCTTTGTTTCAGTCTAATGCGAGTGGTAAGTCAGTGGCTTAGGGGTTTTAATGCTGTTTGATTTGGACCTGACTGTTGACCCAGACAACACCATGTTCCGGTAGGTAAACAGAGTGTCTTTTGAGGTGCTTTCATATGAGTGTTGATTCGGGCTTAGGTGTGTCTTTTACAGGTTGTCTTAGGGGGAGAAAATTCTTGGGTCTGGTCGGGGCATACGTATTTTCGGAGTCCGATGCTTCACATTGTATATGGATGCCGAGTGTTTGACATAGAACGAGTAGCTAGCGGAGAGTTCGGATATCGGATATCTTGGGGCGGGACTTAGATGGATATGGTGGGGTGGTTTGGGTGTCTGTGTCGCGTGTGGATTCTCTGATTAGGAGTTCGGTGTGGCCATGTGTGCGTTTCTGAGTGGGTGTGAGTGAGTGTGTCGATCGAGATCAAGATCGTGATCGAGATCGATATCTATATCGCGTTGGAGGAGCACTTACCTTGCTATTGGAGAACAACAAACCGACACCCTCGAGGCAGACCTGCAGAAGGCCACCCTCGCCAGTATTCATGTCCTGCACGGGGAACTCACCGCCCAGCTCGGGCACATTGGTGGGCGTTCCACCTCGCTCCATGGCATCTTTGATGCAGTTGTACAACTCCTTGCACTGAGGCCACAAAAAAAAACAAAAAACACAAAAAAACAGATTCGAACCCATCGATTCGGACTTCGGACTTCAGACTCACGACTCACCTTTCTCGTATAGTACTTATGCAACTGGGTCTGGCCGCCATTGCGTCGCCAGAGGCACAGCAGCTTGGTTTTGGGCGAGTAGGTCATATTGACCAGCCGCTCGTACCACCAGCGCTCCACAATGGTGCCATCCACAGAGCGCAACACCAGACCATCGTCGCGCACCTCCATGAAGCGCAGTGGGCCATTCACATCGGTGCCCTGGTGGACGGTGAAGCTCTGTCGATGCAGCAGCCTCGAACCGAGTGGCTTCAGGTCAATGTCATTTCCATTCTGAAAAGCAATTCAAATTGTTAGCCATGAAGGCATTCTGGAGGAGGTACCTGGAGGAGGCTTACCAAATTATTGATCTGATCGACAACATTGTGCACTTCCTGGGAGTAGACCAGTCCAATGTGACTTTTGCCCAGCAGGCGACGGATCTTGCGTCGAATCTCGTCCTTGCCCACATTAAGCATCACTAGGATGGCCGTCAGGTTGTACAGCATCGTGGAGAGTAGACGATCCTCGTCGTGCTCGAGACGCTTACGCTCCGATTCACTCAGCGACTTGTAGCGCTCCATCATCTCAATGGGACCCTGCGTAGAGCGATATATATGCGATATATAATAATATATCGTATCGTATTCCCAATCTCACCTGATCCATGCCAATCATGTCGCGCTCCTGGCTAACAGCATCGAGGAAAGCATCCTCCCAGAACTGCATTTGGTTCCAGAGATTCAAGCGATCCTTGCCCAGCAGCCCCTCGAATAGGTAGACTCTCGGACTGTCTGGCGATGGGGATGAGGAGGTGTTGATCAGATGGCCGCCCGTATAGCGGAAGCCGGCACTAAGCGTTGACTTGCCCGACCACAGATTTCCGCCGCTCTTCTTCGAGTCCTTGGACGTTGTGGTCTGTGAAATGTTCAAGGATTATGTCAGATGGCTGAACGTTTATTTTGTTAGGGCCTGTTGGGCCAAAGGGCGTGGGCAGTGGGCTGTGGGAGAAAGAAAAACTCGAGGCAGCTTTCCAATGGGGGGGATGGCGAACAACTCAAGGATCGTTGGACACCATTGATCGACTGATTGACCACCTGGAGGTCTGGGGCCTGGCTCAGATTCGTGCAGATCGGTTCAGAGGGCGAAACCTCAGGCCGGGCATCTATGCATCTATTCGGATTACTTACATTTTCGTACTCGGTGTCTGAAACCGTGGACCGGCAGCTGGAGGGCATGCGCACGCTCAGACCGCCGATTGGGAGCAGATCGCTGACCACGGAGAGCGCGCCCGTAGAGCCAGCAGCCTACGGATTGACATAACACGCAAGATTTAGTGCGAATGCGAGGAATTGGGTACGGTGCGGAGCGGAGCGGATCAGGACGGGGGGACTGGGGGACTGGGAGACGCAAGGCAAGCCTACATTCAGTAGAAGACGCGCGAAGTGCGATATACATATATGTATATACATACATAAGTATATATATATGGACATGGATATATACTGGCATAACTACATATGTATGTACTGAGTACGCGGATAAGCAATTCTACGATATGCGATGCGATATATACACCGAGCGATGCACAATTTTGCATAGATAACAAGCTTATATATAACGTACGAGTATATTAGATTGGCGAAAAGCTAAAGGCTGATGGAGGGTTCGATTGAATGGACTATGGATTGACACAGGGACACTGGACACTACATGGACCCTACTCACATCCGAGTCGAACGAGGTGAGCATGTTCTTCAAGGCACTTCTCTTCTGTGACAACATGTCCTTGAACATCTCCGTTGTCGACTGGCCATCCTGGCTATCTGCTGCCGACAGGCGTCGCGAAACCGCCGAGGGTGTTGCACCAGCCTGAGACAAAGGCAGGCCCGCGTGGTGGGTGGAGCTCTTGCGCGACTCCTGTGGCGAGGCCCACTCACTGCCCAGGCCCGAGTGCGAGCCGTTGGGGGAGCTGGGGGAGCGCAGGTTCTCGCGACTGCCCATGGGACTGGCGGCGTGGCTGGAGAGCAGACTGGAGGACATGTCGCTGCCGTCATTGATCTCCTTGCTCCAGTAGTGCGTATGGGCCACCTCCATCAGCTGAAACACCGAGGCCATTCCACCCAGACCGTAGTTCGCAAAGGTCACATCCAGGCCGGAGGCTATCGCTTGCACGCACTTGAGCATTCCCTTCCACACGGGCTTGGTCACACACTGAAATAGAACCCAGATTAGCTGTGGCGCCTAGCGCTCTGATGTGATCTCTGTGAACGGAGATCGACTTACCACATCATCAATGTGATCATCGGGAGCTATCTTCCTGTCCAGTGTCTTGTTCAGCTTGCTAAGCACCAACGTGCGATAGGATTCATCCTCCATGAGTTTCCTGAAGCGATTGAGCTTCAGCCAGCCCACTCCCTCGCCGGCCAGCACCTGAGTGATCACGTCCTTGAGAAAAGCCTGATTCTCTGCATTGCTGTGCGAACGCTCCTGGTTCTGTTGCCGGGTGAGCTCCTCCTGCGTCTGCCGGGGTCCAGAGTGCTTGATCAGCGGTGTCCGCTCCACAAGACCCTTGCGGCCGGGAAACGGATCAAAGTTGATGCCCGACTTCCCCTTCCCCAAGCCAGCACTGGAAGGTCTTTGTTGGACTGCAGCCTGCTTCTGTTGGTTCTCTATAAGTTGAGTGAAGTGGAGTGCAGGTTATATAGAAGATTCTAATATCTTTAAGTGCGGTGGACTTACTCTTGCCCCCAAACATGCCCGAAAACATGGTGGATGTGGAGGAGGCCAGGCCGTTGAAGTCGGTGCCAATGGATGAGAAAAAATTGTTGCCACCCCCACCGCCAACGCTGCCGCCACCGGGAATCTGCTGCACCTGCCTCTGGGTGGCGATCTGGGAACCGGGTGGCTTAGAGCCACCGCCACCAGGCGGCATAGGGCCTCCTGTGTGCTCGTTCTCGTTCTTGATGATGCCCTTCTTGGTGGCCGCTTCTTTGGCCGTCTTGGTAAGATCGCCCAGCGTTGATTTGCCCACATAGGTGAGGTCCTCAAAGGTGTTTTTGCTCACGCCAGCCGCCTGTTTGGACACCTCCAGTGCCTGTTTCGAGGCCTCGCCGGCCGCCTTCTTTGCATGCAGCGTGAACTGTGAATCATCGTACGAGACGTGGATTAGTGAAACGAATCGTGAATGTCCAAGGACAACTAAACAAGTTCAAACAGCACTCAACGCAATCAAAGAAAAGCTCCAGCCCCTTGCAAATGATCTACGTACGGGCATCTACGATGGCACTAAGGGCAACTGGGAATCAAATGGGATGGGTATGGACACTGCACCACATGTGCTGTGTGCTCTAGGCGAAGTACATGGGATTGGATGGGCTGTGTATGTGTGTGCGTATGGGGTGTGTATGGTAGTGTGTGGTGGTATGTGACGAGTTCTAAATTGTTGATAGTTACTTTCGAATAATACGGCTATGTAGCGAGTACATTATTTAACGAGTATATTCAATATGTAGCGAGTGGTATATATATAGGGTGTGGGTGTTTATGTGGTTTAAATGTGTGAATACTGAATACTGAATGTTGTTCTGTTTTTGGGGGGCTGAGGGGGAGTACCAACCTTTTCGAAGGTATGACGCATTTTGTCGTCAAGATCTTCGTCCAGCGCATGCTACAGTACAGTACCGTAGACACATGGAATGTGCAAATATTTCGTTCAACCAGCGCAGTAGCGCCAAAGGAAACGTAACGTAAAACGGAAGCAAACGGAAAACGAACGGAAGAGTAAACCACAGAAGGGAAAGAAAAGAAAGAATAACAGATCAACGACCACGGCACAACAGCACATCGAATCAGTCCCACATTGAATCTAAGATTTGTCCGGCAAACCAGACCACAACCAGAACCGGAACTCACCTTATCCACATGGGCGAGTAGTCCCTCCTGGCTGCTCTGGCGCGTTGTCTCGCGCACCAGCTCCTTGGCGTGCGAGGCGAAGTTCTCGAATAGCGAACTCTGCGAGCTCTGGCGTCCGGGGCTGCTGGAACTGGATCCCGAGCTGCCGGTGCGTGCCAGGATATTGCTAACGTTTGGCTGCTTAACGGGCGGCGTCAGAGGCGGCTGCAATGGGGCATAATTAGAGCATTTCCCACTTCTTTTCAGTGCTTCCTTACCGGTATCTTCTTCTCAGGCCGCTCCACGTCGCTGGGGTGGCGCTGAAGCTTGGCACTGGCGGCTATGTTCTTGCCAACTACCGTGGAGCCGGTGTCCGTCTCCTGTTCGATGCTGGCCATTTTGATGGTGGCCTCCAGACGCATGGCCAGCGGCGTGGCCAGCTCAAAGGCAGCTTGTCCCGACTGCGTCTGGGTCTGCGTCTGCAATTGTCCAGACTTTGGCTGGAAGTCAAACTCAGAGTCGCGGTTGAAGCTGGGCGAGCTCAGATCCGAGCGGCTGGAAGAGGAGGAAACTGGAGAGTCGGCGCGCTCCTCATCCTCCTTCTTGCTGGCAGCCGCATCGCCCAGGCCCTCGGGATACTGCAGCTTACTGGGAGGATGATAGACCAAAGCCGGGTCCAGGTTCGAGGAGAGCGTCTGGGGTACCACATGGGGTCGATTGTATGAACCGAAGACGTCATGTACGCTGGGTGACAGGTCCGAGGAGGCCATCTCCGAGACAAAGTCGCTCAGGGACGAGTACGACGAGCTGCTGCTATCCGCCCCCTCCGAGTCCGAGCCGCTCTCGTCCGTGGGCTGGCACTCGAGCTGCTTTAGGGATCGCAGGGCGCCATTCAGCGAGCTTCCATCGTCCCACACCGAGAAGCGGATGGGCGTGAGCGAGTGGGCGAACCATTTGGGCTTGTCCCCCACCTGCATGGGGTCCATGACGCCCGTTTGTACCCGCAGGAAGGCCACATTTGTGGGTGTCAGAGACCACTCAGCCAGGAATTCCACAGCCTGTGTCCGCGCAAACTGATTTAAAAACTGCGAAGCCCTCGGCCGCGACCTAAGGAAGCTATTGATCTGGAAGGCCACCACAGGACGCGGATACAGACGCAGGGTACGCGTGTGCTCGGCGAAATTGGCCAGCGTGTTCTGGGCGTTGAAGAAGCGCACCATGGCTACCCGCGTGGCCACGTCCACCGAGTCCACGTCCGTGCCGTATACAAATGGATTGAGGGCCGGCGAGTTCATTGGACTGGGCTGTCGAGAGCTGATCATTGCCCCCTGTGCGGACACCGAGTTCCTTTGGCTGGCCTGTGCGGAGTGGGGAGGCGTCTGGAGCGGCAGACGCATCTGCGAGACCCTAAACAAAACCCACAGAAGGTTAATATTGTCTTAGAAGAGACCAGTCCTGAGAAACCCTGTGTCCTGTCAGCCACTACAGAAACTGCGGTTAAAGGAGACTTACCCGAGCAATGGCGGCTCCTGGAGACTGTCTCTCACTGAGGGTAGGAGTTGCTGCGAGGATACGGCCTGATTGGTGGCCGTCATTGAGGTGAGTGCCTGTGGAGGAGTTCAAATAAAAGAATTAGTGCAAGGCACCCCTAGCATTTACACTCTAAATGTCGATGTCAACTTGACTAGCTATGAGAGGGGGGTAGGGTATGGGCTAGAAGAATGCTCTTAAGGAGCTGAGGTTAGGCTACATTAGGTATTAATAGAGAAAGAGAGAGAGAGAGAGAGAAAAAGGGCTGACAGGGCATGCACGCAAAACATGAAAGAACACTAGAGAGAGGGACGACCATTGTGAGATACATATGTACATATATCAGAAGATATGTATATAAATAGATAGATGGATATATAGATAGATAGATGGATAGATAGAGCTTTGATCTCCTTATTTAGATCCATTGAAAGTGGAGAGGATATGAGAGTCACGTCCTAACCTGAGGCTAGGAATTATAGCCAAATTGTCTGGGAACCCAGAGTTCGATTTTGAGTTCTAGTTCTGCAGTTCCATCTATATCTAAACGAACGATCATCTATAATATCGTTATGTTCTATGCGGTATGACTGTACGAAATGCATGCGATTAGTTCTACAGCTTTGATGTACGATTATGTTTGGGGTATGTTCTTCTTAGTCTTAGATATACCATTTGTAGATAGGTATACATATGTATTTCTTGTATTCTATAAATGGTTAATGCTTAGTATGTACAAAATAGTATATCGAACTGAGGAAATTAAGAACGAATAACGGGAAACGATAACGATAAACGATAAACCGAACATATTTAACATTTATGTGAACGATATTTACACCAAGTCCAGCTTCATCCATTAGTAGCATAGCCTGCAGATGTGGTTGTAGTTGTTGGAGTTGTTCGTTTTCGTTTTCAAGTTGTAGTTGTTGTTGTTGTTGTTTTGGTTAAAGTTGTGATATCGAGTTTAACAAGTTGTATATAACAGATAACAGATGCATGAGTGTCAACAGTACAGCAGAGTATAGAGCATAGGAGCATAGGATCAGCGACAATAGACAGAAATATGTATGTAGATGTGGGATACATCGATAGTCAGGTGGTGGATAAGAAATAGGTGGATAAACACAAAGGAAGAGACAGAGAAAGAGAGAGAGAGAATGAAATTATAGATATGTAGGCAGATAGAGAGTTTTATATAGAGAGTGTTGGGCGGGGTATGGGTATAAATAATCACACTGGGGTTGCTCTGTTATTCCGCACACAGACAAGAGATGTACACTTATACACATACAGATATTGAATTTGAATGCAGAAACGATAACGATTATGAGAGCGATAACGATTGTCAGCAACCATTGCATGTGCCTCCTCCCAGATCGATATCGGGGGAGCAGGCACTTATCGATCGATTAATATCTAGACACACAAGAAAAACCAGCGGCTATCACGAGTATTTGCCATAGAAATTGGACTGCAGTTTATAAACAAATATCACACATCAACCGAAAGGACTGAGGCTGGTTTGTTTCAGTTTCGATTTCGATTTCAGTCACAGCTTCAGCTTCAGTTTGGAATTGAAATCAGGCTCGCTCGGATTTTCTGTTCATTTTCCCCATAACAGATCCAGTTTGTGTACAGTGATCGTTCCAAAGCAGTGCCATGTACTGTCCCCGCATCACCAATTCGCAAGCACACGATAATCGTCCCCAGGCCAAGGCCAAGCACAGGGCCAAGCAGCCAAACTCTATACCCGGCTCCAGTGGGTCCGAACACCGTCTCGAGCAACTGATCGTCTACCGCTCCCTGCTCGAGAACTTGCTGGACCAAAAGATGCTCTATGAACGGGAACGAGAGCTGGAGGAACAGCGTCTGGAACGGTTTCGGCGCGAGGGCCTCAACGAGCACCAGCTGAAGGCACAAGAGCGGGTTTTGAAGAAGGCTCAGGCCATGATACCGGGCATTGTCTTTAAGATGCGTAACGAGATCGATAGACTGCAGCGCTTCCTGGAAACCGACCAACAGCAACTGAAGCAGCTGGATCCGATGCTCTTCGAGCAGTGCCAGCAGCTGCTAGGCGCCTCCAAGCAGAGCCTGGACCGCGAGCTCTGATACTCTGATACCCTGCGACCCTGAAAGCTGGCTCGGATTCACTTTCGAAATATCCAGTCGATGAAGCTGCCAAATTCAAATGTGTACCAAAACAAACCAAACCAGACCTCAATCCTTCATTTAGTTAGATTGAAACCGCCCAAATATATAGATAGCGTCGAATATATACAAAGCTAAAATGGAGAAGGATAGGGATGGGTATGGTTCGGCAGGGCCCTCACCTGTTTCAGGTGATTCTTAAGGATGGTGCCCTCGGGCTCGGGCAGCGGAGGTATCTCCTCGTAACCGCCGGTGGGCGGTGTCAGCTTCGTGGAGTCCAGATCCACAACCCAAATGTCATCGGGCAGCCTGGCATCATGTAAACGAAACGAAACGACAGTCAGTACACAGTTAATGATCCATTGCTCCATCCCATGGATGCCACTCACCTAAAGTTTTTCTTGTACACTAGAAAAGAGGCCGGCACTCCAATGACAAAGGGTGTGGGGGCCAGCAGCAACTGCTCAGCACAGCTGAGGCAGGTGGGGAGCAGAGGAATGACCGGGAACATGTACTCCAATGGGTAGAGCATGGTGACAAAGGCCATCACCGACATGGAGAGGGCGTTGTAGTCGCGCGACTGGAAGAGCACCTTGTTCTCCTGCATGATCAGGGTCCACACCTTCAGACAGGTCTCCACCCCGAGCAGTTCAAGCGGTAGATGCAGGGGAAAGTCCACCAGCGAGAAGCGCGTGTGATCGGGCAGGGCGAACAGTAAAGGCTCATGAACAGTGGGCGACAGCACCTCTACCTGAAAAGTGAAACAAGTGACCAATTCGTTAGTCCATCCCGAAAGTAGCCAGATTAAGCCAGATGGTTAACGTACCTCCACACGCGTAGACCCTGGCACTGGCACTGGGGTGGAGAGAAGGCGCAGTATCCAGGTCTCGATCTCGCGCACATCATGCAGAACGATTGAGGGCGTCGCGTCACTGACATGACCCGTCAACACCGTCCACACATTGTCCCGATTGAGCTTCTGCGAGGCTCCCACACGCTTCGGGGAGGAGGACTCGTTGCAGGCATCGATAAGCTTCTTGAGGATGAAGAGGCACTCGCGGAAGGTAGTGAAGAACGGATGGTGCGAGATGATGCAGAGCGAGGTGAGTGACTGATTGCGCAGCTTGGTCCGCTTGCGGGAGGCGCGTGGCGATGGGGAATGGCTGCCCCCGGACTCAGAATCTGCAGATGGGGCCATCAGACCCAGTTTTGGCACCGATGTGGGCGGCGGCTGGCCGCTGCCAGACTGTTGTTGCTGCTGCTGCTGGTGGTGATGGTGGTGGTGGTGCTGCTGCTGGTGCGAGTGGAGGCGCTGCTGGTCAGAGTCGCGACGCGAGGTGAGTTCACGATCCGAGTCGCTGGGCGCTACGTTACTTCTGTAGTCGCTAGAAGTAGTTAAGAGGCCGTAACTATTATGGAAATGGTTTGAAATCTATTAGACTGAGAAGTAGCTGAGGGACAAGCCCTGGCCCGGTCCACACCAAGCGCCAAGCACACAACACTTGCCTGCTGAACGCCGAGTCCGAGCTGCGCTCCATGCTCTTGCGCCACGACTCCCGCCGGAAAGCGGACGAGCGTCGTCCGCCCCGGCCGCTCCCAGCTCCTCCAGGGCCTCCGTTTCCCGATCCTCCAGCTGCATGGCCACCGTTCCCATGTCGCTCGTTGCCAGCCGCTGCCGACCCCGCCACAGTGCTGGGCCGCTCGATGGGCCGGTAGAAGTTCACACAGATGCCGTAGCGCGTCTTTCCCGAGTCCTTGTCCGTCAGAGCGAACACGAACGAAGTCATGTCCCGGATGGCCGAGCCCGTGCGTCGCGGCCCCACGCTGGTGCAGCCCTCCGGCTGGCAGAAGTACACCATGTCCAGGGGCAGGGGGAAGTCCGCGTGGTCCGACGGCGGATAGCGGCGAAGCAAGTCGGGCACCTGTCGCAAAAACACCAAGCAATTCAATCCCATTAGCGATCCACTCAAGGGCGGATTATTCCGTTCCCAGCTTACCTGCACCGGCGGGGCCTTGAGACCCTGCAGTCCCTTGGGCATCGGCGGCGTGGTGTGTGCACCCACAATGGCCATGTAGTCGACAAGGCGGGGACAGAGTGAGGCTCGCTGCTGGTCCGACATCCTCGCTGCAAAATAATGTGAAGCATTCAAGGAGTGAAGTAGTGAAGCAGTGACAGAGGGTAGGTGCATTTAGCTACAGACTACATAAAAGCTCATAAAAGTGCTGCAACGACGAGGAACGGCTGCCGCCATTAAAGCCAAGGCCACGTTCCTAGAAAAGCGAATGGGGGGGGTGGGGCGACGGGGACGGGGACAACTACAACCCGGCAACTACAACATAATAAAGTAGAGAATTAATACGCATGCAGTAATTTTGTTCTAATTAATTGCATAGCATTTTAGGATTAGGGCGTGACCCACCCCCTGACCTCCCCAGTGGCCCCATTCTGTGCTCTGTGCAGCTAGAGTCCATAGCCATACAATTGGTATTCATTAAGGACATGGGGAAACTGCTCTTTCCAACTTTGCCATCCTAAAATGTTCCCCAACCCATTTTCCATTCCATCCCATCACAAAACCCATAAACCAATGAAAATTAATCCAAGAATGAATGATCTCTCAGGTTGTTTCGCGATGTTAAACTTAACCCGAAGCCCAGCCAGATCTAACCTTCAAAGAACAGATTATCCTACGGAAGAGAAACCTTGGGCTACCTCGGATTTAACTCCCATTTGGAGAGACGCCGGTGAAGTCTGGGGCAGCAGATTATCCATGGGCGATTGCAGGCGCTCCCTGGTTGCAATAACGAGATCTCCACATCCCCGAAAGCATTTCTTATGTGAGCTCAGAAAACAAAAATGCAATTGAAGTGCGAGCGAGCAATCGTACGTGATAATACGCGTGCAAGCATACATTCAAATGTGCTGGAACTGGAATAATTCTTGACTTGAATAAGGGACAGCATTCGGACTTCAAAGAGATATCTGACACGGCCCAAATCGAAGAAATCACATCAATAAATTGAAATAAGTGCAGTTACGACTCCTTCTACCTCTATAGATGGAGATCTCAACACCTTTGGGTGGACCAGCAGAGCAGTGCCCCCTCACAGGATTTGGGAAACAAGAGGCACTTTAAAGCTAAAAGGGATCCATATAGCCTTGTAATAACCTTCCACCGACCTCGATCCAGACCTTGTTCAAGATTCTTTGAATGGAAATGGAATAGTAGATAAATAAATCCTTTCAATCGGATGGGTCCACTTCCCAACTTCCAAACGCAGCTCAATCCTGGGTACATATGTATGTACCCACAATTGGATGATTCCATTCCTTAAAGCAACCTTAGAATGGGGTTCATTAAACAAACTCCCTTACTCCGTCAAGGATGCTTCGTCCAAGGCACAGCCAAGTCAAGTCAGTGGCCTGCTCTTTGTTGGCTGATGACCTTGCCGCGGGCGCAATCAAATGTGGAGGTTGAAGGAGAGAATGACAGGATGGGACTGCCGAAGGACGACGGACGCCTGGAAGACTGTCGAGCAGCAAACAAAGCGGATTGGGGCTCAGCTGGGGGAAAATTGAATGTCAAAGCTGAAATACTTTAAAGCGCCCAATCAGAAATTGCAAATGCCATTGACGTCAATCGAGTGGGAGTGGGGGTGGGAGTGGGAGTGGCAGTGGCAGTGGCCGTGGGTATGGTAGGGGAATGCAAGGGAAACGTTTGGCGTGCAAAACACCAACAGCAATTGCTGAGTGGAACTTTTCCTCAAGGCCACCGCCCAAAAGGGGAAAGCAAAAAAGAGAGAGAAAAATCAAAAATCAACATCACCCTCCGCATCCGCATCCGCATCCACATCCTCAGCGCATTCATCACGGATGACACGCCGCCAAGTGGAGGAGGGACCAATGCATCGTGCAACGTACAACGTGCAACGTGCCGACAGCTGACAAGCTTCATTATGTTGGGAGGAGGTGAAAACGCAACCTCCTGGTCAACAAGCGCATACACAGGGCCCCATACCGAACCGGACTACCGGAGGCACTCGAACAGGCAGCCAGAGTCGCCTCCCACACAGCAGCCACAATAGCTAAAACATGTCAGGGTGAATCATGTCAAGGCTGCAGCAGCCTTACATTCTTACAGCCGCAGTTACTGCAGTACCGTACCCCGCAATCCGCAATCCGCGATCCGCAATCCGCAACCCGCCCTACCCCTCCACGCACAAGTAGGGCTATTTTTTGAGGGAGTCCACTTAAAGGACCTTAGCAGACCGCAGACTCCGCACGCGGATCCCCTGCCCACCCGCGGCATGACATCAGCATGGATGTCGTTGTGGTTGTGATGGCTGTCACTCGCTCACACGCCGACAGCCGACAGCCCACAGTCGACCCACTCGGGTGGGAGTTAAAAATAGCCAACAGAAAGCGAAACTGTCATTAACCGAAAAAGCAGCAGCAGCAGCAGCAGCAGCAGCAGCAGTGCGCGTACGCGAATTATGAAATCATCCTTGGAACTGGAGACTGGAGATGTGACGCTGTGTGAGGACTCCCCTCTGCTCACAGTCTGCTCTCGATGGGCAGTGCGAAGTCGACTGGAGTGTGGGTGTATTCGAGTTGCCCCAGAACTTGGCCCAGTCAAGTGGGAGCAGGAGCAGGAGCTGCATCCCCCAATAAAAGTTAACTCTGTAACAAGACACTTTCCCCATTGAGCTGGTTAATGGTTAAAGGTTTTACTGGGTATTTAATGCGTAGAAGTATCGTATATATGTACATACATATGTACATATTTACGAGTTTATGTGTTGTCTATGTTGTCAATGAAGTAGGAAGCAAATCCCCTAAAAAGCCACCAGGAAACAGAAAAAGAAATCCTTTCCTGGTTGGCAAGCAAAGAAATCCTCCAAGTGACCAGGAAACACGACAGGAGAAACACACAGTTTAGCTAAGGCTTCCCGTCGTCCTTCGGAGCTGGTGAATGGCGGGTGCCTTCTCGTATACGTAACAATCAAACTTAAATGAAGGAAAGCCGACAAGACATGCCACAAAAGATGCCACAACAAACAAAACAAAAGGAAATGCAAGAATGCAGTGTTTAGATCGTGAAAAGCAACCCCCTCCCCCGTCGCCATTATTGCAAATGGATTGAAGAATACATACAAAGAGCATGGTCTTTGTGTAGGAGTATGCCACAAGTGAGAATAACGTGTAAGAAAGGACCCGCGGAAACGCATCATGCGGCAGGCAGTCAGTCAGTCTCTCAGCCTTTCAGTCAGCTCGTGCAGAGCGCCTTGAGTGTGCAACGGAATTTCTTGACTGCATTTTGTACGTGTGACGCGAAGAAGGGGGAGAGGAACAAGAGCCGTCTGAGGAGATGGAACTCCCTCTGTTCTGTCACCATTCAGGCCACTTAGAGTAGGGTGGGGGGCAAGCTCTTCAGTGGGCGGCCATGACTGGCCGTCTGGCATTTTGCCTGTCTGCCTGTCTGTCTGTCAGTCAGTCAGTCAGTCAGTCAGTCAGTCAGTCAGTTTTGTTGTCTGCTTTGCTTTGCAATTTCCATTTAGTGGCATAGCTTCCATTCCATGCCCAAGCCCATCCCCTGCCCCTGCCCCTGCCCCTGCCAAGTCCTTATCCGTTCTGCATGTGGTGTGAATGACTTGTTGTTGCCCCTGCACGTGCCTCCGACCTGGTGGTGTGGTATCATAAAATCAATAAAGGGCTCGGCAGTTGCATTCCCTGGCCCCCAACTGCCCACTGGAATCCAAGCCACATCATAATCAACATCATCATCAACCATCAGAATTGCATACTCGTAGTCAGGCCGTATCATCAAGGCCACAAAAGGTTGGTCTTATCAATCCGGCTCCATCCACCCATCCCCTCATCCACAACCATTACCACCAACCACTAACCACTCCCACTCCCACTACCCGCTCTATCTGCTTTATGCACACACACATTCCTATTTAGGGAGCAAGCAATATGCCAAGTGAAAATTCCTGGGATATCGGGCTCTCGGAGCTCCCGCATAAGTTCCTACTGCCCTCCAAGCTATGCTACGAAAATGTCGGCCCCAAAAATGTATATGCGCAGAAAGTAAATCCATACACAAGCGTAAGTATGCGTTTATGTGTGTGTGTGTGTGTGTGGAAAGAGGAAGGCAAAAGCGGAATGTGGATTCAGGGTAAAGCGGCGGTGGGTGGGTGGGAGTACAAGGCTAAGCAGCAGCAGCTCTGACACACACACACACACACACAAAACAAATTTGTACGCTCTTGCGTACGCAACAAGGTCACTGGAAAATCGTTAAGCACAAAAAAAATACACACACGCTCTCAAACATACAACAAAGCAGCAGCAAAGCAGCAAAAGCAAATCAGAAACGGGCAAGGGGAAGGGAAAGGAGAAGGAGAAGAGCAAAAAAAGGCAGTTCAGAACCAGCGCAGCACCAACAAAAATACCGTTTCTTGTTCTATACACACATATGTACATACATACACAATGCTGCGGCAGGCCAAGCGTGTATGTATGCGTATAAAATGGAATTCCATAACTTACCTTCTTCTTTTATTAACTAATTATTGTTTTTGCCAACTTTTAATTATTGCAAATGGGCAATGATTTTTTGCTGTTGCATTCTGTTTACATCGCGAGATGGCAGCACCCGATGATCAAAAGCCCAACAGCAATTGCAACTGCAGCAATAGCAACAAAATGTAGCACTTGAAGAAGAATTTACTTTCTGCCCTCTACAGTATCACTGAACGGCAAAAAAATACAAAGCAGATGAACAAATTAGAGTAACTGTTATTTTCTCTCCTTTCTCCTTTTGGCTTCTCTTCGCACGTCGCTAGTGCAGAGCCGTGAATTCAGCTTGTGGTGTGTGCTGACTGCGCTGGTCGTGGTGTGACTGACAGTCCGGAAAGGACGCCAGCGCCAACCAACCAAACCAGCCACACGCGCGCCCCCTCTTCACTCCCACCCCACCACAAGCACTTGGGGGATGGTGTTGGCTTGGCTATTCTATTTCCCCGCCGAATGTTGAAATTCCTCTACTCTACTGCTGCTGTCGGCTGGAAAGTGTGCGCGAGTGTGCGTGCACGAGGCGCACATCCATTGCCATTTCCATGCCGCACTTGTTGGATTCTCGGAGAATTCCAATCTACGCATGTGCGCTGCCTGTAAACCGTAAAACTTTCGATTGCACTGTCGATAGTATCGTTTTCGTTATTTTTCGACTATCGATAGATCATCGTTTAGCACAACGGGCCGGAAACGGCCTATGTAGGTGTGCTGGCTCCCAGTGAGTCTGCCAGCCGCTGTAACCTGTAACCTAGATCATCGTTTGAGAGAAATGATCTGAATACTACTTTCAAACTGACATATGACATACAAACATCAACTCTGATTCTGTTTGCTAGCACTTTTTCGGATCTCGCAACGGCCCTAAAGTGAAAAAATAGAAAATAGGCGTACTTTAAAAATACACAATAAAAGTGAAAAGCCGATACAATAATATAATCAGCGAAATGCAGACCCTTATGTATGGCCCTGGAGCGATAGAGTTTCAAATTGTATGCCAAAAGTCTGAGAATTTTATTTATTTAATATGTAATAACGTTATAATAACGATATCGGCAGATAGTCCAGGTCCAGATTTCCTTCCGCTCCGGTCGCAACTTTGTCTTCAAGAACAAGATTGATCATCACTGTTGCTACTGCAGTGGCTTCACCAGCAATTGAGGATCGCAGTATCAAATGGCTGAGGTCACCACTGCAGCAGCAACAGTGAAGAACAATGTTGTTCTTCCAGACAAATTAGTATTATGGTAATCTCGTCACATGAATGCACCGCAAGGTCGCGATCCAAAGTGCTTCTGTGCTTCTACCTCCTTCGAAATTGCGTCTGTCAAGGTCTTCAAGTGGTCTTACGCTTCTTAGTGGGTGGTAATGGGTGTACCATTGGGGGCTGTGAACCCATCGATCTTCAGCCAGCAAAGAGGTTGATCAATCAATTGAAAACCTCTTTATTCACAAATACTCACAGAACTATCGGTGGGGATTCCATTATCTGTTTCTAAGGAATCATCTGAAATACGCGTTAAAACTGGTAAAACTATGCACAAAGTAAATGAACACTTCAACTATCTACCACTTCCAGACGCTGAAATTTTTTTATAAATTTTGTAAATTTTTTTGTAAAAAAAATTGTAAATTTTTGTAAAATTTTAAATCAGAAAATAACTAAAAGCAGTCCGCATAGCCAGAACTATACTTATGAACTGAACCTTTGAACTAAAAACAAGACTCAAACTGACTGACTGAAATGAAGCAGATGACTTTGTTACTTAAAAAATTCCAAAAAGGTTAGCATGTGTTGACTTATTGTTCAAGGCCTCTGCTGATGTCTGTGCTCTGCTGCAGAGGTGATATAGTTCCAGAGTTACTATATTGTATCTGTAACTAGGAATAGGTTGACCCAATAAGAGTTTACTTTTGGTGCGACGCGCATGGATTTCGTGTAGATATTCATACATACATATGTATATACATTTCTACATGATTTCTACAGGCATTTTAGCCTGTGGAAATTTGAAATCAGTTGGCAGCGCTAATAAGCAAACTATCGATACGACAAAAGGAAACGTTCGATATTTAAAATGTAACGGTCAGTTGACATTGACAAGCAACAAGAATTTGCATCTTAAAACGATGCTTTAAACAAAGAAAAACAACTTTAACCTAATGCAAATGCAAGTACCAGAAGGCCAAAGTGGATCAAGTTTTTTTGAATAAGTCTGAGAGGAATTTACATAAACCGATTGAATTTTTATTGGACAAAGCTTTAAAATATTTGCACACACTACAGTTTGACTGTAAACGGAAACAGACGGCTTAACACACTAAAATTGGCTATTGGCTTAAAAGCAGGCCTCAATATAAAAAGAACTCATGGTCCAGGGCAGCCGTGTGCCAGCCAGGAGCTTAAAGCTATCGAGGAGCCGCTCAGAGCAGCTACCTCCTATAAATGCACATTTTGGGGGGAGAGCGGCGGCACGCGGTTGCCCGGCCATAGCATTCTAACAGGATTAACAGAATTAAATGCGTATTTGTCTAGATAAATGCAACAAAACAGCCTTATCCGTTGGTCAGACCAAGGTCGGAGCGGAGGCCGAAGCCAGATTTAGTGCAGCAGGAAAAGAGCCGGCTGCTCGAGGTACTGCTTCCAAACATTCGAGAAGCTGGCCATGGTGACGCCGTCGATGACCCGGTGATCGGCCGACCAGCTGACGCTCATGATATGTGCCTTGACCACCTCGTCCTTGTCGTTGAAGCGCGGCACAGCCTTGGTACGGCCCATGGCACCTATGGCCACCTGGGGCGCCATAATGCAGGGATGGGTATAGGTGCCGCCAATCTGTAAGAAAAGCCAGTATTCAACAGCCTTATCTATTTGAAAAATCTACTTCCTACTCACAACTCCAATGTTGGACAGGGAAAATGTGCCGTCGGCAAAGTCAGAGGGTGTCAGCGACCCAGTGCGTCCCCGTTCCACCAGAGCATTCAGATCCTTGGCTATCTCAATGATGTTCTTCGATTGGCAATTCTTGATGTTCGGCACCACCAGACCCTGAGGCGTGTCGATGGCCACGCTTATGTTGTGGGCCCCCTTGTAGACCAGCGACTCGCTAGCCAGGTCCAGAGAGCTGTTAACAATCGGATACTTGGTCAAAGCGATGCTGGCCGCCTTTATGCAGAACGGCATGAACGTGAGCTTGGGCACACCGCTCTCCTTAGCCAATGTCAGCAGCTGGTCCCGGAACTTCACCAGATTGGACATGTCGATTTCATCGCTGTACGCAAAGTGCGGAATTTTCTATTGACCAGGGAGAATGTGTAACTAAAACATGACTTTGTCTTTAAGATTTGGATGGGATGGCTCTTGCACTCACCAGTGATTCGGTCATCGCCTTGAGCATGGCCTTGCGTACACCCTTTAGCACCTCCACACGATCGGCAGGAATGGCGGCTGCTGTAGCAGCAGGCGGGCTGGCTATCTGAGGCAGCTGCTTGGCGGCAATCGTTGGATGAGGGATATTTGTGCCGGGGGGCACCTGCCCCAAATACTCCAGAATATCGCCCTTGAGAACTCGTCCATTTTTTCCCGAGGGCGGTACATTGGCAAGATTAAGCTGATGTTCCTTGGCCAGGCGACGAACGGCGGGAGTGGCTGGGGTGATTACTCGGCCACCACTGATGGAAACAGCCTCTCCTGCTGATGGTTTGGAAGCCTCAGCTTCGCTCGAGGAGCTATCGGAGGAAGAAGAGGAAGATTCGCTGCTACTCTCATCACCCTCCTCGTCGAGCACATCAAAGTCCAGCAGGGGCTTGCCCACCAATGCTATCTCATCGATGCTGTGATGGATTTTAGTGATTTTGCCATCGTAACGACTGGTAATGGTCACCGAGGCCTTGTCAGACTGCACCTCGCATAGATTGTCAAACTGCTCGACGGTGTCGCCCACTTTGACAAACCACTCCTTAACCGTCACCTCGCGGATACCCTCGCCGATGTCACTCAGATTAAAGGAAACAGTCTTGTCCAGGCTAGGGGTCACACTCAAGCAGCGCTTTAGCTGGAAAAAAAACACGGACACCACTTAGAAGCGTTCAGCATGCATTATGACCTTTTAAAATTTAAAACACCACTTCTATAGCCCTCTCGCTCGGGCCACTGTTGTGCGTATGGGGAGTTGATTACATAACACTATCTTGTCTATGTGTGCGCGGCGCTGGAGGGAATATAGTGGACGGCAGCAACAAGTGGAAATCAGGTTGGATCTACTCACTGTTGGGCGGTGGGAAAGACAGTTTTGAGCAACCAGCTGGAAGCTCCATTTCGGAGCAAGTGTGTTGCCATTTAGCTGGGTTAGGAAGGAAATAAAGGGTCCAGGAAACTATTAATATTGTCCTAGCTGATCGAGCCAAATGAGAATGTGTGGTGTGGTTGTTTTGGGGACAACACAGACAACAGATGGTTCTAGACAGAGGTGGTACTATCGATTATATTGTTCGCTAGATATGCACAATAGATGATCGATCGATGGTGGACAAATAACTGAATATTTTTACGTATCTAAAATCTCTTTAAAAGTATTTCAAGTTCAGTTAATTGCATTACGCCTTGTTCAAACTGCAAAATCCGTTGAAAATTTTGTTTTCAATTTAAATTTGAAACAGTTTTTTGCCACCAGCTGATCGATTGTACATGTGCCTTCCTTCAAACATTAATCAACACTAAGCCCTAAACAACGTGAACACATTTCGTTCCGCATAAAAATGGCAAGTTCTTGGGAATAGCTCTTAGTAAATAATAATAATTATATTCTCATTGCGCAGACGAACTTACGCAAGGAGCTGGAGAAATGCAAACACCCGAACAGTCGCAAGACCAAGGCTCTGGGCAAGAAGGCGCGTCGCCAAAACAACAAACATAAAGTGCGCTTGGGCCATGCCATCAAAAGCAACATCATGGGCGAAAAGCTGACCTGGTTCCTGGGCCACATTGCAGAAGAACGTACCGCTCCACTCAGTCCCCAGGAGTTCGAGGACTTGATAGCACTCTACTTGCAACGCTTCGACGAGGAACTGGCGCAGATTAACCTGAAGCAGTCGATTGGAAAGCATCGCGCCAACCAACATGCGGCCCGCAAAGACGTCATTACAATTACACTTGAAAAGGAGCGCAACGAGTACCAGAGCGGCGGAATGGGCAAGCATAAAATATTTTAATGGTAGTAAAGAAACATTTTAACTGGGCTTCCTACTATACAGAGCTGCTGAACCTTTGCGATCCGCTCAAATTGAAAATGCTAAGGGATTGGGATGGCAGTGCCCTGAGTGTTCAGCATTTGAAGTTGGATCTGGTCTCGTATAACATGCTACAACGCTTGAAGAAGCAGGGAGAGGAACTTACAAGCAGTAAGGCGGATGAAAATATGGAGACGGCATAGTAAACTAGTTGAATAAAACAAAATTTAAAAAACGTTGTGTACATTGAGTTTTGAGTGTTTCATATCGGCGACATTAGCTGCCAAGAGTCTGCAGGTCACAGCTAATGTGTGCTCTAGAAAAGCAAATACGTCTTTATAAGATATACAAAATTGTAAAATCATTGAGGTTCACTTGGTAGAATGCTAATAATTTAGCTAAATTAAAAACTTGCATTTGATTTTCCATTGAAATTGGGTCTTTTAGAACACTGTTTATATCAGGCCACCAAATGTATCGGCAGGTAGTCATCGATAGCACCAGCTGTTCAGTTTAGATTCTATCAAACTGCTTCAGTGTGCGTGAACTTGAATTCGGCGACAAACAGAATTGTGGTGAAATTTCTGCATCTATCTTGACCCGTAAGTTTTATTACATAAACAAAGGCCATCGAAAGCGAAAGTAAGCTTCCATTCAAACTGTGGTGTATCTAGGTCTGTCCAGATACGTACAATTTCATCAGCAATGGGCAGCAGCACATCAAAGGGAGTCGAAGTCGCTCAAGCCGCTGCATTAGAACCAGTCGCCGCGACTAATGGCGCCGCTGCCAAACCCAAGTGCAAGGCATGCTGCGCCTGTCCCGAGACCAAGCGAGCACGTGACCAGTGGTAAGTGTTTAGGGTGCAACAATGTAGATGTGCCTACAGGCGGCCAGGATGACGCAACACTTCTAAAGAGCTCTATTTATATTCTCCATTCAACAGCATGGTAGAGCGCGGAGAGGAGAACTGCACGGATCTGATCGAGGCGCATAAGAAGTGCATGCGCGACGCCGGCTTCAACATCTAAAGAACTCCTGCGTCCCACTGTTTGTTTATGTTGTATCTCATGATAATTATAATAGTCGTAATTTAATTGAAAGCCAAATCAGTTGTTGCCGAATGCGTTCTTGTCTAATACAGAGAGAGAAGGCGGGATGCACTACAATTAGATAAAGCTAAGGGTGCGCAAGGCCACCACGGCGGCCATGTAATAAGTGATCAGCAGCATGGTGGCAAAGGCGATTATCCGGGATGGCTGCGGCACAGGATACACAGCGTAGACCAGGGTGTGCGCTATGCGGGCCAAGGAGGCCACTCGGAACAGGTTGCAGGCAACTGTTGCATCCGGATTGGTGCTGATGTAGATCAGGGCCATGATGAAATATGGCAAGATGTTCTCCATGTCGTTGCGATGGGCTCTGCAGTAGATCGATTGATGAGAATTTGAGTGATTGAGTATCTGTACTGTACTGGACAGCACTTACCTGCGTACGCGCTCCACATGTGGATCATTAAACTGAACTTCCGTGTTCTTGAAAAAGAGATCCTCCTGGTTGGGAAATATCTGTAAGGCAGAGAACCAGACACGACACCCTTAGTTCTCAGAATAGCTCGACTACGTACATTTGCCAAAACCGGTTATGAATGTGTTCTGATGACTTTACCTTGCGCCTCATTCCCAATGGAACCAGACCCAGAAGCTGTGAATAGTCGACGATGCTTGAGCAAGTGCAGCAGGCAACGCTGCCATCCCTCTTACCTTGTACCGAAAGCGTTGCACGGCCGTCCGAAGGACATCAGCAGCATCTTGGCCACCAGCACCGTGGCCCAAAAGAGATAGCAGCAGAAGACGCGATTGTCCAGGCTGAGACTCCTGGGGGGACGACATGGGCATGGTACTGCTATTAGTGGACATCTTGGGAGCTGTCGGCGGAGCGGTGAGCGTTCGGTGAGGTGCGTTCGATGCAAGCAGACTAGAGCGACTACTCTAGCGATCTAGAGACGGCTCTCAGCCTCACTCATCGCAAGCGAGACCCACTAAATGTGGTCAAACTAGCTACGAATTGCGTCGAATCATATAGATTCTGTGGCCATGGGAGGGGTGAGGTGATAGGCATTTGAGGGGTCACTACTTAATGCGCCGTCGGGCTAATCGCGTCTAAATATACTTGATACAATAGACGAGCACATAGATCGCCTCAAAGCAGGTGATTAAAAAGGTGGTGAAAAATGTCAAGGCTCGGCTCGGCTGGGGAACCGGGACGAAGGCGTAGACCATGGTATGCAGCAATCTGGCACTTGCCCCGATGCGTATGACCATCCGTGCAACCATCGGATGCGGTCCAGTGGCCACATAGGCCAAGGTCATCAACATAAACGGCAGCACATTCTCCAGATCGTTCCGATGAGCACTGCAATGCGGCCAAACGCGATTACTTTGTGAAGTCGGCGATGAGAAGCTTACTTGTACTTACCGACGCACTCGCTCCACATGGGCATCTCCGAAACGCACCTCGCTGATTTTGGCGAGGCGAAGATCCTCGGGATTAGCAAACGTCTTGGTCCTCATCCGCTGGCGGGCTGTCAGCAGCGACATGCACAGCATTTTCAGCACCAGCACACTCATCCAGAACAGGTAGCAGGCGAACACAGGATTCGACCTGTCTAGCAATATCTCGCGCATGGGCACGGGAGTGGAAGTGACCAATGTATTGTTGTCCATTTACGAATTAATTACTCGGCCCGTTCTCGGCAAGCTTTGCCAGGCGACTATCCACTATGAGGTCAAGTTTTTGTGTCCCCGTTGGAATAAAAATGGAGCAGATGCACCGATTCCCAGGTTGACGTCACATTCTGACGTTTATCAATATTCATTAGTTATTTGTTGGAATATTCCGAAATAGCACTAGTTGATGGCAACTCCTTTGTGGTTAGGGATTGACTCCGAGCACAGATTGATCATAAGAGCATTCTAACTGAAAACATATGTATAAGCACTCCAGGACGGAAATTGATATAAGAAAAAGGCTAAAACGAGGCACCGCCACCACTCTTCATGACACAGCAGCATCGCACTCAAAGCACTCGTTTGTCAAGGTCACACACTAAAGATGTGCAAAACAGAAAACAAAAACAAAAGAACGATAAACAAAATGAATAAATAGAGACAATCGAGACAACGGACTAGCGGAGCGCCCAGCCAAACGAGTGTTAGAGCGGGATGGAAAAGTGGGAGAAGGAGGCCGAAGCCAACCCAAAGACTGGGACGTGTGTAGGAGAGAACATCAATGGGCATTAAATATTCGATTTATTGCACTTAATTGCTGCTGCGCCGCTCCCTTGACTAATTACTTTCATACCCTAACGGGTAAAGGGCATATATATTTCGTAGCATACTTTCAGGCAGGACATTTCTGATTTTAATAGAATATGGCAAGTTATGTGATATGGTGGTCCGATCCTGCTGATTTTAATACATCATCTTACTATAAATTTATGAAAATGTTTTGTTAAGTTGCATGCCTCTACCTCAACTAGAAGTATTTTTGGCTGCCCTCAAAAGAACAGGAACCGTGTGTTATGGTAGAATTGGATAAGTATCGAAGATGATATTGGGGATACGAAAATTCCCTGAAAACTAACACGCAACGGAACACGAACCAATAACCCTTTGCCTTTTTGTCGCCTTCATGGCACATTCTTCAATCCATGTCCATCACCCTTCAGGGGACAAAGAACGAGGTCTGTCGTATCATCTATTCCATAGAAGGCAAGAAGAACCCAAACACCAAGCGGCTTGCGGATTTCTCCCAGGAATGATTAAATTATGAAAATTAAGAAAATATCTTTATCGGAAAATATTTATATGGAAATGTGTGTTTTATTGACATTTAATGTTGTTGAACCTGTGTTCGCGGACTTTCTTTGATAGCGCATCTCGAACGATGACACTCATATCAGAATTTTTTCCACAATACACTTCCAAGACTGACCGAATAATATTTTTTATTTTTTTCACTTAAAATGAACTAATAAGCCGCAATAGGTGCAAAAATATATCATTTGATAATGCACTTAAGAGATTTCATGGTTCCGCTTTACGTTTTTGGCATTGCACGAATACGAGTATCCCCAAATAATGTTTATTATTGACTCTTAAATGATAAAAAAAAAAAAAAGTTCTGACTGAAGATACGTGTGCGAATCGCTGGGAGCCTTTCCTGGTGTGTACTGGAATATTCTAGTCTCGTTGCTGGCATACCTTACAGATTTAACCACATGCCATGAGATGCCATGACGTACACATGCCCAAGAGTTGGTCTTTGATCCCGTCTAAATTTAGTCAACGAATTATATTTAATCTTTTACGCTTGTACATATGTACATACATACATATGTATATATTTCTTGTTTCCTCCATTTTCGCTCAAATAAAACACGCGCTCCAAAGTCTACGCGTCGCATCGAATTTTTTCATCGTCCCGCAGCCGCGGGAGTTGTCGTTGTCTTCGTCGTCGTCGTCGTCATCGGACGCCCGTCCAGACGACGACCACATCACGTAGAGCGTCCAAAGTCCAAACTGCCGGATGACTTTGCTTCTACTGTTGTTCCTTTTGTTTTTCGGCGTGTTTTTGTACTATGACGAATTAATTTGAATACTTAAGCAAAGAACACAGGCCCCCCCCCGCATACCCTTCTTGAAGAGCAGCCTATATTCGATGCACTGGTACATATGTACATATATCTTTCTCTAGAGAATCTCAGAGAGTTGCACTTCTTCGGCCATTACAGCTATGAACCAAAGTAAGGTCCCACGATGACCTCAAGGATCTTGGTCTAGGAATTTTCCAATACGTTCTGGATTTGATCATGGACTAAGTGATAGGAGTACGACTCAGACATTTCTGCGGGCACTGCGGGTGTACGTTACGGCAATTTGAATTCATGTGTCACTAAAAAGCGATAAGCTGAGCGAAAAATGTTTAATAAGTGGCTTAAAGCCTCCATAACGATAACAGGCGACACTTATAAAACAAAGGCATTAAATGAATGGAGCAAAAAAAAAAGCATAATAACAATAAAGAGTATTTAAACACTCTTATCAGCCCGACACAATCTTTCTGAAAAGCAATGCGAAAAAAAAGAAACACAAATTTAATGAAATAAACCAACGACTCATTCGCCTTTCATATACCCACTCATGCCGCTGATCCAAAGTCCGCATAGTACAATATCATTAAGAATACTATTACCTGTATGTTTCCCCCGCCCCCCATACACCCACTCTCTATATGTACATATATAGAGTATGCCTAGGCCTCTTCCAATTGTGGGCTAGATGCTGCCACACTGGGAATAGGATGGTACTTAAAAAAGATATAAACACAAAATTGAGAAAATACCAACGGACGGACGACAT
This sequence comes from Drosophila algonquin, assembly GCA_035041765.1. Lineage (NCBI taxonomy): Eukaryota > Metazoa > Arthropoda > Insecta > Diptera > Drosophilidae > Drosophila > Drosophila algonquin. Next base: position 2,246,224 of record JAWNKY010000209.1, on the reverse strand, counting down.
GTTTGTCTGTGATAACGGAAAGTGTGAATAAATATGTGCAAAATACGACCTATAATTAATTGTATAATAAATGCTATGTATGTGCATATGTACAATATGGACAATATGGTCTGGTTCTCTGCTATGTACATACATACATACATATGTATATGACACAGTATTACCGTAAGAGTCGTGTCCATTCTCTTAGATCTTTAATAGTTTTTTTGTACCTAGCTGATGTAATCAGAAGACATTCTGAAATGATAGCAAATACAATATACTCCAAATTTAGTTCAATCCATGCCTCTGTAGATAGAATAAGCAAGCCATAATCATCGAGAATACCGAAAGATAGACTCGTCAACGAATGTTCATACATTAATACATACATATGTACATGCATATGCACATTTGTACATACAGTGTGATTTGATGAAATCTACAGCTATTTATACCATCTAGAAATGATAGACTTTTGTTTAGAAATTATATTTATCTCCATATTTACTTTATTTATTAATAGTCGATATCTAGGAATCGTCTCTCGATCCCAGGCCCCACCACCAGAGCCCATAGCCATGGTCAGACCGATTGGCGATAGAAAACAGCACCGGGTACGGTTACAACATAAACAAGTCATGACGACAGTGTTCGATCTGGACTTTGGAATCAGCTGTGAATACCCCTACGCTTACCCGTCGCCACTGGAATATGCGCGATCTTCTCGTCTGGCTTACAGCTTATCAGACAGAGGCATACATACGTATGTATGTACATCTGTAAATATGTACATATGTATTTATACTGATTATGCTATGTCAGCAGTGGGCGCCATTTAGCTGAGCAGTAAAGAACAGGGCAGGGCATTGTTTTCCTCGTAGTTCTCGTAATTTTTTTTCGTTTTGTCACACACATGGATGCCGGACTTTGGAATCCGCCGGAGAATTACACACCACTTCGTCAAAGTTACGTATGATATCAGCTGAGACTTGGAAGAGAGCAGGAAGGAGTGAAAGAGAGGGAGAGAGAGAGAGAAATGTGCAGTGACCGTTATCGATGCGGTGGGGCCTAAGGCCCGCATCTGGTCAAAGGTTCCACGAAGCATTTGCGTGGTGCCCATTGCCCATTGATAATGGAAGTGCCCCCTCGTATACATATGTACAAACACCCATAGAAAATGGCATTTTCAAATGTACTTCAATCAAAACTTTGTTTGTCGCACGGCGAGGAACGGCACTTCGTATTAATCTAGTTGTCATGCCCAACAAACACATGCTCTCTGGCCTCTCTTCCACTTTCTCTCCCTCTTTTTTTCTTTCTTTCCCCTACGAAGGATAGGGAACGCAAGATCTGTCAAACAGTGCCCGTGAAACATATGCACCCCATACAAATGTGTGTATGTACATATATCCATATGCACATATGTAAGTGCACTTGTACCATTCAAAACAGGTTTTTTTTCTAAATTTAAATTTACTATATAATTTATATATGTATATCAATTCTAGAGTTATAATTGTAGTAGTCCTTAGCATTTCCACACCCTTGTCGTAAAACAAAAAACTTGACAATCAACAATAATATGGAAAACGACAAGAAAATGGACGAAAGGGTCTTGATGCTTATATGTACATATACATTATATACATTATATTTATTATTTTCAGTTCCTTGTCGAATAATCCATCCATGTTCTTCTCCCAGCCGTAATTTTTACTTGTCAAATTTGATATTTGATATTTCGTGGGTATCGTTGGCAGAAAAGTGTAAAAATATTCTATGGTACATTAATAAAAAATTAAAATAAAAACAAAAAATTTCTTTACATTTAGCGCACCTGTTAATAAAAACCACAAAATGTTAATTTTTTGGGCACTTTTTGTTTTAAGTCCTCAAAATGACTCTTTCGAACCCTTTTTCTCATTATGTAGACTTTTTACTTCACTCTCTTCAAGAGAGTCTCTTGATTTATTCAACGACTTTCACGAAAAGGTCTCTTTGGGCAACGCCAAGAAACATACTTTTTACCCAGACTATGTATATGCATTACATATGTACATACATATGTATGTACTTTGGCAGAGACTAAGCCAAGAGAGTAGCCCCAAATGCAGACTCTCTACATCTCTCTCTCTCACTCTCGCTCTGCGATCGAAGGCTTGGCACTCGCTCGACTCTCAATAAACCAGCCGAGCAGCATAAACTTTACAAACGAATGAAAAGCCCTAATAGCCCTGTCAGCCATAATTAAATAAAATATATATCAATATATTTTCTATTATAAATGTACATATATCATATTTATCCTAAAATAATAGCCGATATTAAAGTTATTTTGACTCGCTCAACTGAAACGCAAAACTGAGCACCGCGCTCTTGTTTGCTCTTTGATCGCTCTTTCTCTCGGCTCGGCTCGCTCTCGGGTTCGGGTATGTCGGTGGTGATATATAGAGGACTGTGCATGCCTTAATGTTTCATAGCACTTTTAACCGAATTCAGAAAAGTAGGAAAGTTGTTCCGTTGATACATCTCATAGAAATATCCATACTGATATTTCCGACCAATATATACCACCTATAAATTTATTATCGAAAAAAAGTTATTTATAAATTCGTAAAAAGCATTAGACGTGCTTTAAAAATCGCATAAAACATATTAAAATTCTTCAGTCTGCCGCCCTGGCCTTCATCGAAGTTCTTTAACCGGTGAACAAAAAGAAACACAGACACACCTAAATTAAACTGTTTTTTTTGTGCTCCACCGACAAAAACCAAACGAAAGAAAGGAGAAAAAGTGCCGCGCCAAGCAAAAGAGCTAAGAGAAAAAAGTGAAAACTAAGCAAAGACCAAGAAACAGAAAAAGAAACATGGCCAGTGCAGAGCAAAACACGCCACGGGCAGCAACGGCACTGCCAAGAACAGCAGCAACAAAATCAACAGCGTTCTCTCCGAGCAGGAACAGCAGCCCAAGGATGCCAAGGATCTGTTGCCTCATCTGGAGTCGCTGGAGCGCATCATCAAGCTGCCTGTGGTGAATGCGGCCTGGGACAAATCTCAGGATGTCTATGGCAAAGTTAAAGGTAAGTGAAAATCATATGAAAAATGTGCTTGCAATTCCCCTTTGCGTGCATTGAACTCTGGGCCGGTCAAGTAACGGTGCCCCGCTTTACGGCATTGCCAGGCCCAATGACACTAGCTATCCAGCAGCAGCAGCAGCTGCTGCAGCGAATAGAGCAAAAGCAAATGCAATTGAAACCGAAAACGATCACCGTTCCGTTGCTTCGGCTTTCGACTGCATTGATCGCCATTTTGAGTGCCAAAATCGTGTTCGAATTCGAATGCTGGCACAGCCAAAGGCGAACCATAACTTTTTTTGATTGCCCGACAATGGGCCAAAATTAAACTCAATTGATGTTAATTGATTGCTAGTAGCCAATAATCAAAATCACAGCCGACGTGACAGCAACAACAACCATGACCTAGCAAGAACGACAAAGAAAAGTGCGAGTTAAGAGGTACATACGTACATATACGTTTATGTACATACATACATATATCTTTTTTTGTGCGGTACTTTGCCCTCGTGACGCTTTTCGATCAAAGTTCGCTCAAATTTACATAACGAAACTTTGCAAAATCGAAAAGAAAACGGCATATAAAATCAAAAAAGAGAAGAGAGAAGAGCAGAGGCAAACAACACGCAGACTGAAACGTTTCATACACACATACGACCACAAAGGGCATGCTCATGTGTGTGGGTACACATATTTAATGATTGCAATCAGAGTCGCCTCATATGACGGGGGATCGTACAGTGGTACGCATGCAGTCGGTTCACCCTGTTGTCCCACGCCCTTGTTTGGATCCATATCCCCCTGTCTTTTTCGCACATTGAACTGCAATCTGAGCTGCCAGACGCGATGGGGGCTCGTGCAGCGGTACGCATGTAGTCGCAGTCACCCTGTCGGCCCACGCCACTGTCTTGCTCCCTGTACCTCCATCTCTTTCCCACACCGAACTTTAGTTGGACTTTCGACTTGTTTGTGATATTTCGTTGGCTATTGCACACAGCACACACTTACAGACAGCAGAATTATTATTGCGGTGCTTCTGTGGTTTTTCTTGTTGTTGGTGGAATGGTGATGTTTGCTGTATGACGAACTATCAAAGTCTAAACTTGTCAGACGAATAGATAGACACAGACACAGACACACGCAAATAAATATAGATAGATTGGGCCTAGTTCCAGGGGAGAGGCCTTACAAGTACATACTGCGCAGTTGCTTATCAGTCAAAAGTGACATTCCTTTTGTTGTTGCTGCTGCGGCTGCTGATAAGTGACCGGCTTATCTCACATGCCCTGGCACTACACGCATACATACATAATTCCAGAAGTTTCATAGGCAAAACTCTCCAATTGATTTATTTTTAGGCAAGAATCGCGTCTTCGAATGGGCGCTGACGGCAGCCGAGGATTGCGTGACCCGGGCGGTGACAACGGCGGCGCCGTTTGTGACTAAATTGGATCGCCCGATCTCGTTCGTGGACCAAACCCTCGTCAAGGGCATCGATAAGCTGGAGGTGAAAGCACCGATAATCAAGGACACGCCCCAAGAGATCTACAACCAGGCCAAGAGCAAGGTGATTGATGTGGTCCAGCCGCACCTGGAGCGCGTGGTCAAGTTCAAGGCAGCCGGCCAACAGAAGGCCGCCTCCCTCAAGGATCTCGCCTGGCAGAAGGCTAACGAGGTGCTGGCCACCCAGTACGGCAGCCTGGCCGTCAACGGAGTGGACACCACCACAGCTCTTGCCGAGCGCCTCCTTGAGTACTATTTCCCCAAGAGCGAGTCGGATGTGGAGGAGGATAACGGTGAGTGCTGAGTGCTGACGATCTGATGCCGATCCATCTGTCCATCCATTCATTCATCCACCCATCCATCCATCCATTGGTGGCGGGCCCTGGCGGACAGACGACAACGACGACGGCCCCGTCTTATGATATAATGCTAATGCTAATAGATACTGATGCCTGGGCGGCATTTTGGCTAGCTTCCATCTCCATATTGCCCCGAAATTAATCTGCTTGATTTGTTTTCTTTGCCTGATGGTGTGTAAACAAAATGCTAAAAATAAATCGTAAATATTTTTAATTCTCAGATGATAAACAAAATGCCGCCGTGCAAAATGGCAAGAGTTCCGAAAATGACAGTAAGTCTTGTTCCCTACTGCCATCGCTTGCCTGTCTGCGATCAATTTGATCGTTCCTCTGTTCGTTTGTACCTAACACTAACACTGTCCCAACTATGAAGCAATACGCATGCATAAAAACTAATACTAATACTAATGGGATGACAATCACCCTAACCCAAAACACCACACCCACCCTTACAACCCTTTCTCTACTCCCTTTCCTTCCATCGATAAGGTGAACCCTACAGAAAAACAGAAAACGGTTGGGGGAGAATTTTTTATTGTTAGATTCGAATACCAGTCCCTAGTCCTAGTCCCAAAACCACACCACCCCAAAATAACTTTAATTAACTGTTGCACAGACTGTTGACTAATTTTCTAAATTAATTCTTCTCTCTATCTCTCCCTCTCTCTCTCTTTCTGTGCTGTTTGTTAGTGGTGGTTGTTGGGGAGAGCTACGACTACGATCACGATCGAGAGATTGATGATAGATTCTTAGTGGCCGCCTCTACGGTTTTCCTATCCATGTCCCTGAAAATCATAACCGAAATTGTTGAGTACGTTAGAAGAAACCCTGAGATCATAGGCATTATCGATAGGGAACTCAACAAGTTTATGGTAAGCAAGCAACACCCCACCAACGATCTAACCCATACCCTGCACCTAAATCCATCTTCCGTCCCGAATGTGTTCTCGCAGAGTACCAAAAGAGAACTACAAGCCCCCAACTAATGTCGCTGTATTCCTCTATTCATTGCAGTGCCAGTTTCCGCCAGCGAGGATCCAGTCTTACACACAGTCCAGACCGTTGGCCGACTATCCAACAAGATCTCTCGTCGCGTCTATCGAAATGTCTCCCGACAGATCAAGCAGGTCCAAAAGGGCAACATCAACGACTATCTGAGTTCTCTGATAGCCGCACTCAAGTTGCATCAGTACATTAACTTTATCAACTCGTCGATGGGCACAAATGTCGAGCAGTCGACACTCGGGGAAACCTGTACGCCCTATGGATCGAGCAGCACCAGCAACACCACCACCACCGCCGCCGCCACCACCAAGAGCTCGAACTCCAAAACCAATGCGGCGGCTGCCAAGGTTGCTGCCAAGAGCAAACCAGCGTCCTCGTCGGTTCAGTAAGGATTCAGTAAGCAGGCAAGAAACTCCGGCAAGACCTCTGCTGGAGCCCAGTTATTTGTATATCTATTTGCTAGATATTACATATATTAACCATAACCACGCCCCAACACCCTCACACGCCGCCCATCTCTGTATTTTCTATTCTTTTTTTTTGCTTATTTTTTTTTGTAATTAAAACCTGTCCAAGAAAAAAGTGGATAGTGATCATCATCAAAGTGGAGAAGGTTTATTGCTAACTAATTTTAGACTGTTGTAGCAGCCCTATTGACCCTTATACCACCCACCCCCCCGCCAATGTTTGCTTTGTAAATATTTATTTGAAGTAACCCTTACACACACACAATACATATACATATATGCTCTATATAAAGATTAAGTTTTAGTTGTTAAGGCTAAGGCAAGAAGGAACGAGCCCTGAGGAAAAAGGAAACGTTTTATTTTTTTTGTCAATTTTAGCTGTGCTAAATTCGAGAAGGTACCCCAAGGGCGGCCTCTAAGTGCCACGTATGCATTGAATAAACAATAAATGATACACACCATATACAAAAACCTACCATACAGATACGCCAATACGTACTATATGCAATATCTATGTATATCTATATATACGCACGTAAGCACGCACCCACCCCTATGTGCCTTAGCTATACGTACTCGTAATATCTAATTCTACTTTTATTTAACTTGTACTGCATGGGAACTGGCTGAGAGCCCAGCCAGATGATGCCTAATTGCTAATGAATATGGATTATGCCTCAACACAGACACACACGCGCATATTGTACCCATGTATGGGGAACGTAGCCATAAGGTCCGCTCTTAATAATTATGATAATTATAATGTTAAATATTAATAAACAAGCAACGCAAAACTGGAACGAAGAACAAGAAAATATTATCCCCATTTGTTTTTTCAATTATTCTCGCATTTCCTCCACTCCACTCAACGCAGTTGAACGATAAGCTTTAGAGCCAACGGACATAAATGTTTATACTGGCAATCTTGCAACCACGTATGTACATTGTACATACTACATACATGCACAATAGGCTGTGCTGTGCTGTGCTGTGCTCCCCTCTGGTATATGATTTGGCCTTATCGCGGGGCAGCTGGCTTCTCGGAGAGTGCTGATTTATATGATAGTACTTATAGTGCGCGCGTTCAGCAATAGGGCGAAGCACTGCATCGAATGAATTTATGGAGCACACTTCGGTTCCAGATAAGACGGGTTCCATGGGTCCACACTACATAAACGAGAGCTGTACACCCGAAGATACACCATGATGTTGACCAATCGGAGATTGGAAGTGCGCATTTGGCCGATGAATTTCCCCCAGGACAATGTCCCTTGCATGTGCAGCTTCCATAGCAAAATTCCACGAATTAGGCTACGAATTGCTCTCTCATCCGCCACAGTTCATTCATAAAGTCACGGACTTATTGAACGGCTATATGATATGAGTACATTTGTGTCTGAAAGACCGCGTTTCAGAGCTGACAACAAGAATATCTGAAAGCGCAGATCGAGGAACTTGGAAACTACAGGGGATATCGCATTGGGTGCACTTGCACTGCTATTGAGAGACGCTTCGTCCCTGATCTGAAAACTGACAGGCTAGTGGAGTCGACATTCCATGTCGATAATAACGGCGTTAATGACCAACCAATTATCTGTTTGCAGATTGGGGGAACACCCGTTGTCGGTGTCTCTGGGTTTCCTTTTCATTTCGGTTGTCCCCCTATTCCCTCTATCCGTGTCTCTCTCCCTCTCTCTCTCTCTCTGTCTCTCCTCCGTCTGTCTGGTTGCCTGCTTGGCTCCATCTTAGTCTGGTGCCGCTCATTTGTATGCTCGATGTTTGCCTGCTTCGATCAATTTAAATTGTGCCCCCAACAAGAACATGGCGTGTCTACGTCTCCGTTTTCGAGTCCCCGTCTGCATGTGGAATCAATCTATCCGATCCCATCTCATCGATCTTATACTCGTACCATCCTTGACATACTTGGAATAATTTTGAGCCACAACCAGAAATATTTGTGAATTGCATTTAAGGCAGACAAATATTCATGAGTGAGAATGCACAAGAAGGGGGACTACCAGAAAAGGTAGACTGTGGTTTTCTTTTTCCTGCCAGAGCCGAGAGCCAAACCCAAACACAAACCGAACCCTATAGAACTGACAGATGCTCATCGGTTTCACTGAAACCAGTTCCCGAAACCGCAGCTTAATGATCATAATGTTAGTAATGGTGATGATGGAACTACCAACCGCAGATAGCAAATATGTATGTACATGTGTATATACCTACTATATACACATATATATGTACATATATGCATACATACATATGTGCATTCAGAGTTCTTTGTATAACCTTAAAACAGGTATTCCCATTTCTCACTCGATCTCAGAGTTGTCTGCTGGTCCCGTATACTGTATACAGACATAAATCAAGAATATGATCCGCATCATTTTGAAACTAAACATAGCACCCCAGCCGCCAAACAAGAACTAGGTCTACCACGTTCTTACAGTTTCGCATGAGATGTGTGTAGAATGCCGACGTACACGTGAGTGGCAGCGCAGCAGCAGAGCACTTTCCTATGCACATGACTACTACTGATCTCCAATGTAGACTCCACATGCATCTAAAAAATGCACTAGTAGAGCACGTCCAAAATGGAAAGAGCACTCTTGGCATTTGAAACGATGCAAGCTACGAAATAACGTTTCCTTTAAGCCAGCGAATCATTTAGGATGGAGATTCACAGTTTAAGAGAATGGAACAAGAAAACTATTTTACTTAACCTTATAAGGTAAGTCCCCTACCAAACAAAACTTTACTGTCTGAATGATACTATTGAAACGATATATATAATTTTCATCTACACTTGATTTTGTAATCATTATGATGATGTGATGGAATTACCACCAACCGCAAAATGTACCAATGGATGAATGTTAAAATGGTAATGGGTTTCGACTTTGGATCCATTCTCGCTTTTCAACCCCGCGATGACGATGCACGAGCTTGTGTGGTGACAGGGGGGGACGGGGAGTATTAGCCAGTTAGCAACTAATCGTACATTAGAGCGACATTTCTTATCAAAGAGTGAGAGAGCGAGAACGAGATGGTGAGACCCATAAAGGCGTTCCAACTATAAACGTAATCACAAATTTTGATGTTGAAGCAAAAAATGAATGACTTTATACACCCAAAGAGCGCAATGGAGAGACAGATGAAGAGGAAACGACAGGGGGAAAATGATAAAGCCTCAGGATGAGCCCTGCCCCATGCTGGTCGGCTGTAGGGGCTGGCAGCGAGGCAGCGGAAGAGACGTGGCACCGGGCAATCAGCAAAAGTGCGAGTGAGTGAGCCTCCTCCGACTGCGACAGAGGGTAAAGTACAAAAAGTGGCGTGATTCCTATGATTCTCTCTTTCTTTCTTTTTACTGTTATTACTTGTGTGCAATATTCCGAGCTCTGATCTCGTCTCGCCCTGTTTTTCTCTTGTCCGGGCGAGGAAGCGTATATTCGTCGATTGGTCTCTCTCTCTCGCACTGGTTGGGAAGCGCAGAGAGCAGGCGAAACCTTGGATCAGTTATGAAAGTACAGTGGCCTCCGTCTGGTTCGGTTTGCCCAAGGGTGAAGTCTTCCAAATAAGAATGTTTCTTAGTCTGATTTGGTGACGTCGAGTGCAGTCCGCTAAGAGTGCTTACACTTGATTAGGGATTGATTATCATATGAAAAGACGTTATAAGGCCAACGATTTGAATGTTCTTTTAGGTCGATATACGTTCCAGCTATATAAATTTGTTTGTTTTCCTTGAAAATCATAATAGCACTTTTGGATTTTGCATTGATGAAAGCTACGAAATAACGTTTCCTTTAAGCCAGCGAATCATTTAGGATGGATAAAAGATATGGAAATAGCGCACAGCAACTGAAATGATCCTGGAAATACTTCGAGCTCTTTTTTTTCATAGCCATCATTAAAAACTTTTAGGTCAGATGAAATATACGCATAATTCTAATTGTGCTGGCATCAAACCGACCTTTTGGGGCTACAAAAAAATTATATACAATTTTTTCTTTTAGTTCGTTTACAAAAAATTTTTTATTGTTCCTGGCTTAACTTAAGTGTGTAAACCTAGTTTTCAAGCCAAAAAAAAAATATTAAAAAAATATAAAAATTTTTATTGGAATTGTAGGAGTTTGTAAAAAAATTACAGCAAAGTACAAACAATTAGTCAATTTTTTGTTTTTCGTAAAGGTCCATTAATTAAGCTTCGTTTAGACGTCAAAGTATGTAAGAAGACAATCATGTATTTACTGGGAAGAAGTTTAAGAAGTTTCAAATTTGAGGCCACAGGAAATTTTAAAATATATATAAAATATAAAAAAAAAAACTATTTTTAAAATAGTCTAGGATAATCATATTACTTAGAAAAATCATTAATTTGGGCATTTATCAAGCTTGGATCCAGTATCAATATGTGAGATTAGAAAAGAGAGAGGAGAGGGAATGAAGGTGGTATACTCGAATCGGGATAATCACAGAATATATAAATATAAAACAACAAAACTTGAGTAATCCAATTGAAGCGCAATTTAACCCCGATAGAGATTGTCTTAGTCTGGTCTGGCGAGGTCTGTGTCGGGTAGGGGTAGTGGTGCGTCAGTGGCAAAGGCAGAGACAGAGCTTACACGATCGCACTGATCTTCATTCTCCTCCCCAATCCCGGAGTCCAATATTTGTGGAACCAATATTTGTGGAACCACCGGTGTCAACGTTATCAATTGGATGTCGTGGCGTCGGCATCGACGTCGGCAGCGTAACTACAGAGCTGCAGTGCATCATCAGCAGGCCGAGATCAAAGTGCGGCTGTTCGCATAACGTCAGTGACTGGCTGAGGCGCCGCCCAATCATTCGGACGAGTTGCCTTGCCAGCGGTGGAGCGTGTCTAGCGGCAGCGGTGAGCAGGGCGCAGGGCAGGCAGAATAGCTGAATGCCCGACTGCGGATGTGAGAGCCACTGACCGAGCTCCTTGTTGGCCTGCTCCATGTATCCGTAGTCCTCGATGGTGTCGCGCACTGCCTGCGGCAGGTGGTGCTCCTGGCACTGGTCCCACTCCTGCAGGCGTCCTATGAGATTGTTGCGGTTGAGGAAGTATAGGGCGTCGTCGTAGCCCTGCTGGCAGAAGGAGGAGAGGAACTCGGCCCGGCCCGGCAGTACGATGCGCACCATTCGCCGTAGATTGGGCCGCGAGATGCGGATGCAGGTGTTGGCCCAGTTAAGGTTCAGGTGGAACAGGTGTGAGCTGCGGTCCCGCGGACAGATGTCGCTCTCCCCGCAGAAGGGACTCACCGTGACCGTGTTCTCGTCCAGCAGCGGCAGGTTGTCCGAGAAGGCGCCGTCCATGTAACGGACGCCACGCACCTGCGGCGGTATCAGTCCAGAGAGGCCCGGGATGAAGCAGGAGCAGAGCAGAGCCTGGAGTAGCTCCTGGCGCGATCCGAACTCTGACATCACCACATTGCACCGGTCCCGCACACGCGTCAGCGAGATGTGCAGTCGCCCGCTGACCCTCCGATGGGCGTCTTCGGGCAATTCGCGCTGCATCCCCTCCAGTAGACATCGCTGCAGGTTGAACCACGGGCTAAAAGGACCCAGGGGGTGTCGACGTGCTTCGCCTACCACCCGCAGGAAGTCGGCGGCCATTATCTCAAGCGGCAGGTCGCAGAGCAGGCAGCAGGCGGCTAGTGCCCCGGCCGAGGCACCTCCAATCCGTTCCAGGAGCAGTTGGGGGGCGTGCTTCTTGAGGCACACGGCCACGCCCACGTGGTAGATGCCCAAGAAGCCGCAGCCGGCGAAAGACAGATTCATTCGCCGCTCCATAAGTGTCACAAATCACGTGGTGTCTGTAAATTTTCCGATTCGTTTGGATTTTTACTCTTTTCTTTTCCTTTCTTTTGGTTTCTGTTGATTTTGCGCTTTTTCCGTCTCTTTTGGTTTTTGTGTTCTTTTACTTCGGATCTTGGCCTTTGGCTAATGTGACCGTTCAGCGGACTCAAGCCAGTTCAATGCATAAATACCATAAATTAAATAATTGCAATAGAAATGCAACAATTGGCAAATCGGTGCGATCAGTGGGTGGGATGATCGCCACGTACCAAGGGGAGCTTTGCTGTCCACAGAGTGCACCGAACGATATGTACACGCATGAGTATAAAGCTAGAGCATAAAGCGTAATCGATCCATTAATTATCCATTAAAAGTTCATTCAAATTGGATTAATTTCATAGAAAACAGTCGTCTTATAGGGACACGAAAAAGTAGGTATAATAAATGCATGAATTCGTCTATTATATTCTTTATTGTTTATTTTTGTTTAAAGTTTAACAATGTACAGTTAAACTGTAAGGGTAAAATTACATATCAACTAATTAAACTAAAGGGCCAATGCCAATACTCAGACCCGGTGGGGCTGATTATCGTCTCAGTAGCCGATAAGATCCCACCAACAGCCAAATTTAGGTAAGAGAAGAGCCGTTAGCCGAAAAATTCCCAATTAAAGCTATTTAAATTAAATTAAGTTATTGATTAAGATAATTTTGACCATATTAGAACTAGTATCAGAGTAAAACAGATGGAAAAATAGGTTATAGTTACGGCAAAGGCTACGGAAAGATTCATAATCCGAGTAGTTAGAAAGACAGAGTTGGAGATGAAGAGGAGAGTAATGCCTAGTCGGGCGGAAAGGAACAGCAATACTAATAAGGTTGATGAGGGCAGTCGATTCGACCTCACCAGAGAGAAGCTTATGGAGGAAGAGAACTCCTTGGCAGGTTCTACGGGATTTAAGAGAGTGGAGGTTAATTAAGCGCAACCTACTTTCATAAGAAGGAAGATGGATCGAAGGGTCCCAATTGAGTCCCCGGAGGGCAAAGATGAGGAACTGTTTTTGTACTGATTCGAGCATATCCTGAAATTTTTGGTAGTGAGGAGACCAGACACAAGAACCATATTCCAAGATAGGCCGGACCAGAGAAACATCCAGAAGTTTTGTAGTATACGGGTCTGTAAATTCCTCAGACCATCTTTTGACAAAACCAAGGACTCCTTTGGCTTTGTTAGAGATAGTAGAGATATGAGAGTTGAAACATAGATTAGTTACAAAGGTAATGCCCAAGTCGTTAACTTTGAAAAGGCGTTGAAGGATAATGTTATTGATAGAGTAATCGAAAAGGTATGGCTTATTGCGGTGAAAAGTCATTATATTGCATTTAGAAATGTTAAGAGGTAGAATGTTGATTAGGCACCAGTTGTTAAGGGCATCAAGATCTGATTGCAAAGATAGTGGGGACAAGGGGTCACTGTAGGAAAAACATAGCTTAACGTCATCAGGATACATTAGAACACGGGAATGAGATAACATTTGTGGAAGATCGTTAATAAATAGGTTAAATAGCAAGGGACTCAGATGGCTACCTTGAGGAACCCCGGTTGAGACAATAACAGGTTTAAAGAGAGAGAGGAGTTAAAGCAGACACGTTGAGAACGGTTACAAAGTGATGGGAAGTGATGATTTTTTCGAAGAGTTTAGTAATGGCAGATAAATTGGAAATACAGCGGTAGTTAGAGACATCAGATTTAGATCCCTTTTTATGAAAGGGAACTATATAGGATTCTTTCCAGACGGTGGGAAAGTCACCAGTCTTGAGAGACAAGTTGAAAAGTTTTAGGAGAGGCACACAAAGAGATTCTGCACAAAGTTTTAGAACAGCACTAGGAACCGAGTCTGGCCCAGTGGAGAACGAAAACTTGCACGATTTTAAATTTGTTAGGAGACCATCATAGTCGATGAAGGGGGGAAGGATACAGTTAGAACTATTTATAGGGATAGGAAAAGAGTAACTACTACTAAAGTCGTTCGATGAGGCTAGGATAGAGGGAAAGTTAATAGACGGGACAGAGTAGCAACGTTGGAAAAAGGAAGCGAACAGATCAGCAATATCACAATCCCTATCAGCATAACTACCATTTAAGTGCAAAGAAGAAGGAAATCGGGAAGATTTACGTTTAGAATTAACAAACCTGAAGAATTGTTTAGGGTCGCGTTTAAAGTTAAGCTTGCATTGGGTCGAGTATCTGTTGTAGCACAATGTATTGAATAAGGAAAATTTTGATTTTGCAATTGAGTACATCGAAAAGTCTGATTGCAAACCGGATTTTGTAAACTTCTTGTACATACGGGATTTTAAATTCTTCAGATTTATTAATCTCGGGGTGAACCAGATAGGACCAGAAAGATTTCTGGATTTCTGCAGGATATCATCTTTCAAATGAACACCAGAGATTCGTAGTACTTGCTGACGATAATCTATTCAAAGTCTTCTGCTTTTAAGATTGAAATACAATATTCCCAAAGTATTTGGAAATCAAATGGAATTCAATAACTTTTATTTAATCGTTGTGAGTCAGGATTTAGCTCAATACAACTTAACTACGAATAGAATATCTGAGTAGATGCCTATATATGTATGTATAATGCTTTAATGTATAATAAATATGTAAGTTTTTTAGGTAGTAATTTTATCCTTATTCCTACTCCTCTCAAGACTCTTGCCAGCGAACACACCAGATCAATAGAACCTTCAAATACATTCGGTTAACAATCAGTGGGGTTACAATTTGAATCGGGTCTAAAGCTAGATTTAGTATTATATAAGTATACTAGGTATGTATTAAAAAATATATATGATTAATTATAAACCATTCTGTAGCTAGAGCACGCGAGCCACTGATCATATAGCCCCACATGTACTATTTGCCATACTTTATATTTTATATATTCCATCTTTATCACAGAGACTCTAGCACAGTTTCCATTTCGGATCTCGGGTGTGGGGGTGTTTGGTTCTTTTAAAATATATAAATTATAATCCAAATCAAAGGTATTTTGTGTCTGTGTGAATACACATATTAAAAGAGCTAAAAAGTTCAATGGGTACGGCGTGTTGATTGCACAGTCATTGACAGTCATTCCCTTCTATTCCCTTTTCCTATTCACCATTCTCTCTCCTTTTTCCTGTTTTCTCTTTTTCGGGTCCATAGCGTTTCCAATGCTTTTCTTTATTCGTCCTGCGCCCCAAATTATCCCTTTTAAGGGTTGGCCATTTGGGCAATGCCATTAATAGGTGTGGCTGCGGCAGGCTCGGACGGTGAATCCGGAGCGCTGGGAGTTGTCTTTCCCAAGATTTTGAAGAACTGCTCCCCAAAGACGGCATGATTGTAGGATATCAAGCGCAGTAGCGACGATATAAGTGCAGTCAACTCTTCCTCATACTCCTTAAAGCCGGCGGGCGGTGGTGGAATGTGGTTGTCGGCTCGCAACGACACACGCACAAAGAGATAAAAGCGCTTGGCTGGGCAACAAGAACAAAGAATGGGATATGGAAACTGACTTCTTTAGAGGATCAAGCCGCTAACTCACCCATGAGACTCCGCACTGGTGAGGTTTTGTTGCTGAGCTGCATCAGCTGGCTCTTCAGACTCGCCAGGGTAGCCTCGTCCATATCCGGCTGGCCCTCCTTCGACAGGGCACTGTTTACAAGGCTGCGGATCTGCTCATAGCAGCTCTCCAGAGCTGCGGGCACTTGGCTGTAAATGTTGAAGGGAAAATGCAGTCGCAGTTTCCTGTAGATTTGGTTGAACGACTCACGTTTCGTCCTTGACATCCTGCATTATGATTTCCAGCTGCTTGGCTAGCTTCGCACGGTTATTGGGTCGTTGCGAAATAATTGGAGAACTCTGTGCAATCGAGATGAGCGAGGCGCACAGGATCAGGCGCTGGGCCCTCCAGCTTATGCCTGCAAAGCGCTCCTTGTCAATTCGTAGCAGCTCGGGGAAGTCCTTGTCGGCCGGATAGTCGAGCAGCTCCATGTATCCATTGTAGACGGTCTGGTTATTGCTAACATCAGAGCGATTACGCTGTAGCCAGTCCTCAGTGGCGGGAAAACCAACTGCGGATCCGATCAAAAAAACCAATAAGAGATTGTACGGGATTGGATTAGGAGTGGCAGTGCTCCCACCGACGATATACTAACCATTGCCATGGAATTCGTTCAAATATTTGCTAAACTTCTCCTTCTCGTACTGCACCGAATTGGCGGAGATTTCCTTTCGGGCCAGCTCCAGCATGAAGTTGGCCATGTCTAGCTTCATCAGCGCCATTAGCTCCAGAATGCTGCGGAAAGTGTCCACCACATCGTCTATCTTGCGCAGTTCGGCCACCGTCTCGTCCCGGGCCGCACTGCACGATTGGGACAGAATAAGGATCACGAAATCGGCATAGGACTTGAAGTCGAGCACACCCTGCTCTGCCTGCTGCCTAATGACGACGGTGTCCAGCACCTCGTTGATGCGCGCCAGTGTGCGTTCGTTGGGTGTAACCAGCTGAGGTATGCACTCCTTGATCTCGGCAAGTAACCGTATTGCCTGGTCGTACTGGGGCGGCTGACGCTCCAGCTGCGCACGCAAAACATCCCAGTAAGCCTTATGCACCATGGCCTTGACGCGGCCCTCAAAACTGCAACGAATTGTGGGATTAGCACTGGGAACTGGGCGTACATAACAAGTGCTATTCCATTGCTCACCTGTGCGTTGGCGGTTCATACTGTTTCAGCTTGAAGTCCGGATTCAAGGCAATCTCATGGGCCAGCTCCATGTTCCTGAGGTCCTTGAAAATTCCCGACACCTCTTCAATGGTGACGATCTTCGGCGGGCTACCATCCAGGCTAGGCACCACAAAGCGCGTCACGCTGTCCACGGAGCTCTCGCTTTCGGTGCGCTGGCCTGACTTCTGATTCGGGTCCTGCTCCTGCTTGTTCTCCATTTCGGTTGGCTTCGAGTTTTCCTTGGTTTCTCTGTTTCTTTGTTCGGGAAACTGCGACGCAAATGAATTGGCTGTGGCTTTGACTGTGGCTGTAACTGGTTTCAGCCAAATTTGACACAAACAGTTATTGCACTTTATTGCACTTTATTGCACTTTCTTTGTTAGAGGTCAGATGAAGCTCGGCTCTCGGGATTGGGTCGGGTGTAGTCTGTGTGGAGAATGTTCAAATGCGTGAATAAAATACGAAATGAGGGGGGGCTACAGACAAATAACCGTTAAAACATTTGTGTTTATGTATGTGTGTTTGTGCGCTGTTGTTGAACAAAGAAAACTTTTACACAGACTATGCACACATTTGTAAGTGAACGACTTTAAGATACCCCTCCCCAGCTTATTTTTGTTGCAGTAGGTACAATCTAATTGGAAGAGTAAGTACACATAGTATATACAGTAGAGAGGGAAAGGTAATAACTCGTTTTCCCTATTCTGACCATATTTAAACTCCAATCAGAAAGCGTTTGCTGACATTGGTAGGTAATATCTACATATGTATGTAAAAAAATATGTATAAAAATGATTATTAGTTAAGCAGAATACTTGTTGATCGCGCTGTATTTCACTGGATGGATATTTGCTATTTGCACTGAATATACTATGTATGTACGTATGTATGCATGTACCCCTGGTCTCAACGAGCGCTGGCTATGAACTGAGGGAAATTGAATATTAACGTGAAAAATGTTCGCGATGCTACAGATTGCAGCATCTCATGACACAGATTCCAAAATAAAACTCGGAAAATTGGAGCAAATTGCACAACGAAATGTCGTACCTCTGCTTTGCTTTGAGGCCCAGCCAGCGAATGGGCGACATAAACAAAGAACGCAATAAAGCAGAAAATGAAAACAGAAACGAACAAAATTTTCTCTATTGCGCAGAAAATTTCAGCTGGGCGCACTGGGATTGGGAGAGAGGGAGCGTTGTGAAATGGACACAAGGACAGCGAACGGTGGGTGGTGGGGGGGTGGTTTGGGACCCAATAAGCCACTGCTCGCAATTATTTCGAGAACTTACCAGACTTCTGCAACTGCAGAAAGTTCCAGAAAGAGTTCGAAAGAAAAACCGTCACTAACTAATTTGGTGATAAACAGTTGGTTTTTGTTTAAATTTAATATTTGAATTTTTATGTTGTGTCCGAGCACCCACTGCACTGACAAATATCCAATGAGTTATAAATGGTGCTTGACAATACAATTTTGAAACTGGCTTCCATTACGCCAGCGCCAGCTTTGTTTGTTTTCTTCATATGCCTTGTTCCCACCCCACCTCCGCATCTGGTCTATTCAACGCACACAGCTGTAACAAATAACGATAGCTCACTATCGATATGTTTCTGTAATGGTTTTTAGTTAGAAACTTATTTTTAAACTGCTACTAAATGCCTACACAAGAAATGCCCATCCTTCAGGAGAGTTCTTGCGTTGACAATGGAGAAATAGGCAATTTGTAATATGGTCAACTCTATTGCGTCGATGCATCGATAGTATCGAGATTCAACTGGCCCTGCCTGATCGGGGAAAAAAGGGCTAAAACAACAATTGGGCATCTCGACCGACCATCAGGAGCAGACGAATTTTTCTGAAGGGTCCGACGGAAATTATCAGATATCTTTATAATTCCCATAAAAACGGCGGATACTGGAAGATTTTCAGTGCTTGACTACGTCACTTTTGGTTGGTGGTTTGACCTCAAGTATCAGTCCCGACCACCGCCAACCAATGGTATAGTGTGTCCTCCCGAGAGCCGCCCGCCCGCCCATCGAAACTGTCCGCAAGAGCGAAGCGAAATAAATGGAGAGCGAGAAGATATTGATGGCCGCTGGTGTGACGGTAGCTGCCGTCGTGGGAGCCTTTGTACTCTGGGGACCTTCAGGTGAGTGTGGTTAATCCGTGCTCGTATGTTTCGTTAATGCAAAATGTTCGCATCTTTTAGGTTCCCGGTTGCGTCAGCGTCGTGGCCAGATCGCAGGGCTTCACAACTTCGGACGGACATGCTTTCTCAATACGCTTCTCCAGGCTCTAGCTGCGTGCCCGCAGTTCATAGCCTGGCTTCAGCTCTATAATGGCGCATCGCCTGATCGAAAAAGCTTGATCAGTTCCATGCTCAATACTCTGGAGGTAATTAATGGCACTCATGCCACACTGCGTGGTGACCCGCATTCACCCGGCGCGGTTCTGCGGGCTCTTAATTCTTTGGGCTGGGTGATTCCCCAGGAGGAGCACGATGCCCATGAGTTGTTCCATGTACTGCTGTCTTCGTTGGAGGAGGAGGCCATTCGCCCCCAGCAAGTGGGATGTCTATCTGATGCGCTGCCCGGACCGCCGGGCCATGACGAAGATAGCTGCAGCAGCATTGGAATCGAAACACCGGCCGGCGGCGGCTTCAGGCCGATCAACTCGGTGGCCGTAGGCGTCGGTGCGAGCCAGCGGATGACGGAGCAACCGAATCGACCGTCTAGCGCTATGCTCACTGACTTTCTCAACATGGACTACGACGAGTCGACCAATCTGACGCGCCTGGTGCGCTCCGAGGCCCACACCCCCGACTCTCCGGCGTCGGTTTGCGAGCGCGAGGGGAACGATCGAATCGGATCCCTGCTAGATGCGATCTCACCTGGGACATCTTTGATGGGGCAGCAGCCATTCGGATTTCCCCTCAGTAGCGAGCCCCTGGCTATTGATTCTCTAGCCACGCCTACTGTGGGAGGCGGGGAGCGTTTGTCGCGCCCTCGCCAGCCACAGTCGCAGGAGGTGGTCGAGGGGCTCAATAGGCGGGTGTCGGCCTCCTGCCGGTCTCTAGAACGTCTCCATCGTGGGCCCGGACGAGTATCGATCTGGTCCAACATGATGCCCAGTCAGGTGGCTCATCCCTTCCAGGGTGCAATGGGTGCCCAGCTTGTATGCAATGGCTGCGGCTCCAAGTCGTCGGTGCGCTACGATAAATTTGATAGCATCATCCTGAACT
Source organism: Drosophila algonquin (assembly GCA_035041765.1). NCBI lineage: Eukaryota > Metazoa > Arthropoda > Insecta > Diptera > Drosophilidae > Drosophila > Drosophila algonquin. The sequence goes on along the minus strand of JAWNKY010000209.1, from coordinate 2,225,992 downwards.
TGCCGACTCAGCGTCGCTCCGGGCTGAGCTTGGGCCACCTTTCAGCGAATACATTACGTCAGAGGACCTGAGCGACGTCAAGTGTGACTCGTGCAACGAGACCACCACACACACAAAATCTGTAACGTTTGCCAAACTTCCTGGATGCCTGTGCATCCACATAGCCAGAACCGTTTGGCTGCCCACGGGACAGGTGTGCAAGCGGCGGGACTATGTTCACTTTCCCGAAAGCCTATCAATGGCACCCTACAGCTTCGTTCAGCCTCACCTCAACAGCCAGGTGAGTGGCGGCCAGGTGCTCCACCATCCTGGAAATCTGAATCATCTGATGGTTTGTCTGTTGTTTTTCTGCAGGCCACCACACCCTGGGGATCAACAATGTCCCTATTCTCTTCAAGCCTGCCGATGAACCATGCCATAGGTGGTGGTGAAGGCTTCGGCACGATGTTCCCCAAGAATCTGTACCGTCTGCTGGCCGTGGTGGTGCACACGGGCGAGGCCAATAGCGGACACTTTGTCACCTACCGGCGAGGTTCGCTTAGGAATGCTCATCGGTAAGTTATCGACGTCTCTCTCTCTCTCCCTGTCTGTCTCGCTCTATATGATGTATAATCTTTCTTTCCAGTTGGTTCTACACATCGGACACGATTGTGCGCGAGGTGTGCATCGATGAGGTGCTCAGTGTGCCGGCCTACCTTTTGTTCTATGATCGAGGCCAGCAACGCCCAATGCGCTAGTCAATCCATGGGATCAGAATCGGGATATATATACACAACATATACATATAGAAATATGTACTTGGCCTAGTCAATCACTCAGCCAAACACACACAAACTTGATGTGATGGAAAACCAAATCCAAATGATAAAAACACACCCAAAATCCATAATAGTTTACATACATATTCACGTATATACGAGTATTGTATGTATATCCACAAATATTCGTAAGGAATAGTATCAACATGGTCTCTGTAGGCTTATCCTGGAACTACTCTACTCTTCGATTGGTATCGATGCATTTAACAATTAATAATGTGCTTTTAGTTGTCTATTTTTAGCAATAGAACACACCACACTCATACACACACACACACATACACGTAATACTTAAGTCATCCAATAATTGTTTATGCGTTATTTCCATAGGATAAATGTTCAATAAAAACTCTGAAAAATATGCTCCTTGGATAAAAACTAGCCCAGTCGTTATGCCTGGGCCTTATCCGGCAACGGGAATCTTGCCCGGACGGACCGCCCCTTTCTTAGCAAATCGTGGGATTTATTATGGCGCTCCCTAACTGCCAACTGGGAGCAATCCCATACAGGGAAAGGCATCGGCCCAAAGGCCCAAAGCCAAAGTTTTCACTTATGCCGGGAGGAGGAGTGCTGGCAACATACTCCGTCGGCAAAATGCGAGAAATAGGTCGAATGGGCATCAAAGGTGCTGCCCAACTTCGGCAAAGAGGCACCGAAGAGGGTTGCCCCTCCGAAGACGACAGCCCCGCAACCAAAAGGCAGCGCTCACAGGAGACTCCTGGACCGGCTCCGAAGCGCTCCAGAGTGCTGCCGAACGTGTCGTTCGCGAAGATCGCCAAGGAGAGGACGCTGATCGGCGTCCTGGATAAAGGCTGCGTGGACTCCAAGATTCCCAGGAACCAGTGGAAGTGGGTGGTAGCGACACTGGCCGACCGCTGCTTCGAGTTGCTGGACAAGCAATGGGGGAGTTCGGATACAAATGTAAGGGGTGAGTCATTATTCAGCTTCATGCTAAACTCTAATCTTCTTATCTGCAATCGGGGCAATGATCATACGTTCATAATTAAGAATAGACAAGAGGTAATTGACCTAACATTAGTGTCTGACAGACTGTCAGACATAGTAAAGAACTGGAAAGTTCTGGGGGACCATTCCTTTTCGGACCACAGGTACATCGAGACTACACTATCTCTCGAGAGCCCAAAACCTACTGTCTTTGTTAACCCCAGAAAAGCTAACTGGGAGAAATACATATGTCACAGAAATGGAGGGACTACTTCCCCCAAGGCACCAACCTGCCTGAACACAGAGCATGATCTAAATCATCTAGTGGACAGGTTCACTAAAGCATGCAACACGGCCTTCACGGCAACATGCCCATTAAACCAACATAAGGGGAAAAGAAACCCCCATGGTGGTCAAAACATATACATAGATATCCTACGGAAAAGCTGCAGGTCCCTCTTCAACAGGGCCAAAAGCGAGAACGAGGAAGAACACTGGGCAGATTATAAAAATAGTCTGGCCATATACAAAAAATAAATCAGAAAGGCAAAAAGGGCCTCGTGGCAGAAATTTTGTTCTGAAATCGAGGTAAAACTCTCCAAAACGGCCCCCTCGGTGGGTTACCTAAAGAGAAGCGATGGTACGTGGACTAACTCCAGTGAGGAATCCCTACACATTCTACTCGACACTCATTTTCCAGGGTGCTCCATCAATGGACCGACTCACTTCCCTAGTGAGGGTTCGATCACCTCAATGGAGCATATCTTTCAAAACGGAACATAAACTGGGCAATAAACAGTTTCGATCCGTTCAAATCCCTGGTCCTGACCAGATCATTCCGGCCCAATTGCAAAAAGTCGGAGACACGGCCATAAACTGGCTGCAATGTTCTTTAAGATGATACTGGTAGTGGGAAAATACCACAAGCTTGGCTTAAGGCTAAAATAGTCTTCATCCCTAAAGCAGGTAAAGCCTCGCACTCTACACCAAAGGACTTTTGACCAATTAGTCTATCATCCTTCCTTCTCAAAACTTTTGAGAGACTGGTCGGGCTACAATTGAGAACTACTATAAGTTCTGACCTGTAAAGTCGTGGCATACGCAGACGACGTGGCAATTATTTTCTCGGGAAAATACCCTCAAACACTCTGCGACTTAATGACCGCAAAGCTCGCGAGACTGTCAAGATGGACAGAATCGCGAGGTCTTGGAGTTAATCCCTCAAAGACGGAACTTGTGCTATTCACAAGTAAATACAAGATTCCGTCTCTAAACTCCCCCATATTAAATGGATGCAGGCTCTCCTTTAGCGACAGTGCCAGTTACTTAGGGTTAGTAATCGACAAAAAGCTAAACTGGAACCTGAATATCAAAGACAGAGTGAAGAAGGCCACGATAGCCCTCTACACTTGCAAAAAAGCTATTGGCTTGAAATGTGGCATGAACCCAAGTATAGTCCAATGGATATACCAAGCCATAGTTAGACCGATAATACTTTATGGAGTTACTGTATGGTGGCCGGCCTTATCAAAAAGGACGATCACCAGACAACTCGACAAAGTTCAGCGAACAGCCACCCTTGCATCAGCGGAGTTCTTCGTACCACTCCAAATGATGCGCTTGATGCCATTCTGTGCCTCCAAAGCCTAGCCCTTGCTGGAAAAGAAAGGGCACAGATGGCAGCAATACGTCTGAGAGACTCCGACCAATGGGCTCCACATCACACAGGTCACTCCTCAATATTAAACAGCAGTTCCGTCCCCACTAAAACGGACTACTGTGTCCCAAGGGAATACACATACACCCCATTCGACGCAATTATCCCCCACAGAGACGAGTGGAGTGAGGGACCCCCAGGCCCAAGAGGGGCCCTAAACATCTTCACAGATGGGTCAAAGCTGGACAACAGGGTCGGAGGAGGAATATACTCCGAACAGTTAAACATCAGGCACTCCTTTAGGCTCCCTTATCACTGCAGCGTCTTCCTAGCGGAGGTCATTGCAATCAAGGAAGCCCTAAACTGCCTGCAGGAAAATACCGCCATGGTAACCTGTGTAAACATCTACAGTGATAGCCAAGCTGCAATCAAATCGCTAAATGCGATCTCCGCAAACTCGGCCACCGTTGCAGATTGCCGCAAATCTCTTCACGAGATGGCTCAGCAATTTGCTATCAGCCTCATATGGGTCCCGGGCCACCGGGACATCGAGGGCAACTGTATTGCAGACGAGCTGGCCAGACATGGCACTACAATCCCCCTTTTCCAAGACAAGGAGGATACTCGTATGCCGATGGCCACATGTAGCCGCCTAATAATAAAAGAGCAATATAAGCAACTAATAGACAACAACTGGCAATCAGCTCCACGTTGTCGAATAACTCGGCAAACATGGCCGACCATAGACAGGAAGCGCACCTCTGAGCTATGCAAGCTCGGCAGACGAAGGTGCAGCGCAGTCATACGCTCCCTAACGGGACACTGGCTAATAGGTACCCACGCTAATAGACTGGGCGCCCCATTCAATGACTTTTGCCGTAGCTGCAGAGACGAGGAGGAGGAGGAAACGGTGGAACATTTGTTCTGCTCTTGCCCGGCTCTCAGCAGGAGAAGGCTACAGCACTTGGGCTCGCCCTTCATAGCAGACATTTCGGCAATGTCCACCATATGTCCCAGGAAGATAGCTAGCTTCATAAGAGCTGCAGGCTGGGACAACTGTTGACCTTAGGTCTCACAATGCGAGAAGGGGTAGATTCCCTGCGGTATCAAACGGCCGGAACGGCCTAGGTGTGCTGGGCTCCCAGTGAGTCTGGCAGCCGCTGTAACCTAACCTAACCTAACCTATGCTCCTTGGATGTTGCGAATCGGGGACAAAATCTATTACAATTTTTTGTTCGATGCTTCCTGTTACAGAAGCTTCATTCTCCCTTAGTCTTGGGCAGCCGAGTCGGTCCCAGAATCTAACAACAAAGTACACAATCTTTGGCGAGGCTTAGAACATTCTTTATTTTCAGGCAATGTTGGTGACTCATACAGCTTAGACTCCCTGCGTCTTTGCCGATAGCTTATATTTTTACCACAAGGGTGTGTTGATTGGGACACATACATAGTACATTGTATTCTTATATTTCTTGTTTCTTATTTCTTCGTTTCAGAATTGATTTCACCAAAGACGCCACGATCTGTGGTTCGATACCAAACGTCCTCTTCGGTGATCTGTATGTTCTGTAAGGCCTCGGGAGACCGATCCTTCAGCCTGGGGTCATCTTCGTCAAAACGGAGGGTGCAGGATCCCTTGCAATCCCCCGGGAAAAACTCATCGAACTCATAGATTTCCAGGTAGAAGAATGGTTCTCCCGGACAGGTAAAGGATTGCCGTAATACCAGACCAGGGGAATTTTCCTGTTGGAGCTGAGGCTCGGACGGGAGCGCCGACTTGGGGCATTCAGGGGCCGTGATAATAACATCTTCCAAGATTTTAACTGGCGATTTCATAGTTGCTGGCACAGAACGGGGATTTTTATTTTTGGAAGATTGGGGGCCTTCAGGAGCCTTGATAATAACATCTTCCAAGATTTTTACTGGCGATTTCCTAGTTGCTGCCACAGAAACGGGATTTCTATTTTCTTGAGTGGCTTTGCAGGACGACCCCTGGGATGCGATCACTGTTATCACGCTGGAATCCGAAATTTCGGAACCGTCAGGGAAAACCTTTTGAGATTCAGTGTTCAAGTGCATGGAGATGTCAGGACCGGACTTGGTCACATAAAATGACATATCGATTTGTCCCTCCGTTGAGCCAGTGTCCGATTTGTTAAGCATGGAACGCTGCTGGGCTTTTAAGAGCTTCTCTTCCACATCCAGACAGATCTCGCACTTGAAATCAACGGGTTCGGAGTCACGCGACAGTCTCACATTTCCCGCCACACACTTCAGGTGTGCTCCGGTCGCTGCACACAGCTTGCACTGAAATATGATCCATGTCCTTTTGTTGTAGCCTCGTCCATTGGGACAGAGACATTTTACCTGGTCGCATTGCATGTGCTTGTGGTGCAGTTCCTGGTAAGCGTTTGTCCGCATCTCCCACGCAGCGTCGCGGTCCGGGACGAAGATCGACTGCTGACGAATGAGGTTGCGGAACTCCTCCTTGCGGCACCAGATGCAGCGCAGATAGTAGCCTGAGGCAAGGGCGTAGCGACGCATACACACACTGTGGGCAAAGCCTTTACGGCAGCAGTCTCCATAGACGACGTTGTGTAGAGAGAAATTCAGAATGGGTTTCAGGCAGATATCGCAGTATTTGTTCTGCGGGGGATCGGCCAACAGCTGGCGCTTGTAGTCGTCCAGGGGTGTGCACGCATCGCAGTAGGTGTGAAATTCTCCACAGAACTCAGTGGTGCAGTGGTTGTTCACGCTGCATTCCAAGTGGAAGTATGTTTGGCACTTGTGGCATGCTATGCTAGCGCCCGTCTCATGGCAGTAGACACAAATTCGTTTCTTGGCGGCGACGACTTCCTTGCGAATGTCGCGCAAATGAAAGCCCAGAATGCCGGTTGAGTCGGCACCGCGTTGAGGTAGGTTTGTGGATAATAGCTAGAGAACCGGGTAGGATACAAATATAGTTCCATGTTAGTGGTAGAAGTCGATTTCAACTTACCAGGCAGAAGTAGTGGACTGTCAGCTTCTGGCTAGTCATCCAATCGCCATATACCAAAGTATCACTCTCATGGTAGCTGCTTTTTTTGCCGCAGATGTCACAAATTTGCTGCTCCATTTAATCTTTTGCGCGCCTCGTTCTACGAATGGATCCTAGGATGGATGCAGATCCATCGACTACAATCGATATATGTTTTCTCTGGGCACACTAGACAGTTATGACAGTTATGACTTTACTTAATTTCTTGCGAAGAGAGAGATAGCATGATAGACAATGCCCAAAATTGTTGTTCGTAGTCATCTCTAACCACGACTCCCGGCTATCAGTTGAATATTGATAAATACAGGCTAAACCCGTTCTTGCAGGTTGACATGCAATAAACATGTTTTGCATCTCCTTATAAGTTAATAAAATGAGTAACAGAAATAAAATAAATATATTATAATACAATTATAATAAGTTCTCAATGTATGAAATATTTCTATATTTGGAAAATGTTAACTACGTGGACAACCTCTTCAAAATTACCGAAATTTTTTTCCCGGATTGACCCCGATTTATCATGAATTTTGGTGAAAAAATTTTGTGGGGGTCGCTTCTAGTTTTTTTTTTAACAATTTTTAAAGTTTAGCGTTTTTCAGGCCAAAAATGGCCTGTTGTTGTTGGTTTTTTCTGTTTTTTTGTGCTGCGAAGTTAGCTATAAAATAGCTATTTTGCAATTAAAGCTATATTTCATTTTTACACATAATAAAATAGCTATAAAGTAGCTGTAAACTAGCTATTAAGTAGGATAACTGGCCACAATGAATGCGAGTCGTCTCAACACTATGGCGAGATATTGTAACGGTCAATGGGATTGGCGCTTGGTAATTTATACGATCCAAGCAAGGTGTCCGTCATGAATAATGATGTTCATTTCGAAGAGGTAAATAATGAAACAGTAGCGCCGCAGGCGAAAAATTTTGAAAAAAAAAATCGCGAGAATCGAGGATTCTGAAGCCGAGGAGTAAACCCACCAATTACGTACCAATGGCCACAGCGTCGAGACGACTCGTATTCTTGTCATCACTTGTAGCTAGTTTAGTTTACTTTAGTTTAGATATAGGCCGTTATAGCTACTTTTTAAATACTTGTGAAATTAAATATAGCTTTAACTGCAAACTAGCTATAAAATAGCTAACTTTGCAGCACAAATACATACATACCAAACACATTTCTATCGCTTTCTTATTTATTGGTTAAAATAACTCATAATAACACAAGAAAATACCCAAAACAATAACAATTATCCAAAACAACAACAACAACAACTAAAAGGACAACAAAAAACATGAAAAACCACACAAAAAAGCAACAACAACAACACAGCAAGTGACCCGCGCAGACCATTTTTGGCTTGAAAAACTCTAAACTTTAAACATTTAAAAAAAAAAACTAGAAGCGACCCCCACAAAATTTTTTTACCAAAATTCATGATAAATCGGGGTCTATCCATGAAAAAAATTTCGTTAATTTTGAAGAGGTTGTCCACGTAGTTAACATTTACCTTAATCGGCTTTTTATTTTGCTGACCGAAAAAAATACGGCAAGCACTGTTATCGTTTCCATACGAATATCATCACAGTATTCACTACTCCGGTACTATCGATACAAAGGGCGCATCTCCCTGAAGTTGCATGGTGTATGACCTAGGAAGGAGGAACAAATCGAAAGAACTAGAAAAACGATAGACCTCTAATATTACTGTGCTGTTTAGCATCTTGAATCGAAGCATTTTTTTGTTCATTGACAAATTGAAATTGGAAAAACAGACCGTCGATAGCAAATAAGCGAAAGTTATAGTAGTAAGATGTCCGAGGAGGAGGTGGAACACTCACGCGAGGAAGAGTTCTCGCGGAACGAAGAACGCCCGCACGAAGACGAACAATTGCGCGGAAAAAAATGCTCGCGCGACGAGGAAAACTCATCCGACCAAGACTACTCACGCAATGAGGAGCGCTCCTGCGAGGAGGAGGGGTCGCGCGAAGAGGACCTCGAAACCTCGAGGGAGGAGGACCTTGAAACCTCGCGCGATGAGGACCTTGACACCTCGCGCGAGGAGGAGCAGGAGCTGGAGCACTGCCGCGAGGAGCACCACGAGAACTTGCGAGAGGAGGAGCAGGAACACTCCCGGGAGGAGGAGCAGGAAAACTCCCAGGAGGAGGAGCACTCTCGCGACGAGGAACACTCGCACGAGCAGGAGCATTCGCTTGGTGAGGAATACTCCCGCCATGAGCAAAACTTGCCCGAAGAGATACAATCGCCCGACGAGATACGATCACCCGACGAGATACGATCACCCGACGAGATACGATCACCCGACGAGATACGATCACCCGACGAGATACGATCACCCGACGAGATACGATCACCCGACGAGATACAATCACCCGACGAGATACAATCACCCGACGAGATACAATCGCCCGACGAGGAACCTCCACAGAACGTGCAGCACGCGCACCTCGAAGAAATCTCAGGTGACGAGGGGTTATTGCACGATGAAGAGCAGTCCTGCTACGAGGAACACTTGCCCGTCGAGGTCGACGACCAAGAACCAGGCGATGGGGAACACATGGGTGGCCAGGAACACTTGCAGGGAGACGTGCACCCAGGCGACGTGGAACATCAGCTAGACGAGGAACACGCGGGCTACGAAGAACATCAGCGTGGCGAATGGGTTCAATATGAAGAACCTTCGAGGAAGGAGGAATACGAGGAGTACGAGGAAGCACCCTACGAGGATCCCTCGCGCCCACAGCACTACGAGGAACAACCGCGGTATTTGGAATCCGACCTGTATATGGTTGAAGTTGATGCTGAAGAAAAGGGTGCGGAGGCGGTTCACGAGGAAGCCGAGCTGAATGAGATGAATATTGTTCATCAGACAGCTGATGTTCATGGCGGGGAGGCGGATCAGTCCATGCACGTGAGTTGTGTCAATACCGCACTCGATGCCGACGAGGATGGAGAGCCGCCAGCCAAGCGGGAAAAGCCCACCTACGAGAACAGCCCCGTGACGGAGGACAGCAGTAGCAGCAGCTCGGGCGGCTCGTCTAGTAGCGAAAGCAGCTCGCGCTCTGATGATTTCGACGAATCAACCAAAGACGACGGTTCCTTGGACACTGTCATCTATGTGGAGGATGTGCCCCCTCCACCCATCAACTACCCCAGGATGGATCCTGACGCACCGACCAAACCGATTATCACCGAGGTGGTGACTATTCCCGCCCCGCGGGTGAATCTTTTGCGTTATCCACTTCCGCATCTTCATCATCATATGCCCCCGCCTCCGCCTCGGCGGCCGGCAGATTCCGAGCCCGAACTAGATCCCGATGACTATGATGGATCCGTGGCAATGCCCGGCCTGCCACCCAAGGATTGCGGTGACAATATTAATCTTCCTCCCTACATCCCAGATCACTATGTCGCCCCGCGCGCCGTGCAGCAACCAGCGCAGGAGACTGCACGCCAGCAGTTTATATATCCGCGCCAGCCGCTTGACCCTCAACCGGAGAAGGATAACCAGCAGTTTGTCTATCCGCGCCAGCCGCTCGATTATCCAGCACTACCACGGGCCCAGCTGCCGCTGGATCAGCAGTTTGTGTACCCGCGCCAGCCGCTCATATTTCCGCCCCAGGCGCTGACGGAGCAGCACACGGACATGTATCCGCCTACGCGCATACCGGCGCGTCAGCTGGTTGATTCTTATAAGCACAGGCCACTGTCGGGCGATCGACGGCGTATGCCACCACCAGGGCCAATGCGCACTGAGCTGGGAGCGGAAATGGAGAACATTTCGGATGATGAGGAGGAGGTAAGCGACGCTGAGGGGAGTAGCAGCGGCAGTGGCAGCAGCGGCAGTGGCAGCAGCGGCAGCAGCAGCAGCGGCAGCAGCAGCAGCGGTAGCAGCGGCAGCGAAAACGATTCTGAGGACGAGAATAATGACTATATACTGATTGAGCATGACAGCAACTCGGGGGGGAACGAGAGACAGACAATTGGTGTCGGGATGGGTGATCTGGGTGATGGGATCGTGGTCAATGAGGATTCCGAAAAGAGGTACTACATTCGGCGCGAAGACGGCACCGTCCATGCCGGTCGTGTGCTCCAGTCGCGCATCACCGCAAACGTCCTGATGCCCAACGAGTACTACGTGCACTATTTGGGCCTGAATCGCCGCCTGGACGAATGGGTGGGTCGCCATCGCATCTCGGACAATGCCGAAGACTTGGGAGGCATCACAGAAGCCGCCAGCAGCCTCCTCCAAGTGGATGCCGATCAGCCGGGAACCAGCAGAGAGATGCTGAAGCAGCAGGCGCTTCTGGCGCAGCAACAACAGCTCTTATTGCAGCAGCAACAGCAACAGCGAGAGCTGGAAAAGGAACGGGCCCTGCGCGAGGGCAACAAGGACTACTATCTGTCGGCGTGTGAGAATACCCGCTACGATTACAGTGACCGGAAGATGACGCGCTACCAGAAGCGGCGCTACGATGAGATCAACCACGTGCAGAAGAGCCATGCAGAGCTGACCGCCTCGCAGGCGGCCCTCGAGAAGGAGCACGAGTCCATCACGAAGATCAAGTACATCGACAAGCTGCAGTTCGGCAACTACGAGATCGACACCTGGTATTTTAGTCCCTTTCCCGGAGACTACGGCAAGGCGCGCACGCTATATGTTTGCGAGTACTGCCTGAAGTATATGCGGATGCGCAAGAGCTACAGCTACCATACGTACGTGTGCCGTAAGCGGCATCCACCGGGTCGCGAGATCTACCGCAAGGGCAATATCTCAATTTTCGAGGTGAACGGCAAGGACGAACCCCTCTATTGTCAGCTTCTCTGCCTGATGGCCAAGCTCTTTCTCGACCACAAGGTGCTGTACTTTGATATGGATCCGTTCTTCTTCTACATTCTGTGCGAGGTGGACAGGGAAGGCAGTCACATTGTTGGCTATTTCTCGAAGGAGAAAAAATCCCCAGACAACAACAACGTGGCATGCATTTTGGTCTTGCCGCCGCATCAGCGCAAAGGCTTCGGCAAGCTGTTGATCGCCTTCAGTTACGAACTGTCCCGCAGGGAGGGCGTCATTGGAAGTCCAGAGAAGCCGTTGTCGGACCTCGGTCGACTCAGTTATCGCAGCTACTGGGCCTATACACTGTTGGAGCTGATGCGGAACCGCGTTTCGCTGGAGCAGACGACCATCAAGGAGCTGAGTGAGGTGAGCGGCATCACACACGACGACATCATCTACACGCTGCAGTCCATGAAGATGATCAAGTACTGGAAGGGCCAGAACGTCATCTGTGTCACAACCAAGACCATCTTCGACCACCTACTGCTGCCGCAATTCAAGAAGCCCAAGCTGACCATCGATCGCAGCTATCTGTTCTGGAATCCCAGCAACATGCCGGCGCCAGCCCGACCTCCCCTACCAATAAATGCGACAGCACTTGGCCAGATTGCGGTCTGATATACATAATATACTCGTAAGAGCACATGTTTTTTTTTTGTGAGTACTCGTAGTCTTTTTTTTTAGGATAACTATTTTGTCTCATTCTTATTCTCTATTATGTATAATTTTATCTATATTATTAATCAACAAATTATAAAATTTATATCTGATTATGTTTTTAAAAAATATCTAAAACTTTACATGTTACAAATTACACGTTTTACCTTAACGTGAGTCTGTAATAAACAAAAAACAACAACAAAAATAATAACGCAAATAAAATTTGAAAAAAAAAATCGCTGTCTAGAGCAAAGTAAATTTATCGCCCTTTTTGAACCACAACACTTGTCACTTGGCCATTAATTTTTGAGACTGTGCTACTAACACTCGTACATGCAATATATATTGGATATAATAATGCAAAGTATTACTAGTTTTCCATTTTCCTCACTTTATAACATTGTAAAGCACATTTAAAATGAAATAAACCAAACTCTTATTTTGAACAAAAGTTTATCAATTAAAACGATCCAAGTTTTACGGGAATATACAGTCCCTCAAAGCCAAAACCATGCAGTGTTAAATAAAAAGTTAAATTGGCTGCCATAAAGTTATTACACATTATTTTTCAAAAATTCAAATGACCGATGATAGGTACATATGTACATTAGGTACCAAAACCAATATTTGACCCTTAAATACTGGGTTTTCCCCACCTGTTTGGTCGGATTATGCAAAACAGTAGCCCAATAAGAGGTACCAGCTTGTTTGGTGCAGTCCTATTTTGGACAGAAGGTTGCTTATTTTTGGTATAAATAGGCTAATACTTTCTATTGAGATTAGTCTTAATCTGGATCTGGAGTGTGACAAGCCAATAACAACAATGGGTAAAAGGACAACGATGGAGCAACGGAAGCTCGTCTTGGATCACTTCAAAAACGGATTTTCGCAGCGCAAAATAGCTCAAATGGTGAATCTGAGCTCATCAACTGTGCAGCTAATCATCCAGCGCTTCACCCGCGAAAATCGGATAGGATACATGGGCAGAACGGCGCCCAACAAGACTTTCACTGAGCATGAGGAGCGACGAATCATCAGGAAAATTAAGGAAAATCCGAAGCTTTCGGCCCCAAAACTTACCCAACAGGTGAAGGACGAAATGGGGAAGGACTGCAGTGTGGAAACTGTGCGCCTGGTTCTGCGCAAACATGGCTTCAATGGCCGAGTACCCCGAAAGAAGCCCTTTATAAGCCTGAAGAACAAAGGGACAAGGTTGACGTTCGCAAGAACCAACTTGGACAAGGATTTGGAGTTCTGGAACACCGTGATTTTTGCAGACGAGTCCAAATTCAACCTTTTTGGGTCAGACGGAAGGAATTTTGTGTGACGACAGCCCAATACTGAGCTGGATCCCAAACACGTAAAAGCGACAGTCAAGCACGGCGGAGGAAGTGTCATGGTATGGGTATGTACATACATTCCGCAGCCGGCGTCGGAAACTTGGCGTTTATTGATTCTACGATGGATAAGCTCACGTACTTCAATATTCTCAAAGAAAATTTGCACCAAAGCTTCCAGAAACTAGGAATCCGACTTGATTTCCGGTTCTACCAGGATAATGACCCGAAACATTCGTCCGGAATAGTGCAGTCCTGGCTTATCTGGAACTGCCCCCACTTGATGATTCCCCCAACCCTGTCTCCAGACTTAAATTTTATTCAAAATTTGTGGGCTGCGCTGGAGAAAAACACCAAGAATCACAGGATTTCTAAAAAAAGGACCTTAGAAAGGCCCTTCTGGAGGAATGGAGCAAAATAAGCCCGTAAAGCACTCGGAATCTGGTCTCTTCCATGAATAGTAGGTTAAAAGACGTAATAAAGGTTAAGGGATTAAATTCTAAGTATTAAAATTCCTGTTCAACCTTTTATTAGACTAATATTTTGATTGGTCCGCTTTCTATTTGTGCAGTGATGTTACGACAGGCACAAACATTTTCTATGATGCACTGGACTCACTTTTTGTCTCTTGTGTCCCACTTTCCTGTCCGATTAGATCAAGAAAACCCCTTGGTTTACCAAGGAGCTATCCCATCTAAAAAACTTAAAATCAAGACTGTATAAAAAATTTCAAGAAATTGGCTCTCCTTCTTCTCTTGCTCATTATGTAATAGCTCGGTCAAACTTCTCAGTTCTTAACGCTCAATGCTATCAGAATTACCTATTTCGATGCAGGATACGTTTTTCTAAGGACCCCAAACAGTTCTACAGCTTCGTAAACAGTAAGCGTAGAACGTCCGCACACCCATCCTCGCTGTCCTTCCGTAATACGTCGGCAGATAATGATCAGGCAATTGCCGATCTTTTTGCCCGTTTTTTCCAAACTACCTATTCGCAAGACGTTTACTCTGGTCAGCCGTATCCATACGGTTTACCGAGGTCGAACGGCATTTTCAGTCCTTTGCTAAATGAAAGCTCGTTGCTTCATGATCTACGAACAGTAAAGCCGGTGTTCTCACCGGGTCCGGACGGAGTTCCCGGCTGTGTACTCAGGTACTGTGCCGAGTCTCTGTGTGGGCCGTTGCTTAAACTATTCAACCTATCCATAAATTCTTCATGCTTTCCCCCGATATGGAAGGAGTCCTATATAATTCCTCTCCATAAGAAAGGTAGCAAGTCTGACGCAATGAACTATAGAGGTATATCTAAGTTATCCGCTATTCCTAAAGTGTTTGAGAAAATTTTAACTCCGCACCTGCAGCACCTATGCAGATCACTTATATCTCCATCTCAACATGGATTTATAAGGCGGAGATCAACCACAACAAATTTATTGGAGTTTACCTCCTTTATAATAAAAGGCTTTCAAGGTAATCTGCAGACGGATGTTGTTTACACCGATTTTAGTAAAGCGTTCGACTCTGTAAACCATTCCCACCTAGCACAAAAGCTCGACCTCCTAGGGTTCCCGCCCAATCTCCTGAGATGGATCTCTAGCTACCTTTGTTCTAGGTCTCAAAGAGTCCTTTTCAAAAACTCCCTGTCCTCACCAGTTATGGTGACTTCGGGTGTACCACAGGGCAGCCATCTAGGCCCCTTACTCTTTACTCTCTTTATAAATGACCTGCCTTCTGTATTAACATACTCTCGAGTACTTATGTATGCGGATGATGTTAAGCTCTGTGTCCAGTATAAGGACATTTCTTTTCAATCCAGGTTGCAATCCGATCTCGATAGATTTCAGTCTTGGTGTTGTGCAAATTTATTAAACCTTAATGCTTCAAAATGTAAAGTAATGACTTTCCATCGCTCCAGCGCCTTTCTGGTTCCTTACACCCTTTGTGGTGGTTCTCTTGAGAGAATTACCCGGGTTGATGATCTTGGTGTTCTACTAGATCCCAAGTTAAAGTTTTCAGAACACATTTCTACCATGGTGAACAAGGCCATGGGCGTGCTTGGGCTTATAAAGAGGTGGTCAAAGGAATTTGACGACCCCTATATAACAAAGACTCTCTACACCTCTCTGGTTCGTCCGATTTTAGAATACGGCTCTTGTGTATGGTGCCCTCAGTACAACGTACACCAGGACCGTATAGAATCAGTTCAGAAAAACTTTTTACTTTTTGCTCTTCGAGGCCTCGGCTGGGATGCAGGTGTGAGACTACCGTCCTACTCTAATAGATTGCTCCTTATAAACCTTCCAACCTTAGCTAATCGTAGGAAAATGCTTGGAGTGATTTTTGTGCACAACTTGATCAAGGGTGACATAGATAGCCCTGACCTGTTGAGCCGCATAAACTTCACGATTCCTATTAGATGCACTAGGAACTATACACCCTTGTTTCTTCCGCTTTGTAGGTCGAATTACTCCTTGCATGAACCATTTAGGGTCCTATGCTCGGATTATAATTCCCTCTATCATATTGTATCTACCACTAACTCCCTTCCTAGTCTTAAATTACAGATACTCTTATAACTTTCCCGTAACTATTAATTACTTCGCTTCTTTAGTTAGATTTGTTCTACTTTTCCTCGAACACTAGTCTAACACCTATCCTTCCTGCATGTCCGCGATCGGTTCGGTAAACGAGTCGCGCGTTATGCGGCAGCGCCCCTCGGTCGGTTGGGCGGGAGGTGGGCTGCGTTCTTGCCTGGGATCCGCGCGTAACAGCCATCGGCTGGTGTCGCTTGGGCCACTTGATGGTGCAGTCATTGCACATCAACGTCCTAAAGAAAAAAAAAAAAAAAAAATATTAAACTGGTTTGTGGCTGCATGGTTTTAGCTCGGACTAGTATTTAAAATATATTTTATTTTTAAAACTGAGCAATATTTAATCAACAAATAAAGTTTCTTTTTTAAATGTGATAAAACATACAACAAATTGGCGTTTAAACATTTTATGTTTTTGCTCTATTTTAAAATCTGTACCACCTTAAACTTTTTATTTGACACAGCATGGTTTTGGTTTGAGCCACTGTATAACAGTTCAGTTAAAGTCATTGCTAGCACAGCCTAATGTCATAATTGATTTAATAATAATATAATAATAAATAAATAAAACCAATTCGGATTTTCTTAATATTCAAAAGCGATTGCTGTGGAAAACTTAAAACAGAAATATCGATTGTATCGATTGTGGAAGTTAGGTTATTCCCGAAAATAAGAAGGGTTCTCAGCTCCAATATAATTACTACTCCAAAATATTTTGATGGTTTAATTTGGTGTGTTTGTTGATCCGCCGCCAGCAGATCCCTCTCTCGCTCACACTGACTGAATATTTCGCCAAGTTTGTCATACCTGTCTTAATACAGTCTTCAATTGTAGTGTAGTGGAATAAGACAAATATCGATACATCGATAGTGATAGGTGTGCACTTCTACCGGTTGCATTCAGATTTTGTTGTCATGGTTGTTTTTGTTTCGTCTGTTTTATGAGAATTGAAAGTTGTGAGAGCAAAAATGGGCCTGCTTTCAGATCCGTCGATCTCGACGCAAAACAAGCTAGTTGATAGTCTGGCAAAGCATGTACGCAAGGTGTGCAGCGGCTTCTATGTCCTCGGCGTGGTTTGGCTCATCTGCCTGGCCCTCCCCGAGTTCAACCACGGCACCTATCTGTCAGAGAACGCCCTATCGCCAGGTGAGTGTCTTTACCCATGCATGAGAGCGATTTAAGAGTGTTTTTCTTTGGCTGGATAGGTCTGGTCTACCCCGAGATTCGCATCGACTCCAACCGGCTGGCCAGCCAGCTGCTGGAGGAGCTGCAGCGCGAACGCAAGGAGCACAAGTCGACTACGCCGCACGCCTGGATTGCGGCCAAATTGAACGAGTTCGGCCTGGAAACGCACACACACAACTACACGCTCCGCTTTCCCTTTGGTGGTGGCAAAGAGTATCACGGAAAAAACATATACGGCATTCTGCGGGCGCCCCGAATCGCTTCCACCGAGGGCATTGTTTTCACAGCTCCCTACCGTGCTCCCACCTCCGTGCACCCGGATATCTCGCCCAGTGTGCCACTGCTGCTGGCATTTGCCGATTTTGCTAGACGTAAGTGTAGAGCAGAAATCCGCCATCGAAGCATTGGGAGCGCACAAATAAATTTCAATCTTTTACGCAGGCAAGAACTACTGGGCTAAGGATCTGATATTTCTAATCACCGAACAGGAGCAGTTGGGAATGCAGGCCTGGCTGGAGGCCTACCATGATGGCGACCGCGTGCTGAATGTTAGCAAGTCCTACCTGCTGCCAGGCAATTTGCCAGCGCGTGCAGGCTCATTGCAGGCGGCGCTCAACATCGAAGTGCAAGATCTTGAAATTGGTTAGTTATTGCCATTGAAACCAAAGAAAAATCAATCACACTAATTACCTTGCAGACTACGTGGATGTAAAGATCGAAGGCCTGAATGGCAAGCTGCCCAATTTGGACATGTTCAATTTGGTGCAGCGCATTATGGCTCGGGAGGGCATCACTTCTGGGTACAAGCAGACCTGGCGCAAGAAGCGTCGTTCCAACCAGTCTCTCTTCGAGAAGAATCTGCGCCAGATGCTGTCCATGCTGGCGACTCAATCCTCGGGCGTGCCCAATGGCAATCACGGACTGTTCCACCGCTATCGCATCGATGCCCTGACCATCGCCGCTGCCAAGCGCCAAACGCACGCTACTGTGAAGGGTAACGCCGGCTCAGCGGCTGTGCCGCTTCTGAAGGCGATCGAGGGTATTGCGCGCAGCCTCAACAATCTTCTTGAGCGTTTCCATCAGAGCTTCTTCTTCTATGTCATTGTGAACAACGATCGGTACATCTCTATCGGCGACTACATGCCTGCCCTGGTGGCCCTCGCCGCCTGCGCTTTCTTCAAGGCCTATCTAACCTGGTCAACACTGGACTCTGAGATGCAACCGGAAGCGACAGAGACAGAGCCACCGGCTGAGGTACCGAGCGGGACTGAGACTGACACCGATGTCGAGGAGGGCCTGCCCTACGGGTCCGTGCTGATCTATCTGACGGCTGTGCTGCTCATCGGATATCTGGGCAACGTGTTGCCACTGCAGCAGTACTTCCTAGAGATACCCATGGGCGCTGCGCCACTGACCACATCCGTGCTGAGCTTCCTTACCCTGATCGGTTTCATTCTGCCCTTGTCGTTGTTCTGCCGGCGGGTGGCCTGGAACTCCTGCACGTGGGTTTCCTGCTCATCTATGGCTGCTCTTTGATCGTCGTCGGTCTGCTCAACTTTGCCCTAGGCTTCTTTGTGGCCGTCCTCACAGTACCGGTGGTGATTGCTTTGGAAACTAGTGAGAAGAAGTGGAACAGATCAATACGGAACGTGACGCGCGTAATCACTCTGCTCCTCAACCCCATGGTGGTTGTCTATGTCATCGTTCTGTGCATGAGCTTCTACCAGTTTCCCGAGCTCAAGTTTGATAAGCTGCTTTTGCGCGCAGCCACCGCCGCCATGGATGCCTCCGCTTACGGTCTCATTGACTGTGTGGTAAGTTCTGTCTAAGCGTTCGCCTGCTTAACATTTCACATATCATTCCCCATTCCTTTTATTAGATCTATGGCAACTGGCTGTACTTTGTCGTTAGCACGGTCTTTCTGCCCCTGTGGATCCTCTGCTGGACACTGGCACTTTCCAAGCGGCGTCACATTGCCGACTATTCCGATTACGAGTCAAAGTCGCAGCCTCAAACAAAGTTGAAAACAAATTAAACTACAAAAGTGTATTCCATTTTGGGGCAACTGATATTCCATTTATTAATGTAGATGTTTTTTTTGCATAATTTGAATGTCCAAAGAAATAATATATATTTAAGCTGGAAATTGTGCAGTAAAACACCCAATGCTTCGATTTATTTCTCTAATCCCCTTGCAGATCGATATTTAAATACAGTCCGTCAGTAAGCATTTGGATGCTGTTTGACTGAGAAATGGAGAACAGCATTATCAGACTTGCTACAGATTGTTCAGATGTTCAGCTACATTATCCTTCAACGGCAACAGTATGCGTGTGACTAACAGTAGTCGACTTCGGGTATTAAGATTTTGATCGGATCAGTGCCACGCAGAGATGGAAACTTTTCCGATATCATATACCAGAATTCGTGATCGGTATTGCCATGTCTGTGAGCCTGGATAGATATATATCTGGGTGATATCTTTGCTATACGCAGTATATATGTAGTTAAATGCAAAAGTCTGAACCGAAGATGAATCGCCAACATATGCCAAATAGTCCAGAAATCTGGTCACTACAATACAATAAGGTATGTAAAATGGCACAATCGAATGAATAAGAATGAGAATAAGTATTCTCAATGAAAATGTAAATATCTATACATATGTAGCTGCAGAGGCATCAAAGGGTTGGGGTTTGGGCCCGAAAGGTATGCACATACATTATTCATATCGTTTTTCCTTGTGTTTGTACATGTTTGTGGCTTGATGCTGGTGCTTCTCCTATTCCTGGGTACTAGAGGACAGGAGGAGCACGTTCTTCTTTTGAATAAGTGGAAAACTTTTCGACTATGACACGCAACTTAATTTAAACTTTGCAGTGCTGCCAAAGGCGACTAAAGACGGCGACGGCTACTGCGACTATGTCGGCGTTGGCAATTAGTTATGAGCATGGATTTGGCTCAATCAGTGGCGGCAGAAGGCAGGGAGGGGGCAGGGGCGTGGTCCCCAAGGGGATCTCCTATGAACCCTCTGTCTCTCAATTTGTGTTTACCGGCGCCATTCAATCTGCAGCATAACAAGAAAAGTTTTCTCCCTCTCACATACTCGTGGATGCACATCTCGAGGTAAAGTTGTGCACAGTGTGTCGAACGTTAACGAAATATATGCAACATTTATTCATGTGTTTATATTTTTGCAGGTAGGTGGCCTTGCATCTTCGCCATCTCCATCGACATCGACATCGCTATAGTTTTCGTCCTAGTTTTCGACTTCGCCCTTGGCTACGACTGCTTCGTTGACTAGCAGTTGGTTCATCAGCTCGGCCTCCGCTACGATCATCATTTTGTAAAAGTCAATATTGCGTTGGCACCGAACACGAATTTGGTTCAATAGCAACTGAGTGGCTGCCACCGATCCGGCGCCGTGGGTCAATAAAATTTGTTTGTGCTTGAAACGGCCACTATAGTTGGTCATGATATCGCAAAAGATAGGCACACCCTTCAGACTCTGGACCATCTCCTCCAGCGACTTGCTGTCGCCCTGGCTGGAGTGACTCGGTTGGTGTATATTGACGATGGCAGCCGCGACGAGAGCGCCATCCTCGACATCTGTTTTGGTTGCCATTGATTGATGTTCTGGATATTCAATCGAGCACGAGCCGCACTGCTGGAAGCAGCAACGAGGAATCGCCATCCCTAAATTGAAGTCGAAGAACCGCTGGCTCAGGATGCGGTCATTTGTCTCTATTTCCAGCTGTTGGACCAGCTGGATGCTGCGATGCATTTGTGACTGGTGGATCAGGTTGTTGTACAGCGTCAGGGAATCGCCAATCAACCTGTCAACCTGGTTCTCCGCCGTTTTGTAGCTCTCGACCATATTTTTGGTCAGTGTCAGGGCGCTTGCCAACGATTGTGGAGTCGGTGCTGGGAGCTTAGTGACAGTCTCACGATGAGCATCCCAGTTCCGGAACATTCGCAATATCTTGGTCTCAAATTTCCTATTGCGCTTCCTAAAGCGAGCCGAGAACGCTGGCCAGCGCCAGTTCCGGCTCCGGCCCCGGCCAGAGTTCATCTGGCGGTCAACGGTACCGGTCCATTCTGCTCCGATTCCGTCGACGGTCACCATATTCAGGCGTTTGGCCTGCTCCACCAGCCCGACAATGGCCTGGTGCATGTTCGGAGGCTGGCAAACCGCCTTCTGGCCCAAATCTTCTTCACAACTCATTTTGGTTCTGTGTTCAAGAGTTCGTTGTTATTATTTTGTTATTTTTGTGTGTTTAATGCGTAAAATATTCACTTACGCTCTTTGTCTCGGTTTTTCTGCTATTGACATGTGTTTTCAAGGCTTTGTTTTGGAATGAGAAAATCTTGCTATGCGTGTGTTTGGGGTGACAGTAATCTCATATGTATATTTTTTAACCTGTTACCCATCGTTTGTGGTCCACTGTGCCTGGCAATCCTCTTCGTCCCCGAGGACTTCCAGACTGCAGCCAGGCTGCAAAAATTGGCGAGTCGATGTCACATAATTGCCCCGTGAACGATAATCTTAATTATGGTGCTTGCCGACTTTCTGTTGCCTGACTTAATTCACCGTTAAACCCCAACACACCCCCCCTGCCACCATCCCCCAAGTGCGTGCGGCTGGGGAAATATGTAATTAAAATTGTGTACGGTTCCGCGTACAGTTTGAAGTTTAAGTTACAGCAGAGGACCCGACCGGGTGAGGGACGGAACGGGACGGCCAATAACAGCGGGACGCAGTGACGCTGAAGGGATTTACATGACACAAACCGTTAACACTGCTCACAAAAAGTAGTGGGAAAGGGGAGAAGCAAGGAGCCGGCGTACTAGAGCCAACTCGTGATGGAATGGAGTTTACCGACCGACAGTTTCTATTAAGGATATGTATAGATATGTAACGGGCTGCCCACGGTCCACGGTGATAGGTCTTCAAAAATAATTTAAACATTTTTCCATCGCAATTCGTTTGCGACACATTTTAGGTTATGGAGCTATGGGAATTGAAGTGCAGCTTTGACATTGTTCTTCAGTGCTCGCAGCATCCACTCTCTCTCTCTCTCTCTCTCTCAGAGAGCTTTGGAATGCTGGATTTGAAAATAAAATGGCTGCTCTACCCGCAAAGTATGCAACGTTTTAACAGGCCCAAATGCTCATATTTTGCTTCCTTGGACTATTAACATTTAAAGATTAGAACATTTTCTTTATCACTTCCACTGTCTTGGGCTTTAGCAGAGGCCTTGAAAAATAAGTCACCACATGCTAACCTTTTTGGAATTTTTTAAGCAACAAAGGCATCTGCTTCATTTCAGTTAGTCATTTTGAGCTTTTTTTTCTGTTCATAACTTCAGTTCATAAGTATACTTCCGCCCGTTCATACGGCTTTTCATTATTTTGGGATTTTAAATTTAACAAAAGTTCCGAATTTTTTTACAAAAAAATGTAGAAAATTTATAAAAAAAATTTCAGCGTCTGCAAGTGGTAGATAGTTGAAGTGATCATTTACTTTGTGCATAATTATGTATACAAGTAGGGTAACGCGTATTTCAGATGATTCCTTAGAAACAGATAGTGGAATCCCCACCGATAGTTCTGTAAGTATTTGTGAATAAAGAGGTTTTCAATTGATTAATAATAAAACAATAAAACACCGATCACCACCCACCAAGAAGCGGAAGGAGAAATCTGGACTATGTGCTGCTATCGGTGTTATACTACGAAACTATAGACGATTCTAGGGGTATTTCTTTTTGGGACTTCGGACTCAACATATCAACCTTTTCGCTTTCGCTTATTCACAACTCCTACGGCCGTGTACTACTAGTCGAGGGGTTGGTATGTTGAGTCCGAAGTCCCAAAAAGAAATACATACCGCTAGAATCGTCTATAGTTTCGAAGAATAAAAACGATATGCTTTGTTGGTATGCTTTGCGCTTGGACAATCTGGTCTAATGGTGGAAGTATTCGATTAGGAATCATCATCACTCCACCTCTCTGCCAGTACCCAATTTGCTTCATTGATTGGCGGGCACCATCAAAACTGCGGAACCATCGAAGCGCGCTGGTGGCCCGCTTCAAACCAAAAAGAAATACCGACAAAGTATTATTTCGTTTTGTTTCTATCTGCTGATATAGTTTTTATAACGTTCAATAAAATGCAGTAAAATATATGTACCTATGATTGTAATATAATATAAATATAAAGTGGGATTGAAATCGAAGGTCTATCATGAGATTAGTTGATCCCCATTACGATGACAGTTTGATGGCTTCCTAGTAATTCATTTGTAATGTCTCCTTTTTTCAGAAAAAGTCAGTCTGATGCCAGGGCAGGGGCTTTTGGCTGTTGCTCAGTGTGAAAAATGAAAGCTTTTCGTATCTCCTAAAGCACCGCCGAGCGGAGAACTCGTGTGGTTTCTTTGTGCTCTCTTTGTATTGTAATTACAAGTGCTACCTGGGAGAAGTGCGGAGAGAGCCGACTATCAATCGAGCTTTCAATTTGTTTGCTTTGCCGATTCTCCTCCATTGTTTTGCTGTGTTTACTTTCGAAGAGGAATGCAGCTTTGACAGTTATTGTGTGTGCTTTTTGTCCACGCTCCCGATGCATTCACGCTCCCGATGCATGCACGCTCCCGTCGCAAAACACGTTGCTGGGAACTGCCAGCATCGGAAAAAAGATAAGAGCAAAGGATAGCTACTGTCCCCGAAGCATTTGATGCCCTTGAAGATAGAATATAGCGAATCATACATAAGTACATATATCGTATGATATATCGATCCCAGTGTAATAATTTTGGATGATTTGTACACATGTACACCTGTTTTTAAATATAAAACCAATCATTACACTGAGTCTATTAGTTATCTAATCCGGATATGCCTTCTTTTATGTGTTGCATGCATCCAGTCGAAATCGTAATACCCTCTTCAGAGTACGAGTATGTGTTCAGGTGAGATGGAAAACAAACGCATAGAAAGGCGGGAACAAAGAAAACAGAGCCATAAGCGAAACGAGGAACAGGACGGTGGATGTGCGGTAGCTGTGGATGCGGATGCGGATGTGGATGCTGGAATACAAGTGAGTAGCTTGGGTTGAGTAAAGTGAACAAATAACGGAATAGTATTGCTTTCGAATAAAAATGCCGTAAAAACTGCCAATATCTCTCAATTTGTAAAGTTGGTCGAGTTTTATTTGTATATGTATTTGTATTTGTATGCATGTTCACTTGGTTTTGGCTGTTTCTGATTTGTGCCACTGTACCTGGACCTGTACCGGTACCTGTAACGGGAGTCAATTCTGTATGCATTTCCGTAAGGCTGAAGAGTGCCGTAGCTGCTGTCTTGCCGTAACCCTCTCCCCGGAAACAGATAACTCTACTTGTTCTTCTTCCAATACTTTGACGCTGCTCTTAATCAAAGTTTGCAGAGCGACTATAAAAGTCACCGATTTATTTACAGACAATCAGAGCTTTCGACAGTCTTCCATTCAATTCTTGCGCCTGCCACCGTCCCACCGTCCCACCGTCTCGCAACTGACATTCACGTGGCCCCGTAAAACAAGGGCAATGCAAACGCAGAAAAGGGAAGGAGGTTGGAAGTACAATAGAGAAGGATATGGTTGTTTAGAGAGACAATGGAGTGCAGGCGGAGCTAAATTGTCCTGATAAGCCAAAGGGTTTTGGGCAGGAGAGTAGTGTAAGGGGGAGATGCTAATGCGAGTATTTGATGGATACTGTGTGTCGTGTAAGCACACGCAAGAACCTGATTGCTCCCGAACACCGTACCTCCTTCATAAGGTATGGCCACCTCAAAACCCAAATATGAATTATATGAAGAGCTTGGAAATATTATTTCATAGACTATAAAATATATTTAAATAGACAATAATCCATCAAGTATTTTATTAAATTTTATTTAATATAATATATATCATATATGTACATAATCAATAACTGGGAACAGGAGGAACCACTAAGAGTATACCTTGAATGCAACGTGCATGTTTTCGTTTCCGTGTATTCAAGGAGTGGCGATCATAGAGAATGATCATATCTACCAGGCCTACAAGTCGCCGGAATTCCACCAACTATTTTCTCAACCATTTTCAATTGAGTTTAAATCGAATGTTCCGTTTTCATAGGATATGTGATGGCAGGAACAGTCCGAGGATTTCAATTAAATGATTGCCAAAGTTTGATCCCTTAATTGACTGTGGCTGGATTTCGATTGAATTTTGATGTTTATTTGGCTTTGGGTTTTTGTATTATAAATCGCGCAATTGTTGACAATAAAGTCGTAGTTGTGTTCAACTTTTTCTAGGCGGAATTACCTTCCTCGCGGTGTTCGTCTGGCGAAGTGATGCCTGACGAGGCACATACACATACACGTTTGTGTGTACATATGTTTGAGTGTCTGTGTGTGTGTGCTTATCCCTAAACTTTGTCACAGTTAAATGACAATAAACGTCACACAGAACGCCATAAGGACACACACACAAACACACACACGAAGCCACGGTACCAGTCGCAGTCGCAGTCCCACACTCTCATCTCGAAGAGATGAGAGGCAAGCCGTTACTGATAGAAGACGACAACAAGGAGACGTGAAAAGGACATGCTCGTAAAAGGCAAAAGTTGTGTACGCCAGCTACATCAGCATCGCATCGTATAAAAGTTTGCCTTTTCAGGCGCTCTGCCCTCCACCTTTTGGCCAACATGCTCGTATTTTTATACTCTTCCAGGGGACAACTCCATACCAGAGATGGGATACAAATATATAATCTATGTATAATACCTAGCGAATGAATATCTAATGTTTAGCTTTGAGTATTTGTATAATGCGACTTGAATGGTAAGGACTTAAACCTATCGAATTCCGATTACACAAAACGGTTTATATAGATATAACCTACTAGCTACGATCCCAAAAGATCCCCAAAGACACATATAAATTCGTCCAAATTGACTGAGAGAAGGCTTCTGTTCCAACCCCAGAAAGTATGCAATATTTTTGAATATTTATATATGTAAATTAGGGGCAAGCCCCCTGCACACTCGCCCCGTAATATATGAGCCACTTGTAGGCTGCCATACGAACGATGAATCGATGAAGGGTGTCTACTGCTTCGTCTCGTCTCCTAGTTGGCCTTCTCTTCTTGTTTTCTTCGTTTTTTTTTGTACATACTTAAGCCTCTGACTGAGGCACGTCATAACTTAGCCATAAAACAGCTGACAACAGAGAGGGGTGCGAAAGGGGCCATCGGCATCCCGCCTAGTTGCTTTAGTGGCTTAATGTGCTAAACAACTGGCCCGGCTGAGGCATAGACCAAGGGGAGTTCAATTAAAGCAGATTTAAAGCACTAAGAAAGCGCACTCGCACCGCTTGAGAGGGGTTACTGTTGCACCACTCACCGCACCACACATACATATGTTAAGACATCCTTCTGGAGAGTGCAGGATATGCTCCTTGGATAGGTACCTACGAGTATATTTTCATAAATTCCATTTTGATTGATCAACGAATCGATTTGACTCCTCAATGGACTTATTCGAGTATTTATTTTGTTTTCACTTTAGTTTTGAGATTTATGCCGTTCCATGAAAAACGAAAAGAAAAACCAAAAACCAGAAACTAAAAAACTACAGGCTATAATATTGATTTATCGATGTATCTGGGCCACAGATTTATTTGGCCAGAAACAATTAGCCAGTTCACAGTACAGTAGTATGGCGTATGGAAATGAAATGAAATTTGATGATGCATAAAAATGTACAGAAATTGTTTGATGCGGGACAGTTAACAGCGGGTGGACAGACAGACAGACAGACAGACAGACTATTGACCATTCAGCACATCTTTGGCAAGGGGAGGATACCGGACATATGGAGCTGCCATTTTGTTTTTGCCTGCTCATATCTGGATATTTATGAAATTCTCTTTTTCTCGAGTATCAAAAAGGGGAAAGGGAAAAAGAAAGGGAAGGGAAAGGACTAGAAGCGTCCACCGCATATCCTTGTCAATGGCCGTTGAGTAAAGTGTATTCGAGTGTGGAATATAACGATTAGTTGAGTCAGCTCCCCATCCGCCCCTTCAATGGGGGCTCTTCACTCCCTAAAGCTAGAAGACAAGAAGGGGTATTCGTATTCGTTCGTGTCATTGCATTCCGATGATACTCGTAAAAGTTGCTTCTGGGATTGGTGTTATAACAGTGCTCATAGAATCGGAAATATATACATATATCGGAAAAGATATATATTCTATTAGGCAAGGAGTAGGTACTGCTTACAGGATAATATATAAACAAATTATTTATCAAACTCGAGGCGCTATCTGTATGGCAGGAATGAAAGGATATAGGAGAGCTGTAAAAAACGAGGGCTATGAATAATTGGAATGAATGTTACGCTTGTAATTTAAATTCCATTTCCGTTTCCATTTCCATTTCCGCTTCGCATTTCTGTTCCATTCCGAGCCGCCCACGCCAAGGGCAAAATAAACTTATGCTTTTGAGGTTATCTTTTTTGGGCGTTCTTTTGTGCAAATAAAGTTTTGCCTTTTGACTTGTGGCCCGACCTGATTGTTGAACGCATGTTGCACAGGGTTATTC
This sequence comes from Drosophila algonquin, assembly GCA_035041765.1. NCBI lineage: Eukaryota > Metazoa > Arthropoda > Insecta > Diptera > Drosophilidae > Drosophila > Drosophila algonquin. The sequence continues at coordinate 2,198,284 of JAWNKY010000209.1, read as the reverse complement.
CTGCTGTCGCGTTGTCCTTTCTCACTGTCCCACTGTCTCTCACTGTTGGAAGAGGCAAACAGAATTGAAAATGAAACCACGCACGCAGCACAAAACAAAGTGCACTTTGGTGCCTTTCCCGGCTCTGTTGTCTCCAAGTCTCCAACTCCACTCCACTCACTCCGATCTGCGTTCTGTTCTGTTCCGTTCCGGTGCGTCGCGCGAGAAACCCATGTTGCACGCTGCCTATTGCAGCCATTACTCAAGCGACAGACGTCCTCCCACTCATTCGTCCTCCTCCACTGTCGCCAGCTCTGTGCACATGCAAACACGTTTCTGATTAGGAATCAACAGCAACGACAGAAGCAGCAGCAGCAGCAAGAACAAGGACCAACCCAGGACAACCCATCAGGACACACAGCTGGCAGCTGGGAGCTGGGCTGGGGAGGAATGGAATGCAAGCCAAAGCAAGGCGTGGCCATAAGGCTGCAAAAAATGAATTCACAGAAAAGAGCCCTACGATTTCAGCGTTTGTTTTTACAACTCAAATAAATACGTGCCTGAAGCTATATTCATATGTTGATCAAACTTTATGGAAATCTTTATACTAGTCATACTAATATTATTCGTTTCAAAGCCAGTGCATATATTTGGGATATATTTTGGATACATTTTGTCTCAGATCAAACAACAACACAATATTTTTTAAGGCCCAAGGCAATGCAGCTAATTGTCACTTTATATTATATATTTATTGTACATATATTCCATAAACCTCTAGACAAATCCATAATATGCACAGTGTACACTCCTAAATGGTATAAAAAGACCTGGCTATGACCTATGGGCCAAACTCTTCTGCTCCTTGGCGGGCATTGTTTTTGGGGGGAAAATATGGGCAGGAGAATGTGGCCAGGCCTTCTGCCGAGCAGAAGAATGACGCCTATTGAGCATAGGGCCGAAGCCACACGAGTCATTTTCTCTGCCGCTGCGCCAGCCGAGCAGAAGCTGCGTGTGCATAGGGCCGAAGCCACACGATCATTTTTGCTGCCGCTGCGCCAGCCGAGCAAAAAAACGAAGCCGCTTGTGCTCAAAGCCGACGATACACGAACTTTACACTGCTCCCGCTCTATGTTTTTCCTGTATTTTCTCATTTCTTACAGATGTATTCCTTCTGATATCTAAAACTGAAACCAAAATAGGCCCATAAAAATATGTATGTACATACATATGTATATCCAAAGCAGTTTTCCATTTCACATTTAGGCATCCTTTTGAAAAAATTAGACCTTAAAACTTTACTGTTTTGACCGCAAAATTGTTGGCGAAAAATGGCTACCGCCTTTGTAGCACAGTTGAACGACTGCTTCCAGACCTGTATGAAGGATCTCAACGATCGCTACGAGCCACATGTGCGCCAGCATCTCGCCAAGGTGTACATGATCATGGGGTGCACTGCAGCGGCGACAGCTGTGGGAGCCGTGCTCCAAACAGAAGACACTCTAGACTTGGGCCTGTGGGCTGCTGCGGCCACACTGTTGATGGTTGTGGGTCTGCATTTCTACAAGGATGACGGCAAGAACTACCAAATACGTTTGACCATGCTTTATGCCTTTGGATTCTTCGCTGGCCAGACCCTGGGCCCGCTGCTGGGCTACGTGGGCAGCGTCGATCCAGCCGTTATCGTTACAGCTCTGATTGGAACCTTTGTGACCCTGGTGACCCTCTCCCTGTTCGCACTGCTGTCCGAGCAGAGCAAGTTCCTGTTTCTCGGCGGACCGCTGGTGAGCGTCATCAACACTCTGGCCGTACTGACTCTCTTGAATATGATATTCAAGTCATATGTGATGCAAATGGTCCAGCTCTATGTGGGTGTTTCCGTTATGGCCGCCTCTGTGGTCTACGACACCCAGGACATTGTGGAGAAGTGCCGCAGCGGTAACCACGATATTGTACAGCACTCCATGGATCTGTTCTTCGACATGATGAGCCTGTTCCGTCGTGTGCTGCTCATCTTGAAGAACAATGCGGAGGTAAAACAGAATGCCACCTGCAAGAGGAAATAGGTCTGGCAGTAAAAAATAAACCAAGTCATATCAAAAGGATGCCTACAAAAACTGATTCGGTTACAAAATTCTTCAGTTTCAATAAATTACAATAAATGAATAATAATGAAGATTTTTCTGTTGCTCCATCCTTGCCCATCTGCTCTCTCACCTTTAAAGCATTTTCAATATATCTAGCAGAAATCAAGACACCAGCAGCAAAGCACAAAATAAGTAGGAAAACATTAGTATAAATTCCGAAGATCATGTCTGTGGACATAGGAGGAACAATGACCTCAATCAAAGCCCCAAGAGAATGCCCAACTAGGAAGTGTGTGTCATCTACATCTACATATATGTATATAGAAGGCTGATATGCGAAGATCTCTGCGGTCAAGGAAGCCAAGGATGGTGTGTGGACAGCGGAAAACGTCCAAGTTCCACTTGCATGAAATAGGAATGAATGGAATGAAAGACTTCCGAATTGAAGTCGTTTACTTAGGAGTCGCACCACTACAAACTACCACTGGAACGTCTGTGAGGAGTCACCTCAGGAAATTAGATTGTGTGAAATGGAGCAGAAAACATCCCATAGGAGGAGGAAGCAGCAGTGCTTCAATGTATATATATACATATATCAATATATCAAAGATCAATAAATGGTCGATATGCAACAAGGTCGTGTTGTAATGAAAGTAAGTTTATCATAGAGTGTCTTAGACTTATTTCGGTTAAGTGGTGCAACACCACTGCGATAATCTAAGTAAGAAGTGGGAGGCAGGCTCTCTTCTGGCACTTCAAACACCCGTGTTGCGCGGTGTTGAAAATGCCTGCCTTAGGCTGCAAGATTCGTCGGCACGAGGGGGAACAGAGGGCCGTTATGGGCGGGGTGGAGTTTTCCGACAACTTTTTGGCCACTTGGCTGTTGCCTACCACCAGACTCTTATCTTAGATTCCACTCCCCAACCCCCACCCCGCCCTCCCCTAGTTTGACAGTTCCTGCAGCTGTTCGGCTTTTCAATTTCCCCCAAAGCACAATATGGAAAAAGTTATACGCCACAAAATTTTCAACGCCCTCCAACACCCTGCGGGTGAGTTGCCAGGAGCAGGTCCTGGACCTGTTACCTCCTATCCTTTGCAAGCCGTCATTTGTTGGGATTCGCTTTCCATCGCCTGAAAGGTAAAAACAATGCTCGTAAACGTGCTGAAATTAACTAAAATTAATATGCAAAAAATCGAGGCAAAAGTTTTCCATCTTGCTTCGATTTACTCGGGAATACTGCTACTTCTACTCCTACTCCTCCTCATTCCGTTCCGGAAGTGCCGTAAATTTCGTTGGGATTTGGCCAGGCTGAGAGTGCCTGTGGCTCATGCTGAGTTCCTGGCTCGGGAAGGTATGGGAAGCAAGCCCCTATCGATTACACGGAAATATTTTGGAAATAATAGTAAGTAGTTTTCCCAATCATTAAGGACACACACAACATACATATACATATACAGACATATATGTACATTTGTATGTATATTCGTAGGATACTGTTGTTCATTTGGTTGTAATATGATTCCGATCTACAATTGCCTTGAACTAAAAGGGCTATTTGTTGGCTGCTGTGATTGATTTCCTTGAGTCTCATCCTGCTTCCATCTTCCATCGCACACATATCCTTTCAGCATGCCCCACCAGCAGTATCCGTTTACTGTGTATGCACAAACATTTGTATCTGTATCTGCATCAGTATCGTTTCCACCCGGCTCGGTTTCCTCATGGCAATCCCAGAGAGTCTCACTTTGCAATTAGTTTAGTGGATATCAGTCCGCAGAGAAAACACAAAATTAGTGGCAGACTACTATAACCAGCTAGGCACTCGCACACATCCTCATTCACATCCATAATTGTAGTCAGTACCCGCATTCCGTAGCCCGTGGATCCCGCAAGCCGTGGCCGTGGCCATATTCGTATCCGTCCGGATTGTGGTGCATTTTTGTGAAGCAGAGTGTGTGAAAAGTAATTTGCATATGTATTGCCATGGCATTTGCATTTATGCATGTCGACATCACCCGCTATAGGAACCTCCTGCCCCCAGTCCCACTCCCACTCCCAGTCTTATCATCAGCACTGGTTAACGGCATGGAGTCCACCCCAGTCGCCTCCTCCATTCGTGTCTCCTCTGTCTGTGGTCGTGCATTTGCACATTTGCGGTCATGTTTATGCGCGCCAGTTAATCGATTATGCACGGGCTGAGTGAGCAGCGCCGGAAATGTGCAAATGCTGCACTTCCGCTGACGTCGTTGCCGACGCACCCTCAACCCCCGCCTACTCCGTGCTCCGTGCTCCGTGCACAGTGCTCCGATTCTGATGCAAGGATTGGACCGGGTGAGTGCTTGCACTTTTTTCATTTGACATCCTTTGTGTCGCAGCGAGGTGTGAAAACGGAAATCATTATCGCGTCGCTGCTGCTGTCATCGCTTCTTCTCTATTTCCCTGCTCTGCCACTTTTCATGTATTTACCAACACTGGAACACAGCACAACAGGGCAACAGATTGCCTCCGGTGTACATTTGAATTCGAGATTCCTTTGGGTCTAACTTTTCCATATCAATTTTAAAATGCGTTTGAAAGCATTAGATACATATATGTGTCTGTGTCTATTGGGGTTTTTCCATTCTCACGTTTGGCCTGTTTACCAACACTGGCATATTTCAAAACTGTCAAAGATTACCTTAGATTTGTATAGTATCTTAGAGACTATCCCAAAAGAATTGTAAATTGAAAATTCCAGAGATGGAACAACCGAAAATATTGAGGGGAAATCGAGGATTGAAATATACTTAGGTATAGGTATAGGTATATATAGATAGATATTCATAGATATGTATATGAAGATATGACCCAGTGTTGCCTATAGGCAATATTATAATTTTATCAAGAACGAACACGGGACATGTGGGACTTCGAAATTTATATTAGTTCACTCCTGAAAGTCATAGATACATAGATTCAAAATGAAATATTTTAGATTATACTTAGTATAAAAAGGGTATAGAAAAATAGCCGCATGGTATTTAATATTTGTTTTTAGCAGTTTACCTAAGCGATACTTGTTTACACTATGGCCGATTGCACAGGGCGCTCTTTATACGGGCCTCAAATAAATATACAGCGACCATTTGTGCATTCTTCCATGCTGGGAAAAGGCGGAGCCCCTCCCCCAATGCTGACTGATAAATCGCGAATTAAATAAATTAAATACATGCGAATTTTGCATTGAATGGAATTAAGTTCATGAAAATCAGCTTAACGGATTTAAATTATTGCTGGTAGGGCGGGCGGGAATGTGTTTCATTTTCAAATTGTTTAACGATATTTGACTTGATAAATAAAGTTTTTTTTTTTGGTTTAAGTTAAAATATTTAGGCTCACAGTTTGTAAAGCCTTAAGATGCATTTCTCATTATATATGTAAATATCAAATTTAAAACATCAGCAAATAATATAGAAATGTGTATGTGATTCGCGAAAACCGGAGCAAGCACTTTTGCGATTTGACAGTAAATTTGCAACGTTTTTGTGATTTGCGAAAAGTGCAATGGCTGATAGTGAATCTCTGGCTACCACGCACATGTAATAAGTATTGCGATTGCTTATGGCTGGAACGGAACCAATTGATCACTTCTCTGTTCGAATAATTTTTAGAGTGTTCGATGCTAATCGATGTACATACATTTGTGGGTATCCTGGATGCGGGAGAGAGACTCTGGAGGCTCTAGCATAATCACAGGCCATTCATCAAGTATGGACTCGATGTGTGGCCAAGACAGCACCAGGTCCAGCAGCAGAAAGAAGGGAGCGGCTGTGAAAAGTCAGAGCCTGAGAAATGGCATGTTTTGGTCTGGGCAACAAAGTTAATTGAGCAGAGAGAGAGAGAGAGCGAGCAGGAGAGCGGGAGAGCATAGCGTAGATGGAATCCAATTTGTCGGAAAATACACAAATGATGGCATCCCCAACTCTGGCCTGGCCAGAACCAGAAACAGAACCCGGAACAGGAACTGCAGCTAGCATCATTCATCTGCCAGGACCAAAAAAGATGGAATCCTTTCGAGGCCAAGAAACCGACCGACCGCCTGCACAGCGCACAGTACCGCCGGCTCAGTGGGTAGCAGGGGGGTTGGGGGGGTGTGGCCATCTGGTCAACAATATCATCCAGAAACTACAAAAACCACAGTAAAGGCAAAGGCAAAGGCAACCGAAAACGGATACGGATCCCAGCGGGTGGCACTATTTGCTTTGTGCATATTTTTCAAAAATTTCACCAAGAAAAGGAGCAACAGAAGATGGAGTTCTTCTTGGTCGAACATCCAGCAACAGCAGCAGTGGGCTGTGGGCGGTGGACGGTGGGGGGTAGGGGGGCAGTCGAAATCCACAAATTTTTCAGGATAACAAGAAAGCAAGCAGCTCTCCCCAGCTTAGGCTCGGTTGCAGTGGCAGTGGCAGTCCCAGTCTCAGTTGGATGCCTGCCAATACCCTTTCCCTTAACCGTTCCGTTCCGTTCTTTGGGCGTAGAGCACATAAATTTGGGCCTGAAAGTTGGAAGCCTGGAGTTTTTCCTTGGTAAGGGTATACCTTAGGTCTGCTTCAGCTACTGTTCTCCAACTCCGACTACGGTTTAGTCTGATATGCATCTGACAGCATTATGGGTAAATTTGTTTGCCTTGCAAGCATATCCTTGGCGCACATCCTGCTGGGGATATGTCTACCATCTGCGTAACAAGCCAACAACAGTTTAGTTTACCCCACTTCCGGCTCCGGCTCCGTCTACATCTCCGGCTTCGGCTCCGGCTCCGACTCCGACTCCCGCTCCGACTCTGTTTACATCTCCGTCTCCATATCTCTGGCTGAGTCTGCTTGTGGGACTGGCTCCTTGCAACATGATCTGCTTTGTGGCCAGAGACAAGGCATTCAGCTTAGTCTGCATATGCGACCAGAATGTGGTCGGGGCGGCAGGGGGGAGGGGATAGCCGGCCTGAAATCAGAACAATTGGGGGACTAAATTAAACCGAAGACAGGCTCATCCTAGAGCAATTGATTTCCAAATTGTATCGCTATCCAAAACTAAATGTATTCTGTTTGTGAATTAATAAAGAACCCACAAATATTTGAGTGATTTCTACTTTGGATTGAAATAAGTGGACTTATACGGATTGCAGCCACAGGACGCAGTGGTAGGCTTTTCCATATTCAGAAATTTGTCTTTTAATTCTTTAAATCCCCATCAAAATAGTTGGCATACCAAGACCTAATGTAGGACGATACATGAACTTGGACTCGGACTAAAACATTATAGGTTTATCCCTTTTTTATTATGTTTTCCTTTGGAGTAAATCGAAAACGTTTCCGTTCCGAATCGTAAAATTCGGCCCATAACATGAGCAGCATATCAAGTGCGGTCCCCCGTTGATGAGTCATCAATAAAATCCATAAAACAAGCCATGAAACAGTTTCCTCCTACTATCAGCCCACACTTTGAGAGGACTGTGTGGGGTGGGGTGGGGTTTGGTGGAATAGCAACACTTGGTGGATCACTTAACAGCCATCCGGCTGCTCGAGTCTCAGGCACACTCCAGATGCTTTTGGTGAGTCTGGGAGTCGGAAGTCGAGTGGGGGAGCACTTATCATAACACAACTACAATATTCAATCGATTCTTAGCATTTACCTTTCATTTATTAGAGCATCCAATACCTTTAATGTTTGTAGTCGACTGAGTACGAGCTGGTAATTTATGTATTTATGCTGGAGTTCAGTAATTAGATTGCGGATAATTAAGTGTGAGTTTTGCTGAAGGCTGAAGTTCTGTTCGGCTTCAGGCTTGTAAGAATGTAAGCGCTCATATGAATCTGATTCGACGGATTGGATTGATCCATGTATACCTTGGAATCACGCTCGAAAAACGTAAACATCTCAACTCTCTATAAAACTATTACCACCTCAAGATGGCCACAACAGCACCCTTAATCTCCTCTAAGGGACGACTTGGAGATATTTGAAGCCAAACTATCCTATTAAGATTCAGGTGCTACATAAATAGAGATTCCTTCAAATTTTCTGAAAGTGGTTCATTTTATAGAGGTTGCGCTATAATGGCTAATGTAGATGTAGATGTTGCGCTGTAATGTAATGTAGATGGTCAATATTTGTATATGTGGGTCCTCTTGGTCTTCTTGATCTTCAAAGGTATCGTTAATTTCGACTCCTGTTCTATTGATCTCTGTGTGCAGTAGATAGTGGCAGTGGCAGCAGCAGCAGTGTCAGAGGGAAAACGCAAAATGCATGTTGCATTGGAGATGGAGATTATTTATGGCACATGCACACACTCACTCACACATACACATACGAATACATACATATGTACGTGTGAATGCGTAGTCAAGCGTCATTTTTGCATTTTTGCATTTGTGGAAAATTCACGACAGCGAATGCCTGATATGGGTGGTGGTGGGTGGTGGGTGACACGGTGGGGCTTTGGATTGAGTGGCATGAATGGAAAATGCAGAAAGTGCAGCACGACACTGCCAACGTCAAAACGGCACTTTGCGGCTCTATGAGTTGCGGTGAAACTGGTCAGGGTCCGCGTCCGGGTCCGGGTCCGGATTTTGGTTTGGTTTGGTTTTTCATTATTTAAGACTACAAATTTGAAAACGAGAAAAAGCAAACGAAATATGTTAAAGGGGAGGGGAGTGTTTTGCTGCACTTTGACTTTGCCAATTTTCCAAAAAATGGATCGGATGAGGAAAATCTCTCGTTGGAATATGACATATGCTTATCGTATATGTTTAAATTGTCCGCTATTGTCCGGTTTGAGCTATTGATTAATTAGTTTTTCTATTTCATTGTCCCCTCTGCGGCATGTAGTTTATTTATTCAACAAAAAAAAAAAATATAAAACAAATAACTGAAATATGTTAATCACAGTTTTTGGCCCAAACTTCTGGGCAAAAAAATAAATAAAAATAATATGAGTATTGCAAAAGAGGAAAACAAAATGCAACAAAGTGTACAAGCACAAATACATACATATGTACATATGTATGTAAATATATGTTAAACATAATGCTTATTTTGCCTATTATTATTTACTTTGGATAAATTGTAATTATTACCATTCCTAGCAGTTTTTTCATTGTTAAGTATTTAAATATTAAAATATTAAATTAAAATATTAAGTGCCATAAAACGAACTCGAAAACTTGTACCGAGTCTGCGCTGAAAATCTTCAGTTGTATCCATATCTTGGGTACTTAATGAATTCTGCATTCTACGAGACGTACATACGGACGAGGGACGCACATATTCGTGTGGCCAAACCGACGTTCGGACAGACGGAAATAGTTATTAAAGCCCACATTAGACCAGAGGCCGGCAGCGTCCTAAGCAATGTGCATAGGAAAAGGCCGCGCGGCAGCACTTTCGCAACACGCACAGTGGAAAGTTCGTGTAGCGTCGGCGCTAAGCACACGCGACTTCGGCTGGCGCAGCGACAGCGAAAATGATCGTGTGGCTTCGGCCCTATGCACACGCAGCTTCTGCTCGGCTGGCGCAGCGGCAGAGAAAATGACTCGTGTGGCTTCGGCCCTATGCTCAATAGGCTTCTGCTCGGCAGCGCCGTGGCAGAGAAAGTGAATCGTGTTCCCTCATGTCTGTTGCCGGCGTACACCAACGCATTAAGATCATGCGATCATCCGATTCCTGCAATAGACCAGTGTCGTGTTGGACAATTTTTGTGAGAGGATCTGTTGGCCCAGCCGCATAAGGAGAAAACGAGATTTCTCTTTTTCAGATGCAACGGCCATGAAAGGAATTTTGGTTTCTTGGCTCAGATCAGAGTCTCATTTCTATACATATGTATGTATGTACATATGTTTCCAAAGAATCTGGAATCAGGACAGGAGGGGGTGGCTTAGAATGGGAGAGAGAGAATGGGGCATGGGGAACAATATTATCCATAATCTCGTATCTGTGTCAAGAGTTGGGCAAGCAAAAATTTGGGATTTTGTGCCGGGGTGTAATGTTTAATCAACTCCCACCCCCCCACACCAAAAAAAAAAAACCGATTTCTCTGTGTGTTTTCATTTTTTTTTTCAATAGCATAATGAATGCGAGTGAGAGGAGAGATAGGGGAAGTAAAGATGTGAGAGCAAGAGAGTAAGGAAAATAAAAATTTCAATTATTGAAATGCAAATGGAATACAAATATTTGCATAAACAGAGAAAATGCGAACCCATCAACCCACCTATACCACCCCCATCCCCATCCCCACCCCACCCCAGACACCCCCATCGCCACTCACTCAACCCTCACGACGAATCAGCCTTGAGATTTTGGGTGGCAAGAAATGCGCGGCGGAAATATGGAAAAATCAAATTAAATGAAGCTCAAGAATTAGCAAAAAGACGAGAGAGAGAGAGGGAGAGAGGGAAAGAGAGAAGCAGAGATGGGGGTAGGCATAAAGAGGGTGAGAAAGAATGCCAGGAAGGGCTCCATTGCGTGCCCATAGCTGTGTATTGGTGTATGTGTTTGTGTGTGTTTTTGTGCCGCGGAAAATGGAGGTAAATCTGTGCCTTTTCTTGTAACACGAATACCAGGCGCATAGGAAAATGGATCCATATATATCACACGACTAGAGAATACCCTAAAGAATGTTGAGAGTCTTACAATATGTAATATGTAGAATTGTTTAATGTGGGATATGGAAAGATATTCTTCAGAGCATCCAAACATTTCCTCGGCAAAACATTATAATGATCAGAACCTTTAAGGAACATTTAAATGTTCGATAATGCATGTTTGATAATGATCAGCTTTTACGGAGGATTAAAAGTATAAAATTAAACTTTAAAAAATCCAACGAACTCATTTTTCGAGGGTATCAACATTTTTCTGTTAGAAAAATTGTTGAAAATTCCTTGCTTGTACGGGAATGTCAATGTCCCAGAACAACATTATGATGGCTGGCGGGGGCACCCTCATTGCCCTCATTGCCCCAGAACTTGTTGCATGCCCCATTGGATCGGCCTGCATGCAAAATGTTAATTAAACGAGCGTGGCTCGCTATATTACCACCTCCCAAACAAAAAATTAATCTACTCTTACGGGGGGAGGGGGGGAAAATGGACAAAACCCAAATTGGAAAATATTTCATGGGGCTCCTGGACTGCAGCGGCAGACAAGCGGAAGGGGGTGGCTAAAGCTTTTGGACTGGCAGAATTAAGGGGAGTGCTGAATGGAGGGTGCGGCTCAATCAATATGGAAAATGGGGAAAACTTGAAAAGCATGATTCATATTCAAAACGCGCAGCATATCCACGGAAGCATTAAGAAAGCTGAAAACGAAATGGAGCAATATGGAGGGAATGGAATGGAATGAAATGAGAAGCGGGGAGGAGGAGGGGAGAGGGGGGAGGGTGGGGAGTAGGAGTTCTGAAAGCAAATTAAGTACACATTGTTTCTGATGATGACTGGCTGGAGGTGGGTTGGAGGAATTTGGAGTTGAGAGCGCCGGTCGTCGTCGCCATTTTCATTTTCTATTTGGTTTCGGAAATTACTGATGACTGGCCAAGAGACCCCTCAGACCTCAGACCTTAGACTCGGGCCAGAACTCACATTCAGACCTCAGAATCGGATTCAAGCCCCAGTCCCAGACCAAGACCGAGACCAAGAAACATACCCTGAAGCGTAGGACAAGCCAATGCAATCAGCGCCATGCAAAATCTATTTAAAATTTATAGCAATCACAGGGGCGGCACAGGGGCGACACTGGGGCGGCACATGGGCGGTACCGGGATCGGGGCCAGGTTGAGGTTGAGTGCTCATTCAGTCGTTCAATATTGTTAGAGTGTATTCTAAATGCGAATAAACGAACAGTAAATTGCGGGCAGGCAATGGCAGATTGTTGTCGGAATGGAATGGCAATGCCTCGTACTCGAATGAGTACTCACCCCCTCTCTATTCCCCTTCATCCTGATTGTTTTTGCCACTCGAAAGCATCTTCATGTCGCCAGCAAAGCCGCAATTTATTGCTCTCCTAATGCCCCACCACCAGTGGCATGGAATGGCATTGAATTTTCCAACCATACTTAACAAAAGAGGCAAAGCGTCTGGGCGTCGCAGCGTCGCAGCGGGGCTCCTCTTCAAGCTGTGGCTGAGTGACGCTCTGCAGCGCTTTGCAATGCCAAGAAAGCTTCGACAGAGCTCTTCCAATGCACTCACAATCGATTGCACATATAACCTGCACATTAGATATACTCCGATTCCGATTCCGAGTGGTTTACTAAAGCCCACGATGATTAGATAGAAGATACTTTAAAAGAATGAACGCACTGATTATGCCGACAGTTATCCCATCTGAAGGAAGGAAACCTACTGCTGGCATGGGACCGAATTTACATACATATGTACATACATACAGCTGCCACGCAGCTTTGGTGGCGTCGGCAGCCTCCTGTTCTCCGCCGGCGCGGAATTTGTAATTGACAGACCACGCAGCTTGATCAGTGGCAGGGCGGGAGTGTCGGGATTGTCGGTGGCTCGGTGGTGCGTCCACTCGGACCCAGATATCGTTGAAAACTGATGAACGCACTGAGCTTCTGGTACGCATTTTTGGGAAACCGCACGCAATATGCAACGCTAATTAGGTCGCCAATAAAATGCCTGTGGCTCTTGGGGCGTCCCAGCAGTATGGTGGGTGTGTGTAAATGTAAATGACTGCATGTGCGTGTGTGTGTTTGAGGGAGAGATTGATACTCTTGTGTGTCGCCTCGCTGTGGGATTTTTCGAAGCTGTTTTTCGTGTTTTTAATGAAGTTGCACGTTCTACGTTCCTACAGCGCCAAAAATTCAGAATCCCGAAACAGTAACAGCCACACGAAAGTCTGGAAATATTGCCCCGTGTATTGAAACGTGTATATTTTCATTAGCAAGCAGGGCACGCATCAATGAGTTGCTTAAACTGCTGAAACTGCTTGAACTGCTTAGCATGAACATTCGCTTCTGCTGGTCCAACTGCTTGCCGAGCCGCCAAGAGCCGCCAAACCATTCATAATTCCATTTCAACGGTTTGAAATGTGTGTTAAATTGTTGGTAGTACAAATACCTTTAGTGGCTCTTTGTGCAAAACATTGAGAACTGGAAATCGCAGCTAAGATGAGGCTTAAATTGCATATTATTTTGGCAATGGTTCTGGCTCTATCTACGATGAAAGTGTCTGCCAAACGATTGGCCGACTACAGATGGTGCACCGTGGTAGTGGATGGGGTGTGTGCCTAATCACTCCTTCATGTTGTTCATTTCAATTTTACCATTAAAGAGATATTATTGATGTGGCAAGATTACCATTTATTGGCATCGAAATATTCAGATTACATGGCCCAAGCGTACCAAAAGCTGTACCGAAGCTTGGAGGAGGAGCTTGAAGCTAGGGATGTGTCGGATGTGCCGATCAAAACGTCAATGGAACGTTGTTGACCTTGGATACACATCTTAGGGTTGAGGATTTGATTAACCATTACTTTAGTTAGCAAACAATTACTCCTACATTTATCTACGCTGTTGGTCAATCCATTTGTTACGCCTAAAACATTCCTCTCCCCTCCCATTATTTTGCATTATTATTTTTATTTTTATTTATAGCTCTATTTGCACAAGCGATAGATCTGTTAACTGTTCAAATCTCTTTACTTGCGCTTTTGTAGCTCTCTCTCGCACACTGAGCACTCAATGCTAAGCTTTGAATTCCAGGACAGGACAGGACAGGACGGGACGAGAGAGAGAGAGAGTAGCCAAGAATTGCCGTTATTTGAGCTGCTTTTAACGAGATTACATTTTGCGTACAAGAGGAATGATGATGGGTGAGTGACGTTGCATATTTTCCGACGTAAATAGAGTGGAACGGACACTTAGTTTGAGGGGAGAGCGGGTCCAATGCGAAGAGCTGCCGCTTTTATGGTTTATTACGGTTACTGCCTAGGGCTGGCACCTGTCGTCCCACCACAAGCTCAAGGGAAACAGTAGTCCGACAGCCAGCTGCTAAAAAACTGACATACTTCGACTGCAACGAGAGCTTTTCCAAACTTCATTTACTCGTAAGTGTGGAAAATACCACAGTGGGGTTTGGAAAAGTGTTATTAAAAGAAGTAGACATACATATGTATCCATATAAATTTAGTAATATTCATATAGCTCGAAAATTATATTGTTCAAATATAAAAATGGAAGCTAAATAGTTGTAATTATCTCATCAATAAGTTTATAGAATTGGGAAACTGCGAATACCTTGGTTAAGGATCCCTAAGGATCGTAAAATACCACTTACATAGTACTACGAGATATTTACCTACAAGAAAAGTGTACAATAGGAGTATGAGTTGGTATGGAAATATGTACATACATAAGAAAATAAACTGTTTTTCAGGCGCAGTGCTTTTTAATGATTTCCATCTTGGGTGCGGAGGGCACTTGCGGGCTTTGCGCCCGCTGGCAGCCAGGTTAGACGGGGCAAGCCCCCACCCCTTGCCGTGGGGGTGGACTATTGCGGTTTCTATTGTTTCGCTCTTCTATTTTTTTTTCATTTAGTTTTAGCGCTGACCGTTTTACCCATCATTGTTCGGGATTGTGTTGCTCTGGCGATTGTTATTTCTGATGCTTCTGCTCTTACCGTTGCCCGTTGCCCGTTCCTGCTGTTAACAGTTACCGAAATGGCCAGCCACCGCCGTTGGCATTTCATAATGCCGTTCTGCTTATGTTTCTGCCACAGCAAGAAGCGGTATGAGAGGCAGGAGAGGCAAGAAGAGGTATGGAGAGGCAAGAAGAGGTATGAGAGCCAAGAGAGGCAAGAGAGTGAGAGGAAGAGTGCCAGGGGAGCGACTGACTGAAAACTGTGTGTTTCGCCGTGTTGCGTCTTGTGGCCGCTCATTGGATGCGCGCTGGCAACTGGAATGTTGTTCGGTGGGTGCGGGATGGGTAGGGGATGGCGGCGTGGAGGAGTCTCCTGGCAGTGACTGTGGCAGTGGGTTGGTAGCAGGCGGCCTGGCATAAGGACCTTCGAGTAACATAATAAAAAGGCCAATTTAAGCGGCGGCAGTGCAGCTGCTGGGCCGTTGTCTAAGCCAACATGAAAATTTGCTCGAACGCCATTAACAAACAGCCGGCGGGCCTCCGCCAAAGAAGAGCCAGCGCCAGGGCCAGGGCCAGGGCCCGGGCCGGGAATGGAGCCAAAGCTAGCGCCGAAGCCAAATGTCGAGACAACTGCTCACCGCCTCACACTCGTCCTTCGCACTGGCTGTGATTCAGCTCGGGTAAAACTGTACCAGTACAGTGAATGGCGACATTGGTGGACACTCTTGCATGTATGCTCGAGATGTTAGCCGCCCAAGTGATCTGTCCGCCATACGAGTGAAGGCTCCCTGAGGAAATACAAATCAGGACGGGGCGAGGCGAGGCGAGGGAGCGTTGCGATGCCCGGAAAATGGGGCGTTCACTGTACATAATTTTGCCTTTTCCCTTTCTTGTTTTTCAGTGTGTTCCTCTGCTTCTCGTACTTCTTTTTTCACTTTTAGCCAGCGGCATTCAATTAAGCGGCTCGTTGGGCCCGTGCCCGTGCCCCAGACCCGAAAATCACAAGCAGCAGACAGACTTACAGGCAACCCCCAACCCCAACCCCCCATTGCCCATTCCCTTGACTCTGGAATGGAATCGCCCTCAGCGGTCAGCTATTAGTTTGGTACATTGTACCAGGACTATAACAAATGCTTATGGCTGATGGCTGTTGGCTGTGTTGGCTGATTGTTGCCTTGCCCCGTACCTAATTAAATGCAGCGCCCGAAACTTTTTAATTGCTTGCACGCAAGATGGTGCCCACTGCCCATAAATGGAAGGAAGGAAGCGGAATTTAAAGTACAAATTCATGTCATCACTATCACCTCTGCTTCTGCTCTGCCTCTGCTCTGCGGCGGATAACTGTCAAACCTACTGGATTGCTAGTTAACGGTTACAGGATTGCGGTCAATGGGTTTCATGGTGATTGATGATAATTATACGTGTAGTGTAGTGTAGTGTTTCAGAGCAAATGTATGTCCATGTGTCCATGTGTTTCAATTAAATTTAGAAGCCTTTTGTGTTGGATACACAAAGACTTCAAACTGTTATAAAATTCGAGCTTTGATGATGCATTTTTGATGCTATTCAAACGTATTTTATGTAGCTCTATACGACTTCTTTTGAATTGATTTCAAGCTGATTAATATGGCTCCAAATGTGTCAAAGTTTCTGCAGAAAAATAATTCGATATATTAATTATTGTCTTTGGCGTAAAAGATTTCATTCACCAGCTTTGAATTCTCCTCATCATCATTCTCTCAAACACATTGCGGGGCTAAGAAAGTCTCCCCAGCATAGGGATTACAACCAACATTGATAAGAGCATACAAGTGTCAGGTGGTGGATCGGCAAGAAAGCAGAAAATGGCCAAGACTTTGGGATCTCAGAGAACGGCAGGGTCTGGTATTAGCGAGCATTGCAAGCAGACCTTTTCCGTGAATCTCATCTGAAGCAGAAGGTGGATCCATGGGCCGTGCCCACGTCATGCCCTGGGATGTGATGCATTCAATTTCGAAACCTGAATAAGGAGGAATCGTTGTATAAGCAACTCGCACAGTTTTAAAGTCAGTTTATCCCTGGAGCTATCCCCAGAGCTTATCCTCAGTTATCCTGGTAGAAGCGATAGAGAACGCTGGTCTAAGTCTAGGATAGATTTTCATATCGTTGTTGCCCAATTTGCGAACTCGATTTTCCGAGTGTAGTGTTATTTATCGCGAGACTTTCCAGAATTGTACTGTAGTTTTGATGTTCCAGTGTTCCAGTGGTTCCCAAAAGTGGCTGAAGATTGTACATATTCAAAGTGTGGTTTTATGTGCTGTAACCTTTTCCGTTTTCCATTTACGCTTGAGCACAAGTTGCGCTTATCTTGTCCTTGCTTGTCCTGGCTTGTCCTGGTCTTTTCTCCGTCTTGCTTTGGCTGCCCGAAAATGTCCGCCGTAACATGTGGACTTTAGTGTCGCTTGCTGCTGCTGCTGCTAGAAAAGCCACTGTGGCCTGGTTTATTATCATCCATATCCAACTGTGGCCACATTCCCAACTCGTCCCCATCCTCATCCTGACCCCATCCCCATCCCCAACCACATTCACATTCCCATTCTTTTTGTGTATTCTCATCAACGGCATTTGTTAATATCGCTGGCTTAACTAAGTCCCAATGACTTTTATATGATTTTCCTAACAGACTCGACTCCCCCCCCTCCTGTGTTTGTGTGTGTGTGTGTTGTACAGGCTTTTGGATTGCCATTACGGTCCTGAAATGGTCGTAAAAATACCGCAGCAGCTTCTATTTCTTCTTCTTTGATATTCCTATATACATCCTATCCTCCTTTATTCATACATACATATATCTAACTTTCACTGTGTGTCCTCGTGTGCATGTGTGTACGTGTGTGTGTGTGTCAGTGCGTAATGAAAAGCGCGTTAAACCGCAATGCGTGCCGTTGTCTATGCCACACACGGACACTCACACACACAAACACACGAACAGACACACACACACACAGATACAGATACAGCCATTCAGTGGGTGGGTTAGAGCAAAGACAATATAAACACTAAGATGTCCGATGCTCATACAATTATGTGGTGTAGGGAGGGTTGTTTTTTGAAAGAGTGCTATCTCGCTCGCACGAACTCCAGTGCGCTCGCAAATCTAAAAATAGAATGAGCTTGCTTGTATAAGTACACACGGAACGTAAGTACGTATGTGTGTGTATACGTGTGCAGAGCTGCCGAAATTGCCAGCCAAATATTTTTGAGAAGATTTCTTGAGACACAAATTTATTTGCTGAGTGTCGCTTATTGACGCGACGCACTAATACCCTATAGACAATTAATATAATTTGATGTCATGTCTGATATACATTTTGCGTTTGTATATATTTACATTCGTTCATTATATTCGTTTATAGTACATTAAACAAAATTAGCATATAAAGGATATACAAAATATACAATTTTTTATATTTTGGGCATGCGTCATCGGAAAATCATAATCTCCATTCAATTCTAAAGTAATGGGTATTTTCTTCGACAGCGCACTATGGGGAAAATGACCACTTTATCTGGCATTTGCATGATTTTTAAAAGTTTTCGAATTAGAACAAATTTGCTGGTAACGCATTTAGAAAATATCAGACTGTTATGCCCCAAACTCAAAATGTTAAATTTAACAGTCCCAT
Source organism: Drosophila algonquin (assembly GCA_035041765.1). Lineage (NCBI taxonomy): Eukaryota > Metazoa > Arthropoda > Insecta > Diptera > Drosophilidae > Drosophila > Drosophila algonquin. The sequence goes on along the minus strand of JAWNKY010000209.1, from coordinate 2,179,936 downwards.
GTAAGAATAACAGCTTTAAGTCAGCGAAATTTTGTACTTTACTTGTTAAAGTGTGATATAACAGGAGCTGGGATACAAAATTTGGTTCATCTAGCTTTTATGGTCTCTGAGATCTAGGCGCTCATAAAGACGGTACTCTCGAGTAGCGGGTATAGAAAAAAGCTACCACGCCCCTTTTTTCAAAATATCTTCCTCCTACTATTATTAACTCATTTCAAAAAACCGAACTTAAAAATATAATATCAAATTCTCCATAGTGCAGCGGCGTCGTCAACAACCAGTCCAAACAAGCAGCCATACACATACAGTTAAAGCTCAGCCTCACGTACAGAACGTGTGAACGTCTATCTGTCTCTCTCTAATTCACGCCGGAACTGTTGAAAGTTCCAGCCAGCCAGGAATTGCGCTCAAAAATTTTGTATGGCGCGGCACATCTTAGTGTTTATATTGTCTTTGGCCGAAGCCACACGATCATTTTCGCTGCCGCTGCGCCAGCCGAGCAGAAACCCGAAGCCGCTTGTGCTTAGAGCGGACGCTAAACGAAGTTTCCACTGTGCGTGTGCCGACTGCGCTGCCGGCCTCTGATCTAGATATTTTGATGCCGAAATAAAATGATAAATTATTTGCCATTGAATATTCGTGGTGATCTTTTTTCAATAAGATTATCTTTCCTCACACACAGAGCGGTATGTACATATATATGTATATTGAAAACTGTCTTAAAATGTTGTATTTGAACACGGGCTGGCAAATTGCAAATTGCAATTGGCAGTTGATTTTGTTCAGTCACGGCCGCCGCATTATGGATGTACATATGTATGTATATCCAGTTCGTTTTCCATTGAGAATATATTTTTTGCTTCTCTTCTTTCCTCCACTGCTCTCTGCTCTTCTATTGCTGCTTTTCATTAATGCTTTTCCCCCTGTCACTACCACTGTCTTTATTCAAATTTTTATTCCTAACATAATTCATTTCAGTTCTGGTTTTCGCTCTTCCCCCCACCCCACCCCCAACTCTTCATTTGGGGCTGTCATCGGGCCGGCTGTCTGCATTGATGCTGGATTCAGTTGAATGCCAGCAGTTGGCTGCGACCCCCCCCTCCTATCCTATCTGGAACCACTGACAATGTTCTTTTCAGCAAATTGTGGGCAAGGCTTTCCTGGCTTTGCGGTTTGCTTGTGGTCCAGCCAGCCCGGCGGGGCAGGCCCAGAAGCTGGTGGTTTAAGCGATTGCGGCCAAGTTAGCCCCAGTAATAAATGCGCATTGCATTTAGCCGCAACAGAAAGCGGCAATAGAAATGCTCCGGATTCGGATACGGATTCGCATTCGGATAGGAAGATGCCGGAGATGCCAAAAGAGGTATCCAGGAACCAAGCACAGATTAATGCAGCAGAATATAATCAGAATCAGTCACGCCACGCCACCAGAGGAAAAGTTTCTGTTTGGAGGGATCGAAGCAGCGAATACTTTAATCGACGATTAGTTTTTTCAAACACGAGTGTTTTGGGAACACTCTCCCAGGGTATATCGAGTGCTTAAGCAGAGGCAGCCTGAACATCAGCAGGAGCTACAGCGGGGAGGGAGGAGAAGCAGCATCAATGATGTCAATGTCGCCGCAGAGATTCTGCAGTTGTTGCATGGTTGAAGTTCCTCGCTTCCGTGCTGCTGCTGCTGTCTCGGTTCCTGGCTGGCGGATATGGCGTCGTTAAATTGGTTCCGCATCCGGTCGCCATCGCCGTGGCTGTCGCCGAAATATCCTTCACACAGGCAAACACACGCACACACACACACAAACTCTGGGAACGGGAGATAGAAGTAGAAACAGTAATAGTTTATTTGACTGTTCACTCGTTGAGGAAACCGAGGAAACCCCGAGGCAGCAGCAGCCAGGGAATCCACTTTACATTTGTGAGAGAGTTGGGAGTGGTAGTGGGAGTGGGACTGGTGACTGCCGCAGGATTTTGAGGGGATTAACTAAACGGAAAGAGATCGATTTCTCAACTGATTTCGTATCAAAATTAAATGATATTGAAAGCTATCGATTGCGAGAATTCAAACGAGGAGAAGAAAGTAGTAGGAATAGTAGGAGCAGACTTTGCTTTCGAATGGTGATAATTGATATTCTGTCTTTAGCTATCAATGCTGTGCCATCGATTAGCAGTCGCCTAATGACAAAATGAGACCCAATTTCTTTAAACATGGATGCATATTGTGTTTACTCATCTGGAAATCAAATTTCCTGTTCCTGTTCCAGTGTCGCTTTGTTGGCGTTTTCTTGAGCCCAAGGGTCACTCTCGGCCCCTATTTGTAGTAGTGTTCTCTGTGTGTGTGTGTGTGTGGGGCTGCGGTGTAATGCTCAAATCGATTCTGCCTTGAGCACGGATATCGGGGCTTCAAGCTGAGCTCGCCACGCCACGCCTCGCCACACTCCGCCCCGTTTCGCCTTGCCCATGCGGCACATGCATATTTAATGTCCCATGTAAGGGACACACACACACACATACATACATATACACAGACATGTGCACGGGTACATAAATGCATGAAGATACAAGTACAAATGTATGTACATGTGTATGTGTGTGGGTTGTCTGGGGAAAATTCAATTAACTTTGACTCTCGGTTTAAGGAGGGAATAAAACCTTCGTGGCGTCAATGAGCAACCGCAATTGGTATAAATTTGAAAATTTGCAGCTTCTTCCTTTTGGGATATCCTGCCAGCAGAGCAGGAGCCCCTTTATAGAGGAGTGAGTGTGAGTGCGTCCCAATAAAAAATTTAATTTTAAGCCTAATGGCTGTCATGTGTGTGTGTGCTCGGTGCTCGGTGGCATCCTCGCCGTGGTATCCTTTGGTTTCTGTCTGCGCCGGCTGCACTTAATTTGCTCCTCGCGTTGGCAGTAAAAGGCGTCATCGACTGAAATGAAATAAAAGCGCTTGCAGCATGCGTAATAAATTGCGCCGAGTTTCAGGCCGAGTTCCAGTCAGAGTGGGCCGAGGGCCGAGGGCACACCCTCAAAACCCGTTAACCCGCTCAACCGTTTCTGCCCCTTAAAAGATTAGACGCCAAAATGGTGCACTTTAAACGGTCGAGTGAGCGCATCCCACGTTGAGGATCTCCCAAAAAGGGTTGGGGTTGGGGTGTGTGTGCCACCAATTGCTGAAGATTTTTTCTGACCTGACCTGCCCTGCCCTGCCCCACACCCACACACGAAAACATACAAAAACAAATGCAAAAAACTTGGTGCACAAAAAAAAAAGAAGGAGCCCCAAAGCGTAAAACGTAAAACGAAGGCTTCGTTGGTCAGACTCAGACCCAGAGCCAGAACCAGGGCGGGAGCCACAGACGCTGCCCCTGCTATGGGCATGTCCACAAGCAAAACCAAAACCAGAATCAGGGCATTGGAATTCTCAAGTTGAATACATGAATATTCACGGGGTCTAACTGAGCGAATTACGGACATAGGACAACGGACCTGGAACGGTGGGCCGGAGAAGTGGAGGCCAAGCCTGTCCAGCAATCCACTTATTTTGATGAAAGCAGGAGGACTCGAGAGTAGGATAGATTCTGGGTAGAACCGATAACAGATGGTGCTGGCGCTGGTGCTGGTACCGTGTTTGTGTTGTTATCCAACACTGCAATAAGAAGTCGAAATATGCGAAATCATCATCGACGGGCGATCTAGATTTATATTGAAGTACTAATACTTCTACTATGCAATACCATAACAAGCCCCTTCAAAACCCACTACGTTCGTGTGCCAACCCCCGGCTCACGCGCTTTTCTCGCTCGCGCCGATATGAAGACAACGAAAACAACCCGAAACTTTTCTTTTATTATGTGTGAAGTTATGCAATATGAATCTTTAACTTTGGCAAAATGTAATACATAGACTGGCAAGGGTATCCTGGAAATGGGAGAACTCGCGACTCGGAATCGGTGGCCGCCAGTTTGACTTGGCTGGACCGGACGTGCCGTGGACTCTCCCGTGGTTTTCAATTTACGAAATGCGCCTCGAGACGATTTTCACGCGTCGCACACTCACCGCAGACCAAAAAGAGAAAAAGCAAAAATAAGGGACATAGAAAAGCGGAATACAAAACGATAAAAAAGCACAAAACCAGGAGAGAAAAAGTGGGAAACAAAATGAAATAAAAATTGGCAGAAAAAGAAACGGAGGGCCGACCGGAGAGCCAGAGACCGAGACGGAGACGAGGCAGTGGACAAAGCCTTCAGCTATTAAAGCCTTCCCCTGCCTCTGGCCAGGCAGAGCCCCCACATCCATCTGCACTAACTCTCCCCCGCCCCATCCATCTCGATTCGACCCCTGCTACCCTCCCAGGAAAACACGTTGGCATTTGTAATTTCTTGAATGGGGTTCCTTTTATTTATAATTCATTACTTGGTTTATATTTATACTATTTACCGCATATTTCTGTCGTCCTGACTCACCCTGCATCGAGTCCTTCTTCTTCTTGCCCAACTTCCAGCCTTCTGCCAGCTGCAACATCAAAGCAGTCGCAGGACGACGAAGACGACGACCCCAATAGATTTGTGTTAATCCGCATCCGCATCCGCTTCTTTGGGCACTTGCGGCCGTTACTCTCAAGTATATAGTACCTACAAATATTTCTCTACATCAAGTGCGTTCTCGTTATTTTGCATCTCCTCTCCTCATTGGGATGAAGAGGAGCATGGGGATGGGGAAGGGGATGGGAGACTCCACTTTGGGCTGTCTGTTATTTTCGTTAAATTTTGGCTTAATCTTAAGTGTGCTTTGCGCTGTTCGTCTTTGCTTTCATCATTTGCCAATTTGTCGCATTAATTTCGGAGAAATTTTCCCAAAAATACCAAAATGACAAGCGCTTTGCTGCCTCTCGCCTGTCTCCTATCTCCTTCACTTACACAAATTGTATTTGACTATTTCCACGCACAAAAAAAATGTGATCTATGTCATATTTTTATAATTTATAGTTAAAATATGTAATTTGCTTAGCGGCTTCTGTTACGGATTTCGGACTATGGCAGGAAACTCCTCGTGTCGTTGCATCAAAGAAAACTGAGGGAAAGCCTCGTCTTTCATCCTATTCAACATCAGATTAGGTATGGGATACGAAATGGTATATAATAAATGATATTGTACTTTTAAAATATGCCCAAGAAATGTCTTAAATGAGAGCCAGTCTAAAATGTGAACTTCTGACTAGAGAACAGCGTAAAGTCCGGAAAACTAGCATAAAAATGTACAAAAATCATCCATGTCGGGGAAGTAGAACTGCATTAAAAATGCAGGCAGTAAAAACGGTAAATGTAGTTGGGAGAGAGAGGGAGAGAGAGAGTGAAGGGTGCGTTGGAGCCCGCTGGACAATGGAAAACGTGAAAAGTGGAAAGTTGGAGCCTCAGTAATTGCTTCAGAGTGCTCTCTACACTCTCCACTCTCCACCTCCTCCACCTCCCCCTCAGCCGATCTGCCAGTCTCTTCAGCTGGTAATTGCATCTCCCTTTCCCTTTGCCATCTCTTTCTGCCAGTACGAGTATCTGCTCTCCCTGTCGCACAAAGTAGACCGAAATCCAAAAACCAGAACCCTTATGTATACTGTTTGTAAACACACATTTATGTTTTTTTTTTGTTTTGTTTTTTTTTGCATTTTTGTATTTTTTTGTGTTTTTTTTTGTATATTTTCTGTTTGTATTTATCGTACTTTAGATTTGGCCTTTTGCTATGCACCCTATCTCTGTCTCTCTGTGGCGTGCCGTCTCTTTCTGGCCAGCTCTCTGTGTTGCATCGCTTGCAGCCTGCATTCAGCTTCTGTGTTGTGTGGCTTGGCTTCCATTTCCAGCACTTTCCATTGTTTTCTTGTTTCTTTTATTCCGTTTTTTAAATCCACTGTCCCTTGCTCTTTATCATGGTATTTCTATAACTATCTCTCTGCTGTATCTCTGACTGTGTTTGTGTGTGCTGTTTGTTTGTTTGTGTGCGTGTTTATTTTGGTTTTTTTTTTTGTGCTCCTTCCGGTGAAAAATTGACATATTTGGTGCTGCCAACTGGAATCGTTGACTACTGCCAGCAACTCGAACCCCAACCGAACTGAAGACTGAGCTAAGTTTTTCTTTTGGCTGCTTTTCGTATCCGCTTGGCGTTGACTAACAGCTTGGATTTCCGGCATTTTCTGGCTAAGACAGAACAGAAAGAAGGAGAGGGCCACAGACAAACTTTTGGCCAGAATGTGGATATGGATGATGATGATGTGGATGATGGGCTTGGAGCTGGGGGGAGGTTGAGGTTGAGTCAGGGAAGGGAAGGGACAAATGGCTTGGAATGCAATTGCTTGGGGGGGCAGGGAGTGTAGCGGATCGAATAGGGGTCCTGCCAACTGATTCAATTTACTGGCACTCGGAACTCTTGCTAGCTAGCTCTCTCTCTCTCTCTCTTCCTCACTCACTCACTTTCCTTTTCCTTTCCCCTCCTTTCCTTTCTCTTTCTATGATTTTGAAGACCAATTACATGCACAGTCCTTGGGTTTCTTCGGTTAAAGTTGCTTCAGGATGGAGCGAACTTTGCCAACGATATCAATGGTGCTTGGTGAACAGTTTTTTTTGTGTGTCTGTGTGTGTGTGTGTGTGTGTGTGTGACGGAAATGGGTGTTAACAGTTACTGTTAAGGCTACGATTACGGTTACTGGGGAGTGCTACTGCTGCTACTGCTACTGCGGCGGCTGCTGCTGTTATGGATGCTGGTTGGCTGGAGGCTGATGCTTCTGACGTTGCCGATGCCCCTAACTCTGCCTCTGCCACTGCCTCTGCCACTGCCTCTGCGCTCTATCCCAGGATCTTCTTGAAATAGCTAACAGTTTCCGGCTTTGTCAGCGAGCGTCGTCGATTGGGCTTGAATGGCGCCTCGGTTTCCTCCTGCAGGAAGTTGTGTCGTGTTGTGGCTGCCTCTTCCTCTGCCTCCACCTCGGCTACATCCTTCTCAACGTGTTTGATATATTTCTCTTTCTTTTTATCTTCTACACTCTTTTTAGCCCCCTTTCCGGCTGGCATTTCAGCCCCATCCTTTGCTGCAACTGCGTCTGGCTTTGATGTTGGTCTTGTTGAAGTTTTTGGTGCAGTTGTTGGTGTAGTTGTTGGTGAAGCTGAAGCTATTGCTTCATTTGGTTTTGTTGGTGTAGCTAATGGTGGTGTTGTTGGTGTTGCTTTTTGTGTAGCTATTGGGGCTGTTCGTGCAGCCACTGGTGTTGCTGTGGCTGCTGCAGAAGCTGCCTCCGTTGGTGTTTCCCCACCAGTTGTTGGTGTAACTGTAGCTGTAACTGCAACTGTAACTGACGGTGTTGTGGCAGTGGCTGTTGCATTCAAGTTGTTTATATTAGCTGCGGTTGGTTTTACAGTGTTTTCAATATGTGCTGAACGTGCTGTTGTTGTTGTTGTTGTTGCTGCTGTTGTTGTTGTTGCGACAAATTCCTGTATGGTGGTGTCCTCAGCTACTTTCACGCCTGTCCCGACTCCATCTATTGTCACACTTTGCGTCTTGGCTGCTGTTGTCACCTGCACATTTTCTGGCATACCTGCTGGCGTTGCTGTTGCTGTCGCTGCCACTGCCACTGTAGATGTTGCCACTGTGTCTGTGTCTGCGTCTGTGTCTTCTGTTGCTGCTGTCAGCCCCGTTAATGACATGATTGTCGACGGCTGCTCCTCCTCCTTTACGGCTGCCTTTGTTGTCGGTGCTGCTGTTGTTGTCGTTGTGGATGTGGATGTTGCTGCTGCTGTTGCTGTTGCTGTGGTGGCATGTACTGGTTTATGGTCGCTGTGATCGACGTGCTCCTGGTTTCCATGTCTGGTTGGCGGCACATAGTGCGACTTCACCAACAGCATGGGCGGAATGAAGTGCGAGTTGTCCGCGGACTCCTTGACATGCGTGGCATGCAATGGCGGCACCTGCTGCACTGCGGAGCCATCGTCTCCACTGTGCGGTGTCGGTTGGTGCATGTGTGGCTGCTGTTGCACAGGATGCATGGGATGGCCCAAAGTGTTGCCGGGAGGCGGCACCATTGAAGTCGTTCCCATCGATGACGGCCTGTCCGTTGTCGCTGTTGCTGCTTCTGTTGTTGTTGTTGTTGTTGTACTTGTATGTCCTTCAGTTGTTTTGGTAGCGGTTGTTGGCATTTCAGTGGTTGTTGTGGTTGTTGTTGTTGTTGTGGTGGTTGTTGGAGCCTGAGTCACGGTGGTCCTCGATGTGCCAGCCGTTTTAGCAACGGTTGTTGTCGTTGCCGCTTCGACTATGGGCGGCATGGTCCTCAGGTCCTGCGGAAGGATCTTCTTCTTGTGGGGCAAATGCTCGAATATCTCGTTGGAGGCATCGCTGTTGCTCTCTTCCATTGCTTCGGCCATGTTTGGTGGCAGCTGCTCATCGCTGAGGGCCGGCTGGTCGCCCATCATCATCTCCTCCAACAGCCTCTTCCTGGTCGTCGGCTTCTGCTTCTGCAGCTGCTGCTGGATCTTCGACGCTAGGTCCGGGGTGTTGGCCTTCTTGGCGGATTTCTTCACTGGCTTGGGGATCTCATCTGGTATGCGGTAGAGCCCGGAGAGCGATACGGACCCGGGGGCATCGGCCTGCATAAACTCGGCCAGACCGAACCGCTCGTTCAGCGGAAATGGGGGCAGGGTGGGCACCAGTGACACCAGGGGCGCCGGCGCCACCTCAATATTGATGGCCATGCCCCTGCGTCCGTTGTAGTTGGGCAGCAGATCGATGTCATTGTTCTCGTTGTTGTCCGTCCGGATGTTGTTGATGATCTGCAGTGACTTGAAGTGCGAGTTGGTTATGTCGTTGATGCGCTGCGCCTCCAGCCGCTCCTTGGGACAGATCAGCTTCCGGACGGCCTGGTCCCGATCCTGCAAATCAGAGCAGACAATCCAAAGAAAAAACACAATTACATTGCGGAATACCAATAGGGATCTAAGGAGAATGCTCCCCTCTCCCTCTCTGATCTTTAAGAGTGTTAAATGGGGGGGGGGGGACCTCACCTCCTTTCCCTTGCAGGTGTGCCGCAGTAGACCCTCCTCCTGACAGTTACGGATGAGCTCGATGCTGGCCGTGTCCGCCATGTACTGCATGGTCAGGTTGGGCATGTCCTTCAGTATGCAAGCGTCCGCCCAGCTGGGCACTGATTAAAGGCAAGCAAACAATAGATCGACAAGTCGGGGGTAAGCTGAGATCTACCTCCCTCCCTCCCACTTACCTGGCATCTCGCACAGGAAGGAGGCCGTCTCGGGGCCCCCGCAGCGCAGGGCGTGCCAACGGTAATCGCGTATGGGGTCAATCACGGCGCAGAGCGGGGCATCCATCAGAGGCAGCGACTCGGCCCAATAGCCAGTGTCGGCCACCAAAGGACGCGAGTTTCTGTGGGGGGGGGGGGGAAAGAGCAAGTTAAACTGGGTGCAAAATCCAGAAATAGTTGGGTATATCTTTCATTCATTTGTAAGTGATAATATGATGGAATATATGGAATATTCCGCTTATCCGAAAGTGCTGATTGGTGGCAAGGACACAGAATGTTCACGTTGTCATGCCCTCAAGTTCAAACATTATTTAGATGGTATCAGAATCGGCCTGCATCCAGGATCCAAATCTGTTCCTGATCCTATTTCTTGTCTGTTTTTATCGAACTCGAAGCTCAGAGTCCACACAGTGATAGATAGATAGATAGATAGATGATTATCCCCAGCCGGATGGCGACCCTTCTACAACACACATGTCGGCCTTAACAGGACGGACGGACGGACGGACGTACGGAGGGACTGACAATTGGTACACAATCGCTTTCCGCTGTACCAAGTATTTGTATCTGAGTATCTACATATTTCTGTTCCGAATTCGTATCTCTTTTCTGTGTGTGCTTTTTGGCGTGACGTTTGCCGTGTGTTGTGTGCTGTGTGTTGTGTGCTTTGTTGTAGTACTTACGACCACATAAAACGATCCGAGTTCTGCGGTCGCATGAGACCAATCCAAACGATGTCGTTCACATCCAATTCCCTCAGCAGGTCGCGCGTGGCATCGAATTGAAAACTGTTGTCGACTGTTTTCGGTGGGGGGGGAAGGGGGAGACATACATGGAAAAGCATTTGGGAAGAGAGAACGAGAGAGAGGGAGGAGGATGAATAGTTGAAATGAAAACGAGACGACAAATGGTTTTTATTTGTTCTACACAAGAGTGTACGTATACGTAATATATATATACGTATTTCTATTAAACTCGCTTCGTCTATTGTGTTGTTGGTGTTGATTTGTTTTGTCTTTTGTTTCTTTTGTTACATATATATGTATATGTGGGTATTTTTTTGTAAAACAAGGTAGGTGCCAGGAGCCAGGAGCCAGGCGCCAGGCGCTCTCTCTCCAGTGACAGCACAAATTGTTAACAAAACGCTGATGGAAATTATTTTTTGTTTGTCTCCACATTGAACATTGTTGTTGCTGTCGTTAGTGTCTGCTCTCTTTTCGTTGCTGTTTGCTGTTTGCTATTTGCGATTGTTATTTTGCCTTTACTTTACTTTACAACTGTTTTACCCCCCATGTTCCCCCTTGTTCCCCCTTGTTCACTGCACATTTGCATTCCTGGCTTGCCAACAATTTGAGAGTATGCCCCCTCTCTCCTTTATCTCCTTCTGACCGGCTTTGACCATTCGTTGGCCAAAACAATGAGTACACAAATCGAGGCTGAATGGTGATGAAGGGGGATGAATGATCCCTGAACTTTTAGCCCTAAAAAAATACTTATTATCGAAGCGATTTCCATCAGTAGAAGCTCTCTAAAATGATCTGCCCAGAGAGAGAGAGAGAGAGAGAGACACCGTGATGGAATGGGGATGAGGCTTAGGGGATGTGTCTCCCTGCCTAATAATTTCACACTCATGAATGGTTACTCTGCCATGTGTCCAACCAATTTGGCGGCAACATTTTGTGGCATTATCCAAGCGGTCGATGAGCCATTTGAGCGCTTGTGTCATACTGATTTAGCTGCACTGAGCTGTTTTGCTATCTTCATCTGACCCCAATCTGCCCTGCCCCCCTCCCCCTCCCTGTCTCTGTCCCTGCCCTCACCGCCCGACCCACTCAAAGAGGGCCTCCATTGGCCCCGCCTCCTCTCTGTTGGCACTGCAGCAGCGACAGAATTTGTCAGAGGGATTTATTGTGTAATGCGGATGGCATGGCGGTCGGATGGGATGGGATGGCTAGGATGTGAGGGGACACCCGGTATTTACATGGCAAATGCAAACCGAAAGCAATGCGGTAAATGAGATGGCCTGAACAGAGAGAGAGAGAGAGAGAGGGAAGAGAGTGGAATGGGATGGGATGGGAAAAGCTTTTGGAGCCTGGCCACATAAAAGACTCGACTGTGGCTGCGTCACTTTGCTGTCATTTCATTCATTTGTGAACCACAATGGCAGCCCAGCCTCACAACGGCGCCCTTCGTTTATCACCATGGGCTCTTGTCCCATCTAACGTCTCCTGCCTGCTGCCTGCCTGCCCCCTGCCTGCTGCCTGCTGCCTCTTGGCTCCTTTAAGCCTTGGCCAAGTTCCTAACTGCATACATTTGGGGCTAGGTGACACAGCCAACAGCCAACAGCCAACAGCAGGCGCCTCTGCCTGCCGCCGCCTTTCGTCTCCTCCTTCGTTCTCTCTGGCCGCTGTGTCCGTTGTCACAACAGCTGCCGGACATTTGTAATAATGTGCAATCCCCCACCCACCCCTTTGTTGAACCCTTTGCCGCCCTGTTTTCACCTACTTTCCACTTTCTACTCATTCTCGGTGCTGTCACTGGGCTTATTTGCATTCCACATTTTGTTGGCGTTGGAAATTCTTCAACCGTATTCTAGCTTTCGTTCTCCCTCTCGCTCTCCCAACTTGGACTCACTGTTTGGCTTTCATTAGCTACTCCTGCCCCGTCCAACCCGTCCACCCCGTCCTCTCGTCCTCCGCTGACTCGTCAGCTAATCGTCAGCTGTCGCTTACCTGTCACAAGATTGGCATGATGAAACTGGCAGACGGCGTCTGCCTCGAACCAGGAGATGCGATCGCGGAAAAAGCGATAGAAGACATTCAGACCCTCCTGTGGCATGGTCCAAGTGTTGCTCACGTTCACCTGTAAGGACAGAAATAGAGGCCCGAAAGGGGGTTGAGTGACGGTTTATTTGTATGCGACCACCGTGCGTATACGTTATGCATTAAGCATACGCCTCGTGGCCCCCGTAAAGCGTTTACATTTTTAATGCCTCTGAATCTCTCGTTCACGTGAGTGTGGGTGAGTGTGTGTGTGTGTGTGTGTGGGGGGGGCGGGGGTGTGGACGGGGATGTGCGCTCGGCGCTCGGTGCTCGGTGCTCGGTGTTGGGATTCTACGACATTAAAAATACATACAACGAAACACACGCGCACATTTGCTTAGGGGACGGAGGGGTTTTTGTGGAGAATAATGTGGGGGAGCTGGGGAAGGAGGAGGAGGAGCAGGCGGAGGAGGGTTGATGTAAAATCTGCTTTGAAGCCTGTGCCCATATATTTCATTAAAGCAGGCAAAGGCAGAGGCACAGGCACAGGCAACAGAGATGCTGCCGGTGCCGGTGCCGGTGCCGGTGCCGGTGCTGGGTGAGGATTGCGGGGGAGCAGAGTCCACAAAGCAACGTCATGGCGCCACACGACAACCTTCCTTGCCTCAAGAGAGAGATTCAAAAAATGTTCTTTGTAGCAGCCGCGTGCTGAGACCGAAACCAGCAGCAGCAGCAGGGGAAAAATTCCAGCCTCCTGCCTCCTGTTTCCTGTCTTCTGCCGCCTGCCACATGACTGTGCCCCTCCCTTGTGCTAGCCCCTTGTTGCTGGTCCTCTCTTTGGGAATGGAGTGACAGACATTGCCGTTCCTACATTAACTAATTAGGAGCAGAGCAGAGGCTGGAGCATAAGAAAGCACATGCTTATACACACATAAATACTCGTACACACATGCATATATGTATACATATATGCATGTACATGTATGTGTGTACTCGTACATATGAAAAAATGTATCCTCATAGAGTAGAAATCCCCGAAATACCAAAATTTGTGATGGGGTCAGAAAGGAATCAAACAGAAATTTAAATTAGAATGAGAAAGGGAATCCCTGACCAGAGGGAGCCTGCCATTATCATAATCATATATGGATGAAGAGTTCTGTTGTCCAGAAAAATGTCCAATTTTGTACCCAATTTGTGCTCGAATACCTTCCGGATATATCCAAGAGGTGCTACCATGTGTTCAGTAAATATTCATTTAAATTTCAAAGATTTCCGGGGTACTGTGACTTTTACAATCTTTGTTCTATTTTTCTTTTTGCACATATTTTTCCGTATTTTTCTGCATTCTGTCTTTTTATGATTGTATTTTTATGCAAAGAGTCTGAATAGAAATTCCTATGAAAGAGGACGGCAATTCAGGTTATTTTACTATATATTTTATTTAAAAACTAAACTATTACAGATTACTGCAATCTCTGTTGATTTAACAGCCAGGTAACAGAGAAAAAACGAAATCCTTGTCGCTGTTACAGAGGCATGTTAATTTAGCAGCGAGCTAACAGCGTGAGAGAGCGAGAGCCTTTGACCTACAGTCGTTATCTGTGATCACCTGCATAAGCTTTCGCTCTCGTTTTCTGCCGTGAGATCTGATTTATGAGCAGAGCTTTAAGTCGCAGCCCACGCTGCTCTGCTGCAGCGCAGCCCTCTCTCATCTCTCTTTTGTCTCTTTTTTCTTTGAAATTCAAGAGTGCCAACAAGTGAGTGAAAGTGTTAACTCAAGATCAAAATCGAGTGAGAATTTGAGTAAAATGTACGGCAAGAACTAAATAAAGAGCGGAAATTCGAGTATTTTTCACATTTGTGTGGTTTGTCTTTGCTTTCGTCACTGAAATATGAAAGAGAAGATCAAAAGAGAGAAAATTTAAGCAGCAGCAAGTCAACAAAAATTGAAGGTGAGTTTAAAACATACACAAGATTCTTTTTGATCTCTTTTGGATGCAGAAAATGATATAGATCATATAAATCTAGAATTCTGGAATCCTCCTTCACCAGCGCAAGAATCTCAGTCACTTTCGCATCAGTCCAAAAGGATCTTTTTGATTCTTCTTGTTTGTAAAGTTTGAGGGGTGGGATTGAAGGGTGCAGTAATCCTCTACGAGTAGCTGCTTCGTTCGGATGACGAGACAACCTATCATTGTATCGACTACTGTAATGGTTGTTCACTTGAACCCCAATCGCATGTTCCGCTCCGGCTCTGATACCGCGCGTGGAGGCGGGTAAGAGAATCTTTAGTTTGTATAAAATGTGGCCCCATGGCAGCTGGAAACCAAGGGGAACAAACAGGAATGCTGGCCATAAATTATGGCAATCATTTTCTCTCCCATTCCCCATTTGTTTCTCTTTTTTGTCCCCCAGTCCCCCAGATTGAACATCGCGTATACGCCCCACGTCTGGGTGAAGACGAGAAGAGGGGCTGGGAGAGGGAGGCAGCATAACAGAGCAGGCATTTCATTAACTTAATTAACATTTAATTGAAAAATTCAAAAAAAGCTAACTTTTTTCCCTGTCGACAGGATGCGGGCAGGGCGTGCTTTCATCTCTTAATTGATGCGCCAAAAAATGCCATCAGCCGTGGCATGAAAACCGGAGAAGAATATGGGGAACGGGGACGGGGACGGAGTCGGGCACGGTCCTCTAATGAATAAGAGATTTGAGGGTGTACATAAAAAAACAAACAAACAAAAAAAGAGGACGATAATAAAGCAAGAAGCGAGTGGATCCTGGATAAGTCACTTATCAGTCAATTAAGTTTGTTTTTATATCAATCGTCACTCGGCGAAACGAAATGTCAATTTAATTCACCCACCGACTTTATAATTTATCCGCGTACCTTATGTTTTTAGGCGTAACTAAGGGAATACATTTATGAGTGTAATTATGGGGCTATAATTCGATATTTCGATATTACGATATGTGTACATATTTCTGGGTATGTATGGCTCATGGCTCATGGCTGCTTGTTGCAGGTGCAGCACACAAATTATGCAATTGAATCGGAATGGCATGCGAGCAAACGCGTTAACACATGTTTCCGCGTCCTATCAATTATTCAGAGAAATTCGTTGCATTCATAATCAAGTCAATTATGGGCACAGAAAAAATGCATCAAAAACAATATGCAAATAATTAATTTGCAAATGCATTTGCTTCATTGTCCATGAAATTGGAATCAAATTACTATCAAAAAAGTGGAGCCAACCAGAAGGGTTGTAAGCCAAGGATATAATTAGGAGAAAGTACATTCACAAAGGGATTTTCGGTATTCAAATTAGGCCATGATTACAGAGCTCATTCAAGACATAAGATTTATATATAGTACTATAGTGTATATCATCAGAAGAATCCACCTGGGCAACAGCAGCAATTAGCAAAGTGGAGGCAACATTCTGTGGGGCAACATCCAATAGCAGTGGAGGCAGCAGCTGCTCTGTTCCCGCTGTTTGTTGACTTTTCCCATTTCTTTTCCCTCGCTGTCTTGTTTTGTTTTGTTTTGTTTTGTTTTGTGTCTTGCTTTTTGGACACTCGGCAACTTGATGTGCAAACAGTTTCCCTGGCTGCTTCTTTGCCTCCTGCTGCTCCATTTGGCCATACCTTTGCTGCTTCTCCAGCTGCCTGCTGCCTGCTGGCTGCTGGCTGTTGCCTGATATTGCTGCTGCTGCTGCTGCTACTTCTGCTGTTGTTTGTCCGCTGCTGCTGCTGCTGCTGCTGCTGTTCTCTCGTCTTTCTTTGTTTGTAATTATGATGAAGACATCACTAAGGATGCTTTAGCGGGGGCACACTGCTGCAAGGGGACTACAAATTAAACAAAAGAATGAGTGAAAGCACAAAGCGCTGCAAAAGACTTGCTTTTTTCTGTTGTTTTTCCATTGTATAATTTAAGTATTTGCATTTTGTGAGCGTTAAATAAGAGCTGTGGCCCGAGAGGGGCGGGTGGAGGTGAAGCCATGGAAGCTATCCGGGGCTGGGGCAGCCAGACAAAAGCCCACAAGAGTAGCCAGCATAAAGTCGACTGAAAGATCACTGAAAATCCCGACCTTTCAGAAGAAAGAGCTTGAAGGGAATGTGGAGAATGTGGGTTCTCTGTCTCATTCGCACTCTGTCAGCGCTGATCCATAACAAATTGTGAATGCATTATGTTAGTGGATTCAAGCCGCCATTCAGTAAGGTTCAAGGAGCCCGGCCGGGACGTCTCTCCTCATTTTCCTGAGCTTTATTGGCTTCTTTTTGTGTTTTTATATGTACTCTTATTCTTATTGGAATATAAAATGAGGGGAGGTGGTGCGAAGCCTCAAGTGGCAGCCTCAATTTGTAATATGCCACACAACAACAATCGTTGCCCCCCCCCACCTGCTGGCGGCAGCGTCTGCGGCTCCACCTGTGAATCCTTCGAGTGAATCGTGCGTAAATCATGAGTACCTTGTTCATACGGTATATAAATATGATACTCGTATGTGTGTATCTGTGTGTATGTGTATATACAGATGTATGCTAATGGATGGGCATTAGCTCTAGAGCAGCGCATCAGCGGCGTTGCAAAATCAAATACAAGTAAGAAGGGAAACAAGATACCTCTGTGGGCGGTATGCTAAGTGAGTGGGTGGGTGGGGTATTCGGGGCATTAGCAATCCTTTTCAAATAATATGGCCTGGCATATGTTATGGCCCAGTTACCAGCTCCAGCTCAAACACTCCACGGGCGGGCACCTTTAACCCATTACACTTCTCCGCGTCATTTCTCATCTCTGCTTCTCCGAAATATAGTGGCAAATGTCACCTGATACAACAAGTGATACAACAGCTGCCGCGACACACAGGCGGCGAAGGCCAAGTCAAGTGGCTGACTCCACTCCACTCCACTCCACAGAATATTTATGAATTAGCAATGCGATATTTGAATATGATTTCCATTCTCGTTTTTCTTTGCCGTTTAGCTTTTCCTTTCCTTTCTGTTGTTGCCTCACCTTATCCGACTTATGTGCTTGATGATTTACACTCCATTATGCTAATGAGGCATCTGGGAGGGGGCAGGCATTACAGTGTATACATTTGATGGCAATCATTTCGGCCCACATTGCGTATGAGCGATGACAGGGAGCGATGGGGATTGTGATTGTGAGGATGGGGAGAATGGGGAGGATGGAGCGAATGGGGAGGATGGAGAGAATGGGGAGGATGGAGAGAATGGGGATTGGCAGCATAGTAGGAGCCGTGGAGTGTTCTGGGAAGTTCCAGCTCTCTCGATTGCCAATCAAAAATGCGATGGTGTTGAACTTCTTGGGAAGAACGAAAGGCTAAAGGAAAACAACAGGAGAACCAGGGCCGCGCACCTGGCAAGAAGCACTCGGAAGAGTGCCGTAAGTACATCCAGCTCAGACCCTTTCACCTCCGTTAGCTGCTCAATTTGTCGGGGCTCGGGAATATCGAGCATCCTTGATAAATGTCGAGTGCCAATTGTGCAAGTTGTCATCACCCCCCACCCACACAGCCCCACCCCCACCCACAGCGGGCAGGCAGGTACTCAAAGCTATCAAGGAATGTAGAGCGCAAGGTGGACCGGGACCGATGTTGGCACAGGTTGTGGTGCTTATGAATAACGGTGCTCTGACGAAGAAATATGCACAGAAACGGAAATAAATGAAACGAGAGCGCGTGACCCTTCCCCTCATATAAAATATTGCGATGTCACATTGCCACTGTAATGTCCCTGCCCTAAGCCTGCCACCGCCACCGCCACCACCACCACTTCATGTCCTCCCCCACCGCCTCAGTGTGGAACAAGTAATTGTAACAGACTGTGCCCGCCTCCGCCTGCTCGTCCGCTGCTGACAACAATAACCAACTCGGGACAACGACAACTCCCCCACCGAGACATGGGAGGACAGGGGACAAGGAAAAGGGGGAGGGACAAGGAAAAGGGAGGGAGGAACAGTGTCAGGGGCAGGCCAAAGAAAATGGCAAGCGAAGCTGCAGCTGTCAACTGTCGCGCTTGCTTACATGCACGGAAAATTTATTAAAATTGAAGACAGCCAGACACAACGACACAACCTGCACTGCGAACGAGCCCGCTTGTCAGTTTGTCAGTTTGTCACTCAGTCATGCAGTCAGTCTGTCAGTCAGCTTAGAGATGAGAGCGTGACACGCTAGATTCCAGGGGGAAAAAGCTTGATGGACAGCAACGCAGATAAAAAATGCAATCTGGAAAGTCAATCATGGAGCAAGACAAATGGGTGTGGCAAGCGTCCCAAGCAGATACAAAGAAGTATATAAGTAAGTAAGAGATGAGTGCGTGACACGAACTTGAGAAGAATAGTCAATCAAGGGAACAGAGAAGAGTGCAGAGTGCAGAGTGGAGAGTGGAGAGGAGAGAAGAAAAATAGCTATCATGATATAATGGTTGGAGATGAGCGACACCAAGTCAACGATAGCACAGACGTGTCGCAAGTGCAAGTCGCTGCCCCCAAGGTTAACATCGTAATTTGTTGTGCATCGCCTAATCCTTGCGCTACTTTCGAGCCAATGTGAATTATGTGCGGGCACTTAAGTCAACTCTCACCGCACCCCAGAACCCAGAACCCAGAACCCACAAGCCATCATCCACATGGGGATGAGGATGAGGATGGGGTTGAGGCTGGCGCTGGGGCTGGGGCTGACGAGCAGAATAAAGAGCATGTGGCAGGCAGCACCTCAGTCAGTCACTTGCCCCTCCTTCTCCCTTTGTGTGAAATTTACAGCGCTTTTACTTTTTGCAACCAGATTAAGTGATTCACTCGAGCCCAAGCCCAAGCCCAAGCCCATGCACAAGAGCAAACCCCAGGCTCAGGCTGAGGCTGGGGCCATTAAGAGCGGGACGAAGAGCAAGGGCTTGCAGTCATTGCCAAGACGTTCAGGAGAAATTAAATTTCTCTAACGGAAGCGACTAGGCAAATGAAAGGAAATTCATTGCCAGCTGCTGCAACAAATAGAGGAGCTGAGGCTGAGGCTCTTTCGACTACAACTGGTTCTTCTTCTCACTCAATTTCATTCAATTAAAGTCCTTAGAACGATATTCTCGTATCGCTTTGGACAGCACCTCGAATATTGGCCACTATTGCTGCTCGGAAAAGGGATTTACATCATGGAAACAGCGACATGACAGAGTAATATCACAGGAAACTGGGAACAAGCTTTGGTTTCTCTATCTCTTGCAGCGCCTCCTACTGGCTGTTACATACACTCAAGTTCGCTGGTTCGAACATGCCTGCGGGAGAAATCGGTTTATGGCTTTACACTGGAAAAGGCGAGACAGCAAGAGCCGAAGTCGCATTGCCGAAGCCACACGAAGGCTATCCACCACATTAGATAGGGCCGTGCCGAGCAGCACTGATCTTAACGAATCTAAACGAGTTCCAAAACTAATAATACTAGACCAGATTTAAATTTTGAATGCCTCCACAAAATATAAAACATAGCTGGCCTTATGGCAGGAGCCTTAGCGAATCGACTGAAACTGAAATATTCTCATTCAGTTGGGTTTGTCGACCGAAAAGTATCAGAATCTGTCTGTCGTTACACAACCTAGAATCAGGTACTGAATCAATAGAAAAACAAATATTAAAATTGTCTGCGAAATCGAATTTTTTTGTAAAATTTTATTTTTGTTGCATGTTGTACGGATCGACATGAATACGCCGCGAAAGAGTCAGTCGAAGGGTGCTGGGCAGCAATGCTCTGGCACTCCAAAGAAATGCGATGCGAAGCAGAACCGGCTGAGCATCTTGGAGGAGGAACTGAAGCGGGCATATCAGGAGAAGCAGCAATCGCTGGAGCTGCTGGTGGAAACGAAGGAGATGTGCCTGGACCAGGAGAACAGCATGGAGAAGCTGCGGGTGGAAAACAAACGTCTGGAGCAGGTCATCGCTCAGCTGGAGGAGGGTCATCGGGAACAGTGGCTTTTACTCAAGGACCAACTGGACAGAAAACAGGACGAGATCGAATCAATCACCAAACGGTACAATACAATGGAATCGGACTTTGAGGGCATGCTACTGGAGAAAGATGTGAAGATAGATGAGCTGAAGGGGTCTCTCGGCTTCACCCAGAGTCGATGCAACCAAATGGAGCCGGAGCTGATCCACCAGCAACGGCGCATCAAGGAGATGGAGGCCAGGATCGCATCGTTTGAGAAGACCGTTTCCCTCCTGAACAATCATTCCGATGGGGTTCAAGCCCAGCTCAATTCGATCGATGCTCTTCTGCTGAAGAATGAAACGCGCTCGAGGGTGCCGGTGGGCGGCGCTTCTCTCAGTCCCGCCGATCGCATAGGTCACCTTCATCGGGCTCTCGACAGTCCCAAGGACATGGCGGATGAGATTTTCTATCTGCAGAAGCTGCTGCAAGAGCGCGACAGGTCTCTGCAGCTGCTTCGTGAGAGGGAGAGTCAATCCCTCGGCGAGATTGCCGCATTAAACGAGGACAAGACGCGGCTGGATATGCGCATTATATGCATGCAAAGGGAACTGGGAGAACTGCAGCAAAGGGCCATCAATTATGAGAACCTTCAGGAAAAGATTCAACCGTTGATAGCAGAGCGTGATGCCCTGAGGGAGCACCACCTCAAGAGCGACAGTCACCTCAAAAGGATCCAAGTCGACGTCCTGCGACTGAGCCAAGATAACGAAAGTCTCAAACAGAAACGCGATCAGCTGATGGAGGATAACTGGAAGCTGTCTGCGAAGCGGGAACAAGTAGATGAACTTCGCCTGGAGCTGGATCGAAACTACGGTCTCCTGGTGCAAGAACAACAGGAGGTGGATCGGCTGTCACAACTGCAATGGGAGACCTCACGGCACAATGAGATTCTCAACGAGGAGCTACGCCAGCTACGCGACGTTGCCAAGGAACTCGAGGAGCAGCGCGAAGAGTACGCCAAACTCATGGGAAAGATGCAATTAGTCGAAATCAACTCAGATCAGTTGGCCAAAAGGCTGAGGGCAGAGAGGGACAGTCTCCGGAAAGAGCTGAAGGACTTGCAGGCAAGGGGCGAAGAAGCACCCACAACATCCGCAGCAGCTGCCTGTTGTGGCCGATGTCTTGAACAATTGAACGAAAGTGAGCTCAGAAAGATCAACAAACGGAAGTCAAGAAAGTTGAAAGAGCACCTCTTGGCCCCGGATGTCGGGGAGCAACTTGAAATCTCTGCGAAGCAGGACACCTTCATCTCCGAGCTCAAGGGGAATTTCCAACAGCTCAAGGACTATCTTATGCAGACAGATCTCAAAAAGACGCCAACTGGCCACGACAATTCAGAGTCTCAGCAGCGTGTCGATGGTACCGCGGCGTCATCGGCTTCGACCTCGACTGAGCTCTCCCACGCTGACATCGAGCAGATGGAGCAGCGCTGCCAGATGGCGGATCAAATGGCGGAAGAGCTTCGGACATTCGCCTCTCAGTCGGATGTGGTCAACCAGAAGTACAAATCTCTGTTGCACAACTACAAAGAGGTTCGCGACAAGCTTAAGGATCGTCTGAAGGATATCGACAATCTGCAGTGCTCCATTATGGAGGAGCGGGCGAAGACCGAGGATATTGTGACCTCGAAGAATGAGGAGCTAAATGCCCTGCTGCGCAAATGCCGCGAAAAGGAGCGACTCCTTGCCGAGCTTCAGTACGACTTTGACGATGTTTACAGCAACATTGCCTCAGAGCGAAAGACGCTCAAGAGCGTGTTGCAGACTTGCGAGGCGGAAAAGTTACAGATCAAAGACGTGGAGAAGTACTGGCAGGATAAGGTGGCTGTCCTGCAAACTGACCATCAAGAGGCTCTGCAATCTTCCGAGCAGCGCTACCAAGCAGCCCTGCAGACGGCGAACAACTACAAAATGTACGCCGAAGAGAAGTCCGAAGAGTACAGGGCGTCTCTAAGCCAGATGAAGGACACTTTGAAGCAGCATCTGTCGGATGTCAAGAGGCGCAGTAAGTCGCAGCCGCGCAGCACCCGGCCAGCCATCTAGTAGTCGATTCCGATACGACACCGACAACAAGAGATGCAGCCTTTAACCTGAGTCTATTTTTGGTTGTTTATATTTTGTATCTTTACTAAAAATTGCAAAACGACAGATTTCTGTACAAGCCGATCGATCTTTCATTGCATCACCGAAACACAGAAACACAGAAAAGGGCCACGGGGCAGCGCAGTCGCCACTCGCTTCGTGAAGCGTCGGCCCTATGCACACGTGGCTTCGGTGTTCTGCTCGGCTGGCGCAGCTGCAGCGAAAATGAATCGTTTGGCTTCGGCCCTCTGCTCAAACGGCTTTGTTATTCTGCTCGGCTCGGCAGCGCCGCGTCTGAGAAAATGAAACATGTTTCATCGTGTCTGTTGTCTGTCTGCGCTGTTTGCGACTGCAGTACACCTTAACAACGGAACTTTTTTGCCTTCTTCTTTGTGGTGTTCATAGCTGTTCATGGCTGAATCATTTAAAGTTTATAATTGAAATTGAAACAGCGGCCAGCGGACACCGGACACCGGACAACTCTTAACGGACATCTGGAGGACGATAGAGAGAGCGTTAGAGCGTTAGAGGGATGCAAGTGGGATGGATGGTCAGTTGACTGCGGGATATTGCTGGGCTTAAGATGATTTGATTGCCCGAAGTTAGTGGCGCAGTCGTTTGGGGGAGATTCCACATTCCACATTTCACATTCCACGTTCCACGTTGGGTGTGCCAGTAGTGAAGGGAGCGAAACATGCAAATTGTGCAGTCCAAAGGCAGAGAACTACAGCTGCCATGTCCTTGAGGGATCTATACAGTTGTACAGTCTAGGTGCCATCAAAGACACCTGTCCTTATCTTATCACGATTTTATAGTTGTGTCTTATACAGTATTACTATACGGTTAGTGGTCTTATGACCGACCACTGGCGATGGTCTTGGACCGTCAGTATCATAAAGTTTAAGATGGAAACTTGATTGCAAAAGATTGGCGTTTGCAGCAAGAAAATGTTGCTAATCCGGCACCGGAAGGAGTGGTGGCTCCTCCCCTCATTTTATGTCTCTTTCCATTTCCGTTTCCTGCTTTCACCCCCACCCCCACCACCATTCAACTGAGATTAGATTGCCGTTGGCCAATCGTTGCATAAACTTTTCCCTGATGGGAACACCCCGAGCCCAGGTCCAAGTCAATATGGATTCCGTGGCAGTGCAGGAGACCATCCTCATACTCCATCCCCCCACTGAGCCCCCCCGGAGCCCCCCCTGAGCTGGAGCCAGTGATATCAGGGCATAGATAAAACTTCGACAGCTTGCGGATTCGATTCGATTTCTAATTAAAAGCGAAAAAAACTTTTCCTATGCAACACTTTGGCCTGATGATCGCAATCGAAAATGTCGCACATTATGGGCGCAGCAGGAGGAGGAGGAGGGTGAAGAGGAGATGTGGTAGGGTCGGGGATGTACAAGGGGTAAGAGGAAAGTGGCAATAAAGTAACCGCAACATGGCCAAATGAAAACTGTGTGCAGCGGAGGAGACAAAGGAGAGCCAGCCAGAGGCAAAAAGCCAGGAAAAGTTCCTCAACTTTTGTCACATTTAATTAACATGAATCAATGGCTCATCCAGGGGTGGGGCTGCGGTGCGGCAGGGGTGCGGTGGGGGTGCTGTGGTGTATGTTGCGGGAATGGGGCGTCAAAAGTTGAAAGTTGGAAACAGGAGGAAAAGTCGCTTAGTTGGGGCTGAGGATGGGGGGTTGGGGGATGGGGGGCTGGGGGGTGGGGCTCAAGTTCAATGCTCAACGCAGGCACGCAAGCCAAAATTTATTGGAAGGCCAGCAATAAACTTGAAATTTTCATGCCAACGACTCATTAAACTTGCGCACAGAATTAACAATTTATGCATATATGTACATAAGTGTGTGTGTTATGTCTGTGTGTGTGTGTGTGTGTGCTGTATTTGCACTTCGAGAGTGCTTCTTTATGGGTGTGAGTGTGTCAGTTTTATGACTTAACCGACACAAATTACTTAATGCCGTTCGTTCTTTATTGTTCAATTATTAAACAAGGCCTGAAGGCATAAAAAAGTTTAACACACATTAGACCATCCTCTCCACATACATACATACATACATACCATACATATGTACATACATGTGTGTGTGTGTGTGTGTGTCTGTATGCCGGCTTAATCAGGCTCTTTTGGCAAACGGCAGCCCTAAGCAAATGCCTCGATTAATGGGCCAACATTTGTTATCAATGATGCCCAAGTGAACGATAATGTTTTAACAACAGCCTCAGAATGGGGCATGGCGCATGGGGCATGGGGCATGGGGCAGGGCACTGGAGCATGAGAAGGAGATAAAGTGCTCGTACCCCCTACGAAGAGATTCTTAAGCTCATCTGGTGCTGATGACGTTGATGATCATCATCATCATTATCGTTCTCATTATCGGCCTTGTCAATTATCATTATGTTCCATCATTTTGTCAGCACTTGGAGCACAAAAAACTTGAAAATGGCCCCGGAATTACATTGTAATGGGAATTTGCGATGGCACGTATACCGATAATCCCACAAGATACGGGTATTTGATGTATGTCTCAGATACTTCGATTTGAAGCTCAATATAAGCATTTGAGTTCTACAATGAATCGTTGTAAAAATGCAGAAAAATGGGACGATTCCAAAAGGAAAGTTTGGGATTTTATTTGCATTGAAGTAAAATATAATAAAAGTATAAGGAGAAAGTTAGGCGACTTATCCTCGTAAGGTCGTAGCAGTCCGGTGGATCCAGGTTGAACGGCTATATGTCAGTACTGTTCTCTCAGTGCCCCATGAGCCCCTCCCCGTCCCCCTGCCCGTCCCCAGCCTTAGCTTCAGTCCACTGAGCTTGTGGCTCGTTATGTGTATCGTCGAAGGGTCCTGGCATAAGCCATTATAAGCCCGGGTCAACGTTTTTGGCCATTCTGTAATGCTCTGAAATTAATCAGCCTTCATTGCTGCCCCTCCCTCTCTCTCTCTCACTCTCTCTCTCTCTCTCTGCGTTTTAGTGATTAAAAAGGCACACAAAACCCATAACACACACGCACCCATGTTGAGGCTGGGGGGGTGGGGGGTGTTAGAGAGCACTTTTATTTACTGTTAATTAATTCGTAATGTAATCTTTTTTGCAAGTTTTTTTTTTTTCGTTTAGTTTTCGTTTTATGGGCCAGCGGCATCTCATGCAATAGCCACATGCTCCCCACCTGAGCAGCTGCCTGCTTGTGGTCCCTTCTGCCAGCATCCTGCCACCGCCACCTTTTCAGGACGGGGCAGGACCTCAAAGCGCCAGCCAGCTTCTAATTTGCTGCTAAATGGAAGCGAAAACGCTTTGTTTGTGCATAACGAGGCGTGCAGCGCCCCCAAACAAAGGGAGCACAAAGATACACACGGGGGAAGGGGGAGGCGAGGCCAAAGGAAAGCGGGACTCTCTTTTTGTCCTTTGGGAGGGCAGGGGGCAGGGGGCAGGGGGCGGCGGAAGGTAAGGAGGATGATGATGAAGCGACGGCGGACACAAAGAATCCATTGCGACTGCGACTGCGTTTGCCCGCATTCAGGAAAAGCAGCGAAGGACAAACCTCAGTCCCCATAACCCCACACCCCACACCCCCAGCCCCACCAAATGAGGTCAAAGCAAAGGACAAAAACGGAATGGGGCTTGGGCGGAGGAGGAGGAGGAGGGGGAGGGGGAGGGGGAGGTCTTGACAGTGCTAAGGTCGTGATGGAGGGCGTGGCGTGGTGGCAATCGAGTTGATTACCACGCGAGAACAAAAGACAATGCCCTGGCACTCGCTGGCATCGCTCAAATGGAATTGGTGGGGGCGGGGGCGGGGGGCGGTACGAGTATGGGTATGGGTATGGGAGAGAAAGAGGGGCACATGGAGCTGGGGCGGGAGGTGGAGGTGCGCTTGGAGAAGGGCATATGGCACGTCCACGTGCCAATTGCTTCATTACTTGCACATTTTCAACTCAATAGCACACTGTGTGCCACATCCAGTTGCACACCAGTGGGGCACACCAGTCGCACTTGGGGAGGGGCAATCGCCATACCTCACAACTTGGCCTCAAAGGCAGGCTTGAGGAAGTCGTCAGGCAGAGATGGGAGGTACTGAACTGATCTCTCAAATACATTCCAATAGAAATGCCGGGGATCCCCAACTAAAGATCGTTCACATTTTACTTTAGTTGAGATTCCCGAAGATTATTTATCAGATATTATTTATATGGATTAACAATTCCCAGGCAAAACAGGCTGCTTCTTTATCTATCCTCCAAGTAGCCTCCACTGTCTTGCTGGGTTTCTAGATCTGCTTCGACAATTCCTTCACCAGCGTGCTCCTTGCTCCTTCCTAGCAATCCAACCCCACGGACATTGGCTGCCGTAGCAAAAATATTATTTATCCTCCCTTGCCTATGTACAAACATGCACATACTCGTATATACAGACACTCGCACACAAGAACACATGTAGCCCTGTGTAGATATCCATTGCGGATGGCAAACATTTGCGTAACCCCACCCTGCCCTGCCCTGCCCTGCCCTGTCCCCCGTCTGTCTGGCTCTCCTGGCCTAACAATTTCTTAATTACGTTTGTCAACAGTCGGGGATTGCACACAGGTGACCGCAGCCGAGCATAAACAGTGCCCAACGGGTCCTGGGACCTGATGGAGTGGCTGCTGCTGCTGCAATTGTGGTTGGAGGTCTAATCCCGTTATCTGCTCTTCGGTTGCGGAATGCGGATGCATGCGGCAGGAGGGGGCAAACACTCGTAGTGGTCATAATATAAGACAGTTAATTGAGAATGAATCGTTTCATAAACCTCATGGAAATCTCAATAAATGCAAAGCCAATTAAAAGATAATAGGATCTACGCGTAAGGGAATTCGAGAATGCAGCCCCAAGATATCCATAACCACATAATTCCCAATTATAATTCGACATTTTTGCGTATACTTAATGAAAACAGGGCCGAAGTAGAAGTGGGGCAACCATTTCAAAGCTAACAAAAGTGGAATACATCTGTAGATACTCATATATGTATGCCACAGCACATGTTTGCCGTTGAGTAAGTAAAATGTATAAGAGGTCCTTGAGGAATCGAACTGCGATTAACCCTGATTGTCCCAAACGACTCGTCAGCCCATCCCTGCCTCCCCGCATCTCCCCTACACTCTGGCGGCAACAACATTTCAGGGCAAACTTTGTCTGCTCTTTGTGCTCGCAGTGGCTGCCCTGCCCTGCCCTGCCCTGCCCTGCCCTGCCCTGCCCTGGCAGCAATCAGCTGGTGAAGCTGAATGCAAACAGTTTTCAACTTTTCAATGGCCTGCTTCAGTGGCGGGTTAATTTAAAGCGAAGATAACGCAATTATCCGGAAGTTGGCAGGCTCAAGAGGACGGCAGAAGGACGAGGCCGAGGACGAAGACAGACGTGTGCTGGTGCTGTCGTCCGTGCTGTCAGTGCTGGTGGAATTCGTGCTGAAAACTTCCGAGTCGACACAGGCCACAGGACACGAGGCTAATTTCATGAATTAAACATAAATTAACACTTCAACGTCCAGTAGTTTGTGGAGCAATATAAGAATGCAGTGCACTCATACCGGACAGCAAATTTCCGGGGCAATCAAGGCTGCAGAATGCCATTATGGAAATAAGTTTGCACATTCCATTTTCCGTCCAGGCAGGCAGCTGGGATTCAGGCCGACTTCCGTCGAGACAATGAACAAGTCTTCTGACCATCTCCGTTTGGATGCCCACCTGTCCATCTCCATCTCTGTCTCGGTCTCTTAGTGTCGGTCACCATCAGTTGGAGCCATCAGTTCATCCATCCGTCTGTCTGTCTGTTGCTGCTGCCGCCGATCTGTGGGTCTGCTGGGTTTCTTGGGTTTCGACTACTCCCCAGTGCTAGACCCCTATGACCCATGACCTATGACACAAAGAATGACAGAAGCAAACATCCCTCAGATTTGCGGTGGATTTCGGTGGATCACCTCATAAAGATCACAATCGGTGGGGCTCTGCTCCGCATTCAAAGTTGGTAATTATAGGCAGTCGGAAGCCAGTCAAAGGTCAGCATGCCGTGGTTCGCGTCCCACATTCCGTGATGTGACACACACACACACACACACAGAGTTTTTTCCGTGCCGCCCTTGGGTGCTTGGGTGCGAAGTAATTGGCTGCGAAAATGCTGCCATAAATCAAACTGATAATTATGTGGGCGACTGCGCAACATTTTTGGCCAGAACAAACCGAGTTCCGCATCAACATCAACATTCACATTCACATTCCTCACCCGCATCCGCAGCCACATCAACATCCGCATCCGCATCCGCAGCGGACAGTTCATTTTGATTGCCATCCATAAATTATGATTTGATGTGAGAAATAGTCGGGAAATCGGGAGCAGAAGGCCATTGGCCCTGGGTGGATGATGGCTGGCATAGGTAAATGCAGCTCAAGGTCGTGAATTTATTTTCACTTGCCCACTTTCTCCACGACTTCTTCCTTTTGGTGTGTGTGTGTGTGTGTGTGTGTCTGCTGTCGGCCTTCGTTTGGCGTCCTTGAAGGGCCAGGACGTTGGCTGGGTCTGCGGCTGGCCTGGCTGAAAGTGAATCTGAAACAGGAGCTGTGGCTGTGGCTGTGGCTGCGGCTGCGACTGCGGCGATGGGCCCTGACTGTGGCATGATTAATTGCTCATTGTTGTGGCGGCGGCCACATCGTAAATTGCTTTCACGTCTCGTGAATCTCGTGTCAACCGCACGTGAATGCCATGAACAAGAGACGAGCGAAACGGAACGGAACGCAACGGAATGGAGTCGCATGGAACATCATTGAATGGAGGCCAATGGCGGGACAATTTGCCGAGAGTCTCGGCTCATCTCTTGTCATCCCATTCCCATCTAAGACTGAGGCTGATGCTGAGGCGTTCGTTCCGCATTGTTTATCTTCCTCTCACCAGGATCCCATCTGCCCCGGTTAATGTTACATTATTAATGCATCTGCATGGAGGCGCCTACTCAAGTCTCCCCAAGTCTCCCCAAGCCTCCACGTATGCAAATTAAGGGGCTCCCGAGCAACACTTTGCCTCCACCCTCCTCTGCCTCTCCGCTAGACTAAACCAAAACAGAAAAAATAGAATTGAAGACTGAAGAAAACCAAAGCAACAGCAACTCGTGCTCGTCCCGGAAAAAAAAGTGATAAATGATTGAGAGTGTATGTGTGTGTGTGTGTGTGTGTGTATATGTGGCAGCAGTATGCCTGCTAAATCCCGGATAAACCCCAAAACCAAACGAGATGCCACACTCCGCAGAGCAGAGCTCTCCCTCTCTCTCTCTCTCCCTCTCTTCGATTAGGGAATTAGAATTAGGGAAAAACAAAGGTTGGCACACGGTTGCACGACGAGTATCTCGTAATTTTAATTAAAGTTAAAACCAATCAAATTATTACAGTGTGGAAATCTTTAGCGGAAAAGCGCGAGACAAGTTCATTTTGCCGAATCTTCTAGGGTTTTCAGTGCCACCCCAAATGCATAAATGATATAATATCAAAATATACATATGTATGTACATACTATGTACTCCCCCAACTCCCAACTCCCACTTAATTTTCATTTAGGCTCCACTTTGAACGAAGACGTGAACTTAATTGGATTTTCAGTTATTTGTTTACTTATTCAATTAGTTATAGGCAATAATAGAGGCAATTTGCAATGGTATGCTTATACATCTATACATACATATTTGTATATTTATCTACATTTCATGAACCTTTTCGCATCGAAGGCCTCAGCCGCATGAAAGCCGAAAGATTACCAAAAGACACAATCCTTTAAGGCAGTAAATACATTGATTGCGCGTACAGAAATGGTCTACTACATAGCATCTACATCTACATCTACATCTGCTGTGAAGAATGTCTACCCTATATCGCATGCAATTGAAATTGTTCTTGGAAGGCTCAACCCCGGATCGCTTTCCTTTCCGTTTTGCTGGCAGCCTCGTAAATCCCTCGAGGTGAAATCAACCGTAATCATTCGTCCTTGTTCCGCTCGGCTCGTGCCGCTGGTTCCACCTGAACTGCAAATTGCCGCCAAAACAAAACAATGTACTCGACTCGACTCGACTCGGATTCGTATTCGGAGTCAGGGTTGGATTCGTGGGTGTCGGGGGTGTCGGGGGCGCCTCCATTAGCCCTCCTCCACTGCGGTTCGGTTCCAGTTATTATTGCCGTTGCTGTTGCTTTTTGCTCGGTCTACGGGGCAAATAGCAATAGCAATCACGATAATAAGCATAAATAAAAAAGCCAACAAAAAAATTACACAGCCATAAAAGTAACCCTCAAGCAAGTGTAGACCCAAGCCCCCAGCCCCCAGCCCCCAGCCCCTAGCTACTAGGCGGGGCAATGGCTATCCATCCAGACCAAGTCCCAGGATCCAGGATCCAGGACACAGACCCAAGTTGGTCCGAACGGAGGAGAGAGAGAGAGAGAACAGGCAAACAAACAAACAAACAAATAAACGTCGAGAATGAGAACACAAACAAGTTCTGTAGTGGGCTGCAGCCGCTGAACAACCTCGTAAAAACTTATTTAATTTGTGATTTATATGAATAAAATTGTGTAGTAAATTCTCAGAAATTATTCATTTCGCAGCGCTTACGGGCGGGTGGACAACACCAGTCAGCAGCAACAACAACAACAGCCACAACAAAGCAGCAAAGAAAAATGGAATTGGCAAGCCGGAGACCGACTGAACTCCGATGGAATGAGAATTGGCCTGAGGATGGGACTGGGACTGGGACTGAGACTGGGACTGGGACTGTTATTGGG
This sequence comes from Drosophila algonquin, assembly GCA_035041765.1. NCBI lineage: Eukaryota > Metazoa > Arthropoda > Insecta > Diptera > Drosophilidae > Drosophila > Drosophila algonquin. The sequence continues at coordinate 2,149,010 of JAWNKY010000209.1, read as the reverse complement.
GACCAGCGAAAGGATCAACTGAGGAGCAAGACCAAAACAAGGGATGGATGTCGGGATGGGATGGGATGGGATGGGGACAACGATGACGTCGCCGTTTTGTTAGCCAACCGACCAACTCCAACCGAAATAAAATAAACTTTTTCTTGCTAGCCAAAGAGTTTCAAATTTTTGATTTACTCTCGGACACAGTCGCAACTTTGCGCATATAAATTTGGGCCAAGCGATGGTCAGGTCGGACAAGTTCTTTGTATGCCCAGCCCAGCTCTCGCTCTCCCTCTAAATTGCTGTGGTGCTGGGGCCTACTCTGCCCAGCACTTAGTCCCGTCTGGTCCCATGAACTCCATTTACCATTTGCCATTTGCCTGCTAAGCAACCGCAATTCATTCTTCAAATTAAGAGAGATTATTTTCAAGAAAAGATGGAAGTGTGCCTTGCAACAAGGATATATAATAGGGATTTCTTGGGTGCCATATTTGAGGGGCACCTGTTATATGACTAACAATACTACCAACAATCCAGTAAGGAAGTAACATATCAACTATTCCAAGATATCTTCCTTAAGTTCTTATACCACCTTTAAGCCACATGAAACTACAAATTTAACTGAATGATTTCTCCTTAGATCAAAACTGGACTAAATAAACATACTCTTTAAAAAGATATTAAATAAATTCCCAAATTTACTCCAATTTGCAGTTATACTACAATAATACATATAATATTAACTAACTTTTAAACGAATTTTCATGAATTCACTGCGAAATTATTATCAGTATCAGTGACATGGCTGTCCGTTATTCTTTTCTGTTGCCAATTCTATAAGTATTACTTTACTCGTTATTTGAGTGGCTCTAGAAGTAGAACTAAAGTGAAGCTCCGATAAGCGTTAATTGAAGGTCCACATATACTTCATAATGTAGATCATAATAGTACAAGAAACCATCTAGTTAAAAGACTGTTTATGTCCGAATTGGAAAAAGTGAGAGTCGACGCATAAATCACGTATAGTACCGACCGATAGCCGTGGCCAGATTGATAGCTATAGCTATCGATCCTAACGCAGTCATAGCTATCGACGGCTCCCATCGGGAGAGCAAGGGGGAGGAATCCAGGAGATTAAGAGAGATCCAACACTTACCGCACGTGCATCGCAACGGAGGCCGTGGCTGAGAAGGTATAATCCCAGGAGCGGCATCATCCAGCATCGGGCGCCGAACTGTTGCGGCGGTCTCGACATTCTTGCAGCGCTTGAAGGACCTCTCTGTCGACTGTTTACTTGTGGATTGTTCAAATGATTCGCAACCTTTTATTTTCGAGCGCTCTTTAATTATTCACTATAAAAAAACAAAAGGCAATTCGTCATTAACGCAGCGCCACGAAATACGTAAAAAATACGTATTTAATTTGAATTTTTTTGTTGTATTTTTAGAGTTTTGCCTGCTGTCTGCCAGCTCCTCCCCTCTCCGCCCAGGTCCGCTCTCCACCCTATGACTGGTGTTGGTGCGTGGTTCGGGGAAAGGACATTTGCCGGCGCCTCTGCGGCTTGTTTACTTTCACTCGCAAGCGGAATCGGAATCGGAATCGAAAGCGGAATCGGACACACACAAGCAGGCGCCGACATGCACGGACATGGAAACAGCGACGGGAACCAGCCAAGAGAGGACGATATGGAGCTAGAGCGAACCCAAGAGCAGGAAGGAAGGAAGGACGGAGACGAGCACGGAAAACGAACCGAACGCGCACGCGGCACGAATTGTTCTGACGCCTCGACGGCGAAGCGGTTGCTTTTCAATGTCCCCCAATCGGGTCTGGTTGGGCCAGACGCGGCGAAACAAGGCGAAATGTAACGAAATGCGGCGAAATTGGGCAAAAGGACGAAATAGCGCAAAAGCTTTTCGGCGAAGAGAGAGAGAGAGAGAGAGATAGATAGAGAGACAGAGACAGAGCGCGCTGGAGCCACTTTGGAGTTTATAAAATGTACGTGAATGTGGCTCGCTTCAAGCCAGAAGTATATGTTAAGCTTTGCTCCTCTTTGGCCTCTTCCCCTTCCTCCACCTCCATCTCCACCCCCAACTCCAGTCATTTGGCACAAAATGCTCAAGGACACTTGCCCCAAAACTCATACCCTATACCCGGCTCGGCCCCCGCCATGGACAAGGACTCTCCAGCCGTAATGCTTTCATTGTGCAGCATTTCTCCTTTTTTTTTGCCTGATTTGTTTGGACATTTTCGGTTAGTTGTTCTTCCTTATTCCCTGCTGTGTCTGACCTTGCCGCACCCATACTGATCCACCCCACCCCACCCCACCCACCCCTCACTCTCTCTCTCTATCTTATATCCCAACTGGCACTATAATTAGAAATGTGTTCGAGGTGGACAATGGCCGCCACTTAAACTTCAGCCGCTCAATTTCACTTCTATAAGTTTCAGTGGCATAATCCCCGGCCAAGCCCATTTCCCTCCCATTTCTATCATCCATCCACACATTTCGCTTCTCCGATGTCCCTGTCCACGTCCACCTCTCCGTCCCCTTGTCGATGTCTATGTCGCTGTCGCTGTCGTTACCGTAGTTTCGTAGTTTACGGATTACACTTGTCGTGCCACTCCCTCCCGGCTCAATCCACATCCTGACGAACTATTTCGCATACTCTTCAATCCGGTGGAGTGGTGGAGTCCTCCTTCATCGAACGCCATGCAAATCGAATGTGCATACATATAGGGTATTCCATATTCGTTTCATGCTTATGCCTAATGTTTATTTACCCTGTCGTGGCACGGCGGACAGGACGATGTCCTTCAGCTTCTCCTTTTGTGCTCGCTGCTGCTGCTGCTTCTTAAGCCTCTTTAATACCTTTCCTAATGATTCCGATGCGCTCTCGCAGCAGCCAATCCTCCATTAGCGCTACTTCGACGACTTAATGGCGCACGTACCGTGCAAATGGAAATGTCCCTGTCCCTGTCCCTGTCGCTGCCCATCAAGCCTGGACGCGTTAGCCTGTTAGCCTGTAAGTAGCACTCCACATGCTACATACACAAGTATGCATATGCAAATAATTGAAAATATTTCAGGCAAAGTTGTATAATATATGCATTTATTAGAGTTATTAACTGGAATCTGTCTTATTCGAATCTGAATTAATCTGCACGGAAAGGCTGTAATACTGCTGTGCGACGTCTAAACAAAAAGAAAGACGATAAAGCAGTGATTGCTGCAGGATCTCAGAACTTTTCCCTGAGCATAGGGATGGTCTGTCATTTAAACAGCTGAAAAATAGAGAAGTGGGTGAATGGTATAATAGAAATCATGAAGAATTTAACTGCTAAACACAGAAGAAAGAAGTACAGATGGATGTATGTACATATATACTGAGATAGAGCCATAGACGATGCAAAACATAATATTTTGCTCACAAATCAAATTCCGTCTAGGCAGATATTTGTGTTTCATTCCAACTCATTCCAAAGAAGTGGCTAACAAGAAAAACTAAAATACAAAGCAAGAAAGGAAGCCACGCTTAAGAGTCCCTGGAATGGCGGACAAACCAGGCTGTACAAATTTATCTTTCAAAATAGGGTAACAAGAATGAATTTTCTTTTTCCCCATCATAAAATGTGGACAAAATTAAGCTTACCTCAGATAGAAAATTAAACTAACAATATAACAAAAAGCCATAATTCATTTAAAAATTTGGGAGTTTTTTCGAGCTTCGAGTTTTATTTTGTTTCATGTTGTAAATGGCGTGGCTATCTGCATAAGTGCATTGAGTCAAAATTGCTAGATAGTTTTTATGTGTGCAGATGAATGAACCACGAAATACACAGCAAAACTCATTCTTAATCGGATGAAAAACTTCATAATTTGAACAGATGTGAATTTGTTTTTATAGCGAGAGCATGTGAACAGTTTATACAAATTTCAGTACGAAAATGGAGGGGTATAAGGATGGGGTCTTTCCATTACTATGCACACATCATTGGGATTAAACAATTAGATTAATTTTGCCCTTTTCTCCCTCTCTCTTTCACACTGCCTTACTTCTACATACATATGTATGGTAGCGTCAGTTCATTGAGAGCGTCGGTTCCACTCTAGAGCAGTGGCTGTCTCAACCATATCACAGACAGTCTCTGTTTTTGATATATCAAATTGAATGGTTCAGTTTTTATTTTGAAAATATCAAATTACTATTAAAACTGATATAACAGCATTGTAATTTGCAGTGGATATATCGAACTGAATCTTTGTGGAGTAAATTTTTACTTTGTCCCACTGTGCGGACAGATTCAACATGAAATTAAAGCGCAGCCATGACCTACCATACAACAGTTATTCACGTCTTCTTCCAGTGCTTGGAGCTTTCCGTCCACACAGTCCACAGCCAGAGAGCACCGCTGAGAGAGCGGTAGAGAGTGAGAGAGAACTGAATCAGCTGACGATCAGTTCTGCGCCAACGTTCCACGTGCTCAGTCGCTTGCTGCTACGCCCGCCTGCTGCCGTCGAAAGAGAGAGAGAGAGAACAACAGATAAAAGAATGAATGTATCGCACGATATTGAAGTGCGTGTCGTGGAATCCGGCGAGGGTGAAGCCATGATGCAGTGTCTCCTGGAGCACTACTACCGCGAGGAGCCGCTGACCGTCGGCTGCAGTCCTCCGGAGCCGGACCAGGCGGACAAGGATTTCTTGCTCTCCAACATCCCGCACGGCACCTGCCTGGTCGCCGTCCAGGGCGGCGGTCGCATTGTAGGCGCCCTCGTGGCCGGCCCTAAGGATGCCCACGAGGCGGACCACCTCGCCGTGGAAGTGGTGAAGCATTCCGGCACCAAGTGGGGCCGCATCCTAGGCCTGCTCGCCCGCGTCGAGCGGGAGACCAACGTTTGCCAGCGATACGGCGTACCATCGGCCATTCATGTCCATGCCGTAGGCGTAGACCCCACGCTGCGAGGCCTGGGCCTGGGCGCTCGCCTCATGAACGCCGTGGCCGAACGCGCCCGGGCCCTTGGCCATCTCCTCCTGACGAGCGACTGCAGCAGCTTCTACTCCGCCCGCCTGATGGATAGTCTCGGGTATGAGCTGGTCAACACCATCCGCTATGACGAATACCTGGACGAGTCCGGCCAGCAGGTCATTCGACCACCAGCCCCTCACGACAGTATTAAAACATTTGTGCTCCGGTTGTAGAGCATTTCTTATCTCTCATTATAAAGATAAGGTACCCCCCAGCACCCCAGTACCCCAGGATAGGGTCCATTCATGTCTAAGATGCAGCTAAAGTCCATACTTAAATTTACTTAAGAGTATTTGCACATTGATTATTATTTAATGTAAGAAAAAACTATTTGACAATACAATAAGATTTCCCTCGACTATGTATGCCACACCATCGATCATATTCAGGGGTATTCACACTGTCGACTCACACATTTTTTTTGTATTTTTTCCCGTTTTGCTTTCTATCTTTGTCTTCGCTTTTTTCAAAGCTTCTACCTTAACACTTGGCAACCATTTGTGGAATTCGTGGAACTTGTGGAACTTATCGCAGCTTTTGGAACACTCAAAAGGCCTTTGCCTCCATCTCCCCCTCTCCCTAAATTCGGCTCGCATTAATTTTTCACTCAGGTAAAATGTCCAATGCAGATATCAGGAAATCGACTATAAAACCACTATAAATGAGAACAAAAAATTTATATTTTGGATTCCAAGTGCCTGCAAATGAGTTGTTCAACATATACATAAATATACATATGTATATATGATTGAGAATTGTTAAAAAGTTGCATTAAATGTTTGTTTTAATGTCAATATATCGCATTTGATTGATTGCGACTCAAATTATTCGACATTAATTTGGCAATCGAAATGCGAGCCATGATGAAAGGTAGGTACATATTTAGGTGTAGATGCTGTATAAATTAAAACGCATTTCCATCAACATACATATGTTGCCAATTCAAATCAGCTTAATTCAAATTTTCAGTAATATTTGGTATTTTTAATACACATTTCCCCTTTATTATTATCACCAATAAGAAAGATTAAACCCACAAAAGAACCCTACCCATTTAAGACTTAAGAAGGCTTTGGGCAAAGTGGGAGTGGTGCATGCAACATCGACACATTGCCTTCACATTGCATTGGCAGCAGACAGCTGGCAGCTGGCAAGGAATGGCATCCCTGCACATTAATTAACAAGCTTTAATTGAAATCATGTATTGTTCTCCACTGGCAGCCGAACGAGTAATTGAGAGAGCCTGATTTGCATTGCCATGACAACAGCCCGTCCAATTGGGGGAAGTTAAGTCACATCACACGCCAGGTTCCATGTTCCTGGTTCCTGGTTCCAGGTTCCAGGTGCTTCACAATAGAACAATGGCGGTAGCTACTCAACTCAGGGCCAATTAGGCCAATCAGCAATGAGCTTAAGAACAGCAGACACACATCTGGACAGCCACAGTTCGGAGTGAATATATGTACATACATATGTATGTAGTACCCCCCATTGCATTCGCCCATAAAGGTACATCTCTAGCTTGGATGCGATGCTTTGAAATCAGAGAGCCACTGGTGGAAATTGCCTTCTGTTGTGAGAAAAATAAGAGAACAAAATAAAGAACCCCACATCATTGAGGGAAAGCTAACAGGAATTTAACAGGATTCGCTTGCACAGGTCTGTCCAGTTTTGCGATGTTTTCCAATGAGTTTGACTCCTATCCTATCCTATTTTTTTCTTATTTCACGCAACACTGTGCTACTCACGGTCAAAAGTCAGTTGGGAGACTCTGGACTCTCGCTCACATATGTCGAAATAACAATCCAGCATCTGAATTTTCTCTGTGCTCCTAACTCCTACCCCCTTCCATCCATTTCATCTTCTAAGATCATCCAATTGTCTTACGTTTCTTGATGATTGGTGTCGTTGGATTCAAGGTATCAGATTGCTGGGGAACCACCTGGTGGGGACCCTCCTCCTCTGAGTAGGAGCGCAAATTATAGTCGCATTATGAGATGATAGTTCAACAAGCATGTTCTTGCAGTAATCAATAGTGTGGGCATAGAAATGGATCTCAAAATTAATAAAAATGGGATCAAAATCAACATCTAGCTCAACTGTTACCATGGTCTTCCCGGATAGCGTTGAAACTGTGGAGAATTCTGATGTGATCTTCAGGACACTGAGTAGGCTCAGAAGCTGATCCTTTCTCAAAGGCAGTCTTCTTCAGGTGCGGAAAGAAGTTCTTATGAACTGACAAACAGAGGCATCAACTGGTGATGTCAAAAAACATCGATGCAAGTCTGCCTCAATGCCAATCGATGCTTCAAACAAAAACCTACCCTTTTTCAATATATCGTTGTTTTCTTTATAATGATTTCTTTTTCAATGGCTATTTATTTGATTTATAAATCCTTCTACAAGATCCTGTCAGAGCAGAGTTTGTTCTGGTTCTGGTTCTGTAGCCGCCAAAGGAGCAATTGGTCTGCAAGGGTTAGCCTTTTCTTGTTGCCATGTTAGCCATGTTGTTTATGGTGCAGCTTGGGTCAATTTGCTGGTCAATGGTGATGGTACTCGATATTATGTAATAAGTGGCAGTCTTTGGAGCGTGACGGTGACAGTCAATGGGGATGAGACGTGTAAGGCACGTGCTTGTGCTTGTGCTTCTGCTTGGGCCCCACCAAATCTCTCTCGAATCTAAACAAATCTCTCTGCCCAACTCCTCTTTTCGTATCACAGTCCACGGCTTTGCCCTCCTTATGTTGGCGTTGATGTTCTCATTTTCCAGCTGGAGGGGAGGGGAGAGGACTGGAGTGGAGTGCAGTGGAGGAGAGCTGCAGCCAACCGCAGCCAGCTGCAGCTGACCGCAGTGGGGCAGGCTGATAGAAGCTTTCATTAAGTATGGGTGTGGGTGTGGAAATGGGCGTGGGTTTGGGTGTGGGTGTGGGCGTAGTGCTGGTGGCTGCTGGGTTGCTGGGTTGCTGGTGCAGCCTGTGGCAAAGGTAACCAGCAATTATTCATTGCGCATACGACCCGTTCGACGCGCTAATTAGACGCTGCTGCTGTCGATAATGAAGCCGCTTCTGATTTCATTCCCCTCCCCCTTTCTATGTTAAATGATTATGCGAATGCCAGACCACGCCTACGACCACGCCCCAAAGCTGATGGCACGTCCACCGTCCAAAACCCAATGCCCACCTTGCACCGCCCACCGCCCTATGGCCCACTGCTGTCCATATGGCTGGGCACGCCCCACGGCTGTTTAAGCTGTGAAGCACGTCCGCGCTGGCATCTGACGTGGCATGCATTCGAGCCAGCCAGCCAGCCAGCCACTAGGCAGCCACTAGCCAGCCGTGTGCGATATCTGCCTCACACTGCCAGGACTCGACTCGATTCTGTTCTTGTTCCGACCAATTCTCTTCCTGTGCCTCCTTTGGCCTCCTGTTAAATGGCCGCGTCTAAAGCTTGATGCTGGCTAAGGCAAACGGGCAAAGGAACATGAAACAAGTAACAAAAGTGCGACACAAGTTTCTCCCCTTTTCCGCCTTTCCCCCACTTTCCAGCGAGGGGCATTTTTTGGGGCAGAGAATCGGCCTGATTGCGGATCAAAAGAGGGAAAAGAGGGGTGACATCCCCCCATCCCCCATCCCCCATCCCCCATCCCCATGCCCATCCCCATCCGTCTGGTGGTAATGGGATTTACTGTCCGTCACTCTTCGACTGTGGCGGCCAAATGGAGGGGACGAAAGTGGACGAAACGAAATCAGAGCAGAGCAGAGCAGAGCAGAAAAAGCACTAGCGGGAACTGTCCTGTCATCTACTATGTATGTATGTGTGTGTTTGTGTATGTGTGTATGCTGGCGACATTATCCGACTCAGATTGTATACTTTAGGGGCTGTCCAACAATGACAGCCCCAAGAGCCCCCAAATCTGTCTAAGAATCAGTTTGAGAATCGGGTTCCGCCACTTACGTATACCACGTACTCCTAATGGGAGTCTAATCTAGTGACGACAGCTCCAACATGCAGTCTGCAGCCACTCTCTCCCTCTCTCTCCTACAGACTCTCTCTTGGAGAGAAGTACTCTTAAAATTATACACCTTATACACATATGTATATCATATTTATTTCGATCCGATGCCAGAACTTCGTTTAGCTTCACTGTGGCTTTTGCCACTAGTGCCTTGTGGCCCTCAGGCCACCCGCCCAGATGCTGCTGTTGCTCGGAAGATGCTCCAGTGGTCACATGGACACACACATACTTTCCAGCCATATCCTTTCGTATGCATGACACTGTGTTTGGGTGTTGTGTGTATAAATAAGATATGTTCACGCTTCCTTTGTCCTGATTGACGCTCCGCTGTCCCGGGCTCTGGTCTGGTCTGGTCCTTCTTGCTGTTGTCGCCTTTGTCGCCTTTTATTACCAGGCTGTCAATATCCGAAGCCGTATCCTATCCGCATCTGTATCCGATGGCATATTTCACAACTTTGCCCAAATTCGTCTGCTTGGCAGTCTGTTTCCCAGACACTTTGCACGCTCAGCCGAACTGACCTCTGATTCGGTTTCGGATTCGGATTCTGATTCCCGTGTGGATTCCCGTTGCATGATCCGAACCTTAAGGAAATGTGTGGCCATAAACAACAGGATATGGAATGACTGCCCCAGGCCCCAGGGCCCAGGGCCCCCTATCCTTTTATTTGGCCCTTATTCAAATGTGACCCCACAGCCGTCGTGACCCGTCGCTGATAACAGTGTTGCTGTCGCTATCACCTTCCTTGGTTGCCCTTGGCTACGCACGATTTAAATTAAATTGCACTTGACGCATTTGCCTGCAGGGCTCTGTGTGTGTGTGAGCCATGACACGGCTGGCTGGGGACAGGACATCAGGACATCAGCAGCAGCATCAGCATCAGACCGGGAACTATATGGAGGCAAGCGAGCGAGTCCAAGCAGGAGCTCGAAACAGGAAGCAGGAATCAGGAGCTCCCTCCCTACTATTATTCAATTAGTTGGCCATCTGCTGCTCCTGGAGTGGTGGAGACTCCGGACCTGGACCCTCTGCACGTCAAGTGCCCGTAAATAAGTAATAAATGTAATCCAATGCCTGGATTCTGGCTACTGGTAGGAGCCGGAGCGGCATGGCATGGAATGGCATGGCATGTATAAATGAATGGATGGATGGAGGATGCGTATAGGAAAGGATTAGAAGGGGTTGCAGTTTCGCCTGCTATGGGGCAGAGCCTTGAAGCTAACCGAAAAAGATAATCCTGTGATGGCTCGGTATTCGATTACTGAATCGGAACCAGATGGAGTCATAGAGCCAGAGCATTGGAGCAGCAGGTGGAGCAGGTGGAGCAGGTGGAGCATGTAGCAGCTAAGGACGCTGAAAGGAACTGTGGCTGGAGATGGGGGGGCGGGGGAGGACCTACGACCGAAGGAAGCTGGCAGTGCACACAGAAATCTAATTTAAAAATGTGCACACACATAGAGAGGGAGGACATCAGCGACAGACGGACAGACAACCAACAGACAACAGATGGCAGCCGAGCAGCAAGAACAGGGAACGTGAAGGCTGGAGGAGTGTGCACCAAGCACAGAGCACCGAGCACCTGGACTCCAGCTGATGCTGATGCTGCTGCTCCAAGGAAAGTGAACTCCGGAAAAGGAAGCCAAAGGTAACCGACGCAGCCGAGCGAATGGCAAACAAGCGACAAAACAAAATCAAACCTTTCCCTCAAGTATTCCCCTGCTCAACCACGAGGAGGAGCCCTCGTGGTGCTGAACGAGGATGTGCAGATGTATAGATGTGTAGAGCTTGCACCCAAGCTCTGCGATTTAATCTTATAACGATGCTGGTCCCCATCTACATCTACATCTCCATCCCTGTCCGAGTTCCAGTTCCTGCCCGTGAACGGGAACCAGCAGCCGCCCCTTCAACCCGGAACGTGAACAAGACAATATTTACACGTTTTCGCAGTTCATCGTTTGATAGCTACATATACCAGAACATACTCGTGGCAGATCCAAGCAGACCAGACCAGACCAGACCTCGATTATAGGAGCATGAGAGCATGAACACGGCTCGGATTACAACAACCTACTGGGGCACAACCAATGCCGACTGCCGATTGGAGAATGGAATGAGTAGAATGACAACTGGCTCTGCCAGCATTCGTCGCCAATCCGCAATAGCAGTAGGAGTGGGAGTGGGAGTGGGAGTTGGAGTAGATAACTTCTAGATATTCGCTTTCAAGTGTATTGGAGGCGGCCTCCTGGATAATATGTGGGAATCGCTAAAGATTCAAACTATTTTTGAGCAATTCAGGCAGAGGAGCTGGGAGACACACAATGGGAGTACCAGCTACACTTCCAGCTCCAGCTCCAGCTCCACTTTGATTTAATCTTACACTGTGGTTAAAACAGGATTCCTGTTAAACAGAATTAGCATTTTAGAACAATTCAAATGCAAAACAAGTCCAATCTTGACGGGGATATACCATCAACATGATTGACCTTTGACCTAGTATATGTTTATGCAAGGGTTACAGTTTTCGCTTTAGCTTTTTTCTTAGTGTAGAGGAACAATTTCCTGTGATGGCCCGCTCCTATCTCTCCGCCCTTCAAGTTTCTTGGATGAACATCAAAATTGTTGAAATTTTTGTTGCTTTAGCTTTGCGCTCGTCCTCAGCAAAGCAATGCTATAAGTTATCGACTGTTGCAATAGAAAGATATAAAGATACAAACATACATATGTACATATATACTCGTTCGTATTATATATTTCACAACGATTGAAAACGGTTAATATTTATATGTAAAAGTTTGGCAAAACGGACAATTTGTTTGTTTCTTTGTAGAGCAAAATTCAATTCGATTAAACGATTACGCTGAGATTTTCATTGTTTATTCCCTGGCTTGTTTCCTTGAGGTTCCCCCTCCTTCGGGAGCGGCTCATCGGGATCAGTCTTTTTGGGCCACGGACCGCTGGCCAAATTGAGCTCTGAATAGAAAATCCAACGGGAGGCAAACGGGGACACGCGATAGCAGCGCTCTGAGGCCACAATGATGCTCTGCACGGAGGTGGACTTGACCAGCGTGGTGTTCGGCTTGATGGAGTACTTCTCCTGGCGCTCGCCCCGCTCGCTGGCGACTGTGTCGGTGCGCAAGTACTTGGCCCCCGCCTCGGTGATCACGCAGAGATCGATGTTCGACCCGGAGCCCAGGTCATTGAAGACCCCCGACGAGATGGCCTCGCGCACCAGCTGCTTGCCCTGCTCCAGGTCGATATCAGGCTTCCAGCCGTGCTCCAGCACGGACATGGCGGCCAAGGTGCCCGATCCCATGGCCGCGTACGGCAGCTTGTCGTTGGAGCCGCACGAATAGATGCAGTACAGCTGTGGCCCCCGACTGTCCACTCCGCCCATAACCAGGGCGGCACCGATGTTGCCCTGGTAGCGGAAGAGTGTTTGCCGTAGCATTATGCTGGCGCAGATCACCGGCACCTTCCGGCCCGTGTTTAGCTGGTGCAGATCCAGCTGTGAGGAGGTCATCAGGGTTATCATTTCAGTGTCGGCGGCGGTGCCAGCACCACAGCAACTAATGGAAAAGAGAGGCAGGCGGCAGGAGGCAGGAGGGGTGCTACAGTGACGAGCATCTCTCGGAGGATGGCCCTCGGTACTCACTAGATATGATTCTGCAAATGGTGGATCTTGGCGCAGTTCTTGTCGGACACAATGGGACCCTCGGTGGCCCGCGTGTCGGCCCCCAGGATGACGCCGTCCCGATAGATGATGCCCACAATGGAGGTGCCAGTGCGCATCGCCGTTGGCGGCCGAAAGCCCTCAGCCAGTAGCTTGGCATTGCTGTGTGGAAAGTTGTTGTTGTTCCTTATCCTGTCTCCCACTCTATACCGTTACCGATCCTCTCACTCACCGCCGGCAGTTGATGAAGCTGAAGCCGCTTCGGAGGCCCAAATCGCCCTTGCCCCTGGCCTGAGTCGAAGTCTGCGAGAGAGGCAGCATGACGAACAGACAGAAATAAAACTGAAATAAATGTAATATAATATTGTATTGGATTGTATGGTATTGTAACTTTTCAAAATTTGATTGTGAACTCTCAGGTAAGGGTGTTTTCCAAGGATTTCAACAGGTTCCTGGGCGAGCAGACTTCAGTGGACCAAACTAGGAGATTCATAGATTGATGCGATCAGATATGATGGGGATATGTGGGGGAGACTAGACATGGCATAATCAAGAAAGAAGCTGTAAGAGGCACAGAAAATTTGCAGAATTAGGATGTTTAGAGTAGAAAGGCTTGCCAGTAGCAGTATCGAGAAAGGAGAAAGGGGAGACAACATATGGAAAGTGGAACGTTGAGTGTTGAGAGTGGATCGAAAACATTGTGTTCTGTTCTGGCTGCAATCCGCATTTGTGTGTCCGCATTTCAAATGCCGAACAATTTGACAGCGCCTAATTGGTTGTATACACATACACATACATACATATGTACATGCATACACATACATTTGCGTGGCAGTGTTTGCTTGGCTGCCTTTCCGTGTCCGGCTGAGTGTCCAGCTATGTGTCTGTGTGTGTGGTCTAAAGTTTGTCCTGCTGCTGACTGACGACTGGAACTGTTTGTCGTGTCGCAATTCAAGGATAAGTATGCACATGTCTGTGTATCTAAGGTGTCCCACGGCCCCCCCAGAGCATGCCGAGCCATTCGTTGTGTCCAGCAATGATGGTTGGGGGGGGGCGTGGGTAGTGATGTCTCTGTCCCTGTCCCCATGGCAAAGGGCACAGCATACAGCACAAGTCGCACAAATCAATTAGCATTAATTAGAATCCGATTATATTTTAATCAACATTTGTGCAGAGACAAAAGCACACACGCACGGATGCAGGATCGAGGGGAAGAGTCCGTATCGTGGGGACCTTGTGGATAGTCGCCAGTCGGTAGCCTTCGCAATACGGATGCTACAGCGGATGCTACGGCGGATGCTGCTGCGGATGCGGATGCGGTTGCCAAGCTACCAGTTGCAGCTTGCAAATCATGTAACCAACTTTATGCAACTTAATTGCGTGGGTGACGGCTAGAGGACAGCTGCAACAGTTGCCGCAGTTGCCGCAGGAGGAGCCAAAAGGAGAGCCAGTTCCGACTGTCCGCCAGACTGCGAGCCGGGAAGTTTGTCTTGGCAATTTCGGAACGGAACAAAAAAACTTTTGCCAGGAGCCAGGAACGGCGGCAGCAAATGCAAATGCAAATGCAGCTTCAACAATTTCCCTTCCCGGACTACCCTTTTATTATTTTTTTTTTAGTTTTGTGAATATTTTGCGGCATTTTGGCAATCAGAGGCAGCTGATGCCGAGGTGGAAGCGGAGGCGGAGGCGGTGGCAGACGCTTTCAATTAATCCAGATCCCAGCACCTGAAGAGGAGAAACGAAGTCAGACAATCGACATCTAAATGCAACCGATTGGGGCAGGGCAGGGCAGGCCTACAAATTGGACAAACTAATCAAAAGTTGGCAATCAATTTTTATTCCTTGTTTTGTTAACATCAATTGGAAAAGTTTCCAAAGAGAACCCACAGATTCCGCAAGTTATTCCGCATTCACCAATGGAACCCTTTTTTGCCGGAACCCTTCCCCCCCATCCTGCCTGTGTCCCTATCCCTTCCTACCCATCCTGCCTTTGTCCCTATCCCTTTTTTTCATTGCTTATAACTTTCCCGCCTGCCCAAACATAATTAGGGGGGTCGCAGGGGGGAGGGGCAGACAGGGTTGGGTCCATCCTGACAAAGGATGCGCCCCTAGCTGATTGGAAGATTAAAAATTAATAAGATTATAAAGTCATTTTCGGCTCAGTCAGTTGATATTTGATATTTATTTGGGTTCGAATGTCAAACAGTGTTTTACGGGTCAAAGTGGTGGAGTGATGGACATGGGAGATGGAGATGGGGATGGCGATGGAGATCCATCGGGTATCCATCAAATTTGAATCATATTATGTAGATGTAGATGTAGATGTTCATCTGTTTGTATCGAACTGGTATAAAACGTATCCGACTATCGGTATTATCCGACTTTTATCTCCCTCCTCTGGCAATAAGCTCTACCTTCCTGCACTCATCGATACATTGGTCATATTGGCCATAATCTTGAGCCATCTTGAGCGTAACCCACTCGTGTCAATACATTTCTGTCGAATACTTTGTGTCCTTTTCTGTGTGGGTACTTGTGGCATGTGGCTCAAGAGCATCTTCATTATGTGAAATATTTCATTGCATTTGACGAGAGCAGAGCTTCAACTTTGTGGCAAAGATGCTGCTGCAGCTGCAGGCAGACACAACCCACCTTTCACACGCACCCGCATCCGCACCCATAAGACATCATGCTGATGGCTTTGACTTTGCCGGACACATTTTCAATAGTCTGCGTAAGAGCAGGGACACACGGACAGACAGCAGAGTGTCTGGGCCGCGAGGAGGAGTGCTGTTGCTTTGATATCCCTTGCTCCTACTCCTCCTTCTCCTATTCCTGCTATTGCCCCTGGCCGCATCCGTTGGTCTCTGTGTCCGTGAAAGGGCCTCAAGTGGGTCCGGCATTTCCCAGCGGGTTGCCCAATGGCCGCTGTAACTCCGGAACACTGGCGGGAGATGCGGGAGATGTGGGCGAATTCAAGAGGGCCGCGCCTTTGTGCACAAATTCATTTGGCGCATTTATGCAGCTGTTGGCCCTGGCAACGTGATCCGTCAAGAGCAGAGTGTTATACTCGCTTGAAAAAGCCATTTCGGACAACGAATTAAGCTCACATTTAAATGTGTGTGTGGGTGTGGATAATTGTGCACACAGAACAGAACCAAACAGAACAGAACAGAACAGAATGTATGTTCTTTGTAGATTAGTCCAATTAAAATAAAGAGCCACATACAACATGTCATAGAAACACTCCACACTCCACAAGGACTCATGTCAAATCAGGCAAGGAAAAGACAGATAAGCCGTGCTACAGGTCGTCCCCCATTCCGAGTCAATGGCCTGGACATATCCGCGACATTTCCACGTCCATCCGAGCCGAACTCCCAGCAGGCCATATTAGAATAGGAACAGGAGCAGCAGCAGCAGCAGGTCGTGCAGAGGAAGCTAGAGAGCTGGAGAAGTGGAGTCGAGTCGAGTCGAGTCGTCTGCTGGCCACATAATTCAATTAGTTATTGCCGAGCTTATTCTGCTCGGTTGCTCCTCTCCGCCAACTGCAACCGCCGCCACCGCAGCTGGCAACTCGGTCTGGGCCACGCTGGAATGTGCAACATGTGTGGAGCAATTAAACGAGAATTTCATTCCGTGAGCAGCAGCAGGAGGAGGGAAAGCAGCAGCAGCAGCTGGCACTGGTGGGAAGCAGCGGCCATTGCACCAAACTTTACTCCAAAATACCCTGTAAAAAAAAGACTGGACTCTAGCTCAATTATTATTATCTCTAATTTGAGTTATCCTGGGAGTTTATTTTGTTTGACTCTCTTCCAAAATTGATATTAACCGAAGGACTGTCCTAGGATACAACGGAAGCGGTCATTGCCACACGAAAATCAGGCATACACACATATATCGAGATCTATAATATATCACATGGAAGCATATGGGTCATTTACTTCAATTAATAATTCCTTATATTTGGTAAAATAGCTGGCTATTTAATTCTTAATTTTAACTTTAATATTTAATTTAATTTGTATTTTCCGAAAAACAATTGCTAATGTGTAAGTTTTTAGACTGTGATTAATTCAATTAAATTCCTAGCCATTTTCCGAGTTTTCCAGCGAGTCCAGCGTTTGATGGGGAGTTGATTGGGCGAATACTCCCCACACCAAACCAAACCAAACCCCATCTCTGTTGCCGCCTCGCTGCTGCTGTTGCTCTCATTCTTCGCCGTGCACTTTGTACTTTTTGCAGTTTTCTTCTGGCAGGAAAACTTTGTGGCACGGCGTGCAGCCTGTACCTGTACCTGTGGCCATAGCTGTAGCTGCAGCCAGCGAGTACGAGTATGTAGGTGTGAATTGCACGTCTTTTGCATCGGAGTGGGTGCGGGTGCGGGTTGGGGTTGGGGTCGGGGTTGGGGTTGATGCTTATGACTTAATAAATACTCCCCAGTTTGCGCAATGTGCCTGGCAATTTAATAACAAAAGCAAACGGCATTGAAATAAAATGTAAAGGAAAGCTGCAGCTGCAGGTGCAGGTGGAGCAGCAGGTGGAGATGGAGGTGGATACTTGGGATACTTGGATACTATACTGTTTTTGATTTACTCCAGCAGCAGCAACAGCACGAAAACAGTGCACGTAACATTACCTGATGGCAACTGGTAGCTGGAAGGAGATGCAATTGCTTTAAACGCGAACCCAAAACGAAAAAAAAGAATCACTTACAGTTTGCAACAGTTTTCGGTGAACGAAAACCGTTCTTTCAAAGGAACTTTGGACTTTGGAATGATATGAGGCAATCTCCCATTGCTGTACTTTCCATTTTGGTAATAGTTTTTTTATGGTACGTGTGGATTTAATTAATATATTCAACGGATGGAGAAGGGACTTCATCTTCTACCAAGTAGCCTGAACGTGTTTACCGTCCAGCCATGTATAAAATCTATTGATTGGTCGGGAAAAAGGAAGAAAAGGTCAAAATGATAAGAATCAAATGATAAAACAATGAAATTCAATTATAACAACAACATATAAGCGATGGTTGGTCAGTGGTCAGTGGTCCCGCGGAGTTCATTTGAACGGCCCGCAAGAAGCAGCTTGTTTCGGTACGCCCGTACATTGCAGAGCTCAAAATACATACATTTCCATATACTAAACCAAATACTAGATATACTAAATCCGCCTATCGCGATCGACTATCGACCGGCGACAGTTGGCATGGGGATGGGGGACAAACTACAAGCAAATGTAACGGCTTTTTAAAAGAGGGGAGTGTCGTGTAGGAGCAATAACTGGATTATGTGATTAATTACTTTTGCAGATTCTCGCATGAAGGCGTATTGATACTCTGCGCCTTGCGATACAGGTCCCGATCGCCAAACATACGCGCCTTGGCCATCATAGAGTCCCGATAGTTTCGTTCGCGACTGCAAGAGTTTTTGAGATGCTTGACATAGTCCTCCTCCACAGACTCCTCCAGTCGCACCACAGAACCCTGATACTCTGAATGGAAATTCTCGTGGACATAGTAGGGCACCTTCAGGCCGTTCGTCACACGCTTCACCGAGTATTTAGGCGAGGCCGTCAGGCTGTACACAGGATCAGAGACAAACAAGGAAGACATCATGAACAGGAAAATGAGCAGCAGAATGGGCAGCCAATTGATCAAAGCCGATGAATTGTTTCCCTGGCGATCCTCACGCTGCTGCCGTTGGCGCCGTTGCTGCTGCGGGAAACCGCCATGGAAGAACATATTGAACAGCTCCTCCGCACTGATGTCGGCCTGGAAACCGCCCAGATGTCCATATTCATTGTAGTACACTCCATTTCCATGGTTTCCGCCTGTTTCTGCATTTTTTGTCTCGTTCATGCCATACAGATCATAGTTTTTGCGTTTTTCCGCATCGGTAAGGACGCCAGCAGCATTGCCGAGGGCCTTGAAGGCCTCCACGGCTCCAGGGGCCTTGTTCTTGTCTGGATGCAGTTGCAGGGCCAACTTTTTGTAAGCTTTCTTGATCTGCGAATACGTAGCGGTCTTGCCGACGCCCAAGACCTCGTAATAGTCTTTGCATTTCTTTATCTTGCTCACAGCCTCCAGCTGATCGTTGGTGTAGTCGGGAGCGGAGTTTCGCGAGTCCGAATTGGTTGAGATTGGCCATTGCTGCCAGGTGTGCTCTTCACTCTGGCCAGAAGCTTCTGCATTCTCCGTGGGATAGAGTTTCTCTGCCTTGAGGAGAAACTTTTCCGCCTTGTCGATCTTGCCTCGGCCAGGACTGCAACGCGAGGTCAATGCACCGCTGTGCCTCGTCCTTGTTGCCGTCCATGCTGGTTATTTGATGTTGCGCCTTGAACAGGTGATAATTTTTTTGAATATACGTACCGAATCTACAGCCCGTACATGTATGATATATGTATATATGATATATTTCCGGACTACACTCATCCAAAAACAAATCTAACAAAGCCTTCTACTGCTTCTACTTTTTGTTATCAGTTAGGCTCTTCTTAGTTTTGATTGATTTTACTAAGTAGGATGAATTTTTAACCAGGCAAAAAGTCTGGCTGAGTTGCCACCTGGTTGAACTGAAAAAAACTTATTGGTAGAGCTAAGCGAGGGCTGAGGAGTCATACGAAGTGTAGGCGGCCACAGGAGCGCAGTTATAGCGGCGACATGGGTCCTGACCACAGCTAGGGCCACGGAAACGCTCTGACCGAGGGGCTAGACGGGGTTGACGACTGCATTAAAGGTAGGCCGTTTACTGTAAGGTGGGCTTGAAGCCATCGAAGTCGACTCTTGGAGTCAGCGCGGACAGCGCGTCGTATGCTTTGTATACGCACTTTTACTGCGAGAGGGAATCGTATTCCCACGCAGCCCTTGCTGACAACATTTCAATTTGCACGCTTTGCCAAATCCCAGGCCTGATTTCGTTATGTTTATTATATTCCTTGGAATTTGGGGGCTGTAATACTTTCTCCCCGTTTGAAATTTGATAGGGACTTAATTCCAACATCCCGGATTCGTTTGTATTTGTGCCAATAGAGAGAGAGAGGAATCCCAAGTCCCAGTTCATAATTATCCGTGGGTTCATTCCATCATCTTGTGTTGTCATTTGCAGCCTGAAATGTTGAATCATTGCCTCACCTCACCACACCACACCCCAGTTGACCCCAAGAATCAGAGAATAAATTACAAATTTGAGAGGGACTCGGGGCAAAGGTGAGCCGGAAGATGAGGGGAAACCTTTGGCCTGATGAGGTTTCCCGGGCTCTCCGGCTCTCTCTCTCTCTCTCTCTCCCATCTCTCTCTCCGTCTCACTCTCTCGCTCGCATTGCAGGGCCTTGGCTAATGGTGTAAATGGTGCGCAGCCTTGCTAAATATCCGTTCTATCAAATTCAATTAAAGTTGACATGGGTTCACAGCTCTGCTCTGGTACCTGTAATGGGATGCTATGCTATGCAATGGTATGGGATGGGATGGATGGTGCCTGAGCCCGGCCCTGACAGGTCGGCAATCTTCTTTCTTTTCCGTCGCCTCCTCCATCTAGTGCTCCTCCAGGCGCCGCCTGCCGGCTGTATTCAATTTTTTGATTCAATTTTCAACGACAAACACACGTGTCCCCCGCCAAATCAAAAGAAATGCTTTCCTAATCCGGAGCAGCAGCAGCAGGCGAGTCAGGGTCAACCATGGACAGGCCATGCAGTCCATGTGCGCCATGCCATAAAGTGGCCAACGCCCCAGTGTAATAAGAAACAGAGATGCCAAGCAGGGCGATGGATTTGGAATGGGGTTAAGGCTGCTGGGGCTGTGCCTGGGCCTCTGGATGGAGAGAGCTGAAAGGTTCGGTTCGCCCTGCCAGGAGGCTTTTCACTTTTTTTCATCCTCTCTGTCTCTTTTTGGGCAATTGTGGCGCTGTGTTCCTTAAATTAAAATACACACACACACACACACACACACACAGCCACCGAGCGTACAAGTAGATGGGAAAAAGGAAAAATTTGCAACTTGCCTCAGCCTCAGCCACAGCCCGTAGTCGTAGCCGTAGCTGGAGCCGGGCCCCAGAGTCCGGTCGTGCTGATCGGGGCACGGACATGCACTCGGGTCATGGCTCCGTGTACAAAAATCCCTCTGCTTTCCTGTATCCAACCAGCACCCCCCTTGGCCGTTCCCCCCTCGCCCTCCCCCTCCCCGCCTGGAGCTGCCTTTCTGTTGCTGCTCGCTGAGTGTAAATTTGCTCGTTAAATTTGTTGGCACTCTCGACTAATTTGCACTTGCAACGCAATGGTTTGGGGCCCCCCCCCCCCCCAACTTCTTGTTGCAGAAACGGCAGGGTAGCAGAGGGTAGCAGAGGGAGAAGGATACTTGGGAGGCGGGAAGTACAGGCATTACTGGCAGTACTGTTTGTGGCACTGTTTTGCATCGGGCTAATTGAAAAGACGATGGCCAGAATAGGCTGCTCTCCTCTCAACCAGTTCCAGTCGAGAGCACTTAGATATGGCTACAGATCAGGAATATATACTCGGAAATAAATACACGTATACGGGCAGGCACTGACTAGCCCTGAGCTTAGGCTCGAAGTGCCAGTAAATTGTAATCACAGCAAATCAAGTTCATAAATTCCAACCCTCCTCCTCTTCCACGAAGCTCCACCCTCGAGGCTCGTCTTCTATCCACAGGTGAACATCTGTGATGGGGATGGAGATGGAGCTGGCAAAGGGATTGACAATGCACTGGGACAAAACCGAAGCTGAACTCCGTTCATAGTTGTCCGTTGCTGCTATGCCTCGTGGTGACATTTTCTCTCAGTGTTGAGAGTGGCTCTGGGGAACGAAAATATGAATAATTGGCCCGCATTTACTTGCATTGTTGTTCGTCTTGTTTGGGAAATCAGTTGGCTGATTAATCGTACGGACTTCATTCATAGCCAGGCGGCCATAAGCCTCAGGTTCGAATGCGGTGGGGTGGAGGGGGGAAGAGGCAGAGGCAGAAGCAGAGGCTGACTGATTGATGGCCGGGCATATTTAGTCGATAAATGCGAAATGAATGCAGCCACACGAGAGCTTAGAGGGGGGAAGAGTAGGAGAAGGAGGAGCAGGAGGAGGAAACCTGAGCCTGCAGGATTACAAGCCCCAAATAGTGGCAGGCAGGCAGTCAGGCAGCCAGGCAGGCAGGAAGCTGGCAGGAGCCTTCCTCTGGCAGGACTCTCGACTTTGGCGCTCATTATTATGCAGCTCATGAGTCTCGTTAGTGGCAAAGTTATATGAGCATACATCAGCGTGCCGTGCCGCACAACTTTGCAACACCAGCAGGATGGTGGCATGGCAACGGGCAGGGCCAGAGACAGGGGACGGGGGACGGGGCACGGGGCTGTTGCGTCTGGCAAAGCGGAAAGTGTTAAGCACAATGAAGTAAATGCTGCCAACTTCTGACATGGCTCAGAACGAGACCCAGACCCAGACCGAAGCCAAAGCCAAAGCCGGGGCGAGGCAAGCACTCAAGCTCAGCCTCAAACCCAAAGCCCCAAAAACTCCAAACTCCAAACCCGAAACCCGAAACCCAAGCCCAAAGCCACACAGTGAGCGCCAAGCCAAGCCAAGACCAGCGCCCCAGCACCAGCCCCCGCCCCAACCACCATTGTTCAAAGTCAACGGCAACTGTACGGCCCAAGTACGAGTACGAGTACGGTGCACCCATCGCGGATGTGGTGCCCTACTCTCAGACCGTTTCCGTTTCCGCTCTGCTGTACTCTGCTCTGCTCTGCAAAGCTTTCCTGAATTCGCCGCAAAAATGGCTTGGCCAAGGCGAAGTTGAAGACAAGCCACAGAATTCCTTAGCTTCGTTTGCTGTGAGTTTTTGTTTGTGGCAAATCGACAATGATTGCCTCCCCGTTCCTCTAACCCTCCATCCCCCTCTAACCCCCTCCAACTACGCCCGTTTGAATGGCCTTAGTTAGACAAAAGCATAACAGAGGCAACCAGCGGCATAGCTTCCCAAATCGGACTCCTTAGCTGGACTCCTCGATTAGCTTTCATTTGCCGGAAGTGGACAACTGCTGGCACTCTGTGGGGGGGATGCGCGGGTGCACATCATAATGACCAAATCAATTATCAATTTCTAGCTGATTCCACACAAGTTATGGCTATTTAGGAACGGAATGGAATGGAATGATACATATACTCGCAGGCTGGCTAATGGCGCTGAAATGAAGTCGCTGAATCCGCTAAGGATTTGCCATGAACTGAGGTAGACAGTGAGGGATTTGTGGGTAACCAGAACCAGAACCAGAATGGGGTGTGGGAAGACGTGGAAAAGTGGCAACGGGTATGGCTTGATGGACTTGATTTATGGACAAACATATTTCCTCATCTTTTGCCATTAGCTGTCAATGCGAGTGCAACTTTTCTGGGAACCCTGCTGAGTTCAACGTTTAGGCTGAAAGCACACCCTGTACTCTTGCTGCCACCACCCACCCCCCATCCCTAAAGCTACAGAGCAACATCAGTTGGTCAGCAAAATGCATCCCTGGAGTGCAGTTGGTAAATTGCACGGAAAACGTCGCTGGGAATGAACTGGCAACTGGCCACTATCCACTATCCACTGGGGGAGGGGGGGCTGATGGACGGCACAGAGGGGTGGGAGTTGAGGTCCGTTGTGGCCACTCAATTTCGGCGTTGGCCAGGAGCACACACTGCCCCAAAAAGAACACAGAGAGAGAGAGAGAATTAAACTTTTCCCTAAGGAAGCATGTTTGGTTCCCATAATTTCTCTCAGTGTAACTGCCATACAATTAGCAACAAATTGAGGGGGCAGAAGTGTGCTGAGAGACGGGGGGACTGGGGACTGGCGTTGCATTAGCAAATGCATGCAACGGACCTAATTGAAATGACGCCAGCTGCAATTATTTTCCATTCTATTTCGAGTTCCACTGTGGCAAGGCATCCACTGTGGGGTGCACGTGCAACCCAACGGGGTTTTTGGGTTTAGATTGGAACTGGCACTGGCACTGGGACCCGGACTGGGTTTGTGCCCTGTTTAGGTTTCCATTTCATCTGCAGCCACTGAGATCCTTCAAAAGCGTTTGCTCCTCCGCTCTCCGTATTCAATTAAATTTCTGCTGCCGCTCGAATCGAAATTCAATTGGAAATAAAATCGAATACAAAACATCATCAGCAATCGACCATCAGCAACCAGTTCAGCGCAATTTGCCCTAATAGGCAGCCAAGGGGGGCAGGACCACGCCCACACACACCCATTCCAGCCGCTGCTGCCAAATTGGCAACAATTTTACTTCGCTTCCCCCGCCCTGCAATTTTCGCGTTTAATTAGCTGCAACTGCATCGCGTCTGAACGGAATTTTATGGGATTGGACTGGATTGGATTGGATTGGATCTGGGGATGCCCCGCCTGGCCATAATCCAGAATCGTGTCGATGCAATTTGTGCAGCCATGTCGCAGTCCATCAACACCTTTTTATTTGCCATCCGACCGACCAGCCAAAGTCGGTCCACGGTCCAGTGTCCACTCGCCGCATAAATTGCCATTGACAGTTGATTTACTCCATTCCCATTCTGCCTCCCACTTGGACCCTCCAATCGCTCTGTTTCTGCCTGCACCCCACCACTCGTCCCTGCACCTGCACCTGCACCTGTGGCTGTGGCAATGGCTGTTGCCGCGGATCGAGCGATTTCCCCCCAAAGTTTCCTCCAAAGGTGGACCAGTAAGGACCAGTAAACTTTCTCAAGTGGATTACTCGATTGGAGCCCATTCGATGAAGGACAGTAGGAAGGAATGCAGGGGAATCATCCATCCATCCAGCCATCAGGGAAGTTTTGCTTCCAGAACACAAATTTCTGAAAAAAAGCTAAATATTATATATAATTGGAGAGATGATAGCCCGCAAAAGCTATGCACCTTTGCTCTTCGAAAAGATTCTTAATTCTTATGGATCAGATATGGGCAAAATATGGCACAAACATATGTATGCACATAAGCATATGTCAAATGCGAGACCTATCCCGAAAAAACGCTCGCATTTGGACCCGAAACTGATAGAAATATGATACTTGCGTCGCTCAGTTTGTGGCAATGTAACGGATCGTTTGCGAACCTTTTGCGAACCTTTTGCGAACCTTTTGCGAACCTTATGCGATACTTTTGCGGTACGTTTGCTTTGGATTGCTCAGGGCCGGCCCTTGTTTACATTAATGATCACTGATCAAAGTTGAGGTTCTACAAACACAAATAAGTTCAAGAGTGAAAATCAGAATGGATTAAGACTTAATTTCTCTAGACTCTATTTCGTTTTGGTAACTCTGTTAAAGGCTACCCACCCAATAGTAAGCCCTTTCCATGTGCAATAGCTGATGCTGCCCATCTATCCGTAGCCTGCTCAGATAATCCCATTTCGTGTGTCCACTATCCGTTCTGCGTTGATATTCCCTTGCCCATTCTACGGGTAATATGTATTACATTCCCAGGTCACGTAGCCGCTTCCAAATTCCAGTTTGTTTGCTGTTTGTGCATTTCAAATTGAATCCCCGTCACTGTCCGCCTGTTCGCCTATCCGTATATGTATGTATGTATGTAAAGTGGGCAGTGCAGCAGAGCCGACCAGTCACGCGCTGGACTTACAGCAAAAGCTGTAGGGGAAATGCATTCCCCCCGCTCCCGTTCCCGTCCCCGTCCCCGTCCTGGGCAAATCGCGCTCCTTGGCATGCAAAACGGAGCTCAATGGCCAGGGACGGGACGGAACGGAACGGGACGGAACTGAACGGGACGGGAGCCATAATCGGTGAGAGAAGTGTTTGTGTGCTCCACCATCATTTGTTGCTTGTTTGATGCTCTCCAGAGTCTCGTCTGCAAAACTCCTGTATCGGAAAGTGTCAAAGTCAAAGCCAAGTGGGGAATGACTTGGTCGAGTCCGACTCCGACTCCGAGTCCGAGTCCTTCCTTTGGTTCCAAGACAAACAGAGCCGTGCAGAGCTTCAAGTTTGTGTACTTCTACGAGTGCGAATACGAGTGCGAGTATGTGTTGGCCAAACTGAGGCGAAGGGGAATTATTTTTTCAAGGCAAAAGTGCAACTTGGCCAACATCTTGGTTTGGCAGGAACCAGAGACAGAGCCCGAGACAGAGCCCGAGACAGAGCCAAAGCTAGAGCGAGGAGCAGGACAGCATCCCAGGCATGTGGCCCACTGACAATGACAGCTGTTCACTGTGTGAATAGGAAGATATACATACATACATATGTACGTTTATGGGGAGAAGGAGAGGGGCAGAGAGGAGCCAGCATCCAGCATCCAGCTTGGCTATGACATTTTACTTGGTGCCTCGCATTTTCACTAAATTGACTTTGCCTTCTATCGTTTAGGGTGCCCCACGCTCGAACCCTTGCCCATCCCTTGGCTATACCTCTGGGCTGGGCACCCCCGCTGGGCATCCCTTTCGCTCGCATTCATCCACGCCCCATCCATTGCCAGAGTGCCGGCTCTGAGTGCAGCAATTTTTTATGCTCCGTTGGGCAGCGCCAAGAGCAGCAGCAGCAGCAGCAGCAGTGGAAACACCTCTCCGCCCTGGAGGATTCATTTCGGTGGCATTCGGCAGCCACTTTCGACTGTCTACCCCCCCCCCTTCCTCCCGGAAACTTTGGGAGACAGATGTAGAGAGAGAGAGCAGTAGAGATTGCAATCTATAAATATCTAAAATCCCATAAAACTCAGCTGGAAATGGGCGAAAGGGTTGGCAGATGGCAAGGAGATGGAACTGAGGTTGGGGTCGAGATTTGGTTTGGGTTGGGTTGGTTTGGGTCCTACGTTTATTCCCAGCAAATGTCATCATTGGAATTGTGGCCATCGACCAGGTGAAGGGATGGTAGTCTATGCCTATCCAAATCTGACATGCGGTTGCCTTTCAATTCGGCCAAGAGAAAGTGCTTGCACGAGGAGAAAATATGCCATTTTTATGTGGTAAAAAAGAGATCAGATATGTACTATACAGGGAGATATATTCACCTATAATAAATTCTATATGCTAGATAATATATTTTGAGATATCTTCTATAAAAATCATCGGGGATTGGTTTTTGTTTTTGAGTGTAGAAATGGATCTGGAAATGGAATCCAGGCGAACTACGGCAATATTTGAGGATGATTGCAGGCTTGTGCAAGCGGCTTTCATGTACGTGAACAGCAAATTTATTTGCACAACTGCGATTGATGCTTGCCACCAGCAGTGGTGGCGACCCAGGGTACGACCCAAATACGTCTCTTCTGTGTACCGTGCCACACTCTGTGGCAGCATCAACCTGGATGGATTTTCCATTGCAAAATGTCGCTGTGTCAAAGTTTGGCATTGCCAAATGCTCGCCTCACTTCACTCCTGACTCCTCCTCCTCCTGCTTCTGCTCCGCCTCCTCCTTCTCTCCCGCCTGCCTGTCTGTCTGTGTGTCGCCTTCCTCCTGTTCAGCTCTGATGTGCACCCATAAAAGTCTGTTGCATAAACCAATATCGCATTTGCTCTGCTCTGCCACCAAATGCAGATGCCACAAGTGGGGGCAGGCAGGGGAGTGGGCAGGGGGTACCTGGATGCTGATTCTGTCAGCGCAACTTCTTCGATTCGATGGTGGGAGCGGGAGCGGAGCGGCAATCGGTTGCTGATAACGTAAACCGCTTTGATTTTTATTTAACTGCACATTTCTCTTTTGGGGCAGGGTCCTAGTCCTAGCACACACCACCCCAACCCACCCCACACACCACCCCATCCTTCTATTGCAAGTTGCAACCCCTCAATTGACATTTAATGGCAACTTGTGGAGGATTTTGCGAGTCGATTCGCTGGAGAATTGCAATTTTCTGCGGTTTTCCAATTTTCCCCAATTTCACAATTTCACAATTTTCCATTTGCCTTAACTTATTGCATTTATTTATTTTGTCCCCCTCCCCAATCCTCTCCCCGTCTCTCGCTGTCTTCTGCTTTCTTCAGTAACTTCTTTTTGCTTCATTTTTGCCTTTATGCTTTTCTGCCTTTTGCCGTTGAACGAGTGAAATTGATAATTTATAAAATTGCTGGCAAATGGCAACAAGAAAAGAAAAACCATTTGGCTTTCCCACCAGCAGCAGCAGCAGCAGCAACCCACCATGCCACCATGCCACCAACCCACTGCCCACTTCCATCAGCGCTCCCCGCTGAGCTGTGAGCTGTGTGCAACACATTTGCCGCGTTGCCTCATGAAATATTTGGCAAGTTTCGGCCGTTACCTTGACTTGATAGAAAGCATCCTGCGGCAGCCTGGCGGCCACTTTATGGAGGGGTGGGTAGTACTCTAGTACCCCCCTCTAGTGCCCCTTGTTGGCCTCTGCCCTCTGCCGTTTGCACTGTAGCATCCATTAAATTATGCAAAATACACACACACACACACACACAATCATTGAAAAAGGAGTTGCCCTGCTTTATTTTTTGTCTTTGCGTTTCCTTTTTGTAGATCCTTGCAGAGAGCAGAGAGTGTTGCGATTTTAATCAGCTGCTAAAACGCACATAAGGGAACATTTCGTACCCTATAGATACTCTATAGATAGATCTATAGATATAGATATTCATAGATACACTTCAGATAAAATACAAATATTGGAATAATATTTAAAAATGTGAAATATGAAGAAATAGTTTAGGAGATGATTATTGCCTGTCTATACAATTTTATATATTATTATTAATATATGTATATATTATCTATGTATATATGTATCATCCTGTCTTTCCATGTATATGCATATATGTATGTATATTTAAGGTAGATAAGGGTATTTAATGACTGGTCTTTAGAACCCTCAGCTTTTGTTCTTCTTTTCTAAGGAAATATATATTTTGCACTTGGCTGTTGCTTTTACTTAACCAACTGAAGCATGGAACCTAGCCCCACCCCTACACCTACCCCTACCCCTAGGTGTAGTCTACCCTTTCGCACTGCCCCCTCCCCTTCCTCCATAGCCACCCCCCCCTGCCATCTGCCCTCCGCCACGTATTTATTTGGCGCTTCGCTGCTTTTATTTTATTGAAATTTATGATTTCTGACACAGAATTTATGTTGTTTTGCATTCGGGAGTGTGCGGGAGCATAAAATAAACCTCAAATACTCGTAAAATGCCCGGCCCAGAGAGCTCTATCCTCTCCTCTGGGCCCCCCGCCAGCCCCTCTGTGCCCCACAGTCAGCCAGCTCGACTCAGAGGGCGAGAGAAGTGGCATGCCCCCAGTGCGAGCTTCTTGTTTGGTCTAGCCCCAGTCTCTGTGCGGGTATCTGTATCTGTGTCTGTGTCTGTAGCTGTATCTGTGTATGTGGCTCCGGGTACGGGTACGGATCCGGGTACGGGTCCGGGTACGGGTTCTGGTCTTGGACCTGGCCCATGCGCGTGAATTATTTAATTCGTATAAATATTGAAAACTCAATTTTTTATGATGTTTTCTTGTTTGGTTTATTGCTCTTTTGTGGCACTTTCATATCGCACAACTTGCCTCGGCCACAGTCCCTTTCTTTGTGTTTGTGTGTGTGTGTGCGTGGGAATATCGAAACGAGTCAGTATATATTGATATTTCACACTTCCGTTTCACAAAAAATAAATAAAGCGACAGAGAACAGAGAGCAGAGAAAGAAAGAAAGAATTCGCATTGAATATAAATCCTTTATGGAAATCCCTATAAATAAAGTCGCACTCTCAAAAGAGGGAGAACCTTGAAGAGGATATGGAAAACCAAACCAAAGAAATCGCTCCACGTCATTAGAGGCCTTAACATACCGACCAAAATAATCCACTGGTAAATACAAAATATCAACAACTGTCTGCCCGATTGGAGGCATCATGGAGTAATCCCAAATGGGGATGTACGAGTATGCAGCTGATTGATGGCCATCACCCCTTACAGATTTTCATCAGTTTCATCCGCATTTGACCACCTCCAAGCACAAAGTGGGGCGCCTCCCAAAGCAACCATAGATTGCAGATCCAATACACAGAACACTAAGTGTGCACACACACCCAACAATTTTGGAGGAGTACTCCCATCTCCCCATCTTCCCATCTCCCAGGCAGAGCTCGTATTTATATTTGCCAGAGTGAGTGGAAACAAGGCCAGCCCACATCTGAATAGAAGGCTTCTGTTTGGAGAGCACACACATTCTTCCACTCAGAGCCACACACACACACACACACAGTTGAAGTAATCCCCAAAAGATGAAAATTGTGCAAAATTTGTGTTGGTTTCACTGATTAAGGATGGCTTACTGGCTGGTTGTCGGTGGCCGAGCCATTGCCGGGCCATTGCTGGGCCATTGCCGGGCTGTTGCCAGCCTCCAGCCCCCAGCCCCCAGCCCCACCTAGGGAAATCTCTTGAAACCCGAAAAGATGAATAGACCAGACCAACATCTAATATGTGCGAAATTTATCAGCCCCGATACACACAAACACACACACACATACTTATCCGAGAGGGGGGCCAAAGGAGGACAAAGGAGCCACTAGGATGAAGGCAAACGGCATGGAAAATCGCAATAATAATTTTGGCTTTCAGCTTTGTGCTGCTCAGGGCAGAGAGTGTACACTCGAGGCATGTGGGATGCATTCGATTGCAGCGAACCAGCCCGTCCCCTGCCCTGCCCTGCCCGGCCCCAGTCCGGCCAAGGGATGCCCGGAGAGTTCAGAGGAATTTGAGTGGACAGTTGTGGTGTCCATGTCCGTGTCCATGCACACACGGACACACAACCGGACACACTCGACCGCTCCAATTATGCCAAGCTATGCAGGACCAACCGCAACCCCAACCCCAACTCAACCAGAAATCGAAGCTCCTGCCGTGCTTGCTATGCAGATGCAGATGCTCAACTGAGCATCCCTTATATTTTCGTTATGCTTGTGGGTTAGTTACAGTAACAGTTGGATTAAATTGTACAATGCATGTGGGGGAGACAGGGCTCCGCCATGGGAAGGCCCTGTCTTGCCCTGGCCCGGTCTAGTCTCGGCTTTAAGCTCGTTGCGCTCTGGGTTTCGGTGCGTAGTCCTTTGTGCATGTTCTTGGTCCGTATCGGGATGGGGCTGGTGGGGTTTGTGGTTGGTTGGGTTCGTTAGTAGGATTAGTAGCCGATCATTTGTAGATATCCCTGAATCTGTTCACCCAGAGCATTCCTGGAGATAGAATTTGATTAGTCCAGCTACAAAAAACAGACAGAGAGAAAAACACTTACCCTAGACCGGAGAGCCCCTTGCCATTGACGGTCGACTTTTTGTAGAGGGCGGCCATGAGCATGACCTGACCGGTCATCAGAAGCTCGCGCTTGCCGCAGCTCAGCCAGCCCTTGGTCCTTTGTTGGCTGGGCAGAGGCTGCTCAAGTCGTACGGACTCACGACGATATAATCGTTCACCAGCTTCACGCCTGGAAAGATCCCGCTCAGCTCGAGCTAAATCACTTCCATCCACTCGTCGCATTTGCTCTTTTTCCTCGCGACGGACTTCTTCGCGTTCCACACGTTGTTCGTGCCTACGACTATCCAATCGTCGAATTTCAGAGTGGGCTTCCTCACGTTCCTCACGATCCGCACGATCTTCACGTATTGACGAGTCACGTTGGACGCCACGTTCCACTCGTCGAAAGTTGTCTCGTTCTATACCGCGCTCGTCCCTACGACCAGCTAGTCGCCTAGCATCAACTCGTTCACGCTCTTCCCGGCGTGAATAGTCGTGATCATCCTGTCGGCGAGCGGATCGTTCCAGACCACGGGATGCATCGCGTTCGACAAGTCGCAGGCCTTCCCTTTCTACCTCTCGCCTGCTCTCCCTGTCGGCGGTTTCTACCCTTCGATCATTGGCACGCCTTTCATTAGTTCGGAAAGCACGTTCATCTACCTCAGATCGAAGCGATTGTTCGCGCTCCACTCGCCGGGAAGATTCCCGCACACCTCGACGCAAGTCATCACGTTCCTCTCGCCGTGTGTTTTCCCTGCGGCTGGTTTCACGGTCTTCACGTCTAGACACCTCTCGTTCTTCACTTCGGAGCTCTTCGCGCTGCACCTGAACTCGTCGGGATTCTTCTAGTCGCATATCCTCTCGGGTGTCCTGGCCCTTGAGCTCGACTCTCTCACGTCTAGACACCTCTCGTTCTTCACTTTGGAGTTTGCGCTGCACCTGAACTCGTCGGGATTCCTCTAGTCGCATATCCTCTCGGGTGTCCAGGCGCTTGAGCTCGACTCTCTCACGCTCTTCGCGTTCTCCCCGTCTCGACATGTCACGCTCCAGTCCTCCAGAAACCTCTTGTCTCTCACGTCGCTCCACTACTCTTTCCTCTCCGTTCAATTCAAAGCGCCTATCCACATCACGCTCATTAGACTCTCGCTCCTGACGCCTGGCCAAGTCTTGTTCCGACCTTCGAAGATTGTCTCGTTCCAAAAGGCGCTGGGATTCACGGTTCATCCGCTGTTCTGATTCTCGATTAACTCTTCGTGAGTTTTGACGTTCAACTCGTCGTAAGTCGTCTGTATCTGTCCGTCGGAAGTTCTCCCGGGCAGCTCTTGCATCGCGACGACTATCGGACGGATACGCACGACTTTCTCGCTCCTCACGTCTTAAAACATCTCGCTCTACATTTCTAGACATAACTGGATCCACTCGTCGTTGGTTAGATGCATCCAATCGGCTTCCTTCGGATCGATCACGGACCGCACGGTCATCGCGTCTGGCAACTTCTCGTTCTACTTCCCTGGACCGTTCGCGTTCTTCCTGCCGCACTGCCCGCTCCTCACGAGCTTCCCGGTTCTGGCTTTCGACTTGTTCTCGAACCTCCCGGGTCCTATCCTCCACTCGTCGCGATTCCCGATTGATGAGGCGCACGTCCTGTCGCACGACTCGCGAGAGCCTGTCTCGGCTAGCCTCCAACCGGACACTCGTCTCCTCGCGCCGCTCGTCGCGACGATCGTCTCGGGCAGCGGATTGCACAGGGACTGCAACTCTCCTCTGGGTGAGTTTCTCGCTGCGCTCCGGGGCTTGTCTGTACACCAGGCGCTCGTCGTATTCGTCCAAACTACGGGCATCCCACTGACGGCTGTTGCAGACGGATGAGTCACGGTCCCGGTCACTGCCACTGCAGGAAGATCTGCTGTTGGCCACGGCCAGGTTAAGGCAGCCAAGCTGGATCAACAGAAGAAGGGCGCCTAGCCTCAACCTCCTCACTTGCACTACCATTGCAGATTGGTCAGAGACTCGGTTCAGGTACTGGATATTAATCGATGAGTTGGTTCGTTGCTGTTGCACCAGCAGACTTCAGAACTTGACTGAATAACCCAGTGGAAGGTGTCCGCTTTTATAGCAAACCATCCTCGAGTCTGTTTTCTGGACACTACTGGTGTGGAACCCCTGTCCGCATCAAGGCCCACGCATTTGATGCGACACTTCCTGCTCGATGAGCTTCAATTTTCTCCTGATTGATTGAATTTCGCTTATCGCACATGTGCACCACTGCACCACCACACTTCGGTGTGGCGCAGACGCACGGACTCCACTCAAGTGAGCCTAATGCGTTGCTCCTGTTTCAATTTTCATGAATGAAACTGCGAGTCCTTCGATTGCCTCTGACGTCACTGCCAGCTCTATGTAAAGGAACCAACACCATGTACATAAAAGGATAAAATTCCATTTACTACGAGTATAGTGGTCTTCAGTTCACCCAAACATGACGTCAAATGTTCTATCTCTCTAAATCCAGTCTCCAGTCCCCAGCTCCTGTTGTGCCGAGTGCACAATTGCGATAACTTCAATTCAATCAAAATCAAATTAGAACGCAATAAACAATGTGGCTGGCAAAGACGCTAACTCAATGAATAGCCATATACATCATATACAGTGTTCAGTACTTAGATGGCCATCTGGCCGTAAAATTGCGTACGGCGGGAGCAACTGTGACCGAGCCAATCCTGTGGCTATAAAAGACCCAGGACTCAACTCGCGTGGGTGACAGTCGATTGGATTGACGAGTAGAGAGCGGTTGTGTGGGTCACCAGCTATCGGCTGGCCTCGGAGCCGACGAAGAGACTGGAGAGACAGGAATCTGGAGACAGCCGCATGGACTTGGGCCCATGTGTGGAGGCGCACTGGACACTATCCACTGGACATCGGACATACGACATTGCAGTGGAAGTTCCGTTAAATCCGTTAAATCTAATATCGCTAGTTAAGTGTCTATAAGTTATTAATCTATTACGTATTGGCCAATTGTATTGTAGTAGTTAGTGTTACCATAATCACTGTTATCTTAGCCAGTTAAATGTTGCTGTTGTTTGGGATCGTATTGTCATAAAATAGAGCGGAATTTTCGAATTTTGAGCAGCTTCTTCTCTCATATCTACGAGTATATATATGTATGCAACTTTTACTCTAACCTCTAATATTGAATATGGAATATATATATATATGTAAACTTATGCTAAATGCACGATACAAGAAGCACATATGATGACGATGTTTTTAAAAGGGGATCGCCTGAGCCAACGGTAGTCATCCCTCTATCCATATGCATAACATAATCTAAATATCCAAATAAATTGTACTCAAATATACGTATTATTCAAAAATATTTACAATTGAAAGAATAATTGTTATTTATAATGGAAAATTGGGGGGAGGAATAGTCGATTTTCCGGCGAGAATTTTTAAGAATGAAGAAGCCATTTGGCACTTTTGTTCTGTAGGGTCTCATAGGGATTCTCGTAGCTTCTCATCCATCGAGGTGACTCTTTAGACCACTGTCCCGAATTGGAAAACATCTCCCCACAAAGCTTCTTTGAATTTTCAAAATTGAATTCCATCAATGCCGGTGTGGAGGACCACGGGTTACACCTCCTAGGATTACTGGTACTCGACTGGTTGTTCGGATGAGATTCACCAGTAACAGAACTAGACACGGAAGGGTCTGCGTGCAATGCACTGCGGAAAAGAGATAATAGTGCTCCTACGTGTTCCTCGATCCGCGCTGATGTTATACACAGGGGAGTGTGCTGGGACCTGTGTTATGCACCTTCACCTCTGACCTCCTGTCTCCACGCAGTCACAGGACGTTGCGGGAAGACACCATCGAAAGTACCCTTGAAGCCTCTTCTTAGGCCGGCCTCCAGAGAGAGGTATCTCGTCTACAGCTCGTTACTGTGATGACCACGTTCCTACTCATTTGGTTGTTGTTCGCAGCCATGAATCTGCAAGGAGACGAAGCTCACCCGCTGTTCTTTTGCCACCTGCAAGGACTCAAAGCTGACGACACCACAGGGGAAATCCTTGGCGCGAACAAGGACATTACCACAATAGGATGT
Organism: Drosophila algonquin; assembly: GCA_035041765.1. Lineage (NCBI taxonomy): Eukaryota > Metazoa > Arthropoda > Insecta > Diptera > Drosophilidae > Drosophila > Drosophila algonquin. Next base: position 2,113,996 of record JAWNKY010000209.1, on the reverse strand, counting down.
GCTTACGTTTCAAGTTCCTGGCTTCCACTCAGATGAGAGTTCGTTCTCTCCTTCTCAGCCTCCATGAGGCACATGCAGGTGAGCAGCGACATGTCCAAAGCTGTCCAGTCGCATATCCAGGTCCTAGTCGACACCTGACACGGACATGGACATGGTCTGAAGAGCGGACTGCCGAAGGCGTTTAATTTCCGGCTAAACTCCTGGGGAGACTAATTCAAGCGATTCTCTTGTGGAAGATCATCGAATGGTGGTAGAGTGGCAGAGAAAACGACATTATTTTGGCTTTTTCGAATGCTGTATTTCGGAATACTGTGAATTTTTATTTGTATTTGTTTTGGTATTTCTACTTGGGGGTTTTCCGTTTACCGTTTTCGAGTACTGTCTTCTTGTGTCTTTGGGTTTTTTAAGTTTATCTTTTCTGGTTCTTCTGCTGCTTGTTTTTTTTCCAACTTTTTCAAAGTTCTCTACGAATAAATGTAAAAGTTCCTTAAACACACAATAATTGGGTTAGGTACAAAAAAAATCGACCGTTGCACAGTTTGGTAGAACGTTGGTGTAAATGTTGTCGCACTATCCTTAGTCCTCCACTCCCTTCTTTGGTATACAAATCAAATATATAATATTCAAATTTCGATCGCCTCCATATCGGTGCGAATATACTATGTACAATAAATTGGGTTCTTATGCTAGTACAACTCTTCGCATCTTTCATCTTTCAGCACTCTTCATTTCATGACAACCGGCGGCTGACCATCTGCTTGTCTCTTTCTTTTTTATGCATCTCTATGTCTGTCTTTTCTTTCTTATGGTTTAAAGGTGTACGTGTATGTGTGTGTTTGTGTGTGTGTGTGTGTATTCTTTTGAACAATCCCTGCAGTACGGGCCATCGCTTACAAATGTGCTCACACACCGATTTCAGCGTGAGCACCCCAGCTGACATAAGGGATGACGCGCGGAACGATGAACTGCTCACTTTAACATTGCGATGTCCTAGGAGCATAGGGGATGACATGGTCATCGAGAAGTCCGAAAAAATAAGGCTTACTATAAGTGATGATTTTCTCGAAAAAATAAGGCTTACTATAAGCGACGATTTTAGCCGAAAAATAAGGCTTACTATAAGTGATGAATTTCTCGAAAAAATAAGGCTTACTATAAGCGATGATTTTAGCCGAAAAATAAGGCTTACTATAAGTGATGAATTTCTCGAAAAAATAAGGCTTACTATAAGCGATGATTTTAGCCGAAAAATAAGGCTTACTATAAGTGATGAATTTCTCGAAAAAATAAGGCTTACTATAAGCGATGATTTTAGCCGAAAAATAAGGCTTACTATAAGCGATGATTTTCTCAAAAAAATAAGGCACATAGTAAGTGAAGAATTTAGCGGAAAAAACGGCATACAGCAAGGGATGATGTTCTCGAAAAAATAAGCGATATAATAAGTGAAGATTTTAAATGAAAAAGTAAGGCGTATAAGTAAGCAGTATATTCATTTATTTTCTTTTGCTTTTTTTTAAAACGGCAATTATGTACATATGTATGTCAGTTTTGGGGATCTCTGAAGTTCTTTCGGTAACTTCAATTGCATCGCCTCTGAAATAACATGAATTAATTTATTTTGGTTTTGTTTAGTTTTTTGACTTGTAAAGACTTACTTTCCATGCCCTTCCAGGATGCGCACGTCCCCATTGTGTTCCGTATTTTGCTGATCTATCAATAAAATGATTATTCTATAAAATACTATTAATTTGGTTGCAATTACATAAGAAAGTAAAGATCAAAATTCCAAAAATATGTTCGATTTGTAAAAGAGTTGTTTAAACAAAAAGCAATGCTCACTGTAGATCAGCGGTGTTCTGTGCATTTACTCCTACAACAAAAACAAATCACGTGCCAAAATATGTACCTGCTTGAGTCAGGTCAGGCCTCGCATATAAGGGTTGCTTGTCTGTTTTTGTTGTTGAACTGCTTAAAATTGAAATTTCGGGCCCACCGCAGGTTATGCATTCACATTATATTTCTTTGTTCTTCTTTTAATCCATACTATACATATTAGTCGGAGCATAAGGGAACATCAATTAAAGAGCATAAAAGAAGAATAAAAAAAATTCATTTATTTTATATTTATTTATTAAATACAATGTGAATGCAGCGATACATTGAAGTCAGTTTTTTCACAATTTCACAAATTTAACATTATATGCAATTGATATTTTCATAATTTACCACGCGTACATCACATTTATGTTTATTTAGTGTATTAGTGCATTGACTTACCTGGTAATAATAAATAATATACATAGATATTTTTCACTAAATCACTGCATTTTCGCGTCCAACTCTTTCCGCACAATTGTAACAATGTAACGTAATAGCAAATGCATGGCGAACAAAGCAAGAATGCTTTGCCGACGCAGGCGCAAAAGAGAAAAAAAACCAAATTCTCTTGTAGTTCGACCGATCGGCAGAGCCGATCTATTACGATCGCGCGGAAAAGAAGGAAACAGAGAGAAAATAAAGGGTTCGGCTTAGCGGGCGTCAACGCCTAGATGACATTGTCGTTGACATTCGTCATCGCTCACGGCTGGTACTGCAGGGATTCAATTTCTACATTCAAACACTGACATTTAAAATACTATTCTTGTCTGCTCTAAGAACTACAATACAATAACTTTAATTTAAAATAACTATTTTGTAATTCTCTTTTAAATCCTCGGAACATGGAGGACAGGAATCCAGACAGGGATATTACACAAGTACATACATACATGTATGTATGTATGTGCGTAGATTGCAGCAGATGATGGGAATTTCTTAAATCTATATAAACTGTTGGCTGTTAGCTGATCATCGATCATTGATCACTGATCATAATGCTTTATTGTTTTCTTTTGAACACACTTACTTAATTTGGTTCAATCAGTTTGGTTTTAATCAGTTGGGCTTTGAATTCCAGAAGAACTTGGTTCAATTCAATTCGAGTTGATTGAATCATCAGTTGAAGAGCGTTTTTCAGCTGCAATCTATACCCAGTTCTGGGCCCTGTTCCCTGTTCCCTATCCCCCTTCCCTTGCCATTCTGACAAAATGTTTCTTGATCGTAATACTATATTTTTTAGTTTTAGACGGACTCTGGACAAATTGGCTGGCTTGTCGGACGACGCATTGAACATGGCAAATATCTAATTATTTATCTCTTTAAATAAAAATGTTCCTTTCATCTCCTTCAACCTATCTTATATAGATTTGCTTTCGATTATTCCATATTTAGTTGCACATTGATTTCCAAATTGAGAAATTACATCTAAAATCTATTTGTTGTTGTTCTCCTGCATGAGATCCTCGAGCGCCCCGTTGAGCCGTCCCTTGCTGAGCGCCTCCACCAGCATGTGCAGTCGTTCCTCCCGCTCCGAGTGCCGGCGCTCCAACAGCGACACCTGCAATTACCCACGACACACACACATTAACAGAGATTCAAATTAGTGGACTGAGATTGAGATTGGTTGAATGTTGAAAGGATGAATCAAACCTCGATATGGTCTTGAATCTAATGAATTTTTGTTCGTATGGGGGGCTTGTCTTGATTGTCTCCATGGGATTGGTCTTGGATTTGGGTCTGATTCTGATTCTGGGTTCGGGCTAAGATTGTGTCTGTTGGGTATACCTTGGCCTTGAGCGCATAGTAGTCGACGGGCACCTTCCGCCGCTTCTGGGTGGCAAAGGCCTCCTCTCGCTCGTTCAGCCGCTGCTTGAGGATGCGCACCGTCTCATTGCAGGTGGCCAGCTCCCTTTCGTGGGCACTTTGGAGCGTCTTCAACTAAAAACGATAGGTTTGAGGATTAGACGAGGGCTTAATGTTAGTGCTACTGTGGGTGTCTTACATCCTGGAGTCGCTTATCGTGGAGCGTCTTGTAATCAGCCTCCAGCAGTCGGTACTTGTTTTGGGCCTCCTTTAGGGCCTGGCTCTCAGTGGCGGCCGGAATGTGGTCGGGATAGTGATCGTAGCCACTGGCACGACGCTGTGCTAGGGCGCCACTGCTGCTGCCACTGGCCTGCGACTTCAGATCCATCTTAGTGCCTACGAATGAAGATCAGTATGTGGTTAAGATAAAGAGGGAGAAATCATGGGGTTCAAATAAGAGTTCAGAGCTTAAAGACCATTCTGGCAATTGGGTGAATCCCCGCCGCCGCCCCCCCAAACAGCTTATGTAAGTGCCAGGGTTCATTGAGCCCGCCGCATTGAGATTGGGCTTTGTGGTTTCCGTTTTGAATTGAACGTTTTCACAAATGGATTGCATAATCGCCGCAATCAAAAGCCAAAAGAAATGAAGAGCGAATTTGCATTTTTACACGCGCGTACGAAATTAAAACATTTTGTAGCATGCCGCACGCTGATGATGCCATTTGTGCGACTGTTGTTGGTGTTGCTGTTGTCTGCTTTTGGCATTAACAATTATTAACAAAACAAATTTGACGAAGCGACGGCTCATTAATTAGCCAGAAAACCGCACTTCAAAAATAAAAAAAAAAAACCAAGAAAGAAACAAGAAAAAAAGACAGCCGAACCGACTCTTGCTATACCCTATTTAAGTCCCTTTAAAAAGACACATTTTTGACTAGTTCCGATTGATAACAGAGGGGTTTTTCTTAGCAGAGAGTACCCTATTTTCTAGGGCAATGGAGTCCGAATATACCTTATGGAATCAAGATTATGATTAAATAAACTAAACAAATACTATCGAAACGATCAATACTTTTTCCGATGAGACCAAAATCTAGATACCTAAATCAATGCAATTGCTGCTGCCGATCAAACTTTTAATCGCCTCCAATATCGAGGGTATACCAAAAGCGTCTCTGTGGCAGCCAGCAGCAGAGCGACCAGCAAGTCATGAAATTATAAAACTTGTGCGCATGCCAACAGACCTGGGGACAGACCCGATACGACACGATCCAAGACGATCCCAGGCAGCGGCATCGTCCACCGACCCGAAACCCAAACAGCGTCTTTGACTTTGACTTTCGCTTTCGAATTTTCTTTTTCGAACAGCAACAGCAACAACAAATCAAATTCAAATTCAAAACCAAATCAAGCAAATGTAAACAACAAGCGACAACAAGCAGCAGGTGACATAACCAACTGCCCGAGATGCGGTCCGCTCCGGTCCGCTCTCTGCGGCAGCCACTGCCACTGCCACAGCCACAGCCAGCTCTATTGCCTGGGAGTGGGTCTGGGACTGGGAATGGGACTGGCGCTGGGACTGGCACTGGCACTGGAACTGACTCTGCTGAGACTGTTAGCCGGCTAGCAAACGTGTTTGGTCTTGGCCATTGGCCGCTTAACGCTCGCGCAGCTTAGCCTGACTTACAGCTGGCTGGCTGGCGGTCGGTCGGATGGTCGGACGGTCGGTCGCTGGCTGCAATTGCCGTTTGAAACGAGTGCAAAAAGTGGTCAAAAGGCCGACAGAGTCGACAGCCATACAATGATTTATTCCAGCAATTTATTTGTCGTCTCTGCACTCTGGCTGGGCCGGAGCGGGAGCGGGACCGGGAGTGGAGTGGAGTCGAGTGTACGTGCCGGCCGAGCAGAGAAAGTCCATAAATTACCGGCCATCCATCGCCGACCGAGTGACACAAACACAGGCAAACAAATCCAAATTGGGGGCGGGGATTGGGGTAGCACAGACTCGCACATGCACAAACAGAGACGGAGACAGAGACATAGATAGAGACAGAGGGAGGATGAGGATAAGGATGGGGCAGATAATGATAATCACCTGGATTGCTGGTCTCCCGATCCCGCTGCAACTTCCGTATGGTCTTCTTGCAGTCATCTAGCTCCCGTGTGAGTCGCTGCATGGCCTTGTTCTTGATGGCCAGGTCCACCCGCATGCCACGCACGGAGCTGAGCAGCTGCGACTCTTCCTTGCTGGCCAGACCCGGACCCGTGCCATGGCTATGGCTGTGACTAAGCACCGACAGCGTGGAGTCGGACTGCGAGATCGGCAGCTTGGACACAGGCATCTGCTGGCCACCAGCAGCACCAGCTCGCCGCTGGGTAGTGGAGCTAGCGCCGCTCTGCTTGGAGTTGGGCCGCGACGTATTTGGCGTGGAGTTGGCCGTGCTGCTGGTGCTGCTGCTGGCCGAGTGATGCTGCTGCTGCTGCTGTTGCTGGGCTTGGAGGAGGTGTTGCTGCTGGCACAGGAGCGCCGGCGATGGGCAGCCAATGGTGTTGGTACTGTGGTCGCGGGTCCCGTTCGAGCTCTGAGTCTGGGTCCCCGTGGCCGTGGTGGCAGCAGTTGGCGCAGGCGCAGGCGCAGCAGTGGCGGCTGTGCTGGGGCCATCGGCCTCTGGCTCCGTCTGTGTGCAGTTGTTGTAGAACCTGTCCGCTCGTTTCTGCATATACCGGTCCAAGGTGCGCACCTGCGACTCGATCTGCTCGTTCAGCTTCGTGTTGATCTCCTGAAGGCTGAGAGAGGCAACCACAGAGAGGATTAGGCATCGAGGGGAACTGGTGGTAAACTGATAAACTGAAGCTCACCTCAGGACCTGCGTCTCCAGGTCGGCAATGTGCGTCTCGTACTTGGACTGGACCGAGTTGAATCGGGCCTGGACATTGGCCAGGATCTGCTGGGCCTTGCGGTCCTGCTCCTTGGCATCCGACTCCAGCTGGGCGATGCGCTGCTCCAGCAGCTTGCGGCTGTTCACATTTTCCTGGTCATTGAGCGAGCAGAGCCCCGAACTCTTGGAGGCCACTGAACGGAAACGGAAGGGATATTATTGAACAGTCAGCCGAGGAGGTAAAGCACCAAACAATTAATACACCCACCTATCAGGGCCGAAACCGAGTCCGGGTGCTTGCGCATGAGGATGCGCTCCATCTCGCGGCACTGTCGCTGCAGATCCTGTATGACGCGAGTGTCCTTCTCCTTGCTTTCGCCCGCCCGCCGCCGCTCCTGCTGCGCCTCCTCCAGCTCTGCCCGCAGCGAGCGCTGCAGCTGCAGTGCCTCGCTCCGGTCCCGGCGCGCCGCCTGTAGCTCCGACCTGAGCACCCCAGCGCACTCGTTCAGATGCTGCACGTCCAGCTTGAGCATCTCGGACTCCTCCTGCAGGCGCCCGTTGTGGTCCCGCAGGGCGCGCTGCGTCTGCGACAGTGAGTCGCTCTGGAGGCGCACCGAGGCCAGGCGCTCCTCGGTGTCCTTCAGCTGCTCCTGCAGCTGCTCGATCTCGTGCTTGAGGGCGTGCTCCCGCGACACACTGCAGGCGATCTGCTCAATGGGCGAGCTCAGGGTGCTCACCAGATGCTTGGGCGAGCTGCCCACCCCCTTCTCGCTGTAGCTGGCCATGGGCCGGATGGGCTGGCTGTACGACTGGCTATAGATCTGCGTGTGGCTCTGGCTGGTGGTGATCCTCGCCGGCACCGCCGCTGCCCAAGAGGCCGTTGAGTTGCACCGGTGGGCCGGATCCTCGCCAGCCTCTGTTATCTCCTCCATCTGCAACGGAAAGATGGCAAACAGATCGTTAGTTATAGGCGAACACGAGAAAGTGGGCGAGTAACGAGTACGAGTAACGGAATGGACAAAAATGGGTATTGACGGGCACGTCGGGAGAATCGTAAATCGCGTCGGTGCTTCGCTTCGGTGTTTCTCCGCTCTCCATGTGCAACTCCTCTCTCATTGTCTTTCTCTTTCTCCTGCTGTCTATCAATCGCACACCCAACCACCATCCTCTCTCTCTCGGGATAGGCAAACCCAAACCCCAAGGCAAAGAAGTTGGGGAAAAAACAAAAACGAAACCAGTCGCCAGCACAATAAACCCACTATACAATGATAAAGCCGTGTCCCATGTCCCGTGTTCCGTTGCACAGTGGAACCAAACTAGGGGGAATACATTGACAGCAACAACGAGACCCATCAATACAAAGAAACCAGACTATCAGACTCTGGAACAGAACAATCGCCTGGACAACCTGGATTGTGATAGCCCGAAGCGATCCCTAAGGTACTCTTCACCTCCCGGATCGAGAAGGTCTCATTTTCTGTGCACCCAAGATCGATCTCATGAAGCGGGCTTGAGAACAAGGATTTTCAGGTGCATCTCCACTTATAAAGTGTGTGTTTCCGGAATATGGATCATGCTCTTGTATGCTAACTCGTATGCTGCACTCCCCCATGGTGCACACTGATCACTGGTTGCGGCCCACTGTGCCCACTGGCCGCAACCCTCGTCAAATGTTATCGACTGTCAACTGGCCGGCGGCAAGGGTATAAGAAGATAATTGTGATGATGTGGGCGTGCAGCAGCAGCAGCAGCATCACCAGCACCAGCACCAGCACAACAACAACAACAACAATGCACTCAACAAAAGCAGCAAAATATTGAAGAAGAAAGAAAGTTAGAGGCACTGCCTCAGCGCCTCTGCCATCGCTCATTGTCCGTTCGTCCGACCTGTGTTTTTCGGTGTGCTGTGTCAATGTGTGCATCGGTTTTTTAAGTTGCTTTTTTGGCGATTGACTGACATTACTCTAAGCAATTGCTTTGCCAGTGCCGCTGGTGGTGCCTCACAGCTGCCCACTCTCGCTTTCATCACGCCGTGACTGGGGGATTCTACCTGAAAAGCATCGCACATCGAACACCACACACCACACACCGCCCCCGACAGACAGACACCAAGTGCTACAAGCTACAAGCAACAAGCCTCAACAATTGCTTTGTTTTTTTTGTATTTTTCTACCGCCCGCCCATTCACTTCATTCATTCAGTTTCGTACGAGGGGTTTTTGTGGCTTCGCGCTGCCACTTTCCACTCTAAAACTCACTTGAAATACATAAATATGTCGAAGCTAAGTCGGTTCCATCGGTTCTGGCTCGTTTCTGGGGGATCCAACAGCCAACAGCCAGCAGCCAACAGCCAACAGTCGTTGATCATTCAAAAATACTGCTCCCTGAAGAGCGCAATAAAAGAGAAAGGACTGAATTCCTGACTGAATTCCGTTCCCTTAGAACGTGCAAAAATGGCGAAATAATGGGGCAACATGAAAGGGGGAATGGGGATCCTGTCAATGAATATTAAACATATTCGGATGTACGATCGGGATATACTTAAGTTGAATTTCAGAATATTTCTGTCTGTTGATCCTTATCCGTTCCATATCTCTGAACGTATTTAAGGATATCAACGCACTCGCTACGACAAAGCATAACGACTGTCAAAGAAATAAGGAAGAAATGCAACCATTAAGGACGAAGTTTGTAAATATAATTGATGTCCCCATGACCCTCAACCCTTCCCTTGCCTCACCACCACAAGAAGGAACCCATTAATGTCTCATGGTCGGATATTCTGGCGCAAAGATCTGTCTATTGATAAAAGAAGAACCAATGATCAAGACAGTTCTTATAGAAAGAGTGGGCTATACCGACTGGCCTACGCCGTACATGTGGCCGTACGTCCTCCTGTTGGGCACGTCCTTGCACCCCCCCAACAGCTACCATCCAACGACTTCCAGCTGTCCGTCCGGCAGTCTGGCAGTCGCATCGATTATAGACATTTGCCCTGTCGTGAAGTGGACCGTACGAGTAGTACTCGTATTAAGGACAATTTCACTACTTGACCCAGGTAATTCCATCGGTTTCTATGTGTGTGTGTGCTGCCGCTTTGCAATTACTTGAACTCTCGCTCTTCCTCAATTGTCATTTGATAAACTCCACTTATAAAGTGAAAGGAGCGGCAACAGCAGCAACAACAGCATCACCCAGGCAGCAGCAATGGTAACGGCGCCAATTGTTTGCGCGCGGAACGAGGTGCGGTTGACTGGACAGCAGAGCAGCAGAGGAGTAGAGCAGCAGAGGAGTAGAGCAACAGAGGAACAGAGGAGCAGAGCAGTAGAGCAGTAGAGGAGCTGAGGAGCGTGGGTAATACCAGCCAACAGCAACAGCAACAGCCATAAGATGTGGCCATCTGATGTGGAGTATTTATTATATGTATATATGTATGTTTGTGCACATGTACATATGTATGTATGTATTTATTCAGAAATCATGTCAATGAGCACAAATTGGAAACTTTTTAAGCGCGCCAACACAACACAACACAATGACTGTCCAAGCCAAGCCAAGGCAGCATCCGGCGATGAATGAACGAACGGGGATCAATCAATCCAGAACACATACAAGTATCATGGAAGGCGGTATACCTTTTGGGTGTGTCCGTCCTGCTGCACTCCAAAGCCAGTACATATAGGTATATGGTATACCCCATTCCAGTAACAATAACAATAACAATAACAATGAGCAATGCAGTTAACACGCAATTGCCAATTGACATCGATTATAAATTGAGGCTGATTCAGATTCAGATGGAAATGGAGATGGAGATGGAGGGGGAGATTCGATTCAGAATGATAAGAGGAGATCAGCGGCAATGGGAGGGGGGCAGGGGAAAGGTGGGTGGGGTGGTGAGGTCTCTGTGCACATAGAAAGTCGAGCAATCGATAATTATGACAGATGACAGCATTTAAGCCAGATTTACTTTGCACAAATGTAAATTAAACTGAAAAAGAAAAGTAATGAAAGGTTTCCATTTTGCCCCAGTAAATTGTATACCGAAATTATTAAAGAAAAGAAATATTTTCAGATATCCTAGATGTTAGATCCTAAATTACAATTGAATGTTTTATCGAGTTTAATCTTTGAGACAGATTCCCGATAAACAGATAAGCGATAGACTATAAACTGTTTTGGATTAGGAAAGTTTAAATAAAATAAACGAAACATAATCTTTTCTCCGGTAATTTGATAATTCATATTGTTATTTATTTTTTATTTTTTGGTTTTGTGTGCAGCCCAAAGCCAGCCAAGACCCAGGTTCCAGACCCGAAAGAAAGCGAGAGCGAGAGCGGGAGGCCATGGCGATGGTTATGCCGATTGTCATTGTCATTGCCGTTGTCGTTGTTGGCCGTTGGCGTTGTCGTTGTCGTTGGCGACATTTGCCTGCTATCGGATGGGGGATTAACATAAAAGATCAACACAATATGGGGCTGGAGATTCGTGCAACCGATAAGCAGGGAGGGGGGACTCTCCACAAGGAAGAGAGCAGAGCACAGCAGCAGCAACAGCAGCAGCAGAGCGGTGGGGTGGGGAGCCATGCCATGCCATGCCGCATTTACATACATAACACGATTGCCCCACAAATACACATGCACACATGGACATGGGGCACAGCTTTGTGGGTAGCCCACTGTAAGTGACGCTGACGCTGCTGCCAACGACGCCGCAGCAGCAGCAGCAGAAGCAGCAGCAGCTGGTTGGCCTGGCCTGGCCTGGCCTGTCCGCTGGCTGCGGCAGCGGTAGCGACTGCGACTGCGGCAGCTGAGAGAAATATCGAAAATGAAATGGCAATACTTTCCCAGCGGTGGTATAAAAGCGACACTCCACGAATGGGACATGTCTCATTACGGTTTAGTGTCAGATCTCGCAAAGATGTACAACGGGAGATCGCGTAGTGCCTCAAGGACTGGTCCCGGTCCCGGTCCCAGTCCCATTCTCTTGCTCACGTTAGCTGGCTCCCTGCTGGCCATGCAGGCGTCGGCCATGTCGCTGGATCGCCTGGCCCTCGAACGGAACGAGCTGCCTGCCCCAGTCCCTGCTGCCCCTGCCCCACAGCCACAGAACGATCTGTTGGTGGATGACATGAAGCTGGCCTCGCTGGCCACGGCCAGTGGCGATACGGACATGTACATGCTCGTTCCGGAGTCGGTGGCCAGCCAGCTGGACGCAGCGGATCGCAACACGATCGAGAGCGCATCCGATGCCGACGCAGACGCCGATCTTCCAGGCAGCTCGGACATGCTTATGCTGGAGAGCGACGACACCCTGGCCATGCAGCTCGTGGAGCTCCCTAGCGACATTACCGTTGCCGAGGCTGAGCCCCAAGCCGAAGCTGAGGCAGCGCCCGAATCCCAGGCAGAGATCCACATCCAGCCGGAGATGATTGAAGAGCATGTGGTGGAGCATTCGGTTGAGGGCACAGTCGCCAGCAGTCAGAAGCAGCCCAGCAGCCAGGAGGCTCAGCTGGAGAACGCCGAGCAGGCCGTGGAAACAGCCACAGACGCGGCTCCAGTGGCAGCTGCCCTCGAGGAGGAGGAAGAGAAGGAGAAGGAGCAGGAGGGGGAGAGCGTGCCCTCCAATGATGATCCAGCCGCAAGTCCTGTGGATGAAGATGAGCCCAGTCCGGCCACAGAGAGTGCTGCCGATATCATTGCCGAAGCCGTTGAAGAAGTAGAAAAGGAACTCGAGCAGTCTGCGGATCCTGAAGCACCTTCCGTTCAGACAGAGCAGGAACCAGAACAGCTGCAGCAGCAGCAGCAACCCCAGGAAGTGGAAGAGTCCCTGCCAGAACAGCAGCAGACTCAGGATGATGCTGAGCCGCAGCCAGACTCTAGGCCGGAGTCAGAGCCAGAGCCAGAGCAGGAGGAAAAGATTCCGGAGCCTGAAGCTCAGGCTGAATTGGTGGACCAAGTGGAGCCCCAAGTGGAGTCCCACCCCGAGCCAGAGGAGCAGAAGCCCAGTGAGAATGAGGTGGACACCACAGAAGCAACCCTGATGGAGAGCATGGTCGAGGGCATCGAAGAAGGCCTTACAGCTGCGATGGACAACCTCATGCCCGAGGAGATCGCAGAAGCAACCGAAGAAAAGCAGACAGAGGAGGAGCAGAATCCCCAGGAATCACCGTCAGAGCCAGAGGAGGCCATAGACATGTCCAGTGACCCAGTGGCTGTCGAGGAGGACCAGTCCCCAGCCACTGAAGCCGCACCAATCAATGAGGAGTCCCTCAGTCAGTCCGCAGTCCAGCCTGAAGACGTAAAGGAAGCAGAGCCACAACCCGAACAGATCCAGATCCTGGCAGATCAACCGGAAGAGATGTCCCAGTCTTCAGATGTTGTTCCACCTGAATCTGAAGCTGAGGCCGAGACTGAGCAGCCACAGGCAGCAGCCGAGGCAGCCGAGGCAGTCGAGGCAGTTGAGCCAGTCGACGAAGAGGAGAAACAGCCAGAGACTGTGGAGGCTGTCGAGGAGATAGAACCCCAATCCGAGGCGGCCACAGTCGATGCTGATTCCAGGCCAGAGGCTGATAAGGAAGAAGTCCAGAACGATGCCGAAGTGAACAACAAGGTGGAGCCAGAGGCAGCCCAGCCAGAGCCTGTAGTGGAATCAAATCCAGAAACTGTTCCTGAGACTGTTCCTCAGACTGTTCCTGAGACTGTTCCTGAGACTGTTCCTGAAGCTGAGGCTGAGGCTGAGATGGAAGTCCAGCAGGTACCCCTCGAAGATGAAGCTGAAGCCGAAAAGGAGGTCCTGGTGGAACAGAAGCCTGCCGAAGTCGAAACCAATCCCGTCGCTGTGGCAATGCCTGTTGTGGACACCCAGCCAGAGCTGACAGCGGAGCCATCCATGCTGACCACCATTATTCCCATGGTCCTGCCACAGCCCCAAGCCGAGCCTGAGCCCCACTCGGAGCCAGCGAAGGAGCCCCTGCCCGCACAGATGCCCCTTCAAGTGGCCGACAGCGTTCTGAACTATGTGAATGCCTCGTTCCTGCTCCAGCAACAGCCGGATCTGCCCAAGACGGAGGAGCCGGAGGAAAGCCCCTTCAATGCCCATCTGCGACGCTACGATGGCGCCCAGGTGTGGCGCATTGTGGTGCAGACGGACAAGGACAAGCGTCTGGCCGATGAGCTCCAATCCAAATATGGTAAGTATCTCTCGGACGAGGTCCAAGGTGATCCAAGAGAGGATGTCATAGTAATCCTCCACTCCCTCCTGCATCCTGTATCTAGATGGACAGCTATGGAAGGAGGTGAAGCAGGAGGTTGACTACCTGCTGAAGCCCCAGGTTCTGGCCGCCGCCGAACGCCATATCCGTGCCGCCAATCTATCCCGGATCGTGCTAATCGACAACCTGCAGCACGTCATCGAGGTCGAGAATCCCCCAGCGGAGAAGATAGCCGAACTCCAGAATCGCAAGGGTGAGTTACTCAAGGTGGCTCAAGGTGCTGCCAAGGTGCTGCAAAGTTGCAGCAAGGGGGTGGCTCTGTCTTCCGTCTATGGCCACACAGGGGTGGCATGACACCAGGTCTAGGTGTCGCCACAAACGAGCATTTAATGGGCAGGGCGTGTGAAAAGTCATCAAGCGAAAAGTGGCAGGACGCCGGCTCGGGCTGGATTGAGACTTACTGAGAAGGGTTTGCCATAGGAACCCGCCATAGGCCGGAACAAGCCACGTGCCCCAGGCCACGCACCGGAGCCAAAGCCGAAGAAGTCTCAGGACAAGTCGCAGGGCAAGACCAGCAGTTGTTTAATCGATACGATAGCCACTCTGTTCGTCTAAAGACGGAACAAGAAGCGGAAAGAACAAGTCGAAAGGTCAGGATCGAGCTGGCTTAAAGCTGGGGGTTGCTTGGGATTCGAGGGTCTCAGGTTCAGGTTCAGGGTTCGGGGTTTGTTAGACCCCAAGTTGAATGAACCAAGTTGCTAAGAGTCCCCTCTCACACCCACACAGGACACCGCTTGACGTGGCAGGCCTACCATCGCCTGGAGGACATACACGGCTTCATTGACTACATGGCAAAGACCTACCCGGATATCTGCTCCACCGAGATCATCGGCTACTCCGTCGAGAAGCGACCCCTCAAAATACTCAAGTAATCCATCAATCCTCATCGTTAGACATTGTTATTGACAACAATTTTATCATAGGATCTCCAATGGAAATGCTCGCAATCCCGGCGTGTGGATCGACGGTGGCATGCATGCCAGGGAGTGGATCAGTCCCGCCACAGTGACCTTCATTGCCAACCAGCTGGCGGAGGGCTGGGAGGATCTGCCCGAGCACATGCGCAGCATCAACTGGTACATCCATCCGGTGGCCAATCCCGACGGCTACGAGTACTCCCACACCACCGACCGACTGTGGCGCAAGAACATGCGGGCCCACGGCCGCCAGTGTCCCGGTGTCGATCTCAACCGCAACTTCGGCTACAAGTGGGGCGGAAAGGGCACCTCGGCCAGCCCCTGCTCGCAGACGTATCGCGGCAGCAAGGCCTTCTCCGAGCCGGAGACCTTCTACATCTCCAAGTTCATCAGCGGCTTCCCCCGCGAGACCTTCCAGGCCTACCTCTCGTTCCACAGCTATGGACAGTACATCCTCTACCCCTGGGGCTACGACTACCAGCTAACCCAGGATCGAGCCGATCTCGATCGCGTGGCGCGCCAGGCGGGCACGGTAAGAGATTCTCCAATGCCTGGATAACTGTCTTTGCCAACCTAACAGCCTAATCTCTCTGCTCTCTGTCTCATTCCCGTAGAGCATAACCAAGTCGACGGGCGTCAAGTATACGGTGGGCTCTTCGGCGACCACACTTTATCCGGCCGCCGGTGGCTCCGATGATTGGGCCAAGGGCATTGCCGGCATCAAGTACGCGTACACCATCGAAATGGGGGACACCGGACGCTATGGCTTCGTCCTGCCCGCCCGCTTCATCCAGTACAATGGCAAGGATGGCTACACCTTCGCCGACACCGTCGCCCGCGCCATAGCCCAGGGGCGGGGCAAGGCGGTGGCCAGGAACAGCAGCAGTCGACGCCGCCACTAGGGATGCATTCACCTGCTGGCACCCAGTGTGCCCTGGACCTAGTTCAATGCAAAACATTTTTTTGTTTTTGTTTTATCAACCCAAGGGTTTCCTTTTTTTTTTTTGCTATTTATATGAAAACTATTTATTTATTTAATAATTTATTCTACTTGTAACTAGAAAAATTGAACAAACAAACAAGCAACAAAACTCATCGAAATAGACTGAGAAATGTTTATTAAAAGAAATGAAAGAAAAAACAACAACAAGTGTCTTAAAGCGTATAATTCATACCTGCTGGAATGGCAAAAAGAAACAACAAATTAATCAGGTGATGAAATGGAACACGTGGAATGAAACGAGTGCGCACTGCGCACAAGCCAGAGACTCGTTCGCACTCGTTCGTAATTGGTTATGCCAAAGTTTTCATTTCATTCTAACTTATATCATCACATAATACCGAATGCTTTGACATTCTACAGACACTCACAGAAGTAGTCCAGAAGCAGCCCATAACTCGAATCAATATGAATAATACATAATTTATGAAGTCGTACAGATGTAAACATCTCCAATATAAGCATATATGTAATAGGTATACATCTATGTATGTATGAAGATTGAACACCTCCAAGTTTCGACATCCATATAACAATATTTCCAACTTTGGTAGCTCCTCTCGCTAGCTGGTAAACGGTACACGAGTATACCAGTTAAGAGAATACATATAGTAGAACAGTTTTGCAGTAGCACAGCCCAAAGTAAAAGTCAAACTTTAAACAGAATTAAACCGAATCGAAAGCATCCAAAACGGTCAATACCATGGAAACGTTCTATGCAAATCCGATGGATGGCCTTAATTGGGGAACAGAGAACGCACCAGGGAAACGGTGAAACGGAGAAACGGGGAAACGGGGTGGCAGAGAATGGAGAATGCTGAGAAGCCGTTAGCCGAAGGTGGTCGGAGGCTGATGTTCGCCAACATATCAAGCAGATTAATGCCGAATCAACTGCCAAATCGAACGCACACGCACAGGCACACACTCCATCCATTCCAAGAACAGCAAGATCTGCTCCAGAACACAGACCGGGAAGCATGTACCTCTGCCGCTATCCGTGGGCATTGGTGGCAGGGGCGTGGTGTCTGCTGCTGCTGTTTAAACTGTGCCCCGTCCAGGCTTTCCGTGAGAGCTACGACCTGGCCCGCACCGACAATCGACTGCGGCTACGCCTTCCTTTCTTCGGAGGGGGCGTGGGCCAACTTCTGCGCTATCTGCGACCCCTGGAGGTGACTGATCCGGTCAGGCCGGGCAGCCGTCGGTCGGAGCTGCGCAGCGATCTGGATGCCAATCATGTGACCTACCGCGGCTGGCAGCTCTGGAAACTCAACTTCAATGCCACCCGTGCAGAGGATGAGCAGGAGCGGCACCAATCCCCGGATGTGGAGTTCAACGAGGTGGTGGAGAACTTTGGTGAGTGAACCTCCTAGGGCGGGTCCAATTATAAAGCGATGCCCTCACGGACGGACTCAAACAACAAGAAGAGAAATTGTCAAGCCGCCGGCAGCAGAAATCAACAAGAACGAATGATCAAATGTGTGTGCGTGTGAAATGCTGGAATCGAAGCGTGAATACCCTATTGGGATTGGGATTATCCCATATGATTCGATTAAATTGGAGTTTAGTTCAGTTTAGATCCGGTTTCGAATACATCTTTTGCGTCTGCCAGCATCAGCTTTTGCTTCGTGGCGAAACGAACATACCTTGGCCACTCAAGGGTATTTGGGAGTTTGGGAGGGAGAGGTCAGGGCAGGTCAGGTCACGCATAAATTTAGCATAAATCCATGAGAATAGAATTCGGAAAGAAACCGCTATCCGAGACCCCAGAACGCGACCCTCTTTCGGGTTTAAGTTCAGTTCTGATTTCGGCAGTGGAGCGGCTTGAAGCGATGGCAATGACGGAGACGATGCTGCTGAAAGTGCTCACTGTAGTGGCTCTAGTCCACGTTCAAGCCAGCCCCGGCCACGGTCCCAACCCGCTGCTCCTTTGGCGGAGTGTCTCCGTGCCGGATCTCTCGGGGCTGTCCGAACTGCCGCTGGCCTTGTGGTCTCTCAATGGCAGCGATCTGTACGAGACAACCTTCGAAAGCCTGCAGTGGCTGTCGCCAATGGATCTGCGGCGATTCGACTTCCTATCGCCGAGCTCCTCCTACCAGATCAATCGCCGGTACAGGAACAGCTCCTCTGTCCAGCGCTACTACGGCCATCAGCTGTGGAAGCTGCACGAGACGCGACTGAAAGACCCGCAGCTTCGATCCTTCTGGCGGCAATTTGGTAGCTCTCCGATCCCTGTCCCCCAACTATCCAACTGACTATTCGGATTCAAGTGTCTTCTTCTGTTTCCTGATCTCCCTTTGCAGGCAGCGAGGTGTGGAACATCAACCAGGACGGCATCGACATAGTCATCGAGCAGAAGAACGTGGCCGCTGCCCGCCAGTTCATGCAGAAGGTCAGCTTCAGCTACAACGTGATGATCGACGACATGGAGGCGGCCATTGACGAGACCTACGCAGAGGTGCCTTCGCTGGAGGGCCTGCTCGATGGCCAGCAAAATCAGTCGCGGCCCTGGCTGGAGCGCGAAGGTATGCTGATGACCTGGCGGCGCTATCACGACCACGGCGACATCCAGCAGTTCCTCCAAACGCAGCTCGAAGCCCACTCGGAGCTGGTGGAGATCGTTCAGATTGGTGTGACTCGCAACAAGCGCCCACTGGAGGTAATCAGGTGGGTCCAATGCTCCCATCTATTCAGAGATCGATGGGATCATTCTATCATTTGGTATTCATTTCCTTTTTTTAGGGTGTCGAATGGCAATCCTAACAACTGGGCCATCTTTGTGGACGCGGGTCTGCAGGCCCGGGACTGGCTCAGTCCCGCTGCCCTCACCTATGCCATATCGAAGCTTACCCACCTCTGGGAGCAGGGCCAGCTGGAGAAGATGATGCGCCGCATCGACTGGTACTTCCTGCCGCTGGCCAATCCCGATGGCTATCAGTACTCCCGGCAGACGGACCGCCTGTGGACGAAGAATCGCGGCTATGACAGCTCCAGCGGCTGCTACGGCGTCAATTTAGACCGCAACTTCGAGCACGGCTGGGGTGCTTCTGGCTCCACTAGCAATCCCTGCAAGAATCTGTACAAAGGAGCCACGAGCTTCTCCGAGCCAGAGACGCGTGCTTTGCGCAATTTCCTGCTGGGGATGCGCGACTATTTGGGGGGCTACGTCTCCCTGGGCGGGTATGGCCAGACCGTGACCTATCCCTGGGGCGATGCCGACTACGTGACGGAGAATGAGCGCCAGCTAAAGCAAACGGCCCGCCAGGCGGTGCTCAATTTCCGGCGCCTCAACCACGCCGAGTACTCGACGGGCACCAGCTACCGCCAGAAGCTGGCACGTCCGGGCAACTCTGCGGACTGGGTGCAGGACCGCATCGAGCCGCAGTTCGTGTACAATGTGTTCCTCAAGGATCAGGGCCGCTACGGCTACCTCATGCCGCCCCACTACATTGTGGAGTCCGGCGAGGAGGTCTACGACTTCCTGCGCACCATCGCCCAGCAGCTGCAGTGAGCAGTGGAAGCTGTCCCCCCTATAATTATAGTAATTTATTCTTTGTTTTTAGTAGAGTTATATTGTTTCCAAACAAAATTAATAAAACCTCATCCCAAACTACAAACTAACTCTATAACATTGCATCAATTATATGGATTTTATTTTATGATATGTGACTCGATCAAGTGTCGATCATATCTATGAAGAATCTTCCCAAGGTCTTCGCTTTTTTTTTATAAGAATGAAAGCAGAGATATACACATACTCTATCTAGGGGCCGTACGCTGAGAATTATCTAAAGTGAGATCAATAATCTGCCATTTATCGAACTTTATCGAAGATTCTCACGGTCCTCGATCACAGCTGACATACAATATACCGATTGAACAAATTGAAAAACGGTCCCACTGAATTATCACTAAGCATACACCTTAATCTTAGTGGTAGGAATTTATCTGTGCCTCTCTTATTGATATATGTACATATGTACCTTGATTTAAGGTGATCCTTAACCAGTTACATACAGACATACATATATATGTAGGAATTTCCATGATATCGAAGTGCTTTTTAAGACCAGCGATATCCGAGACAATATTTCAGTTCTCAACTTTAAAATGTTGTGTATTGAAGTCTAGTAATATGATTTTGATGTTACCCAGAAAAGTATTAACATATTAAGCAAATTCTCATGACGGGGCATGACGCACTGGACAAACATTTTTGGGTTAATGAAAGTTAAAAAAGTAACAAGAAAAATATAACGTTAGGCGAGAACTTTTTTAGAAAATTCAATATGCAAGAGAGACCTTTATGGAAGAGCTTTTATCATTAATCATCTTTCTAATAGGATATAAAAACAACGAAAAACATGATATCTACATACATATGTATGTATTAAGAATTAAAAAAAAAACCGAAAATGGCTGATTTTAAAATGTTTTCACATCACAGTATATCAAATGATACATATATCATTGCCTAAATTATTTCAGTTTAAATACAGTTTCTTGGTCTCAGTGGACGTAGCGATGGAAATTCCCATATACATATATAACTTAATAGAACTGTCTTAAATGCAAGATATATCAGAGAGATTATAGCGGTATAGAGTAGAGTCATTCTGAATATGATTCATAGGATATGTTAGGATATGTCTGAGCTTAAAATTGTCAATAACTTGATGCCAGACAAAAATTGGAGAGAAATTGTTGCCTACTTTGGGGCTGGTCGTACAAATCAAAGCTTTGGCCATAGAACAGTTTCTGTAACTGTGCTAAAACAAGCTCCGATTTGAAGAGTTCTCGATGGGCCGCTGGTCGATCCACGCGGTCTGGCATGGAAAACAGTTGGCGTAGACGCAGACGAAGACGAGCACCGGGTCATGGGGCCATGATTTATGGCTTAGGGTCTGCCTACGATTTCGCAATCGCGCGCATATTGACGCTAACCCCGTTAGCGGTTAGCGTTATGTAAACGAGCCAAATGGCGCACAAGAATGTTCAGTAAACACACAAATAGAAAGCTATCAAAGAGCGAGAGAGACAAAGCGAGAGCTAGTGAGAGAGAGCCTCTCTCTCGTTGAAGAGATAGAAGGAGAGCGACGGGCAGAGAAATGAAGAGAAACTTTCACTTTCAATCGCGTTATAAAAACCAGTAAGCACAAGTTTAGATGGTTTTTTTGTTTTCATCATTTTGTTGCATATTTGATTTTGTATATTTATGCATGCATATAGAAATTATGGAAGAGCGCGGCGGCAGCGGGAGCGAAAGGCCCCGCAGGCGAGCCATCGAGCTATCGAGCGGCTTCAAAGCTCCGCAGAGCCGCAAAGAAAGTGATTTACACGCGAAACGAGAAACACAGCTCGAGAAGCAGATGAAGAAGTGGCATGGGCATGGCCATGGCCATGGCAATGGGTATTAGCTAAGAACATTTCATTCATAGTGTTTACCCACTGTACCGACAACATTCAGAGAAGAATTGGGAGAAGCTAAAGTAGAAGAAAGTCCGAATCACAAAGGAATGTGTGTCATATGGGGTACAGACTGTATCTTGGCAATCAACGATCCAAACCAAACCAAACCACAAAAGAAGTGGTGCACCGAAAAATCTTCCATTGTGGCGCCCACTCTCAAAAAAAAAGGTTAAAAGTGAAAATCTGACTACCAAAAAATTAAAAACACAAAAAAAAAACAATAATAAATAACGACCATGCCCTCGGGCGAAAGACTCAAGTGGGGGAGTAGTAGAGGAGAGGGAGAGAGAGAGAGAGGGAGGTGGTGCTGATGGTGGTGGTCATGGAGAAGGTGCCCCAGCCTGATCATCATCATCCATATCAAAGGCGAAAGAAAGTAAAATCTCGCCAAGTGGGTCAAAAATTGCCCCGTCATACAGCACACATACACCGATACAGCAGTGCTGCATACATTGGTGTGCGTGTGAGCCTGTGAGTGTGTGCGACAATTGAGCAGCGCTGCCTTCCACAAAACAACAACAACAAGACAGAACGTCATAGTGGGGAGCAGCTGCCTCGACAATGAAATACCCGGTACTCAGGGGGGACACCGTTGTAGGATACGAGCTAAAGAGCATCTGAAAAAGGGAAAATCTTAAAATCTAAAGATGGTACAGAGCTATAAGCTCTAATACAATGTACTTTTCTATTTCTTTTTCCCCCAGATTGCAATCCGAATCGTGACGATATTTGTAAGTTGAAGTCGAAGTCCTGGTTTTTATGGGGTCGTCGAAAGGTTGAGACGAACAAATTTCCCATTTCCAGAGACATAATATACCCTTGTACTTATACGAGTACCCCGTATATAAACTGCGATGCGTTCAGCGATTCTCAGAGGTAAATAAATTAAATCAAATTTACAGCAACGCACTTAACGTTTGGGTGTGTGTGTGTGTGCTTATGCTTGTAATGTATGTAAATGTAAACCGAAAAGTCAGCTCAATGACACATAGAGAAAGAGAGAGAGAAAGAGAGGAAGCGAAAGAAGTATGTACGTAGAGAGGATAGAGGGCGGGGGCTACGCTCGGATGGGAAGTTCCTTAATCCCGCGGAGAAACCCTCGAGAACAGCGATAAGCATCATTCAGATTTCTGAGCTCATGCATTCTTTAGTGAATTAGCAATCATTAGCCACACATTAAACAACAACACCGATGGGAGGGAGGCAGGAGGCAGTAGGGGGGAGCGTGGAATCACAGATTAATGACTGGATTTTGCCTCTGAATCATATCGATCCGGGAAGATCTTGGCAGTACTTTGTTGTACAAGTTGGCAGCACCGCTTCGATGCAGTTTGTGGCACGTTAGACAATTACCAAATGTCAATGTCGCCGTTAATGTTAATGCACTTAACCCTGCAGTCAGACAGATATGTACTATAGCGTGGGCGTGGGCATAGGCACTCTGCACTCTGACTCGGACCTGGACATGGATTCGCTCTCTCTCCCTCTCTTCCCATACACAGACACCGTCCGGACACTATCCTACCATGCAGGCCAGACAGAGATAGATGTTCACTCCATGCGTAAATGTGTGACTCTCATGCTGCTGCTGCTGCTGCCGCTGCCGCTGCTGACGCTGACGACGCTGGCGCTTCTGCGCTCACCTGCCTGTAAAGCGCAGCCGCTGCTGCTGGTGCTGCTGCGACTGTCGTCCCATTCAGTACGCGACGATCGCTCCAAGATCGGTTGTCGTTCAGCGCAATTTTTACAACAGATTTGCTCTTTTTTTTTGCCTGCTTGTGTGTGTGTTTCGGTTTTTCGCTGTTGTAGTAATTCTCGGTTTTGGCGTTTTTTGTTTTTTGTTTGTTTTTGTAGTTTTTTGTATTTTTGTTGTTTTTTCGATGTTTTGTTTTCCCCCTGCACCGATTTCGGGCAGAGCGGCAATATAAAAATTGAAGCGCATACAAACGCAGCATTTAGTCTGGTGTCAGCCTGTCATCCCGTTACACACAGCGCTCTCTGCAACACGCAAGCGCGCAAGCACGCACAAGCACGCACAAAAGTAGGCACGCACGCAGGCACGCAAAGCACACTCTCTTTCGCTCTCTCGCAGAGTCCAGCCGGCAA
Source organism: Drosophila algonquin (assembly GCA_035041765.1). Lineage (NCBI taxonomy): Eukaryota > Metazoa > Arthropoda > Insecta > Diptera > Drosophilidae > Drosophila > Drosophila algonquin. Next base: position 2,090,672 of record JAWNKY010000209.1, on the reverse strand, counting down.
AAGCAGCAGCACCCAAAGTGCATATACCCCCCCACTGGAAGAGCCACAAAAAAGAGTAAGCTACAAATCAAATGAAATTCGCTCGCGCGTTTGGGCAATGGGTAATGTTTGGGGCGGCCGGAAGGCGGCAGATAGGAAGTGTGGTCGGATGAGGAAGCGAATTTGAATGTAACGGGAATCGGAGTGGGAGTGGGAGTGGGAGTGGGAACAGGTTTACCTCCCAAAACGTGTTTCCATTTTTCGGCTTTTCCTTTTGTTGGCCATCCGAGGAAAGTGCAGGACCAGGTCAAGTGTTTTGACTCTGAAACAGGGTCTGGGACTGGGGCAGCATAAAGCAGTCTCTGTGGCAGAACGAAGGTCGAGGTAGTTAAAACCGACTTCTTCCGAAACCCCATCCGAAACCTCGTCCGAAATCGACTCCGAAACCGAGTTGTGTGCTCAGTTTGTCCGAGAGAACCTGTTCTCGGAGACCCCGTACTCCGAAGTGCCACTTTCTGCATGGCAGTAAAAAAAAGGAAAATAAACACAGATAAACAAATACGCATCTATAAAAAAAAACCATATACGGGGCAGGGAAATTAACACAATTACGTGAAAAAAAGGTTTCGAGATCGGTTGCTGATAGTTTCCATTCCTGGATCTAGATCAGGGTCTAGATCACTGACTGTGTGTCGGTCTGTTCCCGACTAATGCGCCATTCCACTCGCCCATTCAATAGCGTGTGGAAGGGGCTAGGGCTATTGTGCATTCAAATCACATTCAAAGAGGAACAGAACCATTCCGAATACGAATCACCAAATACGAATACGAATCAAAAGCCAAAGCCCGGGCCACAGCGGAACCCGACAATCGAACGTCAGTGTGGAGTCCGTAAAAGCGAAATGCAAATTCCGGCAATGAACTTGGTCAAACATTCGACATTGAGGACATTGCGGCGACTGTGACCGTGTCTGGCAGAAAGATCTTCAAGCTCCAGCAATCCTCAGGGCAACTTTTCGTAATTGGAAAATCGAAAATGGGCCACCAAATTATCCACTATCTATAATTACGTGAAACAAGCAAGACTGAAAAACAGTTAGACCTAAATACAGCACAAATATGTACATATGTACATACTAACAGACATACATACATATGTATACATATGTACGATAGCTGTTTGCCGTTGACAATGGAACGGAAATATATTTTATAGTTTTTGTGAGGTAATTAGATGACCTTTGCACACTCGATTTAAGCACGAAGCTCCAGTTCTCTTTTATATACATAGTTGGCTCCAGAGCCGTCATTTGGATTCGGTTGTTCGATTGGTTCCATTCAAAATTCAATTATCGCAAGTGTTTCGCTTGCTAATTAAAATTGTCCTCAATACAGACCAAGGTATTATCAGGCCATTAAAACGTAAAGGAAATTCTCCTGATATATGAATACACTTTTAAAGGTTTATCAAGTTAGCGCTTTGAGCATCAATTTCTTATTTTGCTGATTCGAGGGTAATTCAGTCCCATGGGCAGCATTGGAGATACTTTCAGTCACATGGGCAACACTGGCAATCAAATGGGCATCGCTGTAGCCAGAACTACCTACAGTGGGAAGAGAAATTACTTAAGAAGGCCTTCTCATAGCATCTCCTACCCAGTCCCAAATCAAGAGTCGAACTGATAACAGTCTGTTTGTTTTCGCAGCTCTAACGACTGATAGCGAAACCATGTCGCTGCCATGCCCAACGCCAGCCCCACGACGGCAGCTACTGCTGCTGCTGATAGCAGCCGCAGCAATAACATCAGCCCAGGCAAATACCCAGATTTTGAATACAACGCAAGCGATGGCGATGGCGCTGGAGGTGAACGAGATACCCCAGAGGTATGACGAAGCGCAGCTGTGGAGGATCTACAACATATCGGAGGCGATGCAGCGACAAGTGCCCGTGGGCCAGGTGCTCGAGCAGAAGTTCGGCGGCAACATATGGAAGGAGAACTCAAAGTTTTTGGACATATCCATCGCCAAGGAGCAGCTGAAGGCTGCGCGCAGCTTCCTCGATGCCCAGCGCCTGGATGCCCAGGTGCTGTCCGAGAATGTCCAGGCTCTGATTGACGAGGAGCACCTAAATGGGATCAATGGCACCACAGCGTCACAAGGCCAGAGATCAAGTAAGTTCAAGTGAAGAGGTGGGGGTGGAGATTTTTTATTCGAATCCTTAACCCGCAGAGAAGGCCACTAGGAGCAGCATGCACTGGAAAGACTACCACGATCTGGAGACCATCTATGCCTTCATGAGGGAGATCCGCAGCAAGTTCCCCAACATTGTCCGCCTCTACACGATTGGCCAGACGGCTGAGGGTCGCGACCTGAAGGTCCTAAGGTAGGTACACCCGCCCTTCAGGGGCTTTCCGCTTTCCTTAGCAGTGTGCCTAAAAGTATGCTTCACTTTCTGTGCTTCAGAATCTCAGAGAATCCACGCGAGTACAAGAAGATCTGGATAGACGGCGGCATCCATGCACGCGAGTGGATCAGCCCGGCGACGGTGACATTCATCCTGTACCAGCTGATGTCCAACTGGGAGAACCAGCCGGCTCACATACGCGGCCTCACCTGGTACATCATGCCCGTGATGAATCCCGATGGCTACGAGTACTCCCGCAGCACCAACCGCCTGTGGCGCAAGAATCGCTCGCCCGCGCGACGCTCCAACTGCGTGGGCGTTGACCTCAATCGCAACTTTGACATTGGATGGTCGGGCTACGGCTCTTCGACAAATCCCTGCAGCGACACGTACCGCGGTGCAAGCCCCGCCTCGGAGGCGGAGACAAAGGTCGTGACCGAGTTCCTGGCCAAGCGCAAGTACAATCTGGAGGCTTATTTAACCTACCACAGCTACGGACAGATGATCGTCTATCCATGGGCGTACAAGGCCGTCAAGGTGAAGGATGCCAGCGTGCTGCAGCGCGTCGGCAATACGGCCGTACAGCGCATTGCCCAAAAAACCGGTAGCACCTATCAGGCAGCGGTCACCCACGAGGTGCTGGGCATTGCCGGCGGCGGCTCCGACGATTGGAGTCGGGCGGCCCTCGGTGTCAAGTACGTGTACACCGTGGAGCTGCGCGATCGCGGCAACTACGGTTTCGTGCTGCCCCCCAAGTTCATCAAGGACACGGCTCTCGAGGGCTGGACCGTGGCCGAGACGGTGGCCCAGGCCATCGGATAATCTTTGCGTCCCTTCTCCTTTCCCCGGAATGAGTGTCTGTCTGAATGTTTGTGCATTGTGTCCAGTGATTGATGATTAATTATTTATGTTTGTGTGAATGTGTATCTGAGTGCGTGCGTATCCTTCATCCTGTGTGGCAGGAAATAAAAAAAACAAAGCTATTTATTCTTAAAAAATGGAACAGAACTAATTCTAGGATTCGTTCATTGTTGATTCTTTAATCGGTGCCATCGATAACGAGCGATTAATAAACGACTGCAAAGAATTAACATCCCGCACTATGAGAAACCAAGTAAGTACAGGAAATGGGTCTAGTACGGCAGGGAGCCTGTCGGAGACAGATGCTCAGTGAGCCTCTTCAATGCGAGCAGATCAGATAGAGCCACACAGAAATCGAGATCTCAGGAAACCGACCAGTGAGGAACATACCAACGGACAGGAAAGATGGGACCTTCCGAAAGGAGCGATAATTTCCAACACACCTCTCCAGAACCCAGAAATATACATACAGTATTTAGATATGCACTTACCGTGTCCTCGTCATCGTCGGTGTTATCCAGCTGCGATTGAAGCTGAGCGAGCGCCGCCGTAGTGTTGTGCATGTCCTTGGGCGTGGACTCCTCCGAAATGACCGACTCCGAGGGCAGATTGTCAACAAAAGCGGCAAATCCCTCGCCTCCGGACTGGCTGTCAAGGGTGCCGTTCAGCTCGTGAGGCGTCTGGGCCGGCGTTGGAGATGCTGATGACTTTGACTTGACCCTGGAATGGCCGCCTACAGGCAATGCCCTAACCGTTCCACCCGGCTTGGGGGAGAATGCTCAATGCGATGCGTGAAGCGAGTGTTCAGCCGGATGCTGCTGTGTGGTGAAGACTGTGGCGAGGACGAAGGCGTATGGCTTAGAGTTTGGTTCTGGGACTTTGCCCTGTCCTTCGCCTGGCCCCCGTCGCCATTGCACTCACCGTCGCCACCTCCGCCATCGTCGGCAGCCTTATTCACGTGAGCATTCAGCCTGGTTTCAACGGTATCCGTTGAGAGGCCGCCCAGGCGCAACTGCTGCTGAATGAGGCGCTCCGCCTCCTGCAGCAGCTCGTCCACAGAGCGGGTGTCGGTGCTGTCGGTGAGGCGGCTCACCTCCTGAAATATGCTCTCCGGATCGGCGTCAACGCCGCAGTCCTGCTCTTTGGCCAGGAAATCTATGATCGAGCTGCTGCTGTTGAATTCCAGGTCCTCGTCGAGGCCTCCACCCGCCACCGCAGTCCCCACTACGCTCATGCCCATGGCCATGCCGACGCAACGGACGGTTTGCTGCTTCTGTGGGCTGAGCACCTTGGACATGTCCCAGCTGCACTCAGTCTTCGCTGGTTGCAGCCTTGGGTCCGGTCCAGAAGTGGCCAAGGGGAGGGGCCAGGAACCAGACTCTCCTGCGTCCTATGTCTCGCCTGCTTCTTCTGAACTATCGTTGTATCCAGGAGCTTCAGCAGTGTGATGGTGCGTATAAAGGGGGAACAGAGGAAGGAGCTGACGACCAGCCTCTGGCGTATGTCACGCCCACTTCCTCTTTCTTCTTCCTTTATCCTTCCTACGTTTGTCTCGCTCCTGTATCGCGTGTGTGTGCGTGCTTCTGTTAGTTGCTGTGTTCGTGTGCGTGCGCGTGTGCGAGTGTTGGGTTCAAGACTCAACTCTGTGTCTGCTTTCCTCCAATTTGTATCCTTGCAGTGTTTTTTGTGTGGAATGAATGTGTCTACAACGAATTTAGCACTCTGTGTGGCACCAAACGAGATTAAGCGGACGCGAGCACCTCATCGAATATAAATTGCATGGCCATCTCAGTCTTAAAAAGCGTTTTTTCCGCCTTGTTTGTACAATAAACACCCAATCAGTGTGACCGCGGAACAGACGATAAAATATACCAAAATATACCGAAAAGAACGGTCTCATCTTAAAAATATACCGCAAAAAATACAGACGAAAATCATATTCCTCGATTTTGATATTCCGTCTAATATCACTAGCTAACTAGGACCCTCAGGCCTCAACACATAATTTTATACGATTGATGAATCAATTGTCTACAAGATTGGTTAAGTTTAGTGACTTTTTTTTAGATTGTTTCTAAAATTACGTTTAAGCCAAGGTATAAAACTGAAGTGAGCATGAAATGCGACGTAAGAAAGCGTAAGTGAGCATGAAATGTCACGTCATTTGGAAACTTAGCCGGTGGTATGGACATATGTATACCCTTTTTCATTTGATTAATGCTAAAATTCTTTTTTCCAGATGCTTTAAAACGTAAATTATATTGTATTTTGCACATATGTACAATTTTTGACCCAATAATGCATTTTATGAATTTATTATTATCAACATATCGATCCCGATCCCCATTTTCAGACCGAATTATAATTATTATAATAATTATTATAATTATAAATTTATTTATTTACATTTTTAAATGTACATTTACAGAAATTTATAAATAGACCGAAAACCATAAAATTTTCTGAGATAGAGACTGACTAGTTTCTTCAATAATTGGTGCCTAGTAAAACAAACTTGTCTTGAATTCTATAATATCCATATCCTAAGGGGTATGAAAATGTTGCTAATTTCGTGCAAATGTTGTGGGACAATGTCGCTAAATTCAGGGCACATTTGTCTGGCCCATACAAAAAAATGTTGCAAACGGTAAAAAACGTAAGTGAGCATGGAATGTAACGTAAGCAACGTAAGTGAGCATGAAATGTAAGGGAAATTGTTGCGATGAAAAAGGAAATTGTTGGTATGATGATGCCTCAAAAAAATCCCTCCACAAAATCCCTCAAAAAGTCCCAATAAAACATACGGTCTGACCTCAAAATATACCGCAAATATAACATATTCCTCGATTTTGACATTCTGTTTAATATAACTAGCTGAATAGAACACTGAACCGGAAGAAATAGTTTTAACTGATAGATGGAACAATTTTCTACGAGGTTGGCAAGTTTTCCTTATTGGTAACGGTCTAAAAACATCGAAAACATCACCGCGCAATTTTGGCATCAAAAAATACCATAAAGTATTTAAAATACCTTAAATGGTTACGCTGCTTCTTTGTAAATAAACACCCAATCAGTGTGACAGCTCAAAATTTAAATTTTGGCGCGTAAAATGTATGGCTGAGGAAAAAGGTGCAAATATTCATAAAATCCTTAAAACCAATACTTTAAACTAATTTTATCATTAAATCACCCAGATAACGAAACGTCCAATGTTCACGTATACAAAAGATCAGATCCCTCAGCTCTACTTATACAATTAAACAGTACAGCGAAGCCAGTCTAATATTAGCCACTAAAAAATAAAGAAATATTTTTTAGTTTTTATTTTGCTTGCTGTGTTTTATTTTTATCCATGTAGGATTTTTGTTGGAAAATCGGAATAACAGAGAGAAAATGTTCTAGTGTACCGTGTCCCCCATTGCAAACGTTAATTCTAACTCCCACTTAGATAAATAGCTGATGTATTAATGATAAACAATGTGTAGGCCAACTTTTTTTTGTAATATTTAAAAATTTGTGAACTACAAATTTATTTGCGGATTTGGTAAAGTTTTCCCTTGATCTCAACGTAAATGGCGTATGTTGGTTTATTCTTAGTTATCTGTGTCTTCTTCACACCGCTCTTGCGGATCTTACGAGTAGCTTTGGTTCTGACTACCGGATTAGGATGCATCTTCAATTGGCTGTTTCTTTTCGTTGGCGGCCTCTATGCGCTCGCTGCGCCGAAGCGGTGGCCCTATATTTTCGGATGTATCCATATCTGATAGCTGGGTATTAAAAGGATGTACATATGTATGCAACGGATTAATAGTTACAGCTTGGAAATAAGTACCTTTTAGTTAAATTTTTTGTAGGGTATATTTTTGCAGTGAATAGTGGTTGTAGGTTGAAATTTGTATTTTTGATTTTGCTTAGGTTTAGGATTAAAAAGAAATCATCTGCGTATGCGCTGAAGTTAATTTCCTTGTGAAGTGCGATGGTATTGGTCAACTTGGTGAGTGCTATAAGAAATAGGACAACAGATATAGGAGAGCCCTGTGGTATTCCGTTTTCAAGAGGATGTATAGCCGATGTGTTTTTTCCTATTTTCACTGTAATTTTGCTGTTTTTCATAAAGTTTTGGATGTATTTAATTATTTTTTTTCCCGCATTTCCATTCCAAAAGTTGATCTATTATTGAGTGTGTACCTACTCGATCAAATGCTCTTGCAAAGTCAAGAGAGATGAGTGAGATATGTTTTTTTGCGTTGAGTGACTTCGTGATAAGATGGTCTACGTAAAGTAGACTATCTGAAGTCGATTTTCCTTTCTTGAATCCAAATTGGTTTGGGTGTAGAAGTTTATTATGGGTTAGAAACCACCACAATCTCTTAGCAATGATTTTATCCAGTACTTTTCCAATGCAACAATTTAGCGAGATGGGTCTGTAGGAATAGATATCCGTTTTATCCTTTTTAGATTTCAGTATGGGTATGACGAGGCTTGTTTTGTACGACTGTGGTATGTAGTTGTCGAAGATTTGGTTGAAAAGATTGATAATTCGAGCTTGGATTACTGGATTGCTGTTTTTTATCATTGGAAAGATCGGACCAGTGTTTTGCAAGCGTGTTGGCTATTTCCTTTGGGTTAGTTATGTTGTTGGATGGATTTTTTAGGCAATGAATCTGTTTAATTGGATTAAGACCACAGAGTCTTCGTATGTTTGCCCAGATTGTATTTGTTGGTGTGTTAGTTTGAATGGTGGATGTAAATATGTTTGTTGCTTCTTTTTTTCTTATTTTTAATTCTTTTTTTAAAATGGCATTAGCTTTTTATAGTTGATGATGTTTGTTTGTGTTATGTCTCTGTTTAGAGTTTTCCATGCGTTTTTTTTGTTTTGATGGAGGATTTGTAGCGTTTTGTTCCACCAAGGGACCCTGTGTGTGTGTGTGTGTTAGGTGTTGTTTGTGGGATGCTATGGTGGGCACTTTGTATTAAAATTTTGTTGATTGTAGCGGCTTCCTTGTTGATGTTTGTGCTTGGGGGGTGTGCGGTGTTGATTAGGGTGTTTAGGTTTTGGAATTCTTCCCAGTTTGCTTCTTTTATTTTGAAGTGAGGTTTGTCGTAGTTGTTTTGGGGATCAGTAGGGAAAAGGGAGGTGAGGATTGGGAAGTGGTCGCTTCCGTAAAGGTCGTCAAAGATGTTCCAGCTTGCAGGGTATAAACGAGGGGGAGCAGAAAGTTAGGTCGATGTGTGTGAAAGTGTTGTGTGTGTTGAAGTGTGTGGGAGATTTGTCATTTAAAAGTGTGAGCTAAATTTGTCTATAGTTTTTCCTCTTCCGTTGGGTATCGGGGATCCCCAATTGGGATGCCATCCATTGAGATCACCCGTTACTAATATTGTGTTGTTGTTGCTGTTTATAATGTTGTTGAGGTTGTTTCGTGAGATAGTTTTGTTGGGTGGTATATATATTGAGTAGATTGTAAAATTTTGTTTAGATTTGATTTCAGTAGCTATTATTTCAAAGTCATCATTTGTATTTCTCTGTGTATGTTGTATTGATGTGTGGATAAGAAGTGCTACTCCACCAAATCTGTTCGACGCGGTGTTTGAGATTAATTTGTAATTAATTGGTATGGGTAGGTGGTTTGTGTATTGTATGTGTGTTTCTTGGAGGGATATAATGTGTGGGGAATGTTTTTTAATTATGATAAGTAGTTGGTTGTAGTTATTTACATAACCTTTTATGTTCCATTGCATTACTTTTATTGTCATATGTAATTTATGTTGTTGGTTGTGGTTATGGGTGTTTTAATAGATTATAGATTTATGTTATTTAATTTTTGCTTAATTGTTTTGTAAGTGTTCTGCTGGGGTTGTTTTGAATGTTGTCCTTAGCTTTTAGTGGTTTGATTAGTGTGTTGGTTTTTTCTTTGTTATGGCTTCGAAGTATTCGGTCTGATGCAGTTGAGCTGTGTTGACTGGGTTCGCTGTTGGTTTGTGTGTCCATTAAAATGTCGTCTATGTCGTAGGTTATGGGTGTCCTGTATGGTTTTTTTGAGATCCCGGGAGTATTTTGTTCGGCGTTGGTAGGATGTTGTGGTGTTAGAAATGTTGCACTTTTTTTAATAATCTCATGGTTCCCCACAGAACGAGAGCACAGGATTGTAGTAGTTCCATAGATCTAACGTTCATCCAAAAACCAAGCCACCTCTTTGGTCCCATTTCAAATTACAATGATATTCATATTTGTATGTTTTTTTATTTTTGCTTTCTTTTTTTCTGCAAGAACAATATATGACGTACTTCTAATATACATATATATATGTACATATATATACTATATATAGACTTTTTCACATTATCGACAAATTTTAAAACACAAAATAAATATATATTTTGTTCCCGAAATTGTTTCTCTCTTTCTTGCGACGCCTTTCTCTGTCTCTCTGATTTTTGTAGCCTAGGTATGACATTTTTGTGATTTTTGTAAACGTACACATACATATTTTCACATATATATTTATATATATATATATTTATTAATCAGTTTTAGATTTATAAGTAGGGTGATCTTTAGCTTAGGTTTAGGTTTTTAGGCAATAAAATAACTCTTTATTCTTGCACTTTATGCAATCCTAAATTTCTCCTTCCTCGCTTTCGTTACACTTCACTTTCACACGAGCGCTCTCTCTATCTCTCTCTTTTTCGCGGTCTCTGTCCGTTTCTCTGGGTATATTGAGAGATGTGTAATCTACAGATTACAACAAAAGAGATGGGTATTTAATATATTTAAGAGTACGAATAGGTATAAAAAAAAAAACACATTACAAATAAAACTAAAACGCACTCGATAAAATCGCTGATTAAACAATATTTACATGTTTCGGTAAGCAGTAGTTTAGTTTAGGCTAATATTGCTTATGACTATATAACGTACACATATCAGTAGTGGATTTGGATCTTTGTGTTGTTCGGGTTCGGTATGGTTCGGTATCGATTTCGATTTGGTTACGGGATCGTTTCTACTTCGGTTAAAGGTTTTCCCGTTTCCGTTTCGATTGAGGATTCGATTCCGCTTTGATCGATTTGGATCGATCAGTTCCGTTTCGACTGGGGTTTCCGCTTTCCGGTTACTTTTTCGGGTTGTAGTTTAAACGCTGACCATGCTCAAGAGTTTGCTATCACTTTTGGTTAATGGAAACGAATAAACATATTCATATTCACACATTTACATTTACATTCACATTACTATCCCTATCCCTATCGCGGCTATACATATAAACGTCTATATATGTATGTATTCATACTCTGCAATATTCATACATATATATGTATATATATATATGATAAATGATAATGATAGCTGATCCAAAGCCAAGTGCAGGGGGCATATACACATATACATACATACACATACTACACGCCGGTAGATATAGTGGCATAAAAACACATATAAACGAATTACATAATCACAAACAGAATTATATTTTGGTGGCAGGCTGTCGTCGACTCCTCCTTCTCGCTCGCGATTACAGCGATTATCTATGGCTGCTGTATGTCTTGTAGACGCGCGGCACACGCGTCGACGATGTGGGCGACGAGGAGGTGGAAGAGGAAGTGGTCGTGTCCCCACTAATGCCCGCCGCCAACTCATCCTGGTGATCCTGAGCTGTTGTCTCCAGGTTCAGGGGCAGACCGTCGTCAAGCTCGTCCGCATGCTCGTAGATGTAGTCGCGCTTCTTAAAGTTGTCGATGATGCGCTTAGTGGACTTCATGTGAGACACGACAGCAGCCTCCAGCTATGGAATCGATTGGTAGAGATAGAGTCACAAGATTACACAAGGGCTGCCAGTAGAACTTGAAGGCGGTGATACTTACGCTGGACGTCAGATTCATGAAGGTGTGATACTTCTCCAGCACACCGACAACCTCTCGGAAGCTGTGACCGCGTAACTGGCGCCGCACTATTGCCTCGTACAGCTCGTTGTCGGTTATCAGGTTGCCCACAAGAATGGCCGCATAGCTGCCCTTAAGCGTGTGCTCCATGTGGTGCCCAGCGCGTTGCAGCACTGTTTTGGGATTGGATTTGATTTGATTAAACACAAACACACACACTCAAAGATAAAGCTACTCACGATTGTTGACCGTCTCCTCGACTTCCTCCTGTTTCTTCTTTCCCGTCTCGTTGCTCTCCAGGAAGGCATCAGTGTTCTTCTCCACCAATCTGTAAGGACGAAACACCAATAATACGTATGTGTAAGTCTGTGTCCTACTCTAAGAAAAGGGGTCCGGTGCCTTCCGATCTCACCTTGCAAGCTCCTCGCACTTGTAAAAGTACTCGATCAGGGCCTGGAGTGCACTGACTCTGCCCTGCACCGGAGGAGTGTCCGCCACATATTCGGCTGGGGCAAACGCCTCCATCAAATGGGTGCGATTGCGCGGCGTGTACATGCACAGATTGATCAGCAGAGTGAGTACCTGGTGGAGGTGGAAGTGGAGTCAGTACAATGGTCAGTGCGCAGGTAAGACTCGGATGACTCACCAAAATGCTTAGCTCGAAGACACAGTTTTCCGGAATGTAGTTGCTTGAAAGTAGCAATAGCTGGAAGCTCGTCTCGATCACATCTCCACGCTTGCCTAACAGATCGGCGCCCAGCGAGGGGTGTGCCTCGTTGAAGGTGTGCGTGAGGCTGATCAGGACCTTCATCACGTTTATGAGGAGTTCGCGCATTGCCACGCCCGGATGCTCCTTGCGGCTGCTGCTGCCTGTGGCCAACTCTGTGGTGGAGGGATGCAACACCAGTTGCCGGCTGCAAAGACGGTACAGCAGACAGAGCGTGTCCACCGCCCGTCCCTTAGCAAAGGTGAGCATGTAGCGTTGATTGGCCTCGTTGTGCTGTGTGACATTCTCGAGGACGCGCAGGCATCGGGCCACAGTCTGCATGTTGTCCAGCAGGACCGGCACCCATGTGATCTGCCGCTCCACGTCCATGTCGCAGGCAATCACAGGCCGGCAGAAGTCCGATATGGTCTTGATGATGTGCTCCAAACCGCCCAGCTTGCGCAGGTCCTCCTTAGACCATTCGCCGGCCCGCTTCGAGGTCAGCGAGAGCAGCGTCTCCATGGCCAGCGTGCCCACCGTGATGGACTCAACGTTCAGGTGGGTGCCCTTGCCCTGTGCTTTGATCTCCTCGCACAGCTCGCGCACCTTCAGCTTGTTCCGCTCGTAGTTGGCCCGCTGGTCAGAGGGGGCCGTGCCGCCAACGCCCACGCCATCCGCCTCCAGCAGATTGATCATCAGCTCCAGCGAGTCCCTGTCCAGGTCCATGTTGAGGCCCTCCTGCGACAGAATGTACATAATGGCCGAGGTGCACAGGCCCAGGCTCAAATCCCTGTTGGCATCGGACAGGGCCTAAACAGATACAGATACATATACAGAATTTGAGGATTTTCACTCGTGTCTCAGTCTTACGTCCCCTCCCAGGACTACTTACCTTGAAGAACTTGGTGACCACGCCATGGGCACGGACATGCATCCTGAAGGCGGGCATCATGCACTTGGTGGCCAGCTGGAGTGCGGAGAGGCAGCGCGTTGCAGGGGGATTATGCGGCTGCAGGGCGTCCAGTATGTACTCAACGTCGTCGTCCATCTCCTGGTACTCGCCAATCTCCTGGATCTGGTGGGCGGTCTTCACATTCCGCACCACCGTGTAGTACTCCTTGGTCTTGCGGTCCACCCGAATGGGACCGCTACCGCTGCTACCGACTAGATTTCCTACGCTGCTCAGCCCCACGACCCTCTCCAGGCCGAGCTCCTCCACCTCGGCCGCGTCCATGTCAAAGCCCTCCACCATGGTATGGGCGATGGGCATGCTGATCTGCTTGGCCGAGCTCCGTGAGACCTTGCCCAGACCCTGTCCCAGGCCCAGGCTCGGACTGTCGTCGCGCAGGGTGGAGGAGGAGCAGCTGCCGCTGCTCGTGTTGTTGGAGGACGGGCTGTCGCAAAAGTCGCCATCGGACTTGTTGGCGAGCAGGTGCATATGCAGCATATGGTCCTTACCGCCCGTGGAAGAGACGCCGCCGGGGGCGGAAGCATTGCTGGCATCGCTGCCGGTGCCACCGCCATTCGCCTCGAGGGCCGCGTCCCAGCTGTGCTTGTAGAGGTGTCGCTTCGCCACAGTCGCCTGCTCGGCTTGGTCAGAGGGCACCAGGGCTCGGCTCTTAAAGATGCTGCCCTTCTTCTTGGAAATGACCAGCTTTACGGCTCCTCGCTGCTCCGTCTCTGCGGGTGGTGGTGGTGCTGGAACGTTCGATGTCGAGGTCGAGGTGGCACCGACCTCTGCTTCAGCATCTGCTGCTGGTGCAGATTCCGCTTCAGCAGCGGCTGCGGCTGCTGCGGCGGCAGCAGCGGCCTCTGCATTGGCATTGGCCAGCTGCGTGTCGAGGGTGAGGGTGCGCTTGAACTTGTCCTTGAACTTAAAGTCGCGCGGCGGGGGCGACGACGAGGAGCCGTCGTGCTGAAGCGAGGAGTGGTTCGAATTGGAGTTCGAGTTGTTTGACAGCTCGTCGACCTCGTCCAGGTCCGGATCGGGATCCGGTTCATTGTCGTGGTCGTGGTCGGCGTCCGCATCGGCCTCCGCGTCGTGATCGAGCTCGGGATCGGTGTGCGGAATTTTGGCGGGTGTGGGCAGCTCCTCCTCATCCTCTTCTTCCCGTTGTGCAGCAGCACCCTCCGCTTCCTCGCCGCCCGCTTCCGCTTCCTGCGGCACTACCTGTGTCACCTGCTGGTTCTTCCGCTTTCGCCCGTAGCTGCGCGCCACCGGTGCCGGCCCGCCCTCCGCCAGACGACTGGCCTCCGCCTTGGCCGACAGACTGGCGGCTATCTTGTTGATGTTGTTGTTGATGCTGGCCAAATTGTTATTGTTGGCCCGTGCGGCGGCATTGCGACCTCGTCGCGGCAGGGATGAGGTCGTCACCGTTGCCGTGGCCTCCTCCTGGTCGGTCCCAGCCAGCGGACCGGAATCGTCCACCTCCATGTTCGTCTCCAGTTCCGTTTTCTTGGCACCGCGCGTGCCGCGTGTGGCCCGCTTGGGCACGGCCGCGGCCATGGGCGCGGGAGCGAGCGATGTGATTGTATCCGCTGCCTTGGCCCTGCCCCGTGTCCGCGTTTCGGTGATCGCTGCTGGCACCGCTGGCGCCGCCGCATCCACATTATTGTTGGCCTTTCTAGCCCTTCCGCGCGTGGCCCGCTTGGGCGGTGGCTCCTCTACGGCTGGTGGCTCCTCGCCCGCTCCATTCACCCGTGTGACGTCTCCTCGGAGAACGGCCAGGATATCCTCCTGCAGCGGTCCCGGTGCCACATCAGACACCGCCGTCCCAGCTGCAGCTGACCCTCCATCGATGGTCATCATCATGGACTCCAGGCGCGATTCAATGTCTGAGGGTGGCGCCACTAGGGACGAGTGTTGGCTCGACTCCAGGTCGCTGGTGATCACACTGGATCCCCGGCTTCGAATAACGCAGCTGTCCTCCTGCACGGCCTGCGCCAGCAACAGCGGCGTGCTGTTCCCCTTGGAAGAGATGCTGCCCAGCACCGAGGACTGCGAGTCGAAGTCGTGGTCCGAGCGTGTAGTGGGCGAAATCACCGAGCCGCGATGGGGTTGGATTGGGATTGGCTGCGTCTGCTGCTGCTGCTGTTGGTGCGGGGGCTCGTTGAGGGCCAGGTGGGGTGACGGCGTCTTAAACTCTGAGCTGGCCTCCGTTGTGACGGTGGCCGTCGCTGTGCCTGTGACTGTCGATGTGACTGTCGCACTGGGTACTGCTCCACCACTGGCTGTGTTCCCTGAATTGGAGCTGGTGAGCAGCTGCTGCTGCTGCTCCAATTGGGCGTGTTTGAGGTGCTTGTGCTTCTTGCTTTTGGACTTCTTTTCGCTGCGCGTCTCCTCCCCGGCTGCTTTGGCTGCCGCCGCGGCGGCTGCCTTGGCAATGGCGTGCCGGAGGATCACGTCGGTCTTGATGATCAGCTTCAGGCGCTCCTTTGGGGGTTTGTCCGGAGAGATCTTCACAGTGCAATAGTTGATCTCGGGCGGCTCTTCCTCGTCGGCGTCCTCCTCCTCTTCTTCCTCGTCGGCGTCCTCCTCTGTCTCCTCTGGCTGACGCTGCTCCTCGAAGCCGGTGGCGGTACCCGTTCCCTCGGCACCAGGAGGTCGAATAGGTTTCACAATGATTTTTGGCGTAATTGCAGGAACTTTTTCTCTCTCGTCGTCTCTTCTATCCACACCTCCCGCTCCCGCTGTTCCAGCTTCTGTTCCAAATGGCTCATCCAGGTGCTGCTGGCCCTGGTACTGCAGGTGGTGCTGCTGATGCTGCTGGAGGAGCTGTTGCTGCTGGTGGTATGATGGTTGATGGTGCGCAGGCGAACTGCCGGGCGGCTCCTCGCTGTCCGTGCTGACCAAGCGCGAAGTGCCCTGCAAAAGTGATTGAAAATTCGATCCGTTTTTAGACTCAAATTCAAATTTAGATTCGGGCTTTGCCGTCTGATTCCTCCGCTTTTGTTCTCTTCTCTTCGCTTCCCTTCCCCTTTTTGGATGGCAAATGGCTGGCGGTGTCGCGTTTCGTTTCGTTTTCTCAAGCGTCTGAAAAACTGCCGCCAACACTGTCGCGGCGACACTGACTGTCGAAAGAAGATAGCCCACAAGGTAAAAACAGAAGCAGAAGGCTGAAGCAGAAGCAGAACAAGAAACAGAAAACGCTAAGCAACGCAGAAAGAAAGAAAAAAAAAAAGAAAGACAACAACAAAAAACTCCGTTTAATGTAAAAGCGCGCGTAATTTAGCACTGCCTTGTTGTTGCTGTTGCTGTCGCTTTCTCTTTCCCACTCAGCACGCATCGCACTCGAATGCCAGAAGTGGCGAGAGAGAGAGAAAGAGAGCCATCAAAAAGAGAGGGGTGAGTGACTGAGCGAGCTAGCGAGCGGAGAGAGAGCGGAGAGAGATCGCTAGCGGCCGGCTCTCAAAAGCAAAGAACGGTGCAAATGTTGAGGGTACTCCGCTAATGATGGGAATTTTAATACATATTTTAAAATGATTTTGATTGAATGATTTGATTGATCGTAAGAGCAAACCAAACGGGAGCGATCAGATCGATAAAGAAAAACATAAAATATGCAACTATTTGTGGTGATGGATATGCATAAAAACGTAAATTTCTTTGGATTTACACGAAAACATATAGGATTATATATGTAGCATTACAACTGATTATCTCAAATTCAATGCTGAAAATTATTCAATATTATCTTTAGCAAACCCAAATACTTTATAAAACACAGAAACACATCTTTATACCGACCCGACTAAATGAATCAGCAAATCAGGTCTCCATTTCGAAGTTTCGCAAGTTAGGAGGAAGCTCTTTATCTTACAAATTGTGGGTGCCACAGGTGTTTCTCAACATGTGTGCATCCAGCGGCTTGAAGACTCCAGATATCTAGATATCGCGGCCAGCCAACTCTACCTTGCCAAAACACAAATGGTAAACCTCGAGGCAAGGCATTACATTCCTTCAGACATCCAACAGTCCCTAGTATTCCTGTTCCCCAATACCCTTCGATTTAAGTCCCCCATGGGAGACACTCACCTTGGAAATGCGCAGCACAATGGGCGGATGCTCCGGCGTGCGGGATGCACTTGTGGTGTTTGTGGCGGAGGCAGAGGCGGTTGGAGGCAGCGGCAGCGTTGTCGTAGCAGACGCGGCCGCAGCACTGTGCACCGTTGTTGGGGGCGGGAGCGCTAGGTCAGAGTCGGGACTGCTGGCTGCTGTCGAGGTGATGGCTTCTGTGGAGGTAGCAGCCACAGAGGCGCCCAATGCTAATGCCGATGCTGATGTGACCGTTTCCGTTGGTGTACGCGACTTGGGAATGATTAGATCCTTGGTGGGCGTGGGATAGCGATCGTCCTCGTCCACCTCGCGGTAGTTGACCGCCTTGCGGGCCCGTCCCAGTATGCGCGATGGCGGCGCCTCCGGCTTAAGCTTCTTCTCCTCCTTGGGTCGCTTCTTCTTGGTCGACTTGGGCTCGTCGCCACCCTCCAGATGCTCCGACGGCGCATCCAGGCCATCGCTATCGAGGCCGAACGCACCTGGCGTCGAGGGCGTCGCCGGCGTGGCTGCCTTCTTCTTGGGAGACTTGCGCTTCCGCTCTGCGGAGTTGGCTTTGGCCAGCTTCTGTTTGAGGGTCTCGTGGGCTGTGGGAGCGGCATGTTGATCCCGCATCGGCGACGTGGCGACGCAGTGCGGCATCTGCTGGATGATCTGGGCAATCACCTCGGGCGGCGCGGCGTTTCGTGACTTGAAGAACTTCTTAGGCTTGGGCGGTTCCGGCACAGACACAGACATGTCATTCGGATCATGGTCGTATGTGGAAGCCGGACTCTGGGCGGGACTGGCTGCTGCTGCGGCGGCCGCCGCCGCCGCTGCCATCGGGTGAAGGGCGGAGAGTGTATAGGTGCGGGTCGAGGTGAACCCCATCTTGCCCCATTTACCCACGGTGCCCACGGAACGGGCTACTGTCGGCCGGTTGGTGTTCTCCTTCTCCTTGCAGAGGGAATCCAGCGGCACGACGATGTTTTTGCCCCAGCGCGACATCTTGGCGGGCTTCTACTACTGCTCCTGCTGCCGCTCTGGCTCTTCCTTGTGCTCTTCCTGTGGCCTGGACTGGTTTAACGATTCACTGTCTTGGATTCTCACTGGAAGCGAACAGAATGTATAGTTAATTGAATCTTTTTGCAACACTGAAACAACAAATTCAACAACAGGAGCATCCTGGGCCGGAGCGAGAGAAATGCAGCAACAGCCAAAGCAAAACACAACAAAGCGCGCGACCGTATGCCAGCGATGGGTGGGAGCGAGCACACACTAGTGCACACCGCGGACTGTCAGCGATTTCCAATTTTTATTGGATTCTCCAAACAAAAAAAAACCAAACACACACACAGATATCAATTTGTTGCACTTTTGCTCGCCTTGTGGCAATTGTTGTTGTTGCGAGTTGCCGCTGTTATTATTGTTTATTCTTGCTGTTGGTGCTGCTGTTGCAAGTGTTGCATCTTGACGTTGGGACACTTACCTCAAGCAAAACATTTGCAGTGGAGAGGAGAGAGGTGGTGGTGGTTTTGTTGTGCTGCGTTTTGCTGCGTAAATGCATGTGTGTATGTGAGAGTAGTGGACAAAATCTCTGTTGCTGCAGCATGTACACGAACACATATGGGCATATGCGTGCGCGTGTGTTTGCTGGATGAGATTTGGCCAATGTGCGTGAGTGCTTGATGCCTGTTTGTGTGTTTGAGTGCGTGTGTGGGTTTGTGTGTGTGTGTGTGTGCGAGCGAGGAATGCAATAAAACAAACGATGTTTGCGTTTGCGTTCGCCTCTCTTTTGCTTATTGGCGCAATTTTGTGGCACGCACGAGTTCTGGGCGATAGTTAGTTTTCCACCTAAGTAAATGCTCCCCACCCCGCGCCCGATATCAATGGGGCTGGGACGTCGCCATCTGCATCATCATCGACTGCAGCGTAGTTTGTTGCACACACATTTCCACCACTTTTACTTTGCCTCAATGTTGCCCCAGCAGCAGCATCATCTCCGCGTCATGGCGAGAGTCGGGGCAGGTTTAACAGAAACAACAACAAGACATCTACAATTATAGCTGCTGTCCGTTCTTCTTCTTCGTGCGAAACTTTAATTTTTCGTTTGTTGTGGCTTATATGCCTGCCGCACACTCCGAAACATATGTGGGGGACGAACGGGGTTACAGCGCGCTTTCAATCGATTGTATTTTTCACAATTTGTGCGAACAAATCTCACGGAAAAGTTTATTTTCTTCTGTTTTCGCGAGCTGGAGAAACATCGATGTTAACATCGATATAATCGATATTAGGGTCCCAACTGCAGACATCGATAGTTTTTTCAAACATCGACCCCTAAATTTAAAATATTTTCTAATTTGATATTCCGTTTTATATTACTAGCTAACTAGGGCCCTCAGGCCTCAACACATAATTTTATGCGATTCATGAATCAATTGTCTACCAGATTGGTTAAGTTTAGTGACTCTTTTTTTTTAGATTTTTTCTAAAATTACGTTTAAGCCAAGGTATAGAACTTAAGTGAGCATGAAATGCGACGTAAGAAAACGTAAGTGAGCATGAAATGTCACGTCATTTGGAAACTTAGCCGGTGGTATGGACATATGTATACCCTTTTTCATTTGATTAATGTTAAAATTCTTTTTTCCAGATGCTTTAAAACGTAATTAATATTGTATTTAGCACATATTTACAATTTTTGACCCAATAATGCATTTCATGAATTCATTATTATCAACATATCGAACCCGATCCCCATTTTTAGTCTTTATAAATAGACCAAAAACCATAAAATTTTCTGAGATAGAGACTGACTAGTTTTTGCAATAATTGGTGCCTAGTAAAACAAACTTTTCTTTAATTCTATAATATCCAGGTCCTAAGGGGTATCAAAATGTTGCTGATTCCCTGCAAATGTTGTGGGACAATGTCGCTAAATTCAGGGCACATGATGCTGGCCCATACAAAAAAATGTTGTTAACGGTAAAATACGTAAGTGAGCATGGAATGTAAGGGAAATTGTTGCGATGAAAAAGGAAATTGTTGGGATTATGTTGCCTCCACAAAATCCCTCAAAAAGTCCCAGAACATTTACCTCTAGCCCTGAACGCGCTTGCGTTTCGCAGCGTTGTGATTGGCAACACACGGGCTGCATTTAACTGTAATTCCATTTAACAGGCGCCAGAGGTCGCCCGAAATAGGCGCGCAAATTTAAATGTATTCCGATTTATTGCTTAGTGATAATTTTAAACATTTCCTTCGCATTCTTGCGCCCATTCACAATATAGGCCAAAGGATCATCGCTGCTGGACTCCATGAGATTCTCGCAGGCCGTCTGGTTAATGTCGAACATGAAGGAGAGGTCTATGTGGTAGCGCGGCAGCTTCTCACGCAGAAAGTTGATAACATTCTCTCCCAGTGTCGGCTCCCTCGACAGCAGCAGGGCGGACAGGTACCTGGTGTGTTTCTTTTTCTCGGCACAGTGCATGACCAGGCCCCAGCTCTGGTAGTCCGTGTCCAGAACATAGGTGTTGTAGACGCCCTCATCTGTGGGGTGGGTAAATCTCAGTAATGATTACATTATGATTACCACTCACATATATCCTCGGTATGCATCCAGTGGCCGGGATACTGGAACTCTGGTATCATCCAGGTAATGTTGCCCTGCATCTTCTCCCTAAGCGGATCCTCCGCGAAAATGTAACTGAAGTTCATCGTAATCTGGCAGAGGATAAAGTAATTTCATAAAAATGTATGAAAGCTGTGTCGGAAGTTGTTTCAGTGTACCCACATGCTGATCCTCCACGGAGAAGCTGAAGTGACTGCGCATGCAGGCGTACTCCGGCAGCTCCTCCGTGGATGCGTAGTACTGGACCACGTGCCAGAAGCCCATCATTTTTGCCAGATCGAAGTTCCGTATGGCGCGTACCTGTATGTAAAGAGTCACAGAGAGAGAGAGAGAGGGAGGGAGAGAGAAAGTGAGAGTGATATCGGGATGGTCATAGTAAAAATGTATGTAAGAGTACGTATGAGCTCGTACTCTCTGCTCTCCTCATAGAAAGTTGGTGGCACAGACAACTGCAAGAAGATAGAAATGCTGAAATCGCGATGCGTCCAGAACGAACAGTCGATACCCTTTCAAACGCATCGTTCCTATCAGCCATTTGATAAACTCATCTGATTTCATTCAAAGCGGTCGTTGCCCATCAGAATAACCGATTCCTCCTATTTATTTTTGACTCCTCTTCTCAAAGCTCACAATATTATTCTTAAATCCGTTATTCTCTGCGTTGCCAAAAATCACAGAAAAATATAAATACCTTCTTCAAGGGTAGAACTAGCGCTGAGAGAGAGAGAGAGACAGAGCGAGAGAGAGAGAGAGAGAGAGAGAGAGAGAGAGAGAGAGAGAGAGATAGAGATAGAGAGGAGCAGCGAAGAAGTACCGGCAACGATGAAGCGGCGGCAGGCAGCAGACGAAAGCAGTTAGCGCTGTCACTGTGATTGACTACTGACAGTCCATTGAGGAGTCGAAGTCGGACCCGGAGCCGTAGTCGTAGTCAGACTCTGATTGATGCAGTACCCCCCGTGCCCCAGCATGCACCTGTCGCAGCCACTGCCTACCATAGGTGCGTGTCTTTTGTCTATTCTTTGTTGATTGTTTTCTTGCGGCTTTCTGCCTCTGCCTGCACTTGTGCACCTGCAACGAAGTGCAATTGTCGCCGTCGCCAGCGGAGAGGGACAGGGAGATGAAACGGGATCGGTAACAGGAGCGGGTACAGGTGCGGGAGAGACAGAGACAAAGACAGACAAGCGACAAGAGACGACGACGACGACGTCTGAGCCACTTAGAAAGTGTGATTGATTTTGGCATCAGTGTGAGCCCATTTCTTGTGCTTTTCTATGTCCCACTCATTCTTTTCGGCGGCGGCACTAGAGATGGTCCGTGCTCGTGAGTGGATGGGGAGGGAATTACACATGGTAGGCGCTCGTGACTGGTCGTGAGCGGGAAGACCAAGCTGAACAAAGATGATCTTGCGACTGTTATTGGAGGTGCGCGTGACAAAAGGAAAGGGAAATAGGGATAGGATGTATATTTCATGCTCATGACTCTGACATGTGAGAAAGGTTATAGATGTGGTTTATTGAGTTGATTATGTTTCTCCACGCACTACACGAATGGTGTCATCTCTAGCCCTGCGCAATCTCATGCGAGCCTGAGTGTGCCGCGGTATGGCTGGGCATATTGATGAGCTGTTCGAGATGCTTTCCTGTGGCTGAGGCGCAACTGCTGTGCTTAGAATGAAATCAAAATGCTGCCAAAGAAAGTGATCCAGTTAGGAGAGGCGCGTGACCAGGGATGGGACCTGTCTGTCCGTCAACCCAAATCGAAATTCTAGGGTATTTCCCCTCCCCCCACTGGCACTCACATGAGGACAGCGTTCGCGCTGGTCTGACCGCCTGCGGCCCTGGGCCGTGTAACTGTTGTACTTTAGCCAGGGGTGCCAGTGCCGCCGCACAGGTGTACCAATTCCAGGAGCAGCAGCGGCACCAGAAGGAGCAGCGCAGCCTTGCGCTGAAAAACCATGATGAGACAATTGTGGGATCCAGGAAACAGAGAGAGCTCCTCGCTTTGATATTCCGCTGGGATGGGATGCGCGATGTCGCTGCCGTTGTGTTGTCGCTGGCACTGCGCTATCCAGGGAATCGGTGACACAGCCAAAGCCACAGCCTCCAGTCACAGCAGCGGAACGGAACGGATTCGGATGTTTTTGCGGATAAGAGAAGCCCCCATATTGCCACAGAGTTCTGTGGGAAGGCTGCGCTGCTCTCTGTTGCGGCTGTAGGTTCATTATCGGGCGCATCAGGGCTGCACACTTGGCCGTTTTCGAGCTAGATATTACACATCCTAACGTACACTGTTTACAAGCTGATCAAAATATTTTTGTTTTATCTTTATATTACTTATGCAAATTTAACTTTCGCTTTCAGATCGACCATCACTAATAAGACTGATGAGTGGACTGGATCGCACCCTACTTTCATAGGAAGGATAAATGTCTACAAGGTCCCATTAGGTCCACTGAGGGCAAATATGTATATTTTACGACTTAATATGGTTAAGTAACTAGTTACATTGCCGTAAATGTTACATTTTTTCGTATAATGCTTAAAACAGTGGCGCCAGATGAATGAATTCTAGCTAGAAAGTTTCTGCTGTAAGTACAAATTCCTGTTCCGTTACCGCTGCTCCCTCCACATATTGGGGCATCTCTTTCGCGGGGATTTTCTGTGCTCATTTTACTATTGGAATTTAATCATCGGACTGAGGTCTTTCTTTCGCCCTCTCTCTCTAACAAACATAGATGTGGGCGGGGATGTGAGTAAGCCGTATAGAGTGATTGCCGCTCTTATCAATAGTGTATGTACGAGCAGCGGCAACGTCCGTTCACAACTACATAAGTCCAGTCAATGCCTTCCGTGATCGCACACTCTTACTCACACACACACACATACATAGATGCGACTCGGAAACTGCCAACTTCTGCTGTGTGTTCGTTTTGTGTGTCCCACTGTGCCCTCATTCACTCTCTCTCTCTCAACTCCTGTTGTGTCGCTATGGGGCTGTGTTTGTGTGTGCTCTCCACTTCCACTGTGGCATATACATAAACACAAATTTAAATTGTGGTTGATATTTCTATGATTGCGTTTCACTGTGCACTCATCTTGGGTCCGGAGTCCGGACTCCGCTTCAGGCGGCTGGGGAATTATTTTTGGATGGCAATTGCACTCGAGTTTGGCATCTTGTTTTCACTTGTCGCGTGGCCGATGCGTCTTCCAATCTGGCTGCACTTCCCGGCTTCCCGGCAGCCGCCTCGTACTTGGTCTCCTCGGTCTTGGGTCTCTTACTCGTACTCGTCCCGGCCCAAACGAAGGCAACTTTCTCGCCGAAGAGAGCGAAAGATACTCATGAAATTTTGGCTAAACTGGGCGAGGGGTGTGTTGTGGTCCAAGGGGCAGTCCTGCTGCATGCAGTTGTGTACGTACATACATATGTACATACATATGTATGTATGCAAGTATATACATATGTGCGAAAGAAACAGGAAACATTTGAATAGCCCGCAAATTTATTCTTAACGATCCCCAGAACACCAGATCTGGACACTTTCTCTTTATTGCGAAACTTGTTGCGCTGCATTTTCACGTTACCATCCAGCGGACAGGTCGCCACGGGACGAGACGGGTCTGGACATCCTCAGCAGCGCAGCAGCTTCTTCCGCTAGCGTCTGCTGCAGCAGCAGCAGCAGTACCTACATATGTATGTATGTACATATGTAGCTTCTGCTGTCTGGTTTCGTTTGACCAGCCCAAAAACGGCGCAACTTTCGTCGCATTGCGTTGCGATGCGTTTAGGCCATGGCCATGGCCGCCAGTTCCGGCTTCTGCGTCCAGCTTCAGCTTCATCTTCAACTCCAGCCCCAGACCAGACGGACTAAAACGAAAAGCGGCTTTTTATGCGAAAAAAAAAACAAAAACACAAACCAGAAGAAAGGCTTGCCTTTGGGTCGGAGCTCCAGATACCCTGCAAGATCGATCATTGCTATGGAGCAGTACTCGACGCGTCACTATCTAATGAGTATAGCAAAAGTCTCTGCTGCTGCGCTGCTAATAAGATAGATCGTCATTCGATATACATACATAGACATCATTCAGCATTCAGCTGAGGTATAAATAAATACCATAGTTCCTTCTCAGCGCAACAAACATCTCATCAAAATAAGAATACCCTCATCTACAAAGGGTATAACCAGAAAGAAACGAAACGAAGAAGCGAACGCAAAAGGCAAGCGAAAGAAATGTGTCTCCAGTTTCAGCTCTCTCACCACCTCCTTTTGCTGCGCTGCTCGCAGATAACTGTTTCAGTCAGTGTTCGTGTACGTGTGCGTGCGTGTGTGTGTGTGTGTGTGAATGAATGAAATCTCCGCTCACGCATGGGATGGGCCAAGGGTTGTTGCCGAATGGCATGGAGGAGGGAGGCAGGAGGATGTTTAGGTGCAAGTAGGTCGGCGGCAGCGCCATTGCGGGGACCCGTTAGCCCATATAAACCAAGGCAACTTTATCGCCGCTCTGCACCGCTTGCACAGTGGTCGCACGGTGGCTTTCAGTAATAATACCAATACCGTTTGACTGGCTCCTCGCTCGCTGCACACCACTGTGGTGAGCAGCGCAGGTCCGCGCGCACCGATTTCTCAATGAACAGAGTTGGAGATTTGGTCAGGCCACCCGACCGCAATGGCCACAACAGGAGCCCGGGCAGAGGCTAATGAAGATCACAGACAAACAACCTACCCCACGATGGAGTGGCAGCAGGGGGAATGCTTCATGCTTTATGCACCACCATGCCACGCCCCGGCGGATCAGGTGGAGCAGCCGAACAGGTGGCAGGCAGGCAGACGGAATGTCTAACTCCCCGGAATGTCAAACGTTTATTTGTCGGTAATTAAATTTGAAAATGATTTAAATTTCACCAGCGAATAATTCAAATTGGTCTTGACACTTTCTTCTCTCCGGTCTCTCTGCGCGGCCCACCCGCAAGCAGAGCCCCCAGTGATTGACTTGACCCCTCCTCACTGCCCCCCTCCCGTCCGCGGTGAGCATGGATCCATGGGATCCATCCGCCCGATTGGAGATTAGTTTTCTATTTGCAATTGATAGCTGTTCGACTGGCATTCGACTGGCAGTACGAGAAACAGAAGAGACTCCACTCCAAACCGACAAAAACAAATCGAAATCGAACAATTTGCCGGAGGCGTTGTTAATGGCATTCCAGTGTGCTGTCGATCACCTGTACTCTCTACGCAGGGGATCATCTAGGGAATCATGCGGGGATTGGTGCCGTTAGTCAAGGATTGAGTACTGAGGTGGACTAAAAGCAATTATCCAATACTTCTACGGGGGTTTCAGAAACTCAGGGAGTGGAACTCGTAAAGTTTATAGACCCTAGATCAATCCGTCAATTGACTGCGTTCAACAGGACAACGTATCACTGATCATGCATCACAGATCAGGTATCATGTTTTTGTGTTATGTTGGGAATCTGCGAACCCCTAGATATGTACAAATATGATAATCTGCTAAGATTAACTCAGGGACTCTTAATTTCGTGGATCCTTCTCTGATGGTTCCTAGCTCGTTCCTTCCAAGTCAATCGGATTTCCCGCCTTTCCCTTTTCTCAGCTTGATCCACAAAATCTCTCGGGCATTCTTAAGTGGATTACTCCACCTGAAGTGCGTGTGTGTGTACATATGACCAAGTATTTAGTATTAACAATTCAATTCACAGCCAAAGTGAAGCTGGAGCTGGGCTCCACTCGAGATGCGAGCACCCATCTGGGGGCAAGCCTTTTCAATTATGCACCAACACAGATGGAGGCTGAAGAGTGTAGACTGAGGAGCACCGTCCGTGCCCTTCCTCTGGCCACCGGCTCCATCATCCATCATCTAGACAAGCCATTGGCCAAGCCATCAAGTGGGTTTCGTTTCGTTTCGTTTGTTTGCGCATGCGCCGCACATTCAGCATCGATATTTCAGGCCCAGTCCGAGACCTGGAGACGCAGATAGAGTTCGAGGCAGAGGAAGAGTCAGAGTCAGAGGCACAGATGTGGATGGAGATGGAGAAGACTTCACTTTGGTGGCTGCTTCGTGCTGCTATTTGGTGGTCCGCGATTTTGTTTTCATTTGGAAAGTGGGTGTGTTTGCCTTGGCCAAAGGCCTACGCCTCGGCTCGACCTGGCTCTTACCCTCCGTTTGTCAACGCATTGGTCATTCCGTTCGCATAGAGTGCATCATGGAAAGGGGGGATTCTTTGGGCTATGGGAAAACGAAATGTCTCGACTGCCAGACTCTCAGACTGGTATGGTATGGTATGCCGCCACTTGGGTCAAGTCAAAGTTTAGGGAAAGGAAATCTGACAAAGTGCAGCAAGAAAGGCAGCGGAATTTGAACCTATCTTAGGCTATACGGTTATTGGGCGATAATATTTTTGAGTTTAACAGATTATTTATACTGCGAAGATTTCGGGATGATCCTTCAAAACATCTATTAATGATTATACATGTTTGTACACATATTATATGTTTTTTGTAAGTATCTATGAATCTGTTGTACTAACTTCTAACCTGTACATATGTATGAATGTAGATATCATTTAGTTCAGTTTAGATAGATCAATGATATGTGTATATTCCTTTTAGCTGGCATTAAGTATTTCCCCTCTCTGCCACAAAGACCCTTCGATATGGTCTGAAAGCGCTTCAGTTAAGTTCAGTTCATCGCTGGACAATGTAACCAATGCTGGCCCCAAAACCATTACCAAAATAAAAAACTTTCGTTGCGAGAATGTATCTGGGCAGTATTATCGCGGGAACTTTCATAACCGACCCGTATCAGCATCGGCTCTGGCCCATCCAACCTTCCGTCGATCGTTCGATCCGCTCTGGCGCTGGATGAGTGTCCGCGCACCTGAAATTCCATTTGTTTGTGCGAGTACAGGCAATGGCAATGGCAATGGACCTGGCACAGGCTTCCCAGGCCAGGCCGAGACCGCGGCCTGTTCAGAGATGGCCTCGGGCTGCGCAGATACTTAGATGCTCGGCTACAGATACAGATACAGATACATTCATGCGTGCTGGCTGGCTTAGACTGCCAAATTGTAAGGTGGAGGCCGGCCGCTCCATTGGTGGCTCCATTGAGCCGGACCGGACTGGTTCGGGCGCAGAATCTTTTTGGACAGCGGCTAATTGACTTTCAATGTTGTTTTATTTTCTTTCATTTCATTTTGATTTTTGATTTTTCTCTCTTGCCTTTTTTTTTGTTCCGCCGTGGTGAGAAAGTGAAATTGATAGGTAGACAAGTGGCTCTCCCAGACTTCGAACTGTCCGTCCGTCCGTCCGTCAGTCTCTGTTTCAATTGGGTGGGGGGGATGGGCATGAGGCTGGGACTGTTGCTGTTGCTGATGGGATTCTAAGGAGACGCTTTCTAAGTCGCTTCGATGAGTTGCAGTTGCAGTTGGAGTTGCTGCAACGAGCGACTATTCACAGCGGCAACAACAATGGCACTTGCCACAGCTTTAACCCAATTCTTTTTCTGCACTACCACCCCAGCCCCCCAGACTCCACCGCCGCCGCCACACCCACAGCAAAAAGCGTCTTCTCATAGCCTAATGGATGCCATTGCTACTGTTTGCTGGTTGTCGGAGGTGGTGGCAGTGTTGGTGTTGCCACTACGGCACTGTTGTTGCAGCAGCAACTGCATATACTCTGCCATGCAGACAGTCGATGATGCACACTCAACACTCCCACACAGAAGTTGCCAAATGCTTTCATCCATCATCCTTACGCAGTCTACAGATAATGTACATATATTCCAATCTACACAAAGACAGAGATCAAGGGGTAAAGGTAATGGAAATGCCATCAGAACATATGATCTGCACGTAAGGGTAGTCCAAGCTTCGGTCATCGTCTTCGTTTTCGTTCATGTTTTTGTTGGCGGCATTTTCACTTTGGTCGAGATTCAGCCGGTGGCGGTGCCACTGCCACAGCCACTGCCATTGCCACCTTGTAACCCCTCTCGTGTGGGACAGAGACAGATGCAGCTGATGGCTGCCGAAAGGTTATTCCAACAATAAACTCCGAAAAAAAACAACACACACATCAACAACAACAACAACAACAACAGCAACACACTGGCACAACCGGCAAAGACAGATGACAAACGCATGCAAGCGGCGATGATGAAGTGTCAATGCAATGAAAACTAAACCAATAAATTGTGAGAGCGACCCAAATAGTTGGCTAGAAACTGGCGTGGCAAAGAGGATTTTCTTTGGGTTTGGGAGAGCTGGGGACCCCCGGAAAGGCGTATAACCCCGTACCAGAAGAAGCTACATACATATAGCTGCTATCCATCGAATGACCCATTACCATTACCCATTACCCATTACCATTACCATCGCCATCCCCAATACCCATTCCCAATAGCAGTTGCAGGAATTCGCTGATGTTTTCACCCAACTTGGCGACGCTTTTTTTTCCGAGACCTTTGGCTGGCCACCAGCAGCACCACATTTGGTCAGTACTTTCCGCAGCACTCTCCTTGGTCTCCTCTCTCTCCCTATCTGTGTGTCTGTCTCTGTGTTTGTGTCTGTGTGGTGTGTGTGTGTATGTGTGCACGTATGAGAAATTGAAGCGCAATTCAAGTCGGTGGTGAAAGTAACAAGATACTTTTAA
This sequence comes from Drosophila algonquin, assembly GCA_035041765.1. NCBI lineage: Eukaryota > Metazoa > Arthropoda > Insecta > Diptera > Drosophilidae > Drosophila > Drosophila algonquin. The sequence continues at coordinate 2,061,513 of JAWNKY010000209.1, read as the reverse complement.
TAAGACATCTCTCGGGTTCGTTTAAGATGCGTGCGTCGTACGACACACAAGAGGCTGCCCTTCCCCACTGGCACTGGCCTTTACCGACCGGCACCAAAAAAACAGACCAGACCCCGAGAAAAACATAACCCAATGCGAACCCACCAATCAGATCTCATGCAAAGCTAGGCCAATAATTGACCAAGTCGAAGCAGACGGTCGCAGGCTTTGGGGTAGACTGGCTGGCGCGTGTTACTTAATGTGTGCCCCGATAGACGGGTATCGAGGAGGATAGACGCCAGGCAGCCAGGCGGCCAGGCGGCCAGCCCCAGCGTCCACTTTCTGGCCGAACCGGAGCACGACAGCCAAATCGAATTGCATCCTCAGCATCGGATCAGATCGAACCCAGGCCAGTCCAGGCCAGGCCAGGCGAGGCGAGATCCAAAGCGATCCAAAGCGAGTCGCCGCGACGAAATTACTCCAATTTCGAAACGAGTCTTTTTGGTCATATTTAGCAAACAGGAATCGACACACACGGCGCCCCTAAAAACTCAAAACTGCAAAGTGGAATTGAAATGGCGATGAAATGCCTGCCGCCTGCCGCCTGCCTGCCTGCCTCCCAGCCTGCCTCACTCTACCTGCCGCTCGTTCGCTTCCCCTGCACAGTGGGCCAAAAAGGAGAGAAAACTGGAGCACTCGCTATATCCAAAAATGAAACGGACCAGGACCAGACCAGGGCAAGCGATTCCGATTGAGACATTTTCAAAATCAAATTCAACATTCAATATTGAAAGGAAGAAAAGAGTCCAATGGGGAAGGTACTCGTAATAGAGGGTGAAATAGTGGTTTCCATTGATCATTACTTAAGATATGATGATTACAGATGGAGAAGATTAAGTTGTACCGATTTATGTTCGGAAATGAAAGTAGTCTCCATAACGAACCAAAATAATTGTATACCTACCTTTTTAACGAAATTAACGAATTTAACGAAAACCGTATAAATCATGCTTACATTCTCGGAGAACACTCGAATGATCATGGCATGGCGTTAACGATCTCTTAGTAAACGTATTTCTCATTTCCGCATGCGAGGCAAAGATGGTAACGGAACTAACTATGTTATTACATATATCGGATCAAGAAAGCCTGTAAGGGTGTGAAAGTAGTCGCAATATTTTCTGCCAAGGTACTTCCATACCACATCTGGAATACTCAGTTTTTATATATGGGAAAACTCTGTAATCCAAGGTGTGACGCCAGGGAAGGAGGGCGGTATCGGGGAGAGGGAATTTTTTGGGTGCTGCAGACTTGAAACTCAACTTTTTACTGCTAAGACACACTGGGAGAGAGGGAGAGAGAGTGAGACAGATATAGAGTACTGGAAGAGTCAGTTGATATGATAATTTGTTATGATTCTGCGCTGATTGTTTTATGTTCCTATGTTCTGGCAGAAGTTTTTTCGAATCGATGAGCGTTGAAAGATATAGGGTTCTTGCATAGGGGTTCTCTAGCTAACATAGTCTCTGATATCTAGCTATATTAGGGCTACACCGATTCCAATAGTAAGGCTGATCAAGGATATATGTATATACATATATTCTATAAATACCGGATATAAAGAGTTAGAAATACTGTAGACTCTATGAAGCTCGGCCCTGTCTCCTCACAGTGTGTCCGCATTGACTTGGCATTGTCCTGGGCAACAGTTTTGCTGGGCAATCCGCTCCAGTGTCCAGTGTCCCATTTCGCATCAAATGCGACCTACTGTGCGTGGCGGGTTAGCAGGTTATCAATCGCTGTCGCTGTTGCAAGCGTTGTTGCTGTTGCAGTTGCCGATGCTGCTCATCCTATTATTTCAACGAGAGCAAGTGCAGCAGTCGTTGTTGCAGCCGCCGTTGTCTGTGACGCTGTTGGTGTTGTTGTAGGCCATGCCAAATGCGGTACTTGGCAAAAATATTTTATGGAAAAGTGGAACAGTTGATGAAACATTACAGCGACGCCATCCTCTCCACGGAGCAGGCCCCTTTCCCTTGCTCTCTGTCCCACCTGCACTAGACAACACCTCCCCTTCGGTCGCACAGTATCCTACACCCCGCCAGCAGCCACCCGCCCGTCGAGAGCGTGTGGCCATCAAAGGGCGCCCACGCCCATGTCTTGCCACAGCTTGATTGCTTGCCACAAATCAGCAACAATTGGAGCATGGGCCGTGGACACTGGGCAGTGGCTGGGCATGGGGACGGAGACGGAGAGGGGGGCATGCGGCACGTGGAGAGACGAGAAGAGGCAAATAGGGGGCAGGTACTGGGGCTGGAACTGGGGCTGGGGCAGGGGAATAGAAAGTGCAAACAGTTAGAGGACTTGTCCCCATGCAATTGTCGTCGTCTGGCTGCTAGCGATCGTCTGCTTCTGTAACCCATTGCAACTGAAAGTTGAAGTCGAAGCTGAAGCTGTCCAGTGTACCCGTACCCATGGCCGTGCCCCGTGCCCCGACCCCCGTACCCGTAAGCAAACAGACAACTGGGGAAACCGACCGACCAACCAACAGACGACGCATGCCACAAGAAGAGGCAGCGGCAGTGGCAGTGGCAGCAACCGGCAATCTGTACTTGAACAAGTCGTACTTGGAGCTGGAGCTGGTGTCGGACTGGGACTGGGACTTGGACTTGGACTTGGCCGACTGCCACACTGAGAGACTGCCTTGCCGAGAGCTTCGCTTCGGCTGGGGATCGGTTCGTATCGTATCGTATCGCATCGCATCGGATCGCATCGGATCGGTCTCAATGAAAAGAAGAAATTTCGCTGCCAATGCCGCCGCCGCGGTGGCAGAGCCGAGCCGCTGCTGCTGCGCATGCGAAGTGTTCCGCTACGAGAAAGCAGGTGTATGCAGCATTCGGCGCTAACCCACGGCGCGGACCAGACGCGTTTTGCAGACGAAGCTCAGGCCCCCTCCAAGTGTGCGATCCTACCGTTATCGAAACCGAGTCCCAGAACTAGCAGAAAAAAACAAAAAACAAAAAACCAAAAACCAAAAACCGATAACCGAACACCCAAACAAAAACAAAACAAAGCAAAACAAAAGCAAAAGCAAAAACGACAACCGCAACCAACGATCGAGGAAGCAAAGCAAACAAAACAACACACAGAACGGGCAATAACCGTTTGAAGCGGTTATCAAACGGTTAATAAGTGACCGACCACCCACCACACGCGTTTCTGTGTCCTTTTTTTTTTTTGGCATTTTGTTGCCAGTAGTTATATTTATTTATTTGTTTTTTTTTTTTTGCCTGTTGCCTGTTTGGTGGCACTACGCGAGTGTGTCCACCACAGAGATTAAGTGCTCCACTTAGACGGCTGCTGACAGTTAATTGACCGCGTGCAACTCGCAATTAACCGCAGTCATCGGCGCCTCTCCTCTCGTGCACCGCCCGCCCGTCCGCCCGTGTACTCGTACTCGTGCCCCTTGTCAACCCATCATCAGACACAGCAAACAGCATCAACAGTCGAAGAGGCAGCAATAGCAAACAGCAAACAGTAACAGTAACGTGGAACAGTTTTTGAAAGTTGCCTCAGAACTCAGACGCAGACGCAGACGCAGACGCAGAAGCATACGCATCCTGTTTGTTGGCATTGCATCGATAATTTGGAATTTGCAAGTGGAATTTCGAATTCGAATTGGAACAGCGAAATTGGGCTAACGGCGTGGAAGGTGAGTGCAGAAGGTCCTTGCGAGCAGTCCAACCGGAAGTGGAATCAAGCAAAAGGAGAAGCAGAAGGAGCAACACACACATACACACACCCAAATACATATGTACATACATATGTATATGAGTTGATATGTATACGAGATATCATAATTCAAAGAATCTTGTACCTTCCACGTAGATGGAAACATATTTCTGTCCTTTCACTTCCTGTTCGAGTTGAGGAAACTCTCACAACTGCTTCTTGAACTATCTATCTATCATCTACGAGTATCCTTGCTTTATCGAGCCACTTTCAGTTCCAAATAGTACTCGTATTTTCTTCAATAACTGTCCAGGAAATGTTCCACAAAGATTGGTCGGACATGTTCAAGGTCATTGCGAATTGGTTTCCTGGAGGCGTTTCTTTACTCCGCATCTCACATCACTCTCTCCGTTGCCTGGGCATATTCTCCACAGATTTCAAATCGTCTGCGGTCTTTTAATTGGCCAACAATGCATTCATACGCATACGTCTGTCTGTCTATTTGTCTGGGCCATGGATGACCCACTTCACTTATGGGGAAACCTATTAACACTTCTCACCTTGCCCCAGCCTCAGCCTCAGCCCCAACCCCAACCCCAGGCACAAACCCATGCCACACACACATCACTTCACCTCAGTCCCAACTTTTTTAGGCTGTGGCAGTGGCAGTCATTAGGCAGATTCTTTCTTCTCTCTATCTCTATCTCTATCTCTGTCTCTGTCTCTCTTTCTTTCTTTCGCTCTTTGAGTTTTTGTTTTCACTTGTCTGTCCGTTAGTGGGAGAGCTGTGCAGATAGCGGGGGGCGGCTGGGAATAGGAGCCGAGCTGAGACAATCAATCATCATTCAGCTAACTGGAAAATTGCTAATAAATTGCAATTAACAGCAAACACTTTCATGGATGGCAATAATGATGTTAATGGGTGAAAAAAGCGAAAAGCCAAACCAAACAACAATTGAAGCACTTTCTTCGGTTCTGCTTTACCCTCCGCCTCCCATTTCTCTTCTACACCGACCGCTTCTTCTACTTCTCCTACACACACACACACACACATCCCCAATAACCACTCCACTGTAAGCCTATGAAAATATCAAATAATGTTAAACAAATTAATTACACATCGAACAACAGCAGCAACAACAGCAGCAGCATGCAACACATTAATCCAAAAGAGCAGAAGCAGCAGCAACAGCTGCAGCTGCGGCACAAACAACAGCGCTGCAGAAAACATCCGCGGCAAGGTGGCAAAGAAATCGGTGCTAAGAAGATTTGGCTGCCGCTTATCATTTTCCTTTCACTGCAGGTGAGTCGAGACGATGCAAATAATTAAAATCAATTTAAGCCTAAGCTGCAGACACAACAGCAGCAGCAGCAGCGGCAGCAGCAGCAGCAAGACCAACCAGCTTATAAATAGATAATTTCCGTTAAGTACTGTCCAAACGAGATAGCAGAGCAGCCTTGCAGCAGCTTCTGGTACTTCGCCAGTAATTGGGGGAGCTCGCAGTTTTTTTATATATTTTTTATTATTTAAGAATGATCGTAAAGCTGCATCGACAGGAAGTCTATAGTGTTAACAGGGACAATTTACAGCATTAACCTACAAAGAATTTTGTGGGTTTTCGAGCGCTGTAAGTGGTATAGCTGATAGCTTCCGGATACTTGCATGTACATAAGTATATTTATTAAAAATCAAGCACAAGCTAAGTGAGTATTTGAAATGAAAAGCTACTGGTATTGCCCTCAGTGCAAAGTTCTACCTGTAAAAGCTTACACGAGTTGCGATATCAGAGATGAGCTTTGAAGCTGCTGCTTCCCCGTTTGGCCAGTACTTCAAAAGCAGAGCCGGCTTAAGCATCACATCGCATCTCTCTCCCCCCTCTCTCCCTCTCTCTGTCTGTCTGACTGCCTAAATGCGTGTGCATGTCAGTGCCTGCGCGTCTATCTCTGTGTGTATGTGTGTGTGTGTGTGCAAGTGAAAGAGCAGCCAGCCGCCAAGTGCTTGGAATGAAATGGAATGGGATGGGATGGGTAATTGCCATGGCCTCGTTTTTCGCTTCAATTGCACGCGTGTGCTCGGTCTCCATCCAGAAAGTGTGATTGTGTGCCACGTACATGTGTGTGTGTGTGTGTGTGTTACATTTTGCCGTAGTTCCTGGTATATTTTTAGGGGATTTACTTGAAAGGGAATTTTATTACGGAAATTAAGAAAACTGAATATATATACATTAGTGAATTATTAGAAATATTTGGAAATAGGATAGTTTCAGGTAAAGGAACTCAGAAGATGACGAGGATTCAACCCTAGGGGGAATGTTATTAGGAAATTTAGAAAAAATAAGAGCAGAGAGGAATCATTTACATATATTGTAGCTAAACTAAACGATTAACCAACACTGTCCTTACGTAACTTCATACATACGTACGTCTAGTATGTAGAAAGAAAATCACGCCTTATTTGATAATCCTTTTGGATTCATTGAAAGCATTTTAACCCAGTACCTTCCTCTTTGACAGCCACAGGCACAGCCACAGAGCCACAGCTAGAGCCACACTTAGAGCCACAGCATTCCTTTCTCTTTTGTTTTGACTATTTCCCCGGGAACATACATATTAAAATTCCATATGCATCCGTGCCTCGGTAATACCCGTCAGAAAAATCTCTTGGCACCCCACAATCGTGACGTTAGAAAGTTTCGTTTTGGTTTTGTTGTTGTTTTCTGGGGATATATGTGTGTGTGTATGTATGAATGTATTCTGGGGCGATGACACAATTTGCGATGGCCGCAAACCGATTTCCCACTTTTTCCTTGCTATGGCCCATCTTCAACTCCATGCCACATCTCTGCCTGCGCCTCCGCCTCCATCGGCACTTCCTTTTCGCTTTCATGTTGGGGCCGTACTGCAAAATGCTGCCAAACTGCATAGCGTTCACCTTTGACCCCGCGCAATAGAGCTCCCAAGTGGCTGCCAAATTCCTTCCTTCCCTTTTAACCCCCCACCCTGCAGATTCTCTGCTAATGTTTCACTTTCTCCCGATTTGGTGCGCTGCCAGTCAGAGCCCCAAAGCCAGACAGCATCTCAAGAGCTTAGCATTGGTCGAGGTCAAGATTAGCAACAACAGCCGGCTTTGGATTTTCAGCTTCAGCATCAGCTTTGGCTTTGGCTTTAGCTTCAACTTCGTACCCGTCTCCCCTATCCACTATCCAATATCCAGTGTGTAGCATACTCCAATGTCTCATCATTAGTTGTCTCCACTTGCGATTACAGCAACGAAACGAAACGAACCTGTACGGAACGGCGGGAATGAAAACATGTTCACTCCGATACTCCGGCGGACATTTGCCAGCACTGAAGCACTTGGCACTTGGCACACATTTCAATTAACGCAGCAGGCGGAGCCTGTCCCAGATGGAGTCTATAAAGATGATTGGGAATGGGTTTTTGGATGAGGATAAAGCCGAAGGAACCGGAACACCGAAAATCAAATCGAATCTTTGGGTCTTGTTTGGTATTCAAGAGGCGCTTCTGCTTCTTCTGCTGCTTGCGGCCCGCTCCAAATCACGTTCCATTCCCGTTCCCGCTGCCGTTCCCGTTCCCGTCGTATCGATAAATGTAAATTTTATTATAGAATTTTTGTTGCTTTTGGTTCGGTTCGGCTTGTCTTGGGTTTTGGGCTCTTCGGGTAACTCGTTTGGCAATTGCCATTTACCATTTACCTTTTTTTTTTCAATCGTCAATCGTCTGCCGCGCTTGCCACATCACTTTCTACCAAACAGGATTGGTTCAGGATGCCTCCGTCGTTGCGACATCCCCGATGCATCGCGAATCGCGATGGGAGCTGAGGCTGAGGCTAAGGCTAAGGCTGGAGCTGGATGAGATGCTCTCAGATGCTCTCACTGGCAGGAGAAAGTTGTTTTTGGCACTGCGGCACTGAGTTGCCCAGACGCAGCGACAACCATTTGGGATGGCAGAGCGACCATCAGCAGCAGCAGAAGTACTCTTTACTCTGGACATCATCACTATCGTCCCATCCCGTCCCGTCTCGTCCCGTCCACCTGTCCGCAATTGCTTCAGTGCAACTGTCACCCCCTGACGTCTATAGCAACTAATTGCCTTAATGGCTGAATCAGTCTTAATCCTAATACTAGTAAAAGGCAGCCATGGGGTTGGCTGATTGAATCGAAGAAGAGAGCTGCTCCTTTCAGCAGGTATTAGGAATTTAAGGTACAGAATTTGAGAAAAATATGTGTGAATAGATATAATATAATGGATAATCAATTAAGTTAGATAAGAAGTGTACCATGATACTTTAAAGAATGCGGAAGAAACAGCCCAGAAAAAGTCGATAGGTAAATGGGATTACTTTGTGTTTTTGGGAACGGCTTAATGGAAGATAGAAAAACGATTAGAAATCTACCCACTCCAAATATGTGATCGATAATAGAGCACATACATACATACGTATGTATGTACGTACATACATACATATGTACCATACATGAATACTCGTATCATCCGCTGCGATCAGTCACCTCAATCCAGTGATTCCGTCTTGATCTTGGTCGTGGTTCGATTGTTGGCCGCTGGCTGATGGCTGTCTGGTTCTAGCCTTGACATCGCCTTCTTTGCCAGGCGGATCTCCATGACAATTGGGTCGCCTCGCATTGCATGCCGCATGCCGCTTGCCGCATGTGGCACACAGCCGCTGAGAGAGGAAGATGGAGGAGAAAGAGTGCAGGGAAAAAAGCGAAATTGTTGCAGTAGCTTTTTCTCGTGTTTCTCTTTTTTCTTTTCTTTTCTTTTCTTGTCTTGTATTTTCTTGGCGCTTTTTTCTGCTGCCGCCTTATGCAATTGAGTTGCATGCCGCATCCGCCACTGATGCGCCAATTCCACTTGACATTCTCCGCGGCAGTTGGATGGAGGCAGCTTAATTTAGAGAGCAGACCAGGCCAGACCAGACCAGACCAGACCATTCAGACCATTCATGATTTCTTTCTTTCTTTTTTTTTTCTTCTCTTTACCCGGAAATGGGTCGCAGGTTGCCCTGGTATTGGCGGACGACGTTGAGGTGGTGAAGGCCATTGCCGGCGGTCCCGACGACGACCTGGCCCTCGCCCTCTCCGATCACGAGAACGAACTGGACCAGATGGCCCAGGAGTCGGAGCAGGAGCAGCAACAGCAGCAGGCCCAGCAGCAGATCCAAATGCAGGTCCAGCAGCAGCAACAGCAACAGCCGCCTCCACAGTCGGTGCTGGTGCCCAAGGTGCAGGTGCACTACCAGCACAACATGCCCCCGTCCCCGCCCCAGTTGGGTCTCACACTCCGCAGTAAGTCATCGCACGCCCACCCTCCCACCAGCACCACCATCAGAACCATCTTCAACCTTCCCATTCATAGGCAACCACCAGAACATTCCTCTAAGCTTTGGCCAACCCTTTGGACCGCCGCCGCCGCCTGGAGCCCAGTTCTACAAGGGACCACCGCCACCTCCCCAGCGCCAGCAGCAGCAGCAACATCAGCAGCAGCAGCAGCAACAGCATCAGCAACAGCATCAGCAGCAGCAGCAGATGCCCCAACAGGTACAAGTGCAGCAGGTGCAGGTGCCCGACCTGAGTGTGGGTGCCTCCAGCAACAACGAAATCTGGGCCTCGCCCGTCCAGGACATGCCCAAGATCGTCTCGCTGGACGTAAAGTGCGAGAAGAACGGCATGAAGGTGTTTGTCCAGTTCGACAAGCCCTTCAACGGGATCGTCTTCTCCAAGGGCCACTATAGCAATATGAACTGCGTGCATCTGCCGTCTGGTTTGGGCCGGACCTCTGCCAGCTTTGACATTGGACTGCATGAGTGCGGCACCGCCGGGAACACGGACAACTACAGCCAGGGCTACGGACACGACCAGAGTGTCTCTGGGGCGGGGACGGGGGCCGGCACCTACTTCGAGAATATCATTGTAATCCAGTACGATCCGCAAGTGCAGGAGGTGTGGGACCAGGCGCGAAAGCTGCGTTGCACGTGGCATGATCAGTACGAGAAAAGCGTCACCTTCCGGCCCTTCCCCGTGGACATGCTGGACGTGGTGCGGGCGGACTTTGCGGGCGACAATGTCGGCTGCTGGATGCAGATCCAGGTGGGCAAGGGCCCCTGGGCTTCGGAGGTATCCGGGCTGGTGAAGATTGGACAGACCATGACCATGGTGCTGGCCATCAAGGACGATGACTCCAAGTTTGACATGCTCGTGCGCAACTGCGTCGCCCACGACGGCAAGCGGGCACCCATCCAGCTGGTGGATCAACGGGGCTGCGTGACCAGACCCAAGCTCATGTCCCGCTTCACCAAGATCAAGAACTTCGGGGCCTCCGCCTCGGTGCTGTCCTACGCCCACTTCCAGGCGTTCAAGTTCCCCGACTCCATGGAGGTGCACTTCCAGTGCACCATTCAGATCTGCCGCTACCACTGTCCCGAGCAGTGCTCCTCCGAGACGAACCTCCAGGATGTCCACCACCTGCAGGTGGGTCCGGAGTCCCGGTATGGCCCACCACCGCCACAGCTACATGTGGATGCCTACCACGTGGCGAGTGCCATTGGAAAGAGGCGCGATGAGCGCAGGGTTCAGCGTCGGGCCCGAGCCGTCGCCGAGCCCCAGGTGGGTCTGAACCGCATCATCAAGGTGGTTTCATCCGGGGATCTGACCTTTGCCATTGACGAACAGGGCGGCAACGCCACCAACGCTTCCGGATCGGGTTCGACTTCGCCCCAGACAATGGTATTCCCCGTGCGAGAGGAGGGGCTGATCTGTATGACCACGCCGGGTTTCGCCATCACGCTGATCGTGCTGCTGGGCATCCTGGTCACCTCCTGTCTCACGTCTGCCATCCTGTACGTCCGCCTGCGCCCCTTCTCCTCATTCACCGCCAAGGAGCGGGCCGTTGCCTTCACGAATCCCCAACTGGTTGCGGCCGCCGCAGCCGGAGCGCTGCCCGTCCTCCAGCTGGCGTCGCCAGCGGATGTCCAAGGCACGCTCTCCAAGAAGCGGGCGCTGTCATGAGCTAACCCCAACTGTTGCTAGTTCCGGTTCCGGTTCGGGAAACGCATGAGGGAACGGGCACTCGATTCGATTCTTGTGCCGGCCATTGAGAAACTGGTTCCGTTATGGGTGGTTCCGCTACTAGTTCCGTTTGTGCTTCCAGTTCCAGTTCCGGGCCTGGGTACAGTTGCGTCTGCGTCTGCGGCTCTTAAATTTGTAGCGTACGCTTCGTTAGATTAATTTTTGATACAAATTATATAAACATTAAATCAAGCCAAGTTAACTGGGTCTCCCCGTCCCCCTCCCCGCTCCACCCCTCCACCCCTCCACCCATCCCTACCTCCCCTGCACCTGCTCTTGCACACTGTCTGCACCCATTTACACCGCTTTACACTGAGAGCTGTCAAAAGATTCCCTGCATTTTCCTGTTGGTGGCAGTCGTTAATCGATTTATTTTTGTTTTAGTTATTTAAGCCTAGGTTCTACTTCTTTGAGACGGTGCTATGCCATGCCACAACCTTCCCGTCTAAGTCCACAGTTGTAGCTTTCTCTCACATTTGATTCGACCTTTGATTACTTAGAGTATTTCCGGTAAGACTCTCTTAAGACTTTGTAGACTCACACACAAACACACACACACACACGTGCACACAAACACTCACACACATGCATACACATACACGTACACTTGAATTAGTCACTAAATATTTTAAGCGCTTTAAGCCTTAGTCTAAGCCGAACATTATTGTGTCCCACTGTCGTCCATTCTCGATGATTTCCGAACGATTTGAATCTAAATACTACTATACTTACTCGTATAACAGATAGTACTCGTACACCCTGTAGTCCACTTATTTATTTATATACCTAATGACTTAATTATTCATACAACACACATATACATATACACATACATATACGAGTATATATGCAACCATATATATGCAACCCTATACATATATACATATCTTTGATTTTTTTTGCGTAATTTTGTAAGCGGCGCCAAGAGAGTGAGAAGAGAAAGTGTTCAATAAATTGTTTAGAATCCCTCAATTCTGCATTTTCTTTTCTGCTCTCCCTTCTGTGGCACGGAAGGCAAGGGAAGGGAAGGGAGGGACACATTATAATAATCTATCATTCGCACTGGGAAATTACTTAATGGGTGGGCGTCGTCCGCTGTGGTGAGGACCATCCACATTTTAACTCGATCTCTCGGCTCTCAGAGAGACAAGCGCTGGAAAGAGACGGCAAGAATTTAAGAGCTCTTCCGACGACGTTTGACAAACGCTTGGTCCCCGAAAGAGAGCAGATGTGGACCATGCCTTGGATGTACATGAAAAAATATACGTAGTCTGCTTAGAGGCGCAGTCAATGCCAAAAAATCCAAGGTATATTTATACAAGGTCTGGTGCTTGCCAGGAGTAAACTGAAGGCTGCTTTTGTGCTTGATTCTCTCCAAACCAAGTAGTCGGAAAAATACGGAAGAACGTTATTTCCGTAGCAGTATAGATATCAAATTGTAAGCAGGGAGCCCATCAGAGATTGAAGCGATAACCAATCGCTATGAGAGAAGATTGGATGCACCCTAATGTCTTGAATATATGTAATTATTTTATTATATTTTAATGAATATTTATTTCTAATTATTGTTTGATTAAAAGCACAGAATGTGTGTAAAGGTCTTTCGATGTCTTTTTGGGATTTTACTGATTGCATGCTCTGCTTGACAGTCGTGTGTACTTTGTCAGCCGTATTCGCAGAGCACATGGTACTGGGATTGCCCCTTAGGGAGCAGGAGCATCCTCGGCCAGCTTCAAGGACAGTTCGTACAGCCACTTGTGAGACGAATAGGAAGCGCGCTCCTTCAGCTCGGGCAGCGTAAGTACGGCCTTCAGGTGGAGACGTCGCATGTCAGTGACGCGTTCGATGGTCACCAGACCGCTGGCTGTGATCTTGACCCTTTCGGGAAAGCCCATAGCGGAGGGTCTGTAGTGGGCGGTGGCAGTAGTTAGCATTTGAGAGCGTCTCAGAGAGGGGGCTTGGTACTTACGTATCAGAAATAAGGTTATTTCTTTTAAAGTACTCGAGAAGCTCCTCATATTCTGGATCGTAGTCCGTTTGTCTGAGAGTAGATGAAGCTTATCAGTATTTGGATCGATTGAGGCTTACCCATCGTCCACTCACAGCTCGTTCTGGTCGGACATTGTGTGATCTGCTAAAGTCAGCCTAAAGTCCGTTTTTCTTACTAAGAAAAATATATTCTTCTATCGATTTTCCGAATGGAAGTGATTTGTCAAATCCGACTGTAGTGCCTGGGCCTGCCTGTTGGTTCAGATATTTATCTGCTCTCCCTCTATGACACTTAACACCAATTTCTATATTACGTATATATATGTACATATGTACCTACTGTGCTAATGGTTTAGTTGTTTATACTTTTGAACTCATGGAGCTTAGTTCTGTCTGCGAAATGGAGACCTCCCCGCTGGGAACACTCTCCAGGGTAGTGGAATTCTGAACAATTCCAATTAAAAGGCAGTAGTTTATCCCATCTGGTATTTAAGGATAGTCTTATTCGTACTACCCTAAATAAATAAAGTTTAAAGTAAATTCCGATACTTTAATTTCAACTTAGCTAATTTTATTCAATTGTCAATTTTTCAATTACAAAAGTTGCACTTAATTTGTAGCTGCATATAGACAAATGCATGTAAGAGAGTGTTCAGTGTTCGTGTTCAATAATTGTTTTTTGTTTGTTCGTTTGTATGTATAATCCTTCGAAATTCGATGGAAAATGATTTAGCATGAGAATGAGAGCATTTTACTAGATGTGTGTGGCGTAGGCAATATATAATTTAACTAAATTTCCCCTAAATAAAACTCAGTTGCAAAGCCAAAACACATACACAAAAAAAAAAACAAAAAACAAAACGAATTTTTTTAAAATTCAATTTAAAAATTTCCCATTTTGTTTGATGTGGCTTAAAGCTAGCTTTATATCTTACGATATTCTCAAACATATGCCATAAATATATATAAATATATATATATATATATATAAGTTAGGTGTTTATATGTATATGTATCAATAAATAAATAAGTTTCCCTTAATCCTAGATGATGTGAACTCCATGAACATCGAACATCATTGAGCACCTCTTCTGGTATGGTATGGTAAGGTGTGTGTGTGTGTGTGTTTGTGTCTCTTTCTCTATATATGTGTATGTGTATGTGTGTGCGTGTGTGTATGAGTGTGTGTGTTTAAGCAATTTTACGACTAAATGCACCCAAACAATAAAAACGTTATGAATGGATCGATAGAACGATCGATCGATCTTTCATTCATTCAGCACCAATACGAATGTGAAACGGAACCCTTTTGGAGCGGTTCGAGTATTGCATTGTTGCCCGGATACGGACGAGAAGCTAACATTACGGTGCCATCTCCATCTTCATCTTGGAATCTCTCTCTCTCTCTCTCTCTCTCTCTTTCTCTGTCTCTCTGTCTAACTTTATCTTTTCAGTTCTCTGATCTCCGAGCAAAAAAAACGATCGTATGAAAAATTATACGATATAAATAAATAATAATGGAAGGCAAAGACGAAGATGGAGGTCACAATCCACAATCCAATCCAATCCGATCCGATGACGATACTATCCGCACCGATCACTGAACCGTTTCATGCCCCCACAACGGGGCTTTGCTGCCGCACTTGCTCCTGCTGCTGCTGCTGCTGTTGCTGCTGCTGTTGCTGTTGCTGCATGTGACGCAGGCGGAAGAGGCGCAAGGTCATCCAGGAGGCCAGGGTGCCGGGCACCGGCATGGGTGTCTGCTTCTCCAGCGCCTCCTTCTGAAGCTGGTAGCGGTAGAGCAGCGAGCCGGCGACCAGGGCCGAGACAATGGTGGCCGAGATGACCACGATGAACAGAATGCTGAAGCCGGGCACGGGCATGCAGATGCCGTAGACGACCTCCTCGCTGATCTTGCCCTGGAACACGGTCACTGCCTCCTGCTTCGAGTCCGGCGAGAAGGCCAGGTCAGCCTCCGAGATGACGTCGTAGAGGCCACTGACTCCCACGTCGGCGCTGCGCACCTTGCGATCTGAGATGACCAGGGAGCGACGACGACGACGGCGTGGATTCTCCGGCGCCTCTGTGGTGGAGGATGTGGATGTGGATGAGGATGAGCTTGAGGCATCAGCGCCATGGGCTGCGGCCTTCTCATCGGGCTCCTCCACATCCAGGTCGATATGGTCCTCGCGCGACTGCTTCAGAGGCTCCGCCTGGGGCCGGTAGACGGGACGTGGCACATCCTCGTCGTCGTTCCTGGGCTCCAGAGAACGGGGTCCAGCCATGGGCACGCCCATACGCTTCTGTGCCTCCAGCTGCCGTGGTCCGTGGGGGAACTTGCCGCTCTTCTTAAGGCCCAGATACCGCTCTCCATCACCGCCGTCCATGTCCGCCAGATCAGCGAGATCGTCGTCGCCGAACAGATCGGACAGGTCGGCTTCCTCCTGGTCCTCGTGCACGGGTCGCGGCTGCAGATTCGCACTCTTCTCGTGAGCGCCGCCATAATCTCCAGCAGCTCCCATTCCCACTCCGCCCACACCTTGTCCGCCAAGCGTCTGCTTTTGGTCGTGTATTATGTCCTCATAGAAGATGTCGTGGTCCACACCCTGACCCATGCCCAATCCCATTCCCATGCCCATGCCCATTCCATGCTGGGCGGGGGCAGGGACAGATCCCGGAGCAGATCGTTGGTGCTGCTGCTGCCCATCGCATCCCCCATGTGAACATCCTTGCGCTCGTTGGCGTTGCTCACTCCGTGGCCCAGGCCGAGACCGCCCTCGCCGCCGGCACCCGCCACACCCGAGTTCTGGCAGTGATCGAGGCAGCCGTGGCGACAGATCTCCACCTTGCACTTGATATGCACGCTCAGGGCGTCCGGGAACTTGAAGGCGTGAAAGAACGCGTACGTGATGACGGTGGCCCTCTCGTCGGGGGCGCGGGCCTTCAGGAACCGTGAGATCATCTTGGGCCGAAGCACGCAGCCGAACTCGTCCGAAAGGTTGATCACATGCCCAGAGCCGTCCGAGGCCAAGCAAGACTTGACCCGCATATCGAACTCGCCTGAAAGATACAAGACACGAGCATAAGATATTGATGGGTTGGTTAAGAATAGGATCTACGATCTAGATCCAATACTTACCGCGATAGTCGTTGATAGCCACGACGAGGGTCAGAGTCGATCCCAGGGGCACAATGCCGCTCACTGGCGGCGCCCAGGGTCCCTTGCCATGCTGAATCTCCATCCAGCAGTCGACATTGTCACCTGAGAGATATATGTAGATAGATATAGGATCAAAAGTGTATCCGACTGAATGGGGATTGCCTTTCAGACTTACCGCGGAAATCAAGCTGGATCACATCCAGATCAGCAATCACCATCGGGGGCTTGGAGGCGGTCTTCTCGTAGTCGTTGAACCACTCGCAACGCAGCCGCTTCGCCTCGTCCCAGACCTCGAGCAGATCCTTGTCGTATTGCACGACTACCTATGATCGGGACAAAAGTGATCTTTAGTTTCGAGTGGAATGGAATGGTGGGATTGGGGGGATCAGTATCGATTGCACTCTCACCGTGTTCTCGTAGAACTGTCCGTTGAGATCCGGTTTGGTGCCGCATCGTGAATACGAGATGCGGAACGAGAAGAACGTCTTGCCCGTTGAGGGCGGCACATGACGCAACGCGGATCGCTGTGTTGTCCTACAAATGATCAAAGTGGTGGAGGGGATTAGTACCCGTATAGGAACAGACTTTACGGGGCATACACACCTTTGGAGCTAACGATTCCCTCAAACGGATGCGAGAATGTTAAGTGAACATCCATGTGATCTTTGCCGCACATCACCTCCAGGGAGACAATGTTGGGCATTCCGTCAGGCCGGTCCATGGGCCACAGTTCATTACCAGCTATGACTAAACTAAACTGCAAGAGTGGAAGGTAGATACGTGTGTAAATAATGGTTAGTAATTGGTCAGGAGGGGTACGTATACGTATAGTCGACTCATACAACACTTTCTCAGCTATCATTCCAGGCTATACCCTATCCTACAATATCCCATCCCATTCTATCTATTCCCACTTCTAGCATGTCTTATCCATAATTGCTTGGATCTCTTCTATCTATCTCCTATCCAACTACATATATCATATGCCTACACTCTGCAGCTCGTCCTGGCCGTTACTCATCTCTGACCATCTCCACCTCAAGTTCCATCTCTAGCCTTGTGGGTGGCATCTAACGGTTCCCGACTGGCACCTGGCAAACGTGTTGCCAATAAAAACGAAACGGAAATCCAGTCTCTGGCCCAGGCAGCGTGCAGCAGGCAGCAGGCAGCAGCCTCTCGGCCATGGCCAATAGAGGCCAATCGAAATGAGAAAGCGAATTCCACCTGGTCCGCATCCGTTTGGCCGCGCTGCGGAAACTGGTCTGTCTCGATCTCCTGGGGATCCCTCCCCCCATACCTCCATCCACTCAGCACCCCAACCCGATATTTGCATACTGATACTTGGCCAAACTGCCTTGCCAAATACTGCTGGAGATTCCGTCCAGTTGCGAGGCTCAAATCCGAGCAAATTGCAAATAAAGTTTGCATTTTCATACATATATGCACATACATATATCGCCTCTCGACAGTTCCTTCCACTAACAGATACACTGCACCTGCCAAGCAACATGGTTGTCTCCGTATGTGGCATGAAGCGGTGCCACATTGTCTGGCGTCTCAGTGCCAGACATACATACATATGTATGTAGATGCAGACACTAAATACATAAGAGACAAAGCTCTCTTCTGGCCAGTGCTCTGGAAGCACTAGCTGAATACTCCCAACGATTATGTACATATATGTAATAAAGCCTTGCAAGAACAGACAACCGAATGGATTCATCGAATCAACGGATTCACTGGATTCGGTAATCGCTTCATTCGGTCAGTTCGAATCATCGTCTCAGCCATCTCGTTGCTTTGAGAATCACTTGCCCACTCACACACTCAATCCGAATCAGACTTCATAGTGTTCGAAAGCATCGAAAGCTTGCGGCATGGCATGATTATAGCTGTGGTTTTATGAATACTGTGGATTCATGCAGGGCTCTAGTATGAATGAATGTTTACTGCACTCTGAGATAGCAATTTCTTTATCATTATTTCGAATGCATATTACCTCTTAGTCATTCCCCTATATTGATGAACGCTCTCCAACTTCAACTATCCAACCTTCCTATTTTCTCTATTCCAATCAATATTTCAACTCATCTTTCAGAACTTATTCAACGATTTCGTCATCGTCTTTCAAATGTTTTCTAACAATTAAAGCTAGAAATGCTAGCAATGCTAGAAATTCTATCAGCTGGCACAGTATCGCGTGGCCAAACCTGACGCACTAAGAAACAACAACAACAAATATAGCATTTGGTAATACGAGTAGATAGATTATTATATGGCTTTTTGACGAGTCATGGTTAGAAGCATTATATAGTAATTCCCGGCATGGCGTTCGCCTCTTCGTCTCCCTCGTACTCGTAGCCGAGACAGGGCTAGTACTCATACTCGTACTCGTATTCGTATTCGTGGATGTAAACTCATCGGGAAAGCCTATAAAAGACTAAGTGGTGCTGGATGGCTAAACAGTTTGCTACGCAAAACCATCGGAAAACCATCCATCCCGTATCATACATATAAGAGATTACTCGGTTCTGTAAACCAGATCTATCTTTCCTATCGTTTCTAAATATTCGTAATACTTGTAATGGATCGCTGGCAAAATCGCGTTGCTGTCGTTACCGGCGCCAGCTCGGGGATTGGAGCCGCTTGCTGCCGGGATCTGGTGGCCAAGGGTATGGTCGTGGTGGGTCTGGCACGCCGTGAGGAGCGGCTGAAGGAGCTGAAGGAAGCACTGCCGTCCGAGCAGGCCGCCCGCTTCCATGGCCGCAAGTGTGACGTCAGCCGGGAACAGGATGTTGTCGACACCTTCGCCTGGATCGATGCCACATTGGGTGGAGCCGATGTTCTCGTGAACAATGCCGGCATCTTGCGGGAGGCGGCGGATATCGTCAAGGAGGGCAACGGCCCCGATCTGAGGGCCATTCTCGACACCAATGTGCTGGGCGTGGCGTGGTGCACGCGCGAAGCGTTCTGCTCGCAGCAGCGGCGCAATGTCCTCGACGGACACGTGGTGATCATCAACAGCGTGGCCGGACACCGTATCCCGATCACGAGCTTCAGCCTAGGCATGTATGCCCCATCCAAGCATGCCGTGACTGCCCTGACCGAGGTGCTGCGCCAGGAATTCCTCAACAAGAAGACCCAGACCAAGATCACAGTAAGTTTCTCTCAAACTTGGGAGTTTCCGCTTGCATCTAACCGAAGTTATCCCTCATCTGTTCACAGAGCGTGAGTCCCGGCGCCGTCGATACAGAGATCATCGACAAGAGGATCCTCGAACTGATGCCCGGTCTGCCCATGCTGCGCTCAGAGGACATTGCCGATGCCGTCTCCTACTGCATTCAGACACCACCCAATGTCCAGATCCACGAGATGATCATCAAGCCCATTGGAGAGTCTGTTTAAGGACCCTAAAACCCGTAATTAGTGTTTAGTTTGCCTCAAATATATGCCATATGCAATCCTGATATTCGATTACATTTATGAGATAACTAAGAAAATATCTTTATACTTCTACATAGAATAAACTGATACATATGTATAGTAGTATGTGGGGCTTAGATCCAATCAACTTTTGTATGATTTACGTCTGGAAATTCTGCTCACATCGAAGTTCTTAGAGTGGGATCTTTTTAACTTTCTATCTTTCTGAAAGCCTCTATGAACACCTGCAATCCTACTGTTGTAAGTTCAGAGAATAATTACTGATTATAGTCTCGGATATCAGTCGATCGTGAGATAACAGTACGAATATTTTGTTGTACTTACCATTAAGTGTAAAATAAATATACAGCTACTAAGTCTAAGGTCCCACAGCCGTGTAGGACCTTTTTGTGGGCTCCACATGCTGGTGCTGTGGGCGTGGCGATCGGATCTGTAACGAGGCAAAAGAAAACTGAATATTATTGGGTTTCGATTGCGCTTCAAAGCGGGGGAAGGTGCGCGGTGCGCGGTGGGACTACCCCAATGATTTGTATATTACTAGGGGGCTTTATCTATGCCTTAGGCACAGTGGGCCAACAATTGTGGAAACGTAGTCTGAATAGCCCCATTTTCTATGCCAATACTAATTAATGACACACCGTTCTGTGATACTGTGATCGCGTTCACCCCATTGTATCGCACAGTTCGCGTGGGCGGCCAGCGGCAAAAGCAACCCGAGACGGCGGCCCGTCAGCAATTGCAACTGTTGACTGGCTGCTAATGCCAAGTGCGATCTCGGCTCCGATCTCCATTACCATTATATAGTTAGTTGGCTTGTCGGGATCGGGATCGGGGTCGGGTCTGTGTCTGTGCCTGTGTCTGTCCATCATGACAGGCTCTGACCGACCAGGCACGAGGGCCGCAGGTTGATGCAGCCGCAAATCGTGATCCAAAATAAAGTGAGACACACTAAATTGCGGCAATTTCAATGATCGATCGAACGATTGAATGTAGGCACTGTCGATTGCCTGGTTTTTTGGTTACCAAATGAGCTAAACGGTAAACGATAGACGGATATAGATCGTAGATCTGCAAGATATTTTGGGACTAATCTGATTATATTTTCTCCATCGTTCAAAGTCGTTTAATATGAATTGGGTTGCGTCTTAAACACATTTCCAATGGTCTTCCGTTTATCGATTACTTATCGATTCTTATCGATTCTTCCTCTATAATCTCTTCTATTCATTTCTTCGATTCCCAGATTTATCTTTGATACTTTTTGCGAGTATCCAAGGCAAACACTTTACAATCCTTTCGCGATCTTCCTGCCATCGATCGCACTCTGCGGATGTTTCGTTAATCGAGCGATCGATGCCAATTATAGCTACAGATTCACCCGAAATCTTTCCTTCGCTTACCTGAATTTCTGTCTTTTTCTTTCAAGTACTCCCGACCCCCCTCCCCCTGCTTCCTCCCCTTCGTCTGTGGGGCGACACAGAAACATTAAATGCACGCGGTCGCTGTCGCCGTCGATTACATTATCCTCCGCGTCGTGGTCGTTCTCTGCCCAATTCGTATGTTAAATATCAATTGATAAAGGCCTTTCCCCCTTATGTTTTTGGTCAAAGGAGTCCATCCGAGTAATAAAGATGTCGATGTACGTCATTAGCGCGGTACATGGACCGTCGGGGGAGGGGGAGGGGGATGGGGATATTGAAGACTGATGACTGAACGTATCCGGGGCCAGATCGCACTTAACCTGACGCCCCCGGCGAATGGGGCAGCCGAAAATTGTTCGAATACGTGCAATGGCCGCAAATGTGCGGCCACGAAAAGAAGCCATAAACAAATTGAAATTTAATAAATGGCCAGGCGGCCAATTTCCCTGGACCTGGACATGGACCTGTACCTGAACCAGGGACCTGGGACCTGAACCTGAACCTGGTCTGCTCTCTGATCCATTCGATCAGTGGCCCCCGGGGGGTCCATTTAAGCATTGAAAATGTTGGCCGGACGCTTGATGAGTGGACTGGGGACGGTTGAAGGATTGTTGCCAGGCCTGATTGTCAGCCTCGTGAGTAACCCCAATGCAGGAAGGAAAATCAGGCAAGCCATTGCCACTCGGCGGCAGTCACCCACTGCGACACAGTGAAACCCGAATTGAGCGATCATCGGGCCAAGAAGGAACAACTTTAATGGCATGGGTTGCACTTGATGGAGCTCTATGCCAATCACTTTTATTGCTGAAATTTCAGCTACCGCGGAAATCCCTCCGTTACTGCTAGTCGAACGAATAGCCGACTTATTTGAATACCGAAATCATACCAAATGAATAACAATATAAAAAAAAGTAAAAGCCAATCAAAAACTCTGTAACACGATTTGAATCGATCTTTGCGTGAATGTCTAAAGAGCGAGCGGCGAATTATTTTCCTTTTAAAGGTGCCTTTTGTTGGGACAAATTTGGGGAATGTTAATGATTTCTTTTCTTATAATAAGCCTAAAGAAAATCAAACACACATTTTTTCACCTCTTTTCAGTTTTCGCTTGGGCAACAACTTTCCGATTTAAATATGAAAACGAAAAATTTGGTACTGCCGTTTTCACAAAACGCAAGATTTTTCCGCTTGAAACGAGGAAAAATGTGCAACATCTTGATTTCAAAAGGAAAAATATGGATGACATATTAATGAATTAAAATAAATTTGATAACATTTTCAGGTCAATTTAGCTTGTGTCTTATTTATGAATAATTATTTTTTAACCCAGCCTCAAATGTAGCTTTGAAATAATTGGTCAATGCAACAACACTGCGTTTTCGTACAAATTTTGCGAAAACGGGAGCACCTAAAAACGAGAGCGGCACGTTTCAGCGAAAAACGCAAAATACAAAAGTCTGTGAAAACTGAAGCCTGCTTGAAAGATCGATATTGTATTTGTTCATTGATAGCTTACACGATAACTGATATTCGATATTGTCAATCAAATTCACTCAAAGGATCTGGACAAGCAGAAGCACTTGCTTCACTGAATAGATGAATTTTGTGTGTAATCTTCAAGATCCACCACAACGATTCATTTCACTCGAACCGAGCCGAACCCGAACCGAACCCGAACCCGAACTTTCCAATTCGCACAATAATTCTTTAGCATTTCGATTGGGTACAGAGCTGCTGCGATAAATATTTACATTGGCAATTGTTCAGTGGGTAAGCAGAAGCAGCAGCAGCACTTTCCCTGCTCTGCCACCAATTAAAGAAATGCCGACAATCAATCAATCAATCACTCCGACAATCAGGCAGTCAGTCAGTCAGTCAAGCCCACATCAATTCCATCGGGCTGTAATAATAAAATCTCATTTCGCGTCTCTGTCTCCATTGATCGCCGCGCCGCGCCGCGCCTCGCCTCACCGCGCCGCTCTGCGTCGTCTATTGTGCCTGGCCTAGCCTGGCACACACTTTTACCCAGCAGCAGGTGAAAATGAAATCGAAACTGTGCGAACAAAGCGCCGCTCGAATTCGGATTCGACTTCGACTTCGAACATGAAAAAGATGATGGACGCTCCGCTCCCGCTTCCCTCCTCAAGCAATTCAACCACAGAAATGCGGTCAACGGAGATTCTCTTTGCAGAACTGTAAATCGCTTGATGGCGCCAGGGAGGGGGTAGTGGTAGAGGAGGGGGAGGGGGAGGGGACAGACGCCCAACGGTAAACGGCTGATATGCTTATTTGTTTTTTAATTTGGAGCCAATTAATTTCTCTTTTCGTTTATTGTCTCTCGACTCTCGACTGGGAGATTGAGTGAAAAGAACTCCAACTGGAGATTGACTTCGATCGCGGTCTGGAACTTGCACTCTCGTACTCGAAGTGTATTCATGTTGATCTCTTAAAAATTCTACATACATACCATATGTAGCCATACTTTACACGAGTAAGGTAAAGGTACGCGTTACATATAGGAGACAGCGACTAGGCTAACTGTAACTCCCACTCACTGCCGCTCTCATCGAGGGTGCCAGTGTGTGAGTGCGTCTGGCCCAGCTGTTTTGCATGAGTGAAGGAGCAAGAGCGAGAGCGAGAGCGGGAGCTGGAGCGGTAGGGAGAGCGTGAGCGAGGAATCAAAACTCACTGCAGAGGCGCCCAATTAAGAGCCGCCGCATGGGATGGGATCTACTTAAGAGCGAAGGCAGACCTCGGGTCCGGGGCCTTCTCAGGCGCAGCCAAACTAAGTCAAAGAAAGTGCGACGCGAGGCGACGCGACGCTAGGCGACGCTAGGCGGCGCAGCGAGGAGCCCGGCGTCTGCCGCCGCGTGCTGCACGCTCTGATGGCGCTTAATTAATGATGTGATGCTGCTGCTACCTCTGCCGCTGCAATTAACAGTGTACCGCACACTTTCTGCAGCTGCAGAGCTGCAGAACTGGAAGAACGGAACAGCGGAAGAGAGCAAGAGAGGAAAAGTAGAAGTTAGTTGGACACGCTCCAAGGGATCAGCTGAGCTGAGCCGAGTGCTACCCTATACTCGTACTCGTACTCGCACTATCCGATCCGATCCGATCCGAACTAATCCAATTCGATTTGATTCAAAGTCGATCGATGGGATGCAAAATCGAATGAAATGGAAAATAAATGGTTGCACCAAAAGGCGATCAAAAAGCAAACCCAAAACTGAAGCCCCAACCGCCACCAGCTTTGATTACAGTTTTCACTTTTCTTTCTTGTGTGGTTGTGGGATTGATGAATGGATGGATAGATGGTGGACGCTGGCTGGATGGTGGATGCTGGGTGCTGGATGGTGGTGGCGGCACAATAATGGAAATGCCAGTGGAAATGGAAGTGGAAATGGTTCGGTTCGGTTTGGTTCGGTTCCATTGCTATTGAAGACCGACCACTTTCGAATCGAACAGTGCACCCCTCCCCCCTTGGTTCCCCGGACCGGACTCGGCTATAACGGTACGGCGAACAACCATCAAACGGTAAATCACATGCCTATGCTTCATTGCTGTTTATCTGTTTTTGTGCTTTTTTTTTTTGATGAGATATTGTATGTATTTTTAGCTTCTGCTTTTTTTGTGTGTGTTGTTTTTGTTAGAAAGAGTGAGAGGGGGGGGGGGCGCCACCAGTGCGGTGCGGTGCGGGGCATGTGGGGCATACCGTGCTCGTCTCATAGTGAAAAGCAGCAATAATCACGATAATGATAATGATGCCACTCTACGTTGTGTTGTGTTGTGTTGTGGCACGGTGGTATGGATTGGTATGGGTAGAGTATGGGAAAAGCAAGGCACAGTAACAACAGTAACAGTAAGGCCGAAATCAAAATACATTTTTAAATGGTTCACTTTCTTTTAATTAAACTGGTTCCACCAGCACCAGCACCAGCCCACTCCCAGGTCTCCCCACCTTCAGACATGCAACCCCCACCACTCGTGTCCATCCAGCATCCACCAGCCACTATCCACCAGCCACTAGCCACCAGCCACAGTTGCCTCCCTCTTGGACCATCTGCATCCCCCCAACCCCCAACCCCCCTTGCGGTTCCGTTCGCAGAGGGTTCCCAGGTGGTGGTGTGGCTCGAAGCAAGTTTGTCCACTTTTTAGTTTTTTTTTGTTTTTTGCTTGAATTTGTTTTTGGGCGCATTCTGCAGACGGCAGACATAGCCAAATGCAATTTTACTTTGTGTAATTAGCCCGGAATGGATATGGATATGGATGTGCCTGGTCCTCAGCCTGGGAAACTGCTGCCCAGAAAATACTGCCCAGGGAAATTCAGAATCAAAAACGTCAGACATTACGGCACCAGATCATTCGATTGTTCATATGGTAGCTACTACATATAGAAGGTATGGGAGGCATGCATTATCCGAATCAGCAATCCGATACTGAGGGATGTGTCTATTTCTGGTCAGCATTTTCAGTTTTCAATTCAAAGTTGTGTATCTATTGCCTACAAAAGATACATATGTCGTGTCGATTCAATATGTTGCAAATTTGTTGGGGCACATCCGCTGGAAACTAGTCGGGTTGAATCATAACTCAAATTATCTGCTCACTCAAAAGTTTTGAATTTATGACAATTTCAGACAACGATTTGCCACCAAATCTCATGGGAAATGCAAATGCAAATGCCAGAAAGCAGAAGCCAGAAGGGAGTAACAGGAACAGAAACAGGCAAGAGGCAAGAGGCAAGAGGGTGGTGCAGTGGTGTGCAGTGGGGTGGGTGGAGTGGATGACATTGTTCCCAGTTTGTTGCAGCAGCTGTGTACTACGACAACTATTCGTACCATTCTCATTCTCATTCTCAGTCTCAGTCTCTAGCTGGAAACGTTCAAATGAAGGCTTTGGTAAAGACCGAGAACGTGTCAAATGGTCCCAGTCGCAGTCCCAGTCCCATTCTCATTTGCATTTGCATTCCCTCTGCAGACTCTGCACCCGACTGTTGCAGCTACTTGTATTCAAATTTGGGGCATGAACCAACCAATGCTCTCCTGCTCTCCTCAGATTCGCTGTGCGACAAAACTTTTGCCAGACTCCCCGACTGTCTCTCCGTCTGGCGGCAATCTGTTGTCAACTCTGAGCAACGACATGACAGCTGCCATGAGAGTAGCGTAGCCCCAGCCCCAGCCCCAGCCCCAAACAGCTCCAAGCAGCCCCAAGCTGTGCTCCGCTCCAAAGTCAAGTGCGAACAATGCGCTTTCCTATAGGAGTATATGCATATAGTGGAAATGGAAGTGGAAGTGGTGCAAGGTCCCCCCCAGGGGCAGTACCAAGTCTTATCAGCGGGCCTGCAGCTGCCCAAAAACCAATCAATGCCGTTTTGGGAAGTACATAACTCGGCATAACTCTCGATTTCAAACAGGATTCTACACGATGTTCCTCGAGTAGTACATATCAGCTGGGAAGGGGAATGGGGACCGAAATGTGGCACGAAAAGTTTCCATTTCATTATTGGAATGTCTGTGTAGAAAGGCAAAGAACAGTTAGACGCTGGGACGCCGCGTCGTCGCTCCATCTCTCCATCTATTTTCTCGCTTGTAGCTTTGATTGTTGTTGAATACAAATTAAGATTCTGTGAAAGAAAAGACGCTTGTCGTCGCTTTATCTGTATCCGCATCTGCATATCGTACAGGTATTTGTATCTCTATATGTATGTACATATATGTATCTGTGTGTTGTCGCATCCGTGAATGGCATGTGAAAGAGGGGCAGTGGCAGCATTGGGAATAGAATTTACTGGGTCGATCGCAGCAGCTCATAAATTATGCGTCATCAGCATCGAGCATCGATGGTGGCTCCAACCGATGGGTTGGTGGTTGTGGTGGTGGTTCGGGCTCTGTTCAAAGCCAAACAATGAATGAATTTCAAATGAATTCAAGCGAACGAGCCAGAGATACGGGCCGGGCTTATGTGTACCCGTGGCAGGAACGGGGAAAGGGGGGAGACCTTGACTCAGAGGCGGCTAAGGCTAAGGCTAAGCCGTTTAGTGTCCCTCCCCCCCTGTCCGCCGTAATATTGGCTAAAGCAAATCATTTGAGGCCAAACAAAGAGATTGTCCACTACAGCCAAAGCCACAGGCAAAGCCGCAGCCAAAGCCGAAGCCAGAGGCCGAGTCCGAGTCGGAATCGGTGTCGGTGTTGGTGTTGGTGACTCCGTCTCCAGATGGAAAGAGACACACAGATACTCGTAGATGCCGTTTTGCTGATCTTCGCTTTGCCAGCAACTGGCGTCCACAGATGCGACAACGAGGCCTACAGGCCACAGTCTACAGAGTGAAGTTTGCAACTTGCAACTTGCCATTGCATTTATGGCCAAGTCGCGTGTTTCTTTGCAGTTGCCAATCTCTGCCTCTGCCTCTGCCTGTTCCTGTATCTGTATCTGTATTTGTGTCTGTGCCACAAGAGTTCTTTGGCTCTAACTGCAGCAGGAATTGAGTTTATTGTGCCACAGCGGCGTGCCTTGGATTGTCGCATCAGCTTAATTAGAATTCGAAGTAGTTAACGGTGCATTTAATGCGCTCCAAAACGGATCAAATGCATCAACACCGCTACCACTCACTACTCCACTCACTACCACTACTATCTGTATCTGTATCTGTATCTGTGTGTGCTCTGTTCCATTTATTGTATCTCTGTGTATCTCTGGGAATGTCCAATCTAAGTAGTCCCAACTAATGGAATCGAGTCTAGTGACGAAAGCTGTCACAATATTGATTACTATTAGAGTGAGGGACTATGCTGGCAATACTGACAAATGATATGATATCCCCTCTTACACGATCCCCTGTTCTAACCGTCCCCCAATCACCAGTCCCCAGTCCCCCCTAAAGATCTTCTCCATGGGGACCGATGATATTTTTTAACCTTATTCAGATGGGAAATAACCAATAGAGACAATCCCTGAATAGATCAATTTATCTAAAAATAATTACGAAACCTATTTGCACCTTTAACAGATCTCGACTAATGTAACTATTATCCATATTAACTAATGCTTTTCTTTTAAGCAGTTGTAATCCTGCCAAGGACATTGGCAACTCCTATAGGTATATATTGTATAGCAATACATATTATTTTATAGGGGAATATTATGATCGATTTCGTACTTACCGATAGGGCTTGATCTTTCCGATGGTTCCGAAACACACACAAATTTGTGCGTTCCCTTTAGTTATTCTGCTGTTATTTTCGATTCCTTATAATTCCTTCCGTATTTCTGGAACACTTAATATCAAATGGGAAATTTTGGTCTGAGTTTGGCAAAAAAACAACAACAAAATAAGAAAAAATGTATAATTCTTTAAATATGTACAGAAGTAGAAGGCCGAAGTGAAATCGGAACGGAGTGGACCGGACCGCCTAACACGTAACGCAAATAAAGAGGAATATCATCCAACCAGGCAACGAGGCAACGAGGCAACCAGTCTGGGAGACCAACCAGACCCCTCCCATACCCCCAGCCCCACCTGTTCTCAGATGGAGAACTGATTGGTGATTAGTTTCCATTTGACATATGTGTGCGAGGAAGATGCCTCCCCTCCCCTCCCCTACTCTAACCGACTCTGTCCGTTCAGAGATTTGGTCAATAATTAGTGCATGCGAGGTACAGGTGCAGCATCACCTGTCGGCTGGGGCAGGGGCACCACCACATATATGTACGCTTGGATAGACAGCAGGATGGGGAATGACTATGGGAATGATCCGACCGATGACGATGCCACTTTTGTGGGTCTGCGTCTAGGTCTGGGCTTGGGCTTGGGGCATGGGTCTAGGGGCCCAGCCTGGTCTGGTCTGGTCTGGTCTGGGGTGGCACGTAGAATTCTCCGTGTTTTTTTTTTTATTCTGGCTGTGTACGTGTGATTGTTATGATTATTATTATGTATTATTATTATTTTTCCACGGCTTTTGTCGCTGCTGGGAAAAGCTGTGGAAAGTGCCCCAGCGAGTGGAGAGACCCAAGCTGTGAACGCGAACGCGAACACGAACGGAACACCGAGCAGCACCAGAGATCTGGCTGGCTGGCTGGTGTGGAAGATCGTTTCAAGCTGTAGTCGGGATTTGATTTTGAGGTTGATTTTGGTTTCGATTCTGGGGAGGATGGAGGCGCAAGATAAAGCAGAATCAGACACAGACACAGAGACAGAGACAGAGCCAGCCGCATTTGTGCTAATTGGGAAAATTAGAAAGCATGAAATACTCGGCTGCATTTGCTGTCTAGCTGGTTAATCGGCTACCCAGCAGCAGCAGCAGCAGTAGCAGGCAGTTGTGGCAGGGGCAGCATGAAACACCACCACCCCCCTCTGTAGCGCCCCGAGCATATCCTGGTTGAAGGCTGCTCTGCACACCATGTGTGCACACAGAAAATATCTATGTATAATTACAAATTACACGAATATCTTAGTTAATAAAATACAATCATAAAATTGTTAAAAAAAAAAACAGAATATCACACAGTTTTCTTGAAAGTTTCCTTTGGCTATAGCTTTTGTTTGGTATGGGTGTACGGTTTGGCTATACGGATTTGTGGATTGAAGAGTTGCAAGTACGCTGGAACTTACAGGTAAAAAAGCACTCACTTCACTGAACTGGACTCGCTCGCTCGCTCGCTCTCTTTCTTTCGTTCTTTCTCTCTCTCTCTCTCTCGCGCGTTTGCTGTATTTTTGTATTCTGCGCTTTGGCGCAGGTAACGGTAATTGTAAAATAACAACAACAAAAAAATACACTGACACTAGACACTGGGGGGAGGAGGAGGAGTAGGAGGAGGCGGAGGCTGGCGGCAGGCGGCAGGCGTCACTTGGGCGTCGCAGAACTGAAAAACGAGGCTTGATCACGATCCGAGCGGATTCGGATTCGGATTCGGGGATTCGTATTTTCAAAGCCTGGGATCCGGTGAGATGCGATGCGATGCGATGCAATGCGAAGCGAAGCGATGTGGCAGGCAAGCGGCCAAGCGAGCAGCACGTGTGAACTCGACGAGCGACGAACGCGAAATACGCAAACCAGCCAAGATACTTTCTTTGGCCTCGTAATGTAACTGTCGGGAACACAAGAAGAAAATCAAGCCAGACACAGATACACACAGACACAGGTGCACGAGCCCGAGCAGAGACGAGCGCGCAGAGTCTAGCGACTGCGGCAGAAGCTTCGGACTTCGGCTGCTGCTGCTGCTGCTGCTGCTGCGACTGCGCCATGAGCTTTCAAAACACTGCTGGCTTGTTGGCAGCTGCACAAATGAGCACAGTCACAGCCGAGAGAACTTGTTGCTAGAAACTCTCTTTCTCTGCCTCCTCTAGTTCTGCCTATGCTCAGGCCTCGGCCTCGGCCTCGGTCTCAGCCTCAGCCTCTGTCTCTGCTGCTCCTGCTGCTTATTCGTTCTTGAAGTGGCACTTGGCCAGGCCTAGACTTAGACAGATATTGGACGGCGCGGCGCCGCTAATCAAGCGGCCTAATGACATAGAATCGCTTGCCAATTAGACGCGCCGCGATCAGCAATAAAATCGAACACTACACTACCCACCACTTCAGCAAAGATGCTCCTGCAAAAGGAGCGCAAGGAGAGCACACTTACAAATATATATAGGCACATAAATATGTATGTATGTACATATATATGTAGGTAATGCTAATGTTAATGCTACTGTAATAAGAAGAAACATTTGTTCTTCTGCATATTTTACATATATATGTATGAATGTAAATTCGAGTACGAGCTTTTGCACAGCCGAATTCGATCGAAAAATAATTGCATATCACATGCATGATTCCCATTGAAAGGAAGTCCGATCTGCTATTAGAAGCTTCGGGCCCCAAAACCTAACATTTTTTGTTTCTCGCTATGTCGCCATCATGGAAGCTAATTTCCCTGTCAGCGTTTGTGTCGAAAATTTGGCGCACTTGAACTTGAACTTTCAGAGCGCACATTTTCAGCAGCAGGCGGAGCGAGGCGGTATTCGACTGTGAATACCCCCAAACAAGCTTAAGCGCTGGGGACGAGCTCTATTAGCAGACCGACCCGATATACCCCACCTGTTGGGGGTATCGAAAAGCACACGCCAAAAGCTGTGGCGTGGATGTGGGAATATGGGTAGGAGAGGCCACCAAGACTGTAATGTGCATAAATTATTTGGGTTCCCAATTGGGCAATACAAGGGATCTTTCCATCATAACGGTTGAATGCTGAATGCTGCCTGATGACAACTTATCAAGATTGGGGGACAGTTAGCGATCAAATTGATTTGAAGAATAAGCCAAAAATTTCCGTTTCCGCACTGCTGTTGCCCACCTCTTACTCTTACCATATGACGGGAAACGGCTGCTTATTCTCTCTCTCTCTCTCTCTTACACACGCACACACACGCACTCATGACTGATGTGCAACGGTTTTTATGCTGGTGTTGTTCTTGCCTTGTGCTTTTCTCCTCATTTGCTGTTAGAGAGGCTGCTGCTGTTGCTACTGCCGCCGCCGCTGCAGCTCTCTCTGGCTTCCTCTATCCTCCAATCCAAGTTGAGACTCTCTTTTTGCACACACACACACTCTCTCACAGAAACTGGGCGCATTTAAACGGTAAACATCATGAATGCATTTGGAAAGTGGTTGTGGTTCGTGGTGTTTGCATTTTGCATTTCTTCGCATTCCTTCTCTGTCCGCTGCCCGCTGCCGCTGATGATGCTGCTTCTGCAGCAAAAGAAGAAGGAAAAAAAGAACAACAGCAACGGTAATACAGACCGAAGACGGGGTTTTCATTTCTGAGAATTGATTGGCCGTCGCGCCGTACTCCACGCCACTGCCACTGCCGCAGTCTCAGGCTCAGGCTCAGCCCCAGCCAGTCTTAATTTCTTGCTGCATTCCTTTGGATTCTGTACCGCTGCAGCAACAGCAGCAGCAGCGTCTGCAGCAACAGGTGCTGCTGCTGCAGGCAGTCCAGACTGCTGCTTCTGCTGCTGCCATTGCGATTGTGATTAAATAACGTTTGTTGGCGGGTGTCGGCGTCGTCGTCCCGATCGTTCGCTTCATTAGCTCAACATGGACAAGGTGTATTAAAATAGGGTGAGGTATTCTCTAACAACAGTTGCAAGTTTCCTTTTTAGTTGTCCGTACGTCAAACTGAAGGAAACAAAATATGATACTACTCCTACTCGAAAGAGCAGGAGTTTCACCTTGTACATCGTGTACATATGTACACAGGTATGGGCCAGGCCAACGAAGTAGTTGCCGCTGATGCGCTATGACTGGGACAATGCTCTCCTCTCTCACCTCCGTTCCTTGCAGAGATCTGCTCTCAGAATAGCACTCCTCGTCGCGCGTACTCTCAGAACTCAACTTCAGGTTGCGATCTCTTTTCCAGCTCTGCTCCTCATCGTGCTGTTCTCTTTCAAATCCACTACTAGTCCCGCCCCCCTCTCACAGCACCGCTCCTCTTCGCTCGTCGCACAAGCTCTGTTCTCATTCCCATTCCACGCATGCGCAGTCCACTTTTGAATTTGGCATCATCAACGGCAGCAGCGCTGCGGCTGCGGCTGCCGCTGCCTTGGCCTCTACCGTCGCGTCGGACGTCGGACGTCGCCATCGCTGATGCTGATGCTGTCGCAGTTGTTCTCTCATTTCTTTCTTCCCACTTGGCGTGTAAACTATCGCCATTGCCTGTTTCTATGACAGGCATTGGCACACTTTGCCCCTCTCTCCTCTCTGTCATTGCTTCTGTTGCTGTCATCATTGTAATTCCTCAACGCACTTGCCTTTGCTTCACGACTGCTCTGCTGCTGCTGCTGCTGCGGCTGCTCCAGGTAGTTCTTATTGGCATTGCTATTGCCTCCTTCGTCGCGGCGTCCGCTGTCGCCGAGTGCCCATTTGGCTAAGTCGACTATTTAACTATTTTTGCTATTTGGCTCGATAAGCTCTCAAGATGCTGCTCCATTTGGCTGTACGCGACATTTATCTCTGATTTTATTTTATGGCGCATTGTCGGCCCTACTCCCCCCGAAACTCTATACTCTACACTCTGCACTCCACTCAATTGACTTGTACCACCTGTGTCTCGAATCGAGGCCCTCGCCACCGTCTCGTCGTGACCCAGAAGCAAATGAAGCTGAGTGTGCCCAGACACCGCCATTGTTGTCGCCTCCGCCAGAAAGCTAATGCCGATGCTAATTTGTGTCCATTATGGGGTTAGTGGGGCCCGCTCCGTCTTTTCAAGCCCCCCTCCTCCACCCCTCCGACAAGATTGATGGCAGTCGGGCCACTTGTGGCGTGGTGGCGTGGCTTTGCAACTCATTGTGTCACCTGCAATTGCCATTTGGTATACCCAGCAACTAGTGGCTGAAAGAACTCTCGCATCTCTGTTGAAAGTTAAAACCTAATAGTACATGTAAAAAGTATTCCTCTATAAAAATACTTATATGCCTATTTGTGTATATTATATGTATAGTTTTCATATACATATGTTATAGGCTAACGAATAATGAATTGTTCGAAAAACATTTCGGCTCATAAGTTTTCAGCCTGGCGACCCCGACAGAAGTTTAACTAAGAAGAAAGATGGCTAATATGAGGTTTTGAGTACTGGCCGCGACAAGAGGTTGTTTGCCCTTTAAGTTTTAGTTCTTTTAATGTGGATTTTGAAGGATATGTAGCAGTGTCTACTTTGTCAACTGCGCTTGAGTTTGAATTAAATTTGAATCCAAATTTGGTGATCCCGACAATAGCTTCGCGTCCAGTGGGTAGGTACATGTAGCTGACTTGAAGGCTAGTTGATGTGGGTTGCGTACTGGATGCACAATTGACTTCACTTGCAGCCCCCACAGATGCTTCCACGATGGCAATGTCAATGCCGTTGGCTAATGGAACTGGGAATGGGAATGGGATTGGGATTGGGACTCGCACTGCCACTGAGACAGAGACAGAGACTGACACTCAGACTGAGACTGGGACTGGGACTGGCAGTTGTTATGTGGTTATCTGGCCAATGCCATATAAGTCGAGAAATGCGCAGTTAGGCAATCAATGGCCAACGATCCAACGACGCTTCTTGGGCTCCGATTGTGGCAGAGGGAATCGCAACTGCCATCGGAATCCGCAATGGCACTGCCACTGTCTGTGGATCTATCTGGCTATGGCTATGCCCGTGGCCGTGGCAGAGAAGCTGTACTTGTGGCAACGTGTGTGTTATGATTGGCAACGGTTTGTTGTTTGGCTGCTTACTGAGTGAGTGGCTAGCCTGGCTGCCTGTCTGCCTGGCTGCCCGTCTGCCTGCCTGCTTGGTAGGTTGGTCGGTTGCCTGCTTAGATTGGTCAGAGGTGCCGCCTCAGACTGTGACCAGCCGGCGGAGCAAATACCGTTTTGCTGAATAAATACAAAAACAAACGCACAAAAACACAGACAAACAAGTGGGGAGAGCCAACAAAACGGTGACCGACCCATAGATACCGTCTAATCTGATTTGATTTTAATATATGTAGAGCTTTTGTTGCGAAATCGTTTTAAAAAAAAACTATAAAATAAATATGTTTACCTAACACATAATTTTAATTGGTTTTTTATTCTGAACTATGGAACTATGGAATATATGGAAATAACTATAGAGTGTATATCCCTTCAAAATTTTATTGCCTTATCTTCTAAGGAAAACTTTTCTTGGGAAGTTGGCTTTCAAAGGCTATTCCACCTTAATTCTTATACTACATACATATGTATCTCCTGAGAACCTGGACAGTGACAGTGGCAAACACCTTTTCTCAGAGGGCATGCCATCGCGCTCTAAACATCCCTGTAATACGTAGTACGAGCTGAAGTTGAAGTTGAAGTTGGTGATGCGACGGCATTTGGAATGCGTTTAGTCCACCCCTCATCCTCAGCCCCGACCCGACCCGCAGCCCACCCACTCCGATCTGTCCGCTTGTGGCGAATGCTAGGAATGTTAATGCAGCCGCCACTTGCCTTGGTGACAAGAACAACGCAGATGAAGCAGGAATGAGCACAAACATTTACCTAATCCATTTCCAATGTGGCCTGCTCCCGTTCCTGTTCCCGATCCCGATCCCGATCCTGATTCCCATTCCCATTCCCAGACCCGTTTCTTGCCCCATCGGGGTGTCATCCCATCATTCCATCTGGTTTCTGTCGTTTCATGTTTTTGTTTTTATACAATTTTGTTCTCTGTTTTTTTTGTTTCTTTGCTTTGCTTTGCTTTGCTTTACTGTTCCTCTTAATGGGTATAAACTAATCCTACTTAGAGCTAATTGCCAAGATCGGTGTCGTTGTCGCCGTCACTATGGCCGTGGCCGTCGCTGAGGGCGTCGTCACTCTCTTGGGACGCGGCTTCTCAGGCAGGAAGTAGCCCAGGGTGCAGAGGAAGATGACTAGGCCGAGCAGGGCCCAGAAGACGGTGTCGCAGCTGGCGAAGAGCAGACGACCCAGCAGATTGCTGCCCACCACCGCCCCGAGGCGACCCACCATCATGATGAAGCACATGCCCATGGCGTTGATGTGCGTGGGATAGAACTCCATGGCAATGGTGCTCACCAGACCGCCGCAGTTCCCGATGGCCATTACCACGGTCAGGCAGATGACCACAAGAGCGAACTGCTCCACATAGTGCAGGCCCACCAGGCAAATCATCGTCAAAGCCATCCACCCCACTGAAAGCAGATACAGAGAAAGAGAAAGAGGGATGTGAGATGTGAAACCAATTCGGATTCTCTGCAGATCCTCTTGGTATTAAAGGACACTCACTTAAGAGATTCTTCTTCCCCGTATAATCGATGATGTAGGCGAATACGAGATACATTACGGTGAACGCAGCTCCAATGATGATCATCACCTGGTATGTATTTGTGTCGACATCCTCGGCACAGGTTTGTGCAGTGTCCACGCCGCCCTGCGTATCCAACTCCTCCAGCACCTGGCAGAGCCGCGTTGCCTGTCCGCCACGCGATCCCAGCTCATCAAGAATAGTGGGGAACCACATGAAGATGCCCTGCGCCATGCTGTAGATGAGGAACTGGATCGTGCAGATGTTCAGTGTGTGCACCACCCTGGAGCGATAGAAGAGCGGCACTGTCTGGCGCCACACGAGTCGTACGGCATCGCCCAGCCCGTGGACATCCGACAGACTGGCCCCGCCGCTCTCCAGTGCAATCTCCCGGACAGGGTACTCGGAGCTAGGCTTGCGCGTGTTCTGGGCGAAGATGGTTTTCAGGGTTTCCAGGGCTACCTCGCCCTGGCCCTGAACCAGCATGTACTTGGGCGTCTCCGGCAACGTGGAGAGGCCCAGAAGGGCAAGCAGCGAGATGGAAACGTTGGCGATCAGCAGCACGCGCCACGAGGAGAAGCGCAGGCCCAGGACAATGGTTTCGATGCGCAGAGGGAGAATGCCGATGGCCATGGCTAGAAGGAGGAGGGTGATAGCTTATAGGAGGTGACCAGGTGGCCAGGTGGCCAGGTGGGCCAAAATGTACTTACCTGGAGCAAAGATCATGGACAAGCAGAGGAAGCCCGAGAGCAGGGTCACATGCCTCACCCTCGAGCCGCTGCCATGGAACTCCCCGCATAAGCTGAAGACACAGGCCTGTCCTCCCGAGATGAAGAACCCGGTGAAGAAACGGAACACTATCAGCATCCAAATGTTCACCGAGAAGCCCGACACAATCGAGCAAACGGCGGCGAGAAAGAGGGCATACCGGAGCGTGGTCACCCGGCCCCAGGTGTCCGCGAGGAAGCCCATGGCATGGGAGCTAAGCACCACGCCCAGAAATCCCGCCGAGGCCAAGATTCCCTGCTGGTCGAGCGTGGGCTGGAGGTCGCACTTCATCTGGTTCATGATCAGACTGACGCCCATGATTTCCACCATCACCGCCATGAAACAGAGGCCGCAGATGACCAGCAGCTTGTAGTGGAAGCGTCCGACTCCCGTCATCGTGATAGCCTCCTCGAAGCTGTGCGGTTTGGGCTTCTCTGCCGACTTCTCGGTCTTTTCCAGGCCACCTCCACCTCCACTTCCACCTCCAATGGCTGCAAAATATCTCAAAGGGGATCAGATCAGTCAATCATCAGTCGGCTTTAGTGTCAATCCAACCAAGCCATTTGCATAATTGGAAGGGACTTGAACTGGAATTTAAGTAAAGATTCCGCATATTCACTTCTCAGTTTGATAGGAACGATGGCCGGGAAAGCCTCGAGCACAAAAAAGGAGGAGGAGACCTCCACGCCAGAGGACGATGTGCGCCTGCCCAAGGAAGAGCCGCCACCAGCCTTTCTCGATTCAAAAACCTTTCGCCTGATCTCCATCTTCCTCTATTTGGCCGGAATCAGCGGGTTGGGCATGGTCTTGGCCCTCTACTACCTAATCTTCTTTGACTCCAGTATGCCGGACATTCATCTCAAGTTCCCAGTCTCCATTGGGGGCCATCCAGTGCAGAAAGTGCACGAGTACCAATGAACTACCCCCCAGAGGTGAGTCTGAGTCTGGGATGTGAAAGCGGGAATGGGCGACGGGCGACGGGGAGGCCGACTGGGCGTCATCCCCTAACTGTCAGCTAATTGGATTTGCCAAAGGCAGAGACAGAGCAAAAGCGGAATTCTGCTGGAAAGACTCGACTAGTGAATCACCTGGAATGCATCAGCCAAGGCTGGTGACTGTTCGTTGAGGATTTGATGATCGCCAAAGATCCATTTGAAATTCATACCTACATGTGATCATTTTTAATTTGAAAGTGATCTTTGGTGATTTTTCATGGATTGGCCAGCTCAAGGATATTTAGATTGCTACGGTACCGAGGGGAAGGGTCTAGAGGAGTCCCTTGGGTCTAGCCATGACGCTGATGACAAATCAAACCAGGTCAAGTGGCTGTCAAAGTGGGCCCCCGTCGGCACGTGATGACGAATCTTATTAGCATGGGGGCCAAGACGCTGGCCCAGGCCCAGGGCCCACCGAACCGACTAAAGAAACCGCAAAACAACCGAGCGGAAAGCGAAACCACCCGAGTGGTTCGAGCAGTCGGTCAA
This sequence comes from Drosophila algonquin, assembly GCA_035041765.1. Taxonomy (NCBI): domain Eukaryota; kingdom Metazoa; phylum Arthropoda; class Insecta; order Diptera; family Drosophilidae; genus Drosophila; species Drosophila algonquin. The sequence continues at coordinate 2,023,636 of JAWNKY010000209.1, read as the reverse complement.
TTGTACGGTCAATCAGTACGCCTCCAGAGCTTGCGTGGTTTCGCGTAGTTTCGCTCGCGCTTCGAATCATGTCTGCACCATCGATGATGTCCAGCCTGGCCGCCGTGGTCAAGGAGGCCAAAGACGAGGAGATCCAGGTGCCCAAGTCCGATGATTTCTTTGAGTCGAAAACCTTCCGGCTGCTCACGCTGATCCTCTACATGGGCGGGGTCAGCGGCATGGGCTTGACCCTGGCCGCCTACTATCTGTTCATCTGGGACTCGCGCATGCCGCCCCTGCCCGTGTTCAAGCATACGCATCCCATCGGCTAGGGAGGGAGAGGGAGTCGAGTCCATTCGAACTGCCTCCTCTACTGCCACCATCATCATCATCAGTGACCAGATTGGGTGAGTCTCAATGCCCCATGGGCCACTGCCCTTACCCTTAGACTGTATGTGTGTGTCTGTCTTTCTGTGTGTGTGTGTGTGTGTGTGTGCTGTGTGTGTGTGTGTTTATGTGTGTGAGGGAACCTCCTCGCCCTGCCCCTTGGGAGGGATTAATTAGTGCGCGGATCCGATATCAAAGCTGACAGCCACGCACAAAATTAATCCGCTTTGCTACGTGCCCCTAAATCGCAGAGTCGGGAGAGACGAGACAGTAGCCATAGATAGTCCGGCATTATGCCAGCCGCGTGCCGATTTTGATTTAATCGCCGGAGACATCAAATCAGTAATAAAACCGTCGCACGGCGAGCCGGGCCAGAGTCCGTCATGTCCACAATGTCCGCGTCGGCGGCGTCGTCGTCGTCTGTGTCTGCGGCTGTGTGTGGTGCCGCCACTTCAAGTGGAGCAGGAACTGGTCTGGGAACAGCCACTAGCATCGCCAATCTGGCGAAGATTGTGAACATCATCGAGTCGAATGTGAGGGCGGACGACCGCGACGAGGAGGAGCTTGGGGCCTCCAAGGTGCCCACCAGCGGGAGCAGCATTCGCCTGGCCAGCAGCAGTGCTCCCCGGAGGAGCACCTGTTCGTACGTGCCTAAGTCACCGCAGCTGGAAGAAATCGTATTCGCGAAGCCCACCTGCACGGAGCGCTTCGCACGCTACTTTGTCATCGTCATCTATCTGTGCGGACTGTGCTGCCTGGGCTTCTTTCTGTCAATCTACCACATCTTCTTCTGGGACTCGCGCATGCCGCCCGTCTTCAAGGGACAGAAGAAGCCCGCCTTCGGCTAAAGCCGCCCTCGATTTGGATATATCAGTCCACGTCTGACCATGTCCATTCTGAAGAGAAACTTAATTTCGGTAAGCCCAAAAGATGTGTTCCAAAACAGAGGTAAATCATGAAAATAGGAGATGTAGAATTTATTTTATTCATTTAATATATCTGCTCCCTTTTGAGTATATGGGTCTAGGCCAGATGTTTCCCTCCAGGAAATATTTTCTTCTGGTATCCCACTGAAGGAAAAAAGAAGCATGAACAGGCAACCGAATCGATTCGGTGGAATGTGGTATCCGCTTTATTCGGTCAGTTCGAATCAGCGTCAGTGATTCGAAATGATTCGAATTTGACTGAAGGGCAGGATTCGGAATGTTCGAAAACATTGAAACCAAGGAGCATAAGTATAGCTGTGATTCTATGAATATTGTGTATTCATGCAGTGCTCTGGACTATCCACTCTCCCTTGAATTCAATTTAAACCCAGAGTTCGCACCGAACTTCTGAAGCTATCCTAATTATTTTAATGAGTCACCCTGTGATTGAAAGTGGAAATTTCGATTGAAAGAACACCACTATGTAGATATGCTCTCCCTTAACTGTAGGTTTCAATGGTTACTTGCCATATCACCAACGAGTATCTCTCCTCTAGGGGCTGGACGGTGGTATTTGGTAGGTTCTGTTAGGGAAACTTATCTCCATTTGGGGACTACAAATGTACACTTGTATATTGCTCTGTGTTGTCCCTTTTGGACTCGAGTCTCACTGCGCACGCTTCTTAATCAGCTTTGTCGGTACTTACATATACATACATACATAAGTAAGCAGAAAGATAAACCAAATTGTTGGCTCCTTAGTGGTGGCTCCAAGGGTGCAACGTGAAACTTGCAAGTGGCGGTGGGCAGGTTGTCAGGTGGGGGGCATGGGGTGGCTACATTGTAAGCTGGCGCCCATCATTTTCGAGGCCAGCATGGAAGGCTCCACCTGGCCAACGACAACGACAACGAGGAAAGCTCCTTGAGGGCAACTGTGCAACAATGCAAAATTTGAACGGATGTATGTGTGTGTGTGTGTATGTATGTGTGTGTGTGTTCCAGTATGCCTGTGTAAGTGTGGCCTACATCTTGGCCAACTTGACGAATATGTACACTCACACACCTATGTTCAAAATAATAGGTACAACACAACTATAACTAGCACTAACGAAATAACTGTACGTACATATACATATATTGAGTAAATTTTGTATAGATACATTTGTATTTAATACTTTTTTTACATCGATCTTTTCTGCGCTCCAATGGATTATGCGGAAGATCCCTGTATGTTTACAATTTACTGTTTGGAGCGCTGTTGTTTTCATTCTATTGATTACAGGACATTCACGTGGGATGTGTTCCGACACTCTACTGGTTCATTTTACAGAATCTACAGGAGCCTACCGCTATTAATAGCAATTTATTAAGGTGATAGTAAGATATCCCGTTAAAATTCCGTTTTTCCAATGAATATTTGTTGTATGAACCAGAGTCCCATTCTGTTCCTTCCCATGTTGTAGGAAGTGTACCTTTTCGTTTGACCCCAAGTGTATGGATTTTTGTGTGTGAGTGTGTATGCGAGTGTGCACAGCTTATACAACAAAATCAATGGCCAACATTGCAATCGCTTGGTGTCCGTGTCCGTGTCGGTGTCCGTGTCCACCCCTGGCACCCCGCTCCCTGTTCCGTCTCCGCGGCACTGTTCTCTTGCCTGCGCTCGCTCGATTCTCACTGCTCTGCTGGCTCGGCGATTGCAGTTGCTGCCGCCCGCTGTCCTAGTGACCCAGTTGCAGTTCGTTCACCCCCCTGGGCCCAAAGCCTAGAGCCCGGCACCGAGACCGATGCCGAGACCGATGCCGAGACCGATGCCGAGCCCGAACCGAGCCGAGCCGAGACCCGTCAACTAGCGCAAGGCAACGAAAACGAAGGTGTGCCAGGGGGCGAGGGGCAGCTTAAGCGAAAGTTTTGGCGAGGCGAGAGAGAAAAAACCTCGGTAGAACCGCTGTGGCAGGCGTCCTTCGAAGCACCTGCGAAGGTTGCCAGCCACTGTCAGTGCTACGCCCCCGCAGCAGCGGGATGGGGTATGACTGCGCCTACAAATTGGAAATTTTCCCAGGCTGATTGACTGACTGACGGGCCCACTGGTTGAATGATTGATGGAAGCGAGGCCATCCAACCGCGCAATTTCATTTCCGCAAGCGCTGAGTCATGGGAGTCATAGGGGGTACCGCACTTGACACACAAAGCAACGCAGCTGCCGCCGCAGCAGCAGCAGCGAGGGAGAGACGTGCCGACGTGCCCCCACAATGGATGCGGTTTTGTTTGTGGAATTCCAGCTGCCAGAGGCGTGTGCCAGAAGAGCAGCCTGCCACAAAAACCAGGGAGAGAGCGAGAGGAGACTGACTCCTACGCTGCTAAAGCTACAGCCGCCGCAGAAACAGAAACAGCAACAGCAGCATCTTGTATTCGCACGAAAATGCAAATGAGAAGCGGCTGGCATTGTCGGAGCCACGGGGGGGAGTGGGAGCGGGCAGGCGCAAACAGGCATTTTATGAATGAAATTAAATGCGAGGGCGACTGAGGATCGCAAATGAAGCCAAGCGAAAAACAGCAACAAAAACACGAGCACGGGCAGAGCAGCTCAAGCCGATACCGAAGCTGAAGGCAAGGCCATGATGACACGAAGACCAGAGAGAGCGAAAGAGCACGAACACGAAGCTCCTGCGCTGGCAGGCTGCTGTGTGTTCGCTACTCCTCTGCCGCTTGGAGCTTTTTGGCGACGTCGTCGTCATTTCACTTGCATACGCTCGACGCGTCGGTTCGAATACAGTTTTGCACGCTGTGTTTGCGCGCTGCCGCTCTTGGTCGCCCCTCTGAAACATTTTTTTCTACTCTTGCCGCTACACGTCCCGCTACCCCAACAAGGAAGAACAAGAACAAAAACGAAAACAAAAACAAGCGAAACGTCAACACGGAATATTGCATTTAAAACAACAGTTAGACTAACGGTCACTGCCAAACAGGAAACCGAGAACGAAACAAAAGCAACCCAAAGGGCTGAAACATATCAACCAAATATAACCAAAGAGAGCTAAATTACAGCATAGGAAGCATAGAATCAAACGGAACTTCAATCAAACGGAACTTCAATCAAAATGAACTCGAAAGTGAACTCGCTGGAGGAGAAAGTGAAACTGCCGCCCACAGAGACAATAAGTCGCTGCTACCAGCCGCAGCAGAGCAACCGTAAGGTCATCCGCATCCTAACAGTCGCCGTTTACGTCCTCTGCGTCTCGCTGGCGGCCATCATGCTCTCGCTCTACTACATATTCATATGGGATCCGACCATACGGCCGTTTGTTACCAAGGCCAATCACTGCGGTAAGACCAAGACGGGATCAGTGGAATGGGGAGTGGAACTTCGTTCCACTGGGAACCCCAATCAGGTCAACGCAACCCAAACCTAACTAACCCAATCGTATCCTTATTAACCCATTCGATATTCCGAGTATGCCAATTTGCGTTGTGGTCAATCTGCTGGTCAACTGCCCGGACAGTGTGGCTTAAATCGAACTGTAACATGGCCCAAATCCGGGCCGGTTGCGGGGATGGCATGCCAGGGAAAACCATTATCGTTGGGGTTGGATGGTTCTCAATGCTCGAAACGGAAGGGCGTGAAAGTTGCACACATTTTACCGCCTCGCTCTCTCGTCCTCTTCTGCTCCTTCGGTTTTTGTTCAGTTTTTGTAAATCAACTCGAAATTAGGTCAATGGGGTGTCATGCACACGAGTACATCCCAAACCCCAAGCAACCCCTCTGTCATCCTCACCCTTTCCACACACACAAAAGGGTGCAGTTTTCCACTGTCTGTGTATGCATTTTCTTGTGCAGTTTGCAGTTCAATCAATCTAATTCGGAGCAATTACTACACCGAATCTCAGGCTCAGCTCGAGTGTCAAAGAGAGGACCCAAACAAATGGGAAATTATATCAGGGAAATTCAATTTTCCAAAGCAAAAGGCAGAGAGCATAGTGTTCCTAATCGCCCTGAAGAAAAACTTCCAAATATTCAAAGCCAAAGGAAATTTCTTGACCTACCGGTCACGAAATACATATGTATGTTTGCATGTGTTTGACCTACTATGGCACCCCAACTATCATGTTCGATTGCAAACAACGGATACTATCTTGTTTCCTGGTTCCGCCCCTATCGATATGGAATAGCGAGATATGAACATATATCCAAACAGAAAAGGGAAACTAGAATCAGGGAGTATTCAATTATCTGCGGGAAAATGTGTGGTGAAAGATGTTAAAAAACTTTTACTTCCCTTCGAAGTTATTCAGAAAATAAATAAAAGATATTTCTTGACCTGCTGAATACGGAGAATGTTCCAGTTGATGCTACTACAATATCATGTCCGCTTGCACACTTGCACACCCCTCTCTCAGTACCAAAAACTCTCAATTCGTTTCAATTTTTCAAGCTTTGTTGTAGTATGACGAATGGGTAAAACTATAACTATTTTATCTGTGCACGTTTATTGGTCAATCAGGGATCAATTAAACAGGGATACTCGTAAAAGAGACCTTTTTAAGGACATGTAAAATATATTGTATCAATTGCATCAACCATAAGCTCACATACGATATTGATACATAACTGACTGAGTACCGCCGCGGCGCTTGCCGCGGTTCACAACGTTCCCGCTCGTTTAATATTTATATAAATACATATGTGTAATTAGAATTATTCTTTGAATATTTGTATTAAAATTGTCCAGAAATAATTGTTGATTGCTGTTACCGTTTCTTGCAGATAAAATTGTGATACCCGAGAAAATAGCAATTCGCCTACTAAACTCATCGGAAGTCACCGCGGAGCAGTTCTACAAACACATCCTCGAGCAGTATCGCATCCATAATCACCTGCAACAGCAGCGCCAGCAGTTCCTGCAGAAACAGCACCTCCAGCTCCAGCAGCTGGAGGCGAGCAACCGCTTCCAGGAGATCTTCGCCACGGCCACCATCATTCAGGCACACCCGCATCCCCATCCCCGCGAACCGCTTAAGAAGCCCCTCGTCGTCCCCTCCGCCAATAACAACAGCAGTGGCAGCGTCAGTGACCTTGGCGCCTTCCGCATGGAGCCGCCCGCCCCGCAGCCATCTAACATGGAAGAGGTGGGTAAGGGTGCAACACCTGGCCATCATTTTCCCATGCTGTTGGACACCTCGCCACCGGCGGACAGCTCCGGCATAGGGCACATAAAGCGCAAGACGCATCGTAGCCACTACAAGCATCACCGGGCGCGTGCAGGCGGCTTGAAGAAGCTGACCTCCAGCTCCGGCTTAGGTGCCAGTTCCATATCTAGTTCGGCCACCGCCAGCACAACGTCCACAGGTGATCAGCTCGCTGCCACGGCTGCAGCAACAGTGCCCCATGGCTACATGGACACGCCGCTTAATCCGGCGGCCGGCACCATTGTCCAGCAGCCACAGCTGCAACTATACACCTCGATGCCGATACCCTTGATCCTCAGTCCCAGCGAGGAGAAGCGGCCCTCGCACCACGCCCACAATCATGCGCACGGCGAGCGTCGAGGTGGGGCGCAGGCACGCAAGAGAACCACCACCGCCTCTGTCTCTGGTTACGACTCCCAGACCTACCTCAATCCGTTCCTCACCGGCGAGCTGATCTTCGAGAAGTAAGCGTAGCCGCTCAGACCACGTCAACTTCCTGGTTTTACTCCATTTTTGTACACGCTTGCATATGTACTAACATATACATATAGAGGCAGAGACATACATATATATATATATATATAGATATATCTGAATAGTTGGCCAATGATTGTTCAACCTGGAGAAATAGTATGAGGCTTTCGTCGCGCACTACATAACTTTGGTAGTCAACCAACCCAGAGAGGACGTAAAACCTATCACTCACAACTTGAGATAGATGATGAAAAGATACATACATATATACATATAAAGATCCGGGCAATACTATATAGAGGATGTTATAATAATGTTACGTACTTCAAACGATAGTTGAAACAATACTAGTTACGATGTTAGTTGATGTACCAAACTTGAACCACTCAAACACACACACACACACACACCACATTCAGCGAGAGACCATACGGACACGCGCATTATACGGGACCCACTTCAGTAGTCGATCGATATATATCACAGAGATCTCACCAGCAGCGGCCAGCTCCAGCTCAAGCTCAAGCTCACCAGCAAACTCACCCCACCTAGGACACTGCTTCCAGGCAGCTAGCGAATGCTACTCCAACTACAATAAATAGCTAACTTTAGAGAGTACAGTACCCAGAAAATAATACCCACATAAAGATACGGAAACAAAAAAAATCATATTGAAATGTTAAAAAAACAAAACAAATCTGCACTCAATTCACCTCACGCGAAGCGGGTTCTGCTTTGGCACCCCCTAGGATCGATTGAGATCGGTTATATGCATATAGACAAATACAAATACATTCTACGAATTATAGTCGTTCGGCTTGAAATACCAAATACCCCATAACCAACCCTACCAACCCCACCCAGAAGATGGGGGTCGTAACGTGCCCAGCTCTAAGACATACATATTTGCATACCCAAACACAAGTTATACCATACCACATGACGTATATATATATAACCGATTTCGGACGTGACCTTCTCGGCCAGCTCGTACTATTCATATATATAACCCATATCCACACTCAGCACTCAAGAATAACCAAGAGAAAGAGGAACTGCATCTGCATCCAAAGACACGAGAATTGAACTCACGAGCAATAACTACTAAAGTGTACTCGATACCGATATGCATACGATATAGAATTGAATCTGTAACTGATGGGCATATACCGCATATATACATATGTTATATACCACATATATCTTATATATGTATACCAAAAAATACAATAAAAAGTCATTTTGGCAATAATAAAGCATAGCAATCGAAAAGTAAATATATTCGAGTTTTTCTTGGACTCTACTATTGGAAGAATCATTTCAAAAAATATACACATAAATTCACCAGGAAATATCACGGAATCTTTGGCCATTATTTCACAATTCATTCTATTCCTCAGAATCTTCGCTAAAAAAAAAAAAAAAAAAGGAAACTGGAAACTGTGACCATTTCACCATAATATTTTTAGCATTGGATGAAATCTTTCTTTTTAGATCTTTCTCGAAGGAATCTCTCAGGGCACTGCCTATTATTGCCTATTATTACCATAAAATCCACAAAGCATTTCATCATGGAATCATTTTTCTTGAATCTTCACACTGAATTCTTTCACCACAAGTTTATCACTTTTTCATGAAATCCTTTCTCTCCACATTGGTGGGTGCAACTCACCGAACTCGCGCTCGCAATCGATCACATAAGCAGGATTATCCATAGCTCCACAGAAACTCTGTTTTCCTTATTGCAGATCTAAGTGCTATGGATAATATGACCGACAGACCGCTCTGTCTACTCACAACTGACAGACGCCGCGACGTTTTGGTAAAAAAGAACGAGTATGTCCGGATATCTGGAAGTCGCTGCCCGTGCGGTAGGTACGTGCCCCCTACCGCCGGAGAGTCACAAAGTCCGATTGAAATTGCGATCTGTAAAGCTAGCTCGGTCTCGGTCTCACTAGTACACGTCTATTCCGCCAGCTCTTGTGCACACTCATAAAACGAAAATAGCTGTAAATCTTGAATAACCGCAAAGTGCTTCGTAATCTGCAAAAGTCAGTATCATCGGGGGTGTAAAAGTTCTTTGGTTGGATAAGCAAAGACAGCGATGAGATCGCGATAGTCAGATAGAACTAGCGCACATTGGATTGGATCTTCGGTCGTTAATAGTCGTGGTTATATCATACGAGTATGATCTATAATACAGTGCGCTCCGCAACTGTAAGACTGCGGTAAGCAGATCCAAATGGCATCAGCTCTATTATAGCGCAAGTATTCCCCTATCGTTCATTTACCGACTTAAATTGATTAAAGCTTTGAGACTTACTGGATTGAGCATCAACTCATATCATCTTTGAAAACAGCTTATAGGCATTATTAAGAGTTATAGTTTTCCCCAATATGACACGAATGTGTTCTATAAAAACTTTTACCATTTTGAACGCTGTCAGAAATCGGCAATTCGAAAACAAAGTATAGCTAAATTATATGGCCAATATTATTCGATTGGCTCAATTATTTATTACATTTAGAGCTTAAATTAGTCGATACATTTTCTTATTTCATACCGGACTCAAATCGATAGTGGATCTGATTTGATTACCAAGATTATTTGATAGGATAACAGACACAATTCAGTAAGGTAAGCTATGCAGCAGTCATTCGATAACCGACAACTGAATTTTGACAAGAGCTTGACTTCATTCCGAGTACTGATAACAAGCTCCACCTCTGTTCTATAACTGACTGATCCTTCCTATTTGATAGCTAAATCGTTCTACAGCTAACTCCAATCCATAACTACTCGATGTCCTGACCAGCGGATATCGTCTTATAATTATGCAAAGCATTCGGCGCATAGAGCCAGTCACTCCCAGACCACCTGGCCAATAAAGATAGGCCGTAACAGACAGAACAGATAGGTAGATCCATCCATAAAAGAATACATTAACAGACCAAGACATTGTACATAAATATGTATGTATGTACACATGTACATACGATTATCTGTATCTATCAGTTGTAAAGCATTAAAACTTATTCGAGGTTGGGAAACGGCCTAATGTATCTGAAAACACGAGCATTGGATAGTGGAGAGGACGGGCTCTATCTCATCTCATTCTATGCTGTCGCACTCTTCTTGGCCATGGCCATGATACCACGAGCAGGTGGCTAAGACAACGAAGGACGCAGAGTTTATTTTCCTTTACAAGTCAACGATTAAGTATTCAAAATATTCAGTGCGAAACGCTATCGTACAGCACCTGACATAAAACACACTCTTAGATGCACAGATTTACAGACTTTTTGTGCACTTGTGTCCGAATAAACACTAATTGCTAGGGTTCGATACTGAATAATGGCCAAGGCCCAAATCTTTTCGTTTGTTTACGATTAACTTAGACAGAGAAAAAACAAAAAAAAACTTTTCATAACACATTAAATACACATTGTTGGAGGAGGGAAGGATAATGTTCGCCAGTTGCTTCATCTCGATATATAAATATATATATATATATTATTTTGCGCAGGAGAGATCGTGATCTTGCCTACACATACTTACATACATATGTATGCATGTAAATGGAAAGTGTAAGTGAAATACCATGACAATAGGTACGTGGTTTATGCATGTGGCGCTACAATGGGTCAACGAGATGGGGGGATGAGAAGTTTAGAACTGAAATGGCGGCGTTTCGCGGCACGTGTGGGTGCCCATTGGCGTGATCACCACGTGAAGGGTGAGCGTGTTGCGCTGATTACCACTCAGATGGGGACTCAGGGACGTTGATTCCTGCTCCAGCTCCTCGTACGGCAACAGGTTATCCAGATTGATGACGCGCGACGTTTCCGAAAAGTACTCGGTGCGCTCCACCATTGTCCTAATGTGCGTTATCTGATTTTGGACGCCCACAATCAGGACAGCAATCTGTACAAAATTAAATGATGATCATTAAAGGTGCGGTTTTTATGGTTGCTTCTTCTGATGTGTGACGTACGCACCTTAAACCGCTCTTCGTCAATGTTCTGGTTCTTACAGGTGACACGCAAGCGCACCGTATTCAGGTAGCAGCCGGGCACGTCTTCACCCCAAACCATTTTTGCTCTATTGTATTTGACGCCTCGCGGGAAAAACTCAATCTCCCAGGTCATGCAAGGATCTGTGGAACACGAAATATGTATGTATATCTAGCGTACTGAAGATAGAAATTTTGGAAGCAGCCGATCCGATCCGACCCGACTCACCATCATCAGTTTCCGCAATGCTGCGCTGTGAAAAGAAGCAGGTCACATAGTTCACATAGCGCTCGATCCGGTCAAAGTTGGGCACATTGATGTCCACGCTCCAAGTGTCGTTCCAGTAGAGCCTGGGGTGAACTGCAGCTCGCCGCACTCGCTGGCCCGGACCTGGCGCACCCGATCCTCCTGTCCGGACTGATAGCTCATCCCAATGGCAATTCGCTCGACTAGGAACTCCTTGTGGTACTCGGTGAGAGGGTCCATTAATAGGTGCGACAGCTGTCGCGGCGTCATCATGCCGAAGCGAATGTGCATGACTGTCTGCTCGATCAGCTCCATAAAGGTGACCTTCTTTTCCAGGCTGGTGTGGGGCGTGCTCTCGATCTGCTCCCGGCGATGCAGCAGCCAGGTCTGCAGAATCGTAAACAGTTTGTACTCGCTGGAGATAACGATATCATTCTGCTGCAGCAGCAGCTCGAGGATGGCTGGGTCCATTTCGACAAAGTCCTTGGACTCGGCCACCATTTCAAGGTTCCACTTGAGGAAACGCTTCAGCGTCTCGGTGAGATCATTATGAGTGGGCGTGAAGGAGAGTGTGTACTGCAGCCAGGAGACGAGATAGCCGCTGGTGGCTGCCTTGGCAACGTGCTTTGTCATGTAGCCCACACATAGATCGATCAGATCGCGCACATTGTACTTCTCGGAAAGGGCCAGCATGGGCATGACCGTCTGCAGCGTCACCTCGATGTGGCCCACATAGAGATATTTGATGAACTGCGGAAAGACAGCCGAACAGCAGGCCTCCTCGTGCAGCTCGATGACGTGCTTGCTGCACTCATTCCATTCGGGGTTCATCAGCATCACCTGAAAGACGTCGCTGCTGGCGCAGAGTATGACCCGGTGGGCGGGGTACTCCTTACCATCCACCAGCAGCACTATGTCCGACATCAGCTGCTCCGCGTAGAGGTGAGCGATCTTATTCAAGACGCTGGTGGCATCGATCATCTGCATGCGAGAGAAGGGGCAGAATTCTGGGTTAGGCCAGGGGGCATCTTATGGAATCGACTGTTTTTGGTCATACTCACTGTGCTTGCACCATCCTGGGTGTCCTCCGTCTCTAAACACTTGCGTCTCTTTGCTTCCTGGTCATCGTTGGGAGTGCCTGAACTGCTGCCGACTGTGTTGGAACCGTTGGCATTGGCGTTGCCATTGGCGTTGGGTGCAGCCTCGACTCCGGCCGCTGCCGGCCCGCCAGAGGGGCCAGCTCCGCCAGCAATTGCGCCGCAACCAGCTGCACCTGCACCCACGCCTGCACCACCCCCCCGTGCACCAACACCACCCACAGCGCCAGCGCCACCTGAGGAGGCCGCACCTCCATTGCCATTAGCATTCATTGAAATGTGCAAAAGTCCACTTGTCTCCGAGTCGCAAGCAATTTGAGTAACTGCTCTTGTAATTTGATCCTTTCGAGTATTTATCCAGTGCGAGCAACAAACATTGTGAACTGCTAATGCAAAACAAATTTGATTCAGTGTGCCCGTTTGTCTGTACCAGTGTTGGATGTTCATGAACCAACGAACAAAAAAGAACTATTCACTGGAGTGAGCGAACTAAAGAATCGAACCTTATAGCCTTTTTACACTACCGCATCATTGTCGAAGGTGCGGAAAAATGATGCGAGTCGTTTACACTTAGGCCGCATAATTTTGCCAGCTGTCAGGCCTACAAACGTAAACAAACTGATTGAAATTAAAAGAAACTAACAAAATAAATGCCATATTTTTCTATTGGTATAATTTGAAAATTATACGGTATATTTCAGTATATTTCTGAGGCTCAAACGGTATATTTGATCGATAACGACATCCAAATGCGACCCTTTTTCAAGACTTTTAACGGCTGTAAAAAAATTACTTCTGTAACCAAATGACTGAATGTACATAATTCTAACACCGTACTGTGGTAGTCCTAGTATAAAATTATTAGTTTTCCCTCTATAATATGAGACTCGCTCTAAAACTTGTGTCTAGGTTACAGCGGCTGCCCGACTGTACCACTCTTTAGCGATTGAATCGTTCCCTTTTCTCACAATGAACTAGGGGCACTTCCCTAGGGAATGGGGTTGGCTTCATTATACTAATATTATGTACACATTGCCTGCGCCTTACCTGTAACGATCCCTGGCATATTTGCTATTCAAAATCATACTTCACTTGGCATTGAATTTCGACTCTATTTGAAGCATTCTATTTTGTATTTTTGAGATTCTTTAACCGAAAGTAGCCAATGCTAGTCCTCATTTTCGACTTCTGGCTGCAGTTTATGCAGGGCTTCGGCTTGGTGATGAAGTACGTGGAGCAGTCGACAGTCTTGAAGATATTGGTCAGCTGTATCTTGTCCCTGGCGTTCTTCAACAGCGTGAAGGCAGGCAGCCTCATCGCCCAGGAGGTGGGTGTGGCCATTGCCTCAGAGAAGTTAAAGCGGAAGCTGGCCCGACAGCCGACCCCCATTAACATAGTGCGGAGTGTGTCGCTCAAGACGGAGCTGGGCAGCCTCCTGGACTGGAAACACTACGACGACCTGCCTCTGGCCATGCTGTTGAAGAACAACGGCAACACGGTGATCCTGCGCATCTGCTGCGAGCCATACTTGGTGCCCCACCTGAGCGGGGGCGAGCTGCCGGGCAAGTACCACTTCGTGGAGGCGTGCTTCAAGTGGGGCCTCCGACGCGCCGAACACTCGATAGACTCGATTAAGTTCTCGCTGGAAATGCAGGTGCTGCACCGCTGCTGCCAGGGCCGCGTCCCCTTCGAGTATGTGACGGTCTCCTATCTGTTTGTCCTGACGGGAAAGGGGCACAGCCCGCTAACCTCGATCACCGAAAACCTTCGCTTCATCGCTCGTCCCGACTCGCTTATGGAAGTGCCACCCTTCGATCTAGCCTCCCTAATGATGCCCTTCGGCAGCAGCTTCTACAGCTACCAGGGCACCTATGACAACGGTGGCCAGGTCCTGCCCACCAAGTGGCTGATCTGCACCCACATCTTCGCCATCAGCTCGCAGCAGTTGTCCCAGTTCGGTGCCCTCTGTGGTCGCGATGGCAACAGCATCAAGTGCAACGCACGCAGAGAGCAGACGCTGGGGAAACGCTCTGTCTATTTCCACACTTATTGACTCTTTACTGGCACTGGTGAAAGATTCTTAATGCAATATTGTCCTATATTTTATTTAACTGTTTGGTTGCTAGAGGTAGGTTAGGTTAGGTTAGGTTACAGCGGCTGCTAGACTCACTGGGAGCCCAGCACACTTAGGCCGTTTCCGGCCCGTTGTGATACCGCGGGGGAATCTACCCCTTCTCGCATTGTGAGACCTAAGGTCAACAGTTGTCCCAGCCTGCAGCTTTTATGAAGTTAGCTATCTTTCTGGGACATATGGTGGACATTACCGAAATGTCTGAAATGAAGGGCGAGCGCAAGTGCTGTAGCCTTCTTCTGCTGAGAGCTGGGCAAGAGCAGAACAGGTGTTCCACCGTTTCCTCCTCTTCCTCGTCTCTGCAGCTACGGCAAAAATCATTGTATCATGGGGCGCCCAGTCTATTATCATGGGTACCTATTAGCCAGTGCCCCGTTAGGGAGCGCATGACTGCGCTGCACCTTCGTCTGCCGAGCCTGCATAGCTCAGAGGTGCGCTTCCTATCTATGGTTGGCCATTTTTGCTGAGTTATACGACAACGTGGTACTGATTGCCACTTGTTGTCTGTTAGTTGCTTATATTGCTCCTTTATTATTAGCCTACATGTGGCCATCGGCATACGAGTATCCTCCTTGTCTTGGAGAAGGGGTATTGTAGTACCATGTCTGGCCAGCTCGTCTGCAATACAGTTGCCCTCGATGTCCCGGTGGCCCGGGACCCATATGAGGCTGATAGCAAATTTCTGAGCCATCTCATGAAGAGATTTGCGGCAATCTGCAACGGTGGCCGAGTTTGCGGAGATCGCATTAAGCGATTTGATTGCAGCTTGGCTATCACTATAGATATTTACGCGGGTTACCATGGCGGTAGTTTCCTGAAGGCAGTTTAGGGCTTCCTTGATTGCAATGACCTCCGCTTGGAAGACGCTGCAGTGATCAGGGAGCCTAAAGGAGTGCTTAATGTTTAGCTGTTCGGAGTATATACATACCTCCTCCGACCATATTGTTCAGCTTTGATCCATCTGTGAAGATGTTTAGGGCTCCTTTTGGGCCTGGGGGTCCTTCACTCCACTCGTCTCTGTGGGTGATAATTGCATCGAAGGGGGTATCTGTGTATTCCCTTGGAACACATAAGTCCGTTTTAGTAGGGACGGAACTGCCGTCTAGTATTGAGGAGTGACCTGTGTGCTGTGGTGCCCATTGGTCGGAGTCTCTCAGTCGTATTGCTGCCATTTGTGCCCTTTCTTTTCCTGCAAGGGCAAGGCTTTGGAGGCACAGAATGGCATCTAGCGCATCATTTGGAGTGGTACGAAGAGCTCCGCTGATGCAAAGGGCGGCTGTTCGCTGAACTTTGTCGAGTTGTCTGGTGATCGTCCTTTTTGATAGGGCCGGCCACCATACAGTAACTCCATAAAGTATTATCGGTCTAACTATGGCTTGGTATATCCATGGACTATACTTGGGTTCATGCCCCATTTCAAGCCAATAGCTTTTTTGCAAGTGTAGAGGGCTATAGTGGCCTTCTTCACTCTGTCTTTGATATTCAGGGTCCAGTTTAGCTTTTTGTTGATTACTAACCATAAGTAACTGGCATTGTCGCTAAAGGAGAGCCTGCATCCATTTAACTTTGGGGGTTCAGAGACGGAATCTTGTATTTGCTTGTGAATAGCACAAGTTCTGTCTTTGAGGGATTAACTCCAAGACCTCGCGATTCTGTCCACCTTGACAGTCTCGCGAGCTTTGCGGTCATTAAGTCGCAGAGTGTTTGAGGGTATTTGCCCGAGAAGATAATTGCACCCTGGAAAATGAGTGTCGAGAAGAATGTGTACGGACTCCTCACTGGAATCGGTCCACGTACCACCGCTTCTCTTTAGGTATCCCACCGAGGGGGTCGTTTTGGAGAGGATCTTGCGCAGTCTTGCAGCTTCCGACGTTACCTCGATTTCAGAACAAAATCTTTGCCAAGAGGCCCTTTTTGCCTGTCTGATTTCTTTCTTGTATATGGCCAGACTATTTTTATAATCTGCCCAGTGTTGCTCCTCGTTAACGCTTTTGGCCCTGTTGAAGAGGGACCTGCAGCTTTTTCGTAGGGTATCTATTTGTTTTGACCACCAAGGGGGTTTCTTTTTCCCCGTGTATTGGTTTGATGGGCATGCTGCCGTGAAAGCCGTGTTGCATGCTTTAGTAAACCTGTCCACTAGATGATTTAGGTCGTGCTCTGTATTCTGGCAGATTAGTGCCTTGGAGGGAAGAAGTCCCTCCATTACTGTGACATATTTTTCCCAGTTGGCTTTCCTAGGGTTAGCAAAGACAGTGGGTTTTGGGCTCTCGAGAGATAGTGTGGTCTCGATATACCTGTGGTCCGAAAAGGAATGGTCCCCCAGAACTTTCCAGTTCATTACTATGTCTGACAGTTTGTGAGACACTAATGTTAGGTCAATTACCTCTTGCCTATTCTTAATTATAAACGTAGGATTATTGCCCCGATTGCAGATAAGAAGATTAGAGCTTAGGATGAAGCTGAATAATGACTCAGCCCTTACATTTGTATCCGAACTCCCCCATTGGGTGTGGTGGGCGTTGGCGTCGCAGCTTATTACAAGGCCTATATCCAACCTTTCGCTATCTCTGGTGAGCTTGCGAACTTGGTCACCGGGAGGATCGCTTTCCTCATGAGCCATGTAGAACCTTGTAGTTCAAGGCTTGCCGCTGTGTTGTCACCATTGCTAAAGTTGTGGAGCAGAAAAATATTTAAGTGCTTCCTTGCAAGAATGCAGGTACGGATTTTACCTTCTTTCTGAGCTACAATAAGCTTGTGCTCCTTCGTCGCTAATCCACAGACCTTGTCTCCTACTACCCAAGGCTCTTGGATCAGGACTACATCTGCTCCGCTCGCTTCCAAGCGGAGTATAAGGGCAGCGGATGCTGCTTTACAGTGGTGGAGATTTATCTGTAGGCGTCTTAGAGACATCGACAAAGTTCTCCACCACTGTGTTGCCGGCGTCCGAGTCGTCCTCGATAGTGTCGTCGCGACACGTCGCCTCGAACTCGCGCATTAGAGTCGTATCAGAGGAGTAGCCGTCATGGGCTGGCTCTGGGTCGTCATCGGGTGCTTCGATCTCCGAGGCAACGTCCTGCTCGACTGGGTTGTCGACAGGACGTGCCTCGGCCGCTGCATCCGACTTGTAAACCCTGATGCTCACCGCGCTTGCGTTTGTGTCCATATATCAAATATTCTAAATCGCTGCTTGGTGTCAGGCCCTCCGTAACCTCAACCCCGAAAAACAGACTCTGCAAAAAGCGATTCAAAAGCCGGACAGAGCTTATCATAACAATATTAATAATCGCAACAGCATGGCAAACTACAACCAAAATCGTGTGTCAGCAAATTTACATCGTGGTCAAAACGCCAATAATACATTTCGTGAGCGAAAGACAAGCATTTTTGAAACGCAAAACCCACTTAACAGCACAAATAATAATGTCTATAAAGAAAACTTAGGTCTCAATGGACCCAAAATTTTTAACAGCAACTCCATGATGCACTCGAATTATATGAACACCTTCCAGTCGAACAGCATCGTCCAGTTTTTCCCGAATAATCAAGGATCTGTCTGTCGATCTGGGTCTGGTTCGGTGGTATGCTCCAGAATAATGTTGTACCTGTTACTTTGAGCAGATTAGGTGGGCTGCCCTCGAATAATCTAAACAACTACGATGGGATGGGTTGAAATCCTCCGAAAATCCCTAGACGCGTTATTAATGCAAAAAATTGGAACAGCAGTGTCGAGAAGAACTCGGATCAAATCACACCCAAAACCCATTCACTATTGAATAGTCAGATGCCATCGGTCAAGAGAATCCTTGAATAATTGACTGTTCCAGATCATCCAAAGAGCGGTATGTTAGTAGCGATTACAGAACTTTCGATGTGCAGCAATGTCACCGAGGTCACAATGTTTGTTGCTTTTGGCGGTGCACCAACATTTACCAATATTTGGAGGACAATCTTCAGAATGGAAAAATGGAAAATTTTCAATTAAAAATGGTTTATTCTGCTGATAATTTTCCCTAAGAATCACTTAATAGTAGATTGCTGACCACGAAAATTTATTTATTACAAATCGAAACGCAAGACATCCCAACAAATTAATTACTAGGTACAAAAGAGCTCACACATTGGTAAGGCGAGTCAAAGAGGACACTAATTTGTTCACGATCACATCCTAAATGAAATTACTTTAATCAGCTTCAGCATTCAAGTGTGGCTGTGGCTGTGGGGTCGTTGTTAGTTAAATGCTGGGCATCAATCCTGTCCTCATAGAGGCGGCTGCTGCTGCTGCTTCTGCTGCTGCTGATGGAGTGGCTCGAACGTAGAGAGAAAGCATTACAATTACTTTGGCGGTGGCATATATTTCCAGGGTGACTTTGTTAATCAGATTGCGAAGGCTGACGTGGCTAGCGCTTTCTCAGAGCTCATCGTGACCGACAGACTTCTTGAGATAGGCCTTCAACTCGGGCAGGGTGCGGCTGCCCTCGTACTCGTCCTGTCGCTGACCGTTCCTGTAGAGGAAGAGCGTGGGATAGCCCTCGACCTGCTCGTCAATGCAGATCTGCTTGTTCTCGGGCGCCGTGCAGTCGACCTTAGCGATCACAACCCCGGACTGGGCATTGTGCGTCTCCGTGGCCAGCTGCTCCCAGGTGGGCTGTAGCTTCTGGCAGTGACCGCACCAGGGTGCGTAGAACTTGATGAAGGCGGTGCCCTCTGACACGGCCTTAGTGAATGCCACCTCGCCATTCAGTTGCTGCGGTTTCAGTTTCCCAGCCTCCTCGTCCGCCTTCTCCTTGGCCTCTTCTTGGGCAGATGTATCGGTGACCTCCTTCTTGTCCAAGGGCACACCCACCATCTTTTCAACGTAAATCTTCAGCGCCGGCAGATCTCGGGCACCCGAGTACTTCTCAATTTTCTTGCCATCCTCGATCCAGAGCAGCGTGGGATAACCCTTGACCTCGAAGTCTTGACATACGGAGCGATACTGTGTGCAGTCGATCTTCGAAATGGTCGCGCCCGAAACCGCCTTGACGTCCTTTGCCAGCTCATCCCAGGTTGGAGCAAGGCGCTGCAAAGACAGAGAGAGAGAGTCGATTAAAAAGGGGGGAAATCATTTGGCGTGCTCAAGACCCAGTACCTGACAATGGCTGCACCATGGGGCAAAGAATTTCACAAAGTGATTGCCGCTGGACACATGCTTGGCGAAGGTCTCCTCGGTGAGATCTACCACCTTTCCCAAATTTTGTTTGGCCACGGGCACGACGTTGCCTTCGTTCGTCTCATCGGTCTGCTCCACTTCGGAGAGCGTGTTCAGCTCGTGGTTGATGAAGTCCGTGATGGCCGGAAGGTCGCGAGTGCCCTTGAATTTCACCGACTCCGTTTCGCCGAGCTTGAAAAGGCGCAGCGTGGGATAGCCGGTCACTTGGTGTTCAGCACACAGCCCCTGGTGTTTGGTGCAGTCCACCTTGGCAATGATCACCTTCGGGTCTTCGATATTCATTATCTCCGCCAGCTGTTCCCACAATGGATGCAGCCGCTTGCAATGTCCGCACCTGCAAACAAAAGCGGACCGTGATAAGAGCGTTCTTTGTTCACAACAAAGAGTTTATCATCTAATGCTAATGCTCCCTCAGAAGCAACGCTTCTATGCCTAATCTCGGATCCGAGACAGCACTTCCTAGCAACATAGTTCACTTTAATCAAATTAGCTCAGAAAGAGGCTATGACACTGATAGGGGCCAGTGAGTGGGACCAAAACTTAAGCATTGTGTTTAATATTTGTCAATCAATGGACACGATAGAGCGGTTCGGTTCCCGACTTCTCCCCCGACACAAAGCCTCTTTGATCGCCTTATCTAAGAACGTGTCCGCGTCCAGCCCTATGACGAATCCCAATGCTGATTGGCACCAGCCCTCGGTCGCGGCCTCGGATTCAGATTCGAATTCGACCGGCTGTGGGGCAGCGTCAGCCAAATTTATGGTACGTGTAGAGGCAGCCAAGAAAATACACTCAAACATGCCTATGCACATTGACATTCATGTGTGTGCGTGGCTTTTGACATACAAATGTACATAGATACATATGTGGACCCTGCTGATTCGCCGGCTTTTTTTTGGCCATATATGAGCGGCCGCAGTTGATCAAATATTCATATGTGTATGCATGTACAAAAAATTCGCGTCCCACTTACCATGGGGCAAAGAACTTCACAAACACATTCCCGGACTGGATGGCCTGACTAAATGTCTCCGGGTTCAGTTCCACGGCAAACTGCTTTTCGGCATTCTTCACCGCATCCTCCTCGGCACGGACGATGGCGGACAGGAAGGGCGACACGAAGAACGCGCACACAGTGATTGGTACCAGAGATCTCATCAACATTTTATTGCGGCTATGTACGTAGCACCTGGATGTCTTGCGCAGCCCAAAGAAATTACAATTTAATTTATATTAACAATAGAGCTGGAAAAACATCGATGTTAATATCGATATTATCGATGTTTGGGTCCTAAGTGCAGACATCGATACTTTTTTCAAACAACGATTTTTTGCCAGACCCCCTAAATTTAATCGATATGATTTTAATCGGCTCTGGTGGAAAATTTTTTCCAATTTGATATTCCGTTTAATATTACTAGCTAACTTGAACCCTCAGACCTCAGCACATTATTTTATACAATAGATAAAACAATTTTCTACAAGACAGGCTAATTTTAAAGCTCCGTTTGGTTGGATTGTTTATAAAATAACGTTTATAAAACTTAAGTGAGCATGACATGCGACTTAAGAAAGCATAATATTGCAGTTTATGGCCGCAAATAATAGTAATTTGGGCTATAAAGTGTTGGGGCAACTCCTTGGAAGGAAACCCATAAATTATAGTAAAAAGATAACATAATCGGCTAACTAATCTCCCATGAAACAGCTTACTCTGATTTCAGCAATTTATCCGTTATTTTAGTAACTCCCTTGCTCATTTCAAATCCGCGCGCAGTAAAAAATCCTCGCCGTCCTGGGAAGTTTTTAATATTTTTCCCTGGGAAATTTCTGAGGATCTTTGGAAAACATAGGGTATGGACAACAGGCAAAACGGCCCAGAAAATGCAAGGCCTGCTAGGTAAGATCCACCCCACCTGATTTACATGACGTGTGGGCGTTAGCGCTCTTTTACTTAGTGCTAGGACCCTCAGGCCCGAACACAAAATTTAATAGCAATTCTCTAGACGATTGGTTAAATTTAGTGAATTTTTCTTTTAGTTTGTTTAGAGAAAAACAAAGTGAAAAAATTGCGTCCCAAAAGACCTTGCAAGTGATTGTGTTACCATTTTGTTGCTTGTAATCATACTTATTTTAATTGAAATGTGCAGGAATGGTTTGGCCGCTCAACTTTAAATTGAATTTATTGTTCGATTCGACAAAAATACCCCGATACCGCGTCGAAACCCCGTATAATTTCAGTATGTTGTAAAAATACTCGACAGAATACAGTAATACTTGCAAATGATGCGACCATTGATTGTCTTCTTCTATCCATAGGGCTCTTGCGGACATCATTGTCGCATGTTCCATTTAACGGAAAAATACAATGATGCGGCCTGGTGTAAAAAGGGTATTAGGAACGGTTAGATGCGACAAAAACAGCTGTTTTCTAGCGATACCCCTTCGATACTTCGAATAATTTAAGTATTTTCTATGAATACTGGACAGTATATGGCAACACTTGCCAATGATGCGCCGCATGATACATGATGCGGCCGCTTCATTACCTTTTTCTATCCCCAGGCTCTTATGGGCATCATTGTCGCATGTTCCATATAACGGAAAAATTTAATGATGCGGCGCAGTGTAAAAAGGCTATTAAGCGTTTTTCTATTTATATATAATTCGGATCTGAGTACTAGACTTAAAGTATTTAATATACTATAAAAGGTCTGGTCGGGAATCTCTGTCTTATAAAAAGGTATGGTACGGCAACGCTGGAACGAGCAACAGATTTGGCCATCTGGCAACGCTGCAGCGAACACGAAAATAACGAACAAAAGAAAAAACGCAAAAATGAGAATTATCAGCAGAGACAGAGACGTAGATATTTCGAAAGAGGGGTGGGTAACGTGATATTTGTTACCTGCTCATGAGACGATGGTGCCAGTATAGAGAGGGTGGGTATGTCTGTACATATGTCTGTACTCGTATGTATGTAAATGTATACTTGCATATGTATGTATATATGTATAAACGATAATTGTATTATTAAGTATAAATATTTGTATCTGGTGTTGGAACGGGTTTTTATGGACAGGGGTGGGGAAACCAGATGCGAAATCATCCATTGGATCGTATCAAGTATCGATAGACATCGCAAATAATATTGAATCGCCTTTAAAAAAAAACTCCTCCGTGTGTATAGGTGCGTGTGCACAGCGAAGCGAACAAACCTACATAGGGTAAAACTGAGCGAAACACAAGCAGAAGCAAAGAGAGGCAGCAAACAGCCATCTAAATTGCAGCTGCTATAGCTTCGCTTCGTCCGACGACGACAACACAACGAAAACTCGAATAGGGTAAGTAGAAACGGCAACAACGAATGATGGCGGCAAAGCGAACATGAAGTTAAAACCCGACGCAAAAGGCAAACGAGCGATAGGCGAACTCAATCGACACAGGGGCGTAGTGCATGTGCACACAGGGATACATTTTAGATTGGCTTTCATATGCGAGTATGTATATGTGTTTCGGTTCAATTCATACAGATACCTCCACATAATATGCAGCCATTTATATTTGTATGTAATCCCATAAAGGGATTCTCAGTAAATGTCCGACTGTATGAATAGTATAGTCAATAAATTGGCCCATCAGGATTTTAAATAAATATGCATGTTCGATTATTGTAAATTTCAAGCACAAACACGTCGTGCTAGCGACTCAAATTCAAAAGCTGACGCACCCCCTCATGAATAATGATAGACGGACGCCGCTGCCGCTGCTTTGGCCGCTGCTGCTGTCGCTGGCAACTGGCACGGCACGGCCACAGACGTACGCCGGCAACGTTGAGGGGTGATAGAGATACAGATACAGCTCAGAAGCGAGTGCGAGCGAGACAGAGATAACGCTGGCGTTCCAACTCCTGTTACTGCTTAGCTCTGCTTCGTTCTGTTCCGTTCCTGCCATACGAGTTTGTACTTGGTTCACGTTCACAGCTGCATCCTTTTGTGGTGTGTTTCGCGCTGCTTCTTTCCTACAGCACAACCAACGTCTACACCCTCCTGCTGTTGCCAACGACGCCACTGGCACGGCACGGGAACTGGCAAAGGCAACGACAGAGCAAAGCAAAGGCAGAGCACAGAGCAGAAAGCTGAGGCAGAAACTGCTGGCTATAGAGTGTTGTTTGGATGACTGCCTCGCTGTAGACGAAACGAAAGACAGGCGGCAACTAAACTAAAACTAAATACATGCAGGCGAGCACAGGCAAGCGGCGGTCGCATAAAGCATAAAGAGGTGAGTAGTAAGTCGGTGGACGGCAACGTCCCGACGGAAAAATACATTCTCTGGGTCTGGTCTCTGGCATGGCCTGTCCAAAACCAAACCAAACCAAAGCAACCTATACGACCCGATCGACTCGACTCCGACTGCGACAGCCTCAATCTCAATCTGAGGCTGAATGATATGTTTAGTTGTTGTTCGTGGCGTATGTGTGTGTGCAGTTTTTATTCATTTTCTGCCAGTGGGTGAAAAGCGGTTCTCTGTTGTGAAAGAAAGGAATACGACTAAAAATCATTCGTTTATTCTTGCTCGCGTTCGTATTTTTGATTTTCAAAATGTATGGAAAAAGAAATTTTTTGTTGCCTTCGTATTTGTATTTGTGTTGCTGCTGCCTCTGTATATAACAGTGTGTGAGCGTGTGTTTGTGTGTGTGTGTGCGTTTTTTTTGTATGTTCGAGCTGCTCTCTCTGGGTGTGCAAGAGCGTATAGTTGTGTGTATGTGTGTGTGTGTGTGTCTGTGTTCAACTGTGTGCGTGTGGCGCACCAAAAAGAACCCGACGACGGCTGAGAGTAAAATTTCGATTTGTGCATGGAGGAAAAAACGAGAAATAATTTTAGCGAATAGAGTACGATTATCGAATTTAGTAAATAAAACAAATAATTGCAGAAGCAGCAGCAATCACAACAACAGCTGCAGCCAGCAGTCGTAGCATTAACAGTAACTCATCGAAAGCAATCAAAGCGGCGTGCATATGTAACCGTAACTGTAAAGCTAATTGTGTGCCTTTCTTCTTCTTTCCCTTCCCGCTTCTGTTTCTTGTTCTATGTTTCGCCGGCGACAACGACACCGCCGATAAAATAGCAGTACATTGACACACCGTCAAGCAGGAGCAGATAGGGGACACCTACATTTGTATATATTTCATACATATATACATACACACATTCAGCGATATACACAAGCCCAGGCTAAAAGGAGGCTGCTCTCCAACCTCCATCCTTCGCATCCGCATCCGCATTCGCATCTGCATCTGCATCCAACCCAAAAACAATAAAAGATGGCCAACGGCAAGGCGACGGTATCGTTCTTCGAGAACGGGAGCACCACACAGTTCGAGTACTGCTTCAAGCTGTATCCGCAGGTGCTCAAAATGAAGGCAGAGAAGCGGTCGAAGAAGCCGCAAGAGCTGATCCGGCTGGACCAGTGGTACCAAAACGAATTGCCGCGTCTGATTAAGGCGCGTGGAAAGGACGCGCACATGGTGTACGACGAGCTGGTGCAGACCATGAAGTGGAAGCAGTCGCGCGGAAAATTTTATCCGCAGCTCTCGTACCTGGTCAAGGTAAATACACCGCGCGCCGTCATGCAGGAGACAAAAAAGGCCTTCCGCAAGCTGCCCAACCTGGAGCAGGCGATCACAGCTTTATCGAACCTAAAGGGCGTGGGCACCACGATGGCCTCCGCCTTGCTGGCGGCCGCCGCACCCGATCGCGCTCCTTTCATGGCTGATGAGTGCCTTATGGCCATACCAGAGATCGAGGGCATTGACTACACCACCAAGGAGTACCTCAACTTTGTGAACCACATCCAGTCCACGGTGGAGCGCCTAAATGCAGAGGTGGGTGGCGAGACGCCGCACTGGTCTCCGCACCGCGTTGAGCTGGCCCTTTGGTCACACTACGTGGCCAATGACTTGAGTCCCGAGATGCTTGACGACATGCCGCCCCCAGGCACCGCATCTATCAGCACAAACGGCGCGAGCAACAATGTCCTTGACGGCGATGACACCAATGATGGTGTGGCCGTGGACCTCGACGACGAGAGTCAAGGCGCAGGTAAGCCCATCTCTATATTTCTTGTCAAATGTCCCTTTTATTTCTTAATATGACGCCAATTGTGGTCTCCTTCTACAGGTGGGCGCAACACTGCAACAGAGTCGGAGACCGAGAACGAGAACACCAATCCGGCCGCTTTAACGCCGCTAATTGCGGGCGAGGCCAAGAGTAATGCCACTGCCGTGGGAGCCGCCTTGCAGGATGGCGACTCGAACTTTGTGTCGAATGATTCCACCTCCCAGGAGCCAATCCTCGACGACAACGATGGAACCACACAGACAACGGCCACCACATCCACAGAAGATGGTGAACCTATTGGGATCGGCATTGGCCTGGGCAGCGGTGGCACACCTCTGGCCTCCGACTCGGAAAGCAACCTCGAGGCGCCTCTAAACTCCAATCACTTGAATGCGGCCGGTGCAGTCGAGCAGCCGAGCAAACCACAGACCCAGCCTTTGACCCAGAACCAGACATTGAGCCCGAACCACAACAACAGTAAGCAGCAGATAAACAATGGTCAGGCGACTCCAGCGGAACAGCCAGCAAAGGCAGGAGCGGCAAAGGCCGCTGCCAACGGCAATGGTAATGGCAATGGAGTGTTGGGCACTGACCTGGATGATGGCGAGGAGGAAGAGGATGAGGAGGACGAGCTGGACGAGGAGGAGAACAACGATGCGGAGCTAGAGGCTGACGAAAGCAACAGCAGCAGCAGCAATGCCCGCGAGACCAAACTGCAGCAGCTGGCGGCAACCGCTGTAGCGGGCAAGGTGGTTACGGTCACTGAGACGGTGGCGGCTACCGAGCCGATCAAGGGGGCGGCAACGGATACGGCGTTGTCAGTGGCTACCATTGGACAGAAGCGTACGGCACTGCACTGTGAGATGGAGATGAGCAATGCGCCAGCCGGGGCAGTGGGTGGCGGCGACCAGTCGCCGGAGCTGAAGAAGCTGCGCAGCGAATGAGTCGAAAGCGGGTAACATCGAACGATCGGTTCGGTTCGGTTCGGCTCGCCGCGTATCTGGTGGAAAGACATATGTATGTAGTGCAGTTGAGTCGACCTAGAGACATAGAGCAACATTACCTACACTTTACCACAACAACATTCAAGAAATTGTACTATTAAGCAACTAATTATACATACATATAATATATTATATATATATATATATACACACACAAACATATAACGAGAAGCAAACCAACACTCACACACTACACTCGCACACCCCACACCACACACCACACTAGCATGCTACAACATATACCACAACAGAACAGGACACAGCAGGACGGAGGATGCTTGAATCCCGATCCAGCAGCAAAAGCAGCAGAACCACAGAACAAAATTTCAGTAACAGGAGCGCGCGAAAAGGAGGAGTCGACTCGGATTTAGATTCAGATTTGGAGTGCAGCGTTAACGTAATATAATGGAATGAAAAGCAAATACACCTTACGTGAATAGTAACTAAAGCGAGATCAGATATTTTTACACAGTCAAAATGAACATTAATTATAAAGAAATTTACAAATGCCGCAGTTGCCCACTACATACAAACAAAATGAGAGAAAAAAAAAGCAAAACGAAGGAAGCAAGAACTAAAAAGGATGAAGAAACAATAATTATAATAAAACAAAGTAATTTATATACATAGGTATTTAAATTTAACAATAAATCAAAACTGTCGCATGTACACGCATCTCCCCCGCAGTATATTTGCACATTCACGCGCTCTCTCTCTCTCTCTCTCCCAATCTCTCTCTCTCCCACACACATTAAAAACACAAAGAAAGCAAAAAAAAAACAAAAAAAAAAACTCATTTCAACAATAAGAAATTTTTGTGGTCGTAATTGTAATAATATAATTTATATTTTATGTGTACAACTTTTTTTTTTAACTATACATATACAGAATTTTTATAATTTATACGATAATCGCACTCTTCATTTGATTTGCCCGCAAGGACTGCAAACGACGTCAAGCAACTACATTTTAATTCCTATTCGTCGCCAGGCGACCGACCGATGTCTGGTTACCATGCAAGCACTCATGTACGCGTAGCAGGATATGCTCTGCTACCTGTGCAGGTCGTGGCCATGGGCAGGATCGGTTCGGTTTGGTCCCGGACTATAAAATCAACATCTCAAAATTATAATCATTTTTATTATTAATAGAATAAGTCCAAATAAATTGTGAAATATTAAGAGAACACCGCATCAGAATGAAACCATGGCAACGCATAATGTTGTATTGTTGAGAATGCTTTGAGAGGCAGTAGCGGTCTTAATGCTCGTTCCGTTCAAGTCCGCAGTGTGGCAAAAGTGGTTATTTGAAAATGCGTTACAGTGTAGTCTATCGATATCGATTAAAGTCGTGCAAATCTGGCAGGCAGGGCAGGGCTGCTAACATCGATAATACGGCCACCAGGGATGAGCGTATAAGTGACTCTTGTTCTACGATAGCTGTGACTGATATCAATAAAATATCAGGGACAATAAGCAAACATGCTTTAATTTTCTATTACAACAAGAAATAAAACTGTTTTTTTAAACATAAAACATATCAGAATTTAGGAGATTCGCTGTTTCATTTCGGATAGCTGGTCGAAATTGGTCATACAACCGAGAGCAGTGACTGGGGCTTGAAAAGACCAGTGACTGGCAACGGAGAACGTAAATACATATGTGCCTTCCCTGAAGGAGACAAAAGAAAACACGGAACAACACGGCAAACATATACAATTGTAAGTGAGCAATTTAGCGCATTTGTGCGACTGCCACGATTGCCGACGACGGGCTAGTTCCATCCCAAACCCCCCACACCCCTGCTAGAGCAGCAGCCTTAATATCTGATAATTGGAGAAAGAGCCAAAGCCAAATCCCGTGGCTTGGCAGAGTAGTGTAGCGTAACATTTGCCATTAGTCCGCCCCCGTAAATTGACTTGTGGCTGTTGCCCGTACCTTTTCAGTGCTGCTGCTGCGGATGAAGCGGACTGTGAACTGTGATTGAACAGTGGCCAGCCAGGAGCTAAGCAGCTGTGACTATGCGACAACAACCGAGCACCAGAAGCGACTCTGACTCCAACACCAGCACCAGCTCCAGCTCTAGCTCGAAATTGAACCCATTTTACGCTTAGCCGACCAGCAGTGCGTGTGTTCTGCAGCTGCGAGTGCATCGGGCACTGGCCACGGGCACAGACACAGGCAGAGGCAGAGACGGATACCCAACCAACCAACAAGAGGCGGCGCCGACTGATCAGAACCAATGTTGCTAGTGCGGCAGCTGTTTGGCGCATCGGCAAACTCATGGGTGCGGGCCCTTGTCATCTTTGTGCTGGCCTGGGTGGCTCTCGTCTACGTGTTCGTGGTGAAGCTGACCAGCACCCAGGGCCAGCAGGCGACGGGAGAAAATGAGATCAGTGCGCGCCGCATCACCCAGGCCCTGCAGCTCCTCGAGCACACCAAGCAACGCAACGAGGAGCTCAAGCAGCTTATTGATGAGCTGATGAGGTATGGCTTACATCCAATCCCCCAGCCAGCAGCCAGCTAGCAGCCACAATCCATCCAGTCATACGGCATTCATATGCTGATTAGTCTGACAATTGCCGCGCCGCGCTGTGCTGTGCTCTGCTGGCGGTAGAGGTGGCGTCGTGGTTAATTATGCATGGCACGCTGAAACGTACAGATCACAAGCGGCTTTGTTCACCCCTCTCCTTCTGCTTGCCATTTTCAAAATCTCTTTCAGCGACCAGCTGGACAAACAGAGCGCCCTGAAGCTAGTACAAAAGTTGGAGAACGATCCACTGAACCCAAAGCAGGGGCTGGAAAGTCTGGGGGCAGAGCCCGAGGCATTCTTCGATTCTGCTCCAGCCGATCTGAGGGGCTGGAACAATGCCGAAGGTGGAAATGATCCGCTGGATGGAGCCCACCCAGATCTCTTATCCGGAAACGATTTGGGACATGGCGAGCCCAGTTTGGAGTATGAGTTTACTCGCCGACGCATCCAGACGAACATTGGAGAGATCTGGAACTACTTCAGCAGCGAGCTGGCCAAGATAAGCAAGGTGGTGGCCAGCAAGGGGCACAAAGAGTTGGAGGAGTCCATCAACCAGGTTCTGCAGCAGGGTGCAGAGCACAAGCGGTCGCTGCTAAGCGACATGGATCACATGCGTCGTTCGGACGGATACGAGACCTGGCGTCACAAGGAGGCCAGGGACCTAAGCGACCTGGTCCAGCGGCGCCTGAACCACCTCCAGAACCCCAGCGACTGTCAAAATGCTCGCAAGCTGGTCTGCAAGCTCAACAAGGTAAAGATTTGTCTGTTCTTGCGGAATCTTCTTCTAATCGACTAATATCTGTCATCTATCGTCTAGGGCTGTGGTTATGGCTGCCAACTGCACCATGTGGTATACTGCTTTATTGTGGCGTATGCCACGGAGCGCACCATGATCCTCAAGTCGCGTGGCTGGCGCTACCACAAGGGTGGCTGGGAGGAGGTGTTCCAGCCGATCTCGAAAGGCTGCCATGACGCCGGGTCTGCCAACGCCTACAACTGGCCGGGCAAACCTAATACTCAGGTCCTGGTGCTGCCGATCATTGACTCGCTAATGCCGCGCCCGCCATATCTGCCGTTGGCCGTGCCCGAGGATCTCGCGCCACGCCTTAAACGCCTGCACGGTGATCCCATTGTGTGGTGGGTGGGCCAGTTCTTAAAGTACCTTCTGCGCCCGCAGCAGCCGACGCGCGAATTCCTTTTCGCCGGCATGCGAAACCTGGGCTGGGAGCGTCCCATTGTGGGGTAAGCAGCAAGTGGCGAGGCTTTCCTTCTCAGGCTTTACTGATCAGTCACGTTTCAGGGTGCATGTGCGTCGTACGGACAAGGTGGGCACGGAGGCGGCCTGCCACAGCATCGGGGAGTACATGACTCATGTGGAGGACTACTACCGAACGCTGGAGATCAACGGCACCAGCGTGGTGCGACGCGTCTTCCTAGCCTCTGACGACGCTAACGTGATCGAAGAGGCGCGCGAAAAGTACCCGCACTACCAGATCATTGGGGATCCCGAGGTGGCTCGCATGGCGTCTGTTTCCACACGCTACACGGATACGGCCCTCAACGGGATCATACTGGACATCCACCTGCTATCCATGTCTGACCATCTTGTGTGCACCTTCTCCTCGCAGGTCTGCCGCGTGGCGTACGAGATCATGCAGACCATGTACCCGGATGCCTCGCACCGCTTCAAATCGCTGGACGACATATACTATTACGGCGGTCAGAATGCGCACAATCGTCGCGTGGTTATCGCCCACACCCCGCGCACTCACGAGGACCTCCAGCTGCGGGTGGACGACCTAGTTTCGGTGGCTGGCAACCACTGGGACGGCAACTCCAAGGGCAAAAACACGCGCACCAACCAGGGCGGCCTCTTCCCCTCATTCAAGGTGGAGGAGAAAATTGACACCGCCAAGCTGCCTCTATATCCAGGTGTCTAGTTCTAGTTTTATTTCCAGACGCAGTGCCAGCGCATCGACCAGTGGAAAATGTTGTTGACTGATGTTTCGTGCTGGCCGGTGTCGACCGGTGCTGGCCGTTGGATCCGGATATTTTTCCTCCGAATAGGTTTACTATGGAGAATCTCTTCTGCCGCATTCCATCTGGAATCAATGGTATAGTTCAAGTTCAAATTTAGATCACAATCTGTAATCTGGAATGTAGAATCTCTAATCGGTAACTCTCTATTTCTCAAAACGTGTATAATTCTCGTACATACGTATGTATTTTATTCAACCGACACTTTTACTGACTTGACCTGGTGTATGTTCCGTTCCTGCTGCACTCACACGGGGCACTTATCTCAATTCTAATTATAATTCTAATTCTGCATTTTGTAAAAGTTCTTTATTACATTGTAAGTCGAAGCCGAAGAAATTATGTTGACAAGAATTCACATAAATACTTATATATATATATAAATTATATATAGGAGTGCAGGTGCAGTGCATGTAGGGTTCAGTAAGCGCAATATAGTATAACCTCTGTAAAATACAATAAAAGAAAAGTAAGTAAACACAATCGTCAATAGAAAAAAAGAATAAATAGTAAAGTTTTAAAAAAGATCACATGCAGTTCTGTCTCTCTTTCTCTCCATTACTCGCTCACTTTCTGTCTCACTTTGCTGATCGTCCATTGACCTTGATACAGGCTACACTGTTGTAGCTATCTATTGGAAATATGTACATATGTATGTATGTACGTGGACCAAATTTTAGAGGTTGGTTGAATGTGAGGATGTCGAACGATGTGATGACGAAAGTTATAAACTTTATAAATTTGCTGACATAAGCAGAAAGAAGGGTCTGCCGGAAGATTGCTAACAAAGTTTTCATTGAAAAAAGGCATGCTCCTGATAGATTAATATTAAGTAAATAATAGGTAGCAAAAGAGAAATATATTTATATTATATATATATTATATATTATATTTATATTTTTATCACCGACAAAGCCAACCTGGGAACGATTTTCAAAACTCGCAGAAGAATACTCATCACAACTACAAATAAGCTCAAACATAAACAAAGAAACAGCCACAATACAAAAAATAATTATATCTAGTGCACATAAAACAATCCCTGAGACACACCCTATGACCAAACCACACAATGTACCTTGGTGGAACAACAATCTACAAAAACTCAGAGACGAAAAAGTTAAGAAATGGCACACGCTAAGAAACATCTGTACCCAGAACATCATACAATTAAAACGAGCAAATGCCAAATTTAGAAGGACCCTAAAAGAAGAAAAAAAACATAGTATCCAAAAATTCACAACACAAATAGCACCCGACACACCTCCAAAAACAATTTGGAGTAACATCAGACGCTTCTGCGGCCTAAATCCCCAAAAACACATTTATTGCATCCTTAACCCAGTAACAAATCAAAATACCACCAACAAAGCAGAAATAGCAGAACTCTTCTGCAAAAACCTCTCAGACACATCATCGGACCACAATTTCTCCTTTATAAACACAAAGCAAGCATCACTTAACACTAGTCGAATTCACGTCAGCTCTAAACACATTAAAAGGAAATACACCCGGACTCGACAGAGTAAACTACGCCATGATAAAAAATTTGGACAGGAAAACAAAATGTCGAATTACCAACCTCCAAAAATCTATACTAAACAATTACATCCCCCCAAGTTTACAGGAATAGTATAATAGTCCCAATCTTAAAATCCAACACAGACAAAACCGCACTAAACTCCTACCGACCAATATCACTGAACTCATGTCTATCAAAGGTCCTAGACAAAATAATAGCAAAGCGACTGTGGTGGTTTGTTTCTAACGACGAACTAATCCATAACAGTCAAACAGGTTTCAAGAAGGGGAAATCTGCTATAGACAGTCTACTGTTGATAGACCATCTACTAACAAGATCCATCTCCAGAAGAAACCATACGTCTATAATATCCCTAGACTTTACAAAAGCTTTTGACAGAATCGGACTTCACTCAATACTTGACCAACTCACGGAATGGAAAACGGGACCCAACATATTAAACTACATAAAAAACTTCATGACGAACAGAAAAATTACAGCACGAATAAACACCACCCTCTCCCCTTCCACCCCATCTACAACGGCATCCCCCAGGGCTCGCCACTCTCAGTGATCCTATTTACAACAAACTCGCTGAAAAGCTCACCCTAAGTTTGCGTGTAGGGTGAGCTTTTCAGCCTAAACGCCTACGCAGACGACTTTAACATAATACTTAAACTGAAAAATAGGAAAAACATTAATATAAACCTAAACCCAATCCTCAGAACCATACTTAACTGGGCTGAATATTCAGGCGCCAAGCTATCCCCCACCAAATGCAAGCACATGCACGTCTGTAGAAAGCGCCACTGCAAATGCACATTATCAACAGGAAGCATACAAATCCAGAATGTCGCATCACTAAAAATACTAGGACTTTACTTTAACAACAAACACAGATGGAATAAACACACTGAACAACTCACGCACACCCTGCATCAAGCAATTAATATAATAAAATGTCTCGCAAGTCCAAAATTCAACTGTAACACATCCACACTTATAAACGTCACCAAAGCTATACTCAACTCCAAGGCAGACTACGGCCTTCCCATCTATGGGCACTGCCCAAATACAACTTTGCGACCTATAAAATCCAAAATTAACACAGGCCTCAGAATCGCTCTCGGAGCATTCAAACCCACACCCTCCCAAAACATTCTATACGAAGCAAGAGTCCCCCCATTAGAAGACAGGCGCGAACTTCTAACAGCCATCCTCGTAAAAACCCTGATCACAGCAAAAAACTCCCCACTACACAAAATTCTAAAAACATACCGACCTCCTAGACGGCCACAATACAACTAAACAATAGACCTAATAATAAAATATAGCAGAAACTACAACCTACCCTTCCAGCCCACAAAACAACTTACTCTGACTACTACTCCGTGGAATGTAAGCCAAATAATCACAGACACGACACTAAGAAACTTTAATAAAAAAACACATGCCCACAAACATACAGAGCCGAATTCATGCAAATTAACACCATAGACAAGCTTAAATACACATACATCTATACAGATGGATCACAAAACAACAGTATCACTACCTTTGCCATCACATCAAATCATGCCTCCTACCCCACTACTCCTCCGTATTTTCCGCAGAAATCATTGCAATAGTAAGAAGCTTTAGAAACCCTAAAAAGTAAAAGAGGTAAATTCTGCATATGCACCGACTCACTCTCTGCAATAGACGCAATTAACAACACAAACAACAACGAACATTACCCCTCATACGCTCGCAATATTATGCAAAAAACCTTCCCCAAATTCAAACTACTCTGGGTGCCCGGGCATGTAGGAATAGCAGGGAACGAACTAGCAGATACCTCTGCAAAAAATGCAGCGAAACAGCCTCTAATAACAAAGGAAAACCTTAACGTACAAGACATACAAAAATACTTAAAAAACATGCACCTCACAAAACTACAATCCAACAAAATCGAAACATCAACCTGGTATCAAGCAAACAATCCACATAAACTCAACAACTACCACATTTTTAAAAGAATTTCATTATCCCTCTCGAGAAGAGACCAAATAATAATAACCAGACCTAGACTCGGACACTCCAAAATAGCTCACATACACTACATCGATCAATCTCCCTGTATATGCCCCTTTTGCAACGAAACCATATCAATCCTCACCGACTGCACTACCCTAAAACTTCAACGACAGGCACCCCACATCCTCAAACATATCTAACATTCTAAAATACTTAAAAACAACAAATTTATATCACTACATCTAAGAACATACAAATTAACTTAAATTAAGAAAACCACTCTTATCACCCCATGTACATTAATGTAAACATGTAAATACAACACACAGTACTACTAAGAGAACTTATACGCAAACACATACAACTCTAGAGCTGAAGGCCTCTGCTGCCATAGCCACGTAATAAGCTAGCCTATAATTTCACTATTAATAAGTTAGCTCTTCAATAAATATATGAATATTTAATTCCAATTGGATCATCGATTGTGCAACGTCTTCATATCATCATCATGTCATTCACCTTCGATTTTGTGTGCTTACTTTTGAAATGTATTGCTCGCGATTTAGTTTGTTTTTGTGTGGATTGTGCGGGGGTTCAAGAAACCATCGGCGCCGGTGAAAGTGTAAATTGCTGTTGCGTGCACACTCGATGAGTCAACTGACCCTCCACCGACCACTCACACTACCCCCTCCACTCCACTCTCCTCCCCGACCTGCGCTGAAAGCCGCAGGAATTCCACACCAAAACAAGACGTCTCAACACAAAAATTCTCAAAAAGTGCCGCCACCAGAGGATCCCAGTAAAACGGAACGAGAGGGAGAAAAGTACAAAAAATGAGAAACGTGATAAGCTTCCAGCGGTAATAATAAAAAAACAATGAATATATTAAAAACAAATCAAAGCACTGCATATGTATGCGAGCAATATAATTATACTCAATGAACTGCAGGGAAGTCGTCGTCGAGACTATCGAAAACATTCCGACTGCAAGATACTCCCGACTCTCGGATCTTATTCCTGATCATTACGTTTGTGGATGCCAAAGAATTTTATGATTTTAGTTAGCTAGGATTTTCGTCGGAATGGTAGGTAATGACTTTACATCATCACCAAAAGTATGAAGAATATACACATATATTTTTTTGACGGAAACAGCGGCTTCTGGTCGTTTGTTCCACACATTCGAACGTGTAGAACATACCCTTCCATTCTGCTGGTACCGGGTAGAACAAAAGCTGCCAAACGGGCAGCTGCCCGCTCGGAAAACCGGCATCTCGGGCTGTCTTGGGGCATGAAAAAGGTGCGCGCACTTTTGCTGGCGTCGGACAAGGTCACGCCGCTGGCTCCGCTCAGCTGACATCTCGATAAGCCGTCGTGATAACGGGCAGCAGCGCCGGCTTGGGTGCGTATAAACATTGACGTTTGCGCTAAACCGACAACACTTGCGGACCTCGATCCTCATTGACAAGAACATTCACGCCGAGCAGAGACACAGCCCGAATCTCCAACAGGATGTCACACCTTAGCGCCACCCTCCTCCTCTGCTGCGCCGTCGTTATCCTGGGCAGCCAGTGCGCTCAGGCGGCCGTTGCTCGGGCCGACTTCAGCAACCCCTGTGAGTACAGAAGGATTAGGATTGCACGGAGCCACTCGATTTACAATCTCTGTCCCGTTTCCTCTTTCCATTCCAGC
The DNA here is from genome assembly GCA_035041765.1 of Drosophila algonquin. Taxonomy (NCBI): domain Eukaryota; kingdom Metazoa; phylum Arthropoda; class Insecta; order Diptera; family Drosophilidae; genus Drosophila; species Drosophila algonquin. Next base: position 1,987,066 of record JAWNKY010000209.1, on the reverse strand, counting down.
CTATCCGGGAAAATGTGTTCTGGACTCCACACGGTGATGTCGCCAGGGCAGCAGGGAAAGGCTCCCAACAATCTTTGCGCCGGCGTCACCTGCATGGAGGGCGGTATCGTCGAGTTCAAAACCTGTTCTACCGAGGCGCCCTCAGTGGCTGCAAGCTGCGCGACTTTGTCAACACCAACCGCGATTATCCTGAATGCTGTGAGCGCAAGTACGACTGCAACAAACAAATCTGAGAAGACCTGGATTCCCGTATGCACTTGCGTTCCTCGTCTATTTTTTTGTGTATTTTTTTGTTAATTTATTGTGTATTCTACAACATAACAGTTAAAATGTAAACGCTTAGCAGTACAATTAAATAATTTAATAGAATCATTAACAGAGAATACATTGTATGTATATTTGTGGGCGGGATAGGCAATGGCTAATGCGGCAATGACCTGCCAACGGGTCTACATTCCTCTTGCTCTCCTCCTCCTTCATCTCCTTCCGATTGGATCTGCTAGACATACAAAACTCTAAATTAAAATCTATGCCAGAGATGAGCTTCTGGCAGCTTCAGAGAGAGAGAGAGAGAAACAAAACGACAAAAAAAAACTAAAGCTCACATCAGAGCTTATCCTATGTACATGTGGGTGTATGGGTGTGTTTGTGGTTGAGTGTGCTTGTGCGTGAGTGAAGCGACATGATACGTTGCGGCATATTGAGTGGAGTTGATTTGGTGTCTCTTTTCTTGCTTATAAATCTCCTTCCTCTCTGGTGCTTAGTGGCTACTAGCTTTTACTGATTCGTTTGCTGGTGTGTGTGTGTGTGTGTGTGTGTGTGTGTTTATTTTCTCCTCTACTTCTGCCTCTGGCTCTGCACTCTCCTTCTACCGACTGAGATTGTTGATGTAGAGCGCGTGCAGCTCAGTGCGTGGAGTATTCTCAAAGAGAGCGGCGCGGTTCTGGCCCTCGCCCTTCTTCACCCAGTGACCGTAAACACGGAAAGCGCATCCATCGATAACCTGGAAAAAGCAGAGAATGAGAGAGAGTGTGTGAGTTCAGTGTTGGGTAGGACGGATCAACAGAAAACTCACCTTGCGCAGCACCTTGACGCGATAGGGATCGCGAATGGCCTCCTCGAGGTGCAGCGGCTCGGCGGTGAACCGCAGTCGGCGTATCCTAATGACAGCGCGTATCACTATTATGGCGAATTGGAACTTTTTGCGCGCATTGAAGCGACTCTGTTTGCGAAGCTATAGGTGGGATTTGGGAGAGAGAAATAAAGATTGACGGATTAGGCTTCGCTCCACAAGCTGTCCCCACCCTTCAGCGGGGGAAAGGATTGTAGTAGTAGATCGATCTCTTTTTGGCTTTTGTGTTTCGGTTTAGTGCACACGTCGTTAGGGTTAGATTCAGTTAAAGGTTAATGATTACTGTTGAATGATGTTAGCTTTTTTTATAACTATTATTTTTTGGCGTTAAAACATGGAACAACACACAGGCGGAACGGCACGGTATAGAGAATTTAGAATTTAGAATATATCTTATTTTTGTAAAACTTTGCAGGGGTTTACAGCTAGCAATTCGACTGTCTTATGCGGCAGATCAACTTCGAAACGGATCACTTTATAAGACATACATATGTATGGGCATTTATTAAAAAAATGTATTAAATATTAAAAGTCTAAATTGATTAAAACTTTACTAATGTAATTAACTGCCATATTGTTTTATTAGCTTTGATCTGAAAACCTATTAAAACAGATAACAGTTCAAATTTTCTGTATTTATTTGCTTTTCGAATAATTTATGATCGAACTGTAAGGATATATAGAATTCGGCGCACCGAATTCAGCTTTCCTGGTTTTTTATTTATTGGCATATATTTTGGGTATCGTTGGGTTTACTACCCAACGCCAAGGCTCCAAGATATCTGAATATTACTTTTCAACTTGAAAATTAACCCGGGAAAAGCTTGTAATTATTCCTATTTGGAGAGACGATTTTAATCGGATTGTCTGCTTGGGTTAGGGTCTAGTTATTTCAATTAAAATCTGTATCACAAATTTTGGAGTTCAGTGGGGATCTACATATTTGGCTTGACTATTAACCGCATGCTGTGAGATACACAAAGGTAAGAATGAGAGAGGAAAGCGCCTAGAACTTAATTTTGCATTGATCAGTGTTACATATGTACAAACCCGTATATGAGCGGATTACTGTTAGATACCGTTACAAATAATAAGTTTAAAGGGGAAGAAAGCCAAAGCAAACGCATAAAAATATGTTTAGTGGGTTGAGGAGAGAGGTAAGGGAGTGGCGGGAGGGCTGGGGGCGTGTTATTGAGTTGAGTCGAAAGAACAGAGCCGAAAAGCTTAATGCGGGGGGAGAACGACATTCACGATTTGAGGATTACACGATCGTGTCTATGTGCGGGATTATGCAGATAAATACGAGTATATGTGCATACACACATCTGTATGCATGTACATTGAACGAAAGTGTGAGTATGTGTTTGCATATGAGATATATGAGATATATAGGCTTGAATGGGTGTACTGTTTATGCAACGGTAACTGTAATCTATCGCAGTTTTCTTTGGTCTACTCACAATGGAGTCTCCACAACACCGACTTATAGACACACATGGTATAAGGGCGTTGAGACTCTGACAATATTGAGAACATGACACACAAAACAAAACGTGTACAACATCACCAACAGAGGAGAAATTAAACAGAATAAATCGTCAGTGAATCGATTTGTCATTTGGTGTCATTTATAATAAATATATGTTATATATGTATAGTAGTATGTATGTATGATAAGATATATGTAAATACAATATACAATATAATGTGTACAAAGCTCATGCAAATTACACACATGTATGAATAATACTGTTTTCCTGGTACCACTACTGCACATTCATACAGATACAAAAGATACAAAAAGGAGGCCAAGATGTGAGGCGATATTCAATATACATATATGAGGGAGGGGGTTAGGGGTAAGATTAGTGACACATGATTTAAGTACTAGATACGACTACGTCTATGACTACAAAGCAGTTCCACTACATACAGTTCCTGCAAGTATCATCCAGTTCACCCGACAGGCTACATATGTATGTATGTGCTACAGAAAGGTGCATAGAATACAAATATGGTGTTTACTCGCTACGATACCACTAAGTGCCAGCTATAAGAAAATACAATAAGAATCGTAGAAACATACATAAAGCATAGTGGGCGCGACGAAAGGAGCTTAAACTTAAGCAAATTAAATGAGTGAGTGAGTCGGTGGGTTGGTTGTATGGTGTTGTGTGGTGTGTTGCACTGGAGTGAGAAGTGGACCGAGTGGATCGAGTATACGGAAAAGGCTCTCAAACTAGACAACACGATACGTTTTCTGTTGATATCATCATGTAAACACACGTATGATTTGTTATTCTAATGATCGAGTTTTCGATCGAATGCAGCGATACGAAAGCCGACAGAAGAAAACGTATTGTGAAAGAGTTGTTTAACCACCCACCCGATCTCGATCTTGATCCATATCTCACGCTCACTCTTACAATCGGAAAGGGATAGCAAATAGTCGCCATACACCAATACCGCTCGAAAGGAGCGATTGAGAGAGGGGTATCTCTGCTGTGAGAGTGGAGTGAGAGAGCGAGAGTCCTCTTTTGAATGGGGGAATGAGAGGATGCATGATTATGGCGCTTATGGAATCAACTAAAAAGCACTAAAAATTAAAACAAACAAAAAAAAAATAAATAAAATATAATATAATATAATATAACTAAATCATACGTGTGTGATAACTAAATACGTAAGAAACAATTTGTAAAGTAAAAGGAAAGCAAAAGAAAATCAATGGAAAAACCTGCCTGCACTTGTGCATGCAATAAATGCTGCTGCTGAGCGGCATTTTCATAATTATTGCCGTCTATTGGCCGCGCCGTCTGCTGCTGCTGGTGCTGCTGCTGCTGTTGCTGCGGCTGCTGCTGATAGTACACCGTGGCCGTTAGGGTCTTGTAACAGGAGGCAGAGGTGCACGACGAGGAGGGTCATCCAGGTCGGGGGCGGCAGCACATCCCTCAAGCGATTCGATGAGTACGAGCTCTGGGGCGCACTATAGTAGAGGTAGGAGGAGCCGCAGGGATTGGGGCCACCGCCGCCACCATTGCTGTTGATTCGGTCGTAGCGGAACGCAGCGGGACCGGCACCAGCACCGGCACTGGCACTGGCACTGCTGGCAGATGCAGAAGCAGCACTATTCTGGTATCTGCCCGGGGCATAGGCAGACGTGGACGGAGGCCGTGCCATAGTCAGATCACCCATCAGAACCTGGTGTTCGTTCGAGTTCGAATTCAGATTCAGATTCGGGATCGGGGTTGGTTTTTGTTTTGGTGGTATTGGCGAAACGAAAACGAGGCAAACGAGGAATGTGGGTGACGGCGCGAAAGAAATCAAAAATTGTGTAATCAGTTAGGAGGAGTAGAGTAAAGTAAAAGTAAAAGTAACAGCAAATAGAGTGCTTATGCTAGTCTAAAAGGTAGCTTGAACTCGACTTAACCTCTATGTATGTGACCTTTCTTACAGCTACATACGATCGATGCCAGGGCGTATTGTGGAATGGCGGCGATGCCGATGGCCCACCCTAAATAAATAGCCCTTGCCTTGCTACGCGTAAAAGTCCCCCTAACTGCAATCAGATGCATTCACTCCCTCTAACCTTTATGCATATGATGTACCTATTGGCTGGCATTTGGCGTTTGGGTTTCTCTGTTTTCTCTTTCTTTCACGCACGCATGCAGTGGGGTGGTTGGCTCAACCATGGTGTGGGCGGGACATGCAGACACAGAACGTACGGTACATGGGTACATGGGGTTGTAGGGGAGGAGAGGGGTTCATGAGAAAGAAAGAGAGAGCAGGAGAGCGTGTGGATTTGGGATTGTTATCATCAAAGAGCATCGCGTAATCGCCAAGCAAAAAAATAAATTGGAAGCAAATCAAATACGCTTTTTTTGTTGTTGTTGTACTCCTTGTGTGTGGTTGGTGTTGGAATGTGTTATACGGTTACAGTTGTAGTTAGGTTATGCTGGCACATGACATGATGGACGCAGAGACCGCGCTTGGAGCGAGCATTATAGTACTATTATCATATGTAGATTAGATCAGAACAGACAAGAACATAACAGAACAGAATGCAGCGAACAGAACACACACGCGATTGCAACAGCAACAGAATGGGGATTGGATTGGATTGGATTGCTGCTGTCGCTGATCTGAATTTTGGGGGATTTGGGTTTTTTATTGTTGTTTTTGTTGTTATTGCGATTCGACACATGGTAGACAGACAGAGACAAGGAGAGCAAATCAGACAGTGACAGAGAGAGAGAGAGAGAGATATTGACGGATCGAGATTGGGGGGTGGGGTTAGTCCGGGAGCATTTCGTTACCATTGCGATTTCGGTGATGCGACTCATTCTTCTGGACTTGGTCGACAGGCTGCGCTTGAGGCCATCAATGTTTTGCTCGAACAGCTTTCGAAGTTTAATTTCGAATTAGGGGTTGATCGTTTATCGTTTCGTTTATCGAGAAAAGTGATCGGAACAATTGATTGGCGATTCATTCGTTCGATTAGTTTGGTGTTTGGTGTTTTTTTTATAGTTTAATTGTAATTTGTTTTTAAAACGTATATGTAAGGAAAGAAGAAAGAAAATGTATTTTATAATAAAGTAATATTAAGTATAAAAAAAAAATTGTTTAAAAAGAAGTAGCTAAAGGTATATGCTTAACCAATGGCGGAAATGTGAGATAAATTAAAAGACAGAAAATAACGTATGTTGAACAGTTTCGCTCCAGTAAACTACGCTAGGTTGGGGTGATTCCCAGGGACACTCCTAAGAGTTGGAGAAGCCTTGGTTGAGAGGTGAGTCACAGGTGTGTTGTGGGTGCAAGTGTGTTTAGAGACAGGTTAACAGAGTGTAGGAGCCATGGGTGGACCCATCTAAGGGGGAGCTAGACCGCAGGGAAGCCTGTCAACTAGATTCTATATACATAGCCCAGGATGATCCACGTGGAATCGGACGCGAATCGAGTGCAGCTCTCGTTCTGCCTCTCAGTGGTGGTGGTGCCCGAATTAGCTGTGGGGATTGACCCTGTGGCCCTGCGGCATCCAGAGGCACCGACACTTACCATTTGGTTGAAGAATGGATGTCTTAATACTTCCGTGACGGTGATACGTTGCGCAGGATCAACGACTAGACATTTGCGTATCAGATCCTTGGGATCCTCTGCAAGAAAGCGGTCAAAAATTAGATTTGATTGTCCAACAATACGATTTAACGACTCACCTGAAATATCGGCCCACTCCGGCGAGGTGAAGCTGTATTTTCCCTCCATTATGTTACGCAGCATGACCATCTGTTTGCGGTGCCAGAAGGGTGGACAGCCGACGAGCAGCGTGAACATGATCACGCCACAGGCCCATCTGCAATTGCAAAGGAAATGGTAATACCGGTTAAATAATTCTAATGGGGAGGAGCAAAGGAGCGCGTACATATCCACTTCCTGGGAATATCCGGGCGAACCCTCGAACATGTTGCACTTGAGCGTCTCCGGTGCCAAGTAACCCGGCGTGCCGCACAGATCTGCAAATGGAAAATGGGCCGACATTAGCCAACATTGATAACCCAATTATCCTGGGAGGCGTGAATAAGAGGGGGGGATAGGAGCAATCATAACCTGTAAGTTTTTCGCCCTCCATCAGCTGTCGGGCGAAGCCAAAGTCCGTGATTTTCACATTGTGATTCTCGTCCAGCAGAATGTTCTCTGGCTTGAGGTCGCGGTGTACAATGCTTTTGGCATGGATGTATTCGACGCCTTCGAATATCTGCCGCATGATGGTGCGCGTCTTCTTTTCGGAGAGTGTCACCACCGAGGTCAGATAGTCGAAGAGCTCGCCTTTGGGGCACAGCTCAAATACGAGGAAAACAAATGCATCTGACTCAAAGACGTCCTGCAGATCAACTGTAGAATGGGAAAGCGAATGTGGGTTAGTCAAGAACTCCTTATATGTACGAATCCTTTAAACTGCATCTCCAAACTCACTTATATAGGGGTGTCCCATGACCTGGCGTAGTATTGAGATTTCCTGTCGGGTTGCCTCGAGCATATGATATGGATTCGTCTCGCCCGCCTCAGTTGTGGCGCCCAGATCAATGATCTTGGCCGCGAACTCTTTGCCCGTCTCCTTCTCGATGCAGCGGCGCACCGTGGAACTGATGCCCCTGCAAGTTGATAGAAATGCAGATGCAACAAAAAAAGAATAGATAAGAGACTTTCTTCAGCGTGAGCTAGATCCCATCCACTCGGTTTTGGCATGATCTCTAATGTTTATCTAAGTGGCGGCCCTGCCTTGCAGATCTTATCGCCGCCCCTTGTAATTGCCCTTGTGTGTGCGCAACACCTATTTGCTCAGTGTCCGCCTGCCTGTGTAACTTCAAGTTCAATCCAAGGGTGTTTCGGGCCCCGATGTCGTTGCCCATTGAGGAAATTTATTATGGAGCCAGAAGACAGGCGCCGTCAGCCCATTCCATACTTCACACTGTCACACTCTCGACTCTGGTAGAAGACGAAGCAGAATCAGCAGAAGCGGTACCTCTCACACACCCGGGCATGAGTCATGGACATAATCGACCAGAGTTATGTATATGTAAACAGGGCTTGCACTTCTGCAAGCTTAGCATTAACCAAATAAACAGAAAGCCGCAGTGGGACAGAAGCCCAAGGGGCGGGGGGGATGGATGGGACAGATGTACAGACGGACATCTCCCCTCAGGATGTAGCCTGATCCACATAATGACAGGAGCACCGAACGTTAGGCTCTGCTACTCATCAACAGATTCCAACAGGTGGGACAGACTCGATTCCCTGCCATTATTATTATTACGGTGGCCCCCACTCACCTGCCCAGGATCTCTTTGGGCTCGTATTTGGCATAAAAGCCCTTGGCTGCATCCTTATCGGGCAGCAGATCATCCTCCTCATCCTTGGCCATTATGTCCAGTGAAATTTTGTCGGTCCCTCTCTTCTACGCGGGGCAACAGCAGCAGGGCTGGTGCGTCGGATCCTCAAGCGGAATCCTGAAAGAGCAGGCAAGAGCAGGTTTTACATGGGTCAGGTTAATCTTGGTGATCGGTTAGTTACGGTGCGGCGTCGTATGCTGATATTGCTACGGATGGGATGGGATGGGGCCCGATGCGGTTGATGCTGATGCTGATGATGTTGATGAGATCGTTTAAGGCGTTGCTATTTTTATACGAACGAACGAATGAATGAACGAGCGAACAAACGGACGCGGAGGAGCAGAGCGCAGTAGGAATGAATCTGTGGGACCGGCGGCAGTGACTGCTCGCTCCGCTGTTAAATTTCCTTTTAATTACCGTTGCGTTGTCGTGGTTGTACGCCGTATATCGTATATGCCGGGTGTGCGGTGGGGAGAACGCTTCGCTTAGCTTTCGTGTAAGAAGCACAGCACTCTCTCCCGCTGTGACTTTGACTCCTCTCTTTCTAGCTCTCTCTGTGGCGCTTCCTCTGGATCTCTGTCTCCCTCTCTCTAGTTGCGATACTTGGTCTCTCTTGGTTGCGGCTGTTGCTGCTGCTGCTCTCAGCTGTTGCGGCTATGGCTCGGCTGTGGCGGCGGCTGATTGAATTAATAACGGATGCCAACTACAACAAATCGATTTATATAAAAAAAATGAGAATAACAGCGACAACGAATTAAATAAAATAATAGAATTTGCCTATTCTTGCTCTCTGTTGCTTTACGAATGCCTTGTGAATGATTGATTACACAACTGCAGAAACTTTGATTTCAACAGTATGTCCTCTTAAAGGAGTTGTTGCTCTGTCCAAAGCAAAAGTGTGCCACCACGGTGCTCGTTTTCGAGTGGGGTTGAAGCGTTTGTTGATGAACTGTGGGGATCTAGCATATCACATCGGAGTTGTGTTTTGGTCACACACACGCAGGCACACACAACACACAAGACTCACACGCACATTAATAGAGAGGAGAAATGCAGAAGGTTCGTTCTGCGATGCGATGCTGCTCTCGATTCTATCCTCTTTTTCAAACACATACAGAATAGACATGAGCACAGAACATACACTCACACACACACACACACGAACCACCGTGTCCATCCGCCAAGCGGGTACATTTCAATGTCAACTAAGGTTAAAAGCAATACGGTTTTCGGCGGAGTTGGTGGCTACCCAGAACATACACATACACGTGTGGCCGCACGACAGGTTGGTCGCATGCAACGGCGTTTCGGACATAACTCCGACTTTGATATTAGCGTTTTAAATTGCAAGAAAAACCCTGTATTTTCGACACAATCACAACTAGAGCTGGAGAAACATCGACGTTAACGTCGATATAATCGATGTTTTTTCCATTTTTTTAAACATAGATTGTTTATGGCGAAACATCGATGTTTTTCCACCTCTATCGGAATACCGACGAAAATCGTATTCCTCGCTTTTGATGCTCTGTTTTATATTACTAGCCAACTATGACCCTCAGGCCTGAACACATAATTTTATACAATAGATAAAACAATTTTCTACAAGACTGGCTAATTTTAAGGACTCCGTTTGGTTGGATTGATTATAAAATAACGTTTAAAAAACTTAAGTGAGACATGCGACGTAAGAAAACGTAAGTGAGCATGAAATGTCACGTCATTTGGAAACTTAACGGTGGTATGGACATATTTTAGGCTTTTTCATTTTATTAATGTTAATGTTCTTTTTCCAGCTGCTTTAAAACGTATTTAATATTGTATTTTGCACATATTTACAATTTTTGATCCAATAATGCATTTGATGAATTTATTATTATTAACATATCGATCCCGATACCCATTTTCAGTCTTTATAAGAAGACCAAAAACCGTAAAATTAAAAAAAAAATTAAAAAAATTAAATTTAAAAGAAATTAGAAAAGATACGTATACACAAGAGAACATGATTGGTGGAAAAAAGGTGAAAAAATTGTGAAATTAGGCTATGGATAAATATTTAAACCGTAAGTATTAATTTGAACTTAACAAATTGTTTTTAAGAGTTTTTCAGTAAAGTATAGGCAAAAAACCTTGAATTAAAACGAAATGCGTGTATGTGTGAAACCACATGTTCTTATTTGCATGGTTTTATTTGTTTTAAATGCAATTTATATGCATGTATCAACCCATTCGTATTCCAAATGAACAATATTGCATATTTACGTAATAAATAATTATCTTTAAATATATTTTGAAATAGTACATATATTCGACAGATGGGAATTTGAGCGCTGAGACAGATGATGATACAAGAATTTATGTTCCTAAATAAGAACTACAATGTCTTCTGGTCTTCAAACACCGACTATGTTTAATGTTGATCTTGAATTAATTAATCTCTGATATTTAAATTCCAATATATCGATATCTTGTGTTATCGCAACAGTGATGGAAAGTGCACGGCACTGACATGGCAGGATTGCTTTGTGTTAGTAATCGGTTTTTGAATAATCATTTGAATTTTAATGCCACTTCAAATATCTATTGAATGTTAACTTTTAATTGCAGAATATTTGAGTATTCATAATTTCTTCAACCCACGGATGCCTGCTGTTCCCCGAACAGCCGAAGCTCAACGATGCGCTGTTGTACTGTCATCCATCGTCAGAGTTTGATGACTGTATATTTCTCCTTTTAGTCAGAGAACTAAAGTCAAAGCGAATGAATTTCGGACTGACTCTTGTTTATGCGAAACTCTGTTCAATAAAATGCTTGCTCATTATGTCCATGGGCTCATTATGTATTGGGAAATCAATAGAACTAAAATTTAAATTCTATTTCTATAATGATAATAGATTGTTTTTTTAAAATTATAATTAATTTGGTTAATCTAGTGCGACATATCGACTACTGATCCCACCACGCCTCATTGATGAAGGAAGTTCCAAAGGTTCCAAACTTACGCCAAACAATTTGAAAATAATAATGCATCTGGCAGCGCTAGCGGAGAGCTTACATATCGTTATCGATCAAAACAATAAGTTTAGCAGCACTGCAATCAGAAATGAATTGTTTTGCCGCGAAAAGATTTGCGTATTGTGTTTTAAATAACCAATTTGTTGTAACAAATGGCCTTTAATCCTACCTTCGATTACGAGACCAATAAGGTTCGCAGTGTAGTACCTACTTGCGGGATTAATATAATTTACTAGCATAAAAAGGAAAACGAAAGTCGTGCAAGGCCTGGTCACCAACTTTGGCAAGAAATTAAATGAACATAACTGGATGACGCCTTCTCGCTAGAGCAATATTGAGAGTCGCTTTTGGGGCCTGTTGAAGGAGGAGCAGCCTGGTCAAAATGCTGATGAAGTGCTCCTCATTGATCGCATCAAAGTGCGAAGGGATTCCATCGATTCCATCAGGAAGCGCGCAAAGTTTCGACTTGGAAGACATTCAAGGCTCCGGAGAAAAAACCGGAGCACTCGGAGATCCATTTCGCAGGATTCTGAGAACGATAAATAAAATAATAATAATAATATAATATTATCATATGATCATTATGATATATCATATACTATCATATCATATAATAATATATATTATCAATCAATACGATGATCGCTGAGCGGCAATGATTTGTTGCGAATCGTGAAAAGTGGGAAGAACATTTTAAAGAGATTTTTTCAGATGTAAATGGAACTACATATATGAAGGCCTTAATAGAAAGGTGACTGACAGGGAAGATTATAAACCTCGAGTACTTTTCAAAATCCCTTACTCAGCTGCTTTTGTATATTGATATGAATACTACTAATCTCATTGGCCTCCCATCCCGTACTTAAATGCGGAAAATGCGATGAGCAAATATGCATGTTGCATCAGCAGTCGCAGACCTATAAATACCTCGCCTTCGAACGGTCCCAATCAGTTACAATGCTGCCTCTGTACACTGTTATTCTGGGCCTATCGGTCCTCTCTATACTGCCCGAGGCAGTAATCGGGAGATGCGAACTGAGTATATTGGATCCAAAACCCCTTATCTTGACAAGATTCGGGTCGAAGCGACTTGTGTCTGATGCCCCATCCACATTTGTACGAGACGCCTATGAAACGGTACAGATGTACTGTGCAGGTGGATTTGATGTTGAGTATAATAGGTTTGTTATACAAATTGCTTTAACACTTAATTTTCCGTCAAAATGTATCCTACCTAAGGCTTAGTCACTACTCCTGGCAAATCTTTTCCCATTATCCACTTAATTTTGTTTTGTTTTATAAATTTTAGAGGTTTTGGATCTTCTCGATTCGAAATAGCGGAAACAAATCTAGCATTCTCGTGCCAAGATTCAGAGTTTGTAAATTTTCACGATGGGGGTTTTTATAACCTTCGCGAAGTTCGTTGTAGGGGGTCGACGGTTTCGCAAATGTTCGAGAGTCGCACCAGCTTACCAGACTGCGGAGACCACATGACGCTCGTGGTTGGCCAGGACTTCAGCGAAATAGGATCCACTAAGAGTGCGGCGATTTGCTACGACATTGCTGGGCTGGAGCTCAAGTATGTCAGCTACTCGGCATATCCGCCAAAGAACAGGCTCATTGAGAAGGTAGGGCACAGTCAGTGAGCCCGATGGGGTTTCTGTGTCGGTTTCTAATCGTCCTCCTCTTAAACAGGTTCAATTGGGACAGTTGAATGACCTCGGACTGGATATTAACGTGGCATATACCAAAAGTCTTTTCAAGGCCGTAAGGTGGGCATGGCACTATATTTTTCTATTTAAGATGCCTATAAGAACTCTTCGCTCCATTGCAGTCCGATGGCAATCGACGAATACTGGAAGCAGGACAAGCAGCTCAAGCAACTGTTCGGCGGGGTTGTCTTCCAGTACGCCAGCCTGGTGCAGGATGATGCTATCAAAAGTCAGTTGGCTGGCTATGAGGAAATGCTCAGTGTTGTCTGGCTGCGCACCCTGCGAACCGGCAACTGGATGCACTGGCTCACTGCATTACAGGCGGCCAGCGAGCCAGCAGGGCCCAAGTTCGACATTCGCCTGGGAGTTTCGGGTCAAATTGTAATGCCGCTGATGCGTGAGTGCAATGCCAGCCGCATACTCAGAATCGATTTGGACAACGGCAGCTCGCTGACAGTGCCCGCCCACATCTGGGCTCATGTGCGGGACCTGCATCCGACTGGCAAGGCGCAGGACGAGTTCGTCGTAGTCGGCCACAACTCCCCGTTTGTAAGTGGGAAGCATGTCGGAAGTCCCAAAGCTCTGGCTAATCGCTCCCCGATCTTTCTTGCAGTTCAAGGCCGAGGAGCTGAACGAATTCTGTCCTACCATGTGCGACCAGGTGGCTTGGCTGAAGAGTAGTCTGTTCGGCAGTCTTCGCGACTACCCCGCTTATGGCTTCGTGCAATGCTGCCGCGTCCAGGATGTAGCCCACAAGTTGGACAACTTTCCCGGGGTAACCGAGGATTCTGTTGCCACATCCACGGCCACTCCTGCGGAATCTCAATCCAAAGAGAGGAGCAACTAATTCCACTTTCTACAGCATACAGCGACCACCACCTTATAGGAAAGGGTGTGGAATAATAACAATTGGAAGAGTTAAGGATGGACAGGCAACAAAATGTAACTTTTCTTCCTCTGTCAACTAAATAAACTTTTTCTGCAAACATTAATCTTTTGAATTCAAAATTTATCCTCAGGAAACTTTGAAAAAAAGTTACTTATGGGATGATCATTGGATCATTCGAAGGTGGATTTGAATATTCTTTGCGGATGCAGTTTATTTTGTTAAACAAAGCGAGTGGAAAAGTGAGTAGAGCAGCTCCGAAATATCTCACACTTCTCTAGATGTTAATTTTCAAAGTTCAATCAGAAGTTTTCATACAGGCCCGTACTGCCACATACTATGTACATATATTGGATACATAAATATATAACTATTATTGGAAAGGAAACTTGGCTATCGGACCATTAACTTTACTCAAAATACGAACCGAAACATTCAAATCTATTCATGGAACATGGCTAGGGACTCGTTTATATCTATTTGAATATGAATTTGAATCAATGCTGGATTGTCACAGTATAAAAAACCAGCAGCAAGCCTTCGTGTGGCTTCGGCAGTGCGACTTCGGCTCTTGCTATCTCGCTTTTTGCAGTGTAAAGCAATTAACTGATTTCTCCAACAGGCATGTTCGGGTTTGAAGTTGTACAAAGAGCTTTTTGCCTGGCTTAAAGTTCAGTTTGAAAATACATATGTACATATGTTTCCTCCCTGAACGAACACCTATTCAAATTGTAGTGAAAGTGCAAGCCACAACAGCGGCCTTCGCTACGAGTATTCGTATGAGCACCCATGCGAGTACATTCGAGTGTTTGTGAATACAATACGGCTGGAAACGTGGATTCCCAACGAAGGCTATAGCGTACAGACAGACTTCGCAAAGGCCACAATACGAGCAAAGACCATTTACGCTGGCCCAGACACTCCCAACCAAATGAGAGAGAGGGACGGGCAAAAGGACAGGCAAAAGGAATTTCTTGATTAAGTAACAGGAATGTTGGGTTGGCTGGCACCGACCGGGCTAGAGCAGAAATGTCAGCGGGCATGAATGCCGTTTCATCTCGTCTTTGACATTTCCCAGATTGGTGAGTGTGAGTGTCGTCCCGTCCTGTTGGTGTGTCAGGTTGTACGAGTACAAGTATGAGTATGAGTTGTGTGGTTGTGTGGTAGTGTGGTTGAGGTTGGCGAGTGCCGGGTGGCAACTCAATAAAACACACCACTGATTAATGCCAATTTGTTCTTGGATATTTTGCATGATATTCAACAAATGAAAAAACAACAACAAAGCAACAGACAATTCCCACATTGCGTAATCGGTCCCTAAGGCTCGATCCCAGTGGCGTAACCGCGTTCGGTGTTGCGTCTGCTCCAACCACAATTCCCTTTCCGGATTTCTTCCGAATGCCAAAATGGCATTTAAGCCGCTTAAGCTCTGGCATCAATATGCACAGACAGCACTCTCGTACATACATACATATACCCAACCAATGACTGAAAAATAAGAAAGCTCTATCAGATATGTGCATACATATGTGTGTACATACATACAGATATGCAGATGCACTGCGCCCATACAAGTTGTGACTTATCTCTCTCTATCCCCGAACTTCGGCGCAATGAAAGGGGGAAATCAATAAGTCAAATCGTCATTTGTGTCCTCAAATATAATGACATAATGACCATCGACTCATCATCCTCGTATTCGACATCGGACTCCCCATTCAGATCAGAATTTGCGCACTTTGTGGGCAAAAGGATGCTTGATGATCAGCTACTTGATTACGGTTTTCGGGTTAGTTTTGCAGCTGAAAACTTTCCACAAAAATTTCATCTTTCTTCCAATACTTTTTTAGCATGAATCTTTCTATAGTAAGTGCCCCACTCTGCGACGATGGAACAGATACGACTTGCCTTCAAGCGGATGTCCTTGTTATTACATCCAGACAAAAGCGTTGACCCCAGATCCATTGAAGCCTTTCGAATCAGTCTTAACGCTAGAAATGTCCTACTGGACAATACCAAGTGCAAAGGATTTGACCAACAACTACGTCGATTCAATGGCGGATTCAATGGCGGATCCAATGGCGGACCCAATGGCGGACATAATGACGACCAATCGTGGCTCAAATATAGCCACATTATCGTATTGACAATCTTTGTCTGGATTTCGGCCTATCTCTTCTATATGCCCAGCTACAGTCTGAATAGCTCGGAGGAATTCCCAGTAAAGTGCACGACCACTAACAAAAGGGTTTCATATTATTTGGCAGAAAACCGGGACTGGAGCAAAGAGAATTCGGAAAAGTAAAACCAATCAAAAGTACACCCTGTATATTCTGGATTGCATAAGTGGTAGTGGGAAAATGGTAGTCAAGAGTATAGGACCGATTCGAACAGCTTAAGACTCCTCATCTTGTCAAACGCTTGCTGTTGTATTTCAGTTTTGTTCATCTTCTTCTTTGTTATTATTTTATATTCTTCCTAATGCCAAAATATGCGGAAAAGCCATCATAAAACGGAATGAAATTACCACATAGTCGGTGCTGTGCTGGGCCAAAAGCTTTGCTCGAGTTGCTGCACAGAAAAAAAATCACCTTTATCTGAAATCCTCGATATAAAATTTGGAAATAACCCGGGAATATTTGTAGATATATTTACTTATATATTACCATTATTTTGGTCGACTGTTCGTTTGCGAAACTCTTTCTATGAAACTAGACATCAGTTTTCAGATATTAAGGTTAGTATATATGGATCGGTTCAGGTCAGGAATAGATTATTCTTATTTCGAAATATTTGAATATAAATTGAAATTCTTTTGGCCAGAATGTACTTCTACTTCTGCCATATCGTTCGAGACTGGCAACAACCATCAACCGTCAGATAATTTCCTCAGTGTGATGGTGGCCCTGCAACGAAGGGAAAAATCAACCGCCGCAAAAAAATTTGAATCTGTGTATAAATTTAATTTCCATTTTTTTTTGTTTTTTGGGGCCTTCCTATTGCTCTTCTCCTAAAAGCAGGACGAAAATGTCACATAATCAAATTTTTAAACGCGAGCGATTTAAGAGTTGCCACGTTGAACGCGTGTTGGAGTGAGGGGCACGGACTTTGTGTGCCTTTCTGTGCAAGGTGTGTTCACGCAAGGTGAGGTCGAGGGTTGGGTGGGCCGGAAAAGCTCTCAAAACAGCAGTAAACTGAAAAGTTATCATTGTATATATAGACAATATCGGAAGGCGATATGGCGATATGCCAGCTAGCCTAAGATCCTTGGGGATCTCGGTGGAGCGCCTCACCTGCCTCACTTTGTACATTTTTGTGCACCTGTTTTGTCTGTGGATGACTGTCGGAGGTGGGGAGGCACGGTCGGCGGCGGTGGCAGATGAGATGGCGATGGCGATGGTGATGGTGCTCCTTGCGATGACATATGAAATATTAACAAGAGCGCTGCTCGCACGAATATTTCCAATGCATGAAATGAGTGTGTATGGGTGAGTGCGTAAGTTGTTGGATGTGTGGGGCCAGCGGGACAGCAGCACGGATACAGCACGTGGGAGCGGGGAAACGGGGCAACGGGGCAAAGGGGAGATTAGGCAAGTCGCGCAATTTGCCATCAAGCGTAAAAACAAATTTGCTTTAACGAGTCACGGCCAAGGCAGAGCGGACGAGAAGGGTCGCTGTTGCTGTCGCCTGTCTTTCAGTCTTTCAATCCGTCCGTCTGTCTGTTTGTATATAAATTAGAACACATCAAAAGTTTGTGACATTAAATTTTGTTTCTTCTTCTCCATTTTTTTTTTTTTTTTTGCTTCCTCTTGCCAGCAAACACACACACACACTTATGGGATTGGGGCACAGATAAATGTTTTAGCAAAATGAGAATGTGGCCGGAGGGGTAGCGGGGTAGCGTGGTAGTGGGGGGTGCACGACGATGACAGTAATGATGGTACGCGTGGCATGCCCGCAGACTAAAACTCTCAGACCTCAACCTGGATGCTCGAACCTGTACCGCTGGTAGCCGCCAGGCCAGGACATCGTGAACCTGTCGGGGGGTGGGGGGATGTGGGGGGGGCTAGTGGTTGATTAAATGTGCTTGTGGGTGGGTGTGTTTTTGCGTGCGTGCGTGTGTGTGTGTGTGTGCGCGAGCGTGAAAATGCAATGACAACGACCCGAAATGGCGATTACGCACACACAGAGAAACACACACACGCCAGCGTGCGTCTCCACGTATGCCATTACGTTACGTTACGCATCCACACATCGCGTCAATGTCGTCCAACCGCTTGACTTTTTCACAGTCACGAAATTTGCCTTTGCCCTTTGCCTTTGTCATTGCCTTTGCCTTTGCTCTTGCTCTTTCGGTCGCACACTGAGGGAAAGTAGCATTTGATTCTAGTTTGGTGGACTGAAGATTCTTGCGGGAGCAAGACCGATAACTTCTGTTCGAAGTCGCCCTTGTTACACTCAATCATCAGCAGGATTCTCTCTCTCTAAGTGTACGTACGCCTCTGCGCTTCTATGCTTCTATGCTTATCGGTGCGACTGTTGCTGCTGCTTCTCCTGCTTCTCCTGCTGCTGCCTGTCAGAGCTTCATCTGCTAGGAGTGCCCGTCTAGTATGTGTGTGGGGTGGGGTATCAAATATATATATTTGATAAAGTAATGCTAATGGAATGGAAGTTGTCATACATATGTAACTACATATGTACATACATATGCTGTTTCCGATTATAATGTTTGTACATAAACTCACGCAAATAGGCGTAGAAGCTACATAGGTCCGAGGGCGTGATAAAGTCCCCAAAAATGCATAATGCCCCGAACGTACACACTTCTCGCTCTCTCTCTCTCTGTCTCTCTCCTTCTTTTCCTTGGTCTTCACTCTTTTTCGTACATTTTTTTAATGTACTTTGTCTCGTTCTCTCGCTGTCTCGCTCTGTGTGTGTGCCCCAATGAATATTAAAATATTTTTTTGTTTCGGTAAAAACTTTTAATTGGATTGCAAGCGTTTTTAATACTTTCATGATGGCCCAGCCACCCCACCGCACTCATCACCCCAACGCCCAACCGCTTTGCTGCTCACCCGCACGTTGGTCAGCCAAAAATTGCGCACAAAACTGAAAAATCAATTAAAATGGCCAGCGACAGTCAACGACAGTCGACGCGTTGAACGATGAAATTCGCAATAATAATGCCAGTGAGGGGAGATCCCCCTCTGCGAAAGGGGCAGAGTCGTGACACAATCGAATCCGCCCTTTAGCTGGCAGCTTTACGGTGGAATAACCCTCATCCCCTTCGAATCACAAAGTACATATATGGCGCTTCCATTGCCTCGATCTCGATAATGCCCAGTGATACCCGATACAAAGCCCTGACCACACACAAACAGGTCGGCAGCTTAACTTATTTCCTTCGATTCCTGCTACCCTTAACAATGTCGATATCCCAGAGAATTACCGTTTTGAAAATGATAAACGGTGAAAGCTGAAAAGTCCATTCAAACAGTTTTAGACAATGAAATATCTCACATTTTTGAAACAAAATCTACATAGTACCAAAGAAAGTAAGACAAAATTCCATTTAAATATCTGTTCGGGTGCTTGGGGTATTTTAGATTCTCTTTTGACCCAAAATCCTACCACAACAAATCCGACTGTCTGTGGCCCCAGTCTTAGAGAAAATATATCTCGCCATGCCCAAGTCATCTAAGACGATCTCGACCGCCGTGGTCAGAGCCGAAGCATAGGTGAAAGGAGAAGTGAAGACGAAAAACCACGTCATAGAACTGCTTTTTGGTAACACCTATAACGTCTTGGTATTGACTCTAGACTTTGATCAGCAATCAGTGATCTTAATGATACAATTTTGGCATAAATTCATGGATCACTTGTAGCGCCATATGAAGTAAGATATTTCACTGATCCCAGATCACGTTGTGCGTATTAACACGAAATATCCCACAAGAAGTCTTGTTGGCCGTAACTCTAGCCGAACTCTGGCCTTTTCTAGTATTGTATTGTACATAATTATAGTCTCAAAAGTGCTTTCTGTATTGCGTTTCAACGATCCTGACAAGGGATACCCTTTTCAAGGGTATTAACATCTGAAAAACTAGAGTTTTGTGATGTGATCATATTGTGGAAAGCCCGACGCAGGACGGGACTCCTTTTTTGTTGGCGAGCTACAATCAATCAAATGATGAAGTTTTTCCCCAAGAAAAAGATACATATGCTCCAGTCTGGTATGGTGGTCAGTTTTTATTTGATAAATTGTACTTTTTTCATTTTTTTTTTGTGGTTTTTGCTTGCCATATTTCTTGTATTTTTTTTTGTGTGTTTTTTTTTATAAATATTTCTTCTACATAGTTTTCATATATTTGTATATATATTTATATATATTTTTATAGCCATAGAACAATTATCACATCTTACATATGTTGGCTACACTTAAACGTATCCATTACATGTTTACTCATATGTATGTATGTATGTATGTTTGTGTGCGTGTGTCATCAGCATCATCAGTCACCAGCTTTCAGATTTTCAAAAAAAGAGGAAAATGCCAAACAATGCCAATGTCAGGTTGCCATCGAATGTACCCGTATATTTATTTTGATTTCAATCGAATGCCCATACATACATAGGTGCACGTCATAAGCTCCTGGCTGTTGGTAGCGTAGCCCATGTCCCATACATATATACAGGACCATTCTGTACGATCCATTCTCGACGATAAAAGCCTGCACAAGTGGCATTTGTCCACGACCAAATCGCCAGCTAATTGCTACAGCGGGCAACATTTCTTCATTGTTCACGACTCAAACTAGCAGCTGACAAATTTTCTAAATAATTCACGACTCCTCAAAAGCCTGCACTAGGTCACATATGTACGTACCTACGACTCAAAGTTGCCACCTAGCTACCTGGCTTCTTCTGGCACTTCTGGATAATTAGAGTTGCCTCCAAAGTCGGGTGTGAGATGCTGCTTTTCCACGCCCGGATTGCATCAGAAGTTTGCTCATTTATATTGTATAAACAGTGCCGTTAGCTCATTCAAACAGTAAAGGACCGAGACCAGATTCCAGCAGATGGACTTGCTTTTTCTTGGACTTGGACTTTCTCTTTCCCTTATCCTTCATTCATTCATTCATTCATTCAGCCAGCCAGTTGTCCATTTAATTTTTCAGCTGGTGCTGAAAAGTATGCTACATTTTTTGGCCTTCCCCAAGTTGGATGTGCCAGTACTTCTGTGTACGTATGTGTATGTGTGTGTGCGCTATGGTTGTATTACATATATGTATATGTGTGTATGTGTGTGAGCTGGTTTTATATTAAACGTTTAGCCTGGCGGCGCTGTCAGTCGGTAAATTTCAAAGGCTGGCCGAGACACTGCCACAGCAGGGGCCAAACAGCATAAACACAAACGAAATCGAGTAGAAGAGTGAAAGAGTGAGAGAGTGAAAGAGTGAACGAGTGGAGAAGGTAAGTGCATTAGTTATTTAAAGAATGAAAACATTTGCTTTTGGCCCTTTGTCTTGACTCTTTCACTCGACTCAAAGACCCAAAGTTTTTCCTGCCAGTGACTGCGATGACGGCGATGAAACAAAACGAAATACAAAACCAGCTAGAGAACAATTAAAACAAATAAAACTTAAACAAAATCCCAAATCCCAATGTATTTGTGTATGTGCATATATTTGTGTGTGTGTGTGTGTGTGTGTGTGTGTGTGTGTGTGTGTGTGCTGTGCTGTGTGATGCCCATGCCCATGCTCAATCCTCAATCCGGAATCCTTAGCTGGCACCACTTAGTAGATGCACTCGCCAAGCAAATCGCATTCACCCTTCTCCAGCGGCTTCAACCACAACGGATTGTAGTTGGGACAGAGTTTGCGATGGATGGGTATTTTGATTTGCACGGCCGTTGGGGCCACGCCCTCCCAGCTGCGGTCCGCGAAACGCCCACCGGCCGATGTGTTGCATTGCATGCTAAGCGGCTCCTGGATGTACATCGTGTACAGTTGGTCGACGCGCGGCTGGCTCCACTCGATGCTCCGATAATTCGCCGAACGTGCCCCATTCAAATGGATGCCGCGCTGGTGCTCCGTGCTGTAGTGCAGAAAAAGCGTAAATCAAGTTTTAGTTTTCCTTCTTTGTAGCATATGTACATACATACATATTTATGTATGTGCCCTTGATAAAGCAATCAGTTTGAACTAATAGAGAGTGTATAGCCAGTTAATGTTATAGCAATGTTTGATCAAATCTAATCAATTATGTGTAGATACTCCCATTTATTTACATATGTATGTAGGTATGTATGTATAGTTTGATCACCTACAGGAGTCACGCATCTCCATGCTCCATCTTAGCCGCTATTTCAAACGCATTCAGAGCCTCATTGCGGCAGCCCTAATCTAATGTAAACTTCGCTCAAACTTGATGCTCAAGTGCTTAAAGTTGGCAATTAGCAAACACCTTTTGGGGGGGCAGCTTACAGGGGGAGTAGGGGCAGAGTAGGAGCTGCAAAGAGCATTTCGCCGTTATGAATGCGCCAAGGAGTCGGGTCGGACGCCAAACACTGAACTCTGGAAAAAGGAATGCCAAAAACTTTTGCCTTTGATGCACAAGAAGCAGCGGAAGAAGCCCCAAATGAAAACCCACAATCCCAGGACCAAATTCCGCCCACAGTCCCACAGTCGCGACGTCACACAGTGGGTGGCCTCTGCCGAACTACGAATAATAATGGACGGGATATACGTAAAAAAAAAACAAGTGCCATACGTAACATAGTTTACTTTTTATTCGACCTAAAAGATGCGTAAAAAAAGGTTAAACTTTGAAGGCTAAAACCTCCAAAACTAAATATTCGATTTTCTCAATTTTTTTGAAACTTGAAACCCAATCCCAATCAGAAAATATGTTTTACCAGCGCTTTTCGTCTGAGACACCACTGTGCATCGTCTGTCGTCGGTTTCGCTGCGTAGATTAAAAAATATTTCTTCCATTAACGCAGCGAACGCCCCAGGGAATGGATGGATGGATGGATGGAGGCAGGAATGTGTACGGGCGTCATAATTGTTGAATAAAGGAGGCAAACAAAAAGAACGAAAGAAGGAAGTCAACAATAAAAATACCAGTCAAGGATATGCCTCGAGTGCGTTAGAAAAAACCTCCCCCCTTGGGTGGGGTTCTTCGGTTTCAAAGCCTTGAATACGCAATCCGAAGACAAACCAAATACTAAATGAAGTCAGCTATAGAAAAACGGTCTGCAATAAATATTATGTACGCAAGGACCATGTCCGTCTAGCTGTTTTGTTGTTTGATCGAACAAAAAACTGGACATTTTTGAAGGTTTGTTGCTTAGAATGAGTAGTAGACTGTTTCCCAACCAAAATATGTCTTCAAAGTGTGAGGGTATACAACTATAGTACAACAATGTCTTTTATATTACTCTATTCCACACAAAAAGTGATCCGGCGTCGGTCTACATATTTCTAATGTGGCCATATATTTGGTATTCTTCTTATATACCAGTGTTGCCGTATTGGCTAATATATGTTATTATAGTACATGGGGCTGCCGTATTGGCTGATAGAGGTTATCCTACCGCGAAAGTTTTCAAAATGATTCGAGTTTATCCAAATCTGATCAGGGTATCCCGAATCAGACAAGGAAATTATGCAAGGGTTGTTACAAGAGTAGGAAGAACTGTGGTAGCTGCTAGGGGGGTTCTAGAACTCACCGCTTCATGTAGATGAAGTAGTTCTCGAGCGTCTCCTCCGACACGGAGCTCTTGCAGACCTCCAGCTTGGTGGCCGGGTAGTAGTGGATGTAGTTGACGCACATCTCGTCGCTGATGGAGAAGCCCCCCAGAGCAGTTGTCTTATCGTTCATGGTGTTGTAGTAGCAAGTGGTCACCAGAGCATCCCCCTGGAAAGACAAGATGGTGGAAGGGCACACACACACACGTGGTAATGGCTTCACTCACGGGCAGAACGCGAGGCTTGTAGTGCAGCGTGCGCATCTCCTGGAAGTGATTCGAGTAGTAGTCGTCGCGGTTCACCTCTCGCAGCTCTTGGTCGCCGCGGAAGTGGCGCGTAAGCACCCGCACGCCGCGCAGGTGCGTGTGCAACTGGGATCCAAAGATGATGATGCCGGTCGCCGGCAGAGCGGCCTTCGTGCAGTCCGCCACGCAGTAGCCGTTTAATGGGAAGGCCGTTTGACCGGGCGGTATGGCCATCTTGTCCGTATACTCGAGACCCAGCTCCATGACGGCTGCGTCGAACTGTCGCAAAGTCTTCGACAGCTTGATGCGAAATCCGGAGTTGTCAATGAGGCCTGGAATGTAGGGAAAGCCCGAGGACCAGACAAGCATTATTTATGTACCTATCAGCATGTGCTCCACCCTGCTCCCATCATCCCCGCACTCACCAGCCTGTTTCTCGGGATTATTGAAGTGAACCTCGAGCCGGACATAGGGATTGTAGCCGGGGCCCCCGATGGGCAGACCGGCCTCCGGCGGATAGGTGAATGTGCTGGCGCCCATGGCCCAGAGGGCCATCACCTTTGAACAGACCTTGGCCTTGGCCGGCAGATCTTTGCAGTCGCCATTGTACAGAGGCATCTCCACGTGCTCCTCCGTTTCGCAGTGGAACAACTCCATGTGGTGCACAATGCCCGGGTTCTTGATCAGCGGCTCAAACTGAATGATGTGGTGGCGACGCTTGAAAAAGTCGTCCAAACGCTGCACGTGGCACCAGTAGGTGGTCTCCTCGCTGGGGATGGGCGTCTTCTCAAGGCTGATCTCCAGCATATCCAGATCGCTAACAAAAATGGTATTTATGTTTCAGTGTGGATCGATTTGCAGCGATTTTTGATAAATAAACGATTGTTTCATCAACGGCACTCTACGTAACTTACGTCTCGGGAATGAGTATCTTGTCAGCGCGGAGAATTTGCAGCATCTTTACGCCCGCCTCGTGGGAAGACGTCACATTGGGCAGCGCGAACTGGTGATCCTCCAGAGAAAGCTCAGATTCGCCCCGAGCCCACACCACATACATGGTTCCCTCCTGCCGGAGACACAAATTGATATGGTGAGGATAAGAATGAGGTTGAGGTGGGGTCTTGGCACTTACGTGGAGCCGCAGATCGAGGGGATCGCAAGTGTCGAACTTTCGCTTGAAGGCCAGCGTGAACTCGTCCATTTTGAAGACCTCACAGTCCTGCTGGTAGTCCCTGCGCACCCAGCGCCCGTCCGGACTGGTGTACGTGTCGGTCACCGCATTGAAGAAGCCGTTCTGATTCTCAAAGAAGCAAATGTCCGCATCGGCCAGGCCGCCCCGTTTCGAGAAGCCCAGGTAGAACCAGCGGTGCTGCTCGTTGAAGGCGTTCTGCAGGTGAAAGAGCACCTCCTGCTTGTACCAGTCCACCATCCAGCTGAGCTTGATCTCCTTGTCGTCCAGATATATCTCGTGCAGCTTGGTGTCCGACAGGCCTGCAAGCAGAGAGCACAGAGGATGTACGTTACCGTAGGATTCAGGATTCAAGATTCAAGATTCAGGATTCCTTGATTCACAACTCGCTCTTGGGTAAAGCTTTCTAATGCTGAACTATGATTATATTTAGCTAGTCCGTGTAAACATACATAGTTGCACATGGTGTATTCTACGTAGGAGTTAATTAATTAAGATTTATGTTTAGATAAGTGTAGGTAAAGCTTGTAGGAATCTCTGTGTAGAGGTTGCTTTAATTAGAGTTTAAATTGATTTCCGTTCCGTTCCTTCCCCCGAGACAACTGCATCCCAATCCCGGTGGGAGTCGGCGATATTTCAGTGTTATCGGACCTGTTCCATTGCTGTGTTCCTTTGTGTCATCCCTTTTGCCTGACACTCGGAATTATTGCTGGCCATTAAGCCGGCTTGGTTGCTTGGCTGCTTGGCTGCTGGGCTGCTGGGGTAACCAATCCGAATCTGAATCCAAATCTGAATTCCAGTCCACATCCCAAACTTGCACTGTGGGCACGGGACACGGGACACGGGGAGATGTGGCGCGATAATCAAGTTGCTTTGTACTAATTACCCAAATAAAAGGAAGCCACGCGACTTCAATCTGTTCTGCCTTCGTGTGGCGTGGCATGGTGAGGCGTGGCCCAACCCTAGGCCCAATGATTCTGCCTGCCACTCCACGAGTCATGGCACCCTCGGATGGATTCACGGATACTCAGACAGCCAGTCCTTTGGTTGGCTGACTTGAGGACGGGCTCAATCCAGTGCAGTGAGGATTTATGTTGGCAGAGGACGGACGGGGCGGCCGCACATCAGGCACATCAATTACAGTTACAGCAACAATCGTCCAGCCAGTGGAGCGGCAGTAACGAGAGACAGAGAGGACGGAGAGGACAGAGAGGACGGAGAGGAAAACCCAATAAAATGTCAAATCCAATTGGCAAACACACACCGAGATCGAGGACGTAGCCATGGACGTGGATGTGGACGTGGACCGGGATGTGGCCTTAGCTGTGGCCATGGACCGCAGTTCGTAAAGTATATCCAACTGTTTTGCCAGAAGGAGCCGGATGTAGCATCGAGGGGGCTGGGGGGGGTGTAGAGAAAGAGCTAGAGAGAGAGCAAGAGAGAGAGAGAAAGCGACAATAAAAACACTCGATTACAATCAAAAGTGACAGGGGTCCGTGGTTTTTTCCCAGAGGTTGGGGCGCGCACAGCTCCAGGCAACGAGCACCGGGCACCGCGTTCCGTTCCGGGTTCCGTGTACCGTGTCTACCGTGTTCTGGGCAACGGTGCGTTGATGAATTTTGCTTTCCGCTCGCTCGCTGTCGGGGCCAGAGTTCAGTTCAATCAAGTTCAGCGGAAGTAATATGCCCCAAACGAGTCTGCCTTTCCCATACCACCACCACCCCCTCCCCATTTCCCGCTCGATGCTCTCGGCGCTCTCAGTCCTGTGTGCTTGCCACTAAAATTGATTTGTTACTGTACATATGTCTCACTTCACTTTTACAAGCGGCACAGCCCCGCCACATGCCGATACATCACACACACATACGAAGCCGACACATCGACCCGTAACCGTAACCGTAACCGTAACCGTAGCCGTACCTTGTCCATCCACCCCACCCCACCCAGCACGCCCTCTTCTGCCTTGTCTGCAAAACTTTGGTAATATCGAACAAATCGGTTTCGTTTTTCAGCCGTCAGCCTTCACCGTTTGCCACTTTCCACTTTCCAATTGTCCTGGAGCACCCTGAGAGAAATTGGAAGCGAATGGCAACTCATAATTGGATGAGGATCGGAAACCAGCGTGACTGCCATTTCCCCCCGGGGCGGAATGGGTAACAATCGATGGGAGATCCAAGTCAACTCGATTGAGAAAAAAACTCGATCCAAAAAACTGCATCTTCAAATCAAAGCTTGGAAAGTTGGAAAATATGAAAACTTCGGATCGATTTCCTACTTTCTATTGCTGCACTCCTGGAAAACAGGACTACTTCCATCTAATGACAAATATTCTAGCTGTTGCCATACTGGCGGGATCGCGGAAAGTAGCTAGGGGACTTAGGATGAGCTGCTCCTTTACCAGACTCCAGCAATCACCAATGGCCTGGCCTGCCCTGTCATGTGAAATCTCAATCTCCGTCGGGTAACTATATTATACCTACCCATAATTGAGTGCATAGATATCTATCCCTATCCCTATCTATCCACCTAAAGTAATTCAATTTGTATGGCCTTCATTAGAGGCGATGGCCTAGTCCTGTGCCTGTGCCTGCTCCAGCTCCTGCTCCTGGACGTGGACAGACCTTCTAGTTCATTGTGGATTCAGTAGAGGGAACTGACCGAGATGATTTGATTTCGGATTGATTGAGCGTTTTTCGGGATAGCCCTATCCTCGAGGCCTCGACCCCGCGCTTTACACTTGCGAGTATGTAGCTGGTGGCTGGTAGCTGGATCTTTTTGGCAATTTGATTCCCGAACAGCAATTGCCAGGCCACACATAACCGGAATTGGTACGCCGAATGGGGTGTGGGTGGGTGCGGTGGTGCGGGGGGTGTAATAGAATTTAATAAACTTGAAGTTTATTGCATTTGCTTGACTGTGTCTTGGGGTTTGCTCGCTCCATTCCTAATCGAAAAGTTCCTTCATTTTATTTTGTTCATTTTCATTTTTTTGTGCGCTTGTCCGCTTTTCCGCTCGAACTTGAAATTCCATTTTGACGCTCTGTGCTCTGTGTGGCATGCGGCTTGCGGGGAGGTCGCTGGGTGGCTGAGTTGCAGGATAACACTGTGCCACTGGTTCCACATAGTTCTACGTCGCAACTGAATGAGGACGATGATGAGATGAGAATGAGAATGATGGGTCGGATGTTGGTTAGGCAGGATGCCAAGGCGCACAGGAATTTTCTTATTATTTACTGCATGCGAAGGAGCTGAGGAACAAAGGAACGCCACTTGAACGGCATGTCCGATTCCTTAATCCCCCCACCCCCAACCACTCTGTCGCCGGTCTCTTTGGAATCCGGTTGAACGGGGGGGGGGGAGAGGGGGCAACTTCATCGCCCCTTTTTGGATTGATGTCATTATAATAATGTTATACTTATGCACAAATCGTACATTGGTTTGGCCCCCCTTTAGGGTACTTTTTACTCATCCTTTGCCCCAACTTGGGATTTCTTAGATTTCCCACCCAGCCCTCACTACCCCCCTCTCCGTCTCTCCTGGTTCAGCCATTCCCCCCACTCCGATTCCCCCATTCCGTTTCCTCCACTACGATTCCCCCATTCCGATTCCCCCATTCCGATTTCGATGCCATTCATTCAAATTGGCGTTTAAGTGACGCAAAGGCATCTTAGGAATGAAATGCTCGTGCTTTCACCATCTATCAGCCGGAGGGGCGAGAATCCTGCTCCACTAACACTTTATTGAATTCCGTTTGTGCATGCCCGCTGCTGCTGCTGCTTTTGGAATTGCCATTGCCTCTCCTTGCTGTTCCTTGCTGTTCCTAGCTGTTGTTTTCATACCCGTTAGCCGTAGATTCATTTCCGAGCCGTATATTTAGATATCTTTGAACAGCATTATCGATCATTAAATATCACTATCCGCTGCAAACAAAGAGAGAGAGCGAGAGAGCGCGAGAGAGCGAGTGCATGTCAGGGGACGTTCTATCTATTTGGGATATGTCCCATATCCGGGGGGGGGGAAACACAAACAAAACTTTCACTGGCAGAGGATGAGTAGTTGGTGGCCGTTGAAAGTGGAGTAGCGGGTACCATTTGGTCGGAATGAATGTCGCTATTGGGCTCCCACTTGTTGTCACTCCGTGCATTGTCCTTGCCCCATCCCGCCCCCTCCCTCATCTGTCCACATCGATGGCCCTGTCCTGTCCTGTCCTGTCCTATCCTGTCCTGGACATTGGCTCATAATATAAATTGACTGTGTGCGGATTCCCGTCGTAGTTGGACCTGCTCGTGGTCCTGGTCCTGGTCCGCCTGTCACTTTGAGTTATGAAATGGCACGAAATGCGCCCTTTGTTCCCACGGACTTGGACCTTGGGGGCGTGCGGCGTGCTGTTAGAGGCGTGGCAAAGCGCACCACGGACTGTGGACTGTGGGATGAGGTTTGGGATGGTTGGGATGGGGGGAGAATTGCGCTGAGAATTGTGGCCAAAAATATAATTATGTTCTGTTTGGACTGTCCCACAAGCATTCCATTCCATTCCATTCCATTGATATATATGTATTTATACGACTGTACTGGTACGTGCACGGTGCACCTCTCCTCTTCCTAGACAATTTATTGTTTCACATTCCCCACTCAGTAAGTTATGCTTTTTTTTCTGAATTTGCATTCCATTTCTATTATTTTTTTATTTACCATTCCATTAAAAATGTAGCCATTTAATTTATTTGTTTCCTTTTTTTAAATTATTTTCCCACATTCCCGCATTCATGGAAATAAACACAAAACCAATCTATTCAAAGTAAAAACCATACATAGAGAGAAATGATCTGTCGTTAACTCATTAACACACACGAGATCCCAAAGTCAAGTGCAGTACGCAATTACGACCCTAATGTAGTCCAAAAATACTGATGCTTACAGGCAATCAGTTGCCCACTCGCAGTACCGATGCACCCGTTAAGAATAGAATATAAAATTGTCCCCATTCCCCATTGTAAATTACATATTAGGCCCGACGTTTCTGAAATAAAGTTAGTGTGAATTCATCAATCTATTATCGAGGTCTTTGGGTACATTTGCCAGATATTATAACCAACTTAGATCGGAACACTATAATCCCATATTTACAATAAGAGAGGCTCAATGGAAAATCGTTGCGTATGAAGATATAGCGGAACGATAAAAGGGTATCGAATACCCTTATTGTTTGTGTGTGTGTGTTTTTTTTATGGATATTTACATCCCCAACAATAGGTATCTTTTGTTCGAGTTTTGTAACCGGTGACACAACATTGTCGCGCCCCCACATTGATGCAGACAAATATTTGAACAAATTTCGCTTTCGCTTAGTCACTCCCAGCCGCAGTCCCAGCCCCCGCCGTAGCCCCATCCCCAGCCCTTCTTGCATTCGCTCTGTTTTACCCCACCAAAACCTCAGAAATGCGGTCGACGTTCTATATAAATTATTGAGGATTTATTGGGTGCTCTGCTTACCCAGAGACACACACACACACACTCCATAAATGTACATATGTATGTATGTATGTACCTCGCAATACCAGTATATTGGCATTTTGATAGACTTCCGCCCGACCCTCCCCCCACTCTCCCAAAACATTGTCCTGAACAAACGAGCTCACGTTTAGTTTATCATAAGGCTTATTTATGGCAACCACTTTGCGCCCCCTTTCGATGATGATTCCACAACCCCATCCTATCTCACCGCACGATGATAATGACGAACGATCTCGGGGCGGGCTGTCACCATCAGGTAGGGTAGGGCATGTCGCAGGGAGACGGGGTTTGGGGGGAGGACGAGTGTGAGAGGAACACGGCAGTACAACTGCTGTGACATATTGAGTAATGACATTCTCGAGTCGATAATCCATTAGGAGACCCGGGCACTAAGCTCTATGAATCGTTAATGCCTGCCTAAAGGTCGGGCGATGGGCGCTGCGCGTTTGGGCGTAGGGATGCTATCCCGTTAATGGGAGGGGGGTGGGGGCAGACAAATGCCCAATCAAGGAAGGATATTTTTCGTATTTGAAATGCACTTGTTACATTCGTTTTGGGCAAAACAATGGATACCAAAATAGAGCTTGTACGAATCGTTTTAATTGGTCAACCTCTGATGGCATATATACATATGTACACATGTATGTATGTTCATTTGTATGTGTGATGTACGCTTAATGAATGTTGCGTTTCGCACAGAACCGCAGAATCAATCATAATTCCTGAAGATTGCCAACGTTTTTTTGTGTTATTTTTTTTTTGCTGTGGTTAATTTTCGATTCGCTTCGTTTTCGGGAGCATATGGCAATGATTCCCACCTGCTATTGGATGGCGACTGTGCTGTGTGCTGTGAGTGCCCCCCAAGGCGACATTTGGCATCCAGCGGAGCAAGGATCTGGATGCAGACGAGCGGGAACGGGAACAGGAACAGGACGCGCGACTGGCGCAGTCTTTTGCATAAATAACAAAGCCGCCAAATTGCCACGGCCGGCCACAGTCCGGCCAAATGGCGTTTCGGCCGACCACAACCAACAAAAATAAAAACCCGGAGTCCCAAAACTGCGGCGACGACTGCTCTGCTGCCTCTGATAAATAAATTAAAAGGCACACGCAAAACAGCGGGAACAGAGGGGGGGAACCTGAACCTAATAAAGCTGACCACGCAGGACCCGGCAGTACGGCACGAGCGGGTGGTTGCGGGGGTGCAGTGCTTCTGGCACCACACATGTGTGTGGCCACAGACAGGAAACCAGCAAAAAACCGCCAGCGCGTGGCCACAGCCTGGCCCAGAGCAGAAAAAACGAGCCAGAAACAGAGCCAGAGCCAGACGCAGAGCCAGAGCGAAGCTGCAAAGCCACAGCCCTAAACAAAATTGATGAAACAGACAAAAACAAACTGTAGGAGAAGTCGAACCAAAGCTGCAAATACCCTCGATGTACCCAACGGAAACACATGGAAATTTTGTATAAGCTCTTATCAATATTTCTGGCCTTACATTCTGATGCTACGATATACAAAAATCATCTCTCTTCTACATAGATCTTCCGCATCACTGATTGAACTTTCATTTGGGAGAGTATATAAGTACAACAATGTCTTTCTTCGCGCTTTCGAAAAGTGATCCGGCGTCGGTTAACACAATTCTGATGTGGCCGTTTTATTTGGTATTCTTCTTATATACCAGTGTTGCCGGATTGGCTAATAGAGGTTATTATAGTACATGGGGCTGCCGTATTGGCTGAAAGAGGTTATCCTACCACATATTTCAGATCCATTGATCCATCCATTGCACATTTGTATGTATATATGATATATTATTCTTGTAAAGGTTAACATTCCCAAAACTTGCCCAAACTTTAGCACACGAGGACCACACACGGGAAATACCCTTTCGAAAGAGCACGAAAAACAAATGTTGGACCGAATGCAGTCTGAGCCGGGCTGGGGGCTGGTGGCTAGGGGCTACAAGTGGTGGCAAGAGTGCGACTGGGACAGGACTAAAGGATTGAGAGGTTTTAAGCTCTTGGTTGTGTTTGCATTTGGATATTTGACGCCACCGCCGCCGCCAAAAGGGCTAAAGACAAAAGCAGAAAAAGAAAACAAAAAAGAGAAAACAAAAACACACACACACACGCATAGACAGAGAGTCAGGGAAAAAGTGATCGGCACTGCGAATGACAGAAATGGGAGTACACGAAGCGGCGGGCATTGAATTACAGGTACATATATCGGATTACGTTCGATTTTACTATCGATTTAACTAACGGCATTCCGAGTAGAACTGGACTTTATGGAAGAGAGAGACAGGACAGAGAGAGAGAGAGAGAGAGACAGGGAACGGGTTGGGACAGGGAAAGTTTAATTTGCGCTGTCCCCACCTTGGGCAAATGAGCTGCAGGCTTTTCCCCTCAGAAAAATCAATTAAATTACAATTTAATTTTGCATACACAATATTAGAAAATGCTCTTCAGAGATTAAATTCCGCTAGCCGACATCTAATCGTTATTTTTCTTACAAAAAACCCAAAAATCTGTGTCTAACAGTATTTTGTTATTTAACCGGTAAAATACGGCATACGAAGGTTTGGTCAAACGTCTGCAACTTAGCCATTGAAGCTACAAAGTATCTGACGTCGGATTTATAGCTGCATTTGTTAACCTTTAAGAACTGCCAAATTCAATACAACCATATATAAGGCACTTAAGTTATGTGAATAAAAGAATACACAGAATACTTTTAAGAAAATCCCACTCCTAACCATCAACTGAAATATTATGAACCCTTCCGTTCCGTTCCTGATCAAACCACTCGAACTGAAACCGGATATCGATTTGCAATCGATTACTTATCTACACGCATGGCCCCTCCCCCCGCCTCCCCGGATTGCCTGCGAAACTTTCGTCAGTTCTCCGCCGGCCGCAAATCTTGGCCAACTTAATCTGTTTGCCTTGCTGTGTGTCCACACGTAGACGTCCCTCCGATATGGCCATGGCCTCATGGAGCCACTTGGTCTGTTTTTCGGGTCCGAATGGTCAGCACTTGCCAGTGGTGATTGCTGGTGGGAGGATGCGAATGGGAATGGGAATGGGCAGGCGGATGGGGAGGGGGTTGGGCATCTTATCAATGTGCTTGAGTATTAGCATGCGCCTATGTGTGTGTGTGTGTGTGTGTATGTGTTTGTGTTTTGGGTAAATTAGGTTCCATCTTTGGGCAATTTTGCCTTTTGCCATTTTGTTGCCTTTTTTGCACTCTGTTTGCCAACTAATTTACCGTTAGTTATTACTCTATGTGTGTGTGTGTGCGAGTCTGTGTGTGTGTTGTTGAGAGTGTCTATCTCAGCATGCATATGCCGGCCATTTGTCTGCCACGCCTTGACCATAAATAACACGTCCTTTAGTCCCATGGACACGGATACTCACACACTTGTTGTAAAGAGGGGCACGCACACTGAGACAGAGTTGTCACTTATAAATGTGTAGCTATTTCCATTAAGTTGTTGTCATCACTAACATTCCTGTGAGGCACATTCTGACCAACGCCACAGGCACTTGGCCGGAACAAAATTTCGCTCTTCCCCTTACACTCTACCCGAAAATATGTACCACACGATCTTTGGTAAGTTGTCTGCCGCTTAGAAGACCAACAAACATTTCCGTTATCCTTCAAATCGAATCGGTCGACGGGCTCTACGAAAACTGCATGCATTCGGTTGATCGAAATTCATCGATCGAATCTTCCAAAGTCTCGTTTGCGATGAATTGGATTATCGTATCAGCGGTGGGCACACCGAGGAGCATTGATGCTTGGAATCGACTCTTGCCGTAGAATCTTCCCGTAGAATCGTCTAGGGAAGAGCTCGGCGCGGCCCTATCTAATGTGGACAGGAAAAGTCAATGCCTTTGTGTGGCTTCGGCAATGCAACTTCGGCTCTTGCTATCTCGACTTTTCCAGTGCAAAGCCATAAACCGATTACTCCCGCAGGCATGTTCGGGTTTTTGGCTACACACACTAGTGCACTTGAGTGTATGCGTGCCGAGCACTGTTCTAGCGCGCTATGGTCCCAGAGACCACTTTTGTTGGCCAAAATTAATAACTCGCGAACGGAATGATATTTTTTTATTTCGTTTTTTTTGTTGGATATATATAATCAATAGAAAGTGGATTTGCAAAAAAAAAATGGGTGTGGCACCGCCTTTTTTTATTAAGGCATATTTAAATTGCGCTTGGCAACAAAAGTGAACTTTTTATTTCCACTGTCAACCAAATAGAGTTATTTTTATAGATTTGGAGCTTAAAAAATCTTTAAAGAATTATATTTCAATTTTTTTTAATTTTTTAAAATCTGAAATTTTATTTTACTGTTATTTTTACATTTGTTCAGAGGTAGTGCTTCTTTTTTTAACATAACTCAAGTATCTCACATTTGGTTGCATTCAACTATGCAATTCTGAAAAGCACATAAGTGCATCTATAAATCGGACCTAAACACTTTGTAGCTTCAGCATACCGTCTGGAAATTATAAGGGTTTCAAATTCAAATTTGATACATTTGAGGTTATAATATATTAAGTCAAATTTCATGAAATGTGGCAAAATGTGGCATTTTTTACTATATACATTTCAATAAGGATTTACTAATCTACGACACATAATAGGTTTCAAGGTGGGACTAGGTGGGACTCACTTTGTATACCTTTTCAAAAATGAGTTTTCATTACAACTTGAGTCATTTTGAACGGCTCACTTTAAGCTACAATTACGAAGTCCCCAAAATTACTATACACGGTTTACATTACAAAACACGTAATTCAAGACCTTATGATTAAAATTCATAACAAAAATTTGATTAGTTAATGGTTTTTTTCCAATTTATCACAGATTTAAAATTGTAATTAAATTTGCACTTTTTCACTGCACGAGTTTTTCGATAACAACAGTTGGGTTGCAGAGCAGATTTATCGAATGGGGCGCCATCTATGGAAATTTCTGGTACGCAACTTTAAAGGTCATTCTTTTTCCAATGCAGAGTGGTAAAAACTAAGGTATTTTGCTAACTTTAAAAAAAGAGGTTTTGGCCAACAAAAGTGGTCATTGGGACCATAGTGTAGCGTATTCGAGCTTCGTTCAGGCTTCACTTTTTGTGTGTTTGTGAGCGAGAGGTCATGAGAGCAAACCGCTAGGTAATCTTGGGCTAAACGCAGAAGGGGAGTGAGAGTGGGGGGGGGGGGGCCTGGGTAACCAACTTAATCACAAGAAAACGACGCGACGTCACAGTCTCGTCTCACGCTCCCTCTATCTGCAACTCCATCTCTGTATCTCGCTCGCTCTTCTCTTTTTCTTTGTATCTACATACATACTTGTATATCTGTCTCTGTCTCTTTCTCTGTCTTGTTGTAGACATTCAAATCTGCAGTGTCAGCCATTCATTTGGTTAATGACATTGTGGCGGTTGCTGCGGCAAAAGCCACACACTCACATGAGTGGCGGAGCGGCAAGGCGGAGGGTGGCAGGGAGGTAGGGCTGTAGGCAGCTGTACATATGTATATCTGTGGGGGAGGAGGAGGAGAGGGAGGCAAGAAAGTATCTCCAAGATACTTTTCAACTGACACACACAAAGTTTTCGGCTGGCCTACCGCCGTGTGTGGTGTGTCTGTTGCTCATGTTGCCGCTTGTCTGTGCCACATGGCCCTGGCCCTGGTCTTGGCTCTAGGTCTGGGGTCCGGGGTCTGGGGTCTGGGGCTTTGGTTGAATTATTTTAAGAGAGGAGCAACTGTTGTCTCTTGTTTGCTGCTGTCGGTGTGGCTGCGGCTCTGGCTGTGGCTGCTGCCGCTTCTGTGCTAATGCAGCATGCCCATTCACATCTACCGCCCGGATTGCCACACTCCATCTTCATCTCTGCCTCTCCCGCTCATTGCCCGCTTGGGAGCTGGCGCAGCAAGAAATGAAAATGGAAAATGGAATATAAATTTGAACAAAACAAAAAAATGTATATTAAAATGTACAAACAAACGGGAATGTGTGGAATGTAACTGAATTAAATGAAATTAAATGTACGAAATGTTGGAGCCAAAAGGGACGGCCAGCGGTGGACGGTGTTGTGGTATGCATTAGCATAACGGTCGTGTCCGCTATGATGCGATGTACATGATTGTCCCATGCCCGCCCATTGCAATGTTGCAGGACCATGCGAGGTGTCCGCGATGTGTCGCAGCAGCAGCAGCAGCAGCAGCAGTGTTGTGAGTGCAGGCTAACGATTACACCCAATTTTTATAGGCCAAGACCTGCAGGATACACATTTTACACATACTCGTACCACACTCGTCGCATGTACTTCAACTTTAATAAAGAAATGGCCAATAAAGCAGTGGCATGTCTGTGCCTGTGTCTGTGAATGTGCGAGTGTTTTATGGTGCGGTTTAACGAGCAGTCAGCCATTCGGCCAACAGCCAACAGCCAACAAGGATTCCAATTTTGGTATACCTTATGGCAATGACACCGACCACCGACCACCGAGCACCGAGTGTTTCTGGAATTTGCCCTAAAAGCTAATGGTATTTTACCACACCTAAAAACAGCTTCTGCCAGAGTAATTCTCACCTTCAAGATATATCGATATTATCTACATCTACATTATTTACATCTTTTTTGGAAGAATATCGCCCTGTGACACAATGTTAAATTGGGAACCGCTTAGGTTATATCTAAAGCCTCAACAAGTTCCACAATTAGAACTTGTTCCCAATAAATTTGTCTTCCTTGGAAGGTACATCCTTTCCTTACTAGAAATATCTTACCGATCGGCAAGCACAGATGTGCAATGACTCCGATATGGCAAAGAGATGGTAGATGTAGATGATGATAGATGTAGATAGATGTAGATGTCATAGGTACATACAACATGTTACACTGATTGGAAGACAATCCCCGATGGGGTCTACCAGTTGTATGTCTGATGGCTAGCTGTGATCGGAGTACCTTGAGTGGCTCAGCCCCAACCTTAGCATAGATTACACACACACACATACACCAACGAATACACATGCATGTTTATACACAGGACATGGACAGGGACAGGGACAGAGACAGAGACAGGGACAGAGACAGAGACAGGGACAGTTTTGATTCAATTTGGTTGAAACGAAGACGCTGCTGACACACTGACATGCCCACAGTACTGCAAATAGTTGCACAATTCAAGCACTCTCTCTCTGTCTCTCTGTCTCTGTTCCTGTCCGTTCCTGTCCGCCATCTTTCTGACACACACACATGTGCTCGGAGCACTTTCTAATGAGTTTCAAATGGAAAGTACTCAACGGTGGCCCGTGATCTGCATTCTACCCCGTGCTGGCAGGTCGCAGCTCGGGAATATGCATTCGGTCACTGGTGTGGCATGCCACAGCAGGAGGATGGCTATAGATCTCTAATCGGAGCACTAATACGAGTAGTAGCGTGGCGCGGTATCTTGTGGTCGTTTTTTTTTTTTTTTGGGGCGGTCTCATTCGTTTTCATTGAACTTCTGCCGGACTCTTTGGGGCACTCTGCACTTGATGCATTGCACTCGAACGCTTTTTGGCACGCTGATGAGATGGGATAAGAGTGGAGTCTAGAGTGTAGAGTGTAGAGTGCATAGTGCATAGGGCAGAGCAGAGCAGAGCAGAGCTAAGAGTTCAGAGTGCAGAGGTTGATGGTTCACGATTCCGAATGGGCTTCCTTTTACTCGTAATGTGCGCCACATAGTTGACCCGAATCTAAAATCTGTAAGAGCTCGAGGTCTCACTCTCTCCCTCTCGCTCTCTCTCTTCCCCTTCCCTTCTACATGACAACGAAAAATGGATTTTCAATTTTTCATTGAAAATTTTCGGGGGAAACGGGTAACGGAACTAAAGCTACGCTGCAAAAGACCCGCAAGTGCTGCCGCCACTGCCACTGCCACTGCCACTTCCACTCTGCCACACTGCCACTCACTCCACTCCGCGTCTGTGCCCTGCCCCTGTGCTTTAATGAGTTGCGAAATGCTCGTACAGTGAAGCCCGGCAGCATTTTGTAATTGGCTGCGCGAACGTCAGGGCAGTGGCAGGGCAGGGCAGGGCAGGGCAGAGGGGGTTGGATAAAATGAAATTATATACCGCAAGGATGAGCCAGGATAGGGTTTTGGTTTGGGTTGAGAGCTTGGGCTTGTCTTTGGGCTTGGGCTTGGGCTTGGTATGGAGAGCAGCTTGCCAACTTTGCACAGGCAAAACTCGATTTAATCGGGCAACGAAAATCAATTTAAAATAGATTTACTTCGCTACACTAATTGAGGCTCTGCCGCTGCCGCTGCTGCTGCCGCTGCCGCTGCTGCTGCTGACACCGAAGATGGCTTGAAATCAACAAATATTTGCTGAAAAACTAAACGAAAATGTAGGAGTTTGGGTGCCAGTCCGTTAATTAAACACACAAGACGCTAACAAGAGCCAAGCCCAAAAGTCTGGGGGGGCGGGAGGGCACTATGTGTATCTGTGCTATATGTATGTATCTATCTATCGGTTGCTTTATCTTTTGCAATCCCTAAGATACAGTTGGAGGCTGTAGAGCGAAGCATTCTTACTGTCTTCCGCCTGTTGCAGCCACAACGTTGCACACATACAATTTACACTTCGAATATTTACTGCATTTGCTGATAATACCATTTTTTTTGATAAGCACAAATATAGTA
Source organism: Drosophila algonquin (assembly GCA_035041765.1). Classification (NCBI taxonomy): domain Eukaryota; kingdom Metazoa; phylum Arthropoda; class Insecta; order Diptera; family Drosophilidae; genus Drosophila; species Drosophila algonquin. Next base: position 1,948,037 of record JAWNKY010000209.1, on the reverse strand, counting down.
CGAATATACCTCTAGATCCTGCGACTACCGGGTAAAGCAGCAGCAGTGGCAGCAGCAGCAGTGGCGGCAGTGGCAGCAACAATAAAAGCTGTTTAGACATAAGTAAATTACTTGGAAGCGCCATTTCGACACTTGGCTGGCGGCGGAAATTCTACAGTCTGTCCTCCTTCCCCACCAGAGAAGAACAGAGGAGAGGAGAGTAGAGGAGAGTAGAGTAGAGTAGAGGAGAGGAGTGGAGAGCAGAGGAAAAGATGAAGATGAAGATGAAGAGGAATGCTATTCTGGGTCCGCTTCTTTGAAGGATTTAAGTTCCGGGCGTAAACTGTAAACAAGCAGGAGGAAAAGGAGCAAGAGGCAGTCGAAGGGAGCCAGCAGCCAGCCGGTCGGTAGAGGGAAGGGAAGGGGAAGGGTAAGGGGAAGGGGGAAACGGCAACGGCAACCAAGTGCCCGCAAATACATTCAAATTTAATTGAAATACAAATTGGCAGCTTTTGTTGCCAATCGTCCGCATAAAGCTTGAGCAGAGGCAACGGCAGCGGCAGTGGCAGCGGCGGAACAACAAAGCAAATAAACAAAAAGCAAAAGGAAAGAGAAAGAGAAAGGAACAGAGGAGCAGAGGAGCAACGGAAAATCATGGGGAAATTGTACAAGTGGAAAGCAATTTGAATTGAATCTAAATATTTATGCAGTCTCGAGTCTGAGCAAAAAAAAAAGAAAGAAAGATGAAAAGTTGATTATGAAAAGATTCGAAAAGGGACAATAGAGGGGTGGGGGGAGAGGACAGGCGGAAAGCAGTGCAACTGCTACTTCTGCTGCTTCTATGGAGACCCTGCACCCTGCACTTTCACTTTCACCTTTCCCCGCTACCATTAACTGCTTTAAGATCCGATTTATCCGAGAAAGAAATTGTTTGGCTCTACGTGGGCGCCCGATTTCTCGAGTTCGGGTTAACTCTTAACCGGCGGTCGGCTGTTCTCGGAGGCGCAAACCTGCGGTTTTATGGGAGGTTGCCTCTCTCTGTGTTAACCCCACCATATGGATATCCTACTTACTGCACTCGCTGTATCGCCGTATCCTCCACTATCGACCGCCTGTGAATATGTCTTGGCCCAGCTTTTGGTCATCTTTAATCGTATTAAGGCCATCTGGCTCTGGCTGCCATTGAATCTTAAGGCGAGCATCCCATCAGGATACCCAAAACCAACCAAGCAACACACACACACACACACACACATACTCACTCGTTGTATGGTTCGGATTAAGCTGCATCAAATGATTTGCCCAATTTAAATTTCTGACATAGTGCTAGAGTCCTTCCACCTCCTTCCGCCCTTGGGTTGGTATGGGGGCGTGGGGCGGTTGTCGTTGTTCGAGGGGCAACAAAACATTTCGATTCCGCCTCTAACTGGAGCAAATTCAAAGAAAATTCCCCTCAACAGCGTTCTTTAGTGGCAAGCACTTCAAGTGGCAAGCCAGCCAGCCAGCCAGCCAGCCACGACGCTCACACGCACACGGGAAACAGGAAAGAAAAAAACAAATTGGAAAAGCAACGGAGATGGGACAGGGAGGAGGGGGGGGGGGGGGGGGGGAAGTGCAACAAAAACTGGCGACGCTTAATAAAGCCACACGGAGCGGAAATGAGCGTGTAATGTAAACGGAAATGCGTTGAATGACGCCATATTTGGTTTAGCTGCCAGCTGCCAGCTGCCAGGATGTCGAATGTTGTAGCATGGCGATTGGCAGTGGGGGATGGGGAATCGGGCTTTCGTATCGACATCGCAATTGAAAATGGTGAGCAGCCAGGACTTATCCCGCTGCCCTCCCCCTGCTCCCCTGCCTTCCCCCTAGTTATTCCCTAGAGCAGCGACAAAGTGTTAAATTGTGTTCGAGAAAGAACGACAAGATGCTAGGGAAAGAATAGAAATCATGGGAATTTCCGCTCTCTACTTATGTCAATGCTGCAGGCTGCAGGCAATCCCCTAGCACAGTGGAACCAAAGTATGTTTGTATGTTCTGGACCTTAAGAAGAAAAGTCGAAAAAACAATTAAGCAATCTATAAATATTGCAGAAAGCTGGATAGTCAGCCCCCCCAACAACAACTACAAGTTTTCTTGCATCCAGGGGCCACTGTGCACACTGCACTCGAGGGACCCAGTTACCCAGTGCTATACGCTGTGTGTGTGAGAGAGAGAGAGAGAGAGAGCGTCGGTGTAGAGGGGGAGCGAGACATACATCATTGGTTATTTATTGGTTTCCACTAAATAAATCCAACCGAAATTGGCAAACGTCGCAGAATGGCCATCATTGGGCTCTCCAGAGCCAGCCAGCCCTCACCCATCCTCCTCCCCCTGCCAACCCATTCCCAGTAGCACCACTCATCCACGTACTAACATATTAGAGCTGCCACTGTCGTCAGGACACGGACACGGACACGGACTTGGAGTCGGACAGAAAGTTTTGTCCCTCGCCCCTACAGAGCAATGAATGCTGGCCAAAAGTTTTGTGCTGCTTGGGTCGCTCCAACTTTATTATTTATTCAGTCAAGTTTTCACTTTGACACCAGGTCCCATACATGCGCAGCCACATCAGGATCAGGATCAGGATCTGGATCTGGATCAGGTAGGGTAGACCTTCTCATTAGCTGCTGCTGTTGCTGGTTCTTAGTTATCGAATGATTTTCCCCGATTGCCAACTGATTTTGGATGGCCGTTTTTTGTTTTTGGCCCAAAAGGTGTCGGCTTTGCTCTGTTATCCGAAAGTGAACAGCAAATTTTGCTGTCAAGGGACTCGCCTGTGACAAGGAGTACAAGGAGGACAAGGAGGAGAAGACAGACAGGCAGACAGGCAGAGAGTAGGCAAGCGAAGGACCTGGCTGTGGCAGTGATGCCGGCGATAAGAAAGGTAATAACTTTTAAAATCGCTTTCGGCTATCCCCAAAAAAGTGAGATAGTAGACAAGAGCAAGAGCAAGAGCAAGGGAGAGGGAATGCCGGGTGCAAAAGTTCTTCTTTTGGGAAATCATTTCCCATTATGCTTAAGCCAGATTAGATAACTGCCGTGTAATATTCACCGTCTTTATTATTGACTCGAAACGGAAGCAATGGAAGATGACTAATGGAAAAAATGGAAAAAAATGTTGCCTCCTCCGTTTAACCAGGCACAGCATAAGATATATATGTATATATTATGCGATTGGAGATGCTTCCATCGATCCAAACCATTAGGGGATCTTCAATACACGAAAATATTCTATATACTTCTATATACACTTTTTCATAGCATACTTTTTGGGGCAAATGTAAGTTAAGGATAAACTGATGGGTTGCCAGAGATATACATAGCACACTTGGAGCCCATCTAGGGTATCCATTCGTCTTTTCATTAGGAAAACTTGTCTTATCTGGCTGAACTCTGTGTACATTCAATGATGTTTATCTGTTATCTGCTTGGATAGTTGCAATTAGCTCGTTATCATCTTGATGTAAGAAAAACACACACACACACATGCACCCGGGTATCTTTCAGTCGCACTTTAAGTGCCAGCGTTTTCCTCAGATGTTTTTCTGTTTCCCTGCTGTTGCTAGATATCTCAGTTCCCGTGCTTGTCACCGTCACCGTCGCCCTTCCCTTTACCTAGCAAGTCCCTCCAACCCCCACCCCCGAATTGCTGGAGTGTCCAGCTTAGTGCCAAGCAGTCTCCAAACAACAGTTATAGCAATAACAGCAGCAGCAGCAGCAGCCAATGCGAGAGCACGAGAGCACTTTGCACAGGACAAGAAACAGAAAATAAAAAACAAAAAACGTCCGCAAACAATAGCAACAACTAAATCAACACTAAAAGAGAGAACAAGAGCTGCAAAAATAAGAACAACAACAACAACAAAAAGAAAAACAAAAACAAGAGCTAAAGTCAAGCACCCAACAACAACAACAACAACAGCAACAAACAAAAGGGAACAGCAGCAGCAGGAGCAGCAGCAGCAGCAGGAGCAGCAGCAGCAGCAGGAGCAGCAGGAGCAGCAGAGTGTGAGCGTGGGAGAGAGCGGAGACGGCAAGAAGTAGTTGGGGGGCGGGGCTGCAACTGAGGACAAAAACAAAAACAATAGGCCAGAGAACAAGAGATATAAAACTAAAAACAAAAAACGAAAGTCTAGCTTCGGGTGCGAATGTTCTGATACCCTTGCGAAACAGTTACATAACAGATTTTGGATTGTCGCTGCATGTCGCTGCATGTCGACTGATCGTTCCAATAGTAATCCTATCATCTAGCCGTTGGCACAGGTTATTCCAGACTATAAACTGAGTAAAGCCCATCATACCCTCTGCAAGGATATAACCACATTAGAGTTAAGCTCTAACAAAGGCACAGCCTGCGGTGAGACCGAGAGAGAGAGCGGCAGAGAGAGAGCGGCAGAGAGAGAGCGGCAGAGAGAGAGCGGCAGAGAGAGAGAGAGAGAGAGTGCACTTGGGGGAGCAGCTAAAAGCGAGCTGCTAAACGCTCGTAAAGCTTTCAATTAAAATTAATAAAAGTTTACGCGAATTAAATAAACACAGAACAGAACAGAACAGACGACCAGCACATGCCCGCAGAGCTGGCAGGTCAGGAGGGGTCAGGTCAGAGACCAGGCTGCGGGTCACAGGTCGGAGGCGAGGCCAGGTGAAAGTGACACAATAAACAAGAACGTATGAAACCTTTGAATACCCTAGAGGGATCAAAGGGATAGATTTTAACCTAATCCGATCAGAATTCTTCATCTTCATCAGAGTACAGGATAGTAAAGTATAATCTCTTCAGAGATATGTAGATAGACAGAATTACGTTACGTTATCTGGTTACGCGATTACTTCGATTAATTCGATAAATATATGTAGCTATCGTTTGGCTCCACTGCTTCCTTCTCGGTTACATTTTCAAATCTGATCCGATCTGTTCTTAAGCCTAAGGTTAAGCCCCAGTAGAGTCTGTCGAGGAGGTAAACCTTAATATTCTACAAGATCATTCAAAAAAAAAAAGGATACCAATGGATTGGGTAGAATGGAGAGTCGTAGCAGATTGTCGAATTTAGCAATGATGTCATTATGTACAAATACAGAGAACGGAACGGAAACGGAATTAGAGGGAAGCACCGATATCCGATTCCGGATAATTTTTACGCTTAACCGGAAATTCACGTTTGGGTTGTGGCACGCACACCCTACCGGCATATCCAGCTGTCTGTTGCGGTGGCCCATAAACACGGAGTGGAGGTGGCACCAGGAGCTGCCCGGAGCTGGAACTGTCCACTGGATTAAATAAATTGAATTGCTTGGTAACACATGGTCCCGGCCATTAAGCAGGAAGCCGGACCTGGAGTAGGAGCTGGAGCGGAGCGGAACGGATAGTGATAGTGCGTCCAAGTTGGGGACGGGGCGAAGGGGCAAAGCCCACTTGAGCCGCCTGCCAATCGGATAATGCAAAAAAAAAACGGAAAAACGGAAAAGTGATTCTTTTCCTTTCTTCATTCCACTTAATTCAAGTTCCGTTAGTTCTTATGGATTTATGGGGCTCCTTCGTCGGAGGAAAGGTAAACTTCATAGTTGAAGGGGCCCTTGCACTAATCAGACACTTATGTCGGATTTGGAACCGCTTTGGCACTGTTAGGGGTGCTCCTACCCCCCTTATACACCCATGGAATCATATATACATACATACATACGTACACAACTCGTCGTATTGGACGCAAAGAAGCGAAAAGAGTGGAAGGGAAATGGTGAAAACAGAATGAATAGGACAACAAAAGATGGCAAATTATTTTTCCCTATTTGAATGTTTACGGTTCGCATTTAAATTTTGTTTTATTGACTGTCTATGGAACATATTGCATACCCAAATACAGAGTTACATTTACATACATATATGTATATGTTCTTTCAAGAACATGTCGGATGTGGCGGACTTACTCGTACATATATTAGCTCCAAATGTGGACCATGTGGAATTTTTGGTATTTTTTTTATGATTTGATTCATGAATGCTCTTTGCTCTTTGCTCTTTGCTGGTGTCCTCGAACGAACTCCTTGTGGCATAACTTGAGCATCAATTTGGACTTGTTGCCATCCCATCGAGTTTGCAAAGAGCCAGTCAACAATCACTGGTAAATATTTATGGCTGTAGTTGAGGACTCACCATCACTGATCAGCCATCATTAAACATTCTGAGTGATAGAAAGCAGCTTTAGCCATCGGAGCGATCATCTATTATCAATCCTCCATCCACTGCAACTCTATCTCCATCTCAATGCGCTTATTCCGCTGGCATTCAGATGCTGGACCAACACACTCGCACACCTGCTTGGGCTTCCCCCTGCCCCAACCTGCCAGCCAGCCAGCCAGCCTGTCAGCGCACAAATGGCGCCACAAATGTTTTGCCCTTTTTGCCCAATGGAAGGATACATTTGTAACTTCTATTGATTTTTAATGCACGCTTCTGTTGTCCTCCCTCGTTCAGCTCTGTTCCGTTTCGTTTCGTTTCGTTCCGTTCTGTTCTGTTGGCTGCCAAGGCGTCGTCCGTGTTCAGGACAAGCCACCAAGCCATGAACTTTATGAGGAAGCCACCGAGACCCAGACCCAGACCCAGACTCAGACTCAGACCAAGACCCCATACCCCCTGATCTGAGACTCTGTCTCAGTCTTACCCCCTTCATGCGGGATGTGGGAGTGATGGGAGTGACGTTGCCGGTGTGTGTGTGTGTGTGTGTGAGTGTGAGTGTGTTTGTGCCTGCGAATTTTAATGCTTGTAGCAAGGAAACAAACAAATATGTTACAGTCGAGGGAACTGTCCACAAATCCGCCATCCTTGGCGATGGCGATGGAGATGGCATTCCCATTGCTCCACTTGATAACTTAATGCCCTACGCATGCTTCCACATACAAACATATGTATGTACATATACACATACTCGTCGATTGCCCATCAGCAAAACACACACACACACATGCACACATGCACACACAGAGGGACAGACTATAAACAAGATGGCAAACAACGAACCGAAGATGCGGGACACAGATGGATTGGAGAGGCTCTATAGGGTAGATCGTCACTGGGATCGTGACTGTGTATCCTTCAAATGGCTTCACTCAGAGCTCATCAATAATCCCCAAGGGAATAACAGCACTGGAATACCCTCAATGATGATAGTCGTACCCTCAAGCTATCTTACATATGTACATATATCTTAAGTTTATTGAAATTATTCCTTGTGTTCCACTTACGGTTCGAGAAGGCGCTCAGGGGTCGTGTTAGCAGCGTCAGCATCAGGAGCAGCAGCATCACTGGCTCCATTGGCGGCAACTGTACTTGTTGCAGTTTGTTTTTTTGTTGCAGCTTCTCTGGGTCGTGGCAATGACGGCGCCGCTGATGGCAAACGCCTTGTTGGCCACTCAGATGCAGTGGCATTTTGAAGGGATTACTTGTCAACGGATCGGCTCTGCTCTTCCTTATGGGTAATCGTCTATCGTCTATCGCCCGGAAATTGCTGAAATTGCGGGAAAGTAAGTGATGTTTTAGCATTGTTGATAGACAAAACTGATTTGTTTGGCTAACAACGGGAAAAAAGCAAAATAAAACTAATTCCAAGTACAATTTCAATTTAAATCAGACAATCGACACATTCGAGCGGCAGCAACAGCAACAACAATGCCATTTTAAGTACATAATAAATGTTTACACGTCCTTTGTATTGACATGATAAATTTATTTGTCAGAAACCAGGGTGTGAAAGAGGAGGGGCGAAATGACGGAGGGGTCATGGATATGGATACTGAAGCGAGATGGCGATGGAGATGGAGATGGAGATGGTGGGTTTCATCAAAGTTTCATTGCCTTCTGCTGCCGCTGTTGCCGCCGTTGCTGTTGCTGCTGTTGCTGCTGCTGCTGCTGCTGGCTGTGGCCGTTGGCAAATTTTTCGGCCTCGACTGCATTAAGAATTTCGTGTGGCATACTTTGCAGCGCCGTCTCGTTTTACGACATGCCACACACACACACACACATACACACAGGCCGCTCTCGTACAGAGCCGTCAACTTATGCCGAAAAAGTTTTCAACGTGCCAGCATCAGAGCCCCTACGTGTGACAACGCCGACGACAATGACAGCCACAGCCACAGCCACAAAAACTCACTTTCGCTCGACGGGCACACAGACACAGACACACAGACAGAGAGAAAGTCTTCTTTTCCAACCCAGCCCTCCAGCTACCCCCCGCCTAGGGTTGCGAGAGAGTTGGAAATTGGGGTACATTACGGTAGATTTGTCAGGCATAAATTGCATTAATCAGTTTGCGGCTCTCTTACACCACGAAGTCAACTTTTCGGCGAGGGAAATTACAATGAAATCACCATTAAATACATACATACATACATACATACATATATGTATGTATCTTTGAATGAAAACATTTCACAAAGTCATAATTGCTGCATTATTATTGAAGGGGTGTAGCATTTCGCGTAACTTTCCAGATACTTGGTGTAACCCAAAGACTCAAAGAGTAACGGACTCATAAGTGGAGAGTCTTAATCAGATCACTTCAATCGTTATAATTAATATTGAAGGTTTCTTCATAGAGAACTATAGACTATAGCCAAAGACCTGTCTTGATAGCATCCCATAACACATATGTGGTTAAATTATAAATTAAATGTGGCATGCACAAACCATTTCGAGGAATTAAGGCACACATTTCGACAGAGTGTGTTCAAAGAAATAACATGAATTTCGTGAATTTTTGAGAAATGCCACAGCTGTTTGAGACCCATAGAGGGATATTTGGATACGTTGAAGTACTTTTTGTGGGTGGCATCCTTTTGGCATAACTTTTTCGCATGAAAGCGCGACGCCAACACCATTCCGATCATCAACAAAAAGAAAAAATGGAATCTTTTTCGAAGGGATCGAGGTAGTCCGTCCCACTCGCAATCCGTCTATCCGTGGGGCACGGCACGAGTTAGGCATTAACTCTGTCCACCGCTACGTACCGTTACCGCCACCCCTGAGGTTGGTTAGACCAAATTGAAAACGAATTAAAATGAAATTTCAAGCGCTTTGAGCCAAAACTTTCTAGCCCTGCGCCACACGGCAAAAATACTTTTGCAAAGTATCTACTTAAAATTTTTCAAAGAAAAACTTGGAGTTTTTCTTCCTTTTTCGTTTGCGTTTGCGTCCTTTGGTTCGGTTCTGATTGTGTTTTATCTCTGTCATAGAGAATGCAATTTCCATTTTGATTAGTTCGTTTCTAAGTGCTGTAACGCTGCAAAATAGGGTTAATGTGCTTTCCAGTAAAATTGTCTTGTGTTACTGTCTTGTTAGCTAAACATTACCAACGGAAACTGCTGTTGGAAAACTGATGAAAACTGGCATCACTGGAAGACCTACTAGCACCTCGATTCTTGGGGACATCAAAAACCTCACTAGCACCCCCGTAAGGCTATGCAACCATCCGGATAACTAAGGGTCATACTGCCCTATGAGAGAGCCCTATGCCGCGCTGAGGGCATAAATGACATATTTTATCATAAAATGTTCCGTTCTACAGAATGACAAAAAATTAAATTAAATGGGCCCATTTTTGGCCCAAATTTGACTTACTTATAATTCCTAAGGAACGTATTTAAATTGAAAATTTGTTTATAAAAACCATGCCACATTCTCTGGCTATCATTTAAAAAAACGGCATGCAATTTGGTGCACGCGTTGCGGAGATAGCCCCCAACACACACATATTTTTTCTAAAAATTTATAGTGTGATTGTACTATATGTACATATGCTTAAAGGAATGAAAAGTCTGGTGGTGTGGTGTGGTGGTGTCCGTAGGAAAATGGTTTGACGAAATAAATATAGACACTTTCGCAACGAGATATTCTCTGGTCTACAGATGTTTACATTTTTACCATTCTATAATGTATTTTTTCAGGAAATTTACTCGTACCAATGCGAATTCTGATGGTGCGATGGTATTGCTGATATTGCTGATCCTTTAAGGGATCAGATCCGTTGAATCTGTGGATAAAAGCAATTGTGAAAAATTCCTAAAGTCAAGTCAGTTCCTTTATGGCGTTCAATCAAGTGGCCCAAGCGACACCAGCAGAAGGATCCCAGAGAAGAACCCAACCGACCGAGGGGCGCTGCCGCATAACGCGCGACTCGTTAACCGAACCGATCGCGGACATGCAGGAAAAGTCAGAACTAATCTGAATAAAAGACCTGAGCAATTTCTAATTACGAGAAAGATACGAGAGTATCAGTAGTTTAAGACTAGGAAGGGAGTTAGTAGTAGATATGATATGGTAGAGGGAATTTTAGTCCGAGCATAAGACCTGAACGGTACATGCAAGGAATAATTCGATCTACAAAGCGGATATCTACATATATAGTAACTACATACTATATGCACTCCTAATTCTGTTTTTACACGGCTTAAAATATTTTTTTTTTAATATTTGTACCCAATTTTATTCTATTTTGGGCTTAAATTTTTCTTAAAAAATCCTTGTTTTTTTCCTAATTTCAATAGGTTTTAAAGATATAGAAATTTTTGAAAGTCTTTGTGTCCCAAATGACGCACAGAATAACGGACGCCACATGTAATGGGATGAAATGGGATGCGCAGGTGTCCCTTCTGTGGAACATAATTATTTTTGATGCGCTGGTGGTAAGTGGGGCTAAATTGTGGCTGATAATGCACACTTTTATATTGATATCACGGACTGCAGTAAATCATCAGTTAAGTGATTTTATTATGCAATTTTAGGAATGGTTTCTTTTTTTTTATGAGGCACAACCCCTTAGGAACATCAGAATATGGCATCCCCCACTCCTTTTAAGTTCTTTCTTTCCGGAAGGAAGGAAGGGCAATGTGTTGTGGCAGCACCTGAGGCCATTTTATCGTGGCCACAAGATACTGTAACTGTAACTGTTACCGTTACTGTTACTGTAATGGAGATACCTATGTATGTATATGTAGTTACCGACAAGAGAGCGAAGTGTTCGAAGTCGCGCGCGACTTGCGACGGAAATGCAACACTTTTCGCTTACACATCCGTTTTGCAAATTTTTGTTGTTTTTCTGTTTGTTTTGGTTATTTTCTGTTCCTGTTTCTACTTTATGCACTGTTTGAACAACTACAAAAAAAAGGAGCAAAAAACAACGAATAGAAAGTGGCAGAGTGGGAGTGTGGGGGGCGGGGAGGACGGTAGTAACACACAGGAATTACCAACATCAACACAAACACAAAGAAAGCGCTCGCCGGATTTATAATGGCAAAGTAAACAGCTTACGAATCGCGCGCGACTTTTGTCGTTGGCTTTTTTGTTTTCGCTTTTGCGCGCGCTTTTTCAAAACGGACGCGTCCTCTCGATGAGTGGATGAGTGCCGTCGTCTGTGGTGCGGTGCGGTCAGAGAGAGTCGTGCGCGTCCTACGCCAACCGAACGCAGAATGCTGATGATGGCGGGCCAGGCAACGGCTTTTATACGCCAACAAAGGAGCTTCGGCTCCAGCTTCGGGGCTCGGCTCGGCTCGGCTCGGCTCAGCACTCGTTTAGCATATGTCTGATGCCATCGACACAGAGGCATCATTGGAATGGCGGCGTGTATCCGTTGGAGCTATACATTCGAGATGAGGTGGTGGGCCAGTTCCTTGTATGGCAGCCAAGCTCGGAACAATATTCGGACGCCTCACCTTCAATTCCATATAGCTTTGGCCTGTGAGCGTGTAAGCGTGTAAGCGTGTGTGGTATGCGGAGTGGGTGTGCGAGAGTGAAGGAGTGGATTGTGCTGGCATATTTGCTTTATGAATGTGTTTACCCGAAAACTTTAGCGGGAGAGAGAGAGAGAGGGAGACTGCAGGAGATGCTGCCTGCGTGCGAAAGTGCCAACACTCGCATTAATGACAGCAACAACTTCAACTACGACTACAACAGGCAACAGCCACAGCAATGCCTACAATTTGAATTGTAAGCCAGCCAACAGCTCAATTAACTGTCTGTCCGGATGGGGGGTGGTGGTGGGGGGTGAGCGTGTGGGTTTGTGGGCTTAAGCTTCGATTCTGTTCCTGTGCCACGCGTCCGTGCAAGTGTGTGCCCCCGTGTGTGTGCGTGTGTTCGTGTTTGACTTTCTCATACGCATAATTTCCATTATTTTGGCAATTACAAGGATGTAACGGCAATTGCATATGCTTAATATTATTTAAACCGCAAGTGTGCCATGTCAGTGTCTTCTACCCCTGTCGCCCCCTTCCCGCAGCCACCGCACCCCGCCCCACCCCACCCCAGTGCGTGTCAGGTAAATGCAAATATGAAAAATGCATTGCAATGCTTGCATTGTCAGTGCCTCAATTATTCATGCAACCCTGCAGAATCCTGTGCACATGTCACTGTGTGGGTGAGTGGGTGAGTGGGCGAGTGTCTGTGCCACTGCATTGCTCTGTCTGTGTGCGAGTGTGTGTGTGCTCTTGTAAAATACTCGTAAAATGAGCAGCAGGTAATTTACATGTAAACAGGTTAAGGGATAAAGTTCATCACATGTAAATGGATATGTCTGATTAATGGCAAACATAAACGGTACAAACAAACCCCCCAATGCCCATACATACATACATTTGTACATACATCCATTCATACATATGTATGTACATATGATGTACGAGTATTCCTGCTAAAGATGAGAGCTGGTCGGTATGTTCAGCGCATGAAACTGGACTCACGGAGGGTTTTATAGATTTTGCACCATATTCATATACTATGTATGTACATAAATTGGTTCCAGAAAGAAACCATGTAAAAAGACATCGATCGTATGCAAAAATTGGTCTCTTATCTTTAAAATCTATCAAAATTAGTAAAAAACAACGATTTTTTAAACAGAATTACATGAGTATGTTAACGTGGGTGAGGCGTCCACAGGCAGGCGACGATCGTGGACACGCCACGATGAATGAAGTTGCGTGAGTGCACAGACATCACACCTGATCTATCTTCTCTCTGCATCTTTCCAGCCAAGCTATCAAAGCACCCAAATCATCATCACATTTATCATATATGAACAGCACTTTGGAAACTATACGGGTCCTTGTAGATGCCGTGCATCACTGCACAATGGCTGTGCCGTGGTGCCCACAAGGTAGCTCATCTGCTACGCTTGTTTCACGGCTTCCACCTCATCTGGATGGAGTAAGTCTTGGAGGAGCGACAGCAGTATCTATGGCGAGGTATACCAGTAGTATACCTATTCCTCCAAGAAAAGTCCTAGCCACAGATTGACACAAATTGGGACAGCTATTCCTGGTGTCCTGCCCTGGAAGTGCGTGATCTTACCCAGCGAATCAGAGTCCTATTAGTACTATCAGTATATTAGTATGCAATTACTTTGTTCTTCAAATTACATTTATTTATACACACAAGATGCATCAGTATAGCAATACGCATTGTAAGAAAGGGTGTCAGTAGCATGGTTAATGGATTCATCGTTCCTAAAATTAGATACTCGCTTGGGTATGGCAAAGAGTAATGTGCCCCTTCAGCGAAAAAGCACGGGAGAAGGATATGCCACAAGTTGAGCAGGGAAAGGCCCCCTGCCTGCTATGAGTACTGCAAGATGGAACAAATTCAGTATTGGTCTCCAAGCTTTGACCTCACCTCTCACCTTTCATGACGCATGGTGTTTCCTTTAGTTGAAAACGTTTGGGAGCAGTATGAACACATGAATAACTTCTCAGAATGCCTATGTCGCATATGGAGAGCAAGCGCAAAGGGATTTCTCAGGATTTGGTCGCAAAATCTAGGGGAAAAGTGAATCGATTATTTAATAAATTTGAGCATTCGAGTTTCGGTTTATCCGTACTCGCATTTCCTGATTGTGCAGCTTCGTCGCATGTGGGTTCTATCAAGCAACGAATGGCCCTTGGCGAGTTGGGCAACATTGTTAGAAGTTAGACGAGTGGGTCGGGTGGATCGAGTTGAGCGAGTGGTTCGGCTGGATCGGGTGGATTGAGTTGAGCGAATGGTTCGGATGGATCGGGTGGATGGAGTTGAGCGAGTGGTTCGGATGGATCGGGTGGATGGAGTTGAGCGAGTGGTTCGGCTGGATCGAGTGGATGGAGTTGAGCGAGTGGTTCGGCTGGATCGGATGGTTCGAGTGGATCTGAAGGAGGAGTTCTTGCCCAAGTTCCCAGGTTCCGGAGACTTGACGATACTTCCGGTATCCCTGCTCTTGCTAGTGTGTCCTGCATCCTTTTGCAGACTCGTTATCAGCAAATCAGCCACCTGCGCAGTCTCATAAGAATCTGTTTCTTGGAAATCAGTTCTTCCTCCTAGCTCCTTTCCCAGACCACTAATCAGGGGGTCCTGCAAGGCATCCTGAGCGGCCTCATCTGCATCTCCATCTGCATCAGCATTGTCGTCTGAATCATTTTCTGGCAATGCCGCGCGACGCTGCAGCAAGTTCACCTGAGTCTCGATGAAGCGTGCTCGGAATGTGTCTGCGCGATTCAAATATTCAGCACACGAAGCACATATGCAGCTGGGTAGGTCCGGATCCTTTTTCAGCTGCATTTCCAGTTGAAGGGGGCATTGAGGTGAGATTAAATCACTTGTTACCTACTTATTAGATTGAACTTACCGAGATATGAGTCGCCAAAGTGATGCTCGACAACAGTTTAGCGTTCCTCCTGTCGAACAGGTTCCTGCCTTTGGGGTTGTAGACGGCAGAGCCACAACATCGGCATTCATTGTTCATCTTGGTAAATGTAATTTGTGTTTTATTCACAGCAGAATACAAATTGTGCGATTGTGGCGCAAAACGAACAGAACAGTCGCACACGCGCACACGCACACGTGAATATACATATGTCATATGTGGATTATCGATATTTCTATCGATAATGTCGCCGCGCGAAACTGCACGTTTATTTTGTAATTACCCATTGATGCGGTTTTGGCATTAGTTCTGAAAAAGGATCAATTCGCTTGTGATAACACCCTCCCAGAATGTTGGTTGGCAGGAGGGCTGGAGGCAGGAGGGGAACGAAATGGCATTTTCCCTCGCTAAGATTGTAAATTATTGGGAAATGGGAGGAAAGAGAGAAAGAGAACTTTGGAACTTTTAGAGGATATCTTTCTGGGCACACCCACCTGAGAAGTTTTTGTGGAGACTGAGGTGCGTTCGAATGACAGTCGAAGACTCTCGGGGGAAGTGGAAAACGCTTTTGGTGATTTCTTCATGGCCATTGATTGTACGACAAAAGAGGTAGATGAACATTCGAGGAGGAAACCATTAGCTTTTAGATAACTGTACCTGAGATCAAACAAAGCTGAACTGATCTGGGTAAGCTTTAAAAGCTTTTGAATGGAATGAGAACTGCAATTCAGGGACTACTCGACTATTTTTAGATGTTTGCTGGTCGTCTAACTCTCCCCGTCCAAGGAAGCTCAGTCTCTTAAGAGTGTTCCCTGCTCAGCCAAATACTAGATACGACAGTAACTCCTAAATTGAACTGCATGAAAAGAGCCCATAATCTACGAACATATTTTACGAAAAGAAAGGCATTTTAGGGGACTTCGTTCGGTCCATGTCTGAACGGTTGTGTATTAATATTTGTGGCTTAGGTGTACAAAAAAAACGTATGATTATCTTTAGAACTATTTATTTGGTCTTGATGTTTCAAGGAAGAGTAAAGGTATATTTTTTTGTATATTATTTTATTTTGAATTTGTAGCTCCTGTAATTGATTACCCTATGTAAATACTTGTAGTACATATGTGTGTAAATATGTCTCGTCGTTGGTCACTTTTCAATTCTGCGTAGGCCCTGGGCCATAATGGACAGACTCCTAATGTCCAGGAAGTCAGCCGTCTCCATCAGTTCCAATAGAACGCCCTGGTCCACATCGAAGAACTGTGTGTACTACGTCCTACAACAAAGCTCCCATAAAGAGATAAGCTTAAGCCAGCGTTCAGTTCAACTAGCATGGATCTGTGGGAGCTTTACCCGAAATCATATGATTACCCCGTTAGGTGTAGGAGCTACGGTTCGGAAAGATCAGCAGAACCTATTCAATATACCTAATATACATACTCAGGGGAGAGGGACGGTGGGTTGAGTTGATTGTTTTGTTTGCAGCTACTGATGTGGGTACTGATATTTGGTATCGAATCTTTTAATTGATATGGTGCTACCTAACCTAAAAGTTAATGGTTTCCTCCTTGAATATTCATCTACCTCTTTTCCATGGCCATGACGAGATCGCCAAAAGCGTTTTCCACTTCCACCAAGAGGTGGATCTATATCTTTGACTTTGCAAATGACACTTTGACCCTATATCACTCGTGTTTAGATTTTGTACCGGCCAGTTGGATAATGTCTGAATGCTTGGGCTTTTAATGAAACTACGCACTTTATTAGGGCTTGCTGCCCACATCCTGTGAGGGGACACTCTTTCTCCCACAAAGTTGAGATCTCCTCCTACAGAAGTTTATCTCTACTTGTTTCAATCTCTTGTCGTGATATCTAAGGTGACAGTGCCCAGAAAGATATCCTCTAAAAGTTCCAAAGTTCTCTTTCTCTCTTTCCTCCCATTTCCCAATAATTTACAATCTTAGCGAGGCAAAATGCCATTTCGTTCCCCTCCTGCCTCCAGCCCTCCTGCCAACCAACATTCTGGGAGGGTGTTGTGTGTACCAAGCGAATTGATCCTCTTTCAGAACTAGTGCCAAAACCGCATCAATGGATAATTACAAAATAAACGTGCAGTTTCGCGCGGCGACATTATCGATAGAGATATCGATAATCCACATATGACATATGTATATTCATGTGTGCGTGTGCGCGTGTGCGACTGTTCTGTTCGTTTTGCTCCACAATCGCACAATTTGTATTCTGCTGTGAATAAAACACAAATTACATTTACCAAGATGAACAATGAATGCCGATGTTGTGGCTCTGCCGTCTACAACCCCAAAGGCAGGAACCTGTTCGACAGGAGGAACGCTAAACTGTTGTCGAGCATCACTTTGGCGACTCATATCTCGGTAAGTTCAATCTAATAAGTAGGTAACAAGTGATTTAATCTCACCTCAATGCCCCCTTCAACTGGAAATGCAGCTGAAAAAGGATCCGGACCTACCCAGCTGCATATGTGCTTCGTGTGCTGAATATTTGAATCGCGCAGACACATTCCGAGCACGCTTCATCGAGACTCAGGTGAACTTGCTGCAGCGTCGCGCGGCATTGCCAGAAAATGATTCAGACGACAATGCTGATGCAGATGGAGATGCAGATGAGGCCGCTCAGGATGCCTTGCAGGACCCCCTGATTAGTGGTCTGGGAAAGGAGCTAGGAGGAAGAACTGATTTCCAAGAAACAGATTCTTATGAGACTGCGCAGGTGGCTGATTTGCTGATAACGAGTCTGCAAAAGGATGCAGGACACACTAGCAAGAGCAGGGATACCGGAAGTATCGTCAAGTCTCCGGAACCTGGGAACTTGGGCAAGAACTCCTCCTTCAGATCCACTCGAACCATCCGATCCAGCCGAACCACTCGCTCAACTCCATCCACTCGATCCAGCCGAACCACTCGCTCAACTCCATCCACCCGATCCATCCGAACCACTCGCTCAACTCCATCCACCCGATCCATCCGAACCATTCGCTCAACTCCATCCACCCGATCCAGCCGAACCAATCGCTCAACTCGATCCACCCGACCCACTCGTCCAACTTCTAACAATGTTGCCCAACTCGCCAAGGGCCATTCGTTGCTTGATAGAACCCACATGCGACGAAGCTGCACAATCAGGAAATGCGAGTACGGATAAACCGAAACTCGAATGCTCAAATTTATTCAATAATCGATTCACTTTTCCCCTAGATTTTGCGACCAAATCCTGAGAAATGCCTTTGCGCTTGCTCTCCATATGCGACATAGGCATTCTGAGAAGTCATTCATGTGTTCATACTGCTCCCAAACGTTTTCAACTAAAGGAAACACCATGCGTCATGAAAGGTGAGAGGTGAGGTCAAAGCTTGGAGGCCAATACTGAATTTGTTCCATCTTGCAGTACTCATAGCAGGCAGGGGGCCTTTCCCTGCTCAACTTGTGGCATATCCTTCTCCCGTGCTTTTTCGCTGAAGGGGCACATTACTCTTTGCCATACCCAAGCGAGTATCTAATTTTAGGAACGATGAATCCATTAACCATGCTACTGACACCCTTTCTTACAATGCGTATTGCTATACTGATGCATCTTGTGTGTATAAATAAATGTAATTTGAAGAACAAAATAATTGCATACTAATATACTGATAGTACTAATAGGACTCTGATTCGCTGGGTAAGATCACGCACTTCCAGGGCAGGACACCAGAAATAGCTGTCCTCAATCTGTGGCTAGGACTTTTCTTGGAGGAAGAGCTTAAAGGTCTTTTTCCTGAGCTGTCGGTAGTGCGGGCATAGGCTGATGGTATATGTACATAGGTATACTACTGGTATACCTCGCCATAGATACTGCTGTCGCTCCTCCAAGACTTACTCCATCCAGATGAGGTGGAAGCCGTGAAACAAGCGTAGCAGATGAGCTACCTTGTGGGCACCACGGCACAGCCATTGTGCAGTGATGCACGGCATCTACAAGGACCCGTATAGTTTCCAAAGTGCTGTTCATATGTGATGAATGTGATGATGATTTGGGTGCTTCGATAGCTTGGCTGGAAAATGCAGAGAGAAGATAGATCAGGTGTGATGTCTGTGCACTTACACAACTTCATTCATCATGGTCCGTAGGCGTACGATGCTGCGACGGGATGGGAGTCCAGCTAGTGTCCAGTTCTACATCCAAAAAACCTAACTGATTTCCGCTCGTTTAAGGATAGGTTGCAGAGACTGCAACTTAGTGGCAGACCAGAGTGCAAGCTGGCCCTAGTGACACTCCATTTCACGCACTTGTTGAGATTAAAGTGAGACCATCAAGGCAGGGCACTAATAAATTAGCGGACTCTTCATCAGCGTGGATAATTAATCATTATCAATTTTGGAATAGCAGTTGCTGCTCGAATTGATTGGCCATCGAACGAGCGGTAGTTTTAATTGGTCTCAGGAGGCAAGCCAAATATTCCATTCCGACTCGACAAAGTGACACTTGAGAACCACAGGACTCAAACGAGAACTTGCAACTTGCAACTTGCGGCTATGAGTGCATGGGTGCATGAGTGCGTGAGTGCGTGCGGTGTGCGCATATTCTTAATTTGTTTTAAAGTTCAGCGAAGTACGTTTCATAAGTGAACAGCACCAGCCTGAAGTTTCTGCTTGCTCCCAGTGGCGTTTATGGCCATGAATTAATTGAGATTGATCCCGTCCCGTGTTGATGTTGCAGCATGCGCTTGGCATAGCCTGCTCCTCCTCGGCGGCAGTCAACTGGCAGGAAACAGGACAGACCTGACACTCCATTCCCATTTCCCTATCCATTGCCCTGCCATTCCTTCGATACATCGGAATGTGTGTACTCACTGTGCAACAAAGGACAATGTTCCACTAGGCGTCCCTGTAAAATTCAACGAATATTACTTATTTAATTGACATATCTTTTCGATGAAGGATTAGCTTACAAACAATACCCTGCAATGGGTCTCAAATGGACATTGCCCCATGTAAGTGAAAGATCCTGTTGCATAGTGTATTCCGCACTGGTAGACTGGTAGAACTTTTGGGTTCAGTGACAATGGACGGCCCTCCCTCCAGCAATCCAGCATCCTGCTTGCATCCACCTGTCTTTCAGCCTCAAGGAACATGTCTCGCATTTCACTTTCACAACTTGCCAGCTGGAAAAGCACGAAGAAGGAGATAAAGAATTCATGAATCCCAAAACGAAATGCTGCAATTGTCGGTACGGGGTGAGAGGTGAGAGGGCGAACAATTTGTATTCAAATGATTTGAGAGCTCTCCTAGAAGTAACATCATTAAAAAATCCTTCGTCTTGAGTATCATTTGCTAAGGTAAAAATAGTACCCCAGAGGCCAGCCGTCCCGTACCGCCCCGTTCGGTTGAAATGACAGCTCCTGGGGGACCCATTGGGAGGGGAGGGAGGCTTCATTCCAATGCAATATTTTGGAGAGCGGGCAAAAATATTGTACGTTTACATAGAAACTGTGCGACACAAGCAACACAACAGCTGCCTCCCAACATCGCAGCATCCTGTCACATTCCGTACGATTCGTTTACGTTTACGTATACGTATTTTCATTCCCTTTAACCCTCCTGCCGCAGGCTGTCAATTGAAGTTTTCACGGGATATCGATACCTGGCTGCCGCCAGCTCTGCAATCAAGTGCATGGGGAGTCGGGAGTCAGGAGTCAGGAGTCAGCTCCGCCGATTGGAGTGAGTCCTGGGAAAAGTTTTGATGGCACAGCCACAGCCGCTGCATTTGCCATTGACTGGCAGCTTGGTGAGATTGGTTGAGCTGCTGGGATCTGGGATCTGGTCGGGTTCGGAAAACATTGTGCCTGCGATGCTGCTGCTGCTGCTGCCAGGCAAAATAGCTAAAGCATTTTGCTAGGTAACTTTTTAATTAAAGCTGGCAACGCTTCATCTTGCTCCTCTGTCTCTTCATCCAGCAGCTACATAACGTGAACGGGCGGTGGCGAGGACGAGGACGAGTACGGGGTGAAGCAACAGCTTCTTCCATGGCCACAATAAAATGCTTGTGCAGCAGAAATGACTGCAACACCGGCAGTCCTCGTCCGTTCCCACTTTGATGTTGGTCTGTGGTTTTTGTCTCGATTATTGTTTCATGACCCTCTCCCACTCCCCACCTCGCTCTCTCTCTCTCTGTCTCTCTCTCTTTTGGTGTTATTTTATTATTGTGATTTTTGCATATTATGTATATAAAAGGCCAGATTCTGGCAGCAACAAAATGGATTGAATTTCGTTCAAAACAATTACAGTTTATACAAATAAAATCAATTTCAGTTGCAGCTCCCTCCATTCTCTGTTAGAGGCAGTAAGCAATTTTTAATTGATGCATTCAGGCATTCAGTAAGAAATCGATTTTAAAGTGCACATATTTTGTACATACGTAGGAGAATCTACAATCGGATCGCGCAGAGTTATATATGCAGTGAATTGTCAATCTTAATTCAGTGAATTGTGCAGAAAGCTCCGATCTTATTCGCCCTTAAAGTTCGCCGGGTTGAACTGCAGTCTCGTCATGGTCTATCCAAAGATTCCTGTAGCCACACGTTTCTCTTGCTGCTGGCAGCGCATCACTGGCAGAGATAGTAGCGAGAGGTCTGTTGGTTATGCAAAGCCCTATATGTTACGCTTAAGGATTAACAGGAAGAGAGGATTAGTTATGTGTACATATATATGTACATATGTAACCTGTTTGCTGATATTTACAGGAATCTCATTTCCTCTGACTTCATCCGTCTGTAGAGATTTAAATATGGATATTAAAACGCATATTTTCTGTTTCAACTTTGTTCGGTTCGCAAGTCCAATCATCTGAAAGCTGAATTAAGAATATCAGGTTAAGAAATATCCGTAGGCAGAGATTTTGATATGCCTTGGATATGTACTTCTTGTGTACCGCCCATCGACAGATCCACTAAATACTGCACTCGTCACTGCGTCACTGCGATCTCCCTTGACCACTCCGCTCCACCCCGCTCAATGTGTATGTGTGTACACTCCGTCTGGCCGGATTGTCAACCCGACCGTTGAATTATGAAGAGTCACAGGTCGCCGGGGCTCCGTCTGCCGCCCCTGCCAGCAAAATAATCAAACTGCACAAACAACTCGACCTCATAAATAGTTAAGACACAAAGAGTACAAACCAGAAGGAAGAATAAATGCTGTTATTCCTAGTCCAGTGTCCGGGAGGGAGCACTCCTCCTCCCCGTGGGTGGACGGGGAGGGGGAAAAGGGGCCGGCATCAGGTTGGCCCGTACATTGGCGAGTGCTGTGTGCTTCTGTGCCGGTGTCCCGGATCGCTGCCTTCTGCCAGCGCCATGTTGTTTCTGCTGTGTGTCCATTTTTATTGCCCGGCAGCAACATGCGAGTGGAGCTCCAGCCCCTGCAACAGCCTCTTGTTTGCACAGTCCCAACTAATTGGATTGGCAGTTTCAATTCTGCAACGCAACGGACAGGCAATTTATTACACATGTTTGTCTCTGGCAACTGCGGTCCGTTCACCACGCCACCACGCCAACACAACACCAATTCCACCACCACCGTCCGGCAACGAAACTCACCACGACCATAACGATAACTGATCGACGAGTGGGACACTCTCTATCTCTTTCTCTTTCGTTTTCTGGTTGAGCCGCGCGTCGGCAATTGCGCACTGCATTCACACGAGTATATATTTAATTCGATTGATTAAAATGGAACGCTTTGATCGTCAGTTAAACCTACGCGCACTGCGCAACGAGTACCTTCGCGAGCGACTCTTTGGGGCTGCAATGATGGAGGATTCTAATGTTTTTTACAACGCGGTTGGTTTTTTTTTGTCGTCTGCTTTGCTGTGCTTTTTTTTCGTTTGTTTTTTGTTGTTGTGATTGTCGAATTCCAAGAACTCGACACTTAGGTTATGTACATATGTATGTATGGATGTTGCATTGTTAAATTTATACCGCATTTGCAGAATGTTCTGAATCTTTTCTGCGGCGATGGAGGAATTGCCATGCTTGCGATCCGGGCCGGAGCCCGACACGTCCTGGCCATAGATACGTACCATAAAGTGAGTTTGGCTCGTCGCGTGATTCGTAAAAACGGAATGCAAGATCGCATTTCCGTAATTGGCATCAATATTCGTAACTTGGAACTGGTCGGAATCCAGTACGATGTGCTTTTGTGCGCTTGGATGAAGTAAGTACCCCCATTGCATCGATAACCTGCTCCGTACAGGTGCTAATCCTTCGTACAGCGACATGGCTGTGTATCAGGGCAAGTTATCTGATTTGATTATAGCACGAGACCGGTTTCTCCGTCCCGGCGGCATTATATATCCGTACATGCTTCGGATGTCTGTGGGCTGTGTAGAGGACACCATAGCTTGGGAGGCTACCCACAAGTGGGCAAATGCCGCCATTGGATTCCAGTATTTGAAAAAGCGTGAGATGCAGCGCCCGGTACTGGATAACATACTGCCCCATCAGATTGTCACTTCATTCAGCCAGCTAGCTGAGTTTAATCTATACACGATCAAACTGGGCGACCTCAATCGGGACGTATTCTTCAGACTGGTCGCAGTCCGCCAGGCACCCGTCCACTCCATTTGCACGGCCCTTGAATCGTTGGTGATGCGCCCATTTGGACCTGTTGCCCTCAACTTTAAGCACTTCACACCCGATTACCGTCACTCTATTTTCTATCTGAACGTTCAACTGAACGCATGCGCAGGCTCCGAAATCATTGGCAAATTCTCGCAGCGCTTCGATTGGACACAGACTCGCCAGTTGTTGAAGTGGACCTACGAGTATAATGGACCAAATGGACAATTCGTTGGAGCTGGCACTTACACCATTCGCTAGAGCTGGGAGCGCGATTACCATAGATTACCATTTACCATAGATATAGATATAGATACATATACATAGGCATATTTTTTTTAAACTTTTTTTTTACTTTTCAACGATATTTGACTGAAGAAATGTTTAATTTTTTCGCATGGCTTGCATTTGAATTATTCTTAAGGTATAGATCTCAAGGAGAACAGGTATTTTTTTCGTCCATATTCATTAACATTCAATCTTTATAATGATTGTTTATTTTGCATTAACTACTTTTCTGAACATTCACAAAATACATATGTACATGTGTAAGTATAATAAACCATTTAATCCGAGTGCATTTTTGTTGGACTATATTTTCTAATTAAGTGAAAATTGTGTGTACTTTTTTGTGGGAGTCGCCTCAGATGGCAATTTTGCAAATTAGACCATCCACATGCCCAGCCACCCATTACCGCTAACGAGCACCGTTTGGTCGTTTGGTAGGCAGGTCCATCCACTTGTTGGGTGCCCAGACCAGACCAGATCCCTGGCTCCTGGCTCTTGGCTCCTGGCCCCTGACCCCTATCCCCTTGCCACGCTGCCTCGCGTACCCCCGTCCGCACACATTTTGTTAAACAATAAAAATGCAAAAGGAAATTGAATGCCTCGAGATGGCGGCGTCGGCGGTGGACCCGTGCGAAGTGCCTTGCAGTGGAGTGCCGGGAGATGCAGTGAAGCAATGGAGCCATAAAGTTTGTGACTTTGGCAAACCGTTTGCCGATGCTGTTGGCAAGTTTGTTGCAAAATGAGCAGCAACAAGGAGGGAAAAGTTTAACAGCAAAAAAAGCGAGTTGTGGGCGAAAGGCCTGCACCCAAACCCAGACCCAGACACGAACCCGACTCCGTGGCCATTCGTTTCATCACAAACATTTCGCAACGTCGCTCCATTCGCTTCTTTTTAATGGCCGCCCAAGCCAAGTCAGCGCCTACCCAGGGTATGGGCACGGGGCCTGGGACTGAACCTGGACCTGGGCCTGGGCCTGAGCCTGAGCCTGGGTCCTTTTGTTGCTTAATTGGCGGCCGGCCGAGAGCACCGGTCTCTGCACTGGCACAAATTGCCGGGCAAGTTGTGGGTGCGCTGTACACGGTGATTGCATAAGTCCTTTGGCGAGCGCTTGCTCCATATATACATATTTTCGCGCCGTGTTGTGCAGCAGCCACGTCCGTGTGCCATTTGCATTCCGGCATTGTCCTGGGCCAAGTCGTTTGGGCCTGAGCAAAATGACAGAGAAGAAGATATGGAAATGGGAGTGGGTTTGGGCGTAGGCGTGGGCGTGGGCGTGGGTGAAGCCGAGGGCGTGGGAAAGGGCGTCTGTTGGAGTTGAGTTGCCCTACGTGTGTGCCATATAACTTGGCCGGCGTCATTGTCATCGTCGTTGTCCATTGTGCACCGAGTGCAATACGTAATCACAACAGCAATAACAATGCCGCACAGTGGGCTAAAAGGGCATTCACATTTAAATACAAATGTATGTACATACATATGTATATGTATGTATACATATGTTTTATATTAATGCATTTACAATTTGCGACAACTGCCACGTGACGAGGGCGGCGTCAGTTATGATCAGTGCTGCCAGATCTTCCTTTTTTCTTCCTTTAGAGCTAAAAGTGAACTAGCGGAACTCCATCTAACAAAATAAATAAAAATGGTATTCCCGAGAGAGAAAAATGTAAATCTACTCCGAGGATATACTTCGGACTATTCATGCATTCATACATATATTTTACTATATCAGATCACCTAAATATATGTACATATACATACGGTCTCAATAGCTGTTTAGCGGTTTTTAGCCAGCGACTCATGGATTGGTGCCACCGTTCGGCGGAATTAAGAATGGAAATGACAACAACAAAACAATGTGGCAAATGTGCAATGATGTTGTCGGTGGCGATGGCGATGCTACCATGGCAGTGGCCCTGTGGTCTCGTCAGGCAGTGTGGCAGAATGGCAGGATGGCAGTGGCTCTCACTTCAGGTCCACAGGTCGTGTACCGTACCGAGTCCGGGCGGCCATTGCAGTTATGTCACATGGCTGACTTAATTCATTCATTTAGACGACGCTGACAATTGTAGGTGTCCGGGTCCGGGTTCGGGTACGGGTGCGGGTCCTGGATCGGGTACAAGTCCGCGCCCTTTGTCATTTTGTTTTTGTCAACGAGGATGACGATGCGACGACGTCGCAGTGCAGCAATGGCACGGCAGCCAGTGTGCTGGGCTGAGCCAGGCCAGTGGAGGGCCATTATGGCACCGACATTGTCAATGACTGGCGAATTATTATTGCCTGGCAGGGGCAGTTGGACGCCAACGAAGGACTCGCCTTGCCTCGCATCACATCGCCTCAGCTCACCTCACCTCACCTCGCCTCTCCTTTCCTCGTATGCTACACATCACTGGGAATACCGTGTGTGTCCGTGTGGTTGACCCGTGCATGTGAGCTCCGCTCCATCTTGTTGTGACAGTTGGCACCATTTCCGTGTAACGTGGCAGCTGAAGTTGTCGCATGATGAGGTGTGGTGGGAGGTGGCATGAAGAAGCCAATCATTTGCCAGCTCGTCAATCGGGCTCTTGCAGCTCCTGGGCTTATTGCATTATTATGCATCGTAATGCTAGTTGAGTCACTGAGTGAATTGGAATCGGGATCCGAACTGTCCCATACATATATGTATGTATGTACTCGTATACGAGTACACTAAAATCAATAGTCGGTTTAATTAACTTTAATTTTCCAAGGAATTCAAACAAATAGGAATGTTTTCCTTCTCTTTGAAGTTTTATTTAAACCAAAGACGCTTGCGAGAGGGTATATCGGTAGCAGGGCTGCGTTTTCATCATTAATTCAATTAAAATGTATCTTGACCGAGTCAGAACCAAAAAATGTGCAAAATGCAGAGATGCAGTCTATTACTCAGAAAAGATAAATTTCAAATTAGGACAGAGTTTATGAGTTACAACTTTAATTTATACTTTATGGATTTTGTTCAATATTGGCAGTCTTTTATCTGTTCATCGTCCTCCACCAGCGTTGCAGTAAGTGCCTCTAGTAGCAAAATGAATAAATTCCTGCTTGTCTTCATTCTTGCTTCCATAAACGGTTTGAATTTTCAACAGCATCAAATTGTAAGCAGTGTAACCGTAGTGTATGTACGCCTGGTCACACTCCGAAAAAAGGTGTGCGGGCATTTAAAGCAGAGTCCTCAAGATTTTAATAAAGACGGTACAGACTTTACAGACCCACGATAGATATTTGATCACCGGGAAATGGGCACACGCTCATTAATTTAATGAATAATGTAACAAATTGTAATAGATAAATAAAATATTTTAATATAAGTTTATATTTAAAAAAAACTGCCATGGGATTAGTATGTGTCCATTATTAGAGTGACCGCAATCTCGAAAATTAAGTCGGTCACACCTGTCAGTTGAGCGGCAAAATACAAATTGATATTCCAATGTAAAAAAAAACCTACTACGCCCGTCCAATAATGTTTCCTAATGTAGAAAACCTCTTTTAAGATAGTTAAAATTCAAAGCTCAAATATTCAAATGAACTCAACAACTCAATGCATTCTAGCGAAGTATACCGAACTATAGCTATATTCTGACAGAGAGTGGACAACCTGAAGTATTTGAAGAATTTTAGACAATTGTGGAGAGCATATCTTAATTAGTATAGATACGACATACGACACCTCTTATGTAATGAAACATTGAAAGAAATAATATCCCTGTATTACCTATTTTTATTTCTTAATCTCCATTAGTCTTCGTCTAGACAGTCTAGTAAATAAAACAATAGAGCGCTGATCTTGCAGAGGATCTCCTGGCAATGGAGCATCGGAATTTCATAATCTGTGCACCCCAAGGCCTTCCTTCCTCCCTTCGGAATTGATCAATGAATGTTAGTCCTCGACCCAGCAGATCTTTCTGCCAGATCATGTATATATAATATATGTATATATTTCATATGTATCATACATCATTTCCATTTTAAGATTTAGCCACTAAATTGGGATTAGTTTTCCATTTTGGATACGTTTTAAATAGTGCAACAAAAAATGCAAATAATAAACGAAAGAAATTCGTAAAAAAAATTACTAAATTATTGGCGCAAATAAATAACAAAAGACTAATTAATACAATATGGGGGAGTATACTCTATGTATGTAGAGATGTATGTATATGTATTTATATATATGTATATGGGGGATATGATGATGATGCCTTTGCCAGAGAAATTGGAGATGTATTTTTGAATTTTTGTGTTTTTTTTTTAATCGTTTCTTCTTTTATTACAGATTAATTTTTGATGGATTGCTTAGTGACTACAAATTTTGTTTTGCATAATAAAATTGCTTGCTTGAGAGAGTTTGTGTGGGTGTGTGGTTGTGGGCGTGGGCGTGGTTTGGTTGTGTGTATGCGGGGTATACATAAGTATAGGTATAGGTATGGGTGTAAGTGTAGGGGCGGGGCGGCGCGGGTCAGGGGGTGCTACTGCTCATATCAATATGTATATATAAATATATAAATAAATTTATAGGAATATGTGTTGATTTATTTTTTAACTTCCTTTCTCTCCCGCTTTTTTTTTATCTTCGGGGGTTACTTTCCCTTTTTTTATCTCATTTTCTCCCATTTAGATTTCTTTTTTAAGCTTGACAAATCAAATATATATATAGATATACATATATGTTTGTTATATATATATATATATATGTATATAGGTGTATATATGATGTGCTTTGCCACATTATGCTTTAGCCATTATGTAATTAATCGTCTTTTGACCATTTTTTTTTAGTTTTGTGAGTTTCAAGTTTCGCTTAGTTTTGTTTTTGCTTAGTGGCTGATATTTCTGATAGAACGGAAGGACTCGCGACCAAAGTTTTGTTTTCTTCTTTGTATTTTTTTGTTTGTTTGTTTACGCTAAAAATTTGTTATTGTTGTTTTTTCTTGTTTGTGTATAAAAACGTATAAAAAGCTAAATAGATTGTTTAAAAAAATCCCTCTCTCTCTCTATATATATGTATATATATATACGTAGATCTTTAGATTTATATATATGTGTGTGTATATATATAAATATAGAAGTATTCTTTCTTCTCCTCGACAGTTCATCCACTCCACTCTCGTTCTCGTTCTGGTGATTGCAATCTTTATTAGAATCCATTTCTTGTGCGACTTCTCAGCTTCTCGGTTTGGACTTTCGTTCGGCACATGGGATTGGAAATGTGATACTGATCATGCGCG
This sequence comes from Drosophila algonquin, assembly GCA_035041765.1. Classification (NCBI taxonomy): domain Eukaryota; kingdom Metazoa; phylum Arthropoda; class Insecta; order Diptera; family Drosophilidae; genus Drosophila; species Drosophila algonquin. The sequence goes on along the minus strand of JAWNKY010000209.1, from coordinate 1,919,198 downwards.
CCCTGAATGGAGCACGCCCTCTCTCTCTCTCTCTCTCTCTCTCTCTCTGTCTCTCTCTCGCACGCTTAGAACTCCCACTGGGTGGCCGAGTCGGTGCCGTCGTCCAGCAACTTGAATGCTCCGTTCTTGGTTGCGCCCAAATACTGCCCTGCTGCGACCTAGAGAGAGAAGAAAAACGGCCATTAGAAATCATCAGAAGGTTAGGGGGAAGAGACGGCAAGCAAACCTTATACAGATCCTGGTCGGCTCGCGCAACTCCAAGAAGAAGCCATCGCTTGGCGCCTCGGCATCCACCGAGATGCTCTCGCCCTCGACGCGCCAGTATTTGCCGCTGTGCGCCTTCAGATGGACGAGCCCCTTCTGGGCGCGCTCCACCAGGATGGTCTCGTAGGTGGCCTTATTGCACTCGAGCTTTAGGTTGCCCGGCGTGCGATAGCCGACGAATCCCTGCTCGCACTTCAGCACCAGAATGGGCCTGCAAAACAAAGCATATCAGCAAGATGAGATCACCAGTCTCAGATCATCAATCATCAATGGCCAATGCTCACCGATTGATCAAGTAAAAGTAGAACTTGGCTATCTCCTCAATGGACTCGGAGGTGGCAAACAGATGGCCCGAACGCTTGGTGGCCAAAAACTTGCCATTGTTGGCCCGGAACGAGAGCGAGCCATCGCCGTGCCAAATCAGCTCGAACAGGGCATCGGCGCAGCGTCGGTTGCCGGTGGCCTGGATGCCGCCGCCGGCGGAGAGGCACCAATACCGATCCTGTGTCGTGCGCAGGGCCAGCGATGCGCCGACCAATCGTACTCCAACTGGAATGTCTCGTTCTCGCCCACCTCATCCTGGTTGGCGGTCACATCGACGCCCTGCTTAACGCTCACGTAGCGCAAATTGAGGCCCGCAATGAACGAGGCCTGAGGCAGCGAGTCCTCCAGCGAGAAGAGCTCGTCGCGCGTCACCGTCGAGGAGCGAGACTTCAGCACAGCCTTGGAGCCGATGGGCGACAAGTACTGGCCCTGGCGGTCGCGCAGTGCCAAATGTCCGCCGTGATATTCGGCACTGAACAGGCAGTCATCGTTGCACAACACCTGCAGCTTGCCATTGGCATTCAGATATCTACGGAGAGTGAGGGAGGGAGGGAGGGAGGGAGGTAGGGAGGTAGGAGATTAAGGATCAAGTCAAGGTCCATCCCAATCCCATGCTACTACTCACTTATTGTTGCACGTGTGGAGGGCATAGCGCCCGCCCTCATCGGCCCGGAACTCCAGGGTAAAGAGCGTATCCTCGCCCCAGGGTATATTGGCATCCACATGGATCTCGTCCTGGGACTCGGACAAATGCGCGAACCGCTTGCGTCCGATCGAGCGCAGATTCACCTGCGGCCGTGCAGCCAAATGGACCGTCCAGAACTCACTGGCACCGGGTGTCTTGGCCGTGCAGACGAGTTTGTCGGGCGTGCCGCCCAGAAAGTAGCCACGCGACTCGTTCTTCAGCGCCCAACGGCCGCTGCCGTCCTCGCTGATGCTGATCTGGAAACGGCTGCCCGCGTCTCGCTCCTCGCTCTCGCACAGCACGTTGCCAAACTGATCGACCGATAGGTACTTGTTCAGATGAGATCGTAAGTAGATAATACCTGCCAACAGAAGCAATACCAAATACCGAAATGAATGCGTGAAGAATACAAAGGATCAGAGGATCAGTCACAGTCTGGCCCCAATGGATGGATGAACCATAAGCTCTTATATCGGAGATATACTCATTCGCTAGCTAGCTAGACCACCATGTGCCCCCATGCATATGGGGGGGAGGGGGCAGGGGTAAATTCTGGGTGGCATGCCATATCTATCGATGGCATATCATCGATTTGTCTCGCTTTCAAGCGCGTACATTCATTTTGAATGTTATTATCTATTGAACATTTGCACAATCCCCAAACACGGCTAAGAAAGATTTTCAATTTGGATGATAGCTATTTTAATGGATGCTGTTCGAATGAATGCCAGCTGACTTATGGCTCTCTGGCATTATAGAAAATCTTTATTAATTGCCACGACCAGTAGTGGCAACGACCACTGCAGCAGCAGCAGCAGCAGCAGCAGCAGCAACAGTAGTAGCAAAAAACCAGTTGCAATCCCGGCTTTAATTGTAATTGCTGTCCACAATCACAGTCCAGAGTCGGGCTAAGGCCAAAGCCAATGCCAAAGCCAAATGCAATTCCAAATCCAATTTCCAGAGCTCTCTTCTGCCTGCAACTTGATAAATGATGCCAAATTCGTGAGGCGCTTTGTTTTCTTCTGCAGCACGTCAAATTAGTGCAGCAACTGGAATTGTTTCTCCATGTCCAATGTCCCAAAGCGGTGCGGTGTGCGGTGCGGTGCCGTGCGGGGCCCCCAAATGATTTATGTTGTGTTTCTTGAACGGACAACACTCGGTGGAAAAAAGGTGCAAACACGAAACCGATTTTGAAATACCCTCAGCAGAGCTGGTGCATCCCATGGCTATAAGAGACGCCGCTGACTGTGGCCAAGATGCTAGTCATTACGGCTGGCAAATGGTTTCTAGTTTGAAAGCTAATGAGGGAGAGCAGCAGCTACTAGCTAGTAAGCTGTGGCACGAGTGACAGGAGGCAAATTGTTGTTGCCACTTTGCTGCTCCCAAACGAAAAGCAAAAGCAAAAGCAAAAGCAATGCGCTACAAAATGGTGAAAGAAAAATCACTCTGGCGGCACCGGGTCGGAATTAGCCGACTTATCTCCTCCGGGGAGATAAGCGACGCGTGTTATGAGTCGATTGTCATCGATAAGGCTACTATAATCGATGATAAGGATCGCTCGCATGCGATCAGAGCCTGCGTCACTGTCACTGTCACTGTCAGTGTCAGCGTCAGCGTCATTGTTGGTTACTCACTTTCACCGGTGTTGGAGGGTTCGAGGGTCCACAGCTGCTTCTTCTTCAGACTGGCTCCGTTGGCGTTCAACTTGAAGCCAAAGGTCTCCGCCGTCATGTACTTGTGCTGGCCATTGATCAGCCCGATAGTCCACCAGCCCTTCTGTTGGTTCTGTGATATGATGTCCCCGTTGCTGTGGCCCAGCTCGCAGACCTGACCCTGGACCAGGCCCTGGCCGTTCATGGTGCTTATGGGAGCCATGGTTAGGCCGTCGTCCTCTCTTCTTCGGACGGAGCTGATACTCGGTGCCTGCAAGGAGTGCGGGAGAAAGGGGTAAACATTGATTACGATATGTTTAATTATGTAAAGTTATCCCCATCCCCATCCCCTTTCCCGCCCCACTTGATTGATGGCCATTTTGCCACAAAGGGGAGGGAGGAGTGGTCTGCAGAAAGAGAGAGAGAGACAGGCTTGGCTTCACCGTAAGTAGTGTGCGTGCAAGATTTATGTGTTGTCTCGACTGGCTGTCAGACAGAGCCCGTCTGCCATTTCCATGTGTGCCCCATGCATGCCAAATGGGAGGAGGCGACGACGACTCCGACGACTGCCAGTGCATCGAGATTTGCGCCAGCCGCCTGGCTGCCTGCTCGCCTGCCTGCCATTCATTTCAATGTCGATCCATGCTCCAGTCGAACAGGAAATGCAGATAACATTTGCATTACATGGCGACACATGTCGCTGATCCGCTTCAGCACCTCCTTTTCGGTCTTCTCGGTCTTTTCGTTCTGTTGCTTCAACTTCAGTAGATTCAAATTTAAATTCAAATTCGATCAGCTGTCCATCGATAGCCGCATATAGTGTATCGGCATAAATGATCGACAGAGAGAGAGAGAGAGAGGGAGGGAGAACATGTGTACATAGGAGGAGATGACACAAGATCGTTGAAGTCAATTGACTGAGTGTAGGACGAAAGGAGATGGCATTAGATGATTGGGGAGTGTCGAGTCTCACAGGAGTGAGGCATCAGATAATAATTGCGAGGAGCGTATCAGTCCCAGGAGTACATATGTGTGTGTGTGTGTGTGTGTGTGGCTAAAGGAGATGGCACGAGATGATTGCAGAGGTGCAGCGGCAACACTCATTAGCGTGACGCAGCAGCACGCGTGCCTGCTAATCAGAGCTTATGAATCGCCACGGCGGATGAGTCAGCAGCCGCAGCTGCGATAAAGCCACAAAAAGTAACGCGAAACATAAATTAAGAACAAAACAGAACAACCAACTACCATAAAGATGGCGGCCCGGGCAGGCGTAGGCAATAAATAAAATAAAAGGAGAGGAAAGGAAAGGAAACAAAAGGCATAACGAGGTGTGGAACGAGGAGTGTGTGTGTCTGTGTGCGTTTATGTGGGCGGACGGACTGTTGGATTTTGCATTCTAATTTCTCAAAAAGGGAGAGATACAAATCGTGACGCAACGGCGACGGCGACTCCACCATTGCCTTTTCCATTTCTAGGCGTTGGCTCCTGGTAAAAAACAAAAACAAACAAAAATGGACATCCCACGGGGCGTTGGCCCCCACAGAGCGCAAATCGCAGATGCAGATTAACATCAAAAACGAAAATGTAAGCGAAAACGAAACAAAATGATTGTCGCATTACGAGTGTCTCTTATTCGTCTACCCCACCCCTCCCCTCCTCTACTGTCCGCTGCTGCGTCGGCTTTAACCCATCGATGAGCAGGTGCATGGGTCAGTAGCCTCCACCAACCCCTTCCCACCCTTTTCGTTTCAACGTTTCATAATTCATTTTCATGTTAAATGCGATTTCGAACATGTTCGCTGGAAAATTAATTGTTGGACACTTAAGAAACGATTTCCACACAAATCACAATTAATTATGCATGCAATACCCTGGGAGAAAGAGAGAGAGAGAGAGAGAGAGAGAGAGGGGGTTATGCAAAGAGTCGGGCACGTCAGCTGTCAACAGAATCAGTTAGACCCGAGACGCTGCAGACGTCCTCAAGCAATTAGGAGAGATACTCAAATAGAGAGACAGAGAGAGAGATAATGAACGAAAGAAGGAAAGGCAAAACAAACAGTTAGCCCAGGCACCGTTGCACCAGCAGCAGCAGCGCCAATTACTGCAAATGGTCTGGCAGGCAGGTCTCTCTCTTAGCTCAAGCAAAACAAATGCAAGCAGTCCGTCCTCCGTCTACTGTGCACTGCTTGGTCAAAGAAGCTGTTACTCTGCTGCTGCTGCTGCTGCTGCTGCTGCTGTTCCTCTGCTTATGCTACGCTGCGCTGCTCTGCTCGCAAATCAATTAAATTACACTATCAATATCAGAGTCACACACACACACACACACACACACACACATATTTATATACACATACACCCATTAGTTTGTATGTTTATCTCTATCTTTCCTTCTCTCTCTTTGCTCCTTTTTTGTGCTGGCATTATTAAAACGCAATCTAATTAAATGAAATTGCACACGCACACACCACTACAACTGTGCGTGAGATTGTGCTCAGTTTGGGTATGTGTTTGTGTGTTATGTGTGTGTGTTATGTGTGTGTGTGTGCTTTTAGCAAATTACGAAAATGTAAAATATGATGGAAGCGCTTTATCGCATCCAGCGCACCTTTCACCAAATGCGCCGTTGCCTCTCCCGCCCCTCTTTCACCCCACCACACTACTGTCGGCCGGCGAACAACCTGATTTTATTTTGCGTGTGTTTCGCTCTCATGCGTGCGCTGCCGCCACTGCCACTGCCACTGAAGCGGCGGCTGCTAGCTGCTAGCTGGCTTGTTAATGATAACGGTACCCCACTGATAAACGCAGTCGCACTCGGAACAATGCGACCACAGAGCTCCAGCTCCAGCTGCAGCTGCAGCAGCAACAACTTCTTGAGCTTTCGATTCGATTTATGTACCTACTATGCTCCCACAGCTATTTTCACCTCTCAAACACACAATACATATACATATGTATGCACTTGGCTGTAACATACATACAAACGTACATACATACATATGTAGATGTGTATAGTATAGTGCAGTGTACACTAAACAAGGTAGGCTGATTGGTTCGCTCGATCTCTACATAACTACATAAATTTCAGTCTGCCTGCAGCAGTTGTGAGCGAAGCATCTCCGCGGATAATTTTTTCTTGTTCCCTCAGACTTTTTGCGTATTTACAATGTCGCCGCCGTATTGCTTTTTATGCAAGATCAATATATATACATATTATTATCATTACATATTATTATATATACATACATATGCATGCACGTACAAATTACTCCTTTGAAACCATTATAAAATCATTAATAAAAAAACTGCATGGTGCTGGCTACTATGTCGCGGCAATTGTTTTGCAGCACAAAACTCACATTCATATATACATACATTTGCATGTATGTATGTATATACGTACAAATTTCTTTGTTTTGACACAAGCGAGCAATCGCATTACTCCTTTGAGACTCTTTCTCACAACGCATTTCTGAGTCTCTCTCTCTCTCTCTCTGCTTTCATTTTGAATAACTACATATTCTCTCTCTATAAGCCTACCTTGTTTAGTGTACACTGGTATAGTGTAGGTGACGTCAAACTGCTTGACGAAAAGCTCCAAAGAGCCCACAAGGTCATGGTCAAGCTTTATTGAAAAATGTCACTTTCATGTCTTCGGATTAAAGAGATCTTTGGGAAGCTTTGGTTGGCTTTCCTCCCTGGAAGCCTGGAAGACTAAAGGCCTGAAAGACTTGTGGCGGGTTGCTGCTTTTTTTTGGCCATTTCTTTAGACATAATTGCCTACGCGTGCGGTGCTGATGTTGCAGCATTTGTACAACGATATTCTTTAGCTGATTTTTCAAAACAGCATTGGCAACAAATATGTTGCAACATACGGTATATTTTACTGTAATGCACAGCAAATGGAGCAGCACACACACACACACACACACACACAAAAGCCTCGGCGTTCTAAAAGTACACACACACTAGTGCACAATGGTCTAGCAAGACATTAGCAGGCCTCTCTCTTTCGCTCTCTCCAGCTCTGCCTGTAGTCCAGACTCGAAGCTTGAGCGAGCGAACGATCCCCTCTGAAAGCAGAGTCCCAAGCAGTCCAAAGCAGTCCAAGCAGCACCTGCTGTATGTCTGCTCTCTGGTCTCGGCTTTCTTGCTGTTTATCCAGTTTCTCCTTCATTTTTGGATACCCTTGAGGAGGAGTGAGAAGAGTGTAGGAATCGGAAAAGTCAGTTGCCAAACCCCTATCCCTATAAAGAGTCAATGAGAGGGGGAGACAATTGACAACAATTTGAAAAAGAATAGAGATTAGGGCATCCAAACTTCGGCTAGCATTGGGCCTCTACCGTCTTTCTTTCTCGTTTTCTCCTGCTGACGCCGTTGCCGTCCCGTCCCTCCTGCTGCGCGTTCTGCCGCTGCAAGCACGCGCGCACGCGCTCTCAAGCGTTGCAGCATTGTGTGCATCGTCGTGTTGCAGATTTTTTATGGATGTCAAGAATGCGGCGCAACAGACTGATGATGATGATGATGATGATGATGGAGAGATGCCAGAGAGCTGCAGATACTTGAGATGTGCAATTGTGAAATGTGAAATGCAAAGAGCATTTTTCACCTCCATCCCCCGCCCCAGCCCCCCCTCTTGGGGCAGACTTTGCCTTTTGAGCTCGTTATTTATAAAACATTTTGCGGTGGCAAAAATGAAAACAAAAGAAAACAACTTTCTTTGCGGTTAACGGAATTTACATACGAATTTAAATCTAGGGGGCTCTGGGGGGCTCTAGGGGGGGACTAGAGGCGTAGCATCCACATGGGAAAGACCTCTCCGATTCTGTCAAAGTGTGCAGGGGTCCATGCTGCTTTGTGCTGTCCTCCTTTAGAGATCCCCAAGTGGCTGTGCACCCACAAATCCTCTGGAAATGGAGTCTGGACAAGAGGCCAGGGCATTGTGTTGTCCGATCTGATTCTATGGCAATCGCCAGTTTAGATAACTGCAGCAAATCGTTATGTTATGCATCCCCCATAAGGAAGCCTTAAAAGAGCTGCCTGCTGCAGCCACAGAAACCGCACAACTCAATTAACATTAAATGAACTGCTTTGCAGCAGCTTTGCGCTGCTTTGCGCTGCTTTGCTCTGCTTGGCTTTGCTGTGGCGGCTCTAAGTGGCGATCGTTTGTCATCCAATGGGGCGGGAGTCACCTTTCGAATTGTTTTATAATTACCCTCCATCGCTGGCGACGTCAGCGGAGGGGGAGAGCGAGAGCGAGAGGGAGAGCTTTTCTTTTTGCATTTTAGAAAGCGCCAAAACAAGTGCAGTAATCAATTATTACGCGACCAAAGAAAAGCTGAGAGAGAGAGACAAAGACCCGAAGGCAGCTTTAAAAGTAAAAGTTCGAGCGGGACAAAAGACACACACACACACGTCGAAGACGGGGAGACAAGATGGTGGGAAAACTAGAGATGGGCGCAGGCCACGATACATATGTATGCTCGCACCCACTCGCACTAAGGACTAGGGCAGGCGCCGAGCAACGCGCTCGCTGAAAGCTTTTCGTGCTCTTCGTGCTCTTCGTTTTGCCATCTGCAGATCTCTAGGGCCAGAGTGGGACAACAGTATTTGTTGCTCTCTCGCTTTTGATGTCTATTTTTGGTAGCTTGGAAGTTTGCCAAAAAAAAAAAACAAAATAGATAACCGTTAGAACACCGCTGGCTGAGTGTCTGGCTGGCTGGCTGGCTGGCTATTGTTCGAAAGCATTCGCTGGAAGCTCGGCTTTTTTTGTATTTCTTTTGTCATGTTAATCAGTTTTGAAGTTGATGGAAATGATGATGGAGCTGGGAGCTAGAGATGCGGAGCTTGGAATCCCCAAAAATGTTACGATGTAGGCGCGATCGATCGCCGGTCACCGATCCGTACCGCTGCGCCGTGCAATTTACAGTTGAGCGGCGACGGCCAAAGCAATCAAAAAATCAAAATCAATAATGAAATGAAATGATTTCAAATAGAGAAATCAATGAAAGCCACGAAAAAAACGAAACGAAACGAAACGAAAGAAAAGATGAGAGATGAAGAGACGGAGACAAAACGGTTTCGGGTTTTTCTTTTCAATCGGGGATTATGGTGAGGAGGCGGGTCGGGTGGTCGGTCGGATCGGATCGGGGCGGTATGGATGGTTGGGTGGGTTGGGGGATAAGTCTACAATTAAGTTGATGTTTGGTTTATTGAACGCACCAGCCGACCAGCAGCACTCCCCTCCCCTCTATACCAATGATCCGATCGGATCCATACAATAACCATCTACGAATGGGTAGATACAAATGTATCTCAAGCACTGAAAACAGTTAACGGTCTTCGATCGATCGCTGGCTGGCTGTTGTTGTGGCAACACTGAAATTACCGCTGCTCGGAGCAGCGTGCTCTGCTCTTGGCCAAAGCTGGTAAAATGATTTATGCGCCAATTATATGGACGCCGACAGCAGGCAGAGGCAGAGGCCGAAGCAGAGGCCGCGGCAGAGGCAGATAGCGCGGGAAAGTCAAATGGGGGAAAATGGTAACCATCCACACGGTCGAGGAGAGTCGTGTAGCCCCCACCCCCCCTTTCGAATGGCATGCACATTAATAATTTGTTCGCATTTTCAATACATAATAACAATGCGCATAAATATTATGAGTGGAGGGGAGTGCAGGGGAGGGGAGGGGAGGGGAGGGGGTGTAGTGGAGTGGAGTCAAAGCAAATTGCATAGCAGAGCGTCGCCTGCATAGATTTTCTATAAAATGCCCACAGGCGCGCGGAAAACACGAAGGAGACGTCGAAGAATGGTTATGACGGGGTGTCTGGGGGTAGGGGTGGGGAGGGGTAGGGGGAGGTGCAGGCAGCATTCTTTCCAGATTGAATGGATTCGATATGAGTTATATTCGAATTCTAAATGAGGTAAGAGAGAAGAGAGAAGAGAGAAGCTGCTCTCCCCGTAAATCATTCGTCATTCAATTTCGTTCAGATATTCAGACATTTCAGAGATCAAACATGGATTGGAATTGGAATTGGATTGGATTTGAGTGGAGTGGAGTGGAGCTCTGGTTCTGAATTCCTTTTCGGATTTCCTCCGTCTGTCTCTCTGTCTTTTCTAGGAGAATTGCGCATAATAAGAGATTCATTCTCAAGAGATTCGTTCCACCAAAGAACCAAAGAGAAAAAGAGCAGAGAAGAACAGATGAAGAGCAGATGAAGAGCAGGGCAAAAGCAGGAGGGAAGAACAGATGAAGAGCAGGGCAAGAGCAGGGTGGAAGAACAGATGAAGAGCAGGGCAAGAGCAGGGGGGAAGAACAGATGAAGAGCAGGGCAAGAGCAGGGGGGAAGAGCAGGTGAGGAGCAGGTGAAGAGGCGGCAATCGATCGAATCGATTCGGGGTTCATTTTCCCCATAGACAGAGACATACGCCCCATGCTCTTGCTCTTCTATTTCAATTCAAATTTCCATTGGCCGTTACTCTCCGGCGGAAAGCTGTCTGTGGTCTGCGGGAGTACGGCGGACAGTTGATGGCAGTTAAGGGGCGCCCAAGACGATGCCCAGGCCTGTATTTTATGGCGTTTATGTCTCACTTGACAACCAGCTGGACCAGTTGAATACCAGTGGAGGTGGCGCTGGCGCTGGAGCTGGAGATGGAGCTTCACTTCACCCAAAAGCATCTTTGGCATCTGGTTGCTGTTTGGCTGCTCCGCTACGCTCTGCCTCTGACTCTGCCTCTGCCTGTGGCGGCAACAAGTTTATCAACCGAAACCAGCATTTAGTGTGTATGTGTGCGTGTGTGGCATGCGCCGACTGCCACCAAAATGCCTCCGTACCCCCGTCCCTTCCACTGATCTTCGCCTCTCATCCTCCTCCTTCTCCTCCTCCTGCAACGACAAAGGCCACTCAAAGTGCGCCTCGCGATATCTTGGAAAAAGAAAAGAAGAGTTTTTCCCGCTGCTTCTTTTACATTTCCTTTTTGTGATAATTTCTGTTTCAGTTTCAGTTTATTTCCACACACTTTATGGGCTGGCATTTTTATCGGCGGTCGAACGGAAACATCGACGACGATATGCTCTCAAGGAGCATTGAACCCATCATCGGGCGAGAGCCAATCACAGTTCCAGGGAGCCTATCAATTGTTTGCATTTGTAAGAACCAAAAGGAGGCGCCCCACACACGCACACACCCTATACGGAGAGTACCACAATCCGTATGCCCGCATCCCCCCCAATTCCGAGTCCCTTCTAGCCCCCACAACTCATTTGCATTGATAATGTCAAGCGGAGAAGCGGAAGAAGTGGCAGAAGTCGTCGAGTCGAAGAGCCATTGATACATTGCCCATAAGTGCAAGTGTAAGTGTGTGTGTGTGAGTGTATGTGTGTGTGGCAGCAACAACAGCAGGAGGCATGAATCATGGAAACGGAAAGTACAGGACAAGCACAGGACAGCATGAAAGCAAACACAAAAAAGGGGCAACGTCTGGGCGCCCGTGACTCAGCCACAGATGGGAGGGGAGGGGAGGCGAGGAGCGGAGAGGGAGAGGGAGCGGGGAGAGGGGAGAGAGCGATAGGAAACAAAGAAATGTGAACTCTGTTGTTGGTTAAATAGAAATACAAAAATAAATATAAATATGAAATCTTGAAAGGAATTTCATTTTCATAAACGGGATATAAATAGTTGCGACTCTTGATAAACGGCATGCCCCACCCCGCCACCCCAGCCCTGCCCCCACAAGGGGAACGACGCTGTGCATAAAGTGCGTTCAAGGACAGGAGACAGCAGCAGCAGCAGCAGCACCAGCAGATGCAACTGATGACAGATGCAGATACATATGTATATAGATAGATATATACAGACAATATGCGAGCAGACATGGGGGAAGGGATGAGTGCTGCCGGATGAAGACGGGGGTGTAAACCAGCCACCATATGATGCCACTGCACTCTCCGGGCAAAAACAACAATCAAAGAAACAACGGAACGGACATTTGTTGACTGGAAAATACTGTGGAAATTCGAGCGATGCCAAGAGCGATTCCGAAACCAGTCTAGATCCAGATCTTGAAAATATTGAATACCTATTTGAGAGCAGATCACTGCTCACTGCTTTTCTTTTCTCGCAGTGTACTTGTCTTGAACAGACGCTGTGTCGCAGCAAACAATGGCTTCAGCAGCAGGCAGCAGGCAGCAAAATTTTGCGCACAGTTTTGGGGTGGAGGAGGGCGGGGCGGGGTTTGCATGGCAGCGAGCGAAGGTGGTGACGACGAGATGGAGATGGAGATGGAGATGGCAGATTGGTGGAGGGTGGTGTCATTGCGAGTGTACCTGATTTCCGGCGATGCGCAACGGAAGCATTCGATTGCCCCACACTCCCCACTCCTCTTCACGACAACCCAAAATAATCAAGAATCAAAAGAACGAACCGAGACAGAGACAGAGACAAGAGACAGAGACACGGAAAGAGGTGGATAAAGAGACGTGACTCAGTTTCTGTATATGGCTGCATATTGTATGTGTGTGTGTGTATATGTGTATGTGTATGTGTGTGCGTATCGTATATCTCCCTCTTTATATGCATTCCGCTCCTGGCATACTAATTGATGCCGCCTGCAAAATCCTCATTGAAAATTATTGATTTGCCCATTCGATGGGTTGGGGCAGGGCAGAGGGAAGGTAAGGGCGGGGCGGGGCGGGGCGGAACAGGACATAAGAATGGGCAATGAAGCAGAAAACACAAAACGCACACCAAACAAAAGGAAAACACCAGGCCCGGCCCTGCAGACAGTTTTAATTAAAATTTTACCATTGGAAAATGTTTGTATTTCCCCGCAGAAAGTTGAATAATTCGCTCAAATATTTATAGCAATGCAATAATTGTTGTTTCTTATCAGCTCAGTGAACAGGCGGCGCCATCAAACCAAAACTTTGTTGTCTATTCAGCATTTTCCGAGTCGCTCAAGCAGAGTCTTTCACTTTAGCCCCACTGTGCAGAAGCAGAGGTAAAATGCCGGCCGGGGCGTCGCTCTGTTTTGTCTAATAAAGCACACGCCCTGCGCGCATCCAGGGACCGCGATTGACAGGAATAGCGGATACATACACACACACACACACACACACACGCACGCACACAGCCAAATTTCGTGTGCGTAGAACAAAGAAAGGAAAACAGGAGAAAACATAAACAAGAGCAGCAACAACAACAACAACAACAACAACAACAGCCGCCGCCTCGAAAGAAAGAAACTTAAGAAGAAAATAACAGTTAAAGAAAGAGAGAGAGCGAGAGAGAGAGAGAGAGAGAGAAGAGAAGGAGGAGCAGGCATAGATTAAGACAACGGTGGGTCGCGCGGGCCAGAAGCGGGTTGGTGGCAAGGTGAATGCGTGTTTATGTCTGTTTATAGTTGGAACTTGAATGATTGAAACGAGTCGAGAGAGCGAGCGGGAGCGAGAGCGAGAGAGAGACAGCCCAGAGAGCGCGCGCAAGGAGAGTTGCGAGGAGAAGGAGACGGAGACAGAAAGAGATGGGAGAGGGAGCCAAAAGGCATTGAATGCCAATGTCAAGGCAATTAGCCAGCCAAAAGCCGGTTGGAAAAATCAGCGGCAGTGAGGAGGCAGTGGCAGAGCCGTCACAAGACAATGCCACAGCAACAGCAGCAGCAGCAGCACTAGGCACTAGGCACTAGCGCACCATCCGCATTCGAAGCGAAGCAAGGTGGAGCTTGCCTCTGGGGGGGAGCCACTAAAGCGTACAAGCAGAGAGTGCAGAGGGAGGGAGGGAGTGAGTTTGGAAACCGTAAAGCGAAGCAGGCGCAAAAAGAGGCGCAGAGAAGCAAACCGGCAACTGCCATAGATTTTATGACTTGCAAGAGGCGCGCAGAGCGGAGCGGAGCGGAGCGGAGAAGAGCAGATCAGGGCAAAGCAAAGCAAAGCAGTCCAAGACACACTGCTTACTGCTTACTGCTTACACCTGGAAATGGAGCAGTCTCGGCAGCGAAGCCTCTGTGTCTAATTTACACAAGATGTCGACAGGGTGGAGCGGTGTGGCGTGGGGACACGACTGAGAGAGCGAGAGAGTAGTTTTGGCCATCTTTGGGCATGGCCCGCTGCTGAAAAGGAATTCTCCACTTACTTTCTTTGTGGCTGGCTCCTGGCTGCTCTCCTCCTGGCTGATGATCTGATGATTTTGGCTTTGATTCCGGCTTAATTACCGACTTGTTACCGATTCGCTTGTTTCGATTATCCTTGGGTTAAAGAACCGGCGCCGCGCGACCTTTTCTATTTTTTGCACTCTCTTTGTCGTTTCTCTTTTTTGGCTGCTTTTTGCCGGTCTGCTTGCCCGTGTGTGTCTGTGTATGTGTATGCGTGTGTGTGTGTGTCTTTTCGTGCGTTCCTGCGTTTTTGTCTGTCTGTCTGTCCACACCCTTCTTGTTAATATTCACTTCCAGGCTGTTGTCCGCACGGATTCGTGAGTTCACACTCGCACAATACAAAAAATTAAGAAAAAAAAACGTAAACAAATCACAGGCAGCGATTATTTATTAATTTTGCTTTTTCTTGGCAGTGACAGAATTGTCGATGCTGCGTATGGAAGTGTCTGCGTGTGTGTTTGTGTGTGAGTGTGTAGTGATGTTGGTGGTATGGCAGAAGGATTTTTCACGATTTCAAATTGGCTGAGAGAGAGAGACGCATGCGCGCAACACAGTGGAAGCTCCGTATTGGAAAAGAACCGCTCACGACTTGCACTGAACTTGGAATGAAACCCGTTGCGAGCCAGTCCACGCTATTTGTAGTCGCCTACCAGTGCTGGCAGTACTGCGGTTTCCCGCCAGATTACGCTCTCTTTTTTCAGAAAACCGAACCGATGGGTTGGAAATAGCCAATAAATGTATTTCGTTTGCTTGATTTGCACACGTTTCGGATTGCAATTTATACCGCATATAATTCTACTAGACTCGACATGAACTGTAATAAAACCCGAATGCGAAAAACCTTGCAGCTCGAGCAGTGCAGAATTGTATGTAAATCTGGCAGAATTCAATAGCTCCAACAATGCGCATCCCAGGGTCGAGAGAGAGAGAGCAACTTGAACCTTAACATAACACTGTTAAAGAAATGTGCAAAGCGACTGTTAACTTTCGCGCGAGATTTGAAATCGTAACGGTGCATGGACAAAGGAAATGTGCATAACTTAAGTGCATTGCTTTTTTTACTTTATATTTAATTGCTGGCCGTATCGGGACTTAGAGGGTGGTGGCCGGATGGGGGGGCTGGCCACCCAAACGACGCGTCTTTGTCGCCACGCAGCTTGGTTTACAGCTAATGCAACGACTGAGGCGAGGCATGCCTCTGGTCCTGCATGCTCTGATAATTCTTTGATGCACTTGGCATTAGCGCCGCTGCTGCTTTTTATTGGATGTTGCACGTTATTTTCGGACCTCAACCTCTCAACCATCTGAGCGGAATGGTCTGGTGGTCCATAGTCTCGGATTTCACCGTCACTGTGATTGGGAACGGGGGGGTGGTGTACCGAATCCTTAAATCAACACACATAAATATTTATAAGGCGTGCAGCTTCGTCTTTGTCTATGTCTTCTATCTGGTGGGTAGTGTAGGTGTAGTGGGGGAAGCTGCATGCTTATTTTACAGTTGTTAATCACTGAATATTACCGCCGGCTTGCCTTTTTTTTCCAGCTACACTTCAC
Organism: Drosophila algonquin; assembly: GCA_035041765.1. Lineage (NCBI taxonomy): Eukaryota > Metazoa > Arthropoda > Insecta > Diptera > Drosophilidae > Drosophila > Drosophila algonquin. Next base: position 1,903,575 of record JAWNKY010000209.1, on the reverse strand, counting down.
GGCTCCTTGGCTCGGTGCAATTTTAAGCAAAGTTAATTACGCGCCACAGATTAATGTTCGACTGCATACCATACTGACTGCGCGCTGACGACTTTTCAAAATAATAACAGATGGCGCCCACTGTGAACAAGCGTTGTGTCACCAGACTGTTATTGCAGTGTCGCAGTGCGACATTCAAACACCTCACAGCTGATGCCAAAGAATATCGAAACAACTCTACAGTGTTGTATGTGACAAATTGTTATACAATTGGGAAACAATTGAGGTTTGTCAAAGAAAATACAAATTTTAATATATATTTAAAGTCTACACTAAGCCAGACCCCTTATGCAGCAGTCAAATCTCCCTTTTTGCTATTAAAGCAACTAAAATGATGTGATAAACAATAAATGAACCCATTTTTTTATTGTTTTTATTTTAAATAAAAGTATATTACCGCCAAAATTTTCCGCTTATCGCACAAAAATACCGATATACCCTTTGCATCGATAAGTAGAATCTAAAGTCACGGTTATGTTTGATCTAACGACGTGAAACACTGGAAAATAACTCTTAATTATGTGATGATTATGTGCCACAATAATATCCATATTAATGGTTTCACCAGTTCAAAATTATATATTATCAAAAGAATGTTTATATCGATTCATCGATATATCAATTTTAATATTCAACAACCCTATTAGAACCAATAACAAAAATTTTAGAGTTCAGCATTTGGCTTTTTTAGTTATAAACTACTATAAGTAGTAGATGGTAAAATTTGTCATCTAGGTTCAGTAAATTAAAGAGACTGCCCCCCACCCAAAAGTCTGTCATAGCGAGTCCTATGGACGTGCTTTTTCCAAAAAATTCATTACGCGAAAGTCCAAGTGCAAACAGAAACAACGAATTTCACCGTATGATTTTGGATTCTCGTAACAAAACGGAATTCCTTGGTGTGGGTGGCGCAGTGTATGAGTGTGTGTGGTGTGGTGCGTAAAAAAAGCGAGAGGCGCGTGCATTACAAATAAATGCACAAACAATAAAAAGTCATCCAAATAGTGAGGGGGGGTGGCCGTAGCTGTCTTTGTCGTCGTCGTCGTCGTGGAAGTGGGAGAGAGAGAGCAGCAGCAACAATAACAAAACGCTGAGATTTGTTCCGTTCACCCCCCAAATCAGCCACCCCCGCGCCCGACCACTAACTGTTGTTTGTGTGGCCGGGGTGTTTGTGGGGCATTGAATATTTCCGCGTTCACAATAGAGAATCAAGAATACGGTTATATTATGAATAAGTGGCACGACTAGACAGACGACCAACAAGAGCGACAATAAATCGAATAGCTGCGAGCGAGGCCGCGGCCAGAACCAATCGAAGGACTGGGCTGGCCAGGACACGCACACACACACACACACATACACAAACTCATTCCCAATCACCCATATCGACACCTACATAAATGGATGTCCTGGAACTGTTGCGTGTGAGTGGTTCAAACATGTACTACAACACATTCATTGGGGATGCATGGAGCTACTACATCTCTAATCAAATCACAATGACGGTAAGTAAGTGCTCTCTCTCTCTCTCTCTCTCTATCTGTCTTCTTTGTTTGTCCCCCACTCCAAATGTGTTTGTGTGTGCGACGGAGAGGGGGTGGTCAGCAGACGATCGCGCACGCATAAGTAAACAGCTGCAACTGGTTCGTGTCTGGGCTTATGATAAGCATACAATACACAAAGATGGCAAGAGCGAGAGGGCGAAAGAAATTGAGAGAGCTCTCTCTTTAAAATAACTGTAAGCGTTTGTGTAGGTGGATTTGGATCTTGCTGCTGTTCCTCCTTCCTGTTGCTCATATGTATTTCCCTCTCTTTTATCCGCCTGTCGTTTATCCAAGGCACTTCCGCGTTCAGCTGGCTGGCTGTTATCCCCATTGGAATATGGTTTGTTAGCGGCTCGACTTACATAAAGGCCATTCCACAATTGAAAATGATAGCTGCCAGAACCCGCAATGATAATGATACTGATAATACCAATCTGACCCCGAAGACATCGACGCCTCGTTGATTACGTCTCACGGGTGCTGCGGGTGCGGGTGCTGGCGTGTGTGTCTTTTTCCTAATCAGAAGCACGTGTACAGAAGTGGGGGCGCGGCGTGCGGCATCAGCCAAATCAGTATTCAATAATTCAATTAACCCCTTGGGGCCGAATCAATTTAGCCCCCTCGTGACTAACGGTAAAGCTAGCTATGTGGCGAACGGTGCTACACAGTCAGCGGTAATTCTTGTTGCCAGGCCAGACGACGGGCCACACAATCAATCTAATCCAATCCAATCCAGGCCGGGCCAATCCGATCCCGATCCCAACTAATTCATGCGACGTTCAATTCTGGAAATGCTGGCAATGCAGTCGAAAGCAGTCAGCCCCTAATTAGATCTGCATGCGATACCATCAGTTCATTATTCCATGCAATCTTATCCAATTTCCAGCAGTCCCATCCAATTCCAATTCCCATCCATGGTCCCCATTCGATTGCATCTCAATGCAATTTCATAAATGCGATTCACCCATTCAGAAATGTGATCCAACGCGGCGCGACTTCCACTCCAATTTCAGTTATCCAGTGGGATTTCCAATCCAGTTCCTGGAATTGCGATTCTATTCGCTGCAATCAGGCAAGATCAAATTTGTGTTTATTTCAATTTGCATTGACAAGAAACCTGTTATCGGTATAGGCTTTGGGCCAAACCAAAAAAACAACAGCTGGCCGCAGTTACGGCTTCTATTACTGTTTAATCAGACACGCTCTTCGTATATCACATCTCACACATAAATAAATCATATACTCGTTCTTATAAAAAATGCGGAAACGGTACATAGTAAAAGAGAGTGCAAAGCAGAAAGAAACCAAAACAAGTGTCGGCAAAGCTGGCAGGCAGGCAGGCAGGCAGCGACGCTTGGCGACGTTCAATGTCAAAATGCAATTACAATCAAAGCAATAAGAACAAGAACAACAACAACCGTGCACAACCACTGCAGCGGCACACGAATGAAAAGAGCAAAAGAAAAAAGGTAATGCATGTCACCCAGAACGAAATCGGGGAGTGCATCACCTTATATTTATAGACCCCTTGGGCCACAGATGACAAATTAAAAACGCACCAATACATCGGATAATCGGATAAATCTGAACCGGAACTAGTTCGAACAAATCGACACTGACTTTGAAACTCGCCGCAAAGTTATAATCAATGAACTTTACTTTACGACACTACATATATAAAATTTGTATTACTAAATATAAAAAATGTACACCTCTAAATTGGTTGCTGCTCCGATTAATATTTAATGAAATACTTGGCAATAATCGAGAATCGTAAAAGCTCGCTGCATTGCAACGGCAGTGCAAAGAGTAAATAAGTATGGAAATACCTTCTGTATTTTCTGATTATTGGAATGGAATTGCAATGGACGGTGATTGGACAATTAGGGGATTTATTGAAACGAAATTTGGCATTACTTTGGATCTCGAATGGGTAAACGTCAGCCGTGAACACATCTACCACCTGCATTTTCCAACTGCCGATTCGGCAATCAGCGAATCGGCAGTTAGTAATCGAAGAATCATTCCCCTCCTGACTGCTGTCTCATTCTTTCATTGCAGATGTACCTGTACTGCGCCCTGGGCGTGCTCAGCATGCTGTTCATCGGCTGGTTCGTGTACTTCAAGCGTCTGGCCCGATTGCGGCTGCGCCACGAGATCGCCCGCTCGCTGAGCGCAGTGGCCTTGGCCTCGGGCGGGGATTTGCGCGGGCCACGCTTTCGGAAGCGCGACAAGATGCTCTTCTACGGTAGACGCATGCTGCGCAAGATGAAGAACGTCAGCGGGCAGATGTACAGCAGCGGTAAGGGCTACAAGCGGCGAGCGGTGATTCGGTTTGCCCGCCGCATCCTTCAGCTGCGTCGCGAAAACATGCCGCTGGAGGTGCGCACCGTTGAGCCGCCAGCGGAGTACCTAGAGGAAACCATGGAGGGCAGCGAACGAGTGCCCCCAGACGCCCTCTACATGCTGCAGAGCATCCGTATCTTTGGGCACTTTGAAAAGCCCATCTTCCTGCGGCTGTGCAAGCACACCCAGCTGCTGGAGCTGATGAGCGGTGACTATCTGTTCAAGATCACCGACCCGGACGACAGCGTCTACATCGTGCAGTCGGGCATGATCAATGTCTACATCTCGAATGCGGACGGTAGCACGCTATCCCTCAAGACTGTGCGCAAGGGCGAGTCGGTGACGTCGCTGCTCAGCTTCATCGATGTGCTGTCCGGCAATCCCAGCTACTACAAGACGGTGACGGCCAAGGCCATTGAAAAATCGGTGGTCATTCGACTGCCCATGGCGGTAATCACCTAATACTCGTACCATTCGCTATCATACTATATCCATTGTGTCCCTTGCCCCTTCCAGGCCTTCCATGACGTTTTCAAGGACAGTCCGGATGTGATGATCCGTGTTATTCAGGTGATCATGATACGACTGCAGCGCGTTCTGTTCACGGCACTGCGCAACTACCTCGGCCTCAATGCGGAGCTCGTTCAGAATCATATGCGGTTCAAGAGCAGCAGTCAGGGGGCGGGGCCAACCGCCTCGCAAACATCGCGACAGGCCACCGGTTCAGCGTCGGCAACAGCAACGGCAGCGGCAGCAGCAGCCGGTACAACGTACGCGGCAGTATCGAGGCCACCCAGCTCTTTGTCGCGTTACTCACAGGACGAACAGCACACGCTGTCCGATCCGAATCCTGGCATTCCGAATCAAGAGCTGAGTGGAGACACGGTGAACACTTTATTTGGCGAGGTGATTGGTGGCGTTAGGCCTCAAAGCGATCAAGCGTTATACCAGCAGCGTGATTCCGACGGTAATCTGTCCACTCGTCGCGCCTCCATAACGCCACTGGAGCAACCAGAGGGTGGACCAGTGCCAGTGCCGTCGATAGACATGCGACTGGTCAGGTCTTCGGCGGTAGAGAGTCTGCGCAAGGAGTTGGGCCTGCCCGAACAGGATGCCCACATCATAGATCCGTTTGTGGAGGTGCGGGAAATGGAACCGAATGTGACCCTCATCACCGAGGGTAATGCGGACGATGTGTGCGTGTGGTTTGTGATGACCGGTACACTGGCCGTCTACCAGGGCAATGCGGATGCTACCCGCATCAAGCAGGATAAAACGGACTTGCTCATCCATTATGTACATCCCGGGGAGATAGTCGGTGGCCTGGCCATGCTGACGGGAGAGGCCAGCGCGTACACCATTCGTTCGCGGAATCACAGTCGCGTGGCATTCATCAGACGTGCTGCTATATACCAGTAAACTTATCCTCCGCTTGCCCCTGGGAACAATCACATCCAACATTCATTTTCTTGCAGGATCATGCGTCAACGTCCGCGTATTGTGCTGGACCTTGGCAATGGGGTAGTGCGGCGTCTGTCGCCGCTGGTGCGCCAATGCGACTATGCCCTGGACTGGATCTTCCTGGAGTCCGGCCGGGCCCTGTACCGGCAGGACGAAAGCAGCGACAGCACCTATATCGTCCTCAGCGGCCGCATGCGCTCTGTGATCACACATCCCGGCGGCAAGAAGGAGATCGTTGGCGAGTACGGCAAGGGTGATCTCGTGGGCATTGTTGAGATGATCACGGAGACGTCACGCACCACCACAGTGATGGCGGTGCGCGACTCGGAATTGGCCAAACTGCCGGAGGGTCTCTTCAACGCCATCAAGCTGCGCTACCCGATTGTGGTGACCAAGCTGATCAGCTTTCTTAGCCATCGCTTTCTCGGCTCGATGCAGACGCGCTCCACCACTGGAGCGCCTGGGGCACCCGTCGAGGCCAATCCCGTCACGCACAAATACTCAACAGTGGCCCTGGTGCCCATCACAGACGATGTGCCACTGACACCCTTCACCTACGAGCTCTACCACTCGCTGTGTGCCATCGGTGAGAGTCATGTCATCATTTGTTCACTTCTCCCGAAGTGCCCGAATGCCCAGTGTAATGCATTTGCTGATAGTCTCTCTCTTTCGCTTTTCTAATCTCATCTGGTAGGTCCTGTCCTGCGCCTGACCTCGGACTTGGCGCGCAAGCAGCTGGGAATGAATATATTCGACGCATCGAACGAATATCGGCTGACCTCGTGGCTTGCCCAGCAGGAGGATCGCAACATAATAACCCTCTATCAGTGCGACAATGCGCTGAGTCCCTGGACACAGCGGTGCATGCGACAAGCGGACGTCGTTCTCATTGTGGGCCTGGGCGACCACTCGCATGTGGTGGGAAAGTTTGAGCGCGAGATCGATCGTCTGGCCTTGCGCACCCAGAAGGAACTGGTTCTGCTCTACCCGGAAACGGCATCCTCAAAGCCGGCCAACACGCTCAGCTGGCTAAACGCTCGTCCATGGGTGACCAAGCACCATCATGTGCTGTGTGTGAAGCGCATATTCACGCGCAAAAGCCAATACCGCATTGTGAGTGGACGCGCCCATTAAGATATGGTATCACGTATTACCTGACGACCTACTCCTTCCTTCTTTCAGAATGATCTCTACAGTCGTGTGCTGCTATCCGAACCGAATATGCATTCCGATTTCTCGCGCCTGGCCCGCTGGCTGACGGGCAATTCGATTGGTCTGGTATTGGGCGGCGGTGGGGCACGTGGCGCGGCCCATATTGGTATGCTGAAGGCCATCCAGGAGGCGGGCATACCCATCGACATGGTCGGCGGCGTCAGCATTGGTGCGTTAATGGGGGCACTCTGGTGCTCGGAGCGGAACATCACCACGGTCACCCAGAAGGCGCGAGAGTGGTCAAAGGTATGTACATACGAAGATGTCCTCGCAGAACTGAATCCACTCTAGGTACACACTTGGTATTAAATGTTGCAGAAAATGACCAAATGGTTCCTACAACTCCTGGATCTAACCTATCCCATCACATCGATGTTCTCCGGGCGGGAGTTCAACAAGACCATACATGAAACGTTCGGGGATGTGAATATCGAGGATCTGTGGATACCCTACTTCACCCTGACGACGGATATAACCGCCAGTTGCCATCGCATCCATACCAACGGTGAGTGCGGCAGGATAGTAGGAACGGGGCGACAGTGCATGCACTCTGTCTCTCTCGCTCTCTATCACTCTAACTTTCTCTCTTTGTTGCTAGACCTACTTTGACTTCTCATTCTTCCTAAACTGCTATTAAATGTTTGTTTTATTTGGTATTCATTTTGCTTCTGCGTTTTATGTTCTGGCGATCTATCCGTATCCGTATCTGTTAATGTTTCCCTTCTTAGCATATCCTCCTTAGTTGATTTCTCTCTGTCTCTCTCTCTCTCTCTCTCACTATCCTTTGTAGCTTAGATCCAAGGTATACGAATATAAGGTTACATAAGGCTACCCGTGCCGTATCATGATGAAATAATACAAGGGGCTGTCACACGACAGCAAACTTCGTTGTTCTCTCTCTCTCTCTCGCGTCAAAAATGGCGGTCAAAGCGCTCTCAGTAGCTGCTGAGCAGCTCCAAAAATACTCGAAGGAGAGGGAATACACCCACACCTTGCCAAAATTTCATCATGTACCGTATGTTCGTATACCTTTTCATAGAACTGAGAGTGCCAAACGCAGCACAAGCACACACCCACACACCAAATACACCCACACACCAAATACACCCACACTCTCCAACGTACACTCAGCCTCATTAATGGCCGCCGCAAAAAAGGGGCGGTCCCCTTCAACCCTACCACCAGTTGCCACCTGTTTGCCATTCTGCGTTGCGTAGGAAGTGGAACATACATACATACATACATACACATGTGTATCACATGGATGCATTCGGCCGATGCTGCAATCGATTGCAGACATGCGTGGGCATGGGCATGGGCATGGACATCCCATACCCTTTTATCATAGTTTTTTTTTTTTTGGTTGTTGTTGTCTGTGTTGTTGTTGCTGTTGTTATTAATGCTACTACTTGCTGATAATTTTGATATTTCCTGTTGTTCGCCATTTTGTATGCTAGGGTTGCAAAACTTTGATGAAAATTGGTTGCTTCTATTGCTATTCAGCGTCTGATGCTCCTTCCTGCCAGTTCAATGCTCCATTCCAAAAATTAGTTCCATCTTTTCATTGCATACACATCTCCAAAAACAAACTAAAAAAAATAGAAAAAACAAAACAAAAACGATCGCTCAACGCTGTTTCTCTCTCTCTCTCTCTATTTTTGTTCTCTTTCCACACACTCAAACAAACATCATACCAAATTTCATTGCTGGCATGCCGTTAATAAACAACAAACCAACAAACAAACAAACAAAAATACTGCCTTGCCACCTCCAATCGACCAATCAACCAATCAACCAACCAATCAATCAATCAATCAATCAAACGCAGGATCTCTGTGGCGCTATGTACGCTCCTCCATGTCGCTTAGCGGCTACATGCCGCCCCTCTGCGACCCAAAAGATGGGCACCTTCTACTGGATGGCGGCTATGTAAATAACTTGCCAGGTAAATAGCAATTAGTATGCAATTATCTCTTAAGCCAACAAATCTAAACTAAAATAATTGTAAATACAGAACAGAATCGTTAATTATATTTATAAAATCTCAATCTCAATTTAGAGCGTGCGCAGAGTGTTGGATAAACATACATATACATACATATGCATACATATGTACCCCCTTCTTCCCTAAGCTTTGTCCATGTCCATGTCCATGTCCATATCCATGACCCAACCCACCCACCGGTTCTTCCCACAATCCGATCTCTGTTACCATGACCTTAGTCTGATGCTGTTCTAGTTGTTCTACTTGTTCTTGTGTTTTCTTATGTTTTTGATTATTACGATGTTTTTGGCGTTTTATCAACCGGAAATTCGTTGAACTGGCAGACACCTGTTTTTTGATTGGCCAGTATGCAACTACAATGGCGCGCGCGATCAGCTTAATATAACGGTGAATGCGCGCACCACCGCACATCTGGTTGTCCCTGTCACTCTCATAACAACACAAACATGAAACATGCGAATAAACACAAAAACACACCTACACAGACGCAGAGCTGAGTTCGCACAAAAGTTCTATCCCTTTTTCTATTTTCTTTTGATTATGTACAAAAAAAAGAATGTAATTTTCATTTGTGATATGCTTTGCCTCTATATACGTAAAAAATCCTAGTTTCACTTAATTCTTGGTGACTTCTTTTTGGTGTACAACATCTACGTATGTATTTGTGTATGAAATTTCATTTGTAGTTAGCACAAAGAGTGAAAATTGTGAAATCTTCAACAGCAGCGGCAATTAAATCCTGTCTATCTATTTCTCTCTCTCTCTCTATCTATCTCTCTTTTAACACCCACACACACACACAAATGTCACCACCTACGTCCGTGTCCACCACACAACATCCACGCAATCCCGCCTACCACTGTACTGTGCTTGTCTGTGTGTGTGTGTTTGTGTCTGGTGTGCCCGTGACCGTGACCGTGGGCGTGACCATGACCGTGCCCGTTTATTCGTTCGTTGTTGTACGGCTACGGCAGGCCACCTGTGGCGCTATTGCCGCGCCAGTATGTCCATCGCAGGTGTCCTTCCGCCATTCTGTGATTACCGCGACGGCCATCTTCTACTCGATGGCTGCTACACGAATAATGTGCCAGGTAAACAACCAGCATCCATATGCCTACATCCACATACATATGTGTGTACTTACGAGTATGTACATGGTGTCCAACACTCTGCGCCGCGACAGTGCCATGCCATGCTTGCGCCCGCTCCATTGATTGAGATCTTGTAGATGAGTCGCCTGTCAGTCCGAGCATCTTGGGGGCTGTGAATATCCCACACCGCTCGAGATGCTGAATTGCCATTGGCTACCATGTACACCGCTACTGGATCATTATAACGACTAACCAATCAAAACATTTCCATTCCACACATACACGCACACAACGCACTTGCTTCATTTTGATTGGCCGACACTGTAGCTGATGTGATGCACAACCTGGGCGCCGCTCACATAATTGCCATTGATGTGGGATCCCAGGACGATACTGATCTGACCAACTACGGGGACGATCTAAGCGGCTGGTGGCTGCTCTACAAGAAGTGGAATCCGTTCACCGCACCCGTGAAGGTGCCCGATCTGCCCGACATTCAATCCCGGCTCGCCTACGTATCCTGCGTTCGACAACTGGAGGTGGGTTAGGTCCCGCCTTCCGCCGCTTCCCCCACTGAGCGGGCTTTCACATAAGAAGTTCCGTACTCTATTTACGTCTCTGTGCTTTCTGTATTTTCAGGAGGTAAAGAACTCTGATTACTGCGAATACATTCGACCGCCCATCGACAAGTACAAGACCCTGGCGTTTGGCAGCTTCGACGAGATCCGCGACGTGGGCTATGTGTTCGGTAAGAACTACTTTGAGGGCATGGCCAAGGCGGGTCGGTTGGGTAGGTTCAATCAGTGGTTCAGCAAGGAGCCGCCCAAGCGGGGCAATCACGCCTCGCTCAACGAGTACACCTTCATCGATTTGGCGCAGATCGTGTGCCGTCTGCCGGAGACCTACGGCTTGAACCCGTCGGATCTCTTTAGCGAGGATGAAGACTGCGATGGCTATATATCGGAGCCAACAACACTGAACACGGTAGGTCGCTGTTTAACGTCGCTGTTTTTAATTGTGCATAAAATTATTCCCTTATTCTCTATGGACCCCTTTCTCATATAGGATGTTCGTCGCTATCAGGTACCTCGTGGCGGCAACTCATTGTCATTCTCTGAGACTGAAATGGACCTGGACTCCGATGTGGAGATGGACTTAGAAATGGAGCGCAAAATGGACCAGGCAACACAGCCCACACCGCCACAACAGAGCAAAGCACAGATTCTACGGCGAAAGCATTCAAAGGAAGAGGCTAGACACGAATGGGAAATTAAGCGGGAACACAAACAGGATTTGGCGCGCGAACAAGTCCTGGAGCGGGAAAGGGAACTCAATCAAAAGGGTAGACTGGTCGGTATGGAAGGTAATGGGGGAGCGACTGGATTTAACCCAAATGCAGTCATCATCGGCACACAGACCTCGTTGATATACACAGAAGACGAGGACGAGATGGACAAGGTAAGGACTAAAGACAATGACAAGGATGAGGATGAGGATGAAGATAGGGTAGAGGATAAGGAAAAGGAGGAGTCCCAGGAGAAGGAAAAAGAGGGGGCGGTCCAGGAAGAGCGAAAGGAAAAGGAGGAGGACAAAGAGAACAGAAGCACCACGAATAACGAAACCAAAAACTATCTATAGACAACTACTCAAGGCCATGTCCAATCAGCAATCAGCAAACGCCTCCACCAGCTGGAAACCACCCAATCAATCTCCAATAAAAGAAACAGCCAAGCCATGTCCAATCAGCAATCAGCAAACGCCTCCACCAGCTGGACACCAGCCAATAAATCTCCAATAAAAGAAACAAACCAATAAAAAAATCGCTTAGACAAGGAATTCGTTAACCTCTAGGTTTTATAGCAACCAAGACTTAGGCTTAGCTTAGCGTATGTAAAACACACACACACTCCCCCTCACACTCCAACACCCTCACCACCTTGTCCTATATCTATCCCGTTCCATACACACCCTAATTCTAGCCATTTGAATGGAGGCGGCACAACAGATCCACACAATCTTTGTATATAAATATAGATATATATATATAGAAATATTTTTACTGAGGCAGAAGCCCGTTTGTTACCCATTGCGCGAAGAAGTCACGTATGAAGCTGAAACTGAAGAAAATGCCGATACGGATCCAGATCCAAGATATCCGGATCCCTGTCAATTCAAAACACTTTCACGATAGAGCAAAGTGCACTCACACTTATTGTCTCTTATTTTTTTTCTGTTAAAAAAAAAACATTTATTTGATAATAGGCTGTTTGTAAATTGTAAGCAAATAAATTAAACAAAAGTACAATGCCAATGCCATCAACAAGTCGTCGTTTTCTGTTTTTTGGGATTTTGTTGCGGCGACGCCGTGGTTGCCGCTGGCTGATATGTGGTTGACAGCCTCATCTTACAAAGACAAACAGACGACAGGTGACCGGGGGCCAATGAGTACCTGCGCCAGTGCCTGTGGGTGTGCCTGGGTTGCCTCAATTGCTGGTTAAGTCTCGCCCCTGGAGCTGGAGCTGCAGCTGGAACTGCAGCTGACACCGGCTAAAAACAAAAAAAAAACCAGAGAGAGAGAGAGTGCCCAGAAGTGGTAAAGCAGCCCGAGCTGGATTTATTTTTGGCCCAAAGAAAGTGCGCAACAGTTGAGAGTGATGCAACCTCACAAGAGTATTTCGTCCAGCAGCTCCGCCATGAAACGCGCATCCAAAACAAGGTGCTCCGACACGTGCACCGCAGAGAGCGGCTGTGGCTGTGGCTTTGGCTGGGCCTGGGCCTGGGCCTGGGCATTGGCGCACTGATAGGGCTGGTAGGGGTGGAAAATACGAGACAGGCAATATACGAAGTCATTCGGGTTTGGAGGCTCGACCCTCACGCTCCTGCGTGATGCTGCCTGTTGGCTCTGTCCCTGTCGCTGTGGCTGTTCCGACTGTTGCAACTGTGCCTGTGTTTGTGTCTGTTGCTTTTGCAGGTGCTCGCTCGGGTGATGAGAGCGCGTTGCCGTGGTCGTCGGCATCGGAAAAGGGTGCATAGGCAACTGGTGGCCCACGACAAATAGTTCGAGAGCCGGCCGCTCTGCTGCGTACCGAAGACAGCTACATGTATGTTTGAGCTTTCGTTGGCGCGCACGTTTCGGGACGGACGATGGCTGTGGGTGCTGGCGTTGGCGTTGCAGTTGAGGTGCAGGAGCGCTCATCCTCCCGCCTGCATCGGCAATACCGAATGACGTCAAACAGGGCCAGTCGTCGGGTGGGCAGTGTCTGTTCTTGTCATTGCACAGTAGTTCCTCGGAGCGCTTACCCGTCAGATGCTGCAGCCGCTTTCGGATCCGTTGCCTTTCAACGAGGTTGCGCTGGCAAGACACCTGCAGGCGCCACATTGTGCTGGGATCCATACCCAAAAAAATTGTGCTTGTATTTAAAACGTTCGAATTTAGAAAAGTTGCCAAAGTTGCCAAAGTTCTCAAAGTTGCCCGGCATACATATGTTTCTTTCCGGCCAAGGTATACTTAACAAGGTATGGCTATCGCTTCGAAAAACCTAACCTAACATTTGATCCAGTTGACAGTTCCAGATCATTCTGACATAAAATTTCTCCGGAAGTGTGCCGTTTAGCAGTATTCCCACGAGGCGAGCTCAGAAGTCGAGCAGAGTAAAACGAAATTTGAAAAATCTTCGATCATCTTTTACCGGTCTACGAAAAAAACGCAAATTTCCAAAAGCCAAAAGTTTTCTCCATCGAATCGGTTTAATCTTTTTTAAGCAGAACATTTGCTGCTTGCTGGCGGCCGTTCCGGACTTAGTGAAACTTTAATCGCCAAAATGCCGAAAAGACATGGCGGAGGCTGGCATTGCAAGAAAGTTGTCAAAAAGTCTCTGGTTTTCAAGAAACAATCAGGTAATATTCCTCGCCTCTATATTCGGCTCACCATACACCATGCAAAGCCGCATACGCACAAAATTTGGATATAAAACCCGTGCTTTTCTTTAATTTCATCCGTGCAGATCTCAAGCTGAAGGCGGAACTGGACCTCCTAGTCCCCGGATCGACTGATGAGATGAAATCGCAGGCCTGCTGCCGCCACATCCGCAAGCACTTGAATTCAATGAAGCCAATCGCAGAAACGGACCACAAATATGTCCCAGATCTGCGCGACTTGTTGGTGCCGAAAGGCATCGAGCGTTCGGTGCTGATGAAGCTATCCGCGAAGAAGCATCCGCACGATCCGGATGCCGCTAAATTGCTGATGGCGGATATGAACTGTCTATGCTTCGAGGTGCCGCCCGAACACTTTCCGGCGCATGCACCAACACGCCGGATGATCTTCATGTCGTCGAATATACTACCGCCAGGCTTTGATGCGGGCGGGGTGTTTGCACCCGGTGTGCTGCCGCGCAAGTATTACCCCATTGGGTTGATGGAAAAGGGACCGACACCGGCCCTGTTTGTCGGCCGTCGGTATACGAAGGAGATTCTACAGTTCATGGCGACAGGCCTCATATGTCCGCTGTCCACCACCTTTGGCAAGTTGTCGTCTGACTCGAAACAGCGCCTAGCGCGCTCCAAAGTGGCGATCGGCTTTGTGGGGGTGGATACAAATACAATTGCCCTGATAAAAAAATACATCGAGAATCCCGTTCCGACGCAGTACAAAATTTACATGCCGGACCTGACCGATCTGAAAGTGATAATGGTCAATGGTATTGATGCAAAGAAGCCATATGCCATGACGGTGATCTCGACGGTGGTTCAGCCACATGCCCCGAAAGTATCTATGGCCGCAATGGACGAACCAGGGCGTAAATTCGATTTGCCCAAGGAGCTTTTTCCGCCAGAAATCATGGCCAGAAAGCCCATATTTTTACCCACCCGTTTTCTGCCCAAGAACTTCGATGTTGGATGTGTCTTTCCACCTGGCGCTCTACCATACGGCTGGTTCACAGGGGTCCTGGTGCCCGATAAGGCACCGCTTCAGCACAGCTCCATGCTGTCGCCGCCGCTGTTCTTCGGACGCTGGAAGACCGCGCAGCAGAAGCTGAGCGCTGGTGTGAACAGTGTGCCAGCGCCTTCACCTCCTAAACCAGAGGTTCCACCGGTCTCAAAGCCACCACCAATCACCGTATCCACCAAAGACGAAGAGCAAAATATAGCCTTCACTATGTATGGCAGCGAGAAGGAAATCGAGATCGGTGCCAAGATAATACGCCGATTGACATTAGATCTTGTGGCTAAGAAAAAAGTTACTCCTGACCTCAACGTGGAGCTAGTCGTCGATCAATACCGCAAGGTAATGCGCAAGCGTGCCGCCAAACGCGCTGAGATCTGCGCTCAAGCCACCTACCAGCCATTGGAAAAGGTAGCGCCAACTCCAAAGCCAGTGGCAACTGCAAAGACAGTAGAAGCTCCAAGGGCAGTGCCAACTCCAAAGCCAGTTCCAAAGGACAAGAAGAACCGGTGCCGTCTATCCTGCTCCCAATGTGGGGAGCGCCAGTAACTCAAAATATCTCGATGTTAAAACACAGATTCTCTTCATTTATACTTTTTTTATTTTTGTTCTAAATTTTTTGCATATTTTTTTGTTTTCTGAATTGATTCCATGGTTTTCGGTTTGTTTTGTTAATCAGAATGGATACATATTTCGATTTGCGTGCTTCTTGCGTGTGTGTTATGTGCCATTGAATCTCGTGGATTATCCGCCAAGATTATAAGGCCCAAAACGAACCGAAAAGTCTAGATTTACGTAACTACAACTACTAACTACTAAAAAAAAAAAAAAAAGAAAAACCTTGTGATTTTATACTATACATACATATACATATAGTATATATATATGTATATATATATATATATGCATTATTTGTATACAGAAATATGCATCTACTACATTACTCCGGTTCCTCCCCCTTGTCACATTTACAAAATGATCCTTCGCTTAGTTGTATTTACAATGCGCTAACAGACCCCAGGAGTACAAATTTTGTCAGAGTGGAGAGAACAATAAACAAAAATATAACACTGAATCAACCATTGAGTGGGGTTGGGTTTGGGGATGGGAGATTAGTGTAGGGATTGGGATTGCGGGAGAGAGCATGGGGTGGGGTATGGCTGTCTCCGAAATTCGGCTGGATTCATTGACACTGATTAAACGAGGCAGCAAAAGGCATTCAGTAAATACAATTTATTAAAATAGATTATAAAAATTCTTTTAGACTGGTTTGCGGGTAGATTTAATGAATAGGAATAGCGGATGCTGTTGCTGCTTCGTTTCGTTCAGTGCTTAGCGAGATGAGATGGAGAGCGTGGGGATCGATTGCGATCTGTGCCTTGTTCACTGTTCACTGCCCACTGTCACTGTCCCCCCCGCGCACTCCCGTTTATAATATTTAATTACAATAATTGATTTATAGTACATTTTGTATATTATTTGTATATCAATTTGCGAAAGCAGCGCTTTATAATTACTATTATAAACAATATCAATCAGCAAATTGCCGCTTCGCCAACGCCAACGCCTACTCGTCGTTTACGCTTATACGCCTACATATATGTAACACACAATCGGTAAAAACTAATAACAAATTCACCCTAACACCTCTCTTAGTCCTCTCGCTTTCTCGCTCCCGCCATTGTCCTCTGTCCGGCCATTGCACACTTTGCAGCTCTCTCTCTCTCTCTCTGTATCTATTGCTTTCTATATAACTTCTTATTACATACATACATATATATATATATATACACATACATATATATATATATGCATATGCATTTTCAGCTCTATTTTCTACGCATTTCACAATTCGCTTTTCATTTCATCATATTTACGCATTTACGTATGGGATACACTATGTATTGCGTATCCCTGTATGTGTATACACTATATATATTAACTAACTCATATATTTTGTTGTTTTCAATATCATATTCGTTTTCGTTTTTTACATGCACCAACTCATGAGGCCAAAGTAGACAATTTATTTTATTTTGTTTTCTGGTCTTTGTTTTGTATTTGTTAGCTATTCTTCTTCTTGCTGCTCCTGCGGCTGCAGCTGCAGCTGCTGCTTCCTTAAAGATTAAAGATATCGCGATACGAGACTTAAGACTTAAGGGCTTCCATAGGTAGAACACGAAACATGGATATATTTCTATATATATGTATATGTAGTACATATATGTATATACGCTGCATATATTATTCGAATATATTAGATATCTTCTTAGATCCGGCTCCAGAGATTCACATACATAGATGCAAGGTGCGATCGGTAACAGGCAGATACATATATGCGATCCATATAGGTGTTATCATAATCGTGTGTGTGTGTGTGTGTGAGTTTTTGTGTGTGCTTATCTATTAAATTGGACCTGGAGAGCCCATAAACAGTTACATTTTACAACATATGTCATTTGCATTGATTACTAATTATTTGATATATATATAATATCATCGATTTGTTGCCTTTGCCGAGTGTAAAGGGAGGGGGAAGGGGGATGGTTTGCTATATGCGGTGCCGACCGATTAGTGTCATGTGATGCTCGTCCAATCTCTACATATATCTATATATATATATAGTATGTCTTGTGTGCACGCTTCTTCTCCTCTATTGACAATTTGGAAATATGCTACTGCTTTTGGGGGCACATAACGAACTTACTTAAACGTATGGGGGCAGGGGGAAGAAGAAACACTTTGGAGGAGAAGCCTGGGTGGGGTTTGATGCATCGAATCAACTCAGTTCCGTTTTGGGTTGTTTCGTGTTTCGTTTTGGGCTTATCAGGGTTTTCGGGGTGTGTTGACTGGTGATGGACGACTAGGCGTGTAGCGGACAGCAAACAGGGAACTGAAAACTTGGCTTGGCTTGGCTTTTCCCCCGCTAGATCTGGCCAACCAGCTCCTGTATGCTGCGCAGTAAATCTTCCATATTTCACAAGAGATCGCGGTGAAACACCCAGGTGTGTTTTGTGTGAGCAAACTTATGCGAGAGCCACTGCGACTCCAGCAAATTGAAACGATCCTGGCTCAGATACAATGGTTTGCCGCGCCTAAACAAAGGAAACAATTATTAATCTCACGGAGCACCTCGCTCGCGATGCTTCAACTCACTTGAGATCGCGATCCTCCTCGTCAAAGTCATCCAGATAGAGCGAGCCCCACAGGCAGGCGCGACGACCGCGTATGACAATGATGTACGTGGAGGTGACCACCAGAAAGATGCCAATACCGCCGCCACAGGACAGCGTGTGCTAAAAAGGAACCAGACACGATTAGTGGCTGTGCAGATGGTTAGAAACTGTCCAACAACTCACCCGTACTGCCTCACAGCAATCGTTCTCCGCACAGCAGTTCTGCTTGAGGCACACAATCGTCCCGCACAGCAGGCAAATGGAGCTTTCCTTTGGAACTTTGTAGCAATTGAGGCAGGGCCGCTCGTGGTAGTACTGCACCGACAAAAAAGCAAAAAATATTAATATTCGCATGAGGAGAATGGCAATGGCAATATCGTACCGTGAACAGACGCTCGTACTCGCGTGGCAGCTCGAGCAGTCGCGGCTGCTGCCACAGCGAATGCTGATTGATCAACACCAGCTCCCGGATGGTGTCCGAGGGCGGTCGTACCTCCCGGAGCTGTTTGCACCAGAATTGGGGAAGTGTATGCTCGGTGCCCGGTATGAAGCACAGGCCTTTGCTGGCATTGAAACAGTCCCAGTCCATTGAATCGGTTACCAGTTCCAGGTAGTAGACCAGACGCACAAACTCCAGACCCGGCGCCGATATTTCTGGCATCTCGTGGCGATACAAATGCTGACGCAGCAGGGCCGCCACGCGCAGGAATGGTAGGCACAGCGACTGCAGTTGCAGCTCCATCGATTTTAGATTCACATCGGACGACGATGCTGTCCCTCCACTCGTTCCAGGACCGGGGCCAAGTCCGCTGCCACTGCTACTGCAGCTACTACTGCTGCTGCTGCTGCTGCTACTGGTGTTGGCATTCGCGCTGCTGCTTGCTGCCGCCGAAGTGCTGGCTATGCTATCGCGTCGTAGATTGATCAGACAATCGGTCTCGGCCAATACCAGGGCCATGGCCCGCCCCAGCTGGGAGGCGCTCTGCTGCTGATGGCCACTGAAGCGGCTCGAGCTGCTACGGCGATTGAAGGACGTGGCTCCAGAGCCGACGGAGCTGGCGATGACTGCAGTTTCCCCTTTGCCGACTCCGATGACTGGTTGCTGGTGCCGGTAGTGCTGCTGCTCCCAGAGCTGCCGTATAGTGCCAGAATGTAATCGCACTCGAGATCCGTCAGGGTGACGCACAGCTGGACAACAATTTGGTAGTACAACAAGTTGTACATCACCTTCACCATGCAGGTGAAGTAATCTATTAGGGAGGAAAAAGAAGGATCAATGGATTAGATGAGCCCCCGCCGTTCTTGGTTGCAGTTTGAAATACTTGCCCTGGTCCAAGTGCAGCGGTGCCAAAAGAATGAACTTGAGGAGCAGTGCTATGGGATCTGCTAGCAGACTAGGTATCAGCTCCTGGCAATGGGCCGGCAGAGGCTCTGCATCGCTAACGGGTAGTCCCGCAAGCGAGGCCCAGCTACTCCATAGCGGCCACTCGACCAGGACCCGAACATGCACCGACAGCACATGCAGGAGCGGTACAATGCAGTCCCTTTTCGGCTTGTAGCGTGTGGCATTCGATGTGCACAGCGAGCCGCCGCGTTGGATGATCTCCGCTTCCAGATTGGTGCGTGCTATCGATGTCACAAAGATGAACAGCTTGCGGAACGTGATGGAGGCGCATTTCACCTTTCGCTGCGAAATGTTGGTCATCACCTCCATGGCATGGCCCATGGCCTCCGTCAGTTTTGTGGGTGGCTGTGCGAATGAGATGATATACAGACATATATAGATGGTATGCCATATAGAATGAGAGGCACTTTTCTTACCGGTATCGTTTCGTTCTCCTTGATCAGGTCCGAGAGATCGGCGACCAGCTGCTCGAACGGCTGGTTGCCCGACCTGACCAAATGCGTGGGCCTGTCCAGCTGCGGACTGAGGGGCAGCACCGAGTTGGACAGCTGGCGACACACCGGGCAATAGAACTCGCCCCGGTCCTGTACCGGCTGGCGCTGGGTGGTGTACAGTGTCTTGAGGTACGCCTCCAGGCAGCTGAGATGCACATGGTGGCCGCACGACTGCACATGAACACCGTTGTCGTAGGCCATATTGTTGGACAGATACCAGGACTCGTCGCCAAACTTCAAGCTGAGAAGCTCGGTGCGGCGGCTAAACTCTGAGGCCAGGCGGGTGGTGCGGGCCAGACGTTGCTCTTCTCCGGCGTCGAGGGGGAGCGGCAAACGCTCGGCAATGCGCCGACGATGGCCAACGATGCCGCTAGATTCGACAAGGACCACCAGGCCAATTGGATTGGTTTCAGTGCTGGGCGTGGTGCAGTTGCAGATGATGCAGTCGTACTCCTTCTCGCGCGGCTGCTCCTCGTACAGATCCTCATCGTCGTCGTCCTCCAGCCCGTTGTCCATGTTGTTCGCCGCCGCTGCCGCCGATTGCATGAACTGTTTCTGCTTGTTGGCAAAGTCTTGCATCATCTTTTGCTGGCGCTCGCGCGCCTTCTTGCGGCGCTCTTCCTTCTCCTTGCTCTCCCGCGCCCTCGCCTCCGCCTGCTTCTCGCGTTGATTGGGCCAGAGGCGAGCCCGTATATCGTCGATGCTCACTGCGCACAGCTCGTCCCGTTTGGCAATCTTGCGCAACAAATTCCCAATAAAGAAGGGTCCGTCGCCGATCCGCGAAGAGGACACATGGATGTTTGTGTAGTTGCGACGCCCCCGGCCATGACGTTCGGCCAGGGCCGTGCTCTCGGCAGCTGCTGCGGCCATCGATGTGCTCGCCTCATTGCAGTCCACATCCATCGACTGCTGATCCGGATCCGATGAAGCCGTTTCCGATCCCAGATCCGAGTTTTCCTCGCCATCACTAAGCGAAAAGCTGTCAAGGGTGCCGCTCAGCTGCGAGTGCAGTTTCAGCAGCAGCGATAGAATGCTTTCGTCCATGTGCAGGTCGTCTTTGTTGTTACCCCCAATGGCTATGTCCACGGACCGCTTGCGAGTGCCAGTGGCATCGTAGTTCATGCGCCGCCCGCTGCCGGCAAAGCCGCCCATTCCGAGGGCGTTCGAGGGTACAATGTCCATGTTGCCGCTGCTCGGCACGGCCACCGGTTGGACGCGCTGGAACGGCAGCAGCATACCGCTGCCGGTGGGCGTCGTGGGAGAGAACATCTCGCTGGGCGCAGCCAGAGCCGGAGGTCCAGTGCCAATGCCCATGCCAGCGCCCGCTCCTGCTCCTCCGGCCACATGATTGTTTTCAGCCAGCAGGAGGTCGCGACGTATGGCCACCTCCATGCCGCTCTCTGGGAGTGTGATCTGCTGCATGGGAAAGTGAAAGTCGAGGGCTGCGGGACCCAAATCCATGGCTGTATCCCGGTCACGTAGCAGGTCATCTTCGTTACTGTCCTGCCGGATGATCACTCCGGTCTCCGGCACAACAGACAGATCCGGTGGTAAGGCCACTTCCATGCCGGGCATTCGCATTGGCACTAGAGCCTGCGACAGGTTCCTGCGCGCCACAGCACCAGCTCCAGGTCCCGCCGCTCCGCCTCCGCCAGCCGCCTCATCACCATCGGACTCCAACTGTCCGATCATTCGCATGCCCATTTCCGAGTCTGGGTCCACGTCAAACTCCAGATCGGAGTAGAACGGATTGGAGCGGTAGCTGGACCCAATCACCTGTGGATCGCGTGACTTCAGGGACAGCTTATTGACCACGTGCCTCAGGTTGCAGCTGAGATTGTCCGTGGGATAGCACTGAAACAGTCGCGGAGGCTCCTGCCTGCCCTGGTTGTATCCGTGATGATATCCCGCTCCACCACCGCCACCGCACTCCACCATGGCGGCCGCGGCCGCCGGCGGACTGTCGCTGACATCGCTGCTCGTCTCCACAGCCATTTCCAGCAGAAAGACGGCCAGGGCCAGTAGGTGCTCGGAGACATCGCGTGTGTGCACGGCCCGGAAAAAGATCGAGAGGATGGTGGAGTGGAAGACACGCGAGTTCAGTATGCGGCAGGGATCGGTGAAGGAGCTGGACGCGGGCAGGGCTTGTGGCAGGCGGAACGGCGGCCAGAGGTTGCCACTGGCGGGCATCTTATCCTTGGATTTGACATAGTTGGTGAAGCGGTCCAGAGAGGACTGAAAGTCGCGACGGTGCACGGCCCGTAGGAGGACGTGCAGAGGATCATAGTACTTCTCCCACACCTCGTCGATGGGTGTGAAGAGGCCCTGCTCGAGGTTCTCGGACCCACTCGACGGCGCCTTGTACACCGACAGCTTCTTGAGGAAGGTCTCAAAGTTCTTGGTGTGGACATTGCCCGACCGCTCCGGCATCAGCTCGAGCAGCTGCGAGTGTGTCTTGTTCTCGGTGGCCAGCAGGGCACTGATCTCGATGATGCATTGGGTGGCCTCATCGTTGCCCAGATTGGTGCGACTAGTGACCAGGGTGGCGAGGAATGTGAGGAAGCCCTCCAGCATGGAGGACTGCTCCGCCTTTTGGGGCTGCTTCAGCGGTGCCGTCTCCAGCCACTGGGACACATCGAACAGCTCGATGGTGTTCTGCAGGAAAAAGTATTGCGGCAGATTGGTTGCGCAGATTTGTAGGAAAAACAGGTCCATGTCAGCCATCGAGTTGCAGAAGTTGGCCTGTATGTAGGTCATGGCCTGGCCCTTGATCTGAAGGCCATTGCGCACCCATTTGCCAGCCAGAATTTCGTAGAAGAAGCTCTGCAACAAACGAAAACAGTAAACATTTTAAAAACGAGGGGGAACGTTGTGAGCCGCGGCAAAGGCCGCGATTCCACAGATTTTCGTCCTTTGTGGGGGGGAAGGGGGCGTGGCAAAATTTTGAAACAAACTCGTGCTGGTTTGATATCACAGGAGTTTGGATAGAAAGTTTGGTTGCTCTAGCTCTTATAGTCTCTGAGAACTAGGCGTCAAAAAATACGAATGAGCAAAGCAGACAGGGTCGCGTGTGAGAGAGAGCGAGAGGGAGCGATGACTTTCGAAATGGTTTTTTCATTGTAGGTATAATAATGATCCGATCTGATCCAGACTCAACAGTCTGATAGAAATAGTCATTCTCTATGACTTTGCGTTTTTAGTTTTCTCGTATCTTGAAAATTGTTTACGTCACAGACTGTCGTCCTTTATGCGGGCGGAAAGGGGCGGGGCATTGCGGGAAATTTTGCAACACATTTGGAGTAGTGTGATAACACAGGAGACTGGATACAAAATTTGGTTGCTCTAGCTTTAATAGTCACTAAGATATAGGCGCTAATGAAGACGGACAGACGGACGGACAGACAGACAGACATGGCTATATCGACTCGGCTATTGATGCTGATCAAGAATATATATACTTTATGGGGTCGGAAACGCTTCCTTCTGGGCGTTACACACATCCGGGTGTAATTATTTTCTTTTTTTTGTATTTGATCGCTGGTGGAGCGAACTGAATGGTCGCAAAGAAATTAACTTGCAATGACCAGATACGACAACTTTTTTTTTTTTTTTTTTTAATTTATATGTTATAACGGACAAGAAGTGTAAAATATTATTTATTGATGACTCCTGTGAAGGAAGCAACAGAAGGTTGCCCCAGAAAGTAGGGACAACAGAAGGTTGCTCCTCAAGGCGACTTCCGATGGCATCCGATTGTTTGACCTGGCTAGATCAAGTGTGTATGTGCATGACTTAGAATTCCAACTTGGCTTCATCAATAAATTTTGCCAATTCTCTATAGAAAAGAGGCTCTTTCGTGAGTAACACGTCTCTGACGCTGTGGAAACGGCTGAAGATTTTGTATTTTTTCCTGATACTGGTATATCTTTGGCAGGAGAAGATTTCGTGTTCGGCATCATCAAGGGCATTGCAAACCTCACAAATATTTTTATTCCTAGCTTTTATTCTATGTAAAAAAACATGATCGTATGTACGTCTAATCAATAGTCTATTTATAACCTTAATGCTCTTGGCACCCCAGTCAAGGTTCCAGTGCCACGGTTTGACTGGGACATCATTGTAAAGAGAAGCAAAAAACACTCCTTTGGTTTTGGATATTTCCTTATACTCATTATTCCAGTCTGTTTGGACTCCAGTCCTTACAGTTCGAATAACTTCATCAAAGCTAAGAGGTAAGTAAAACAATCTACCGACACTAGTGGCAGATTTGGCTATACGGTCAGTCTTTTCGTTAATAGCAATATTCTTATGCCCTGGTATCCAGTGCACAATGAAATTGTTGGTGAAGGAAATGTTTATGTTGTGGTGGATTTCGTCCGTTAAATACGAATTTGATTCGTTACATTTCAGAGCCTTTAAGGCACCTTGACTATCACAGAGTATAACAGTTTTATTGTATTTCTTTTTGTTTGGTATTTTGACAGCAGTAAGTATTCCTACAAGTTCTGCCCGTTTTTGGTTTGAGCCCCGACCTAATCGTGGTTACTGCGTGTAACAGAAGAGCACTCTTGTCTGATTTGCCCCTGATTTTTGCGATATGCAGTTTGTCTGACAGATTGACACTTAGGACTCTGCCTAAGAAAGTAATGGAATCCTTAATCGGAAATGTAGTGCCCTTGCAGGTAATTGATACATTTTGACGTTTTCCCCTCCCAATGCAAAATCATCAGCGAACTGGATAGTGGTCGTATGAGAGTCGTTTACTTGATGCAATCTTTTGGTGTACAGGTTAAAAAGTAATGGGGATAAACAGGAGCCCTGAGGCAGGCCACCGTTGACTTCCTTAAAAGCGTCTCCTAGCTTTAGGAACCTTGAAGAGAAGAAATTTATTATCCAGTCCGTGTACTGCTTGGGAATATTCTCATAATCCATTAACCTTTTTAATATTTGCAGATTGACGCAGTTGTATGCGTTGTCTATGCCGATAACCACAATTACAACGGCATTTCCTTTTACGCCTCATACGCCATGATATTAATGAGATCATTGGTACAAATAGCTGCAGATTTGCCTGTTTGATAGGCATATGTTCTACAAGGCATGGTATTATATTTTTTAATAAAACTGTCTAGGCGATTTTTTATCATCAAATTAAGAGTTTTGGCCAACACAGAGATGAGAGAGATTGGGCGATAGTTCTGATATACATTTATGTTCTTATCTCTCTTTGGAATCGGAATCACCTTGATCGTACGCCATTGACTGGGTACTTTGCATTGTTTAAACAAAAGGTTCCATTCTTTTAACAGATTATGTTTCGCAGAACTACTGAGTGCCCTTACCATTTCGTAAGTTATCCCATCTACAACTCCCGCCGTACTTCTGCCTCTGTTTAGAACAGCAGACAGGTCCGTTATGTCAAAGGCATCCAAATTATGACAAATTTGTGTAGCAGAAAAACGTTGAATCTTTGCTGAAGTAGGAACTTGACTCTCAATAAAATCTAGATAGGGCAAGGACCATTCGGTACAGAAATTAGACCTAACTGGGTCGCTAAAGGACTTGATATTTCTTAAGAATAGGCATGCTTTTCTTGAGTTTGGATGTCGATTGAGTGTATCGATTTTGTTGGCATATGCGTTTCTTTTCGCAAGTTTAACCTTCTTTTTCCATTTCGTTTTCAGGTTTACTGCTTTTATGTAATTTGTCAAACATGGAACCGTTTGAGCCAGCATCTGTGCCTCTGTGAATTTTAAGTAAAGTAGCTGTAGGTCAGAATTCCACCAACCTCTGGGGCATCTATTTTTACTCAGTGCATAGGTGCAGACCCTAATATTATTACGAAAGCAGTCGATAATACTGGCTATATCTCCAGCTGGCGTAGCACCTTCTAGTCTTCTGAGAAGTCTGTTCTTAGCAAGAAAGAGTCTGGGTTTCTCTATACTTTCAGGAAGTTCAATAGAGATCGGGTGATGGTGGCTGCCTCCAACAAATATAGAACTACAACTCCATATCAAATTGTCATTACAATTGGAAAAGGTTAAGTCCAACACAGATCTAGATTGACGGTCAATATTACGCCTGAAAGTACAGCTGCCATCATTAAAACATTTATAGCCGGAATCACTCATAAAGTTCTCTAGGAATCTACCTTTTGCATTCGTGACACAATCACCAAAACTCTGTTTCTGCCATCTAATTTTTTGAATTGCATGCTTAAAGGTGTCGGTCCTCATTGAGGGCTCAAAGTATACCGAGACAATGGTAAAATTCCTGATTAGGTTGCATGTTTTGGCAATAAGAACAACACAACACGGAATAGTTGTAGCTTTCTGTTTTCAGTTTTATACCATTTTTTACTGCAATGGCTACTCCACCGTAACCATTATCTCTGTGTTTCTCAAAGAGATTAAAATTTGCTATCTTTCTGAAGGAAGTGTTGTGAGAAAAAACTTCCGAGAAGACAGCTAAGCTGTATCCTCCAGAGTTTAGGGTGTATTCTATGTCATTCTTATTACATTTTAGTGATTGAACATTGAGTTGTAGTTTCTTAACAGTCATTGTTGTTATGAGAGATATCGATGTTCCTTGCCAAATCATTCGTTCCCTGTTGTGAACCATTCTTTAGGAATTTACCTCTAATGTTTTGGAGTATATTAATGCCATTAGCTGACATTAGCAGAACAGGAGTGACTATTTCCATTATTTCTTGGATAACACTGCTGGTAACAAGGCTGTTATTATTTTCCCTGTTGGGAAATTGATAAGTATGATCACTTGAGTCATCGGTGTATGGATCCAGTGGGTAGTGTGGCTTTTGTTTCACAAAGCCTACCGTGCGTTGGACAACTCTACTGCAGTAAGAATGCTTTTTCAAGACTTGATTGACATGCTCATTTGCATTGACCGTTTTGGGGGCTCGATCATTAGATCTGGTTTTGTTTTGATTTATCATAGTACTTGTGGTATTATTAGGAACAACTTTATTTTCTCCTATAAATTTTTTGACGTCCATATTCTTTTTTGCATTGCTTTCAATTGATCGCTTTACACCTGAAGTATAATTAATGGTAATAAAAATAACGGAAATATCGTTCAGTGTGCGTGATTGCGATATCCGCACTATCGATGGCAGAGCTATCAGTTATCGAAACGAGTTGGAAAGCAACTCTAAACAGCCCAAGCCAAGCATACATACTGTTGACTCACTCGCACTTATGCTGCGACCCATGTTTGCTTGCAGAAAGAACTGTGAACTGTAAACCAAAAGAGAAACACACAACAAACCACAATAAGCCACACACATGCACACATGTGAATTAAAACTGTCTCGTGCCTGCCTGTGTGCGTATATTTTAATCAATCTAAGCTAGTATCAGTCGCAGCAGCGAGAGCATCTCTGTTGTCTCTGCTGTCTGCCTGCTGCTGTATCTCTGCTCTCTGTTGTTGTGGTGTCCCGCATTCGTTTTTCAAATTTCAACGGGAGCAGTCGCGTGCGTGCGTTTGCGTGTGTGTCCCTTTCCGTGTCCGTGTCCCCGTATAAACAATTTTTGTATAGTCAGTCTAAACATTATAATCTTTAACACACAAACACACACCCGAACCCACACACGCAGCAGCTCAACCCACACGCCTGCCCAAATCAAGATGCCAGCAGCAATGAAATGGTGGATTCCCCTGACTCTGGCCTTGCTGGTAACACTACAGCAGCCCGCACCAACAACAGCCGTGATCGAAGATGTACTCGACATCATACACGTAGTGAAGGAGGTGTCCACGGGCATAATGAAGGCCTGGGACATTGTGCAGGCGTCGCCTTTGGCGGCCAACATAGACTTTCCTCTGATGCGCGAAAAGCAGCGTAAGGTTCTGCAGCGCCTCAAAGAGGTCACCCGGCAGATAGACCAAACCGAGGAGCAAGTAATAAAGAGAGGGATTAACCACTCATCATCGTACAGTAATCCACCATCCGACCACTTTTAGCACGCCGAGTATGTGGCCCTCGCCATAGATACGGTGACCAGTCACATGAACCTGAATGCCCCCATCCTGGCGAAAATGAACGACATTGGGGACACTGTCAATCGGATCTCGTCGCGCTACCAGCAGATGCAGAAGTATGAGGCCCACAAGGACAAACTCGAGATGTCCACTCTGATCACTTTCGCCGAATGGACAGTCTCGCCGAATGCCCATTCGGTGCACCACCTGATGGACCGCCTGCATCTCACACTCTTCGGAAGCGAGGAAAAGGCGAACACGACGGGCATCAGCAGCAGTTTGCTCGCCCATCTTGCGGCCAGCTATGAGGTAACTCTTCCTAGACACTGATAATATGTAATTGAAGGCGGCATCAATGTCCAGAGCGTGTGCGAATAGTAGATTCATTTCCTACATGATTCATGCGCGTTAGCTTAAGTCGTTTCCCAGAATTGGGCGGCTGTCTGGGTCCCCTAAACTAAACTCGACTTTCCGGTTGTGTCTTTGTCACGATCTGTTTGTGTATTCCGTATTCTCTGGATCCCATCCAACCCTCTTCATTTTCGACTTTCGGCTGGGCAAAAGAAAGTCCGCACCGCAGATTAGTCATCATCGGCTTTGTGGCTTTGTCATAACGGTTTGCAAAGCCAAGACAAAGGTAAAAGCTCTGAAAGCTCTACGCACTTTATTCATTAATTTGGCTGTCCAAAAACTGGCTCGCGAAAATCGTTGCAAATTCTTGTCCCACCCTTTCCTTTCTTTGAGTGTGTGTGTATACGCACAAAGAGGTCAAAGGTCTGGTGTCAACAAAGACTGCACAAACACAGGCAACAAACAAACAAAACACGACAGAGGGCAGTGCAGCAACGCCGCCCCCATGCAGAGCAGAGAAGAGCCGAACCAAAGGCAACGGCTCTTTGTTTGCATTGCGTCAAAGAGAGATGCATACATCGTGGGACAGAGAGAGCTAGTGCTGCGGGAGAGCTTACGCACTGCAGTACAAGAGACCTGTGAGAGCACAAAGAGAGCAGACCTGAGTGAGGTGTTTGCACCTGAGAGAGCGCACAGCTGTTGTCCATGCCAATTAGATGACGTGACGTCACTAAAACCCACTTTCTAGCTATCGACTGGATTATTGCATGCGATGTGGTGCGGTGCCAAAGTGATCGCAGATAATAAAACAATCGTGGAACGTGTAGGGGAAACGAAACCTACTTCAAACGTAGCATGTAGCGTATGGGAACAGTCTGTTTAACCGAATAAGAATCAAACGATTTTGCTCAATTTTTTGTATGCCTCGAAATTATACACCGAGATTGCGGACGCTCGCTCACTCATACATACACCAAACACTGTCGATGTAAGCGGGCGTGTGTGTGGTGTGTGTTTACACTTCCCATGGTCTGTCAAGAAAACAAAAACAGTAACAACAATACAAAAAGAGCTTCAGTCAGCGATTTTTAAAAGCACCAATACGAGCGAGCGAGTACTCTCCCACTCACACACACACACACACACACATGCACTGGGAGCGGAGCCAAGAGCGGAGCGCGCTTTAAAACAGAAACTGAAAACTGACAGTAGCGGAATGGCACCAGCACTCAGAACAACACACACAGAACGAACACATCGAAAAAAAGTGAGCGAATTAAAATAAATCGCAAAAAGTGCGGACACACATTGTATCCGTTTTGCTTTGGAATAAAATAATAAAAAAATACACAACTGCAAATGTGCCTGCGCTGTGCTGCTGCTGCTGTCACACATTCCAGCCTCGTCGCCTCACACAGCAACTACAAGCAACAAACAACACAAAAATTGCAACTATAAAAGCCTGCTGCGGTCTTTGTCTTAAAGCGAGACTTGACTCCAGTGCGGAGCGGAGCTGGCCAGAGAAAGGTTCCACAACAAACGAAAAGTGTTTGTGTCCAGCAGGAAACACTCGCACTGGCAAGTGCACACTACTGACAAGCAGAGCAAGTGAACGACCTTCCCTGCCTGCCACGCAGGAAGTGAGGAAACCCCCGTATTTGCTGCGGATAAGTGGCTGACGGGCTATCAGCACAGCACAGAACCGACAAACCAAGATGGCGGCACTTGTCCAGGGCCACAGAAGCATGGATCTGGTCGTATTTATTGTATTGATAACCCTGGCCACATTGGGGGGAGTCGCCAGTGTGAACAGAGGACGTACACCCATTCTGCAGGTGGATGCCCTGCGCACTGAATATATAAGCCTGGAGCGGGATCTCTGGGATTATCTGAAGAAGACGGCCAACAGTCAGAACAACAAGGAAACGCAGCTGCGCAAGATCTTTGTCTCGCATCGCGATTTCAATGCGAAACCCTTCATGGATCACACCTTTGGGGTGCAGCGCTATGAGATCCTCAAACACTACGAATGGTCGATTCTGGAGCGAGAGCTGGAGCATATAAATCAACTATTCGACGAGTACAAGGTACAAGACGATCAAACACAAACACGAGAGATGAAAACATCCTTAACATCCTTTTGGTACACCCCAACCCGCAGGACACATTGAACAAGCTGAACAACAGCGCCCAGCTGGAGGAGCGTGACGTTCTTGATCTGACCCAGAAGGTCTTTCACGAGAGTAATACTGCCCGCATCCTGCAGGAGATACATCGTGTGATGGTCCAGCAAACACTCTACTACAGAGCCATGGTGGTTAGTCAGCTCCCCTCCCTTCATTCCTCTAGGTGCCTGGTACCACAGTGCCCCGCTTGGGGGGGGCATTCCGATAATTGGCATGTTATTTCAACAATTTTACAGCCAGATGTGAGCTGATTAGGTGTTCCGTAATCGATAGGGAGGCGGGTGGGACATGCGCGCGCCGCTCCTCACGGTTAAGCAGAAACAGCTGGCAGGGCTGGGGCTATTGATGTCGTTTCGAGTAAATGAATGGATAACCAAATGGTTGTATGAATTTTTGTCCATTTTGCAGGCCTCCACAAACGAAATATGCAACACCCAACAGTCGGCGCAACAGTTTGTGTATTCTCTGTATGCGGACATCGCTCTGACCGAACTGAAGGCCTACACCATGATGGAGTTCTCGTGGATGATGCTCCGGGTCTACGGCAAAGGCAATTTCACGCAGGAGGCCGAACTGATGCGCACCGACTACGAGCGGCGCACGGAGCGGACGCTGAAGCTGCTCAAGGAAGTTATGACGCGAGCCGATCGCATTGTCTGGCGCTGTGATCCAAAGAAGCATGTGGCTGGCGTCACCTACGACGAGGTGACGCGCCTGCTCCAGGGCTACATCGAGAACGAGGTGGATCTAAACAACGAAGAGACATGCCGCGAGACCTGCTCCTTCTATCAGTCAACACGCAGCGAAGGCTGCTACAAGGATCTCTACTGCGCTCGTCAGCCCAAGTGCTCGGGTCGGCTGTACAACTGCCAGTTTGTCGATTCGGACATGTGGGTGTGCCCCTCACCCAAGAACAGCACCAGGCGCTACGAGTACATCGAGTACGAGAACGGACGCACGCTGGGCCAGCGTTCAAACTGTGTGCGTGGCACCACCAAGGTGGACAGCTGGTGGCGTTACCTCTTCTGGCATTGCAGCTACTGCTTCTGCATGTGCGACGAGCAAGGCCTCAAGTCCGATCGTTTCTTCAATCTGCGCGAGGCAGTGTCCGATGTGAAGCGCAACAGGTAAGCAGCAGCAACAACAGCAGCAGCAGCAGAGATCCCATCTAGAAGGGAGAATAGAATCCCAATTTGATATTGATGTACTTTCTAGGGTCGTGACTGGACTGCGTTTTGTGAAGAAAAACCGCATTTTCCATCTGCAGATACAGGAAGGAGAGCTGTTGCCGCGCGGCAGCATCAATCTCACGACTCTGTCGTGGAAGCCCGTGGAGAATTATAACATCTTTGACCGGGACGTGAAGAAGGGCACCGACTATCACACGCTCAGCTATGAGAGCCGCTCCATTGATCTCGACGATGTCAACACAGACGACAACAGCTTTGTGGTCACTGGCGTGCGTTTCCGTGTGGTTGGGGCCCATCTAAATCTGGAAGCCTGCTACAGCGAATTCGATTTCAAGACGGGCCAACTGCTGCAGCCAGAGGTGAACAGCTACTGGAAGTCCAACGACAACACCGATGTCAGCGGTGACAGCAAGACGCGCAGGTGATTATCTATAGGGCAGCAGACTCTGTTCCTGAATCTCTCTAAACATCCGTCTCTATCTGTCTTTTGTGCAGGGAAAACTGAGCCTTTCTAATGCAGACGTGTCCACTCGTACCATCACCTACTCTATACCTCAGTCGCGCCACAACCAGTTTATCGAGTTCACTAACACGGGCATGGACAAGGATGCGGCTCAAAGCACAGTACCATTCATGGATGTCCAGGATGTGATATCGAATCCCCCAGTGCCGCTGTCCGGTATTGGCATCTACTACAAGGGTCGCAACGGCTATGGCGGCTTCCTGGGGCCCAAAATCATAACCTATGACTTCACGCCCCATGTCCAGGTGCCCAAGAACAAATATTAGTGAGACTAGCAGAGATCTAGCCGATCGAAAGATTCACACACATATTTTCATAGCTTTCTTAGTTGTACTACTCTACTACCCCCTACAAACTACAAAATACACATTTTTCAATTACTTTCGTGTAGTCTTAGTGAAAGGATTCGAATGAAAGACAAAAACAAGAGAATATAAATCAAACAATATTGGAACTAGCCATAAATAAAAACAACAAAACAAGACTCGAAAATTATGCATATTGCAGGAGGAATAAATTCCATTTCCACGGGCGGGCGCCCTCGTGGTAATGGGGTACTCTTGTGGGCTATGCTTCGCCTCGCCCCAAGCATTTATTATTGGTTTCTTGGTACCGACTTGCGCAAGGAATGTTATTGGATTGTTAGGAAAAACTCACCTGAACACGGAGTGGATGGATCATCAACAGCGGCAAGAGGTACGGACGCGAGGGCAGCACTTCGCTCAGTGGAATGCCCATTTTGGTGACCGCCTGACAGACGAAGGCGGCCAGATATCGATGCAGCGGAAAATGGAATGAGGCCTGCATCATTTCCTCCTGCAAAAAACAAGTATGAGAAAAAGTATGTCAGAGCGGAAGAGCAGCAGAGCAGCAGCAGCAGAAACCCACCATTGAGAGTCTGGCTTCCATAAAGTATATCGAATCGAGCCACTCGTGCAGCGTCGTCACACAATAGTTGATGATCTTTTTGGCCAGATGGGCATGAGTGCCGTCCTGCAGATGGGATATGATCGACCACATGGGATAGGCGCTGGCCTCCAGTTCGCAGGAGAAGGCCGCATAGTAGCTGTTCGGTTCGAATTCCACATGGGAGGCCGTCTCACGGACATTCACATTCATGCCCTGCAGCATTTGAAGGAACTGGAACCACATGTCGATGAGGTTGTCGTCCCGGAGAAAGACCAAGGCCACCGACTCGTGCGATAGCACGTTATTAAAGTCCGAGACAAGCGGCCAATAGCAATGATCCTTCATCACCTGGCGCGTACAATCGATGACAAAGTGAAAGTTCTTGCCGGGATCTACCAAATACAAGATACAGATACAGTGTGGATACAGTGTGCTCGCTGCCTGGCGATGTCCTCTTACCGTGCAGTGTATTCTGGATGAGAATCTTGGACATCATTAGCTTCAGACTGATAATCATGACGTGCAACAGCGACAGCTCGTTGACCATCTTGAGGGCCAGGCTCTCGTTGGAGAATAGCTGCACGCTCATGTGGACCACACGGTTGCTAAGCGTGTCCGGATCGCGTGACATCTCCAGCACGGACGGAATTCGGCTGTAGTGCATCACAAGGTGCGAGTCAAATGTTCCTTGAAATGGAAAAGGGAAAATGGAAAAACGTCAAACATCAAACATCAATGGCAATGCAAGCTTTTGGTTCACTCACTTTGTAGTCCTGGTCGGGTAGCATATTGAGCAGAAAGCAGACGAGCGTCTGGGGAACTCAAACTTGAATGTCCAGAATATGAACTCCTCGAGTAGTGTGGTATGGACGAGCTTTTCGCAGAGCGCCGGCAGGTCACGGTACTCGTCGGGTGGCTCCGGATTGGGGAAGCGGTTGACCGCATCCTCGTACTTTTCGCGATTAGCCTTCAGGAAGCGTCCGTTGCGTGTGTCCTGGCAGGGCGTCTCCATAAAGTAGGCGTACACCTCGTGATTGATCAGGGTGCGTGTCATCACCTTGCGCATGATCTCGCCCATGTTGTTCAGATCGATCAGCATATTGGCGAACTCCTCGCACGAGTACGAGGTCATGGCGTGCACCTGCAGCGAGGTGTCGCTGTGC
This sequence comes from Drosophila algonquin, assembly GCA_035041765.1. Classification (NCBI taxonomy): domain Eukaryota; kingdom Metazoa; phylum Arthropoda; class Insecta; order Diptera; family Drosophilidae; genus Drosophila; species Drosophila algonquin. The sequence continues at coordinate 1,869,534 of JAWNKY010000209.1, read as the reverse complement.
TCGCGAAAATGCTGCAGCAGGCGGAATAGCAGCTTTGGCATTATGGCCTCGGCTACGGCCAGCAGATTGTTGGGCACGGGATCACGATTGACGCGATTATTGATGCCATGATCACTGCAGAATCCTTCAGCCTTCATGACGGACGTATCGCCGCAGTCGCAAGCACCGCCAGCCTGTGACAAGAACATGTTGAAGTCATGGTTGGTGTGGTTGCCCTTCTTGAAGCAGTCGCGACAGATGGACATGCAGGGCGAGATGCCGCAGGTGCGGCACCGATAGGCCACCACATGGGGCACCCACACAAGGCCACATTTGGCATGGTTGTCATAGCTGCGCACTGCAAAATGAAAATCAAGAATCGCTTAGTATTTTGGTTTTGATTTTGGGTTTTGGGGTAAATGTTTGATGATGCGACAAGGCTGCGTGTAAGTTTGTGTGTGTTGTGTGCCTCTGCCTCTTGCCTTGGCTATTGCCATTGATTTGATAGGGTTCCAAAAATAAATGATGCACTCATTGCGGATTGCTTAGTTAATTTCTTTGCTTGTTGCTTGTTGCGTGACTTGTTGTTGTTTTTGTTGTTGTCTTGGGGCGTAGCAGACCTTGTGTGCTGTGAATGTGGCTGTTGCCATCGACGATGAAAAGGTCATGCGGAAGGAAATCAATCGAAAGCATCAACCCGCAACCAGCAACCAGTAAAAACAATAGCGAGCGAGCGCAGCCACAAAATTGATTGACAATTTTCGAAATGGCGATCGATTCAATCGATCCACCGATCGCCAGACAAGTTGGCAACTCTCCGCACTAGAACACACACACACATACGCATACGCACACTCACTATACCCATCCCGTTCTATTTAAGCAAAAGAACTTTTGGACAGAGACAGAGAGAGGGAGAACGAGGGTTCCGAGAGTGAAATTCGAATGAATCAAAGAAAGCGGGGAAAGCGCAATGAAGGTAACGGGTGCGACAGGGCGTGAGGCGATGCAGTGCGGTGCGGGGCCATGGGAACGGAAAGAACGGTGCATACACCGCATACATATGCAAGCAGAAACAATGAAATAACGGTCAGAGGCAATTGCTGCACACATGTATGTATAAACGTGTGAGTGATAAGGATGACATGATGTTGTTGATGACATACCGCACAGCAAAATGCAGTGGCAACTGTCTGAGTCTGATAACATTTTTGGATTGTCGAAATATACGCAGAACAATTGAGGAGTAAAAGTTATCCCACAAGTGATCTTTATGTCGTCTGCATGTACCATTTAACATTTGCAATTGTTTAAATCTCACAAATGTTCTTCAATGGCTTACATTAGCATTCACACATACACACGCACACACACACACACGCACACGTCCTTCAGTAAAACAATTGGAAAGAAACACAAAAGGTAGGACACATTCCAATGCTCTTTCGCCTGCACAATCGGTAGCAATCATGCGCGCTGCACAAACCTCGCATCCCCCCAGTCGAGTGTACTCATTTCTGCAAGGTTAGGGTATAGTAAAATAGAACAACACTCCAGCAAAACTGTGACAGAGAGGTGCCAGACCCAGATGCCAGATGTGCATGCTTGCATGCATGTATGTATTTATGTATGTGTGCCTACGGTGGACGGATGCGCCTAGATGCGATGATGCGCGCTGCCTGCTGCCGCTGATGCTGGGTAAGAATATTACGCAAGGCATAACTGCACAAGAACGAACAGCTGATACGGCGGCAGCGGGCGGCGGCCACAAGGTGTCAAGCTGCAGTCCATTCCCACTGTGTATGGATACACACATTGAGTAGCGTATATATATATATGTGTGTGTGTGTGTGTGAGCAAATGAGCCGACAAATGGAACAAACAAACAAAAAAAGAGCAACCTAGAGTTTGGCGACTTACGCAGCCTGGCACCAAAAATTATAATAATAATAATAAAATTGTCTGCAGCAGCAGCAGCAAATGCAAGAGAGCAGAGCATTGGCAAATAGATGATTAGTCGGGATTAAATTGGGCTAATTTACGAGTAGTAGGTGTACTGTAGGTAAGTGCGGGATGAATGTACATACATACATATACATATGCATTTATGTATGTTTGTAAGTACATATATGTTTTTCTGTTGCCATGGTGGTGCACTCTTCACGCTGCCTTGCACCTTGGCTACCTTGCTGCCTTGCTGTTCACTCCCTTGCGTGCCCTTTACCATTTACCACAGACACGGCAACAACCACACACGCACACACATGGAAACACATACATATGTATGCTGCATGGAGCGCAGGCACATACTTATGTACGTGCCCATATGTGTGTATCCCTCTCACACCTCGGGGTCCCTCTTAGGGGCAACGGACTGCCTGCTGTCACCCGCCCGCCGATCAGCTGACACATGGATATGAACCAGTCGCCGCACTCTCTTCTCTCTCTCTCTCTCTCTCTCTCGCTCTCTTCCTTCTTACTGCGGATAAGTACTCACCAATCTTGACGAACTCCTGAGGTGTGCGACCACCGGCGATTAGCCAGCGTATCCACTCGATGTTGTCGGGATTATCGATGGGCGTGCCTGGATTGAAGAGCGTATCCATAATGGAGTCCAGATCGGGTGTGGGACTGCCGCGGCAGCACTCTGTGTTTATGAGGGCGGCCACCTCCTTACGGCTGCGTAGGCTGAATGAGGAAGTGCCAAAGAAGAAGCTCGGTTTGGCACCAGCATCCTCACCAGCTGCTCCTGTTGTTTCAGCAGCCGAACTCCCGGCTGCAAAGCGTCCACTGCTATTTGATCTGCCCGCCGCAGCTGCTGCTGCTGCTGCTGCGGCACTGGTACTTGAGTACTTGTCATGCAACGGAGAACGGGAATTGCCAGCTCTAGCTCCTGCGGCAGTAGCTGTGGCAGTGCCAACACCAGCGCCACCAGCACCTTCCACAAACGTGCGCGCAGAGGCGGCACCGGCAACGGTTGCACTGTCACCCGAACCCACGGACGCATGGCCAGCCGACTGGACATAGACCGACGACAGATCCACATCAGAATCGACGTCGTCGTCATCGTCATCTTCATCTAGCATGGGCTGGACCATGGCTCGTGTCCTGTCCCCATCATCGTCCTCGTCATCGATGCTGATATCGGCATTTGACAGGTTGTCATCCTCGTCCATGCCTGTGTCTGTTTCGGGGACCACCTTCTGCTTCTACGTTGTTTTGTATTTTGGTGACGTCGCGGACGACGTCGCGACGCTGCTCTTGGCCGATTCTCTAGGAAACGATGCCCAAAGATCCACGCTGATTCCGCTTCAGCTTCTTTGGGCGTCTCGTCTTGCGTCCGTCTTTTCGTTCGGTTCGGGGTCTTTACTTTTTTTTTTCTTTTTCTTTTTGTATTTTTCAAACAAGTTTTTTCTTTGACGTTTGTGCTTCTTCTTCTTCAAATACTACTGCCTCGTTGAGCAGCAGTCGGTGAATCTTTTTTGGAATAAAATATTTTTTATATTTATGTGTGTTTAGCTCGGATCAAACTAGACTATAGACTATTCACTTGAAAATTTAGACGTTTGGATGCAAGGGAATGTGATTACGGAAAATTTCACAACACCGAACGAGAACACACTTGACTTTGACTCACTGCTCACTGGCACTGGGGATTGCTCAGCACGAGCCGCCTCAACATCTCCGCCTTCTGTGTTCTATGTTCTTTGCTCGTTCTCTTGACGTTGTTCGCCCGACCTACTACATCCCGTCCGTCCTGTGAATGGGGACGGGGACGGTACGGTACGGCACGATGCAGTCGCACTCTGGACTCGGATTCGGTCTCGGTCTCAGATTCGGAATCGGATGAGGTTTGTCGCGTGGGAGGATTTCGATTTTACGCACTTTTCACGACACTATATTATATTCAGGAGGAGTTTTAGTGAATAAGAAATCGACACATATACTTATCAAGCACCAATACACTCACGCACACTCACAAATATAACCAAATATATTATTCGTGCATTGAACTTGCCAATTACGATTATTTTCTCGTATTATCCATCAATTGGCTGCACTCGTCGCTGTCCCGTATCTGATGCTATCAATTGCGTATTATTGATATTGCTAAGGTCCTCGCTAGTGCCTTTATTACTGCAAAATTTCGATTTGCTCTACGAACCTACACACCACAGGCTGTATAATTGTATATGTATATGAATTTTATCTGCAATGCTATGCGGAGCTGCTGGCCAAATTGCCAGTCACACATTGGCGTCGACACGATGACGAAAAGAAGAAGAACTGCTCGATAAAAGCAACCTGCTATCGACATAAAGGTGCCGATTCGTGGTAAACGCCACCCTGCCACTTGGCCTGCCTGGCCAGGTTACCGGTAATCAAAATGCACCTCGCCTCGTCTAGCATTCTATTCTATTCCATTCCCCCCATCAGCAGATTCAAATACCGACTTCCCGCCCAAGACTCTCCAATGCCGAATTGCATTCACTTTCCAGATTTTTTGTATTTCTTCCACATTATCAGATGTATTCATAACGCAGCACCTTGCTTCTATTGTATCGTTTACATGAAAGTGCATGTACGAATCAAAATGCACCTCGCCTCGTCTAGCATTCCATTCCATTCCCCCCATCAACAGCTTCAAATACCGAGTTCCCGCCCAAGACTATCAAATGTCGAATTGCACTCACTTTCCAGATTTTTTGTATTTCTTCTACATTATCAGATGTATTCATAGTTATATAAAAAAATAACGCAGCACCTTGCTTTTATTGTATCGTTTACATGAGAGTGCATGTAAGACCAGAGGCTATACAATGTGGAAAAAGCAATGTACAGACATTTACAGACGACGACCACGACGACCGCCCTTCCTGCGGGTGGAATCGGATGGAATTGGTGTGACATCCTCAATGCGACCAATCTTCATCGACGAACGGGCCAGAGCACGCAGAGCGGACTGAGCACCAGGTCCGGGGGTCTTGGTCTTGTTGCCGCCAGTAGCACGCAGCTTGATGTTCAGGGCAGTGATTCCAAGTGTCTTGCACTTCTCAGCAACGTCCTAAAAGAAAAAAACAAAATTAGATTAAGAGGGAATTTCATATGAATTGCGCGTAAAGATTACCTGAGCAGCCAACATAGCGGCGTAGGGAGACGCCTCATCACGATCAGCCTTGACCTTCATGCCGCCGGTAACGCGGGCAATGGTTTCGCGGCCGGACAAGTCCGTAACGTGGACAAAAGTGTCGTTGAAGCTGGCATAGATGTGGGCCACTCCGAAGACGATCTCTCCATCGCGAACCTGGGGTCCCAGCGAGACCTGCACCTCCTCCTTCTGAACTTTAGCCTTTCTGGGAGCCATTCTGCAGTATGTGGGCGATCAGCTGTTGAGGAGAAGTAAATGCGAAACACACAGTTCAGTTGTCTGCCTTTAGGTCACTATGCAGCGATGTCACTAGCAAAACAACAACAAAACTTCGGCACCATAACAAAAATATAACAAAATAATTTGGCGGCATCGACCCTGCCCAATGGCATTTTCGTAGTTTTGAATTCAGGTTTGCATAGTCAATCGTTAGCACTAGTTGCTGCATAATTCCGTTTGTGCCGATCAGTTCGGAAACCGTATTATTTTTATAAATATAAGAGGGAAAGAATCACAAACGAACCAAATGCGTGAACCGGATACGAAAAAGAAAGCGACAGCGTCACAGCTGATTGAGCGATGGAATGAATGTCAGGGCAGGGTTGCATTTCAGGGCTGCCACTTCTATCGGTGGCTGGCGCAAGATACGACAGCCCTGCCCTGCAGAATATATCAAAATTTGTAAACATTTGAGAAATGTTAATAAAAACCATTTATTTTACCCCAAATTAATGTGCAAAAACTTAATTTATCGCTTACATAAGGTTCTTCAGCTTTATTACAACAGGTTTATGTATGGCAAATCTTTCTTTACATACATAAACGTAATATTTTTGTAATTTCAATAATGAAAAACACTCCATCGAATTCGCACTGCTTAGAGACGGCGACCACGACGACCGCCCTTCCTGCGGGTGGAATCGGATGGGATTGGTGTGACATCCTCGATGCGACCAATCTTCATCGACGAACGGGCCAGAGCACGCAGAGCGGACTGAGCACCAGGTCCGGGGGTCTTGGTCTTGTTGCCGCCAGTAGCACGCAGCTTGATGTGCAAGGCAGTAATGCCGAGGGTCTTGCACTTCTCAGCGACATCCTGGGAAGAAAACCATGCGATTAGATGTGGCTTGCACTTGATTTAGATTCAAAACTAACCTGAGCAGCCAACATAGCGGCGTAGGGAGAAGCCTCGTCACGATCAGCCTTGACCTTCATGCCGCCGGTAACGCGGGCAATGGTTTCGCGGCCGGACAAATCCGTAACGTGCACAAAGGTGTCGTTAAAGCTGGCATAGATGTGGGCCACCCCGAAGACGATCTCACCGTCGCGCACCTGGGGTCCGAGCGAGACCTGCACCTCCTCCTTCTGAACTTTAGCCTTTCTGGGAGCCATTGTGAAGTTTTCAGTAGATCAGTAGCTGCATGGAAAGAGAATGCAGATATGTATAAATGGGTCTCGCATAGATCACAAAACAAAACAAAAAAATTAACAAATATGCTCATGCAGAATATTTTGGATTGGTTTTTCTATTAAGGCCACTAAGGAGTCACAACTGGCACATATTAATCGAGCCTTAAACGGCTTTACAATGCAATTTTATACAAAAATCTAGTAGAAAAAACATTAAACAAACCACTTGCGTGAACCGGATATCAAAAAAGGAAGCTGTCGTAGCTGTCACAAATGCAGGGTTGATTTTCAGTCACTTAGGTATGGGTAGATGGCCCGCCCGGCTCATGGTTGCATTTTACTACCCAACCATCGCATAATTGTGCAATTGTATCGATATGAGCCGCAAATCCCACTTCCGATAGATAATTTTCATTATCACAAGACAAGACACCAAAAATAAAAACAAAACACAAACAAAGTTTCAACCTAAAAATCGGCCTACTCCGATCGGTGAACAGTAATAGAATAAAAAAGCATAAGTGTCATGTCGTGGGTGGCCGACTATGAGTATACATGGCTGGAGAGGATTTTCATGCAGGCACTTAGGACCTGTGGCCACATACCCAAACACGTCGCCTTCGTCATGGACGGCAATCGTAGATTTGCCCGTTCCCAGCAGATAGATAAGATAGAGGGACACTCGCGTGGCTTCTCGAAGCTAGCCGACTGCCTCCGCTGGTGCCTGGACCTGGGAATTCGCGAGGTGACGACGTTTGCCTTCAGCATCGAGAACTTTAAGCGGTCCAGCGAAGAGGTCGAGGGCCTGTTCAACCTGGCTCGGGACAAGTTTGCAAAGCTGCTGAAGGAGACTGACCGTTTGAACCAGCACGGGATTCGTATCCGGGTGATTGGCAACATTGGACTGCTGCCGCTGGACTTGCAGAAACTCGTCGCCACGGCCATGCTGAGTACGGAGAACAACGACAAGCTTTTTCTGAACGTTGCCTTTTCGTACACCTCTCGCGACGAGATCACCCAGGCGCTGGAGACGGTGCTACAGCAGGGCAATGATTCCATCAGCGGGAGTAACATAAGCGAACGGCTCCTGGAGGAGTGTATGTACACGCGTCACTCGCCTGCCCCGGATCTGGTCTTTCGTACCTCGGGCGAGACCAGGCTGAGCGACTTCATGATGTGGCAGGTGGGTACTGTGACTTTTTGACTATTGCATCAGAATTCATTGGGTGGCCATTTTCAGCTCAGCGGATCGGTTCTGTACTTCAGCAATGTCCTGTGGCCGCAGATAACGTTCTGGAACTTTTTGGCCAGCATCCTAGCATACCAGGGGGACAGATACCGGCTGGACTATTTTAGGCGGGCGGAACAAATGCAGAGCACACTATTGGTCAGAACGACCGAATTCCACAGCGAGCAGGTGCAGCAGTTCTTACAAAGCATGGATGAGAGTCGTCGGAAACTGCTTGTCCGGCTGGCCTCCAGCAAAATTTGTTAGATAATTGTATATAAACTTTTAAAAAATTATTGAAATGCCAGACATGTCTGTATTTATTTTGAACAATGAGGTTGCCACTACGCTGCGATAGTCTGTAGGTAGGTTTTCCCTAACTATCGCTTTGGAGCAGTTGGTGTAGACATCGATAGTAGCAACGATTGCTTCACAACTCAACTTGCTGCTACAAACGCGTTTTTTTGTTGTACAAATCTTAAATACACGAATAGAATTAGTTTCGAGCTCATTGTTACCACCTCCGTACACATTAGATAGTTTTAATGTAACTTTACAGTGAAACATTGAAAAGTAATAAAATACCTCGCCACTCCACGGGCGTGAGCGTAACGACAACGGGAGAGTACAAAAAAAAACCCGAAGTGGTAACGAGCAAATCGGAAGAAAAAAGCATAAAACCAAATACCAATAGAAACGTACGCATACATGCAACAAAAGTCAGCAAGTCGAGTTTAAAAAATCTGCGAAAATTTCGCAAAGTGCAACCGCAGGAAAAAAGGTAAGTCAAATGCATTTCTTGTGTGTGCGGCTGTTCTCGGCCTTTACTCTCTCACTGGTGCTCTCGTCTGCTCTATCTCTTTCTCGCTCAGGCCATGCATTTTGCCTTAGCGATGCTGTATTGATTTTTTCTCCGTGGTGGGTGGGTTCGGGATGCGGTCAACCTGAGCCACACGCTTTCCTTGCCAGCGAATTAATTACGGGCAGAGTTCCGTTTCATCCGCTGCATCCTTCTAATCATATTTGCGCTTAGGCAGGCAGGAATAGCAAGGGAGAGAGCGAGAGAGAGAATGGGAGATGGATGGCACGCAAGAGTGCTGAACGCTGAACAGTTATAAAAGTGCAAAGTCGCACTCTCTCTTTAATTCCGTTACGTCTCTCTCTCTCTCTCTCTCGCTGTGTACCTCCTGCGTGTGTATGGGTGTGTGTGTGTGTTTGTGTTCGAGTGCGTGTGAGCGCGTGTTTGTATGTTTATTTTACTTGACTCTTTTTTTGTCCCGTTTTACTAGCAACAGGAGCAGACGCGCCATCATTCACAAATCGATCGCAAAAGCCGAGCATAACTGACAGACATGTATGCCGGAGCATATGCACCAATACTGGCGGCGTACAGCAGCACACAGGAGGCGGCTACTATGGCAATGGGGCCGTCGCTGGTGCTGGCGGCGGCACTGGTCAGCGTCGCGACCGTCTCTGCTATCCACGCAACAATTTTGCTGGCGCTGGCAGCGGGGCCGCGTCGTTGAACGGAGCCGCTGGAGCGGCTGGCAGCATGCACTTTGGCCAACACTACGGTGTGATGGCCTACGGAATACAGAGCGGCATCAGTATGGGTGGCGGCGGTGCCGGAACCGGAGGCAATCCGTATCGCGGCGGAAACACCATACAGAATGGCGGCGCGTTTGGCAATGGCGTTGCTGGCGGTGGCGCCGGCTTCCAAGGCGGACTGCACGGAAAGAGTCCCAACTATACACAACGCTACCAGAAACCGCACAACGGAGGTCTGGGCAACGGAGGCGGTGGCGGGGGCTATCAGGCCGGCGGGTACAATGCCGCGGCACTGGGCATGCTCTCCAAAGAGGAGCGTGCCGAAATCCAGCGCGAGAAGGCCAAGAATCCGGGCCGCAACCTGGTCAAGCCCAAGTGGGAGCAGCTTCAGCCCTTCCCCAAGAACTTTTATGTCATCCATCCGAATACATTGAACATGTCGGAGCAGGCAGTGGCCGAGTTGCGTCGCGAGCTGGAGATAACTGTCTCTGGCAATGACCTGCCACACCCGGTGGCCAATTTCGAGGAGTGCTCGCTGCCGTCTCACGTTATCGACGAGATGAAACGGCAGGGCTTTACCAAGCCCACGGCCATCCAGTCCCAGGGCTGGCCCATCGCCCTCAGCGGCCGCGACCTGGTCGGCATCGCTCAGACCGGCTCGGGCAAGACGCTGGCCTACATGCTGCCGGCCATTGTTCACATTGGCAACCAGCCGCCGATACTGCGCGGCGAGGGACCCATCGCCCTGGTGCTGGCCCCCACTCGGGAGCTGGCCCAGCAGATCCAGTCGGTGGTGCGTGACTACGGCCACCTGTGCAAGCCGGAGATCCGTCACACATGCATTTTCGGTGGCTCCTCGAAGGTGCCGCAAGCTCGCGACCTGGAGCGCGGCGTTGAGGTTAGTTTGCCACGCCAGGACGACTGATCGATTTCCTGGAGAATCGCAACACCAACCTGGCCCGCTGCACCTACCTGGTGCTGGACGAGGCCGATCGCATGCTCGACATGGGCTTCGAACCGCAGATCCGCAAGATCATCGAACAGATCCGTCCCGATCGTCAGGTGGTCATGTGGTCAGCCACCTGGCCCAAGGAGGTGCAGGCCCTGGCCGGCGATTTCCTCAACGACTATATCCAGATTAACATTGGATCGATGAGTCTCTCGGCCAACCACAACATTCGCCAGATCGTCGAAATCTGCACAGAGATGGAAAAGCCGCAGCGCATGGTGCGGCTGCTCAAAGAGATCGCTCCGACCAACAATACGGCCAACAATGGCAACAAGATCATCATATTTGTGGAGACCAAGATCAAGGTGGGTTTGAAACATTTTCAATCCCCTCAAGTGGGCGTACAATGTGCTGGCTGTAGGCTAACGTTTTCCCCTCCTTTCCATTTCTGTTTAGGTGGAGGACATCCTGCAGATCATCCGCACCGAGGGCTACATTGCCACATCGATACACGGCGACAAGACACAGAATGAGCGCGACTCGGTGCTGAAGGATTTCCGCAATGGCAAGTCCAACATATTGATTGCCACAGATGTGGCCTCTCGCGGCCTCGATGTCGAGGATTTGCAGTATGTGATCAATTACGATTATCCAAACTCGTCCGAGAACTATGTGCATCGCATTGGACGTACTGGTCGCTGCCAGCAGCTGGGCACTGCCTACACCTTTTTCACGCCCGACAATGCCAAGCAGGCCCGTGAGCTCATCTCGGTGCTGGAGGAGGCGGGTCAAACACCCTCGCAGGCGCTGCTCGATCTCGCCCGCACGATGCCCAATTCTGGCACATATCGTGGTAACAAGCGCTGGAACAGCACAGGCAACACCGGCGGCGGCGGCGGTAGCGGGGGCGGCGGCTACAACAACGGCGTCTATCAGCAGCGTGGTAATCCGCTCAACTATCAGGCCGGTGGAGGGTACAATAACAATCGCGGTGGTGCCGCAACCGGTGGCTATCAGCAGTATGCCGCTGGCGGCAACAGTTACCAGCAGAACGGAATCAGCGGCGGCAACTGGAACCGCATGAACCAGCTGGGTCAGGATGGAGGCAACCGCAACGGTAGCACTTACCGCCCACGCGCCCCCTTCAACAATGGGGGACCGCGTGCCATTATGGGACACCAGGGCGGTGGCGCCGGGGGTGCAGGAGGTGGCAGCCCACAGCCTCATTTGGGCCAGCAGGCCGGACCCTTCATACAGCAGGCGTATCGCAGTCGCGGCCAGTTTGTGCCGCCGAATGCCGCCACCGGAGGCATGCCGCCACGCTTCCAGCAGTTCCCCAAGCGCGACTACCAGCAGCAGGGTGTGCCCCAGCAGCACTATCAGCCGCAGCAGCAGCAGGCCGGCCAGCAGCAGAAGTCCTCCAAGGATGAGAAGTATGCACAGCAGCCGGCCACAGTGGCCGCCTCCATGGTCCACTATACGCCCACCAATTCGCCGCCGATTGCGACCGTGACCGCAGCCGCAGCAGCTGTGGCTGGACGCGCCACCGTGTCCGCTGGACCGGGAACTGCATACATGTACGACGCCAACGGTGTGCTGACCACCACCGCTGCTCCGGGCACCAATCCGTATGCCAATCAGTTCAGCATGCCGGCCACCTACTATACGGCCCAGCATCATCAGTTCACGGCGACCGTGGCCGGTCCGGGACCGGGTCCGGCGGCAACCATCGAGCAGGCGGGTCAGCATTAGAACTGACTGTGCCTTATTATCCAGCCACTAATACAACAGCCGTAAGAATGACTCTAAGAACAACCAACACCCATAACATAACCAATAACAGAAGCAGCAGCAAAAACCACAACAGCAACAAACACGGACACAAAATGGCAGCAATTACTGCAGGAAGTAAGGAAAAAGGAAAAAAAATTTGCAAAAGGAGCACGAGCACTCGCTAATAGTTAATCGCTAATCGCCGCTGCTCGACACACTCGTTAAATAGCTTGCTCGTTCGATCGGACATTTTTGGTTTTGTCTCTCCTCTCAATCTAAGTTAAACATATTTCTGTCTCACTTAAACCTCGACCTCAAATCATGTTCTCTGTTGGCAACAGTTGTATATTATTGTAATGTACATATGTATATGCGCAAGCAGGATGACAACAGGAGCAGTTGCAGGAGCTGGAGCAGGCGCTGCTGCTGCCACAGAAGATCAACATAACGGGGTAAGAGATCCAGCCAGCAATCGTAAAACCCCTAATAACATTCCAATTTCCATTATTCCAACGCATTCCAGGGCAGCCGCAACAGGATCCTTGGCCTGCAGCAGGAGCAGCACCAGCACCAGCATCTGGAACAGCACGTTATCGTCGCCATCCTCCTCGACCTCCATGATGAGGTAACGAATCAAAGAAAAAAAAAAATGATAAAGAGTCACAGAACTTTGATAGTTTATTAGTTATAGTTTCCCTTTCTCGCATGTTCTTTAAATGCTTTAAATGCTTCGGTACACCCGGTTAAGTAGGGTTTTACTTTTCGGAACGCACATCAGACGCGAATCTAAAATGAAATCAAAATTTGTCTTTATTTTTCGTTTTCTTTTAATGTGTAAATCAAAATTAAACCTACACAAACTCACAGACAAATACACAAGGACACCAATACTCACACGCACACACACACACACAAATCGTTATGCCAAAAAGTGATATAAAACCACAAAACCCCAAAATTAGAATTTTTTAAACAATGTAAGGTATAGAATTGGGAAAAAAAACACTTGATTGGCAGAAAATTAATGGTTTACATAAAAAATACAAAAATTTGCAACAAACACACACAGAAAATTACAACAAATTGAAAACCGATCGAAAAATTCAACCAAAGAACGCAAGCTAGGGGCATATATTTTGGCCTAAACGAAAAATCAATAATAATTTTTAAATAATAATAATAATAAAATGATAAAAATGCAAACCCAAAATAAACCCGCAATTGGGCAAAAGTTGAGGACAGGCAGCGCTGCTTTGGTAAAAAGTATGTAAAACAACAACAAAATAATAATAATAACAGAACCAGCAATACAAAATCGAAAGAAACCGAATGAAACACACACACACATATATATATACGTACATGTACACCAACACGCACGCATATTACGGTTATAGTTTAGTTCCCGTTTTGAAAGGCATACCATATGTCCATATTCCTATGCCGACCATTCAAGCTTGATTTAAATATGTATGACAAAAAAAACGCTCATTTTTGAAACGAATTCGATTGCCCCAAACCCAAAACCCCAACCCACAGCCAAATCCAAGACCAACCCCCCAACCCCCTAAAACCCCAAACCCCCTACCCACACAACATTCGCCTAAATTAATAATGTTTTTTCAAAAGTTCTATGCAAATACTTGACAAAAAACAGAAAACCAAGACTAAGAAGCAAGAAGAAATTCAAATGCAAAATTTCAATTTCAATTATTCCAAGTTCCAAGTTCAACACAAGATTTTGAGTCAAAGAACAGGAAAAAGAACGTATAAAAAGAAAAGACGCCACATTCATCCATAAAAACAAAAAAAGCGTAAACGAAAGAAAAAGTATTCGACAAAGAATTTGTGGAGAATCGAATCGAAAAGTAATGATACCGATAATACAGTACAGTACAGCCAACATAATGCATATTCCAGATTAATCCAATTGAATGAATGATTTTCCTTTAGCCGATTTTATTTTGATTTTAGATTTTGATTACGGTTTCGGTTTTCGAGTAACGAGTAACGATTAACGAGTTCGGTTTTCGGTTTCCGGTTTCCGGTTTCGATTTTTCCTTTCCCGATTTCGATGATAGCTAATAACAACAAACGAGTAAGAGTTTTCGAGTTGATGTAGCAGTAAGTGACGATAGCTCCAGAATCCAGAGTGTGGGCCTTCTTCAGCAGTTGTCTGCCGTCTGTCCAATAGTAGATGCTGGGATGCCGCCCCCCACCCCCGCGATCATCATCAGCAGCAGCATCAGAACCACCACCACCACCATTTTCTACCCACAAATCAGTACAAAAGATGATGGAAACATTTTTATTCATTTTAGCCGTAGGACAGAACAGAAACGAAACAAGGGATTATACAACAACAAAACAAAAAAAAACAATGTTAAAAACAAATTACAAATAGTCGAAGAATCATGTAGATTAAATGATATACAACATATACAACAATATATTCGTATATGGTATATGATGGTATATTCGTTAGCCGAACCAAGTTTCCTTGAAACATTTCTCATTTTTAGTTCTCTGTATACATACTACCACTATGTTTGTGTTTAGTAAAGGGGAGAAGAAGAAGGGTTAATGTGATGTACAATATCAATATATGTACTACTCGGTATGGTATGTATCGTATGCCAACCACAAGGATCTCTTTGAAAACAAACCACTCTTAAGCCCAAAAGCCAAGATGGGAAGAAGGAAAACTAGATTTTTTACAAACAATAGATACTTAGGATCGATGGATGGATGGATGGATGGTATAGGAGAGACATTGTTTGGTTTAATTGATAACGAATTAAATTGTTACCATTTCATTTCGTACTGAATACTGAATACTTTTTTGGGGGTCGTCTTACAACATACAAAGTCTTATTTGAGTTAACGTTTTGAAGTCATTTTAAATGGGTTTTCCTCCGGGAGTATAGTACATAAATACAGACAGGGTCCACTAAAATACTATTACTATTATTATTATTATTATTCTTTGTATGTAGTGGGGATGTAAACGAGAATCCTCGATGATATATACACACAATATATGATGCCAGACAGGCACAGGCGTAAGGAAGAAGGTTTTTTGTTTTTATTTTTGTATTTTGTATTATTTCTTATTTCTTAATTATTATTTCGATGCAACCGAATTGTGATGATGTGATAGACTTATATAAACAAACAAAAATACAAAAAATACCAATTAATAACCAGTTAAAGAGCAGCTTAGCAGAGCAAACCGCTGCAGAGAGGAGAATACGATTATGAGAATATGAGAATACGAGAATACGAATATGAATATTAATATGGATATATGTTATGTATTTGTATTATTGTCGTTGTCGCTAAATAGACAATGTCTGATGGCTATATATATGTATTATGGATGACTTGAGGCATACATTCTTTTTTGAAGAAATAAAACTATAGAGCGCGATATTTGTATTGTATTTATCTATAAGTTGTTGTGTACACACACTGCGAGACGGAGCTAATCAAACAACAAAATGACAAACCACAAACAAACAAACAAAACCAAAAAAATCGAAAAACACAAAAACACGAAAAAATGAGAAAAAAAAAGAGCAAAAGCCGTTGAAACTGATACAATTTAAGAGAGTTACTAAAACTGAAAACCCCAAAAATAAACAACAAACAAAAAAAAGAGCAAAAGAAAATGAAAAACGAAATGAAAAAGATGACAAAAACGAAAAGAAATTCCAATCCCCCAAATGGATGGATGGGATTTTTGTTGTTATTGTTGTTATTTTCTTTTATTTTTTTTTGTATGTTTGGGGCACACTCTTCCTCCTTGTCTTGATCGCTCTACCTATCTCTCACTTACTCCGTCTGTCTCTCTCTGTCTCTCGCACACTCTCTCCCAGTCCTAGTCTCTCACTCTTCTTAATGATTTATGTATATACATATATGTACATATCCAAGGACGATCGTGAATCGCAGATCCATATATACATACATACATACATACATGCATATATTTTTGAAAGTATAGAAATGCAACTTTTGAAAAACATTCAACCAAAAAGTATAAAACAACGTAACTAGAACCAAAAACAAATTGAACTTGTGTGCCGCGTTTCGCTTTTGAACAGGCAAAATGCAAAAAGCAGAAGAAGCAAAGAAGCAACACACAGACAAAACAAAAAAGCAAGAACAAGAAAACACGAGAAATTAGAAGGAAAGACAGTTATTTCGATCAGTTGTTGTAGAACTCTGTTTTGTGTTCGCTAAACGCATATACATATAAATCGAAAATTCCCACGCTTGTCGTTCAGTTTTTTTTTGTTTGGCGTTGTAGCGTGTTTGTTTGTTTTTACGTTATATTGTCTTGATTTTAGTTTCGATTCAGTTTTCAACAAAATATAAATTAAACCCAAAATATATATGTACATATATGCATGTTTATGCATGCAAGCCGGGGCTGCCAGAGCCAGGGCTAAAAAACAAACAAACAAAAAAAAAAGAAAAGTGAATTGCATTTACCG
Organism: Drosophila algonquin; assembly: GCA_035041765.1. Lineage (NCBI taxonomy): Eukaryota > Metazoa > Arthropoda > Insecta > Diptera > Drosophilidae > Drosophila > Drosophila algonquin. The sequence continues at coordinate 1,852,999 of JAWNKY010000209.1, read as the reverse complement.
TTACGATACGGAGGTCTCGCCAGACGGCGTGCGCGTCTCGCACAAGTGCCAAAATGCAAACCAGAGAACACCCACATGCCCACACATACACACACACACACACACACACAGACGCACACACCACACAAACACACACAGCATGCATACATATGTACATGCATAAAAGCATACTTTTAAGCGCCAAAGTTAGGAGTGGCTTTTGAGGGTGTGTACTGTCCTACATACATACATATACATGCATGCATACAATAACTGATGATTAGCAATGAAAGCAAGAGCACATTGAAATCTGTTGACAGAACAGTTTTGTTGCTATTTGCTGATTTAAGCAATATGTTGAAATGAATGTAGCAGCTAAAGGAGAAAAGGCAGCAAGCAGTGTAAGCTATACATATGCACATACTCGTATGTATATGAAAATTTGTATTCGGCCACAAATTGAAGCAGAAAGCTAAAACGTAACGTCAAAGAGTGGAAGTAAAAAGTAAACCAAAACCCATTGTGATACAGCTGCAAAATATATAAAGAAAACAAAAATAAAAAACAAAACACGTTAGAACCTTACGACGATAACAAAATGGTTTTATTGTCATTTACATACTTGTATTTCGATAGCGATTCGAAAATGGAAGGAACGGAACCTACTAAATCGAATCTATTATGAATTCAATGAAAACAAAACAAAAAAAAACAAGCAACAAGCAAGCCAACAATTTATCCAAACTAGTTTAAAAAATAATAATCGAAAGAAATCCAATGGCACCCATTTCGAACGATGAAAAGAATGTAGAAAGTACATACAAAAATATGTGCGAATTTTTCTAGATTTCCATTTGTTGTGTTGAGCAATGCAAAGGTTTAGCAGAAAGTTGAGGTAAATGAAATGCAAATTCTTAGCCATTTTGAGGAAGCGTGCATTTAGAAGGTAGCAGACCATATTATACACAAACCAAACGAATCATTGAGTACGATAAATTTGAAAATCGTTAGCTTAAGATTACCACCACGTACATACATAGATACCACATGCAACATGCAACTGGTGGATCGATCGGTGGACAAGTATTCGATTCTACTTGCAATCGATGCAAAATATACTATGAGACGAGCTGAGCAAACATGTTTGAAGTAAATGTTAACAGCTTAGAGATAAGAACCCACAGAACACAGTACACACACAAACACACACACACACACACACACACAAACACACACACACACACGTAGACACCTATGTATACCTATGCCTACATATATTTAAACACATTATTATAATAATTATAACAAAAACCTTTATGTATACATATATATACACACGATTTACATATACATATATATATATATATGTATGTATATTATGCAATTCAATGCATATTCGCAAAAAATTGATTCGCCCGCCTCGCCTCAAATTCGATTTGGAATTTTGCGAGCAGCGCAGCATACCGGTAGCGGAGATAAAGAAAAACTAATGAATAAAATCTAAATTGTAATCAATTTATCTTATATACTAGTTATTAGGCAACACGAACACGTACACCCACACCCACGCACGTACCGTGCTCCAAGTCCCCGGCCAGCAACCAAACGCCTTTCCCCTAGCCTCTCCCCCCCCCCCCCCTCGCATCCCCCATCCCCACCAAGTCGACTAATGTTGAACACAAAAGCGTATTAAATGCATCAATATGAATATATAACGGTCATGTTTACAGCAAGCAAAACGGATATCTTCTTTGTAATAAACAAAAACAAAACAAAAAAAAACACTTAAATCCACAGATTTATTCATTGTATTTAATAAGTGGGTGGTTATTATTATTATGATATACGAAAGTAGAGCACAAACAGTCTAGAGATCATCCGATCTCTAGCCTCTTTTTGTGGCTTGTCGGCCCAAAAAGGCCTAAAAGTATGTGGGGGAAAGCGGTACTACAGCTGTCCGTTTGAGTGAAAGATCTTCGGGAGAGGAGTAGAATTTACCGAATGTTTCGGGGCTGGAAGTACATAGTTCGGGAGGTGACCCCTTTTTGGGATATAGTTGGGAAACGAAGGGAGGCAGGTCAGTCGAGAGACAGAGCTACAATTGAAAAGTGCGCGTCCGGGGTGAACACAAAATAACCGCCAAAACCGAAAAACCGCAATAGCAGCGCTGTCCGACAGCCCAGCCACTTAACGCGCAGTCCCGGCGTCCGCGCCGTCTAGCATCAAGCCGCGCTACCCAACAACAACACCGCGCCAGCGTGAGAGAAGCTTTAGCGTCCGCGCAGCGCAACATCATCGCTAGCGCCTTATCGGGATAACGCAGCGTCAGCACAGAGCCCGCATCGGCTTCGGCACCCAACAGCAGAGTAGACCCAGCAACAGCGCAGGCGCTTCGGCAGAGCAGCCCCAACAACAGCGCAGGCGCCTCTGCAGAGTAGACCCAGCAGCAGAGTAGACCCCGCAGCGGAGTAGATCCAGCATCAGAACAGGCGCCTCAGCAGAGCGGCCCCAGCATCAGAACAGGCGCCTCAGCAGAGTAGACCCAGCATCAGCTGCAGTAGACCAGACACGAAGCAGGCAGAAGTTTAGCCGAGGTAGATTTTCGTATTCCCTCTCCCACTTCTCTCCTTTATTCCCTACCCGCTTACCGCCAAACCCTTTCCCGCCAAGCTCGAGCGTTACTCCCGCGCTCTGGGAAGCCAAGCGCTAGAGCGAGAGAGGGAATTTAGCATCGGTGCGGATGAGCGTAGGTGCATTGAGAGCGTGATAGCGCTCTCTCCATTCTAGTCGTTCTACGTTGGAGAGGAACGAAGTGGGCAAGTAACTGCCACTTAACAGGTACAACAAAACAAAACAGCTCTCTCTCTCCCGCTCTATATTCGGCCTATGCCGAGTACCCCCTTTATGCCTTACTCCCCCTCTCCTTTAAATTTACCTTAACTTCGGCTATATTTGTTCTCATATTTAAAATATACCGTGTTGAATATAACAAATAAATAAATTGTCGGAGTTTCAATATCCTTAAAAAATAACATATTAAATAAATAATATTAGAAACAATAAATAAATAATATAATAAACTATAATCACAATCAGCTGCTTGTAGAAGAAGACAGCGAGGGCACAATGGAGAATAGCGAAAACGATGCGATTCTTACCTCTGTGGCCTGCTGCATAGCCCATTGGCGCAAGCATACCGGTTCGCCATTTTACAAAAATGTGTCATTATTGTGACCAATGGCAAGGCAGTACCCTGCAGTACCAGCCGTGACCGATGACGAATGTCAACGATAATGTCATCTAGGCGTTGACGCCCGCTAAGCCGAACCCTTTATTTTCTCTCTGTTTCTTTCTTTCCCGCGCGATCGTGATAGATCGGCTCTGCCGATCGTGCGAAGTAAAAGAGAATTTGGTTTTTTTCTTTCGTCTCTTTTGCGCCTGCGTCGGCAGAGCATTCTTACTTTGTTCGCCTTGCATTTGCCTATTACGTTACATTGTTACAATTGTGCGGAAAGAGTTGGTAGCGAAAATGCAGTGTTTAGTGAAAAATATCTATAATATTTATTACTACCAGGTAAGTGCATTGTTTAAATAAATACGCGTGTAAATAATGAAAATATCAGTTGTATATAATGTTGAATTTGTGAAATTGTGAAAAAACTAAGTTCAATGTATCGCTCATTCACATTGTATTTATTTATTCTTCTTTTATGCTCTTTAATTTTTTTGTCCTTATGCTCCGACTAATATGTATAGTATGGATTAAAAGAAGAATAAAGAAATATAATGTGAATGCATAATCTGCGGTGGGCTCGAAATTTCAAGCAGTCCGACAAAAACAGAAAAACAACCGTTATATGCGAGACCTGCTGAGTCAAGCAGGTACATATTTTGGCACATGATTTGTTTTTTTTTGTTGTAGGAGTAAATTCACAGACCACTGCAGATCTACAGTGAGTATTTCTTTTTGTTCAAGCAACTCTATTACAAATCGAACATATTTCTGGAATTTCGATCTTTCCTTATATAATTGCGACCAAATTAATAGTATTTTATAGAATAATCATTTTATTGATAGATCAACAAAGTAAGTCTTTACAAGTCAAAAAACTAAACAAAAACATAATAAATTAATCCATATTATTTCAGTGGCGATGCAATTGAAGTTGTCGAAAGAGCCTCAGTGATCCCCACAACTGAAATACAAATTTTAATTTTAAAAAGAAGCAAAAGAAAATAAATGAATATACTGCTTACTTATATACGCCTTATTTTTTTATAAAATCTTCACTTATTATATCGCTTATTTTTTCGAGAACTTCATCCCTTGCTGTATGCCTTTTTTTCGGCTAAAATCTTCACTTACTATGTGCCTTATTTTTTCGAGAAAATCTTCACTTATTATGTAACCTATAACTATGACAACTAACTATTTAACCTATAACAGAGCCTTTACATTTCATTTAAGTCTGTTAAGTCTTTACATTTACTTTCAATTTTACATATCTCGAATGTTAGGGGGGTACCTAGAGTTCGTTTTCGTTGTCCAATAAATTTATAATGTTTGCAATGTGCTAATTTTTTTCTGTCTAATCCTAGTGGTAGACGGGATCATCGAAACGTGGAGGTGGATCCGATGATCATGGTTGGGAGGGCGAACCGCTAGCATAACACCAGCTGCGGAGATATGCGCCACTATGACCTTGTCCGTCTCTGTTATGTCTGTTCCTGCCATTGTGTAGTGTTGTGCTATGTGTTGTGGATAGAGTTTAGTAGCACGTGAACAATAATTGTATTTTAATGTCAGTACCGTATCGGCGCGATTCCTTTCATCACCCCTCCCTACTCTACCGACTTTGGAGGCCGGGGCCATCACGTGCCTTTCGTGCTGAATACCCCCACCACCTGCTCATCCGTATAGGTGATATACTACACAGCTTTGATGAGATCGTCTACAGGGGCGATTGTATCTTCGGTCGTTACCAGAATCGGGCCGATTTGTTGCGCACCCTGGACATTGCCGCCAGCAGTAGGAATTGTAATGCCGTTCAGGGGATAAAAAAAGTGTTGATTTCAATTCTATTCCGCCAGAATGTATTTATCCAATATTGTCGTCCTCCTGCTCTACAGCGCCCACAAATACAACATTCCTGCTTGCTTTCATACAAAATTTGAATTTTTAACGGATTTATTTCTATACAGTGCTACTGCAGGGCATGCATACCTGGTCACACTTGGTCGCCAGTATTTTTATATTGGACGTTTTTCTTGCAAACGTGTTTTCCGGATCTGAGTAACTATCGATAGGCAACTCACTGTAGTGTAAATAGGCTATAAATGTACTATGTACTACATCATCACTTGAGAACGGCTGGACTGGACCGATTTGCCCATTATTTGTTCATATTTGCCAGGAAGTTTTTACGAAGGTAAAAATGTCGATACCTGTTTTGAGCGATGGAATGAGAAAGCTGAGATACAGATTCTCACTCATCGAAAGAAGGAAACTCCGAATCCAACTTAATCGATACGGCTACCAGTTTAAAAGCAACGTTTCCTATTTTGCTACTCAATATGGATTACTTAAATCTGGATTTGTAGAAATTTGTCTCTGGGTAATTTTTACCTTTTCTGGAGTTTGTTTTTTATGAAATAATGTATCCCAAATTAAAATAGCCACACTATCTGTTGAGGTTTGGCTGCGTGTTTCCAACTGAATTTTAAAAATCATCCAATTATCAAAATCCATGAATATGATTATCGTCGGAATATTTAAAAAAACGAACGGTATATTTTGTCATTTTTCTGGGGGTTTTTTAGTTAGTTTTTTCTTTCATAAAAACGGAACAAGACGTTAAGACTAAACATCGATGTTTCGCCATAAACAATCGATGTTTAAAAAAATGGAAAAAACATCGACTATATCGATGTTAACATCGATGTTTCTCCAGCTCTACAAGAAATGAAATAGACGTTTCCGCCAAAATTTTAAGTATAATAAATACAGGAGAATTCGGAAGTGACGCGCGAAGATGAGCAACGCGGTGCCATCAATGTTTCCACTGCATCCCAAAATCGATGAGCAAGTGGCTCGGGCATTTTCCGCCAACGAGGACGAGGAAGAGCAGCACATTCAGAAGGTCCAGAATGCCTTTCTGTACTATGGGTGAGTGTTTTTGCTTATATTGCTGTCAAAGAAATGGTCACCGGCCAACGGTGAGTGGAGTGCTGTTGCCCGACTCCGATCGAGAGATGTGGGGTCGAGGTGAAGAATAGCTGTGACATGTGCAGACATGTCAGCCGGCACCTCAACAAATTACCGTAGCTTTGCGCTGTGTGTGGATGCATGTTTGAACGTGCGTGCATATGTTCGTGTGTGTTTGTGTGTGTACATGATAAGCTGCGTGCATGTTTGTTCTTGTACGGGAGATGCAGTTGTCCCAATATGATTCGTACCACCGTTCACACGGCGTCAATGACTGATAATGAAAATCAATTAATTTATCTGTCACTCATCCGCACCCCGTATCCACAGACCATATGCATACCAGCGGCTGAGAAGGACCCTGGATTACCTCAGCAGCCTGCCGGCCGACGATCAGCGTCTGCTCTCCAAATACCGGGCCCATCTGGACTGTGTACGCACGTGCATTGATCGCAACCAGGCCGTCATCCGACAGATACTGCGCGAAAGGCTCCTCTATCCGGCGGACGGCTCAGGCAGCCCCACATCAGACGGGGACGCCGAGTTTGATGAGCCGCCAGCCCACGTTCGACATGGCGACATGGACCAGGTAGCCACCCAGCGATTAAGCTCGAAGATGCTTTCAATTCCATTCTCTCTCTCTCTCTATTTATCTCTTCCTCTCTACCTTTACTCCGCTACTGTCCTCTGTCCTATGCTCTATGTCCTCTGATCCTTTGAAATTTCTGCTGATCTATAACTGATTCAGAATTCGACACAAAATCTTTACATGTGCTTGTGTGCCTCTCTCCTAAATCTATCCCCGAACGATACGGTCCCTCCTGATCTCCTCATCCGAATCTGAAACGCAGTATGATTTTGTTCTTGATGATGCTGATGTTGAACCTCTAAAAATTTTAAAGGCTCAGTCGACATTGAAGTTGATTGCGCGTGACTGGAGCACGGACGGGGCCCTAGAGCGTGAGCAGTCCTACAAGCCGATCATTGACAGCATCTTGGAGTACTATAAGCCGAGCGACTAGTGAGTAAAATCCCTCACACACTCCCATCAAGCCCAATGTTATCATCTCTGCTATTTGCATGCACAGCGAACTGAACGAGATTAAGATTCTGGTGCCAGGAGCTGGCCTGGGACGGCTTACCTACGAGCTGGCCTGCCTAGGCTACTCGTGCGAGGGCAATGAGTTCTCCTACTTTATGTTGATTGCCTCCAACTTTGTCCTGAATCTGTGAGTATCATTTCTCTTCTTACAATGGGCAGACCACACATAAATATCTCTCCATAGATGCGACTATGAGAACAAGTATGTGCTGTACCCGTGGGTGCATCAGTATGTGAACAACCTGAGACGGGAGGATCAGGTGGCTGCTGTGCGATTCCCCGACGTTTGCCCGCTGAAGAATCCACCCAAGGGCAATATTGAAATGGCAGCTGGCGACTTTCTCGAGGTCTACAAGACGCCGCACAGCTACAACTGCGTGGCCACGTGCTTCTTCATCGATTGTGCGAACAATGTCATTGACTTCATACGAACTATCTACAAGTAAATACACTTTTACTATCCTTTTACTAGCCATCCACTCATTTCACTTTCTGATGAAATTCACCTCCTCCTCTCTCTCGTCTTGCAGAATCCTTGTTCCCGGCGGCATCTGGGTGAATCTCGGCCCCTTGCTGTACCACTATAGCGATGTTAACGGTCAGAACAGCATCGAGCCTACGTACGAGGATCTGTGCATTATAATTGAGAGCGTGGGCTTTGTGATTGAGTGCTCGCGGTCGGGCATTCGCACTAAATACGCCCAGAATCCATCGTCGATGAAGCAGAGCGAGTATCAGAGCCTGTTCTGGGTCTGCCGCAAGCCGGGCCCCTACGAGGAGCAATGCGGCAAGAAGAACTCCAAGTCCAAGGGCTCCAAGGAGCCCCATGATCTCATTATGCGCGAGGACAGCGACATAGAGGAGTCAATCAGCGTTAATCATTACGATGATGCAAATGCAGACGCAATCGAGATGCAAAATGAGACTGAGACTGACGACGACAATGTTGCCACAACAGCACAAACGTGATACGGCCAATTATCAATTGGCAATCGAGAAGAATCAGGCTAAATCCCCAAAACCAAAACCAAAACCGAAACCTAGTTCGAACCCCACCCACAGATGCCATAGCGAAAACGTCACTGACGACAGATAGACAGACCCTTGCCGTCGTCACTCGAATCACGAGACAAATAAAGATTTAATGTACATATGTGTCGTTCACATGAAGAAATCTCTGTTTAATTGGGTTCATTGCCAAAGTTGCGCCAGGTCTCGGCCCGCCACTGGCAGCGTGGATCCAGATGGCGATGCTTGATCTCCGCATAGATCTTCTCAAAGTGCGGCGTTGCCCGGCGCACACTTTCCGCCAGCAGCTCGAACCAAATGGCCTCGCTGAGGTCGTTGCTCTGGCACATAGAGACGCGCGTCGTGCTGAACACCCGCTCGCGGAACTGGCGTACCAGCTCGCCCAGGCAGGCATGGTGGGCCGTTGCCCCGTTGCCATGCACCTCGGGCAGCAGGAAGCTGTTCAGGCATCGGGCATCGCCGCGGCCCCGATAGATGTGCAATCCGGTGCTGCCAAACAGATGGATCAACTGCTTATCGAGTCGCTCCCGCTGGCGGGGCTCAAAGTGCTGGCGTTGTGCGCGCGTGCGCACGAACATCACATGGGGCAGGTAGTCGCGGACGTAGCTCTTGCAGGGGAAGCGCGGGCGCAGGCGCAGGGCGGTATGCAGTAAATGCAGCTGCTCGAGACTCACATCGTCGATGGCCAGCAACAGGATGTGGCAGATGCTGAGCATTTGCGATATGGGGGCCAGAGAGTTCAGCTCCAGGTAGTCTGCCTCCTTCCCGTTGGCAATCAGCAGCGGCGGCGTATCCAACAGAATGAAACGCTCCTTCGTAATGAAGAATTGCAGCGCCTCAGTCCGCGGGCGCATGATGCTCTTCTGGTTCTGCCCGGATGAGGATTTGGATTTGTGCCTTGTGTGGAATGTGCACTCGTCCGCCTCTGGGCCGAACAGGTGCTGATAGTAGTCGTAGTCCAGGGGCCGCTCGGCAGCCAGCAGATTGAGCAGCGTGGACTTGCCTACACCCTGGCCACCCAGGACACCTATCACAGTGAAGTCCGTGTTTGTCTTGTGGAAGAGCTTTCGGGCATTGGCGTTGAATACCCCGTTTGACACTATGAGAGGGGTGGTTCGCGTCATTCGTGGCGGCTGAGGCTCTTGGGCTGGCAGGAGGGCTGCTCCAGATCCGGATCCCGAGCTGGTTTTATCCCGGTCGCTGGACGTGCCACTGGTCAGGGCCGCGCAAACTGATGTGGAGGATACTGAGGCTGCTGACGGCGGCATGTATCCCGCCGGACCAGATGCAGCAGCACTACCAGCTGGGGCTTTGCATTTGTCGGAGCGCCCATCGCTGCCGCGATTGATGATGAGCGTCTTGGGGAAGCAGGGCAGTTCTTGGTTGATGACAGTGCTGCACGGCTCCGACCCGACGTCCTTCTTGAGCAGTATTTTCGGCTGGACGCTGCGTGGATCCTCCCGTCGTGCAATGGTGACCGGCGCTGCCTGGCCCCCACTCTGCATCAGACGAAATTCATCCCTCTTCTTATTCCGGTAACGGCGCCGGTGGCCGTCAGACATTACAAATTTACAAATTGTATCAAATTGTATGTTAAAAAGGACAATTATTTCAAACTTTGCACGTTTAGCCCCGGTTGGCAGTTCTCAAACAGCTGGACTCGTCGATAGGCGATAGTCGTTCGAGTCAGCTGGAAAGCTCGAGCAGTGCTGTAAAGCGTACCCTTGCCAAGCGGCATTTACCCACACTGCAGAGCATGGTATTCATGGTACTTTAAGAACTTAATCGGCGCTTTGATGTTTTCGATTATTTTAGACCTTTGCCAAGAAGGACAACTTGCCAATCTTATAGAAAATTGTTTCATCTATCAGATAAAATTAATTTTTTTGAGCTCAGTATCCTATTCAGCTAGTTATATTAAAAAGAATATCAAAATCGAGGAATGGTCAGACCGCATATTTTTTGGGAATTTTTGATTTTATGGAGGGATTTTGTTGAGGCAGCAACATCCCAACAATTTCCTTTTCACCGCCACAATTTCCCTTACATTCCATGCTCACTTACATTGTTTACCGTTGCCAACATTTATTTGTATGGGCCAGCAACATGTGCCGCGTAATGATCGACATTGTCCCGCAACATAAGCCCGGAAATAAAAACATTTTGCATACCCTTAAGGAAGAATATTATGGAATTTATGAAATGTTTGTCATACTAGGCACCAATTATTGCATAAACTAGTCAGTCTCTATCTCAGAAAATGTTATGATTTTGGTCTATTTATAAAGACTGAAAATGGGTGTCGGGGTCGATCTGTTATTATTAATATATTAATCAAATGCATGATTGCGTCAAAAAATGTAAATATTAGCAAAATACAACATTAAATACGTTTAAAAGCAGCTGTGAAAAAAATAATTGTATCATGAATCAAAAGAAAAAGGGTATAAATATTTACATACCACCGGTTAAGTTTCCAAATGACGTGACATTCCATGCTCACTTACGTTTCTTACGGCGCATTTCATGCTCACATACGTTTTATGCCTTGACCTTCCCTGTTTAAACCTTATTTTAGAACGAATCCAATAAGCGGATATTTTTCTAATTGGTCAATCTTTTAGAAAATTGTTTCATCAATCGTATGAAATTATGTGTCTAGGCCTGAGGGTCCTAGTTAGCTAGTAATATCACACAGAATATCAAAATCGAGGAATATGAGTTTCGTCGGTATTTTTCCGGTATATTTTTAAAATGAGACCGTTCTTTTTGGTATATTTCTTATGGTCGGACAGTATATTCCGCGGTCACACTGCATTTTATTATATTATTAAAACCGCCTGTTAGCCTTTTAGCATGCCAATTGTTGTGATCACGGGTCTGCCTGCCAGCGGCAAGTCCACGAGGCTCGCCAGCTTCAGGAGCACCTTGCCGGCCTGGGGAAGAAGGTGCATCTGATCAGCGAGAATGAGGCGGTGCCCAAGGCTCTGTTCGAGAAGAACGCCTTCTTCGGAGACTCGCAAAAGGAGAAGGTGGTGCGCAGCGACCTCAAGTCGGAAGCGTTGCGCCATCTGAACAAGGAGGACGTTGTCATCCTGGACGCTGGAAACTACATAAAGGGTGAGAGCACAAATGAGGCTTGCTTCTTATCCTGATCGATTCGATCCCTACCCACGCAGGCTATCGCTATGAGTTATACTGTATAACAAAGTCGGCGCGGACCACGCAGTGCACACTCTTCTGCTGCATACCCCAGGAGCAGGCATGGTCATTTAACGCACAGCGCCTGGAGCCGGACGAGCTTCCGGGCGACGGGGAGACGACGCAGCTGCTTAACAACTCGAATGTGCCATACACCCGCGAGATCTTCGATGCCCTATGCATGCGCTACGAGGAGCCAAGCAGCAATAGCCGATGGGACAGTCCGCTCACGGTGGTCCTACCCGAAGACAGGCTCGACGTGGAGGGCATTTACAAGGCCCTGTACGAGACCCAGCCATTGCCGCCCAACCAGAGCACCCAAAACGTAGGTTAATAATCCACCAACCCACGCAAGTCTAATCCCAGACAATCTCTCCGCCATGCAGCCGCCTCTCTGCGCCACCAACTACCTCTTTGAACTGGACAACATCATGCAGGCCATCATCAAGGAGATCCTGGGCGCCATTAAGATAAAGGCCTTCGGCCAGCTGCGAATCGTGGGCAGCACTAGTCCCGTCAAGGTGACCACCACGATGAACGCCATCCAGCTGAACCGGCTGCGGCAGCAGTTCATTACAAGCAGGTGCCGGGCCACCCAGACGGCAGCCACTCCGTTGGCCCAGGTGCCCCAGATGTTTGTCCAGTTCATCAATGCCAACACAATTGGCTGCTAGACTGCTGAATTTCGCCTGTGATTTCCGTGCTTGTTTCCCCCCCAAATAAAAGATAATTTCTTTGAGAAACTACAGAAATGTTATCCCGTAGAAACTTTTAACTCTCTTGGCTTTATTTTCTTGTTTAATGTTTGCTAGGACCCCCAGGAATCGCACTTTTCTATCCCACTCTAATCTCCCAATTCATATTGTAAGTCTGGAATTACTTATACAGCGAAGTCTAAGATGAGATCTTGATAGTGCTAGCTGACTGGGCCATCGACTGTAGAGTTATTTAAATATGAGTAAATATGCTGTAAGACTAATCATTTCAGATATTTCTGGGTTGTCTGAAGTCTATGGAGTAATAATTAAGTATTTCGATTTCATGGTATATTTGTTTCTTTCAGGTAATCTTTCCTCTGTGGTGGGAAGAAGTGATATGTACATATATCTGATTACCAGACTAAATATACGCACATCTTTACATTTTATTTCCCATACTTTAATTAATTTTATTGAATTATTTCCAAATAAGAAGAACATCAAGCAGAAGTTGGATGTTCAATAAATCTCTATTGGCATCTTCAACAACAGAGACTGGTACCATTAGACCCAACCATTTACATACAGTGCCAGACTGAAGTGTAGGCACAGCAATAAACTTTGACTTTACTGCAGGTTTAAGAGCTTTTCCATTGCGATTTTTATAAGAATAAAATTTGTATCCGATAAATGAATAAATTTCGCGTCTCTACTTTACACCTGGTATTCACTGCGTATTTACAGTGAGCTTTTGTTATATGTAATATATGTATTTGATTTAATCTGTTTCCATTTTTTTTACATTTTACATTTTGTATTTACATCTGTCTTATCTACATTGCAATATCTACATCTCAACATCTACATACATCTGTACATCTGCCACAGGAAGATTGTGCGAGAGAGACGGAATGATCAAGAGCGTGGCTATGCACTGCAATTTGATTTGTTCCTTCTGGCTATAATAATGTTCCGATCTGATCTGATGATATATACATACATATGTATGTATAATAGGGATCGGAAACGCTTCCTTCTGGGCATTACATATGTATATACATCCAATTTCACCACAAAGCTAATAAATACCCCTATAATCTTGAAATACTTCGGGTATAAATACTGCACCTTATATGGGCGGTAGGGGTGTGGGGCGTGTTCGGATCGATCTGAAATTTATCTCAGTTCTTATATACATACATATATAATTACAATCAACTGTACGCATTTTCAAGTCTTTAAATCAATTTTTCGAATCTATGCCAAAATATCGGCCATCTTTGCATCTCCTCGGATGCCGTACCGGGTATCATCATCATTCGACAATTCAAATCAAACGGTCACTGTTCCGCCCAGCAACAACAATAAGAAGAAGAAAATAAAAGAGAAACGTACATACATACATATGAACATTAAATCGAACGCCGTTCCATCGATGAACGGAGCGCAGGCAGAGCAGAGCAGAGCCCTATGCCCAGCAGAGGATGAGACTGAGGCAGTGGCAGCGGCAGTGACAGCGGCAGAGAGAAGAGCACACAGCGCGGGCAGAGAGCGCTGAGACCAAGCAGCAGGCGGCAGCGGCAGAAGCAGCGTGAACTTCAAGTGAATGAACTTTTCTCTTATTGTTTTTGTTTTTCCGTATGGTTCACTTACACGGCACTCACTTACGCACACCACCAAAGCAAACTCTCTCTTAAGAGCGCTCTCTTAGAGTGAGTATTTTCGGATAAAAGTTATATGTTTTTATGAATGTTAATCAATTTAAATTACTGTTAGGATTATGGTTTATTTTAAGCTGAATCATTTTTTACCTGCTTGTGTATTTCCATTTCGAAGAGAGGCAGCGCGCGGACTCTCTTCGGACTGGACTCAGCAACACCGTTTTCGTTCGCAGCGAGAAAGACAGAGATAGAGTGAGCAGTATTTTTGGGTGAGAGCGAAAGAGAAAGAGATACAATACTCATACTTGAAACGCAAAATTGTGTAGTCAGAGCGTAAAGACGCTCTCTTTGGCTGCTCTCTTTGGCCACAAGCCTTGTAAACCTTCACTGTATGTTGACAAGAGGGTGAGCTCAGCCCAGCATACGTTGAAGTTTCTGTGCCGTTTTGCCCGTGGTCCATACCTTTCTTGCCCGTCCTGTAGTACGTTTCCGAGCCACATGTGGCCGTGCAACATTTTTAAGCACCAGCAACATTTGAAGGCGGGGCGGGCGTATTTGAAACGGCCTTGCCTCGATTAAACATGTCCAATCGTTCGCCGTCAGCTTTCCAATCGCCGGAAAGCGCACGCATCGAACGCCGCCGCCGTTTTCCCGGTTCCCGCTTCCCACCTCACACTCATTCACTCAGCGTGTATGCGTTTATGCGTGTGTGTTTGTTTGTGTGTGTGTGTGTGCTGGCCTCTGTTGTGGGTTAACAGTATTTTTTTAAAGTTTTTGTTGATGCCACTACTTCTATGGTTCCACAGTTCCATAGTTCTGCAATATATATGTATACCCCCTCGCCCCCCCTGAAACTGCTGCAAATGCCACAGATTGGATATACCGCCAAAGTGCAGCAAAAGAGTGCAATATGCGTGCGTGTGTGTTTGTTTGTTTGTTTGTGTGTGTGTGTGAAGAAGCAATAATATTAATAATAATAGTAATCGAAATAATATTTAGTACAAGTGGAGATCGTTGAAAGAGAGATTGATTGGCCGCTTGCCTTTTGCCTTTCTTTTGCTTTGTTTTTGTTTTGTGTGGAATCATTTTTTGGGCAAGGACGCAGACCCAGCTGGCGTCGACTGCAGCAGCAGCCGCAGCCGCAGCAGCAGCAGCATCCAGTGGCCAATGCAAATCCAATTGACATTTGGCCTCTCCTCTCTTCCGTCTCCAGATCGATCGCCTCAAAATTAACCGTATTTTTTTCTTTTTCCTCTCTCTGTGTGTGCGTGTGCGTGCAGCCAACAACAGCAACAAAAGCAAACAGCAACAACAAAATGTTTAAATAAATACAAAAAAAAAAAGGAGAAAAATTGTGCAAAAAAAGGAAGCAAGAAAATCAACAGCTGCTGCATCGAGCATCAAACCAAACCAAAAGGAAAACAACAAGCAAAGAAAAGAAAAGAAAAGGGTTTTTCCCTCCCACAAAAAATCTGATCTGATCTGAAAATAAACGAAAAGTGAATCCCCTCACTCCCCTCAAAGTATATACCCCCCAACCACCCTCCAAAGAATATATAAATCAAATATATATACAAAAATCATACATGAAAATACGATTTTAAGTGACAAAAATATACAATAATAAAAGAAAACTTCAACAACAAAAAAGTGCTTCAAAACCAAAAGGAAAAATATCCAAAAATACAAAAAAAAAGAAGAAAATAATAGGAATAAGAAGTGCTCCCTGAAACACGAATAAAAAGTGTTAAGCGAAGAAGCAGGAGGAGAAAGGATAAAAGGGAATAGCAAGAATGAAATGAAAAAGTGTTATCAAGAGGAAGAAACCTGAAAAGAAGAGAAGACTCTATGTCTATGTGGATTTATTTCTAGCAAAAAAAAAAAAAAGTAATATTACTATTAAATAAAAAGAGCGGGAGTGGGAGAGAGAGAGAGAGAGAGAGAGCTCTCTCTCTGCAAATGTGTGTGCGCGTGTGACTGCGTTGGGAGGGTAAAACTACAAACTGAAAGTGCTTGGTGGCAGAATATGGATAGCGCGTGCCACCACTCCACCTCGCCAACAGCCGTGCAACAACAGCAGCAGCAACAGCAGCAGCAGCAGCAGCAGCTGAAGGACCACGTATCACCTGAGCAGCAAGCTGGCCACTAAAGGAGCGCTAGCAGGCCACAAAGATGCCACCGCTGCAACGTGAACAATTGATGTAAGTTCCATATCAAAGACAAATCCCTGGGGATAGAATATGATCTAAATATCTAAGGGATCGGGTTGGCTAAGCACTATATTGCTAAAGAATGGAGCAGTACCTACCTTACCCTTACAGCAGAAGTATTAAGGGTACACAGGGCTACATGCGTGGCTCTGCCCTTCACCCCATCCGGAGTCTCAGGAGAGGCCACCCTTACCTGAATTTGGCTCGTCCTGTAGGAGCCTGTACTGCAGTTTCGAAGGCTTACAGAAAACAAAACTCAAAGAAGATACAGATACATACATATAGAAATATAGGTAGAATAGAAGCAGACCTATGTATAAATCGGTTGTAATTTGAAATTAAATGAATGAATATCCAAATTATTAGACACGATAGATTGAGGAAAACATTTCAAACGAACGAAGAAAATGTGAGCAAGTTTAAGGTAAAGCTCAGAAATAGATTTAACTAAGAAGCGGTCCTACGATTCCAGAAGGGAATGGAATAAACCTATAAGATTCCCTTCGGGAAGTTCAAACGAAACTCAATGATGATGCTGAAAGTCCATCTTAAAGCATTTCGTAGCCAAAGTAATCCACAAGAATTTCCCCTCCCCCATTTGGGGCCCAACAATGTTGCAATAGTCGAGCGGCCCACCACCCACCCACCCAGCACGTGGCTACAGTTAGCAGTTCAGAAGTTTTATTGAAATATTGACCGATCCCCGACCAATTCAAAAAATTACAACACTACATTTGTGTGTGTGTGTGTGTGTGTGTGTGTGTACGACTGGGTTAAGTTTAAGAGGGCAGGAACGGAAACGTGCACCTAGAACGTAGCACCCAGCACCCAGCACCTCCCTATTATCCCAAAAAGTCTTGGTGGTGGGGGGAGGGGGAGTGGGTTGCCCCAAGCACATGTCAAGCCTGGTTCGTTGGCCTGGCCGAGATATCGCTCTCTGTTTATGAATGAAACGCAACGAGGAAGCGCGCGCAAATTCAACAACATTCAACGCAGCAAAAGCAGCAGCAGCAGCAGTCGCAGCGGCAGCGGCAGCGACAGCACAAGAGAAAGAGCGCTGGAAAAGCAGAGGAAGAAAAAGAGCAGAGCAGCAGAGCAAAGCAGAGCGCCTCATGAAGAGTAAAAGAGAGTGCAAGCACATGCGGAAAGCATTGGCTCTCTCTTTAGCTGCAGCTGCCGTCTCTCTTTCTCTCGCTCTCTGTCTCTGTCTCTCTCCCCGGTTGGGCTCTGCGGCGTGAGTTCATCGACCTTTGCTATTGAAATTTTTGGGCACTGATACAAACACACTCACGCTCACACACACACACTCACACACACGCACACGCACACTTATTTACACATTGATAAACAATCGTTGACGTTGACGCGCACAGAGCAGCGTGGTCGACGTCGACGATTGAACCGCAGAAAATAACCAAAATATTTAGCTGCTACTCGAATACCCTTACTGAGCTGAGGAAGGGGAGTCAGTAGGGTGTACTACACTTAACTAAAGAGCAATTCAAACTAAAGAAGAACCTCTATAGGGGCATATCATGGTTTATCAACGAAAATTGAGATGTGCTTCGGTATGTGGCAAGAAGAAACCAAGTTCCCTGTAAGGCATAAGAACGGCTATCAAAATTATTGGATGGGTAGCCAGTAGAATCCTCTGGAATGCTAGGCATTGCTCATCTCAAAGAATTGTTGCAAAGAATTGTACTAAAAGGTTGACTTTTAGGGTATCCAAAGTGCGCTGAAAGCTCAAGGCAGAGAGAGAGAGAGAGAGAGAGAGAGAGAGCTTTATTCCTTGGTTACTTCTTCCTGATTGCTCTCCCTCCCTCTCCCTCTCTCTGGCAACGTGCGTGTCTGTGTCTGTGTGTGGGTGGGTTGGCTAATGCACGATAACAGCGCCTGGAACTCCTCTTGTGACTCCCAAGATATGGCAAAATGCTTGGCAAAGGGCGGGGAGGGGGTCGTGGGGGGGGGCATTGTTTTGCTTTCTGCTGCTGCTTCGGCCTCTGCTTTTGCCGCTGTTACCAAGTCCCAAAAGAGCGGCGTGTGTTACTGTGTGTTTCCGTGTGTATATGTGTGTATATGTGTGTCTTTGTGGTGGTGTGCGTGAGGCCAATGACCAAAATGTAGTGACAAGGGCGTCAAAGAGAGACAGAGACAGAGATAGAGATAGAGACAGAGAGAAATTTGCCGTATTTCGCCATTACATGAGGCACCCAAAAAAACCAAAAAAAAAAACCAAAAAAAAAACCAAAAAAAAAAACACGAAAAAGGGCAACGCAACGCTTTAATCTTGTTTTACATTTTTTTTGCTTGGGTTTTGTAGAACCGGGAGCCCCTCAAGAGCAGCAGTCCAACAACAAACATCAACCACTTTACCTTCTTACCTTACCACTCCGTTCCCTTCCCTTCCCTTCCCTGCCATTCCCTTCCCTGCCATTCCCTTGCCTGCCACAGAAGAGAGACACACAAAAACGTTGAACCTTCAAATTTGGTTTCAATGTCATGTAACCCTCGGTTTTACAAGAAACACAAACACACACAAACACACACACGCATACATGCAGCAGGGTATCACATATGTATGTATGTGTGTGTGTGTATAAAAATAGGGTAAACGGGGAGGAATGGGTCCGGGCAGGGGGCCGGAAAGGCTAACGAAATGCCCATGCATGCACCCAAGCAAAAATTAACGGCATTCGATGCTTGTGTGTGTGTGTGTGTGTGTGAATTGTGATTGATGATGTGGTGAGGGGAGATTGGCTCCTGCTCCTTCTCCTCCTTCAGCATCTTTTAAACGATTTAAGCGTGCGAACCCCTCCTCCTCGATCCTGGATCGATCTTCGATCTTCGACTCGTACTTTGCCATTCATTTATTATTTATGAATATTGTTTCAATTCCTTCGTTCAATTTTGGATGTGTTTCATATTCCTGCGTTTCATTCCATGACGTTTTAGTTTTCCGTGTTTCATTTTATGACGTTCCAGTTGCCTGTGTTTTACTTCATTACGTTCCATGCCAATGAATCTGAACTTTAAGTGGAAAATCTATGGCAGTTCCTGGAAATGTAAATGGCAATTATTTTGTGGCCGTGTGGGAGTGTGCAAAATGCACCTGAGGAAAACACTCAGCTGGCATCGCCTTTCCAGCGTCCCAATGCGTTCGAACTGCGGAACTGGAACGCAACGCATGCCCATACAGCACAGCCATCCAACTCCAAACACCATGGATGGTCATGTCATCCTTTGCGGCATCGACTGCTTTTTACTTAAGGCAACAAACTGAAACAGAAAGGTGGAAAAGGAAATGGTCCAAATATGTAGGCATGGGTGGAAAAAGTTTTGTGTGGCATTTGCGGCATTTAAAGTTCCCTAAAACATAAATCTTAAATCGATAAAGATTAAATTTAAACGCGTCTAGTCTAGTCAGTGGAACATTAGAACTTTCGACATTCCCCTTGGCTTCCAAAGCCATTCCATTTCAATTCGTTCCACTATACATTCAGGTTCACTCCCCTACATTTTCTGTTCATATTGTCACATTCCAATTCGCTTGATGTTGATTGGAAGGACTTTTGCTGCTATTTTGATAGCTGTTACAATATTGTGTCCTATGGGTCTATTATAGTATACAAATCGCTTAAGGGTCAGTGCCCTGATAAAGTTCTTATTGACTTCCTATCACTCACACAAACAAAACTCCTTCTCTTTCCCACCCGCTCTTTCTATCACTTAGTCATCGGATGGTTTTGTTTCCTATAATGTATGATCCATCAGCATTACAAGGCACTACACAACATCAGGAAATGCAATCCCTAAGATATTTCACTCTGTGTTTTACTATTGTCAATGGTGTGTCTACAAATATCTAAAATATCGGGAAGCAATAATATAACCAAAATAACTTAAGGCAGAATTTTGAAGGAAGGTTGTGGGTGCTCTCTTAATTATCCATCAATAATAGGGAGATACTTTATATTTATAGACATATTCCCTAGGCTTGGGCATCCTCCTCATTGTGGTAGCATAACGGTAGGCTCTGCTCTGCACACCGAAGCCATACCGAACCAGGCAGTCCCCTGACTTCATTCTGGATACTTTCAAATAGGCCGCGCCATGACTACAGTCCAGCCCATTAATATAAGCTCAGCGACTTCGCGATTACCATTATGGTAGCAGGGACTGTTAAATTACAAATAGAACATTTTTAGGAGAGTAACGGGCTAAGTAAAGTAGTGGATACAGAACTCAATATTGTGAGGGGCCTTATATTCAGATCTACCACTCGGAAGACCTGTACAGGACATTCTCTTTTGCCGCTTTCGGCAAGCGAGAGTCACGCCACCAGCGTAGGTGTAAAGGTACTAGAAATCAGTCCCACTGTTCTACGTTGGTAACCTTATATCCATGGATCCAAGACGGAGTCAATTCTGGCAGTAAAGTCTGCACTGCATCCCCATATTGGAAGCCATTGATCGCTTGATTGATTTTAAATAAACATGAAACTCTTATTTGTTAAAGATGTATCTTTTGTACCTTTGAATCACCTTTTTAAATCAATTCTTTCTGAGAATATGCACAGGCTTTTCCACCAGTCTTCCACCAGTTGCGAAATACTCTCTTTTTCTCACTGTTTTTGTGTGTTTCGTTCGTGTTCGCTCGAATTTCGATTTGACTTCCGCATGGAATGCACTTTCCATACGATACGACGAGTTATTCCCATTCCCAGTACTTTCCCAGTACGGAGCATATGACTCATACGATCCGAACCGACCATCGGGTCACACAATTGGACACCTTTTTGGTTGCATATGACATTTACTTGGTTTTGGGTTTGGATTTGGATTTGCATTCCATTCCTGATTCCGGCGATCACTTCAGTTCATTTTATTTCATTTCATTTCAGCCAGATTTGCTGAATTTCGTTTGTGTGCCCCTTCTCCTTCTCCTTCCTTTGCCTTCTTTCCTTTTCTTTTCTTTAGGGTTCTTTTTGTTGAGTCTTGCAAGTTTGAGACAAAGAAATGGAACAGAGGCCAGCCCGATCACGCCTCGGGCCTTTGGACTCGACTCTGATCCGATCGGATCGGATCGGATCGGTTCGGCTCTGATCTGATCTGCTGCCGCTGTCCCCCAGATAAGAACTGACAAATGCGGTACATGATGGTACGCTTCGAAATGTCTGTTTGAATCTGTAATTCGTAGAGTCTTTCCATTCCCCAGGAATTTCTCAAATTTCTTCACGTTAGTCGAGTGTCGAGTGCGGAATACCAAAAGCCATTGCCTCAGAGCCAGATCATCCAGTAGTTAACCTTTAATTATACATTGTATGTATGTACATATATCATATCTGGAATGTGAATGATCATGTAGATCATGTATGGGTTCAGTGGCCGATAAGATAAGAAAAGTTATGGAGAAAACATATAAATACTGGAAAGTTCTCTTGGATAAGAAGAGCCTGCGTGCTTTTCCAGATTCTTAAGGAAATTGATCAACAAAAAAGATACATTTATACCATAAAAGACCATCGAAAAGATTAGAGATATCTCGTTGTGAGGTATCGAAGTTTCGCAAAAGAAATGAAAGAGTTTCAATGCTCCATCGTTCCCAAATTGTTTGAAAAGAAATTTCTACATTTATTCAAATTTTATTTGGGTTTATTTGGATTAATATACGGTATATTTGTGACGTAATCTTGGGCTATATTTATAAAAAAAAATATTTAAAAAAATAAGTATTATTATTCCATTATAAATACCAACATTCCAGCGTTATGGGCTCTGGTTATATGTATCTAGGGTATTCGGCAATTGTTTTTTTGGGGTTTCTCAATTTGCGCACACTATTGCACACACACATACATATACATATGTACAATACAACGTACAAGTATGTGTGTCTGCTGTTGAGTGTGTGCAGAAATAGGTACAATGTTCGTTCAATGACCTTTTACTTTTACACTATTCCCCCATTACCATTTCGCCTAGCCAGGCACCCCCCCCCATTATCCCTTCCCACACCCCACACTCCATACTCCCCACACTCCCCACACTCCCCACACTCCACTCCACACTATCAGCCATCGTGCTACACCTCTTACTCTTTCTATCTGTCCGCTTATCCACTCCTCTGCCTCCTGGTGAAACCATCCTTCTTATATTTCTTCCTAGTTTCTCTCTCTCTCTCTCTCGCTCTCTGTCTCTGGCTGGGCTGTCTCTTTCCCTCTTTAAACAGATATGCTTCAATTAGTCAACGCCGGATGATGATGATAATGACGGGGAGCTCCCAAGTCTGCCAAAAAAAATTGCGTAATCCGTTCCAAGAATGACGTCAATCGGCGGCGAATGCTAAAATCAAATGCAAACTGCATTTCCTCTGCCACAATCCCCCACCACCCACCACCCTTTCCCCTAACGGGCCATCGTTATGCCATTACAAAATTCATAAATAAAACATTGTTTGCATTTTGTTATTGAAATGTTAATCGTCAAGTTTAAGTTGAAGTTTCTGCTTGCCCTGCTCCTCCTGCGATGATGGTACTGCTGCGGCTGTTGCCATTGCAGCTCCATACACACACACACATACACACAGATAGCAGACTCTCTTACACTCACGCACATTCAAGCTTACTCAAAGCGCACACACACGCCGCCAGCCAGCCAGCCAGCCAGCCAGCCAGCCAGCTCACTCTAACACAACACACACATACACTCAAGGCTCACCCAAAGAGAGCCAGAGACCGAGACTGACAGACAGAGAGAGAGAGAGAGAGAGAGCGCAACGAACTACTCTCGAAAGGGCACGGCACGTTCGGTGTGAATGACCGCCAACTAACACACATTTGCGAGCGCGCTAAAACAAAAGCAGCGAAAACAAAAAAGAAAAAAAAACACAAAAGCAAAACCCCAAAGGCAGCGCAGCCAGCGTCACACCACATGAGGAAGCAAGGCAGCAGCCGCAGCAGCAAAGGCAGAGACAGCAAAAGCTGCAGAGAGACAGAGACAGAGTGACAACAACAACAGCAACGTTAAAAGTAAAAATACAGCACAGCAGATACAGTAGTTGCAGCCAGGCCAGAGTTACGTTACGTTACGGCACACCCCATGCAATTGTCGATTACACTTTCAGTGGGTGCATGAGTCACAGTGGGTGGAGGTCTGGGTATCATCTAATGGGAATCTATAGAATGCATCCATCCGTATATGGGATGTAAATCTCAATTACTCGAGACATTGATATTACATTCCAGGCTATTTAACACCCAGAATAACTATTGCCTCTCGAATATTGCCTATCGAATGTTCGTTTGATAATTCTGTGTGGATTAAACACGGCTAATTTTGTACTCTCAAAAAATACAGAAAGATATCACGACCGGATGGTATTTCGTTGCTTTCCAGTAAAATATTTATCATTGTCCACCCAACGAGTTTAATTGGAGTGCACGAATATATTTTATAAGTTACAAACACTCATAAAATTTCAAGCCTAAATTGTTAATAAATAAATATTTTCATATATCCAGTAAAAATCGAATTGGCAGTAATTCGGTAATCACAAAATCTACATACATATGTATGTACATATGTAAATACATTTTTCATTCGTTTTGCAAGTTTTGTTCAGATTTTTCCACAGTTTGCTTTTCCATTTTGTCGGGTGCACCGGTATGAGTGGAAATGCTGTAAATTTATTTGGAGATTGTCGTTTCCGTGGCCGCTGCTTTTGCTTTTGCTCTTGCATTTGCATCTGCCTGGGCACACGCTTTTCGAGGACACTGTGCATTCGGGGAAAGTGTGGTTTGATTAGTAGTGGGCCTGGGCACGCCCCGGCGAGCTTTAGCCTCTGCTTATTTATACATTTTGCATGCATTTGGTATACAGTGGTGGGGGGCTCGGATTGGGCTCTAGCTCTGGCTTCTCTTGTCTTGGGGCTCTGGTGGAGCATTGGCTGGGAGTGGAGTACAGTAGAGGGCCGATAGCAACTGGTCTGCCCAGTGGCTACTGTTTTGCCCTTGCGGAAGAGGGTATTACGTGAGCCTTGATTAATGAGCAACATGAACCAGTATGTCCCTGTCCTGTCCTTTTCCTCTCGTTCCACTAGAGCACATTCTTTCGAAATTCGAATGTTTCGTTGCACAAATGTTCCATAAGCAAACGGACACATGCGTTACGAATGACCCCAATAGAGATGAATGTTTTCTATAAAATGTATTTAGTTTATAAGCAAAAACTACGCGGTAGCCGTAGGTACTATGGCTTTAGGCCATGTCTTAAAATGAACCCAACTTTTGGGCTCTTGACGAAGGAATAAACCTGCAACGCCATTTGATGCTTAATGGTGCAAGAATTTGATCTACATTATAGAAGGGTATCAAAAGCTGCGACCTCGGTTATGGAGATATGTATGTATGTATGTAGCTTGCTTACTTGTTTTGTGATGTTGTTGTTGTTCTGGCTGTAGTAGTTTTGTTGTTGTTTTTATTCTGTTGCAAGAATAAATAAACAAGCAGCGTCGTCAGAGGCTATACAGCGGGGCAGCAGTAATACAGCAGGAGTGTCAGCGGGAAGGGAAGAGCAGAGCAGAGCGTAAGGCAAAGAGAATCAAAAAAGAAGAATAAAAATAAGAAAAACAGAAACAGAAACGGAGAAAAAAAAAAGAAAAAAAAACGGCAATGTCATTAAACCCTAAACAAGAGCGAAAGCAACAACACAATAACGACGACGTCGACGTCGACGGCGATAGAACATTGACACGAAACCAGAAGCGTTATGAAATACTCAAACGAACGTAAGAGAGTTCCCGAGAGCAACGAACCGACCGACCGGCCGGCCCGGCTCGCACACAAACGCACACACACACACTCGCCTCGCTCATACACACTGGCACTCTCAATCTGTGGGGGCGCGCATTGGTTGGTTGGTTGGTTGTTTGGTTGGCTGGTGGCCGCTCTCGCTCTCTCTCACACTCTCTCTCTTCAGCTGTTTCGCTGCTCTCTCTCTCTCTTAAGCCGCAATCAAAGCAGAGGCAGGTGAACGACCGACCTAGCCATTTGTTTTCCTTTTGTATGGCTGGCTCGCTTCTCTCTCTGTATGTGTGAGAGAGTAGCTGAGAGTGGGTATGTGCGTGTGTGTGTGTGTGTGTGCATTGGGGATCAAGTGAGTCATTTTTTTTACGGCTGCTTTGGCTGCCTGCCCTTCCCCTTCCCCTTCCCTTTGCCGATACATTGTAAATATATGCGTGCAGATGTCAAAACGTAATTACATTTGACTTTATTTCATTTATTTGCGTGCTCTTCTGCTTTCCCTACGCTTTTTGCTTACGGATTCGATTTGCTTCCCCTTCACCTTCCTCTCTTTCGGGTTGGCTCTTCTGCTTGGCTTTCTTCGGAGGGTACTGTTTCTGCTTCTGCTCCTCTTCCACCTTCTGCTGATTTCATCTGGCTCATTTTTATTCTTGGCCACAATCATACAAGCTGCAGGTATGAATGTACGTTACTGATCTGCTTCGATTTTCGATGACGACATCCTCCCGATCGTCATGTACTTCCTTGTTGCTCTGGTCCCTGAACCGATCGTTGTCATCTCTGTCTCTGTCTCTGTCTCTGCCTCTGCCTCTGGTCGCACCCACAATCTGCGCTACCTGCCGACCACACATACACACGCATGCACATATGTATGTACATGTGTATGTGTGCATACTTCCATCTCCCTTTTGCTCTTGAAAATATATTCTTGGATGGCTTTCGCGCTTATCATAGACCGAGACGGTGCGTGAAAGCAGGCGTAAAGCGGAATAAGCGAAACAACAAAGAGATCTCGCTCACACTCAGTCCCCCTCTCTCACTCTCTCTCGCTCTCTCTCTACCCTGGTGCTGTCCCTGTTCCGCACGCATGTTGACCTTGACTGTGACTTTCATAAAATTGGTTGTCGGTTTTGTTGCTGTGTTGCTCTTGAGCTTTAGCTCTTATTGCTGTTGTTGTTGTTGTTGTTGTTGCTCTTTGTCCTCGCTCATGAATTTCATTTTGTTCATAAGCACACATACACATACACACACACACACACAGCATGCACACACTTGTACTGTCATGTCTGTCTGTCTCGCTTTCCATCTGTATGTAGAGTACTTAACCGATTCCGTTAGTCCCCCCCCCCACGCTGCTTTCTGCTTTCTGGCTTATCTTTTGGCCATTTTGACGGAAGAATTTCTCTTTGGTAAATGTGTGTGCCTGTGTGTGTGTGTGGATCGAACAAATACATATGTATGTAAATTTCGAATCACTTGTGGAGGAAGCTCTTTTACGATGATTGATGGACAGAACTTTTAATACAGGAAGGTGTTTCCATTAGACAAGTAGAATGTACAATGTGCATAAATACAATACGTACCTAATATATCAACATTTTTCAATCGAAACAATCCTTCTAGAACCCTGACATCTACAGGAAACCCGAAGCGATTCGAAGGGATCACGAAATACTTTCGATTCCTTCGGTACCTTTGGCACTGGGTCTCAGTATTCTTATACATAGCTTCGAAATGCTCAACCATAACGGGACTGAACGAACCGAGTACCGTCCTCTGTACTGTTGTGTTATATTCGAATATCTCGAACGAGACTGGGGGAAGGATTCGTAATGATTGAATGCCTGAAACAGCAATGAAATTAGCGAGTACCATCCTCTGTACTGTTTTTTTGTATTCGAATATCTCGAACGGGACTGGGGGAAGGATTCGTAATGATCGAATGCCTGAAACAGCAATGAAATGAGCGAGTACCATCCTCTGTACTGTTGTTTTGTATTCGAATATCTCGAACGAGACTGGGGGAAGGATTCGTAATGATCGAGTGCCTGAAACAGCAATGAAATGAGCGAGTACCATCCTCTGTACTGTTGTGTTGTATTCGAATATCTCGAACGAGACTGGGGGAAGGATTCGTAATGATCGAGTGCCTGAAACAGCAATGAAATGAGCGAGTACCATCCTCTGTACTGTTGTTTTGTATTCGAATATCTCGAACGAGACTGGGGGAAGGATTCGTAATGATCGAGTGCCTGAAACAGCAATGAAATGAGCGAGTACCGTCCTCTGTACTGTTTTTTTGTATTCGAATATCTCGAACGAGACTGGGGGAAGGATTCGTAATGATCGAGTGCCTGAAACAGCAATGAAATGAGCGAGTACCATCCTCTGTACTGTTGTGTTGTATACGAATATCTCGAACGGGACTGGGGGAAGGATTCGTAATGATCGAGTGCCTGAAACAGCAATGAAATGAGCGAGTACCGTCCTCTGTACTGTTGTGTTGTATTCGAATATCTCGAACGAGACTGGGGGAAGGATTCGTAATGATCGAGTGCCTGAAACAGCAATGAAATGAGCGAGTACCATCCTCTGTACTGTTGTGTTGTATACGAATATCTCGAACGGGACTGGGGGAAGGATTCGTAATGATCGAGTGCCTGAAACAGCAATGAAATGAGCGAGTACCATCCTCTGTACTGTTGTGCTGTATTCGAATATCTCGAACGGGACTGAGGGAAGGATTCGTAATGATCGAGTGCCTGAAACAGCAATGAAATGAGCGAGTACCATTCTCTGTACTGTTGTGTTGTATTCGAATATCTCGAACGGGACTGAGGGAAGGATTCGTAATGATCGAATGCCTGAAACAGCAATGAAATGAGTGAGTACCATCCTCTGTACTGTTGTGTTGTATTCGAATATCTCGAACGAGACTGGGGGAAGGATTCGTAATGATCGAGTGCCTGAAACAGCAATGAAATGAGCGAGTACCATCCTCTGTACTGTTGTGCTGTATTCGAATATCTCGAACGGGACTGAGGGAAGGATTCGTAATGATTGCATGCCTGAAACAGCAATGAAATGAGCGAGTACCATCCTCTGTACTGTTGTTTTGTATTCGAATATCTCGAACGAGACTGGGGGAAGGATTCGTAATGATCGAGTGCCTGAAACAGCAATGAAATGAGCGAGTACCATCCTCTGTACTGTTGTGTTGTATTCGAATATCTCGAACGAGACTGGGGGAAGGATTCGTAATGATCGAGTGCCTGAAACAGCAATGAAATGAGCGAGTACCATCCTCTGTACTGTTGTGCTGTATTCGAATATCTCGAACGGGACTGAGGGAAGGATTCGTAATGATTGCATGCCTGAAACAGCAATGAAATGAGCGAGTACCCTCCTCTGTACTGTTGTGTTGTATTCGAATATCTCGAACGAGACTGGGGGAAGGATTCGTAATGATCGAGTGCCTGAAACAGCAATGAAATGAGCGAGTACCATCCTCTGTACTGTTGTGTTGTATTCGAATATCTCGAACGAGACTGGGGGAAGGATTCGTAATGATCGAGTGCCTGAAACAGCAATGAAATGAGCGAGTACCATCCTCTGTACTGTTGTGCTGTATTCGAATATCTCGAACGAGACTGAGGGAAGGATTCGTAATGATTGCATGCCTGAAACAGCAATGAAATGAGCGAGTACCGTCCTCTGTACTGTTGTGTTGTATTCGAATATCTCGAACGAGACTGGGGGAAGGATTCGTAATGATCGAGTGCCTGAAACAGCAATGAAATGAGCGAGTACCATCCTCTGTACTGTTGTGCTGTATTCGAATATCTCGAACGGGACTGAGGGAAGGATTCGTAATGATTGCATGCCTGAAACAGCAACAAGCTCCGATATTATTGATGTTATGCATTTAGGCAAGGGCCTCATCGGACAATCTCGCTTTTGGCAAAACTTTCTCGCTTAATGCTCAATATTATTTGGTATTTTAAAAACAGATTCTTATGTTTTCTTCACCGGCGATTACTTGAATTAATTTTGAATTTAAATTCAGTTTTGTCATTGGCCCAAATCCAAAATTGTTGATTAATTTTCTTTACAAAAGTCTTATCCTTGAAGAGGACTAGTTAGACGATATAATTATCTGAATTAAACGAAAACATTTTGATATGAAACTCGTGTTGGAAATGTCAATATTTCGTCTATTTCATAAGGCAAATTTGCTCATACCTATGGTAGTTCTTGGGCATTGTAATGGAACCGCTTCCACACACCACCCATCCACAGATGGGGATCCTCTACAAGTGACTGCAAATGCCCAAGGGAGTGGTAGGTGGTGGATCGTATGCAAGGAGAAGGCGGTGTGATTCCATTGAATCCCCTGCGCTTCCCCCATCGAAGACGTTGCCTTGTTTCTTAGAGGTTCAAACAGAGGGAAAAGGACACGACACTGATGTGATGAACCTATCCGTTCCTCCTCCTAATGCCTCACAAAAAGGTATTGGATCAGCAGATCAGATCAGAATGAAATTAATTTAATTACCAAACGATTGCAGTTCCAGATCATTGAAAATATCATCGAAATTTCTCTAATGGAACAAAAATATTCCATAATTCCATTCCATATTCAAACGAGACTTGGAGGACTTGGATTCTGATATTGAAAAGTGCCAGTAATCCAGCTGGTATACCCACAATACGAAAGAAGATTGCAATGTGGTCTATGGTGATGTGATGGTGTTTCTGGGGAGTTCTGGGTGTCTCTTGGTGTTTACAGGTGAATATGGATCCTTGGGGAAGTCTTTGTTTAACCAAGGATTCCGAGCATCCCATCCATTTGTTATTCTATTGATTGGATCTACTTGTCTCCGAATCCTTTCTGTCTGTACTCTGCGAAGACAATGTTGCCTATCCTATAGGCTAGAAAACTAGAAGAACTTTCGTTAGATTAAGATTTGGTAGCCATTGAGATATGGTCTAGATCCAAGAGCAGTCCTTTCGGAGGCGCCACCCGAGGCCACTGCTGGGATGGAGTTTGCTGTTTTCTACCGCATTACGTCTGCGTCTGTATTCCGTCAGGAAATTGTCAAAAGCACTGAGTGGTTTTTAACTGGACTTTGCCTTTTAGACACCTTGGACCTTACGACTGTACCTAGATACAGCTCCCAAGCTCCCGATGCACTTTTTGACCTGTGAACGTGAAGGCGATGAAGGGATAAGGGGAGGCTGCGGCTGCGGCTGAGGCCGAGGCTCCACTCCCCATCGATGACACGTGAGTGGGGAATTAGGCAACGAGGAAGAGATCGGATCGGATTGGATCGAATCACTTCGCTGGCACCACTTGCTGAGACGATGATTTGCTAATTGTTCACACACACACACACACACACACACACACACTCATGCAGATACACTCTAGCACAGATGTTCGCCCTGTCCCTGTCCCTCTTGCGCTCTTACTCACGCTCGGACTCTCGCATAGATTTCCGAAAGCTCGAAAGTTAACCGACAAAAAAAAACAAATGAGATTTTTATTGCTGATGTGTGTGTTTGTGTGTGAGTGTGTGTGTGTGTGGCGCTTTCTATCCGAAAAGTTCACTGAACTTGCGCCCTCCATACCAAAAGAAAAAAAAAACCGCTGCTAAAGCGAAATTGCTAATAAGAAAAAGAGCTCGCGCGACAGAGAGCGAGGTAGGCCAGGGCCAGGGCCAGGGCATGATGGAGAAAGAGAGGGCGGAGTGGCGGGGGACAACGCCAGCGCCAACGCCAACGCATTTGCTCAGCGGCGCGCATCAATTTCGAGTTCAATGTCAAACCACAAAAACGACGCCAGCGCCGAAGTCAACGTAGACGTAGACGCTGCTGCCACACGCATCACAATAGACCAGGAGGGGGCGGGGTTGGGGCGTGGGGTGGAGTGTGGAGTGTGGATTGTGGGCGGCAGAAGACAGCAGGGCAGCAGCAGCAGCAGCAGCAGAAAAGCCAGCTGCGACGTTACACATTGCCCGGAGGGCGTTAAACTTCACGGTCATGGCTTTTTCCTTATTCTTTCTTCCGCTCTGCCGCTCTCCCGCTCTCCCACTCTCCCACACAGACACACACACTCTCTCTCTCTCTCTCTCTCGCTCTGTCGCTCTTCTATGTGACGCATTGCTGACCGCTACGCACTCTCCCATGCCCCTATGATCGACTCCCCCCACATCCCTGCTCCCACACACAGCGAGCGAAAGCCCACTGTGCCCGCCCGCCCGCCCTCTCTCTCTCTCACTCTTTCTTCTGAAGGCGAATGACCGATAAAAGCTGAGCACGCGCCAATCGTGAGGCTATGGCACCGATAAGGCTACGAAACAACGGGAGTATACAAGTAAGAACAAGAAGAAAAGCAGTAGGAGTAAGGAATATGAGGAGTAGAAACAGTGGAAGATGGAGAACAGAGGAAGTACTAGGAGAAGTACTAGAATATTAAGAGAGAGAGAGAGAGAGAGAATATACAGCAGTTTTCGTATTATCTTAACAGCCGTCACACAACCATTTGTGTACATGGTATAATGGGTGAGGTTAGGTTACCCCGGACGGCCCTCGCGGGGCCTCTCATAGGCCAGAATGGCCCTTAGTTATCCGGATTTCGTATGGACCTTTACGAGGGTGTTTCGGAGGTTTTGAAGTCCCCTAGAATCGAGGTGTTTCTGGCAAAGGCAAGCATACATGGTGTAATGATATTAAATAAATATTTGGATTAATACTGTGGCAGATGGAAACACTTGCTCAAGATTTATCCCATGTTAATTGTCATCAGTGTCATCAGCCGAAGGAGCAACGGCAAGAGTAGAGAAAGTACAGGAACAGCAGGGCCCATATAGGGCCCTATATTCGTATAATTTTACAATTCCCGGGCACCTTTCAAAAGCGTTGGTCCGGGAGGTTTCCTTCTCTAACAACCCCATCCCCCCCTGTCGACGGTCCTGAGAAACAGGAAATGTAGAGTGATGTCTAATGAATATAAAAAACAATAAGTTTGAGCTCCAAATTTTTGTTTTTTTCAAAATGATTTCCCAACCAAAAAGTACGAGAATTCACTTTTATAATTGTACGAAACACAATTCATATCTGCATTTTTACCTTTAATTTTATGAATATTGAATTGCATATTGTGTTGCAACTCTTTGTTTCAATGCGTGAAGACTTCAAATCGATTCGATTTGAGATTACTTTGATGTTTATACCGATATGGCCGCACCTTTTCAATTACTTTTGTTCAATTCAGTTCATGCTTAGGGTCTCTGCATTCATATAAAACCCTTGATGATGTGCTAAAGATTCTCGATCGGACTAACTTAAATATAATTTATATTTATTTCAATTTCCGTATAAATCATGGAACTGAAAACAAAGAAAACCAGGTGGAAAAAAATACATAATCCTAATAGATAATCTTACACGGTGGTGGCAAGAAACAGAATCGTCCTACAAGATGAGTTAAGAGGTTTTACTCGCTAACCGATCTATCAATTAGTGCCAGATCATCTCCTGCTAGATCTATAATAACCATCCTTGTCACATCCTCCTACTGAGGCACCAATTCCTATAGCGTTCTCTGAAGCAAACTGGTTTTGGTTTTGGTTCATTACAAAAATTACAAACGTTTCTCTAATCATTTACAGTCCAAGGGTTCGTTGAGTTAGGGCCATTTTTGGTCTCCTATCTTCTGGAGACACCACCGCTAGTACCGATATTAGCTTGGCGAATATCTGTCTATGTATATCTGTCCCTTCGAATATCAGATGACATTTTGAACCGATTTTCAACGCTCAAGCGTTTAAGATTTGGGGTGGGTTTTCAACTTACAAATGTACGTCCTGAGGCATTACCAAGCCGAGTTTTTCGAGATGCTTTTATCAAAAAGTGTTAATAGAGGATTTGGTTTGATATTTTTTGGAATCTTTCTTCTACTTTCCGACTTTCCGACGATTATTCGTAATCATATCCGAAGCAAACATTAATTCATTAAAAACATTAAGTTTTGTTGCGTAAAAACTGTAGCAAATTATGAATAAGAAATATCCATAGAATCCCAAAATCAAATATTATTAAAACTTATTATGAGATATGCATTTTTTGTACAACCCCGAGGAGGAGCCTGGAAGGAGAACATCGATGTTTTAGGTAGTTTCCCCGAAATTTTGAAAACAAATGGCTATAAATAATATGTAAATATCGTTCATCCGTTTGATTGCTCCTGCTCTCAATAATTCGGTTTCTTGGCTGGGAAATTTGTTGCCTTTTTTGGAGAATGGCAGTGTTGTTGAATGGCAAATTGGCAGTCACCCGTCGACGTGGGAACTACTTTCTCTAGCGAATGATGGGACACTGGGACTGGGAATGGTACGTCATTCCAGGCTATAGGTTTGTATAAGAAATGGCAGGATGGAAGGAAGGAAGCAAGGATATGCTGTGGCGCGGAATTGGAGAGCCTGATTAAAGATGGCTGGGAAAATGCATATTCGAATGGAAGGGGAATTGCTGTTCCTGCAGCCAGTGGCGGCGGGGAGGGGCCGCAGACCCAGTCGGTCGAGCATTCAACCCTAACCTCAGACAATGTTGAACTATGCACACACACACCCCGACACACACACACACACAGAGGCAAAAGAACAGACAGAAGCACGGACAAAGAGTGCAGCAGAAGCAGCCCTACATTTGCAACACGAACAACAACAAAAAAAGGAGGAGAAAAAAGCCAGCAGCAACAATGCAAACAGGCAGGGCAGCAGGAGCTGCAGCAGGAGCAGGAGAAAAGGGGTGGGGGGTGGGAGGGGAGGGGATGCGAGACTGTTGGGAATGCCCTGTTGCCACATTACGTCACAAGAGTGCCAAAGATTGTGTGGATGGGGGGAAGGGAGAGCTAGCTGAAAGGCCAACGACCAGCACACATTTGAAGCATCAGCGCCAGGGGGTTGGCGGGGGGAGGCAGAACAGCAGGCAGGCAGGCAGCAGGCAGGCAGCGACCCTTGCCGCAGACACTCATCCGCACCAACACAAACGCACGCCGCACTCGTACACAGCTCCACACATACAGAAGAGAGGGAGAGAGAGAGAGAGTCGGCATACATTGGATTCCCTTCGCGGGCGAGCGCGAGATAGGGAGATAGATAGAGAGAGCGAGAGCGACAATCAGTTCAACAACCTTTGGCGACCCTGAGAAGAGGTCAGCAACCCCTACACTCCACGCACAGATGAAGTTCTAGGACCTAAAGAGGGACTGAGATAGAGACAGGGACGGGGACAAGGGACAGCTATGCACGGAGCAGCCACTCTCTTCGAATGCCGTGGCTCGCTCTCTCTCTCTCTCTTAACAAACAAGCACACGGAAGGGAAGGTGAACACCAGACAGAGATGGAGCGATGATAAGGAGAGAGAGAGAGAGAGAGAGGGAAGTGGGGAGAGTCGCAGTAGGTGCCTGGGGATATGTTTGTGTTTTTTTTTGTTTTTTGTCGGTCGTTGCCCGAATGTTGGCGTCGCTGTCGCCGTCGCCGTCAGCGTCGGGCGACGGGCGTCCCGGCAGCCAACTTTGGGGTCGTTCCTGGTCGTTATCCTATATACCGAGAAAAATCTATTTTTATTTGCATGTGCGCCAGGCTGCCACCCTGTCACCCCCCGTCGTGGTCGTCGTCTGGCGGCGACGTCGTCGTCGTCGTCGTCGTCGTCGTCGTCTCGTGCTCGTGCTGCAGCTAGCCCTAAAGGGCGGGGTGTTTCGGGGGTTGGTTGGGGCTGGTTTGGGGCTGGTTTGGGGCTGGTTTGGGGCTGTGTGCAAGGTATGTAAATAGGAAATAGATTGCATGAGGTGGCAGTGGCAGTGCCAGTGCGGCAGGAAACGGGATGCGGAACAGGAACAGCAGCGGCAACAACAAGTGAACCTGCCCTCGGACAACTGTTGTTGGATCTTAAGCACTCGAGTGGGTCGGTCGTGGGGTTAAAGGCCTTGAGAGGACACTGACAGTCGACAGCCAAAGATACTCGTACTCCTACTCGCACTCGCACTTGTACTCGTAGTCCTAGTCGTAGTCGTAGCCGTAGTCCTAGTCGTATTCGTAATCGTATTGGAAGGCTCAGACCTCCGACAACAAGAAGAATTCGTGCCTCCAGGTGCCTCAGGGAACACCGTGTTTGATGGTAGGAGACCAGATATAACCTACTATCATACCTAAGTATACTCCCATATGCTGTACGATTTGGAATCAAACCTAAGTATAATCCCATTTGGCTGTACGATTTGGATGTGAAATATGAATGCCAGGGGGTTTTTCTTTCTAAGGTATAGTCGTATGTATGTACATTGTTGATCTATAGTATTCCCAGATCTTACAGCTACTATATGTATTTGTACACAGATGTTTGCTGCTTCCATGAATTAGAATCAGTTAAATGTTTCCCAGATCTTCGACTTTTGTTTGCTTCCAAGTTCTGTGTTTTCCTCGCAGTATTTTCTGAAAAGTAATAACTTTTCCAGTCCTACTTGGAAGTAATTGAATTTCCCTGAGACGAGACTGGCAGGGAAAGCATTCTTGACTGTCTGCCTCGCCTCGGACAGTCTTTGATGCCTCGTTTACTCTTCGAGTGTACTCTCTCTCCTCGTGTTTGTTGGGATCTTGAGATGATTTTGATGGATTATGATTGTCTGACGTTTAACTTTTCTTTCCACCTGACGGGGTGACGGGGTGACGGGCTGACGGGGAGTCTCACTCAGTCTTTGGCGCTTTCCTTGAAATTTCCCCATCGTTTCCAGCTTTTCCTGTAGATTTGTGTTTTTGTTTTTGTTTTGGTTTTGGTTTCGCTTTGCCTCTCTTCTGCGCGCTCTATCTCGTTCTCTTTCTCGGTTTCTGCGTTGCATTTTCTTCCGCATTTCTAAGAGGGAGACTGAGAGAGAGAGAGGGAGAGAGAGAGAGAGGGAGATTGCAGTGGTGTGAAGGGGAGGCTTGGGTCGTGGGGCGGGGTTTCTGTTGCAGGTGCTATTCGGTTAGGATGTGGTGGGTATGGATGGTATTTTACTCAAAGTAGGTATAAAAAAAAGGTGTTTCCTTTCCAAATAAAGCAAATATGTACATATATTCTTTATTTCCTCTGGTTCTTGGACTATCGAGGGTATTACGAAGGTATTGCTCATTTGGTGTGGTTTTCCCCAGCTCTAAAGGGACAGATCGAGTCGATGACGAGTACACCATTAACAACCGATCCTAACCAGATCATCCAACTCATCCAGCTCATCCTCCAAATATGTAAAAAAAACTCTTGGGTTTAAGTTTTCCGAAAGTAAGTTTAAAGATTGCTTTCGGATTAAAGATATAGAAAAAGAATATTCGTATTTACTACATACATATATTTAGTCAAATAAAATATACCCTTAGTCGTGTCTCCAGGGTATGCCATGCTCTCGTGTCCATGAAACGTACTTTGTTGACCTTTCTTGTCTCTGTATTGCCGCAGCCGCAGCCGCAGCAGGCGTCGCTGCTGCTGCACATTCGTCGGGGTTAATGAAACCGATTGACACACAAACTGCAGGCCCAACAACAACACAAGCAAGAGCCCAGCAGCAGCAGCAGCAGTCAGAGCAGTCAAAGCAGCCAAAGAGAGCGGCGACAGCACGCACACAGTGGCACCGTCCGAAGAGAGTCGTTTTAAGAGAACTGAGTGGCTGTGCCTATGCTCTCTGCTCTCTTCTTCACGCCTGTGTTGCGCACACACTATCGCCGCCTATGTAGAGTGAGCGCAACTAGGGGTCGGGTGTCGCCATCTATTGCAACTGAGCAGCGAACGCTAACGCCACCTGCCACCAAGGCGCCATCTGGCAACACGGCTTGGTTTGGGTTGCGGTACTCGCTAAAACGTTACTTTTTGAAAAGTCAACTTATTTTTCTCTCCATTTTCCTTTCATTGCAGCAACCAAAAAATTGTGCATCGTCGCATCAGCTTTGCTTTAAGCTATACCATTCAAAACCGATCAGAACCAGCCGTGCTGGTCAGATCAAACAACAGCTCAACCTCCGCCTCAGCCTCAACCTCAGCCTCAG
The DNA here is from genome assembly GCA_035041765.1 of Drosophila algonquin. Classification (NCBI taxonomy): domain Eukaryota; kingdom Metazoa; phylum Arthropoda; class Insecta; order Diptera; family Drosophilidae; genus Drosophila; species Drosophila algonquin. The sequence continues at coordinate 1,816,037 of JAWNKY010000209.1, read as the reverse complement.
CCTCAGCCACCACCTCAACTTCGAGTAAGAAAGCTCGAACCAAGGACCGTTTGAAGAGGGGAAACGAGGGGTAAGTCCTTTTTAACGTTTTTATTTGAAAATTTATATATTTCCAAAAAAGTTAAAACGGTAGATGAAAACATTTTGGACTCCAAAAAGGTTTAAACAAGACTGTGATAACCTCCAAAATGCTATAATAAATGGAGAGGCCAGGAGTCGACACTCGACACTCGATTGAGATGGGAGTGTTGGGCGTGTATGCAGGTGGGGGTGAGGTGCGACCTCACACACACACACACACACACACACACACACACACACACACACACAAATAGTACATCTGTGTATGTACGTGACTGTAGTGGGGGACGACGTCATCAGGCAATGGGAATGGCTGGATGGATGGTTGCTTGGAGTGACTTTTATGTAAGGCCACCCCACACTCTAGCCCGTGAGTCCTTCAGTCTGAGAGTCCAACGAACGCTGCCCTTTAACCTACATACCTGAAGGGTGGCCTAGGGAGGCCTGCCTCTCTCCCGCTTCGATCTGGTTTTTTTTGTGTCCGTAATTTGCCCTGCCTACAGGGGAATACTCGTAATGTAAAAGCCAGAAAGTCGAGTTTCCGACTCCTTGAAACTCCACGATTCCAACCAATAATTTTGGGATTTGTCTAGAACATCAATCACGGCAAAAACCCCATTAAAATAGACACAGATTATCATATTCGGAGCGTGTTTTGTATGAAATGATATTCTATCTGAAACTAGAACGGAATAGAACAGTTCTACACTCTCTCCATTATGTTCATTAGCAATAGTAGAAAAGTAGAAAGTAGATTCCAGCAGATCGCTCCATGGGATGGTGCTCTTCTTTCGGTGTACCTAGCGGCTTACGAGTCCATGCCACGATGCCAGGAGTTATCCTACCTGTACTTCGAAGGAGCACAACACTAGCTGGAAGTCAATCCCATGGAATATTAGGGTGGCAGGAGAGCCATACCACTCGGTATACATGAGAATGTGCCTGCCGTAAATCGAATTGTGGGCTGTGATTGATTCTATTGCTATCCCAACGGTGAGAAAAATGTAACATGTACATACATACATATGTAGTATGTATGTATGTATGTTATTTGACCCATGTAAACTATCATGATGATTTTGACCTTTTTTTTTGTGTTTTGATGTGTACCGTTTTGGGAGAGATAACCGTTTGGTTTGGCCAGACATTCGCAATCAATATTTTGCCGCCTGCCAAGCGACCATGCCCATGCCCATGCCCATGCCCATGCTTTTGCGCACATTACGCCATCGTCGGAATGCAACAGCAACAGCAACTGCAGCGACGTCGACGTCGACGTCGACTGAAGTATCTTCATGTTCATCGTGCCATCGCCATTGCCGTCGAGTCGACATCAGCGGCAGCGGCAGCGTCGTCGCCATATGGAAGCCACTGCAAACAAACATGAAAGCGATATTGTGGTAGGAGGACTGGGGGGGATTGGGGATGGGGAATGGGAATGGCTGCGGCAGCAGTAAAACATGTGTTAGCCGTCAGTCAGGCAGCAGCAGAGTTGCATTGGCTCAGCGCTTTGCTTATATTTACATTTCAAAGCTCATTGCTGCCAGCGTCTCTGTCGGCGTCAGCGTCGACTTCTAGAATCTAGACGCCAGCCAGGACACAACTGTGGGGCCTGGGACCACCGAACCTGTCTGGTTAATATTTGGATCTGAAAAAATGCATATATATGTATATTTCAAATAGGAAACCAATTTGAGAATAATTTCAGTCTGCAGAAAACTGAACGAAATCCCTGTAATCGAATCTGGCTTTAATATGATACCCTACTATCATTTATGAAACGCATTGCTCGTATTGGAGCATTTTGCAGCATAATCACTCAGTAGGCTCCACTGTGCGACGCATCACAGACGCGCGCGCAGACGAAAGCGAAAGGCCATTGTCCGGAATTTTGTTGACCTACTAAGGCAGAAAATGTAAAGTACGAGGTGGTGGTGCTCGCTACACTGTCATTGCCGTTGCCGTTGCCGAAGCGGCGCCCGAATCACGCACAGTGGTTCGTTCATCAAAAACACGCTGCACAAAATCAACGTTTGATATTAACTAAGAATTGATTATGATTTTATTGTAATAAGTCTTTGTAGTAAATGCTTTTTCCAGACACTTTGGGGTGTGTATTTTCTCGAAAATAACAATCATTTATCAATTTTCGATGCAATTATTATACTGTTAAAGATCATAGGAACTCAGCTCGAGAGCTATTTTTCTTTGAAAGTAAACAATTTTGTATGTTGTTTTCAAAGTTTATCATTTCTGGGCAAGTGTTTTGGGTAAACGAGCCACTGTGCGAGATGTGTATGTATCAAGGCAGAGCGAGAAGCTTTCGCAGAGCTGAAAGCTCGCTGCAGCCAGCAGAGTGTTTAGCTTTAGCTAAGAAAGTTCGTCGCTCAATTTTAGATAGACAAAAACATCAACTACTATACGAGACTATATGAGTGTCGTATCTAATGGCCTGCATTTACAATATCGCCGAAAAATTCAAATAGTAGCAGCAGCAGCAGCAGCAGCGACTCTGCCGCAGTCGAGAGAGCAAGAGCGAGCGAGCTGACTGCGCAACTTGAAGTCATTCACCTTTTGGCCGATGCTCTCTCTCTCTCTTTTCCGTTGCGCTGTTCTCTCCGTCAGCGAATGTTCTCTGCTTGGTTGTTGCTGCTGTAAGTTAAGCTTAAGCTCTCTCTCTCTCTCTCTCTCTCTGTCAGGTCTCTGTCTTTGCCGACTGCGCCGCTGACTTAACGCCCACACTAAAAATGGAGCGATACCAGGGACAGGGACAGGCGACAGCGACTGCGACTGCGACAGAGGAGTGGGCGGGCGGGCAGGCATAGCCACAATAGAAAACGTAGCAAAACACCCGTCAAACTTTTTGATCCATGATGTGTACGAGCGAGAGAGAGAGAGAGCGCAAATGCGTGATGAATAGTTTGTGTTTTTTTTTTGTAATTTTTTATTTCATTTTTTACTTTCTCCTGGCAAATAGAAACGAAATTACGGAGAAGCCAATTAGAAGAACCAACTGTTTCTGTTTAAGTGTATTTGTCCTTGTCCTGTGAAGGAAAAACTTCGTTATGACTTGTTGTAAATATTTATAAATATGTTAACTAAAAATCTAATGAATAGTGAGACCAGACCGCTATTTCGCTTTTATTTCGCATCTCATTCGAGTTTCGAAGTGTGAATGAACTCGTTATTCGTGGTGCATTCAAAGCTGTTCTGTTCTGTTCAGCATTGCATTGCATATTCATAGTTTCACATGTGAATGATTCATGAGCTGCATTTAGGCAAACAAACTGCTTCGCTCGCTCTCTTCCTCTTCCTCTTCTCTCTCTCGCTCTTGCTTTTGCTTTTGCTCTTGGTCTCTTTCCCGCTCTTTGCGCTTTCGGTTATGCTCTGTTGCACGGAAAGTTCAATTTATGTGCCAGAGACAGTCCCCACCAGTCCCCATCCCACCAACTCTCGCTATGCTCCGCGTCTGAGGTAACATTGGCGAGCTTTAACCCAGTTTAAGGTCATTTCGAGTCAAAGACAAACAGCACTGCAAACAGCAGCTTGTGCGCGAGAGGTTAAAGGGGATAGAAAGTGCTTGGGGGAACAGTTCATTGCAGTTTGAAAAGTGGATAGAATGAGCGAGAACGAGAGCGAGAACGAGAGCGAGAGAGAGAAAGAGTGTGTGTGTGTGTGTGTGTGTGGGGGTGGGTATGGGCATTTGGTCACCGTTTGGTATTTGTCAAGGACTTTTCAAATAACGGAATAACCATTTCCAGAATCGAATCAGGAAGCGCAAAGCTGGAAGCACTCCCTCTCTCTCTCTCTATATATTTTTATTGCATTATTTCGATGGCCATATTGGGTATAACTGTACCTCCAATGGCGCACGAAATGTCAACAGATCACAGATAGTGTTTCTGTATTATGTATAATATTATGGTTTATTTTTATTTCGCCAGAAAAAAACGTACGTTTTAGTTGTCTCCAAAGTTGAGTTTTCCTCATTTTTCCCAAATTTGATTGAAATTATACCAAACTGTCACCAGCGTTACGTGACATCGACAGTTTTCGATCTTTCTTTATCTACAAATCATAAAACAGAGCCATTTGATAGAAATTTTGAACCATTTTTTAAACTTAATAACCCTTGGGCCCATCCAAATAGATTTTGTTGGTAAATGGGTAAAGATATTTCGAAATAGTATGATATATGGGTGAATATTGATTACTACCCGTTGTCGAAAACTTTTTGCTCCTTTGGTTTCATTCGAATGATTCCCTGATTCGAAGGATTCCCTTGGGAAAAGTGATTCAGCGAATAATGCTTAAATATCATAAGAGTATGCCATTCCATGGACTTCAAGAAAGTCTCTGTACTTAAAGCTTTTTTGTACCTCCATTTCATTACCCTTAAATTTTACATTTTACCCTTAAATATATGTAAATAGCATAGGTATATACTTATGTAGGTATGTTTATAGTATGTTGTATTATTTCTGATCAAATTGGAATTTTTCTCATCAATATTTCTCTAAAATCCAGCACCTCTATTTCTTTTGTAAATCAAAATCTATTCAATTAAACTAACGTGTCCGTTCACTTATGAGAGTTTTTTGGGGTGTATGCGGGAACTGTACAGATAGTATGTTAACAATTCGACGAATGTACGACATTGGGGATACAAAAGTATTATGTACACAGTTGTTTTTTAAGGACAAAAATGGGATTCCACTAAGTCGGATAACTTTCACTGTTTCACTGTTCAGTTACGTCTGTATGTACGGTACGAGTGTGCGTGTACGCACCTTTTAAAATTTAACCACAGTAAATATATACATACATACATATGTACATACATACATTATGTACATATTAAAATAGGGTGGCTATAATCTTGACATTGCCCCTTGTGGAGAGCCAATGCCGCTGATGACAAAGAAATTATAATCAAAAGACAACCTTACATACATACATATGTACATATCCCTTCACCTTCACCTACCCACCACCCCGTAGCTCCCCCCGCATTAGCCCACTCTGTACGCTTATCAGCCGGCGTTAACGGCTGGCGAATTTTTGTTGCTTTTGCGGTGGCGGTGACAGTGACGGCGACGCTGTCGCGGCGGCAGCGGCGGCGGCGACGGCGACGTCGACGTTGGCGTCTGTGATAATGAAACTGAAAATTTCATTGCTAATTGCGTTTAATATTTATAATTGACCCAAATAAATTCTGCGATTGGCTTTGCCAAAACAAAACCAAACCAAAGCAAACAAAGAAAGCAGAAACAGAAGCGGAAAAGCAGAAGGAGAAGGAGAACATGCAAAGCGAGAATGAAATATGAGGAGGAGGAGGGAAGGTGTCGGGTGGCGGGGGGTTGACAGACAGACAGACAGAAAGACGAAGCGTGTCTTGGGCCTGGAAGCGTGTCTAGAGTCTAGACCGAAAGGGACACACAACTGCAGCGAGAGGAAGGACTTGTTGCCGCGGACACGGACTCACTCGACGATGGCACACACCCTGGGAAAAAGGAAAGAGATTTGCCAGGCATTAAACTGAATTGAAAATGATATTAATATTATCATAATGATTATGTATTATTAGGAAGGATGAGTAGTCTGGCTTAGATCCTGGTAATCTGCTGGCATATGGGATTCGGTAACCTAAGATCTCGGATATGGCTCCATATCGTTGTCGGATACTCCCTTTATTGATGGCTAAATGCGTTTGCAAAAGGACATTTGAGAGGACAGCAAATGCCATTGGATTGCATGCCATCAACAGTACAGTTGTTGACAGTTTTTCTCTGAGCAACGACTCCGATCTCACCTACACAACTCCGTTACTCCGTTACTCCGTTACTCCGTTACTCCGTTACTCCGTTACTCCGTTATTGCTTGCTGTTACTGCTTGCTGCTGCTGTTGCAAGTGCAAGCAGCACAACGACACACGAAAGGGACAGCTGCACATAAATTTGTACATTTGTACATGCCATCTACATACATACATATGTATGTACATATGTATGTACGTAACTTGAGAGCTGTACGCTCCGCTCTCACTCTTCCGCTAGACACATTTACAGTTCTGTTCTGCCTGGCATTGCCGCCTCACCCTCACCCTCTCGCTCTGGCTCCCAGCGAAAGCACCAACGTAAACCAAATCAAAAAGAGAACAAAAAAAAAAAACTGCCAGCGAAGAAGCGCGGGGGGCCGGAGAGGGAAGAAACAACAAAAAGTAGGTGAAAGGTCTTCAACCTTTTTGCATGAAAACAAAAATGTTCAAAGAAGCAGCAGCGCGGAGGGGTGTTGCTGTGGGGGTGGGGGGGGGTAAAGCATTTGCAGTTCTAGCTGAAAACGGTAAAAGCGGGAAGACAGAGAGAGAGCCAGAGAGAGAAAAGGAAACAAACAACAACACACACAAGCTGCAAGAAAGGCAATAAAATGTGAAGCAAAAGTGATAGAGTCGAGTAGGAGGAGAGGAAGAAAAGGAGGAGCAGGTGGTGGTGGTGGGCAAGTGACCGACAGACCGAGCGAGCCACTGCATTTAGCTATTTTTAGCTTAACCAGCCACACAAACACACACACGCTCACACGCACACGCACACGCACATGTATACACAGGCACAGCCTGGACTTGGACCTATCCCAATGGCCCAGCACTGTGGGGCAGGTTCGGTCGAGCGGCGACAAAACAGATGCGCCAAAGTTTTTATTGCAATGCTTTTTTGCACTTTTTGTTTTTGCAGAGACAGAGAGAGAGAGAGAGAAAGCTTTTGCACAGAGAGAGCTTGGATATGGATGCAGCTCTGTTTCAACCCACCCGCCCGTTGCTTGTGTTTTTGCAAATGCTTTTCTTTGCTCAACTTTGTCCCTCACCGCGACCCTCAAAAGCTTTTCTCGCAGCCAGCCAGCCAGCCAGCCAGCCAGACACATAGACATTGATTTCGACTGCTGCGCTCACTTGTGGTGTGAGGGTGGTGCTTGTGGGTGGGTTGGGTAGGGGAGGGGGCACTTTGTTGGGACATGTTGAGGTAGGACCGGGCTAGAGCGCTTTCTTGGTTATGCCGATGGGGGAGGGTTTGCTCTACAGATGAAAAAGCCGGAAGAGGAACACAGAACACAGAATACGATTACTGAATAAAGTTACAGTGAAAGCACTTTTGGCAGACAGCTGGCAGATTTTCGTGGCATTTTCTCTAGGTCAGCGAAATGCTTGAGGAACCCAAAAGGAACCTCCCTGTGCGGACTTGGATGGCAGAAAAATTTACTAGAGTGTGTCCAACCAAGCAGTCCAGCCCCAGTTTTCACTGTACTAGGAGCCAGAAGCTGTTAAGTTACTTGAATTAAAGCTCCTCTTGGGGACAACGTCCTTGGGTTACAACAAAAAGGGGGAGTAACGGATCTATCAGCTTTGTATGTGCTTAAATCGGATGAATTGTGTTTACTGTACAGTCTTACCTTGGTGTACTCTAAAGGAGTGGGGTTGTCTTCCCTGAAACTTGCCCACTTACATACATATGTATGTACCTTGTACGACCGACACTACCCGCTACTACTTTCCCATTTTCGTTACATAATTATTCTTCGTCATTGTCTTCTTGTTCCCTCTCGTTGCAGTCATATTCATTCGAGTGAAAAGCCAGACGTCGCCACCTCCTCGCGGTTGTCGTCGTCGTCGTCAACATTTTTTGCATCCTCTGCCGCCTTGGTTCACCCGGTAAGTGTCAAGACTTTTCCATCCGTCCACCTCGCCCCAACACAGCATCTGCTGTGTCCTAATGCATGGCAAAGTGTGCTGTACTGTAGGGTTTTTGGATGCTGGGGAAGCAATGAATACCCTACCCTTGGGCAGAAACGGGTACAGTTCCGAGTTTTCCGAGCAAAAGTCCTTCTGCATATGATTTTGATTCAAGATTTTTTTAAGATTAGTTATAGACTAAATAGTTATTCGATTTACGTTATTGGAAGAGGTTGATATGATGGACAAGTGTTACTGTTTAGAGCCACCCACCAACTAGAGGCGACTTAAAACTTAATACACTGTGTTCCAGTTTTATTTAATGTATTAGTTGCAAAGTTCTGGGGCAGCACATACTTAAATAAATATATCCTGATACACTTACATACACATGTATATCATAACTACAATATAATTTATTCAATAACAATATTTAACACACAATATATGTATGTATGTACCTATTGCATGGAAGGCTTTTTTTATTATTATTATTTGATTGAAAATAATTCTTTAAATTAGTTCTCATAGAGTGCAGCATCTGGTCACGTTTGCCACTGTCCCCACTTAGCTGGTCACACTATCGCTTCCCCATCCAACCATCCAACCATCCATCCATCCATCCATCGAGTGCAATGGCAAAACAACTTCAACTGCGAAAGGGGTGGGAGTGGTGGGTGTCTAGGAGAGAGAGAGAGGTGAGGAAAAGCAACAACCAGAAAAATCCAAAGCCGAAATAGATGCAATGCAAAAGAAAAAGGAAAAAAATGCCACCGTTTGTGTATGTGTGTGTGTGTGTGTGTGTGTGTGCGAGTGAGTGAAAAAACTGTGCCAATGCCCTGACAACGGCACAAGGTGATGATGCAAACTGCAGCCGGCTGCAGTCGCAGTCGCAGTCACCGTCACCGCCGCCGTCGCCGCCGCCATCGTCTCGGTCGCTTCGCAGTCGTTGCAGTCAGTCGCAGTCGTTGCAGTCGCATTCAGTCAGGCAGGCAGTGACGCCAATTGCCGTGATGAAAGAGCCAGTGGCACAGTAGTCGAAATGTGCGAGGGGGTCGGAGGCGGTGGCGGTGGCTGGTGTGCTGTCGGTCGGGCTGCGTTGGCGAACATGCAATGACGTGAATGACATACATACATGTATGTACATCTGTATGTATGTATGTATGTATGTACATATGTATGTAATAAATGACTAGCGCAAGCAGTTGCATGCCAGCGAGAGGGACGTGCAGGCAGAGTGTGTATGAGTGCACCAGGAAGGCCGGGCCATGTCGAGGTCGGGCAGAGGAGGGAGTCGTTATGGGTATGTGGGGGGTGTAGTGTAGGTGGGGGTGAGGGTGAGTTGGGACGGGTGGTAAGGTGGCACTTGGCCGCTGTTGTTGGTGTCCGTGTATGTTGCATGCAAACAAGGAAGTACAACAATTTCACGCTTTGCAATTGAAATTGCAGCCAAAGCCAAGATTGTGCGAGATGGGGGGCACAACTGGAGAAAGAGAGAGTGTGTGTGTGAAAGAGAGAGAGAGAGAGTGAGCGAGTGAGGTAAGGGAGGGGAGGTGGCTAATAGAGGCGGATGGACACACTGGGAAGTGTCCACTGGGAAGTGAATTTGACTGGCACCACTCCACTCCACTCCACTCCATGAACCCCAACAGCCTCCACAAGCCCTCACTCCACTTCCTATTCTCTGTTTTTCCTCTCTCCTTCAACATTGACTTATGCAATGGAAAGTATGGCAAAAAATATAGGTATCGTCTGGCTATTCCTGGATCCAAGAGGATCTGCAGTATAGTGGCCGAACAACTCAAGGGAATAGTCCGAGGGAATGTTCGAGTCGAGTCGAGTCGATGCACACGTGCATCGACACTAAGATACCCGGCACTGAGATCCCTGAGATCTAGGCTCTCATCCGGACGGACTTAACGGCAAACCAATCTATATATTTCCGAACCAAAACCAAAATCCTATAAAAAACATATTCAGGTACACCACTTACCCAAAAATTGAATTGTAACAGGAATACAGTACACCAACACCATCGTACACACTATCGTACACACTATCGTATACACATGTTTACCCACACATGATATATGATATGTATGAGAGGGGTGCCAGTGGGTGGTAATCGTTTTTGGCAGTAGCCTGCGATAAAAGAATTGCGTTGGGCTGGGGTAAGGTGAAAGCCATAAACCTCGTCAGCGTTGCATCAGAGGAGTATGCCTTTAATAACCGTTTCGCCATTGACTTGAATAAATCGTTTATTCAGAGTTTTCCAACCCGTTTGGAAAAGCGTATCTTAACCGATTAGCTATGACAACAATCAAAGAGTCTTCCACTAGAACCAATCTGTGATTAACGTTCGGACTGAACGTTTCCTAATCGATTTCAATAACCGAATCTACATATAGCATTCAGAGGTTCAATAATAAGCGACTCTTTCCAAGCGAATTGAAAGAGAACACTGGAAGAATTGATTGTTCGAAACATTCGAATCATTCGAATCATTGATTCGATTCGATATCTTTACACCTTGGGCTAAATGAGCTTTCAGTTAACCTGAGTATAGTTTTTCGACGCTAATAGCCTTAAGGGTATTCTCTGGTCGTGTTAGTGGTTGCTTTGGCCTGCTGCACCCCTTTTTGCCCGCCACCGCTGGTTTGTCTAGTGCATTTTTTTTGTGCACATTTTCCCGTTTTTGTTGTTGTTGTTGCTGTGTTTTCCGTTTTCTGTTTTCTGTGTTTCATGTTGGATTTTCTCATGGTCTGCATTTGTGATTCGATTTGATTCGGTTCGTGGCGGTTCGTTCGACTCGTCGCCGCGCCTAACCTCGCTCTGACGGCTGGGCTGCCTCGGGGGGCGGCAATTGCCAACAGCCGCCATTGACTCGTTGACCGAGCGACTCACTAAGACACTCACACGCACCCTGGGCCCCCCTCTGCTGCATTGGTGTAAGCTTTTTGCTGTTGCTGTTGCTTTGTATTGCATTTTTCAGCGAAATCGAAAGTTCAATAAACTTTCACGTAATGGCAAGTAAAAACGTATTTGCATGAGGGGTTGGGGGACAATGCACGAGGTGTTTTGGAGGTGTTTTACACTCTCTATCCTGCTGGAAGTTGAGACATTCAGAATCAGTATCATCGGCATTTGGTTTAGTATCAGTTTATGAATAATATTCAATTTCAACATGTAATGGATAACAGTGATCCATTGCGATCCAAACGGTTAAACCTCTCCCTTGCTGTTGCCCCTGTTCCCCCTCTCTGTTCAGTGTAGCCAGTAATACAAATGCAACCATGTAAGCTCTTCCTGACTATTGGCTCTCCCTCAATCTCCTTTGCTCATTAGATCTTCAATGGCTGTGGTGTGGGATAACTGTTCAAGCCGATAACACTTTCCCACCATCTCTCTCTCTCTGTCTCCTTATGAGCTCTCTTTTGCTCTTTTTCTGGCTGGCAAAGAAAGTGAATGGAAAAAGGGCAAGTACAAAACCAGACAGACGGACACACAAAAAAGAAAAGAAATGAAAAGAAATTACATAAAAGTAACAACGAACTCGTTGCGCATGAACAAATCCCGTAACAACAACAACAACAGCAGCAGCAGCAGCAACAACCGCATGGAATGTCAATCAAGAGTATTAACAACAACAACAACAACAACAACAACTGCAACTCTGCGACAATAACAGCAGCAAACAGCAACAACTCTAGTTAGAAGCAATCAAAGGGGAAGAGCCAGAGAGCGAGAGCTAGGGCGAGAGAGAAAGAGAGAGACCAGACGATCGCTCACTGAACTTGCATGGGGACTGCTCTGCTCTGCTCTGCTCTGCTCTACTCTGCTTTATGCTCGACACGTTCTGCTCAGCTGCCTAAGCTCGTCGCGCCGTCTCTCTCCCTCTGGCTATGGCTTTCACAACACACGATGATTCCCGTACGCTTTGATGGAGAGACGACTCCACACACCACCACCACCACCACTCTCGACACACTACTCCACTCTCCCCACTGTGCGCGCTCTCTTTCGGCGCTGTGTGACTGAAATTGGGTCAGCCATTGAACCCGTTGCGACGACGCTGCTGCGGCGCTGGCTTCGTTGGCGTCGATGTTGCTGTCGCTGTCGCCGTCGCTGCTGGCGTTCGTTCTGTGTGCGTGTGTGTGTGTGTGTGTGTGTGTGTGTGTTCTCTCTGTCCCATGATGGGGTGGAGGGGAGGCGGTGCCGCTTCTCCTGAGGTACTTCTGCTTTTTCTTTCATTCCAGTGCAACTGGCTAGAGACTGGGAGAGGGATTACCTGAGCAGAGGCAGAGGCAGAAGCAGAAGTAGCAGCAGCAGATCCATCATCTCAGCAAACAGCTGCGATCAACCCCTCCCCCCATGCCACCGCTTGGAGCAATCTTAAGGTTATGGTCACTCGTAATGAGCGTCACTCGGCTTTGACCCCTGTCCCTGCCCTGCCCCTGCCCCTGCCCATTCCCTGTCCCTGCCCCACCAAAAAATAGTGTAAACTAAGCTCCGAAAATAAGAAAGACAACAACAATAACAAAATGGAAAAATTTCACTTTCACATCAATTACGACGACTCGGCTCTGTCGGCGTTTTTTTTTTGAATACTGTACTTGAAAAAAACCCCCAAGTACAGTTATGCACGTACAGACATACATACGAACGGGTGGCGAAGAGGGACAAAAGAGGGGTAGACGGGGGTAGTGTGTCCAAAAATTGGATGCGAAATTTGTCACAAAACAAAAATATATGTATATGGTATATATTTATGGTATTTGTATAATTCCCAGAGATGGTATACAATATGTAGTTCCAGTACTTCTCGGATGATCTATGCAGTAGACATCGAATACGTATAGGTATCTAATATTTGAAAAGTTCCTGTCACGTTGTTTGTGGTTGAACTCATGCCCTTCGTCTCGCATTCGAGTACGATTCGAGTCAAATACCGCTCATCCGAAAGTGCTGATTGGTGCTATGGGCAAAGAATCTGCCCATTGTGATGCACTCGAATGAAAATATGAGTCCAGATGCTACATACATATACATATGTATGTTGGGCATCAGGTAAAGTGCAACTTCCGCAAAATCATTGACTCACGGACTCAGATTCGAACCTGTTCCTTAAGTCCTTCCTAGTAGCCTGAACTGAACTGAAAAGTCAAGATCGAGAAAAGGTATTCACTTTTTCCGTTTAGGAAACCTGTCTGCACTTGCATGCCACAATTCGTTGGGAGTATCCCAAGTATCTTCACTTTGAAACGCTTTATTTTAATTTTGTGTGTGTGTGCGTTTTTGACCATCGTTCGAAGTCAATGAACGTTTAATGGGCAACAACCATACGCCCTTTTGGCAACAGCAACAAAAGCAGCGGCTAACCAAAAACTGGTAGACAAAAGAAATGTCAAGGGAAATGGTGATTGGAAGGGGTGGAGTGGGGAGTGTGGAGTGTGCCGTCTAGTTGGGTTTTGGTGGAGGGGTCAACGCAGTCGGACCTGAAGCTCTCTGAAGCATACTCTTTCCAGCAGAAAGATGGTTTTATTTGAGGGAAAGTTCACCAGGAATATCATACAATTACGCACTATTATTAGAACCAGTATAGTCTTCTAAAGGAGGTATTACAAAAGGTATTCCCTATAGTTAAGAATATATAAGAGAGGATTATACTCCCCTTAAAAATAATGAAATGATGTGGTATACTCCTGAAATCTAGAAGATATCCAGGGGGTATTTTAGATCTGTGGAAAGCCAGGGCTGCTATTGGTATACAATGGATATAGCTGATACGATCGTTGTTTTAATTAAGGGAAAATCCGCTTTTGTGACTGCTTCTGCATCTGGTAAGGGATGTTCAGGGAGTTGGCTTTATCTATTGGTATAAGGTAAGGGCATTCGAGAGTTTTGTTTCAAGACGAAACTTATGTGTGTCTTTTATGACAGCTGTTTTATGACAGCTTTCCTTTGCTCTGCCTCCACACACCCCCCCAACCACCCGCCCGCCACCTGATCACCTTTCCAGATGTGGCCGCTGCGGCGGCGGCGGCGGTTTGTACCCACCCCTCCCCCTCACCCTACCCCTTCCAATAACAGAAAACAGAAACCGGTTACAGTTACAGTTCAAAAATCTTGTGCATCGTCTCTTATTCGGGGGTCAAACCCAGACATGTGCATACGCTCGCATGTACGCGTATGTGTGTGTGTGTGTGTGTGTGTGTGCGAGTTCAAACATGACTTGCCACACCTTGAAGCTCCACCATCTCTGCATCTGTGTATCTCTTTCCTTCCTTCTTGTCTGCTGCTCGTTTGCTGCTGCTGCTCTCGCGTCATTCTGTCGCCCTTTATTTTTTTTGGGTAGCTTAATTTTTGTGCGTTTCTTTTGCTCTTGTGGCTTGTTGCCTGTTGCCTGTTGTTGCTGCTTCTCTTTCTCCAGAAAGTAAACTTGAACTTGTCCGTTCACTTTTACTCCACCTCAGTGTGTGTGTGTGTGAGTTAATTGGCAGCCTAGCCCTCTGCCTCTTCTTCTACCCCCTCCCTCTCTTCACACTACTCTCTTCTCTTCTCTTCTGGCCCCATCTTGCAGATGCTTCGGCTTGATTACTCGATGGATGAGACTCTTCTCTGTATTTGTATCTGTATCTGTATCTGTCTGTGTCATTTTTCGGTTTGGTTTTTTTTTCGGTCTTCTCATCATGGCCGTTGATCATGAAAATTTTCTATTCAAGTTTAGGTGAAATTTAATGCGTCACACCCGAAAAGCAACACAGTATTGTTGGAGGCAGAAAGAGAGAGCGAGAACGAGAGAGCGAGAACGAGAGAGAGAGCGAGAACGAGAGAGAGAGAGAGAGCGAGAACGAGAAAGGGTGATAAAGCCAAGCTAGGAAAGTTTTCTATTGCTCCAACCTTGCACCTAGAAGGGCGGGTCACAGAAACTAGCATTAGCTTCATTCAGCTCCTCGCCAGAGATTTACACCACAAGGGGGCTATCATCCATTTAACACTCTGATGGGTGAGAACGGCAAGGAGTAAACATTCTCAGGTAGAATCATAAAGATTATTATAGAAAATAATCATAGCTATCTGCCAGCAGAACCAGCAGAACAACAGAACTCGAATTGAGTCAGGCACACGATATGTATGTTGTTGTTGTTCTTTTGCAGCATTCGTTTGAGCGCTCGCAAGGAGTCGTCCAGTCCATCTCCCATATGCGTATCTGAGTGCTTCCGTTCCATTCCTTTCCATTCCGTTTCATTCCATTTATTTCATGTTCTACCGAATTGTTCATTCAAACTCATTCGAACTCGACAGAATGCAGCTGTGGCTCGACATTCATTTCGGTGTGTACTTTGCTTGAGAATGAATACATTCCAAGACACTGCATCTCCCTGAGGACGCTGCAAATACCTATTTATATACTGTAATATATTATATACAACATTGTGCATAGACTTGAGAATAATTTATATTGATATCCATTTGATTTATTTGTTCTTCGTGTTAAAGGAGTTAAAGTCACAAAGTAATTAATGTAGATGGAGTCAGTAGTAAAAGAGAAGTTGTGTTTTACAGGCCAGTGATCTAACACTCTGTGGGTGTACAAGAACCACCCACACACAGAGGGCCACTCGTATATGATTATCACCCACGTGGGGCTAGCCGCCATTTACATTTGGATGATGTAGGGCTACGGCTATGGCTACGGCTACCAGCACGGCCTCTCGCTGCCACCACATGAAGTCTGTATTTGTGGCAATTTCAGTTCTGTTTGCTGATTGCAGCCTATGCTCCTTCATGCACCCCCACACCCCATTCCATCATCAGCCTTAGTTGGCTAACCATTACCATTACCATCAGGCCCAGCCACAGCCAGAGTCCCACCCCCATCTGGGTCCTGTCTTCCTGTATCCTCCATCTACGCTCCTCTCTCACTCTGCTAACCCAAAACAAAACAAAAACAACAAAAACAACAAAAGAAGAAGAAGAAGAAAAAACGCAGCCCAATCCGATCTACTGCACTCCATGCACCCCCATCCCCATCCCCTTCCCCAACCCACTAGCCTTGCCAGTGTGACCACCCACCACCTACCACCCACAGGCTGGGCGTCCCACCCTCCAGCACTCTCATGCATGTGGCCAGCGAAAGTTTACTGGGACTATGACCGCTTAGAATGTCTACACAAACACAAACGCAGGCGCAATATGTATATGTGTATATATATATATGTATGTGTGTGTGTGTGTGTGTGTGCAGGAACCAGTGTCTGGAACTTGAAGCACAATTTGTGCGGCTACATGTGTGTGTGTGTGTGGCCCCAACGTTTGGATGCCCCATAGAAGTGTCTGCCAGTTGAATGGCAGTGGCAGTTTGCCTACCCACCCCACACCCCACCACCCCTGCCCACCCACCCACCCACTCTCTCTCTCTCCCTCTCTCTCTCTCTTCTCTCTATCCCTGTGGCATGTGAGTGTGTGTGTGTGCGTGTGCTTATCTCCGAGTCGTTGCCTTGAATGTAGGGCAGTAGTCGGCACTCGACAAATGTTGCTGTTGTTGCAGTTGTTGCAGTTGCTGTTGCAGGCGTCGGCAATGCAGACAGAGGGCAATGCATGCATGCCACTGCAGGCGGCCCCAGCCCCAGTCCCAGTCCCAGACCCAGGCAAAGGCATACAACATGCACCACCCCATCCCACCATAAAAAAAAAAACAAAAAAAAAACACAAATAAACAAGCAGCCACAGCACACATGGGGCATCAAGCATACCCGCGCCAGTGCCAGGGCTCCCACCACCCCACCACCACCCCACCACCACCCCACTTCAAATATCATGCATGCATAATGTGCGGCACCTTTTGATACCCTCCCAGAAGTGGACAATGGACGGAAGCAAGGATACGGCAGGCAGTGGAAAAGCTCTCTAAACGTGTCCAGACAGCAGCAGATCAAAGGATGCAAAGGAAGAGCTCCTTGAATGTGTTTCGTTGCTCAGATTTCCATTCGCTTAGTATCTGAAATGTATCTTCGTATCTTTCTGCATCTGTATCTCTTGGATATCTGTGAAAACTGTAAGCGATATTCCCAAATCATACGCTGCACATGGACAATCTATCCCAGCTAGACTGGACGTGGACGTGGACATCGACGGGACCTGTCTTCAGTCTGTTTGGTGTCCATCAATGGTAACCGTTCCGTCTAAGGGCGATCTAATGGCATGAATTGTTAGAAATAATAACATACATAGAACTATGTTGGGTCATGGGAGCCCCAACTGCGACGAGGAATACGTATAGTACCTGAAACCTAATGACCGACTAGATCTATGCTGGAAGGAAGTATAATTATCCTGTAGTTACTAGGAAATATACATAACTTTTTCCCCCTTAATGGAGGGAGAGGGAGAGGGCAGACCACGTTCTCTCTCTCTCTCCCTCTCATCTATACAGATGAAAGATGATTTCTCCGTTTGAATATTTGTAAAAGATCATGAGACTTATTTCATTAAAAAAGAAAACACAGTTAATGAATCTGAAACAGAAACTGAAACTGGTGCACTCGACGTCGTGGTTCAAGGGAATCCGCGCGATAAGTTCAGTTGCACTATTTTTATATGCCTCTAACATTGAACGAGTGATAGCGAAACGATAGAACAATGCATACAGATTGCTCGAGGGACGGAACGGGACGGGACGGGTTGGAACGAGCGGAATAAACGGGAACGGAACGGAGTAACGGAGACTGACGGAGCCAGAGATAAAATTGAAGTGCAATGGCGAACATTGTATTTCTATAAATTTTTCAATAAGCTCCACTATCATATGTATGTGTGTATGTATGTATATGTATGTGTGTATGCTTGAATGAAATGTGCAACAAGAAGTGCAACATGTGATTGATGTGTCTGTGCATTTTGTTTGCTTGCCTGTAAAAATATTCTACAAAATATGGAATAGTTTTTCTTTTCTTTTCTTTTCTTTGATAGGGTACAAAGGTACTTTCTTCTCTGATAAGATGCCCAAATAATCTGTATATACATATGTACATATATATGTATGTATATCTGAAAGATCAATGATTTCTATATATGTATGTAGTTGCTCTTGCTCTTGCTTTTGGTTTTGCTGCCTGCCCCTCTGCTTGCTATTGTTTTGGCCCATCTCCTGGCCCTGTTTTGGGCTGAGGTTAAAAATAAAAAATTAATGAAAAAATACATACATACTTCAAACGCAATCGAAGAGCCCCATAAATAACGAGGAACATCTATGCCTCCCCTCCGCCCCTAACCCACAATAGAGGAGAGAGGGAAGCATTGAAGTGGTTCAGTGAACAGTACAGTGGAAACTCTCTGGAAACGAACACAAACGAACGGCATTGCACCAAGCTTGGAACTATCCGCCCCGAGGGATGATCAGTTAAAGATTAGCATAATAAAAAGCGGTAAATGTTAAATACATGGACTACCTCTCAGAATTTAACGAAATTTTTTTCCTGGATAGACCCCGATTTATCATGAATTTTGGTAAAAAAATTTTGTGGCGGTCGCTTCTAGTTTTTTTTTAAAAATATTTAAAGTTTAGAGTTTTTCAGGCCAAAAATGGCATGTTGTTGTTGGTTTTTTCTGTTTATTTGTGCTGCGAAGTTAGCTATAAAATAGCTAGTTTGAAATTAAAGCTATATTTCATTTCACACATAGTAAAATAGCTACAAAGTAGCTGTAAACTAGCTATAATGTAGGATAACTGGCCTCAATGAATGCGAGTCGTCTCAACACTATGGCGAGATATTGTAACGGTCAATGGGATTGGCGCTTGGTAATTTATACGATCCAAGCAAGGTGTCCGTCATGAATAATGATGTTCATTTCGAAGAGGTAAATAATGAGCAATATCACTTACAACTAAAAAAGTGAGTTGTGACTGTATTATATAAATGAAAAAGTAGCGCCGCGGGCGAAAAAATTAAAAAAAAAAAAAAATCGCGCAATTTTTTTTTTTTAATTTTTCGCCTGCGGCGCTACTTTTTCATTTATATAATACAGCACAACTACTTTTATAAATTCATAAGTATCTCCCACAGGATTCTGAAGCCGAGGAATAAACCCACCAATTATGTATATATATTTGACACGTGTGTCTCCTCTGCCCAAGAAAATGAAATTGAAATGGGAGTAGCCGGCGCGACAAATATGGTAAATCCCATTGACCGTTACAATGTCTCGCCATAGTGTTGAGACGACTCGCATTCATTGTGGCCAGTTATCCTACATTATAGCTAGTTTACAGCTACTTTGTAGCTATTTTACTATGTGTGAAATGAAATATAGCTTTAATTTCAAACTAGCTATTTTATAGCTAACTTCGCAGCACAAATAAACAGAAAAAACCAACAACAACATGCCATTTTTGGCCTGAAAAACTCTAAACTTTAAATATTTAAAAAAAAAAAACTAGAAGCGACCGCCACAAAATTTTTTTACCAAAATTCATGATAAATCGGGGTCTATCCAGGAAAAAAATTTCGTTAAATTCTGAGAGGTAGTCCATGTATTTAACATTTACCTAAAAAGCATAATAATTAAAAATACAATTTATGAGGAATATCAGGAGACACCATCATCATTCATTCATTCTTCAGCATTCATCAATCAGAAATATGATGATGTCCTTAGCCATAAGGAGCCATTAACTGGAGTCGTGGATGTCCCTCGTGAGGGGGCTTTCACTGTACTTGCGTATAAATAAAGAAAAAACGAAGGAAACGAAGAGAAAAGAAATGAAAACACAAGAAGAAAGAGAGTCATCGTGGTCGCCGTCGTCGTCGTCGTCGTCTGTGTGTAAATAAGCCATTCAGAATTGGGTTAAAAGTTTATAGAGCAATGCAGTGATTTGTCTCTATATTTGTCTCTTTCTCTGCCTTTCCGTTATCTTGCTGTCTCTCTTTCTCTACCCCCTAAACACACACACACACACACACATGTATGTATGTGTCATATCAGAAGTTTTGGAGTGGTTACAGTGGGTTCGTCCGGTCCGAAGGCTGCGCCAGTTTCTTATGGCAAAGACAAGTCAACGTGCTTCACACATGCCACATGCCACATGCCATATACCGCATGGCACCTGACACCTAACACCGCCCTTAAAAGTGCACTAAATTCACTTCCCGGTGGCTCCCCATTAGGGGAAGGAAGGAAGGAAGGACAGAAGAGAATATCATCTATGCAAGCAGATGCTCAAAGACAAAGCACGATGAATGAAAGATGGATCGGGAATGGGTGGGGGGAAATGCAGAGGAGATAGAGAGAGAGAGAGAGAGAATGTTAAGCAAAGCAGAAGCTAAAGTAATATGCGGAAGACAAGGAAACTGCAATATTTGTGGGCAAACTAACCCAATTCCGTTCCGTTCCGTTGCTGTTCAGGAGAACAGGCAGAGCAGAGCAGAACAGAGCGGAAGGAACAGGTAGAGGTAGAGAGAGTGGAATGGAGATAATGGAGTGAATGGAAGAGCAACAGCAGGAACAAGGGGAGCAAAAGCTTTCTATTGAAGATGAGTAGCAGTAGAGAGAGGGACGGAAGAGCTGAGGCAAGGATGGAATTAGAGAAGTAATAAGAACATGGGGAAAAAAGATGAGCAGTCCGGATTAAGAAAGAAGAAACATTGCTGGAAGAAAACAAAACAAAGACGAAAGCGTATTAGAAGGTGCAGGGAAAGCAAACCACTCACCCCACCCCTCCTCCCCGCACCCACTTTCGCAACTCTCCAAAAGCACAACACATGCCACAGTATGTGCATACGTCTATTGAAAATGCAAGTAATTTTTGGCAGCGATGGAAGAGGGATTGAAGGAATACAACAGCAACCAAAGAATGGTGTGTGGAAAGAAGAGAGAAGGCAGGCAGAACAGAACCGAACCACAGTAGGCTGCTGATGAAAAAGTAGCGGGATGCATGGAGAAGCAAAGGCAAAAGCAAAAACAGAATGCAAAGTAGAACCCAAAATCAACCAAACTGGGGAAAATAATAACAACGTGCAAATGAAAATCTGAACAACAACACAACACAACAGAGCAAGAAAGAGAGAGAGAGAGAGAGCAAGAGAGGCAGCTGGCTGGCTGGCTGGCTGGCGAGAGAGAGGAGCTTCGTCAACAGTGGGTCAAAGACCTGTAGGAGGTCGTTTCAGTCGTTGCAGTGGCAATAGGCAACGTACAATACCATGGCGAGGCAATGTGTTTGCTATTGCTGCTGTTGCTGCTGTTGTTGTTGTTGTCGCGACGTCGTCGATGGCGGCAGATAGCGTAAGCACAAAACACATAGACACACACCCACACACACCACACACACACACACAGATAGGCAGAGATAGAGAGATAGAGACAGAAAGGCGCAGCACTGTTGAATAACCAGAGACGACGTCAGCAGCGCTGCATTTGCAGATAGACTGCAGGCCACATTGAGAGAGCAGAGCAGAGCAGAGCAGAGCTTGCTCTCCAAAAGCTCGTTCGCTGCTCTGCTGGCTGTTTGCTCTCTTCTAATGCATGCCAGCTGCTGTCGCTGCTGTTGCAGTCTCTGCCACTGCCACTGCCTCTGCCACTGCTTCTTCTTCCTGCACGAACGACCCAGCGACCGACCGAACGAACGAACGAACGAACGAACGCACGAGCAAAAGCGAAAAACGAAATCAAGAGTGAAATGCAATCGGCTGCACATGCAGGCATTCTAGACTCAGGCATGGGGATGGGTATGGGGGTGCGGGTGCTGGTGCTGGTGGGGGGAGCGGGAAGGGGTGGGGTGGGTGTTGTGGGGCATTGTATTGTACGTAAACATGAATTTGATATGATATTCCCCGTTCTCACTCCTTCTCTCTCTCTGTATGCTTGTCTCTTTCACTCTCGTTGCAGACATGCCAGGCGAAGGAAAGGCAGACTAGAGCAGGATCACACAATTCAGGTGAGTGATTGAGATCCCGAATGTGCGACATATGTATTCGTGTCGATACAATGGCTGTACCTGAAGATATGGCGACCCAAAGTTTGGGCTTTCTACAATTTTTGGATAATTTTTCAAATTGCCTGGAAAGGGCATTCTGTGGAAAATTTTAGGAATATTTCAACATATGTAATATGCAAATGCACAGAAAACTATCCATAGATAGATGATATAAGACATCTACCTTGAAAAGTATTTTGATTGGTTCAAAATTCTTCTTCTCCCATTCTTCATTTGTCCATTCTTTATTTTATATTTTCCCAAATTTTTCCATATTTTATATTGACCTTTTTTCAAGAAGTGAGTAGAGATATCCCCCCCACATTTGGTTCAACTCTAGACGAATTCTTATAATATCCTTGTTCTCCATCCGCATCCCTTTTCCCTTCAGTTAGGGTATCCCTGCATTCGGCTACGATTCGGTTCCTCCTTCTTCTGCTACTCGTGGTTTTTCTTTTCTTTTTTTTTTTGGCATATCATTTTCCTTTTGCGTTGAATGCTTTATGTGCCACAAGAGCTGGAAAACTTTTCCGCTTTTCACGTTCAACGACGACGATCGCAGCCTACCCCAGACCCCCTGTCCCCCTGTCCCCCTATCCGCTGCCCCTATACCATTCAACCCCTCCATACAGCTGGTTGTCGCCGTCGTCAGTGATGTTGTTTTCCTTGTTTTCCACCGTCTGGTCTGTCCCTCTGTCCCGCTGTCCCGCTGTCTCTCTGTCGGTTGTTGCCTGACTCCATTTGCGCAACATTTTGCGGTGCACACACACACACACACACAGAGATACTCTTAGGGGGGATGGATAGAGGAGGGGGTGCATCATATGATTTGCAATTTCCATTTGCCGCTGCATGCATTGCTGCATTGCCTGGTTGCGTAACCCAAAAGTTAATGCCACATAATCATGGCTGAAGTTGCAACAAACTACGCTGTGCTGCAGCACGCTGCTCTGCGGCGGCCGCAATGGGAAATGGGGAAATTGTTGTTGGCTGTTTTGCTGTTTGCTGCTTGCTGCTTGCTGCTTGCTGTTGTCCGGGGTAGTAGGCACAACCATGACACGCCATCTTGCCGATCGTCGTAGCAGGTTTTCCAGTTTTTCTTTTACGTCGGCTTTGTTTCTTTCCTTCTTTCCTTCTTCTTCTTCGTTTTTTGCTTGCAACGTTTTTCCTGCCACTTTCTCTCTCTGGCTCACGCGACGACGCGGACGGGACGATGAAGTAATCGACTGCCCCAGCACACTGTAGGTCCGCCCCTCCCCCCGGCGCTTGCCCCCCTGCAACGGGGTAGCTTGATCGTCACAAAAGTTGCGGTTGCATTTTGCAGTTGCACTTTTATTTTTTTTTTTTTACCGGTGACTTAATTTTTTTTTTTTTTCTTGCTGTGTGTGTGTTTGGCTCTTTGCTTTCCATGGAAAACGGGTTTCGCATTTTCCTCGATGCCAGGCCAGGCCATGCCAAATGGTAATGATGCTCGTTGTCGTCGCTGGTGCAGATTTTTGTTTTTTTTTTTTCCAGCCTAACGTGGATCGAGATCGCAGCCAGGCGGGGCTCTTGGCCACTTTTGGTGTGGCCCAAAACGGGGCTTACAAGTTGATTACGTCTTCGTGCAGCAGCAGCAGCAGCAGAGGCAACGGCAACTGCAACTGCAACTGTTGCGGTGGACGCAGGAGGCATCTCGGTGGGTGTGATGTGGGTGAGCGATGTTGTGTGCGAGGCCCTAGACCTCTGTCGGGGGTATGCGATGCAACCAATAGAGATACGCCTCCTATTTCATCAGCGAAAAAGGAACCCAACCCAGACCGATGGATGGAGCTGAAAGGAGGGGAAAGATACAAGCCCAGATCACAGATCTAGATTACATTTTTGGTAATTTGGAGACAGGTTTAGGCGAGTCCTTCGATGAAACAATTCGGAACGTGGCACACGGGCATCGACACCAGGATACCAACCAATCTGGGAGAGAGAGAGAGAAAGGTTGTGCGCTCCTTTTGATTGCTGCTAAGCCACAGTGGAAGAGAAAGATAAGAAAACTGATCGATTTGAAGGCGCGGCAGAGTGCATGGAATGGGACGCTTCCAGCCCGGTTTCTCCTCCATGACGGCTAGAAGTACGCCGCGGATTCTTCTAGAATCTTCGAATCTCTTAGAGTTCTCCCAAGAAGTAGGTGACAAACAAGAGAGACAGCACAAGAGAGAGACAGCACAAGAGAGAGACAGGACTATATCGCCTCGCCTATTGATGCTGATCAATAATTTATTCATTCCTATAGTCCATCCATCAAAGATTGCATAGTGCACTGTATATAGTTTCCTCTATCCATTAATACCATTTATGCATGTTTGGAAGAGTCCTGAAAAGGAAGAGTCACAGAGATGACATCTCGGATCTGTGTAATAAAAGTAGTATGTACTTATTGTAACTCCCTAGATAGATGGAAAGATCGATAAATAGATACGGCTGCAATTCCATGTCTGAAGGAATGGAAACTTTAGGATTGACAGTTGGATGGAGTGATACCAAAAGAAGTTAGTACATACATCATAGTTGCTAGATGTCCATCCATATGTATGCAAGGATAATGATGACTCGAATAGCAGTCGAATTGGGTTATTTCTCTATTTCGGTCCCCAGTAATTTCGAACTGGTTTTCCCATAATCGGAGCGGCACGATCGAGGAAATGAAATGAAACCTCGGCGGGTTCGGCCTATCTTCAATTCTTGCATCAATTTACTCCAATCCCGATCCACTGTCTCTCTCTCTCTCTGGCTTCCCCTGCTTCCGCTGTCTGATCTGTAATCGATGCCACCAGGCAGGTGGGCAGAGGAGAAGCAGGAGATGGTGAAAGGGGCGCAGGCACTCGCTGCGGTGAGCGGAGTGGGGGGAAAGTTGTTCGTGGCACTTCCTGCTTGGCCATGCAACCATTTGAAATTGATCATGCCACATGCAACAGTTACGACTCCTGATCTCCTCCACTCCACTCCACCACTCCTCTCTCTCTCCTGTCTCGTCTACCCCCGCTTGGCCGTGCTCTTCTGGCTTGTAACGGTAACATTGCCTGCTAACACCATTTTCCTTTTGCTGCTGTTACGTGAGGAAAAACGAAAGTAAAACTCGCCATTTACCACCGACGATGACTTTGGTGCAACGTTGCAATGTGTTGCTGCAGTTGTTGCTGCTTTTGCTTTTGTTGCAATTACAACAGTTGGCATTGTTAGTTTTCATTTTCACATGTAATACCCTAGCACCCAACCGGGAAAAACTGTGCACCAATCCATTGATTGCCAACTTGGTCGCTCAACAAAGTTCAACAATTCTACGAAATTATGGTATAGATCATATATATCACAGCTAATGGCAATACAATTTCGGTTCTCTGATATTTTATGTACTATTCCATCTTGATTTTTAGAAGATAATATATTTTATTCGGTAAATGATTCTAGTTTCTATAGGATTGATTCATCTTTGTGAGCGCACTTTTGTTGCATTATTTTTTACAATTTTTGTACAATCAATGAACATACGAAAAGATCGAATCTCTTCAGAGAACATTTTAGGGGAACCTTACAGAACTTATCTCGAATTTGCAATCGTTATTTCATTCCTTAAACTTGTGAAAATCTCCCTCATGAAGATCTTGACTTGATCATTCGAAAAAAAAGGAACAAACATTATGGTAAAGCTATTACCAAATACCAGATATCATCATTAGATGTTTGGTTAGATTTGCTTTTTATGAACTCGCTCAAAGATGATAGACGATAGATGATAGTGATCCACGATCTACATAGAAGCAAGATCAGTGCTTAGTCTGTAATATCAGAAGAGCATATGAGAGTAAAATGTATCCCCCAAGGATCTATGTATATCTAGATAATCTTTGGTTTTGGCACCGATTAGTGATCATCGAATCGATCGATAAGCAGGATAAACACTGATCCCCAAGGGGATCAAAGGGTTCAAAGGATTCAAAGGGGATCCGCCCTAAAGATCCACCGTAGTTGTCCTTCTGGAATGCAATTGGCAAGGATCTACTGATCCGTCTACAGATCCTTTAAGATGGATCCTTTTCTAGAGTATATCTGGTTTCGGCCCTTTTTTTTTTCTTTCGTTTTTCATTTTCATTACGACGCCGCCTGATCGAATCAGTGAATGGGGAAAAACGGGATTTTCCAGCCGAAAGGCAAGAAAACTGGAATGTGGCACACACACACACACACCCATATCGAGGAATAGAGGGGGTTGTTTGATGGTGTCTGAACGGGGAAGAAGGGGGGTGGTGGGTTGGCTGGCTGGTTGGTTGGTTACACCTCACTCTGTTTCTGTTTCTGCTTTTCGTGGAGGTAAAGATCGCCGTCGTCGTCTCTGACTTGTTTTTGCTGCTGCTGCTGCTGCTCTGCCCACCAGTTGGCTTCGTTCGGGGTTCGGGTTAGGCTGGCAGTTGTTATGTCATACAAGGAAGCGAATGATGGCCAACAGCAGGAGGGTGACGCGAGGAGTGCGAGGAGGTGGTGCTGCGGAGAGGGTGCCTGCCTGCCTGTTTGGACATTGGGAAATCGCTGGAGCAGCAGCTGGAGATGGAGCTTGGAGCTGGGACTGGGACTGGGACTAGAGCTGAGACTGGAGACTGGAGACTGGAGAAGGCTGCAGTGGATTCCAAGACGTGGGTTTCGCTAGCCCCCCAGGTCCCCCTGCCCGTCCTACTGCTTCTCTCGAACAAGTTTTCCTTTCATCGACAGCATAAACTTCGTGATGCTTTTCCCCATTTTCGTTTTCATTTTGATTTTGATTTTCTAGGTTTCCTGCTGCTTTTGGCGTTAGTGGGTAAATGTTACATAATCTGTGGCTGTGGCTGTGGCTCTAGCGCTGGCTCTGTCTCTGTCTCTATGCCGTGCCTCCTCCTCTCTCTCCGTTGCCCCCTGGCTGGTCGTCGTCGTGGTCTTCTCTCCTTCGAATGTGAATGAACTTAGCTTCGAGTCGAACTTTGAAACGAGTTGGAGAATTCAAAATTGGAAGCTTCCAGAGAGGTTAAGCCGTGGGGAGGCGTGGGACTGCCAAGGTGCCAGGGTGAGAATGGATGGTGTGGTGGGGGTGGTGGCTAGGATTATGTGGACTTTCGGTTTCCCCTTCATTCCTAATCGGTCTTTTGTCTTTGACCAACAATTCACTCTGGAGACCTATGGCCCCGGATCTGTATCCCATCCCCATCCCCACCCTCTTTCCTACTTATGAATATCACTATCCCTACCCCACTGCCGCTCCCACTCCCACTCCCACCCTCTCTCTCTCTCTCGCTCTCTCACTACCTTTTGGCCTGGCCATGGCTGTGGATAATGGGCAAAAAGCAATTAAAATGTCAAAAGCGTGCACAAAAGGAGAAAGTGAGAAAAAAGTGCAAAAAAACACACACACACACACACACAACGATTGTTGTTGTTGTTTTCAAGTTTTATTTAATTTTTTGTATATTTTGTTGGTGTTGCTTTTTGCATTTTAACAATTACAGTACGCGAGACAGGCGAGACCCACAATAAAGACCGGAAAAAAACCGAAAAAAAATTAAATATAAATGTTATACGAGTGCCAGCAGTGACCATGGCCATGGGGCGGTGTCTAAAGGGCAGATCTGGGCAGAAGGATACGCCAAGAGGCGACTGGGACATGTCTGGAGGAGGTCTAAAATATGTTTATAGACGGTACGGGGGGAAAACGGGGAGGGAAGAGTGAAGGAGAGAGTGACTAAGAATGATTCCCAAAATGAATATAAAATATGTGTAAATATGTGTATTTGCCACTTCGGGTAAGTAGATGTAGATGTAGATGCAGATGTAGATATTCCTTTTTCTCTAAATACAAATGAATACATACATAGATGTACATACATATGTATATATGTATGTGTACATATTTGTGTATTTGCCACTTCAAGTATGTAGATGTAGATGCAGATGTAGATATTCCTTTTTCTCTAAATACAAATGAATACATACATACATAGATATACATACATATGTATATATGTATGTGTACATATTTGTGCCCTCTGGATGATCATTATGGGATGGTATTTGATGATCATTGGCAAACTATGTACATGACACCCAGTGTAATGTGTAATAGCAACAACAATAGTTAGAGCAACACCAACAGCAACACCAACACTAACGACAACGACAACAGCAACGACAATAATCATAATAAACATTTGAACAACTTTCACTTGGCGCTTGAATTCAAAGCACGACAAATTCAACGACAACGATCAAAAGTTCATTGTGTGAGTAGTCCGCGGAGTGCGAGTGCCAGTGCGAGTGCCAGTGCGAATCAATGAGTGGGTGTGTGGGTGTCCACTCCGACACACAATAGATACACCTACACCCCCCCGAAACGAAAGAAAAAATGAAAAATAGGAGGATAGGAGTCGAGTAGAGATCGACATTCGCCCAGCCAATGCAAAAACGTTGAGTGAATCGAATGGGAATCGAATGGGAGTCGAATGTGAATTAAATAAGTGAATCGAATAACCAAATATCGGCTGAATTTTGGAAATACTCGTTAATTCTGGAAGGAAATTGAATCCAGGCTTGAGGCACTTAGCAGGTACCAGTACCACAGGTGGGTAGCCCAGTGGTGCGGCAGTCTGTTGCCACCTCCATTGTGCCTCCATTATGTCCTACCAGGTCTCGAGTCCGTGTCCAAGTTCGTTCTTGATTGCCACCGGGCTTGATCAGGAAGAGAAGAAGATCTCTCGAGTTTGGCAATGATTATTTCAATGGTAAAAAAGTGATTTACTGAACTTCGTTGTGGCATCAGCGATGCCGAATGTTCTAGACGCCCCTGCTGAGGTCTCTAAGCCATCGACAGTCACTTGGCCAAGTGGCTTAAACTTTGAATGGTCTGTTGGGTAGGGACCACAATGCAAGTCTGCAGTCCATCTGCAATTTCCCTGGCATAATTCCATGAATTTGACTACGGATTGCAGCCTCATCTCAAATGATTCAATGATGGGTCTGATTAATGTCATTTCAATCAATAAATGCATCTATTTGTAGGACTAAATTCGTATGCAAAACCATTTTGTTGGTTACACTTCAATTTGAATTCGATTGAGTTGACCTCAACGAAAGGAAGAGCTTGTTAAAAATGTACTGAAAAATACATACACAAACAGTGTACTATATATGTATGTGTATATCCTTGATTCCCGCTCTTACCATTACCCAACGTTGCCTTGAAGTGGGCTTAACTGCTGCCAAGTAAGTAAACCAACAGCACAGCCACCACCGATGCGTCGGATCGCATCCCATCCCAGTCGAAGCCATTCCATCCCCGACAATGCACGAGTGATTATTGTTGGACTGCAATCGGCCACAAGAAAAGCAAATATGTACACAGTCTGTAGTCTGAAGTCTGTGTTTCCTTTGGCTCTGACATTTGCTGACTTTCGGGGCTGACTTTAACCGGTCCCACAGCCCCACCACAGCCCCACCACAGCCCCACCACAGCCCCAGCACAGCCCCAGCACAGCCCCACCACAGCCCCAGCACAGCCCCACCACAGCCCCACCACAGAGCTCCTCGTTCAGGTCTTCCTTTCACCGCAGTGCATGGCGACTTCCGCTAGAGCAAGTGCCACTCGATCCGTGCTCTGATCGGGATGGGAATTTAATTTTGGATTAGGATTTTGGATTATGCATTGAGTTTGGAGTGGGAATGGGATGAGTGTGGTTGTTCCTGTGGCTGTGGCTGTCAATGCCAGGGGGTCTCGCCTGTGACACACTTACGGTCTCGACGTAATCCGCACACGGATTTTTATATAGAAATATCTGTATCTGTGTGTGTGTGTGTGTGTATATAGCTGTGTATAGGCGTATATGTCTGTACATCCAGGAGCTGTCATATGCAGGAGGGCATTGTGAGCGTATCAATGTCCTTGGACGGGCTCGTGCCCCGTTGTGGTACGTTGAACCTTTGCTGTCGTGTTGCCTTGGTGCAGACCAACTAACGGTCCAGGCAGCCGGGAGGGGGGGTCTGTTAGCTGGGCGCCTGTGACGGGGTGACACGGTTTTGGGACCTGCGCAATAAACGTCACGGACACGGACATGGACACGTACATGGACATGGACACGGACATGGACATGGACACGGACAGCATTTGGCTCGGTGCGGTAGGTCAGTGCTGTGCTGTGCTCTGCTCTGCTGTTGAGCTCTCCCAAAAGCTCGCCGTTTTTCTATTCTCTTCTGTTCTGTTCGGTTTCAGTTCGGTTCGGTTCGGATCGGTTCTGTACTGTACTGTTCCGTTCTGTTCCGTTCTGTTCTCCGACCTGACCTACCCCAGTCGAGGCTGGTCGTAAGCAGTCCCGCTGCACTGTCACGTCACCTTGCCCCATGCTCCTCTCTCTCTCTCTCTCTCTGCTGCTGCTGCATGCCCCACAGCATATCCTGCATGCATTTTTCGACTACTGCCACTGCCACTGCTGCTGCTGCTGCCACATCTGTGTGCGTGCCTGCGTGCGTGTGTGTGTGCGTTTGTTTTGCGCCCAAGTGCAAGTTCAATCTATAAATTTGAACGGATTCTGTGCTCGGCCCCGACCCCGAACCCGCATCTGTCCTCCCCTTTAGGCCACGGCATCCCCCAAATCCCGCAACCAAGCAGCAGCTCTCTCTCTCTCTCTCTCTCTCTCTCTCTCGCTCTGCGGTGTGTCCTTGCCAAATTGCAAAGTTCATACATCACAGGCGGTTATATGTACATATGTACTAAAAGTATGTGTGTATGTGAATGTAGAGAACTCACATATATCTACATCTACATCTATGTTGCTCTGAATCCACTATTGTTGATTATCTTGCCTGGTTTGTGCCTGCATCCCCATCCCCATCTCCGTAAGCCAATCGAATCCCTATTCAAACCAAATCAAATCTGAGAATCACAAGAAACGACGACGTCCTGGGGATTAGGATAATTCGTTTAGGGGCTGCTCAATAATTAAAATTCTCTCCTTGCGGCCAGAGTTTCAAAACCAGAGACAAGAGAAAAGAACCTTGTGGAAAGTAAATTTAAAAAAGGATAGATAGATAGATAGAGAGATAGATAGATAGATAGATAAATGCTTACATCTGAGATATATTCTGTGCATATTCGGAGCACACATCCTACATATGTATGTAGAGATCCTCGACAGGACTAGGAAGGCGAGAATTGCCAATAGATCAAACACCAGATCAGATCAGATCAGATATAGCCAAATTATAGTCTAGGCTGCAAATGCTAGGTAGATATCATTCAAATGAGTGTGGCACTATCTACGAGTGATCAGCGATCAATGGGCACGCGTTCACCTGCGCATCTTGAGCAGCGATCAGTAATCAGGGATCTTCGTGATGCAATTTTTGGCATAAATTCATGGATCAAATATAGTGCTCCATTCTATAAGTAAGGTATGCATCACTAAAAACTGATCACTGATCACTGCTCAGTGATCGCTGATCAAGTTGTGGTTCTATGATCCTTTTTCCATTTAACCTTCAATTGCAAAACATTTTCATTGTTTATCCGCATACACACACACACAAATAGAGATATATGTATACATATATAGAGATCAAGATCAAGAAACCAATTGAATTGAATTCTTGGGACCAGATTCTTAATGGGGATACTCGTATTTGTATTTGCCTAGGTCTAGGCCACAGCCAGAGCCATGCCCATGCTTATGCCAATAATGGTACGTCTGGCTATAGCCAGAGGCCAGAGGCATGCCTTGCCTTTCCCCAACCCAAGAACAGTTGGGTTCTCCCTCTCTCTCTCTCTCTCTCTCTCTATCGACCGATCGATCGATTGTCTGTCTAGCTGTCTGGCCTGGCATTCGCTTTATAAATATCAATTTCCCACTGATCCGATCAACCAGCAACGCAACAACAAAATGTTCTGGCTGGCACCCTCTGCCAGTCTGGCGCGATTCGATGTTAAGTTCAATGTTGAAATTAGCATAAAATACCGTTAATTGCATTAGCATTAGACCGAGTCTAGCCCGGACTCGAGCTCGAGCTCGTACTCGGACTCGCCCCCGTCTCGTCTTGGCTCCCACACCAGACCAGACCACACCACACCGCAACGGGGAGCGATCAATTGCGTTGTCTCTGCCACGATTAGCGATCCCCACTCCCCTCGGCCGCCTCCCCCTTACTACCCTACTCTTTCAGCAGTATTCAACATTCGATTGCACTTTTTATGGCGCATTCTTCGCGCATATGTCACGGAATCGGCGACAGCAGTTATCCTTGAGCATGTTGCCTCTGTCGCTGTCGCTGTCGCTGTTGCGCTGTTGTTGTTGCACGTTTGCGCATTGGCGCGTTTTGCAGTCGCAGAGCACTCGACGTCGCTGCCAGCGCTGTCTTGCTTTTCCGACATTGCATTGCGCATACGCGCCGTTGGCCAGCTCAAAAGTCATTTCTCAGTATTGAGCATCAAATAGGAAAATACGAGTAAAAATCAATGAAAAATTAGAAAATTAAAAGAGAGAGTGAGAGAGAGATGCTCGACAAGGGATAGCCTGCTACCCTGTAAAATTGGTGGATAAATAAATGGATAAATGATTGATCAATCTACAGAAGTATCTATGTATTATGAGATAGAAAGATGGATAGATAGACAAGGAAAAGTATAGGTTCGTTGGGTCGCAGTTTTAGCTCTCAATATCTGTAAAGGAGATCTTCTATTGACTCGATGATTAACGCATTTCCTGGTCTTGGCCATAGTGGCCATATGGCCATTTCTATGCTGATATATACACCTGATATATACCTAAATAAATTCCGATCGGGTAGGGGGGAGCCTATTTTAACTATCGATCAACGATAGCTATAAAACATGATTAGTGTTGTTGCTGTGGCCGCTGCAAGTTCCGTTATGCGCAGCTATAGATATAACTAATCACACATATGCACACACACATACATACATTGATGTTTATATGTATGTGTGTATGGTATATGGTATGCTTATAAGAACCCACAGATACAGATATCTGAGAGCGCAGAGAGTTGGCTTAACATTGACTGCTGCTGCTGCTGCTGCTTAGCCCTGACCATAGAACGGACAGAGACAGAAGATTGTGTGCGGAGTTGGTAGTGGAAATGGAAATGGAAGTAGAAGATGTAGAATATACACTCAGAGAAATACAACCATTTTAAATACGAACAAAGTCAAACAAAGTCAAAGATCATTTTCGATTTATTATTATTTAAATATGAAATATATTTACACTTCGAACAGCCCTATAGCAAATCTCAAGAAGAATTCAAGTACTAGAATCAACCCATTACCCATTCAAGGAGTAGAAGAATCGCAAATGGTGGTGGAGAATTCGATTAGAAGAAGGAGGAGCGGAGGAGTGCCAAGTGCTAGGGCGATAAGAAAGAAACAGCCTACACAGAGAGCACTGGGAGAAAGGAGAGCGTGGAGCGTGGAGCGTGGTTGGGGTCGGGGCGGAGGGGGGTGTGAAGAGTGGGGAAGCGTGGAAGCGTGCGTAGAGATAGCTGAGCAAATACAAGTAAAATATTTGACCCAGTTTCCAGACGGGCGTCTACTAAATTATTTGTTGTTGCTATTTTTTCCCCTCTATCGCCGAAAAATATGTATTATTAATTCCCACATGTGTGTGCGTGTGTGTGTGTGTGTGTGTGTGTGCGTGTGTGTGTGTACCCTCCACTGATCGAGCGGCGTATCAGCTGTGGGCAGGCAATTGATCATCCGCGCCAGTGCAGAGCATTTCCGCTTCGCCTTCGCCCTGACCACCCTACCTCTCCCGCTCTCTCTCTCTCTCCCTCTTTCTGTCTCTTCTCTGTTAATGTTTTATGCCGGGTGCGAAGAACATGAACAAACACACACGCACACACACATGCAACCGGCAAAAGCAAACAAATTGTTAATTTTTTTTGTTTAAACTTTTTTTTTTCGGCTAGAACTCGAAGCACCCGATGACTGCCGATAAGATAAAGCCAAGACACAACAACAAAGCCAAAATTAGAAAAAAATATTAAAAAAACTAGGAAAGAAATTTTCGGAAAAAAGTTAAAAAAAAAAGCACACACACACACACACACACAGACAGACATAGAGAAACATACATACATAAACACACAACACACTTTTTTCTTCTATTTCGAAACGCTGGCGACCTACTTGTTTGATATGTGGGGGCGTGGACGCATAGTGGTGCAGGGGGCGAGTGGGGTTGGAGGGGGGAGGGAGCCGTGTGCTGCTTTCGGCATTTTTCTGTTATTCATTGTTAAAAAAAAAAAAAAAAAAAAAACAAGAAAACAACACAAGAAATAAACCGAAAAAAAAATTATTGTAAACAAAAATAAACCTTCAACTTGATACGCGTCCAGGGATGTGTTGAAGGTGTCCCCGATACGAGAGACAGATAAAGACAGACATGCAGAGAGAGAGAGAGAGACATGTATGTATGTATATAGATAGAGCAGTGTGTGTGTGTGTGTGTGTGCCAGGGCAGATACAGATACAAATACTCGAAAGATCTCTCAATGTCTCATACACCTTTCCTCTATTAAGGGGCGGGGTGGGGAGGGGGGGGGCTCGAGGCACGGGGCGAACGATATATAGGTCACCAGCAGAACATAAATAGTGCTCTGTGGGGTAGCAAAAGACAGAGATAGATTGTTGGCCTGGGTCTATGCTTGCTTTCGGTCGAAAGATGGAAAGATCGAAATGGAAATCAATCACGAAACTAGCTGTACCTCTAGTAGGGGTCTCAGATGGTTTAGGCATCAATAGATACCCGTAAATATCTTTGGCTTGGATCTTCTCCCTTCTCGAACCATCAAACTCCACTGCTTGCTGTTGTGATCATTTCCTTTTCGTTTTCCACTCTCTCCTGCCACTTCACTATCCTTGAACCCGCCAATCCAGCACATCTATGCCTTCAGGCTGTTCTCTCCCCAAATCTGATCTCCCCCTCTTCCCTGCACATCCACCACTTGCCGCTTGCCACTTGCTTGCCTCTCAGCGACGACAAAATGTGGAGCAGACAAGAATTTTGTCATCCAGCAAAGAAAACCCACACACACATATTTTCAAGTTCTTGGCCCGTCGCCCATCAACTGGCGGCGGGAAAAAGGGCGGTGGGCGATGGGCAATGGGCAGTGGGTGGGGATGGGGATGGGGATGGGAATGGGGTGTGCAGTGAAAAATATTGATGCTCACTCAAATTGTTGTTGCTGCCTAAAATCGATCCCTGGGCGATTGTTGCCGCCGCCGCTGCTGCTGCTGCTGTCTGTCATTCATTGTCGACGCAACTGTCAAAATTGACCCAAAAAGCAGTCGAAAGAATACAAAAAAAAAAAACAAAAAAAATGAAGACTACAATCCGAAAAAACGAAATGAGAATTTGAAAAAGCGCAGCAAAGCAAGGGCCAGAGGGCCCGAGGAGGAGGGAGGGGTTGTCGCTGAGGAAATTTGATATAGCCTAGCCGCCAGCAGCACTCCTCCTCCTCCTCCCAGTCCTCCCTTGTGGGGAAATCCGAGATAACGGTGTGCATTTTGGTCCCATATAAAGAAGAGGAAAAGACAGAACAGAACAGAACAGAATAGAACAAAACACTTCACTTCACTTCACTTCACTTGACCGACAAATGGTCAGCCAAATGGGAAATTGAAATGGCTGCCAGCAGTCTATGGACTATATAGAATATAGAATATAGAATATCGGTGTTATGCAACACACAGCTCGTATCGTATCGCTCGAAACTAGAACAAACTATCGAAATGAGGGTAGGGAATACTAATACACAGAACATCCTAGTGATTGAACGATAACGATCGATTGAAAGAGATAAATCGATAGCCGAGGAGTTCCAGTTCCCGTTATGTAATTCTTTCTTTTTTTTATTAAAAATTAAATGATTTAATTGTTATATCTAAATAACGATATTTGTATCTTTCCATTTGCAGTTCTAAGAGGGAATGACGCGGGCATTTCTTTTGCAGCGTTGGACTTTCGTTTTATAAGGTAAGTGGCATGGGTCAGGGGTCAGGAATTGATACGGACTAGATTTATGGTTAGGTTACCGCACCCCATCCCACCCCTCACTCCACAGGTGTACAGTGGGGGGGGGAGTGTGCTATGCAGAACCTCGCGCCAAGTTCGAGTCGCTTCTGGCGCCCCAACAGATGCACCAA
This sequence comes from Drosophila algonquin, assembly GCA_035041765.1. Lineage (NCBI taxonomy): Eukaryota > Metazoa > Arthropoda > Insecta > Diptera > Drosophilidae > Drosophila > Drosophila algonquin. The sequence goes on along the minus strand of JAWNKY010000209.1, from coordinate 1,780,058 downwards.
AAAGTTCATATATGATACATACATAGGCACATGTATGCTGAACATTGTGTACATATATGGTATATGTATGTGTGTGTATGGGTGACCCAGAAACATAATGCCAGTAAAAACAGAAACAAACAACAAAAAGAACAGCAACAACAACAACAACAACAACAACAACAGATTGTCAGCATTTTGCACTTTTCCGGACAGACTTCTCCATTACTCTTTTCCTCTGTCTCTCCCTTTCCCACTCCCACTCCCAGTCTGTCACTCTCCTCCTCTGTCGCTGTTTTTCTTTCTCTCTCTTTCACGCTTCTTTTGGGGGCTTCTCATGAACTTCTCTCCGTTCTCTCATGCTGCTGCTCTTTTGGTTTTTGGTTTTGGTTTTTGTTCACTTGACATTCGATTCGACAATTTGTTTGGCCAAAAAATAAATACATAAAAAATACACAAAAAAATATAATAAAAAATAAAAACAAAACAAAAAATAATAAAATTAAACAATTAAAAAAAAAACGATAATTTTTGGCCCCAATTTTTGCTGTTGTTGTTGGTATTTTGGTCTTTCTACCACATTCTACCCGAATGCAGCGACAACAAGAAAATAACCGCTCTACAGGCCCTAGCCTTGTCTCTCTCTCTCTCTCTCTCTCTCTCTCTGTCTTCCTCTATCCGCATCTCTATCGCACTGGCACTCGCTCTCCCACTACGTTACGTCTGTTGCAATGGTATGTCATGGTGGCGTATACGTAATCTTGTTGTTTGCTTCGCCGTTCAGCCTGGCCTGCAGTTGGGGTTTTATGCAAATGGCGTTCAAGGATTTTTGTGTGAAAGTTGTTGAACCTCATGACTGGCAATTAGAGTATAACTTGTCTCCACACACACACACACGTAACCCACATTTGTATGCATGTGCATATGCAGTTTCGATCTACGTATACGTAACTAAGAATTGCACATGTATTAGAGGAATCTTCAAAGGGATTCGGCAAATATTTCACATTATTTTCTGAATATTTTCAAACCATATTTTAAAGCAGGAATCATTTTGAATTTGAATTTTAAATATTTATTGGCTTTTGCTGGTTTCCTTGGCCTTGACTTTTCCAGTGGGCAGTGGGGAAATTCGAAATGCATTTTCGATATGAATTCGATGGAACATAGTACGTGTGCGTATACGTAATTTGAGCTAAGTTTTAAAGTTGTGATTGGATTATGCTAGATTCTGAGCATATTCTCATAGTTTTTCCGGTTCGAGTCGGCTTGGAACTGATTATTTTATATAGTATATGTATATTATATATTATCAATCGTATATACATATATCATATCATATCATTGCTGCTTGCACGTTATAAAGTATCATATCAATCATAAATCATTAAGCTTAAGCCATGTGCTTGGTGTCTCTGTTTGTGTCCTTTCGTTTATGGAACATTATGGTATCATATAGCAGGCTGGCTTTGAATATAGGATGCAGAAGGGATGATCGGCTTAGTTTACTCCTCTGTTGCTGTTGCTGTTGCTGCTGCTGCTGCTGCTCCACTTGGCCATATGGTAGCCATAACAACTAGAGGTGGGCCCCCAACTGCCACCCACCTACTGTCCGTTTGGTGGGAAGGGGTGGGGGGGGGAGTACGACCTGCACTGGCCCCGAGTCGATTCCTGAAAAAAAAAACACACACACAGACAGAAAAGTGTACGAAAAGTGCACGCAACTCGCGAATGCCAAGCAAATAAACAAACAAACAAAAGTGCATTTATGTACATACATACATATATAATATGTACATATGTATGCAATGTATATGTGCATGTATTGTATGCCTGCTCCTCTCTCTCTCTCTCTCTCTATGTACTGTTCCAATATCAGCCAAGGATATTCGGCTGCACTAAGTCCACATGACCTTCTAAAGTTGGTTGACTCGGTGGCTGCATGCGTCTGCAACCCCAAACCCCCCGTCAGCCCGCCCCCGCTCCTCCCTTGTCCAACCCCTGTGCTTTTGGTACGGGGTGTTAGCTTTTCTCTCTCTCTCTCTCTGCTTTTTTTTTGGTGGGTGGAGGAGGCGCGTGAAAGGCGGACGGCATATTTTTTGATTAAGCAACCGCTACTGCAAAAAAAACAACAACAACAATTACTAGGGGGAGGGGGAGCCTATGATGCAAGCAGACCCACAGCGAAATACACAGAGAGAGAGCCTAGAGTGTTCGAGAGAGTGCAGAGAGAGAGAGAGAGAGAGAGACTCTGGCCGTTGCAGCGCTGCTACAGCCATGTGCACTTGATGCCAGTTAGAAGCCAAGAGCAGCGCAGCTGCTGCACCAACAGTGGCAGCAACAGCAGCAACAGCAACAACAACAAATGGCAGTAAGGAAAACCCACATAGACGTTGTGCAGCGACTGACTTCGTTTTCGATTTCTGTTTCTTTTGCTTTTGCTTTTGCTTCTTCTGCTGCTGCTGCTGCTGGCTCTGGTATCTCTCTCTCTCGTTGGGTCTCTCCGTGGTCTCTCTCTCTCTCTCTGCGTGTGTGTGTGTGTGTGTGTGCTGGGTGCTGCTTTGACAATTTTGCTTTGCGGCTGTTTTGGTGGCTGCCAGTTGCACATTTCCGTTATATCCGCCAGACCGCCGTGCAAGAAGCAGCCGCCAGCCACAGCAGCAGCATCGAGCATCGAGCATCGAGCAGCAGCACCGAGCAGCAGCAGCAGCAGCAGCGAGCGAGCGAGCGACCGCGACTAGAACTTGCCATAAATGAAAAGTGCACCACACGGCGTATGAGTAACGTTCGAAGAAAAGCCCACGACAATTGCTGAAAAACAAATCAAAAAATCTAAACAGAAAATAACAAAAAATAAAAACAGTAACAGAAAAAACAACTGAAAAGCTGAAATACCAAAGAGAGGGTGCAGACAGAGACGGGGAAGGGGAGGGAGGCAAAAGTGCAGCGCTGTCCGCTGCCCGCTGCCCGCTGCCAACGTGCCTCTGCCTGGGCTTTGTTTTGGCTCCAGCCTCGGCTTCAACTTCAGTTCGAATTGTGGCTCGGAGGCGCAGTCCCCGCGCGGCAAAAACAACCAAAATTAAGATAAAAATTGGCAAAAAAAAAAAACAAATACCAAAAACAAACAAAAATACGGAGAGAGTAAACGCGGCATGCATTTTTTTCCTGTGCTCTTTGAAAGAGAGTGTGCGTGAAGAGATCCAGATCCAGATACAGAGATACAGAGATTCAGAGATTCTGATTCAGATTCAGATCGAGTCAAGTGGCAGTGAAGAAGCAGCGGCAAAACGGCATTGCCTTGCAACGCAGAGCCCAAACATCGCGCGCAACCCAAAGGCAACAGCACAGGCCCCAAGCAGGAGCAGCTCCCCAACGACGTCACGCCGCCAGACTCCAGCTGCAGCGATGCCTGGCCCGGCACTGTGGTCCGGTGAGTACCCAAAAACAAGAAACAGGCGCTCTCTCAGCGATCTCTCAGAGAGAGACAGACAGACAGAGAGAGAGAGAGACGAAGAGAGAGCACGCTCGAGATCGCTCTCTGTGGCAGAGCCAAACTGCAAGTTGCATACACACGTACGGGTACGGGTACGGGTAAGATATTTCCGCATGCCATCTCTCTCTGGCTCTCGCTGTGTGCTCTGGCTCTGCGATCAGAATCCCAGAGTCCCCCCCCTACCCTACTCCCTCCCTCTAGCGAGACGTACAACTTTCACTTTGGCACCAAGCAACACACAGAGAGAGAGACAAAGAGAGAGAGAGAGAGAGTGGAAGACAAGCTTTGAGCCAAAGGCTTCCTGGCATTACAACTTTACAGCAAAGCAAAGCAAAGATTAAAAAAAATATAAAACAAAAAAAAAACAACACATTTTGCGGGGCAACCCCAAAGCCAACCCTCTGCTGCGGCTCTGCGACGGTGACGGTGACAGCGACGGCGACAGCGATGTCTTGATTGCTGCTACTGCGACTGCTATTGTTGTTGTTGTTGCTGTTGTTGTTGTTGCTCATTATAAAGTCGTAAGCCATTTACGTTATGCATTGCGTATGTGTGTGTGTGTGTGTGTGTGTGTGAGGCAAAATGTCAGTGAGCAATAAGGAAATGAAATGTGCGCCAAACAATTATTGCTGCATGTTGTTGCTGTTGTTGTTGTTGTTGCATTTGCAATGTGATTTGAAATCGAAAGTGCTTTCGGACAATGGTCAACGAACGAATTGAAAGCAACAAAAGTCGAACGCCGCAACATCAACAAAGTCAACAGCAACAAAAGAAAAAAAAAAGGGCCGAAGCTATTGATACACTCAAAGAACCATAGGCTATAGAGAGGCCGAATACGATGTGATATGATATGATATGATAATGGATCCATCTTGCGATTCCCTGAACCCACAGCAGCCATATACATACATACATACATACATACATAGTGCATATAGACAGACTAGATGTAAACCTTTTCCAACTTCTGACCAGCATGAAATAAATTCAATTTCAAAAGAAAAAATAAATAAATATAATAATAATAATAATAATAAGCACAACCAATTCTAGTTGTAGTATTTGCACCATGCTTCTATAATTTTCCACAATTTTCTATATGTAATTTGGAATTTTTATAAGGGTACAACCATTGAAGGGGAATCGTGAACGGGGAGGGAGTTTTGTCGCAGAGAGTGTCAATTTCTTTAGTCGTATTTGGCCATTCCGTGACATTGGCGATTGTCTCCGCTGTCCGGTGTCCATTGTCCACTGACCACTGACCACTGACCGCTCCACTTGCCGTCCGCTGCTCTGCTCTGCCATGCTCTGCGTTGCGCAATCGCCTTGCCATTGCCCATTGTTGAATTATTGTTGCATTTGTTGCTCTAATTCAAATTAACTTTTTCCTCTGCATACCATCCACACACCCACACCCACACCCACACCCTACCCTCTCTCACCCCTATCTCTCTCGCTCTCTCGCTCGCTCTCTCTTTGAACCTGCCTTTTAGGGACTGTCTTTGCGGCATGATCATAGAACTTTCGATTTGAACTCCCTTTTGGGGCAGTTTAGAAGAGAGACAGAGAAAGAGAGAGAGAGTAGAGAGAGAGAGAGAGCAGCCGTGAGAGAGTGTTTGTGTGTGTGTGCTGAGTGGTAGAGTAGGAAGCAACAATCTACACTGCTGCTGCTGCACTCTCCCTCTCGCCAAAGCTCTCCTCCTCCTCCTCCTCCTCCCCCCATAAGGCATCCTCTCCCCCTGCCTGTCGCCCCCGCCCCTCTCGTCATCCAAAGCGAGTGCAATGGCAGCTTGTGGCACAGTTTTGACACAAGGCTGTTGGAAGGGGAGTGGGCTGGGGTGGGGTGGATGCAGGGGCAAAATGGGTGGGAAAAATAAGCTTTTTTTAGGGGGCAGAAAGAAGCTTTCAGCGAGTGCGCTTCCCCCACTCCTACCTCTTCTCTGCCACTACACTGTTTTAGCCGGTCAACGTCCACACAGACACACACACACACACACACACATACAGGGAAACATATGTATGCATGCCCATGCAACACGCATACATAAGCACATACATATGTAAATATGTATGGTATGGTGTGGTGTGGCATGTATGCTCTCTGCTCTGCTCTGCTCTGCTCAAATTCTAATTTGAATGCAATACTTAGATATGTACATATATGTACATACATATATGCACAATGTGTGAGGGGTGAGGGGTGAGGGGGAGTGGAGAGGGGGAGTGGGGGAGTATGGAGAAAAGTCTTCTCGGTGATAGAATTTCTCTGTTCTATGTTGCCACATTTCGCCATTCGTTGCCATTCCAATGAACTCCAGTGGATAGGTTGACGGGGGGAGGGTGGGTGGTAGGCAGGCAGGCAGTGCAAGGGGCAGCAGCCAAACAAACATGCAACTGTTACAGCCCCAAGCGGGCGAGAGCGAAAGAGAGAGAGGGAGAGAGAGAGCACTGCTGGTGCTGCTGGTGCTGCCTGCCCGAAAGCATAACTATGACGTCGACGTCGTTCGGTTCGGCTAAGCATGTTCGTATGCTGTCGTGCCTATGCCTCTGCCTCTGCCTCTGCCTATTGCTCTCGTGTGTCTGTGTGTGTCTGTGTCTGTGTATTGGTGTTGACGTGCGCTTGCTTTTGTTGTATTTGCTGTGCGCTTTTTTACTTTTTGTCTATTGGTTTTCATTTTCGTTTGCAGTCAGCGTCGCTGCTCTGCTCAGCGCCACCAGGCTGCTGCGCTGCGCTGCCCCTGCCCCTGCCCCTGCCCTGGTCTATGCCGATGTCTGTGGGCTCTGCTCCACTCTGTCACTGCTCTGTCGCGCGCTTCTAATGTCTGGCCTGCGCGCCGATCGCTGGCAGCGACTTCGGTCGAAATAGTTTTGATGGAGCTTGGGGAGTACCGCCAGCGATGGGCACAGAGAGAGAGAGAGAGCGAGAGAAAGGGAGAGAGATATACTTAGTGAGTGGGCCAGGGGGAGTGAGAGTGAGAGAGGGCGAGGGCGAGGGAGAGGGCGAGGGAGAGAGTGTGGGGGGCGGGGGGGAGTGAGTGTGGCGGCAACGTCTACGCCTGCGCTGGCATAGCTTGGCGCTGTTTCTGTTGCTGCTGCGACGACGGCGACGACGACGACCACGACGACCGCGACAGTGGCAGTGGCAGCGCTTTTGTGGCTGCTGCTTTCTTTCGCTCGCTTACTCCTTTCATTTCACTTTATTTCGTTCGCATGCACGCACGTTGGCCGCGGAGAGCAACATCCCAGAGCAACACTAACAACAACAACAACAACAACAACAACAACAGCAACAGCCCAGCAACAGCAACGGGCTGCCCTGCCGCTGTCGTCGTCGTAGTCGTCGTCGTTGTCGTCGTCGTCGTCGCCACACGGAAGAGATTGCAAGCTTCGACTCCGACTCCGACTCGGGCTTCAACTCCAACTCCGACTTCAAATCCAAATCCAAATCCAAATCCGACTCCGGGTTGGACTTGGACGGGTTTCCGTTCCGTGTTTAAGTTTTAGTTTCGATCCGATTCGATTTGGCGGCTCAACGGATTACGTTGCCCGGTTCCAGCAGCGATTAACGGTTAACGGTTATCGGTTAACGGTTAACGGTATAACGGACACATGTGTTGTACTCCGATCTGATCTCTACAAAAGTTACGGTTGCGGTTACAGTTACGGCTTCGAGATCCCCGGGACAAGAACGCTTTTTTTTGTTTCTGTTGCAAATGCATAAATGGATATACAAACATACATACATACATACATATGTACATATGTATATTTTTTTTAACTGAAACTGAAGTTTGAAATTGAAACTGAAATCGAAATCGGAATCGAAATCGGAATCGAAATCGAGAGTTTTTGCGTACTCGTATGTAAAGTATACCATATAGAGGCAAGAGTTGAGCCAAGAGTGGTATGTGCCAATAGTCTGACCCACGACCCGACCCGACCCGACCCGGCCCAACCCCCCACCCTTTCACACACACACACACACACACGGACACAGAGACATACATAGATACACCCACATATCCCATCCCATATATCCAGTCTCTCATTTGCCCAAGGACAAAGCGGAAGTGCACTTGGAAGATCCCAACCATTTCAAAACGGATATCAGTTCCGTTCCAAGCCCATTCGATCCATTCGATCCATTCCATTCTGTTCCATATCTATCGATATCGATATCGATCGATCGATCGATCGTTTGTGTGTGTTTTTTTTGTTGTTGTTTCGAGTGATTTCTGTCCCTTATTGGCAATGGACGCAGACGAAGAAGCGGGTTAAGAACTAAACCCCCCCCCCCGAACCCATATCCCATAACCATGTTTTATTTTTTGTTCTATCTGTGTGTTGTTTTTGATTCAACAATAACCCAAGCGAAGAATAACGAGAGGCCAAAGGGCAAAAAATAAACGGAAACAGAAAGAAAGAAAAAACAATATTTAACTGCTGCTGTGATCTGAAATATCGGATATCGGATATCGGACAAGTAATAACGTGTACCGGATAGCAGGTAGCACAACCACTGGAAGCCCCTGGTGGCCCCTGGAAGGATGAGCAGCCGGAAGCAGCACGGAAGCCAGCATGGCCTGCACTTGCCCACCTAGAATCTAGGATCTAGGATCTACCCAAGCACCAAATGAGCGCCACCAACCAGCCGCTGATCCTCGAGCCACCGGCCAGCAGTGGGCCGGCACCAACTGTTGCTGCTGCCGCCTCCGCCTCCGCCTCCGACGTTGCAACAGAGGAGTGTGGCACAGCAGCCGCAGCAGTAGAGACGGCGGTCAGCGCAGCTGCAGCTGCAGATGGCCACGACTCGTGCCTCTGCTTGGCTGGCAGTGGCAGTGGCAGTGGGAGCGGAAGCGGCGAAGTCCGGCTAAATGGTCGCGAGGATCCGAGGAGCCTGGTCAATGGCAGCCGACATGCCGGAGGACACAATCACAGCAACAGCAGCAACAACCACAGTAGCAACAGCAACAAAAACAACAACAACAACAACCACAACAGCAGCAGCGGCTGCGGCAGCGATGAGCACAACAACGATGGTGGCAGCGACAGCAACGACATCGATGAGCCCTCCGTCAAGGACGTGCTGCTGGACAACAACAAGCTAATCATCATCAAGACGCCGCTGACCAAAACGCTGCTGAAGAAGTGCACCATCAGCAGCAGCAGCAACACCAATAGCAACGGCACCCTGCCCCATGCCACACTCAATAACAGCAGCAGCAACAGCAAAAACAACAACGGCAGTAACATTAACAGTAACAGCAACAGTAACAGTGCCCGCAGCAACAGTAGCATTAACAGTAGCAGCGCTGTTAGCGCCCCCGCTGACGCCGCCGCCGCCGTCGACTTGGCAGACGTCTGCGATGATTCCGGTTTGCAAGGCGGAAATAGCAATGAACAAGAAGCGTTTCCGAACGATCACCATCACCACCATTACCACCACCACCATCATCACTACCACCACCATGGCGAGGGCGGCGACAAGGGCAGCAACAGCGATAATGCTGCAGCCTCCGGTTCGGGTTCGGGTACGGGCTCCGGCTCGGGCTCCGGCTCGGGCTCTGCATCTCCGGCGGAGCTGTCGATGATGGTCAAAACCGAGCAGCAGCCGGAGAATGACTTTACGACAGCAACAAGTATTTCACCAACAGCAACACCACCAGCAGCAGCAACAACAACAACAACAACAGCAGCATTAGCAGCAGCAGCAACAACAACCGTGGCAGCAGCAGCAGCAGCAGTGACACCAACAACTTCACCAAATTTGGCGCTGAATGCGTGCCATCCGAGCAAGTGCAACAAGTGCAATTCCCACAATAACAATAGCAACAGCAACAACAATAATAACACAATAAGCAGCAACAACAATAACAACAACAACAACAACAACAATAATAATAATAATAATAGCAACAACAACAACAATATTCATTACAACAATTACAATAACTATTATAAGAAAAAGTCTCGTATGCCGCCCATTTGCCGTTAGTATTGTTTTTCCATATACATTGTACAATCAATATACATACATACATATGTACTTTCTTCGTATCGTATCATCCACCCCCGCCCACCCCCCGTAATCATAAAAAGCGTATGGTGAACTGATTGATCCCTTCTTCTTGAACCACCCAACAACCCAACCCAGCCAACCTCTCACTCGACTCCGCCCACCCCCACCCCCACAGCCTCAAGCACAGCCACTCATCTAATTCCCTTTACCCTCCACCCTCAACCCTCAAACAGCAAAACAAAAAAGAAATGAATGAAATGAAAAATTAATCCAAATTCAAAAATCCAAAAGTGAAAAAAAAAACAAATAAAAAACGTGAACGACAATTGGCAATCCACACACACACACACACACACACACCAACCCACCCCCGAACCCGCCCGCAGCACCACCAACACCACCCTGTTGGAAATGCATTTGGCCTGGACCCTGCCCTGCCCCAAGGCAGCGGGCAGCGGCTGTCTAGATGCTTCCTGAACCCAAAAGTCGTCACAATAATACCAAAAACAAAAGCAAAAAACAAGAAACCAAAACACACACACACACAACAAGCGAAAGCAAAAGCAGAAGCAACACACAAATGCAAAAAAAGAAAACAAAAAACAAATGCAAGAAAACAAAACCAATCGGCAAAGAAGAGAATTTTTTGTTTTTATCCAAATTTGAGAAATTGGCAAAGAGAAGAACAAACCAAATTACAATGACATCCATAGGTAATTTTGTGACTACAATATATCCAAAAAAAAAAACCAAAAACCAAAAACCACTAACCTGTAGACATACCACACCAGATCCACCCACCACCCACCCCCCACCCCCCCCCCCCCCTGGTGCTGCTGAGAGTTGCAAGAGATGCAAGAAATGGGCTCCGTAACTGCCTCAGTTTCGATCTCTCTAGCTGTTTCCAGCAGCCCAGATCTAAGCCCGCTTATCCTCCCCCCATTCCGTGTTTTGAATATCGACTAAATATACTTAAATATGTACATACCTAAAGATTAATATATACTTATACATACATATACCTAATAACTAAGGAAAACAAATATTTATTGAATACAATATGTCCCTCCGCCTGGAACATTATTATCTCATAAGTACTTCCACCAGGCACTGGGCATTCGGGGTAAGTGGGGCACAATTCGCTGCAGAAATTTCCCATAAAAGAACGGATTGATGGGAGGTTTTATTTGTTTAGTTTTCGCTTATGTTATAACCTCTTTTTTTTTGACCACTTGTGATGCACTTGTGATCCCAGAGACCTAGAACCCAGAACAGAACTTTGTATGTCCACATGCCTGCCTTATCGGAATGCAGTTTCTGTTGATCTGTGGATCTTCAGCTGGAACAGGTACACAAAACAACAAAGATAGTACGTGGGGAGGGGGGAAGGGAATATCCATATGGGAAGGGAGAGAATTCCATATGCATATCTCCCATATGTATATACATCCACTGATACATAGACAATATGTATCTACATAGACCACACGCGCCTAAACAGGCACAGAAACACTGACGAAAGATATAGAGAGAGAGAGAGAGAGGCACGCATGGTTTTATTGTTTAGAATAATCTTGCGCTTGATAATGAAAATAGGTCAAATTTTAAAAATACACACACAAACGACATTGTAGTCGGTTCCCCAGTCATCGTCGTCGTCGTCGTTTAACAGACAGAGAGAGAGAGGGGAGCCAACATTTGCCGAGTGCCGAGTGCCGAGTGCCGATAGCCGAGTGTGGCCCGATCGTCGTTCGTGTGTGCGTGGGGCGGGCTGGGGGGGCATTTGAAGCCGAAGTTCTGAGTATGCGTAAAGAAATCGCCATTAGATAGATACACGCGCAATGCGCACACACAGGCACGCACCCCATCGGTAAACGGCAGACGAGAGAGATACAGATGGAAATGTCGTTGCTGGGGGAACGCACCAAATGACCGACCCGCTCCCGGAGAGTAAGCGAGAGAGGGAGAGAGAGAGTAGAAGGTGAAGTTACAATGTCTCTACAATCGAAAGCTCAACTATGACAAGTGCTACAGGTCGAAGTCGTACTCCTACTCCTACTCCTACTCCACCTCCACTTCCAGCTCCAGCTACAGGTCGGTCTTGGACTCGTACTCGTACTCCCTGATATCACACTAAGAGGCTTTAACCCCTTTAGCTGAAAAATGCTGATCTCTCCAAAATCATTTTTTGCGACAAATCGGAAACCAGTTCTGCATTGGGAAGTTCGAACTTTGTCTCCGATCCGTCACCTGTTCGGGCCCCTAACCATCTTCTTCGTTTGTTGTTTGTTTTCTATCTGTATCTGTATCTGTATTTGTATCTGTGGATGGGAAGTAAATGCAAATTTGTGTTATTTGTTTATATTCCATCAACAGAAACTTCCGCAACAAATACCAATGCGAACTTATGCATATGTACATATGTGATCTGCATGAAAGATCAGATATCGATATGGACATAGATATGGATATGGTAGTTGTTGTTGTGAGGTTGAATATCCATCTGTTTTGGATGATCAGGGAGAAGATCATACACGTATGAAGGTGGGGGATACTTTACAATTGTTTGAATTTCTACCTGTAATATTATAGATCGGATTATATGTTTGGAATATCATTCAAAAAAGTGGCTTATGCCTTCACTTACGCTTTATTTAGAAAACATTTCAGTTCATTTAATAATATTCACATCAGATATAACAAAGTCAATTGACTTTTATGCGGAATTTGCTCTGGTAAGAGTTCTTGGAATTTGGTTCCAATTTGTATAGTTTTCAATGGAATAAAATGATTTGGCGTAAATATAGGCATTTATTATAAACATATGTACATATTTCGTATTTGATTTGTAAGATCCATAATTCTTTAATCGTCGTATTGGAATAGTTGTTAATGGAGAGTTCTGATTTCATAGTTTCATAGGGGATTTTTCTTAAGGTCTTCCATGGATGGAACCTTTAAAATAATGTAATGCTTCTTTAACTAATAAATAGGTTTTTAGACCAAGTTTTTTCACCAAATAAAGCGCCACCAATATGTATGTACTATATACTAATTAATATACATATGTACACACATATATGTAAAGTTGAGCTTCCATATAGCCAATCTCAAGGGGGAATTCGTTATATAACTAGAATTCGTAAAAGACAGAAATTTAATAGCCATAAGGTAGTAGTTTCGTAAGAAGCAGTAGCCATTCACTTATGGTAACCATATCAAATCAACGCCATTCGCATCAAGCCCTAATGTGCCTCTCCATGGAGTTCTTGAGAAAGCGGCAAGATCTCAAAAGAAGTTTATGCTTTCAACGTTTTAATATTTAATACATAATAAATATAATTTAAACACATACATACATACATATATAAAGATATACACCCATATTTATGTACTAAAACCGTATGTATCGATCCCTTCGGAAAGGGGCCTTCCACTGGAATCTCCTCCTAGCCTAAGCCTAAGTGTAAGATAACCCAGAGAGAACCCAGAACCGGTCTCAGCTTTGAGTTCCCAACTAATTTCGTGTCTTCTCTTTCTCCCCCCTTCTCTTACCACACCCCTCTGCCCCTCCTCGAACCGAACCGAACCAAACCGAACAGGAATTATGACACTGAGCCGTGGCCCGTACAGCGAGCTCGATAAAATGAGCCTTTTTCAAGACCTCAAACTCAAACGCCGGAAAATCGATTCGAGATGCAGCAGTGACGGAGAGTCCATCGCGGACACATCGACCTCGTCGCCGGACCTCCTGGCGCCGATGTCACCGAAGCTCTGCGACAGCGGCTCAGCCGGCGCGCTTCCCCTAGCCCTGCCACTGCCACTGAGCCTGCCGCTGCCCATGGCCCTGCCCCTGCCTCTGCCACTAACGACGTCAGCCTCGGCCGCGTCCGTGGCGGTCTCCGTGTCCCTGGCAGCGGCGGCGGCGTCAGCGGGAGTGGGAGCGGGAACGGGATCTGGAGGCGGTGGCGGTGGCGGAGGCGGAGCAACAGCAGCGGCATCGTCATCGGCAGCTTCCTCCGTGTCCACGTCCATATCGGCGGTGGCCTCCTCCTCCACATCATCATCGCTGTCGTCGACGTCCGCCTCCTCCACATCTTCGTCATCCTCGCTGTCCGCCTCCTGCCCCAGCAGCAGCAGCACCATCACCATCACATCCAAGGCCGGCCAGGTAGCCGGCTTCGGAGCAAGTATCAAAAAGGAGCACTCGGAGATTCACTCCTCCAGCAGTGCGGTAACGACGGCGGCCGCCTCCTCGGTGATGTCACCACCGCCCACGGAGCACCAGGCGCGATCCAGCAGCCCGCCTTCGTCGGAAGTGGGTGGCACTGCAGGAGCCGGCAGCGGAGCGGGATCAGCCAACGGAGGGGGGCTGGGACGCGGGCCACCCCAACGCCGCCGCATAACAACGGGGGCGGGGCATCCAGTTCGAGCAATGGCGGGGGCAGCAGTCGTGCCTCGCCCGACTCCCTGGAGGAGAAGCCCTCGACGACAACGGGACAGCGCCCCCACCCCGGACCCACCAACGGTGTCCTCTCGTCCTCCACCACCACCTCCTCCTCCGTGTCCGCATCCGCCTCCTCGGCCAGCAACAAGCAGAGCCCGGGCGAGGTCAATCTGAGCGTGATCCGATCCGTCAAGGAGGAGCGCCTGCTCACCGTCTCCACCAAGATGCTCGCCTTCCATCAGCAACGGGAACGCGAGAGGGAGCAGGAGAGCAAGGCGGCAGCGGCAGCAGCAGCGGCGGCGGCGGCGGCGGCCGGGCATGTGACGGTGCTGGTCACCCCGTCGCGAATCAAGTCGGAGCCACCGCCACCTGGTTCGCCCTCCTCCACCTCCAACACACAGCGCGAGCGAGAGCGGGAGAGGGAACGAGACAGGGATCGAGACAGAGACAGAGAACGGGAGCGTGAACGGGAGCGAGAGCGGGACAGGGATCGGGATCGGGATAGGGATCGGGAATCCTCCTCGTCAATCAGCTCCTCCCAGCAGCATTTGAGCCGGTCCAGTCCGCCCCTGGGCGTGGGTCAGCTCTCCCACGGACCGCTGAGCGGCAGCGGGCACGGGCTATCCACGGCCATCGTCCAGACGCACCACCTGCACCAGCAACTGACACAGCCGCTGACCCTGCGGAAGAACAGCCCGCCAACGGAGCTGCAGCTGGGCCAGAGTCCGCAGCACCTGCTCAGCCAGTCCATGCAGCACCTCACCCAGCAGCAGCAGCTCCACCTGCATCACCTACTCGGCCAGCAGCAACAGCAGCAGCAGCAGCAGCAACAGTCGCCCCACCAGCAGCAGCAGCAGCAGCACTCGCCCCACTCCCTGGTGCGAGTGAAGAAGGAGCCGAATGTGGGAACACAGCGGCACCTCTCGCCGCACCACCAGCAGCAGTCGCCGCACATGCAGCACCACCAGCAGCAGCAGCAGCAGCAGCAACAGCAGCACCACCAACAGCAACAGCAGCAGAGGGAGCCGCCACCGCAGGCGCTGGCACTGATGCATCCGGCGTCGCTCTCCCTGCGCCACCCCAACCGGGACGCGGCTATCCTCTTCCGGGTGAAGAGCGAGGTGCACCAGCAGGTGGCGGTGGGCCTGCCCCATCTAATGCAGTCCGCGGGCGGAGCAGCGGCGGCCGCGGCGGTGGCCGCCCAACGGATGGTCTGCTTCAGCAACGCGCGAATCAACGGCGTTAAGCCGGAGGTGATTGGCGGCCCTCTGGGCAATCTGCGTCCCGTTGGTGGCGGCGTGGGCGGAGTGGGGGGCAATGGCGGCTCGGTGCAGTGCCCGTCGCCGCATCCCTCGTCGTCGTCCTCCTCGTCGCAGCTTTCCCCGCAGACGCCTTCGCAGACGCCGCCGCGCGGAACGCCTACCGTCATCATGGGCGAGAGCTGTGGTGTCCGCACAATGGTCTGGGGCTATGAGCCGCCACCGCCATCCTCTGGCCAAGGGCCGCCTCACTCCCATCCGCATCCACATCCGCAGCAACAGCAGCAGCAGCAGCAGCAACAGTCCCCCCACCAGCAACAGCAACAGCAGCAACAACAGCAGCAGCAGCAGCAGCATCAACAGCAACAGCAGCAGCAGCAGGCAAATCAGGTGCACTGCCTCCAGTCGGCACTGCCGTCGCCCTCCGCGGGTTCCATCACACCCTCCCACTCGTCCGGCGGCGGTGGATCGGGTAGCGGATCCCTGACCCCATCGGGTTCGTCGAGCGCGGGGCCACAGAACAACGAGGAGGCGGCCCAGCTGCTTCTCTCCCTCGGACAGAGCCGCATCCAGGACATGCGGTCGCGCCCCCATCCCTTCCGCACCCCCCACGCCCTCAATATGGAACGACTGTGGGCGGGCGACTACTCGCAACTGCCGCCCGGACAGCTTCAGGCACTGAACCTCAGCGCACAGCAGCAATGGGGTAGCTCCAACTCGTCCGGCGTGGGCGGAGTGGGTGCGGGCGGAGCCGGCGGCCGCGGCGGGGGCCTAGAGGCGCCGCACGATCCCACGGACGAGGACGAACAGCCACTGGTTTGCATGATCTGCGAGGACAAGGCCACCGGCCTGCACTACGGCATCATCACCTGTGAGGGGTAAGTTTTTAGCCTCCCAGTCCTCCTGGCAGCCCTCGCAGCAGCAGAGACTAATCCTCCGCATCCCTCCCCAATCCTTTTCATCCACAGCTGCAAGGGCTTCTTCAAGCGCACGGTGCAGAACCGACGCGTCTACACCTGCGTGGCGGACGGCACCTGCGAAATAACCAAAGCACAGCGCAACCGTTGTCAGTATTGTCGATTTAAGAAATGCATTGAGCAGGGCATGGTGCTGCAGGGTGAGTATTACTAGGGTTAGTGTTATGCACCCCATCCCCATCACAAGCCATCCCACTCTCCTGTGATTCTGTGGACCCATCCACATTCCCATCTGGCATCCACTCCTTCCGTGTTCGCCTTTCATTTGCTAATCTCCATCTCTCCACTCTCTCTCTCTCTCTCTTTCTGTGTGGCAGCCGTTCGGGAGGATCGAATGCCAGGCGGACGCAACAGCGGCGCCGTCTACAACCTGTACAAGGTCAAATACAAGAAGCACAAGAAGACGAATCAGAAGCAACAGCAGCAGCAGCAGCAGGCCGCCCAGCAGCAGCAGCAACAGCAGCAGCAGCACCAGCAACAGCAGCAGCAGATGCATTCGCCCATCCACCATCACCACCAGCACCAGCAGCAGC
Organism: Drosophila algonquin; assembly: GCA_035041765.1. Taxonomy (NCBI): domain Eukaryota; kingdom Metazoa; phylum Arthropoda; class Insecta; order Diptera; family Drosophilidae; genus Drosophila; species Drosophila algonquin. The sequence goes on along the minus strand of JAWNKY010000209.1, from coordinate 1,763,351 downwards.
ACCAGCAGCAGCATCAGCACCACCAGCAGCACCACCACAACCAGCACCAGCAGCAGTTGCAGGCCCAGCTCTCGCCCCACCACCTGCTCTCGCCGCAGCAGCAGCAGCTGGCAGCCGCCGTGGCAGCCGCGGCCCAGCACCAACACCAGCAGCAGCAGCAGCAGCAACAGCAGCAGCAGCAACAGTCAAAGCTGATGGGCGGGGGCGTGGACATGAAGCCCATGTTCCTGGGGCCCGTGCTGAAGTCGGAGCTGCTGCAAGCGCAGCCGATGCACAGCCCGGCCCAGCAGCAACAGCAGCAGCAGCAGCAGTCGTCGCCGCATCTGTCCCTCAGCTCGCCCCTGCAGCAGGGGCAGCAGCAACAAGGACAGGAGCGAGGTCAGCAGCACCACAACCACCATCAACATCCCGCTGGGGGCGGTGGAGGTGGAGGTGCAGCGGCACAGCCATCGCTGCCGCCACACCTGATGAACGGCACCATACTGAAGACGGCCCTGACCAATCCCAGCGAGATAGTGCACCTGCGCCATCGGCTGGATTCGGCGGTGAGCTCGTCCAAGGACAGACAAATCTCGTACGAGCACGCGCTGGCCATGATCCAGACGCTGATCGACTGCGATGCCATGGAGGACATCGCCACGCTGCCGCACTTCAGCGAGTTCCTCGAGGACAAGTCGGAGATCAGCGAGAAGCTGTGCAACATCGGCGACTCCATCGTGCACAAGCTGGTGTCGTGGACGAAGAAGCTGCCCTTCTACCTGGAGATCCCCGTGGAGATCCACACCAAGCTGTTGACCGACAAGTGGCACGAGATTCTCATCCTCACCACGGCCGCCTATCAGGCGCTGCACGGCAAGCGCTCCAGCCAATCCGGAGCGGGATCAGCGACCACGGGAGCGTCAGCCGGAGCCGGCAATGCCAACAACCATGGAAGTCGTCATGGCTCGCCCGCCTCCACGCCAACGCCCACGCAGACCTCGCCCGCCCAGCCCCTGCACAAGGACGATCCGGAATTTGTGAGCGAGGTCAACTCCCATCTGAGCACCCTGCAGACCTGCCTGACCACGCTGATGGGCCAGCCCATCGCCATGGAGCAGCTGAAGCTGGACGTCGGCCACATGGTGGACAAGATGACCCAGATCACGATCATGTTCCGGCGCATCAAGCTCAAGATGGAGGAGTACGTCTGCCTCAAGGTCTACATTCTCCTGAACAAAGGTACGTGAGCGCGTCTTATTCCCCCATCCCGCAGGGGTGTTCTCATGCCGTCTCCTCTTGCCCTCCTCAGCAGAAGTGGAACTGGAAAGCATTCAGGAGCGATATATCCAGGTGCTTCGCTCCTACCTTCAGAACTCGTCGCCCCAGAACCCCCAGGCGAGGCTCAGTGAGCTGCTCTCCCACATACCAGAGGTAGGTCCAACTCCACACCTCAAGCTCTCTCGATCTCGATCTCGCTCGATCTGGATCTCGATTTCGATCTTGATGAAAAGCATCCACTAATCCTTCCTCCCCAATCTCACATCTCTTCCCAATCTGTGTCCCCTGTAGATCCAGGCTGCCGCCAGCCTGTTGCTCGAGAGCAAAATGTTCTATGTGCCCTTCGTGCTCAACTCAGCGAGCATAAGGTAGCAGATGCTTGAGCACGGCCTGCTGCATACCACCAACCACCTTCCAGCACCGTCTCCGACTTCACCGGGACCACCGGCTGCAGTTACGGAAACGGCGCAGGAGCGGCAGCAGCAGCAGCAGCAACAGCAGCAGCAGCAAGAGCAGTCAGCAGGAGCAGCGGCAGTGCGGCGCAGGAGCCGGACGATCCAACAGCCTCAGCTGCGGGACCTGCCCAAGATTAAGATCGAAATCGGAGTCCCCAGGGAGCAGCAGCAGCAGCAACAGCAGCCACAGTTGCAGGGCAGGCCAACTTCAACCTCCACGTCAACGTCCACGTCCATACTGAAGACTTCGCTGCTGAGTGGAGCGGCAGCCACATTGGCCACCCTCACGGCGGCTGCCGAGCAGATTGCACGATCATCGGCCACCGCCAACGACACTGCCATGGACTACTCGCACAGCAACAATAGCAGCAGCAGCGGCAGCGGCAGCTACCATAGCGGCAACAGTTTAGAAGAGAGCAAAAGACTTGAGCATAAACAACTGCAACAGCAACCACAGCAGCAGCAACAGCAACAATATACATCAATTCTACAAACGGCCTTAATGTCACATCGCCCACTGCCAGCCGCAACATCCGCGGAAAAAGCACCAGCCACTGCCACAGCGGTAGCCACGGCATTGACCAAGACCAAGACAATGACCACGTCACCGACACCTGCCCACGTGCTGAAGACGGCGGTGACATTGGCCAATCTAAGTGAGATTGCCACTGCACGCCAGCAGAAGCAGCAATTGCTGGCGTTGCAACAGCAACAGCAGCAACAGCAGCAACAGCAGCAGCAGCAACAACATCAACAGCAACAGAAACTGCCCAGAAGGATAATCAATTTTACAAGCAACACTGCCACAAAAGGATTGGGAATGGGAATGGGACTGGGAGCGGTAACAGGAACGGGAACGGGCATGGCGACGTCAGTACCATCTAAACAATTGCCATCTGCAACAGCAACGGCAACGGCAGCAGCAGCAGCAGCAGCAGCGACGTTGACCGACAAGCTGGGTCACAGTCACAGTCAGAGTCAGAGCCAAAGTCAGATGGCAAATGGTAAGCAGAAACAATTGTGAGCTTTGTGGTCCATAACATTGTCAAATACCGTTGCCAGATCGATCGTTGCCATCGGCGCGGCTGCTCAACGGTCACTGTTGCAGCCGCATCCGCACGGGAACAGCTAGTGCTAGTGTGGCAACGGGCGGACTATCGGCAGCTATCCACACTGCCGATATGCACACACAGACCGATGATGAGCTGCCACTTTTGGATAGTGCCATGCCTCAGATAACTCCTACAGCAACCGCAACACCATCATCATCATCATCATCAACAGCAACAGCAACAACAGCATCGACTTCTTCTTCATTATCATCTCGCGCAGCAATGCAGCAACAACAATGGACTGCCGTGTCGACGACGCCAGCAACAGGAATGATGATGACGACGACGACACAACAATCACAAGCAACATTAGCACCACTACCACCACCACCACCAAGAACCACAAGAACCACAACAGCAAGAACAATATCCACACCAGCACCACAAAACAATACCGATACCAACAGCAACAGCAACAACAACAACAACAGCAATAACAACAACAACAAGAATTACAACAATAGTAATAATAATAACAATAATAATAATAGGAATGCCACTGCCACTTCCACAGCCACAGCCACTGCCACTGCCACGCCCACACGTGGAACCCAGCGCACGCCCGCGACCTCAGCTTCTGTTACTGTAGTTGTGTTCAAAACAATGTTACCTGATGACTGAATTATTTTAGAATCGTACACGTAGAGCATGTTTTATTATGATTATGATTATTATTATGAATACGGTTACGATATGATTACCACTTATGATTATGCTTATGCTTATGCCTACGATTATCATTAACTATTAACTATTAGTTGTTAGTTATTATGGATTCATTGATTATGGACTATTATTACTATTACCTACTATAGCTTACTATTGCTACATGCATAATGTAGAGCCTAATGTCTGTCGTAATATCTGGTTTTTATGTAGCCAGCCGATCCTCGATCCTCGATCGATCGATGGATCACCCTGTACTATATCCCGCAACATAAACACACTCACATACAAACATACATACATACATACATACAAAAGCATTGATCCTCACTCACTCACAACCCAAATCCACACCCACACACACAGAGAGATACTTCTAACGTAACCTAAAAGTGGGGTTCAAGAATTAATCATGTAATCATTTTTTATTGTTTGCCCAGCTCTGCGGGGAGGAGGAGACAGAGAAGGAGAGGCGAGGAGGTGAGGAGGAGAGGAGGAGAGATAGAGGGAAGCATTGAGATTGGAGAAAAGTGTTAACATCTATGAATAACGAGAACGATAGCGAGTATGTAGCGAGTATGTAACGAGTATATAATGGATATTTAATGTTTATGTAGCCACAATGCCACACACAGCTATAGCCAAGCATTTAGGATGCGTGCATATGTCAGATAATAATTTTTTTTTTTAATCTATGTAAAGACTAGTAATATATATATATATGTATGTATTGTAAAATGGTGAAGCACCGAAAGAAAAGAGAACGAAGAGAACGAGTAGGAGGAGTAACGAGAGATGAGAAACCAACCACATAAAGTATAAATAGTAGAGTCCATGTAGCATAGTGTCCATCATCCTTGTAAGGCCTTGTGTAGTAGAGAAATTTTGCGATGAAGCTGCGTACAGCTCCGGGTGGGTGGGCTCTCTCTCTTCATTGGAGCGCAGGATCACACAGTACCACACCGATTCGTTGACACACTGGGAGTATATGTAATATGTAATGTTGTTACTTTCCCTACCCTACCCTACCCAACCCCTACCCTAAACCACCACCCCTCCCCTCACATGTTATATACATACATACTAGTTATATACAATATTATATACTACTATATGTATATGTTTGGGAGTAGATACTGCTGCCACAGCGATTCGCATCTTACTTTGACGACCCTCACATTTGCCCGATTATTTATCGTATTGTGTGCGGGGGCTGTGGGCAAGGGCCAGGGCCAGGGCGAGGGCAAGGGTGAGAAGAAGGTAAACAAAAGTGAGAAAGTGGGGTGGCAGACACACACACACACACACATATGTAATACGCGCAGAAAGGAGCACACCCACACACAAAAACACACACACTATACCTATACCTAAGTTAAGAGACGCATAATCACGATTTTACATATAGGATATACCAATGTATGCATACAACACCCCCAACCCCCCCCCCACACACCAACCCACACATACACATAAATCTAGCTCTAATTATGCATATTATTTTTTTTTTAATATACATACATATATACACATCCACACTTATATATATATATATATATGCATATATATATATATGTATTTATAAACAGATATCTATATATATATATATATATATATATATATGTATAGATACTACACATAAATTACGCATAGAACATACATACAAGAAGAAAATGAATGATGAGCTGAAAGAAATGAAAAAACTAAGGATAAACAAAGAAATGAAGAGCAAATGATTTTTTTTGTAAGACGATTACGCAATTTTAAATCGTAATCGTGTTGTCGTAACCCCATTCGCCTATCGCCCATGGCGATATTGATGCCCGGATTGTTATCGATATCGTCGTACTACGTTTTATTTTGTAAATGTATTAATTTTGTTGATTTTTTTGCTGTCTGTATACATTTTTTTAACAACATTTTTGAATAAATGTAATTCTTAAAAATTTGTTCTTTTCCATTTATTTTTGTTTTCTTTTGAATCCCTCCTGCCCGAAACCCCCGGAACCAGAAACCCGAAACTAGGAACACTAAAGCCCCCGTCCATTGACGACCGCACTTGCTCGCACTGTGTTAGGGATCGACCGATTTCCCACACGATCGTATTGTACATAGAGAGGCGTTATCCCGCTTACAGGCGACGATCCCAGCATTCTGTTAGCAATCGGATATATGTATATCCGTTATATATGGTACCTTGTATTGGAACAGTCGAGAAAGAGACTGGCCCCATGAAATGATCCTCTTTCCCGACAATACCCGAATGAAAAATGAATACATTCGTATGTTTGTCTATCCGTTTATTTGAGGAATGCCGATGCTAGTCATATGTATATACAAGGGGAGATCTTACAAAAATAATGCTGCACTTATCTTAGATCTGTTATCCACAGATATCTATCTGCTTCCCATGGGCAGTTCCTCCTCAGTGGCGCAACCACTCGATCGCCCTGAAAAGTATACACCGAAATATGTCTGGAAATTGTTTGGGCCAGATATGATGCGCGAGTGAGTCAGTCGTGAGTAGTGTAGCCGATCCAGTGCACTCTCATGCAGATGTAGATGCAGATGCAGTCCAAGCCATAGTGCTGTTTCTGGTTTGGTTTATTTGATTGGAATGAACCTGAAACTGAGAGCAAGCAAACGTTGCAGAACAGAGTCTGTTAGAACTGAATTATAGATTATTATTGCGAAGGCATTGGGCCATCGCTTGTATAGATAGTAAAACCATAGATTCCCAGACAAGACCAGACCCATTCTCTATCAGCCCTCCATCTATCGATCTACCACTAATTCCACACACTTCAGCATAAAGATAAGAATACGAGAACGATAACGATAACGAGAACGGATAGCGACATCCCAAAACCAAGAAAAAACCAAAACAAAGACGAAAATAAGTAGGCGTATACCATGATGAGAGAAATGTTAAAAAAAAAGAAAATGAAATTATGAAAGAGTCTGACATCAAATTGCCTTCAAACGTTATTTTATGATTTTTTTTCCGTAGTGAGTTTTTTTACAAGCAAACAAAAGAAAAAACAAAAAAAAAGAATGAAAAATGAAAAAAATCAAATACGAAATAGCAAATAGCAAGAATATTTAAATAACGTATACATGCATACATATATGTGAATTTTCATAAGCGAATAAATAATACGAGCTCGTACGATATGGCATTACATATATGTACGAGAGAGATCTGGAAGATAGTCGGGCGGGGCGGTCGATTAACATTTTTTGTAGAGTATAACAGTATAGACGACAATGGTGGAGGCAAAGAATCTGGTGGGGGAAAGTTGAATGAAAAACAAATAACAAAATGAAAGTAGATGAAAAGTAACAAAAAAAAGAAAAACGGGAAAATGAAAATGAAAAATATTTTTGCACAGCGTGTTATCGAATAAGTGTTAGACATAAAAACTGTAACTGTAATCGAGATTCGAATCAATCAAAGGCCAGTCAGCCGTATCCTCTAACCTCTAACCTCTAACCATCGTTCCCCCCACCCCTTCCCCATCTCCATGCTATATAGAATATCCTTTCCATCTAAATTCAAATCCACGTTCCAATGTCCACCCTTTGAATACATAGACTAGAGTCAGATGATGGCGGATCGATCCCCCGAGGGTGTCTTTGTAAATACATACATACATAAGCGGAACGAATCCGAAGAGCAGGGAGAGAAAATTCTGTCTGTTTCTCCCCATCTGGCATCTCGAGATACATATAACATTAGTTAGCTAATTTTAATGACTTACACACACACATACACCCAGACAAATACACACACCTACTCCTAGTCCCGGAGAGCACCCAATATAACCAGTGGCAGGCACCGGACGACGCTTATCTAACCGACTACATATGTATACATATATAACTGTTGTGCCTCCCCACCACCCACTCACACACACACACACACATACACACACACACACACACACACATATATACGCACACACAGACCCCACTTAGCTCCACTCCACTCCAAACCGAACTCAACGGCCCATGCATTCGGACGCAGACCCGTCCCAAATAGACACCCACAATGTCCCCCCCGTGTTCCGTGATCGATACGATTGCATGTCCCAATAGTGTTTAACGACGTGGATGCAATACGAACTTCTTATGGTGCTTAATCTGGATCTTGATCTTGAGGACAACCCCAGCCTACAACTCAAATTATGGGACTGATGCAATGAAACAAAGTAAACAAAAAAAACAAACAAAAAAAGAAAACACCAAAAAAAAAAACAAAATCAAGAAATAAATATAATTATTCATATATAGTACTTGTGTATTCATATGTATGTATGTATGGTATGTGTGCATTCATTTCCGAAAAGAAAAGAAACGAATCGAAACAAAAGCGAACAAAAAGCGAAAAAAGAAACAAGAATATATGTATGTTTAAAGCAAGCGATAAATGAATTCAATAATAAAATCGAAGTAGATCCTTCCATATGCTAAAAGGGAGTAGGGCTCTAAGGGGGAGAGATGGAGATGGAGATGGTGGAGATCGCTTCTGGCGGCCATTGTTACTCTTTGAATTTGTGAATACCCAAATTAGAAAATTTCAAAACGAAGCAAAGCAAAGCAAAGCGAAACAAAACAAAACGAAACCGGAAATTATATCTTGTACGAGTAGTATCTACTGTTTGTTTTTTTGGGTTTTTTTTTTGTTCTTTGTCTAAGGGATTTTCTGAGTCTATAGACATACGCGCATGGTATGCGGAGATACCCGCTTTTTATATAAGTATACAATATGGTTTCTGTTTCTTTTTTGGATTTGATATGAATGTTACTTGATGGATTGATTGATTGATTGATTGATTAGTGAGCGTTCAATAGTATATACCAAAATATAATTTAACTGAAACATGATGTAATATGCATAAGAAACACAAACAAGGAAAACGAACCGAGAATGATAATGATAATGAAATGAAAATGTTAGCAAATATAAAACAGAAAACCGAAAAACAGAAAACTAAGACGAAGAACTAAGCCCATAATTGAGATTTTTAAAGCACGATTCGAGATCACATATAAATTTAATAAATTACACATGTATTTAATAATGAAATGATGTATTTACGAATAAAATTAATATTATCACATGAATGATGGATCTGCCTGTTTGGACTTTGGATGAATTTGGGATGGATGTCTGCTTGCGCTGGTCGTCTCCCACCGATTCGCCCACCACTCACATTATTTGAAAAATTCGGACGGAAATTGCGGCTCCATTATGATCTTGAACTGCCTCTTGGCCTCAGCAACCTCGTCCGGATCGGCAATAAAATCACTGCAAGAGAGCGGCAAAGAGAGACTCACTATAATAATTATTACTGCGATATTTCTCAGCTTATGCGTACCTCTCGTTGGCCAGCGTCACATTGATGCGGTCCGTGGAGACGCGTGTGGGCCTGATGGCGCCAAAGAAGTCCGTTATGGGCACTTTGTGGGGATCGCGGCGGTAGAGGTCCTTGCGCACGCCAACAGTCGAGATGCAGACACGCTTGGGGCAGACTTGCAGCTGAAACGACAACAGGACGGCTCACGCTTAGCACAGTGAATAGTAGAAGTTAAATCTATCTACACTTACGAAATCGCCAATGGTGCGCGTGCTGAATGGCTGTACCTTCTCCAGGAACTCCAGGGCATAGTAGGTATAGCGGTCGATCATGTACACACCAATTGAAGGATCCACATGATGCTGTGAGGTGTGAAGTTGGGAGACGAGACAGTCAGCTCACGCATTGTTTTTCAAAGAGAAGGCATGCTTACCGAGAGCGAATCCTGTCCCACCAGGCTGCTGGCCACAGCCAGGACATTGGGAGAATTGAACTTCTCGTACAACGAGGCCGCCTGGCAAGTGTCCACCATGAAGAAGAGCTCATTGTAACTGCAATCAGTGGAAATATGATTTAATGAATGGTTCAAATATGTACTTGTAGCAAAGGGTAGCACCGTTTCTTCTCCCACATCTGCTGGATGCCGTCGGCCAACTCCTGGCTGGTTATCTCCTCCGAGTCCTGGAACTTCAGGAAACCATCGCCGCCATGACCCGTGAGGTAAATGAGAACATTGCTGCCGGCATCGGAAAGCAGCTTCTTGGAACGCGCCGTACCGTTCTGGGTGCGTCCAGTGAGGAGGCGGACAAAGTTCTCGACGGTCACCTCATAGCCGCGATAGTCCACCTCCACGTCGTCGCCGTAGACGTTGATATGCTGGTTGGCGTTGTTGTAGACCTGGCCGGGACGCGGATTGCGGGCGTTGCAGGCCATATCGTCTGCTATCATCAGGATGATTTGCGAGTCGGGAATGCCGAGACGTTTCACAGACCGATAGATAGACAGGACATTGGCTACATGCCGGTAATTAAACCAGAACCGGGATGCATCCACCAGCACTGCCCAGTTGTTGGTGTGCGTCGATCTCTGGGTGGCATCCACATAGCCCTCTGGCAGGATGGAAGTGTCTTCATTGCTCGCAGTGCAACCACTAAAGCAGATGCAGAATATATAAACAATAGACACCAGCTTAAAATACATTTCATTAATGATTTGAACAAATTTGGTGAAAACGCATCTGCGAGAAATGCCAGAAAAGTGCTTTGAAAATGCACTAACGCGTTGTATCGATTGCCATAACATTGACCTAACATAGCTCTGTTGCGCTTAACATGCCCATCTCTTTACACTCTGATCTTTTTGTAAAACAATTGAAAATAATAATAATTCCATGCATAGCATATATATATGCCTATACTATATACTACCATTGCAGATATGCATGCAGATTATTGACCCTCCAAAAAGGTCAAACTGAAATGTTAACATTTCCCACGACCACTTACGAAAGGGTGGGCAAGACAGACAAAGAAAGGAACACATTTTGCAATGGGAAAATTTTCCACAGCTATTTTAGCCATAAATCCGTCTATTTGATTGAGCTTTTTAACATAAAACAGTTAAATCACCTCAAGGTTGATACAATCCAAGCAATAAATCTGACATAGGCATTCTGAAAGTAGTAAAAAAAAGCCCAAGAAAATGGCAAATGGTAAATGGCTCTCTGCTACAATTCAATATGGCGTAAAAAAGAATGACGCTGCGCCACAAAGAGAAGAGCGATGAAGAGAGGCGAAGAAGAGAGAAAGATAGAGAGCGAGAGAGAGAGAATAATGGAGTGCTGGTGCATATGTACATACATATGTATGTACGTGCGGTTGAGTACCCATAAAAGCCTTGTTTGAGTGCTAGTTTTAACTGTTTTTTCGGTGTTCTTGTGTTGGTGGGCACACACACCAGCGTCATTCGATTTTCACAGGGCGAGAAGTAAGGAAAATATTGTAAGACAACCAGAAATGCTTTGCTTATGAAAACTCTGCGAATTCGCCGCGATCATAGGTGGCTCTCTCTGTTCTTTTGATTGCGAGTCTGGTCTGTCTCCCTCTCTGATTCACGTGGGTTTCCATATGTTTGCCTGTGTGCGTTGATTTATGATTGTATGTAGTGTATCTTGGTCGATTGTTGTCTGCTCTTAGTCGATTTCGATGAGCTTTGGCTTTGCCGGAAGTTTTCTTTTTATCCATATATCGCCCATTCCGTCTTGCCCTGCCGTCCGCTTATCGCTGCTTCTGCCTGCCCCTGTACTGTGCTTTGCTTGCCTTTCATCTATCCATGTAGCTGCGTGGCGTTTTGTCGGCCATTTCGTTTTCCAATTGCCTTCAGCGCAACACACGCACACTCCCGCCTCACAGACAAAGCGTGTGTGAGTTTCTCTGCAAGTAGATGTGATGTATCTCGCGGAGCGTACAAATAATTTCTAGGTGAAATTAATGGGTGGGCGTACTGCAAAAAGCGGAGCAACCTACAGGGAAATGCCTTACAGAAATTGTATATTCCATGGAATCCACACTCTTTATCATGTATTGTTCTTATTTGAACAAACCAAATGGAAAACATAAGCGTCTATGCAAAGGATCATTGTTTAGAATTGATTAAAAATTGGCAAAAAAAAAAGGAAAGTTACAGGAAATGGAACTTGCGAGTGCCCATCCCAGACAGGACAATCGATCTAAGGGGTTCGTTCATCGTGGTCAAAGTGACTAATTGATGATGTCATTGCATAAAAGCCAGGGGGCGGTGAATACCGGCAAGAACTGGCGTGTCCTCAATCGCCGCCATCCTGCCTTTCACTTGACCCAGTTCGAGGGAAAGCCATTTTCCACGACTTACATATACATACATACATACATATGTATGTATGTATGTATATTATGTACATAATATGCATGCGGCCAGCAGAGACAAATGGCATTGTTAGCGCCAACGGCTCGGCTCTCTCTCTTTCTCCTCATTCGGTGCATAATAGCGCGATGCAAAGCTATTGATTTTCCCTTTGCCCTTCATTGGCCGCCAAGTGTCGCCGTTTATCTGCCAATTAAGTTTGACTTTTACCCAGTTACCGTACTCCACTCCACTCCATTCCTGCCGTTTTGTCCGACAATTGTAGAAGAACGGGGGTGGCATGTTCTGGCTATGTTCTGGTGGCAAGGTCTGCAGGACGCCACCTGACACTTGGAGGATTCCCTTTCGAGGACAAGCGAGTGACGCCTGTTACGCACACGTATTCGTGCACGTATTCCGCTGCTACCCTCCACCCCCTTTTCCGTGGATAGACAGGATATGAAAAACCCTAGGGCTCAGCAGCTTTCCGAACAAACAGATTCGTGCAACACAACAGCATAGCCATTAGATGTGGGTGGTGAAGATCAGCAGAGCAACGAGAACAACAATCGAATCTATTGAAAAGTTCGCTTGCCCGCGATCAGAGCCGAGTCCTTTTCCGACGGAACAAAAGACGAAGCAGCCGTCACGGCGAGAAATATAAGATGAGAGCCAGACGACGAGAGTGAGAGAGGCCAACAAACATTTGCTTTGCCAAATAAAACAGACAGCCGGTCGCGATGAGGTCGACATTGAATGCCCTACAATGACACGATCATAAAATGAAAAGTATATGTATATCGGACATAACTAATAACTATCCCAGCAAATGGGAACGCTCAAATTGTAGAAGCTATAAAAAACGCATATACATATTTATACTATGTATGTATGTATGTTTCAACAGGCATTGTGTTCATCCCTTGAGCGTTGAAAAATGTTTGAGGCGAAAGAAGTGTATCTGGTAGTGGGTGTTGCACATGGCCATGCCCAACTGGCAGCGGCGAGGCGAATATATGATTTTCGCCGCCATCGACGTTGTCCACTCGCTGCACGACGCTCTCTTGGTGCTCTCTGCTTTGCCTCGTTATTTCGCTTCGCACCGTGTTTGCGTTCACAACTCATTCGGTTCGGGTTCTGCATTTTATTTTATTATTATTTTTTTTTGTTTGTTCTGCTCCTGCCTGGGTGCAGTTTCTTCGTAAATCTGCTCATCATAGGAGTTGGCGCCTTCTCTCGCGCCGACAGGCAATGTCGTCGCCGCATCGATTCAGTGAAAATTAATGCGGAAAATTCGCAAATGGACATCTGAACAGAAAGAGCATTAAGTAGGTAAAGTATTCGCGTTTGCGTTTGTGTTTCGTTTGGTTTCGTTTCGTTCGGCTTTCGGGCTCGGTTTCGTTTCGTTTCGGCTCCCGCTCGGCTTCAATGTAAAAGCAAATGCGAAAAGCAATTCAAAAGTGAAACGAAAGAGACAAGTGAGTGCTGTTCCGTTCGCGCGTCATGATTGTTGTTGTTTAGCAAAGAAGAGAACAGATTGAAAAGAAAACAGCAAATTTTGTAAAGTTTGCTTCGTTTATTATTTTTTTTTGGCTTTTTTCGCAACTGTTTTTTGTCGACCCTTAGGTCCGCAGAATTTCCACAGTTTTTCATTTGGCCGAACGTGCATGCCTCTCTGTGTGCGTGTGTTGTGTGTGAGAGTGAGCGAGTGAGCGAGCGAGTGGCTCTCTGTTTGTGTGTGTTGTGCGAGAGTTGCCGAGGCGGACGTTTGCTCGCTCGTCAACGAACGCTGTTGGCAACTCTGCCAATTCTTTAACAACTTTTCCATTTGGTGAAAATTCTCGGGCCAGTTTCCGTTGGCCCGGCACTGCCTAGCCTTGCCTGGCCTGGCCCACTGTGATGGTTTTACCTCTCTTCGTATGACCAGTGTGGCCAGTGTTTACAATTGCCCTGCCTGCGCCTGGCCTGCCAACGTTTTTTGCACACTTTAGTACACGAGACTGAGTGCTATGATTCCCGTCGCCTGGTGGCTGTGTGTGCGTGCATTCTACATGATAGTGTATACACACATAAATACTTCATCTTCATTTTGTTATTTGCGATTCGCTTTTACTTCCTTTATTCGTCTGTTTTGTTGTCGCTCGGCTCGGCTTGCTGCTTCTTGCCCCCGCTGTCTGCCGCCTCCGTCTCCTCTCCGCTGCTGCTGTCACTGTCATTTTCCCTTATGCTTGCTTTCCACCATCCATCCCATCCGTTTCATTGCGCTCGGCTCTGCAGAGGGTGGTGGCGATGGCTTCAGCTCATAATGTCTGTGTGTGCGTGTGTGTGAGAGAGCGTCAGTATATCTGTGTATGTGTGTGTCTGTGTCATTAAATCCGTGGCTGTGTGGAAATAGAGGCCGATTTCCTCCGCCAAAGCAGTGCAGAATGCAATTCAGTCGCCGCAAGCAGCTTAAAAAAAAAATGCAAAGCGAAGGTCGCCTCCAAAGGCTCTCTTTGGCATAGTGTTGTGCCTTCGTTTTGCCTGATAGCCTGTGGCTCTGACTGACGATTATTATTCGCCTGCGCTAGTCTGGCCACACCAAAATGGCGCCTGTCAAAATGTACTTTAGCTCTCTGCTCTGGGGATCAGCAGCAACAGCAGGACACCAAAACCAATTTGGGGATTACTCAATGTGCTCATCAATTCCTCGGCTCGGCTCGGCTCAGCTTTGCCTTGCCTCTTGCTCTTCTTTCAGCTTCAGCTTCTTGTTGGCTTTCCTCACATTCTCCGTTCTCTCTTTCGCTCCGCTCCGCTTCGCTCTCTCGCAACCGCAGTTCCAGCTGCTGCCAAAACTTGTTTTCAACTTTACGACTATGCCAGCGAGCCGAGTGTTTGCGGTGCGGTGCGGTACGGTGGGGGTTGGGGGGCATGGTATGGAAACTGCAAAGCATGTTTAATGTTCTAGCCACAGAGGCAGGTTGGCTGGCTGGCTCGCTCGCTGAGCTCCAGCTTTAGCATCGGGCCTCATTCAGGATCAATCCGATTGCTGCCTGCCACATAACCTCACAAATCAGCAAAGGAAATAAAACTAGCGAACGGATGCGGATGGTTGAGTGAGCGAATGAAACCAAAAGAAAGATTAGCATTTCTCGAAGGAGAACACATCCCCCTCCCACCCGGGGGGTTGCCATTTTAGCCCACATGGCGTATTAGTAATCGGCGCACATCTTATGTTCTCTGTTCTTTTCTGTGCTCTTGCAGGCAATCCACATCATCAATTCAATCCAAGTCAACCAATGGGACCAACTCACTGTGACTCAAAGTGCACACAAACAGCATCGGATTGCCACGAGCAGGAGCAACAGCCACAACCAGAGAAACAGTCGTAGCAGCTACTGCAAGAGGAGGCGGAAGAGCTGGCATCATAGGAGCAGCAACGTCCGCAGCAGCTGCGCTAGGTGACGGCGTTTCGGTCACCGGCTCGTCAAGGATGTCGAGCCGTAAGCCAGGAACCACAGCCGCCACAACATCAGCCGTCCTGGAGGACACTGCGAATACCTCAGCCACTGTGATCCTGCCAGCAGCCAGCAGCGAGGACCAGACTTCAAGCACTGGCGAGGAGCTAGCCACAGCCGGAGCCACATCCCCCTCTGCCGAGGGAGATGGAGAAGGTGGCAAACCAGAAGAGCAGGATCAGTCCAGCGGGGATGCGAATCCGAATACAAATCTGGACCGGGGCCAGTCCTCTCCCGCCACAACAATAGAGGCGGCGGTAGTTGCCCCATCAAAGCCATCTACGCCCACGACTGTCAGCGATGGACTGGCGAGCAAGAGTGTGCGAATCACGCGCTCTCGTCGCCGCTGCTGCTGCTCAGCTCCCCCACAACCATAGCCACATCCACAGCCACGAGGCATCGCGAGGCCAGCGAAGATGGCGAAGAGCCGCCATCGTCGGGTACGTCGTCGTCGGGCAGTCGGAGGAAGAGTTCGGTGGAACGCTCGGTTGCCGCCCCCCTGTCATGCGCGGACGCAAGTCCATTAAGGATCTGAAAGAAGCCAAAGAAGCCATCGCCAAGCTCGAGGATGGGCCAGGATCAGGAACAGTGCATGTGCAAGTCAAAGAGGAGGCCATCGACGGCAGCGAACTGGAATCCCTGCCAGCAGCCGATGATAAAGACAACAAAGACACAAAAGACAAGGACAAGGAAAAGGAGAAAGATAAGGAGAAGGAAAAAGATAAGGAGCTGCCACCTACGCCGACCTGCAATCGTGTCACCCGCAAGTCACACGCCCAGGAGCAGGCGAACAACACACGCGTTACCGCAATCGTCGCCAATCATCGACGGTGGCTGCCTGCGAGCAACAGCAGCAGCGCACTGCCGCCCGCACGCGGCCGTCGTCCCAGGAAGCCACAGGCTGTTGTGCCCCCGCCCCTGGAGCCAGCCACCAAGCGGAAACGATCCGAGGACGACGCGGAGAATGCGGCAAAGAATACAGCAAAATTGAGGTGAAGGCGCCCCACCCGAAGACGAGACCGACGAGGCCGTGGCTGACGCCGCCGAAGAGTCACCAAAGGTGATCAAGCAGGAGCCGCCAGACAGGGACACAACCTCTCCAGCGACCACACCCGTCCCCGCCGCCGCCCCCGCCGTTCCAACACCAACCTCAGGGGGAACGCGACGCGGACGTGGCCGACCACAGACAAAGAATGCCGGAGCAGCAGGCGGCACAGCAGTTGCCCCAGCCCCAGCCGCTGCCTCATCCACCAGCACGCGAGCCACACGTCTGAACAAGACGGGATCGCCGGGCGGACTAGGAATGGCCGCTGCTGCCGAGCCGATGATATCCAAGCGACGACGGGTGGGCTCCACCACACGGAAGACTGCTTCGGCCAGCTCGTTGGCCACCAGCTCTCATGGAGGCGGCGACGAGGACTCCAAGGACAGCATGGCCTCATCCATGGACGACCTGCTGCTGGCCCACGCCGACATCAAGCTGGAGAAGCTGACGCCGGACTTTGAAGAGAGCCTGCTACTGCCAGTGGATCCTGCTGTGGGGTTGCTAAAGGACGCACACACGGCAATGGAGGAGGAGGGCTCCATCACGGAGCCCAGCGGAGGAGCCAACGGCCTTTCCTCCTCCTGCATTGAACCGCTCACCGTGGACGCCGATCTGGGGGATGCCGATAAGGATAAGCTGAAGGAGTCGCCCCAGGGGTCGACGGAACTGCCAGAGTCCGAGTCGGAGTCTGCCTCCGGGTCCGTCTCCGCATCCGGAGAGGCTGGCAAAGCGCCGTCGCTCAGTCCCGACCTGATCAGCGTCAAGTTCTACAAGAAGTTCCTGGCCAACAATCTGGGCATCGAGAAGGACCCGGAGCTGGGGGAGATTGTCCAAATAGCCAGCCACAGCGAAGTGGAAGTGGAAGCGGAAGCTGAATCTGAGGCTGATCCCGAAGCGGAAGCGGAGCCAGATGCGAAAACTGAAGTGCAGCTGGAGCTCGACCTGCTAAAGCCAGAATCCGAGACAGAACCGGAGGCGGAAGCCGAGGCCGAGACCGAGAATGTGACTGAAGCCAAGTCTGCCTTGGAGGATTCCTCGTACTCGAACAGCTCCCTGAAGGCGGGTGCGCTTCGGCTGGACGAGAGCGGCGAGGATCTGGCCACGGATGAGGTCACTATAAACGGGAATGATGGACATGAGGTGGAGGCGGAGGAGCATAAGTCGGACGACGACGACGACTTTGACCACGAGATTATGGAGGAGCTGGCCAAGGAGGGCGTGGTGGATGCCAGTGGTAATGCGCTGAGTCGAAAAGCCGAAGATGAACCTGAATCAGCTCCAGAGCCTGTAACTGAGACTGATCCTGCTGATCCTCATCCCGAGGCGGTAAGCGAGGAAGACCCGACCGAGGTGGGGGCGGAGGAGAAGGATGTCCCCGAACTCCGTGACATGGAGGTCGAGATATCCCCGACTGTGCCTGCCGAGCAGACAGCGGATACGGACACAGAGATGGAAGTGGATGTGGACCAGGGGGTAGAGCAGGAGGAAGAGCCAGAGCAAGATAAAGCAGAGCAGGCGCTGCCGTTGATGGGGGATCACATGGACAACGATTTTCCAGAAGAGAACAAGGAGAACCTGTCCATGGCCAGCACATCCCCCAGGAGATCCAGTCACGACGGCCTTGACATTCAGCTGGCCCTCAAGGAGGAGGACGAGGAGAAGCCCCTGGAGACCATAATGGCTGCCGAGCAGAAGACCAATCTGGATCCAGACGACCTCCCAGCATCTCCTCAGCTCTGCCTCAAGGTCCTCAAGTACCAAGAGGACCAGTCCGAAGAGAAGGCTCTGCCGCTGGAATGCAAGCCCAAAACCGAAGCTAATGGCAAGCAGGAGATGGCGCTGTCCTGCGACGAGAAGGAGCGGCGCGATCAAGAGATTCATCTCCATAATCTCGGCCTCCTCACGCACCAGGCCGCCGAGCAGCGGCGCCTGGACTTGCAGGAGGCGCAGACACGACAGGCGCAGTACCAGCAACAGCATCCGCAGGCCTATCCGAGCGGCAAGCGACGGTCGACGGCCATGGCAGGAGCGGGTGCAGGATCAGCATCTGGATCGGGAGGAGGCAGCGCCATCCACGTGGAGTCTAGCGGGACCCTAAAGACGGTCATCAAGCTGAATCGGAGCAGCAACGGGGGAGCCGGCGGAAATGGCGGCGTGCCCACGGGAACTGTCATCCACGGCAGCGGCTCCTCTGGATCTTCATCTTCCTCCTCGATGGGCAGTGCCACGCGAAAGGCGAGCGCCGCCAGTGCAGGGTCAGGCATAGGCTCGGCAGCCCACGGCGTTCGACGTCAATCCCTCAAGATGACATTCCAGAAGGGTCGCGCCCGCGGCCATGGATCAGCGGATCGCTCTGCCGACCAACATGGCGTCCACGCCGAGGACTCGTACTACACCATACAGAATGAGGTGAGTGGCTCAAGCAGTGCCCCCCATTCCTCCCGCTGTAGTTGAACTGTGTTTAATCTCGTGTCCATTCTCCCTTCTATTTTGCAGAACGAAGGTGCGACCAAGTCGAATATACCGTCGGGTAATCCTGGCCGAAAGACCAATAACCGTTTCAGTTCGACTAACAGCCACCACCACTCGACGATAGCCAAGCACTTGGGTGCGCTCCAGAATAGATCTCTCCTGGGTTGGTTTTCAGCGTCCTGCCAGTCCCTGCCATCCCAGCACCTGCTCTCTCTCTCTTTCAGGGAATCAAACCGAATCCGATCCTTACTGAGCGATCAGTGTTGTCAAAAACAAAGCAACAAAATCTCTAATGATAGTTTTTATTTGCATACATGGTATTGGGTATATTATATATAGCATATATAGCTGCACTGATGCATCGACTGTTGTAGCCTGTATCGTCGTTATTGCCATGCGCGTCTGTGCGTTCAAAGAAGATTTGTGGGAAAAATGAAGAGCAAAATTGCCGGTGGCAGACAGACTGCTTCCTCTGCCTCGCTCTCCCTGTTTCAGTGAAATGGGGATATAGTCACAATCACATATAACGAATGACTACCGCATATCATTGTATAGAAAGGGAAGGAAACTCCAAACGCTAGGATTAGCTTAATTTGAAGATGGAATCCATCAAATTATGGGTGCAGTATAACTGATAATCAATCAGCGCTGGGCGCTGTTTTTCAATAATATAAAGATCTGCCGTTTTGGCAACACTGGTTCCGATTGAGCTATTATTTCTTCGCGCTCTGGGTAATGGATGTATTGATTCCCTGATCTTCATCTCATCCGTTTCACTGCTCATACGTTTCCATGCATGGCATCCCATCCGCTTAGGCGCCACCACAACTCACCTCCGCTCATATCATCCAACAGACAAACAGAAATACAGATACGCCCAGCGAACCAAAGGCTCTTGCGTGTTGCTGTTATGCTGGGCACACACAACAGATACAGATACATTACGGAAATTGAAAGACGGTGATGGATTGGCTAACAGGATTTTCTCCTTTCTCTTCTGATTCAGATTCGTCGCAATCGGAGGGGCATGGGGGCCATGGAATGGACCATGGCTTCTATCAAACGGTCAAGAAGGATGAAAAGGAGAAGATACTGATACCGGAGAAGGCCTCTTCGTTCAAGTTCCATCCCGGGCGGCTGTGCGAGGACCAGTGCTATTATTGCAGCGGCAAGTTCGGGCTGTACGACACGCCCTGCCATGTGGGCCAGATCAAGTCGGTGGAGCGTCAGCAAAAGATTCTAGCAAGTAGGTTCCCACCCACTCAATCCCATTCCCAATGCAATGAAATGCTAATTCTCCCCAAAACAAAATGTTCCAGATGAGGAGAAGCTGACGGTGGACAACTGCTTGTGCGATGCCTGCTTTCGGCACGTGGATCGTCGTGCCAATGCCGCTCCCTACAACAAGAAGCGACTCTCGGCACCCGGCAACCTTGAGACAGGTGGTCCTGGGGGTTCCAATTTGGACAAAAACTATGCCGCCGAGGGTGTGACCACAGAACTGGCCGAGGTGGGTCCCTCCACATCTGCGGGAGCCGCTCAGCGATCGTGTGCCGTGAAGGACTGCTGCGAGACAGCTGGCCATCAGCTGCGGCGTAAGTGCATTCGCAAGAGCGTGAAGAAGTTCCAGCTCAGTTTCGAGATACCCGCCGGCACCTCCATCGTCTGGCTATGCGAGGCCCACTATAATACGTTCATTCAGTTCTCCGGCTGTGTCCTTTGCAAACGGCGGCTGGGCAAGAATCACATGTACAACATAACGACGGTGAGTGCTGCTGGCACATGCTCCCGGCCTGGTCTGATCCTTATGATCGTTATGTCATGATTCCGTTCTGTTCCGTCTAGCAGGACACCGATCGACTGGAGAAGGCGCTCACGGAAATGGGCATACCCGTCCAGCTGGGCATGGGCACCGCCGTCTGCAAGCTCTGTCGCTACTTTGCCAACCTTCTGATGAAGCCCCCCGACAGCACCAAATCCCAGAAGGCGGAGTTTGTCAAGAACTATCGCATAAGGTGAGTCCGAGCACCAGCTGCAATCTTTATGGGCGTGTCTTTATCGGAAAATTGCTACTCCTCGGTAGGCTCCTCAAGGTGCACAATCTGCAGGATGTCAGCAACGAGGTCTCCGAGGCAGAGGATGAGGCGGTCAACCGCAATGCTCTATCCGCTGCCTCCACTAGTGCAGCCGCCTCCACGCACGAGGACGCCGAGATGCCGTTGGTGGTGGACTACGACGGTCCCACGGACTCGAACTCGAGCAGCTCCTCCATCACGGCCATCGGAGGATCGGCATCCGGCACCAGCAAGCAGATTTCCAAGCTGCAGGCTATCCTACAGCAGAATCTGCCAGGCGAGGGTCTGGCCAGTGGCAGCGGCAGTGGCATGGGAGCTACAAACGGATCGGCCAGTTCCAATGCAGCGAATCCGGACATATCGAATGTGCTGCGCGGCAACCCAAACATCTCCATGCGCGAGCTCTTCCATGGCGAGGAGGAGATGGGGCTACAGTTCAAGGTGCCCTTCGGCTGCAGCAGCAGCCAGCGTACGCCGGAGGGCTGGACGCGGGTGCAGACGTTTCTGCAGTACGACGAGCCGACGCGTCGCCTCTGGGAGGAGCTGCAGAAGCCGTACGGCAACCAGAGCTCCTTCCTGCGCCACCTCATCCTGTTGGAGAAGTACTATCGCAACGGGGACCTTGTCCTGGGTGCCCACGCCTCCTCCAATGCCACCGTGTACACGGAGACTGTGCGCCAGCGGCTAAACTCCTTCGATCATGGTCACTCGTACGGGGGAAACGCAGCGGGAAAGCGGCCCCTAGTAGTCTCGACCCCTGTCTCATCTTTTGCCTCATCGCAGGCCGTTTCGGCCAGTGGCAGTGTCGTGGCCACACCAATCGCCAACGTCAACCAATCTGCAGACAACACCGGCCAGGCCGAGCCCCTCATTCCGCTAGTGGAGCTCAACGACGACGACGACGAGGTCGCCGAGGCCCAGCGATCTCCAAAGGAGGTCCTAAACTCGCACTTGGAACGCCTCACCACCGTCTCGGTGGACAAGCTGACCAAGCAGCTCAGCTCGAATGCGGTGACCATCATCGCCCGTCCCAAGGACAAGCCAGCGCCGCCGAGCACCGCAGCCACAGGTCCAGTCACAGCCACAGTCACAGCCAAAACAGCCACACTGGCCTCTTCTCCGGCATCGATCTCTTCGGCGTCGTCTGCGTCGTCACCCGAGGATGGGAGCACGGGGACCCAGAAGACGGTAACCATGTGTCCCGCCCAGTTGAAGAATGCCCCGCCCCTGGTGCCCACCAGCGGCGCCAACAGTCGGAGCATCCTCAAGAGCAACCTACTGGGGATAAACAAGGCCGTTGAGATTGTGCCGTTGTCCCCTTATCTGCCCATCTCTGCCAGTCTGTCCTCCGCCTCATTGCTCGCCAATCTCGCGGCTGGCTCAAAGGCGCCTGCTGCCGCCGTCACGTACTCCGCCCAGGAGAAGCCGCACAAGATCCTCGATGTGGCCAATAAGCTGCTTAGCAGTCAAAACGAGAGCAAGTCCCAACAACAACAGCAGCAGCAGCAGGTAGGCGCCCGCCCTGGCGGGGGCCTCCCCTCCAAGCTGAAGCCGACCACGCCGATGATTCTTCACCAGCACCAGCAGCAGCAGGCGCCGGCATCCGCAGCGTCCTCGAAGCCTCCCGCCAATGTGGCCCAGCTGCTGAATTCGCCGCCAGAGTTGATTAGTCTGGCGCGAAGAAGGACGGCCGGAGGGGGGGCCCCATCAACATCGATGGCTCCGGGAGGCTCCAGTCTAATGGGCAATCAACTCAGCAGGCGACTGCAGTTGCAGAAGCCAGGAACAGCCGGTTCGGCTGGAACGGGAGCGGGAACAGGAGCTGGAGTTGCGGCAGGCAGTCGCAGTTCGTCAGCACCGCCGAACGTGGTCATACTGCCGGAAACACTGACCACGCAGGAGCGGCACGAGTGCAAGAGCTGGAAGCCAACTCTGATCCCGCTGGAGGATCAAAACCATGTGCCCAGCAAGTCGCAGGCCCTCTACCAGACAGCCGATGGCCGACGGCTGCCGGCCCTCGTCCAAGTGCAGTCGGGGGGCAAGCCCTACCTGATCTCCATCTTCGATTACAACCGCATGTGCATCCTGCGGAGGGAGAAGCTGCTCCGCGACCAGATGCTCAAGACCAATGCCAAGCCGAAGCCCAGCCAGACACAGTCGCAGTCCGGCCAGAACCCAGCCGCCTCGGGGTCCGCATTCTCCAACATCATCAAGATGGCCCAGCAGCAGCAGACCGCTCGCCAGCAGCTCCAACAGCTGCAGCAGCAGCACAAGCAGCACTCACAGCAGCAGATGCCAACTCTCCAGCCGGGAGCTGCTGGTGCTGGTGCCGGTGCCGCTGCCGGGCGACTGGCCCGCCTGGCACCCAAACCTATGCCGCCGCTGAACATTCCGCAGATCGCCAGCCTGAACAGCAATCCCAGCCTAGAAGGCACCAGCGGCAGCAGCAGCAGCTCCTGGCTATGGAACAATTTCCCCGATCCCAAGCAATACCTCCTTAATGGCAACGGCGGCACAGGCCCCTCCGGCAAGATGCCCCACCTCACACCCAAGCCCTCGACGGTCACCCTGAGCAGCGGCAGCAGCCTCAAGTCTGGTCCCACCTTCACTCTGAAGCAGCAGCAACAGCAGATGCAGCAGCAGAAGCTGATCGACAATGCCATATCGAAGATACCTAAGAGCTTGATTGTCATTCCGCAGGGTGGCGGTGACTCTTCGGGTTCGTCCAAAGAGTGAAGGCCAGTAGTCCAAAAGCCATGCCTGCACATTGCCACGTTGTACGTTGGCAGTTGTGCGAAGAGAAGAGTAACTATTCTGGCTGCATCCTACCTATTGAGTCAGTCAGACTACGATTAGTAGAGTCGCTACAAAATGGAAAGAAACTAAACTGCCTGCTGAACGGAAATCAGAAGAGAAAACCAGACGAGAGGAGCGGAGAGGAAAGAAGGAGAAGAGAAGAAGGAAACAATCAAGATATTGATTAAGCTTACATAACATTTTGTGTGTATAAAACGAGATATACGGCTACGAATATGTCTAGACTTAAGTACAACTAAATAATTAGGCTGTTTGTGCGATGCGATACGATGAACTGAAGAACTCCGAGAGTCGGAGGACTCGACTCGACTCGACTCTAGCTTCACTCCAGTCACAGCAACTGGTGCCAGCAACTGACACGAAAGCAGATGGAGTTAGGGCCTAGATATATAATGATACCTGTACACCTGTACTCTAATCGACTCTAGGATATCCTATATTTTTTTATTAGATTTAACGAGCACATTCACTTGCGATTCGTGTATTATAGATACCAAAATTGCTAGAGCGCCAAGTGGTTAGAGGTAAAAAAGGTGGTAGAGATTCCACGCACACACCCACACAAACAAACACACACACTTACTCACTCACTCACTCACACAAGTTAATGTTTAAAAGGGATGAGAGTTTCATCTCTCAATCGTATCCGCAAACCAAATCGGGGCTAATCCTCCAATTCACTAGAAGCAACGCATTAGCAACTGTTGCCACTCCTGCATTTCGGGCAGGATTGATTCGATTGTAGATACATATGTAGACTCCTAGATTCTCAATATACCCATTTATTTTCATTATCAAGTACATTTGACGAAAAGTCTGCTCGTATTGATAACGATTGGCTCCTTGGTGTCGCTGGATAGATCCCTGATTTATGTCCATTTTCGATTTCCATTTAACACACTCAAACACTTATACACACACACACTTGTAGATTTTAAGGGTAATTATTACATGATTGTACATATACATATACACACAAATACTTATACACATACACATGAGGATGAAAAAATACATAATACAAACAAAAAAACAAAAACAAACAAACAAAAAAGCAGCAAATCAACCACAAAAAGCAATCAAATTGATTCGAAGGATTCGAGAACTGTGGATCCCTAAGTTCCCAAAAAGAATGAAGGAAGGCCCGGGAGAGGAACGAATCGAATCGAATCGGATCGGATCGGACGATCACCTCCTCATCGGCGGCAATTGAATCCATTGTTTTGTTTTCATGTCTCATGACAAATTGAAAAGCTTTCAAAAACCCATACAACAAATATATACATATATATATATATATATACAGATGATATATATAAAGGAAGGGAAGAAAAGAGAAGAGATATTTTAGAGAGCGGCGAGAATACAAATTGTAAATTAGCCTGTTAAGCATAGAGATATATGTATACACTATGAGAAATTCAATTGTTGTTGTTGAACATTGAAAATGTGACGAGTATTTATAAAGCGAGCAAATTTTATTGATACTGATAAAAAAGAAAAAAAAAAACAAAAACAAACAAAATATCGACACAAACAAGAAACCAAGGAAACAAAGCCGTGCCCTGCCCTGCTCTGTCCTGTCCTGCCCTGTCCATTGGATCGAGGAATGCCTTGACCAGGATCAACAGGTGCAGCAACAGAAAGTAGAACGAAGTTCTACACAACACAACACACCAGTCCAGTCCAGGACTCACTCAATTGATTGCCTTTAACGAACTTGGTTTTATATATACATACATAAATACATGTAGAGCCTATGCTAGTGTGCGTGAGCCAGCGTGTATGGGTGGGTGTTTTTTTGTGAGTGTATATGTTATATATTATTATTATTGTACGTTGTAGCTGATAAGACCATAACCACATTTCGACATTGATCCAAAAACACACACCGACACACAGACACAACAAACACAGATACACACACACACATACATACATATTTATGCAACTATTTTTAAACGCAAGCAAAACAAGATCAACGAAATCGAGAAATAAACTCCTCCCATGTCCAGCTAAGAAAGCCCAAACGGTATTTTTTATTATTTACCACTCTCCACCCCACCCAGTAATACAGGACCTAGAGCTGTAGCCTGCCTGCTGCATTGCATTGATCGATGGATGGATGGATGGCAACAGAGAACAATTAATTGTTTATCGAAACACAATATCACCAAAGTAAACGCTTTATTCATTCATCTCTCTCGTCATCTATCTTTCTCTCGTATCTGTATCTGTATCTGTGTCCGTATGTGCGTGTGTGTGTGTGTGTTTTCGATTAGTTTTAGTTTTAAAAATCTGAAATGTGAAATTGTTCGAGATAATCAAAAATTCGAAACGAAAATCAATCTCAATCATGAAATCATATGTACGAGTATATGTGAATACGAGTTTAGTTTTGGGTTTGCTGTCGATGGAAAAATAGTAGTAGGATACAATAAATAATTGTATGAATATGTATATAGAACAGAACTGTTTTTCTTTCTTTCTTTCTCTATCTCTATCTCGCTCTCTAGCTATTGCCATCTCTGTCTGTTTGGTGAACTTCAAGGCCATTGGCCACCCTCTGCTACTATTTCCGTTATATGTATGTATGTATGGATGTACGGATGTATGTGTGTATCAATCGGGGAGTGTCATCTCCTTCTGACAACCCCTTTTCGTTTGGGGCACTCCTTTCCTGTCTACCCTTTCTGTATGTCTTGGATTCCTTGGTTGTTGGGAATCCGATCCTTCGATCTAGGATCCGTCGTTGATTCGTTTTCTTCTTTTCGTTCTTTTTTTTTGTTTGTTCTGGTTTTTATGTATGGATTTTGTTTTTATTAACATAAATTTCAAAAAATATTGTTTTTTAGAGTTTTTTGTATGGTTTTTGTTTATGTTTTGGACTTGGTTTTAAATTTAGATTTAGATTTCGACATTCGATGTGCATATGCATTTGAGATGATATTCCTTTTGCTTTTGTTTTACAATCGATAAGATCCTGCATAAAAATATATATATATACCTATATATAGATATGTGCATATATATGTATAATAATGTATTGTATGTGGTGTGGCGTGGTGTAGGGTTTGGGGCACGGTCCGCACCCACTCACATCGGTTCGAGACGGAAAGCTATAAATATATGTATATTCTCTCATGATAGTACTCTCTCTCTGAAGTTCTTTTGAAGTTACCGTTACGAGTGTAGGTATAATAAATCTATGTTTATTAATATTATTATTATTAGAGTTTAGCATTATTATATGATCTGACCACGGCTCTACCTGCTCCGCTCAGCTCTGCTCTGCTGGGCTCGGCTCGGCTCGGCTAGGCTCGGCTTCTTCTCTCGTCTATCCTTCTCGTATCCTTCTGGGCTGCGTGAGCCGCTCGGCTTACAAATCGGTTTCGCCGTAGAGAGCTGTGCTGAAGGACATGTAGTCCAGGGCACCGGGCACTCCGTTGGGGCCCTTGTATGGTGGCATGCGCTGGATGCAGTATTCGGCCTGATCTGGGGGCAGTTCGCGGCGCAGTTCGTCGGGCAATATGTATGGCTAAGGAGAGAGGAGAAAGTTATTGATTGTATCATGTCCAGAGACTAAGAGACTGAAGAGACTCACCTTGTCGGCTGCCAGGATGCGGAAGGAGTCGATGACCTGCTCGGCAGTGTCGGTGTCGGTGCTCTCGCGGGTCATGAAATCGAGGAAGGCATCGAAGTGGACGTAGCCAGTGTTGTTGGGGTCGACGACGGCGAGGATGCGCTGGAAGTCCATGTCGCCCTGTCGGTCCTTGCCG
This sequence comes from Drosophila algonquin, assembly GCA_035041765.1. Taxonomy (NCBI): domain Eukaryota; kingdom Metazoa; phylum Arthropoda; class Insecta; order Diptera; family Drosophilidae; genus Drosophila; species Drosophila algonquin. The sequence goes on along the minus strand of JAWNKY010000209.1, from coordinate 1,735,936 downwards.
ATCGAGTAGCCCAGTGAGACGAGGCAGGACTTGAACTCCTCCGGCGTGAGACGGCCGGTACGGTTCTTGTCGAAGTGATTGAAACTGGAGCGGAACTCGTTCAGTTGCTCCTGGCTGATGCCCTTCGAGTCGCGTGTCAGGATCTGGTTCTCCACCTCGTTGATGTTGCGGTTGATCGATGTGAGCAGCTGCTCCCAGCCGACACGCAGCGTCTCCATCGTGTAGTTGGTGTAGCGGTTCTCGAAGATCATCGATTCCTGCACGGCCTGGTGGATCTTCTCCAGCTCCTCGATGTTTGGCTTGTATGCGTACACAGCCTGTTCGTACTCCTTGAGGCGGTGCAGCTGATCCTCCAGGGAGCCCTGCAGGCCCATGCCTATCGCCGTCACGGCATCCATCTGCCTCTCGATCCAGGGACCCACCACATTGGCCTTCTCGGCGAACTGGCGGCGCAGCATTTCGTTGTTCTGCTGCTTGCGCAGCTCGTTGGCCAGCGTCTGGTCGCGCTGTGGCACCAGCTGGCGGACGTCGCTCCACTTGCGGGTCATGTCGTTGGCGGTCAGGGTCGTGTAGGGGTTCTCCAGACCGCCGGGTATCTGGTGCTGCTTCACAATAGACTCCACCTCGCGCACCAGATTCACAATCAGATTGAACTCCTTGTCGGCCTCGCCGAGCGTCGCCTTGAACTGATCGTGCGCCTGGATCAGGCCCTGGATCTCCTCCATGGTGTGCACGATGAACATGTCAACCAGATCCTCGCGCGTTCCGTCCAGCCAGTTGTTGAACGGAGCCGCACGCTTCGCGAACTCCAAATGCAAGATGTCGATCTTCTCCAGAATGCGCTCGGCCTCGTCCAGAGCCGTGCGGCGGCGCTGGGTAAGGGCACCCAAGCGGTCCCACTGGTCGCAGATGCGCTGACATCTGGCATTCACCGACACGCAGTCATGATACTCCAGGGTGCTGCACGAGGAACAAACCACGCATTGATTATTATTGATCTTGGATTAGGGGGACTAGCGGATCAGTGATCAGTGATTAGTGATCAGGTATCAGGGATCGATGCATGAGGGTGAGGTTTTATTTGGTCGAATGAACGATTGAGCGAATGATCGAATGCGAAAGAGATGTGATCTGGAGGTGATCGAGATCGATGGGTTGCTTCTACCTAACCTCACACTTCACGCGCGGATTGGATCGGTTTTTGGATCGCATTCAGCGTTGCCCGTGGGCAGGGCAGCAGGCGGGGGGTATAGATTAGATTTATGGCTTTGTGGTATTACGGCTAGGACTCGGCTCCGACTTACTTGAGCTCCTGGGCGATGGCGGCGATCTGTTCAACGCGATCCTGGTGGGCGGCCAGGTCCGACTCGAAGGCCTCGTGCTTCTTCTTGAGCGCCTTCAGCTCGTTGAGCTTGCACTGACGGAAGTCCTGCGACTGCAGCATCTCCTCCTTGCCGCGTGTCCAGTCCTCGTGGGCATCGGCCTATTCATTCAGTCCATTCATGGATGAGTATCGGGGGACATGGATTGGAGGTAGCGATGCTGCTTACCTTGTGCTTGAACTTCTGGGCCAAGTGCTCGAGACGCTCCAGGCGCATGGTCTCGGCCAGCAGCCACTCCTCGAATGCCTTCTCGGCCAGCTCGAGTCCCTTCCACGAGTTCGAGATATCGGACACGGTCTTGCCTTCGGTGGGAAGGTAGGCCGGACGGTTCGACAGACGCAGCTTGGTCTGCAGGGTGTTGAAATTGGTTTCGAGTTTTGCCTTCTGCTCCACACGCGGGGGCTTGTGCTTGCGTCGGTACGTGCGGTACTCCTCCAGTTTCTTCTGGACGCCGGCCAGCGAGTTATCCGCCTGGCGGGAGTTCAGCCACGGCATGGTGCGGCGGATCCACTCCAGCAGCTGTTCGGAGCAACAAAAAAGAAAGCCAAGGGTCAAGGTCAGTGTTTGATCCTCCTACGATGGCAATCATCACTTACATCGCTGGCCAGACGCTCGTACTCCTCCATGAGACGCTCATTCTCCTGATTGACCTTGAGAACCTTGCAGATGCGGTTGGCAGCCGTTTCCGCCTGTCGATTGTGGTTGGAGTTGTGGGGAGTTGAGAGATATTTTGATTAGCAAACTTCTGAATTAGGCGGCTCTGAGTGTGCGTGTGTGTGTGAAGCACGGAACCAACTCAGATTTTTTTCGAAAGCAGAACGAGACGAAAAACAAACTGAACAGAAAAACAGGAAAACAACGAAACAGCAAAAACCCAAAGCCAGGCCCAGGGGCAGCAGCACATCTGAAATCTCTCTCGACACTTTCGTTTCCGTTTCCGTTTAGCGGTACGGCGGTAATATTCAAGAGCTCAAGATTAGAATAGATAAGATAACATCACATTAGATCAGATCAGATCCGACTGCCCCTGAGCGTAGCGTTGCGTAACGGAGCATATCCAATCAAGAGAGCAATAGCAAGAGCAAACAAAAGGAAAACCGAAAAAAGAGAAGAAAAAACAAAAGACAGAGGCTATACTCTTCGGAGGCTTCCGAAGCTTTAGATCAGGATTCGGCACACATATTTGCACATGTTTTTAGTGAGTTTGTGTGCGTAGACAGCAGGCACTAGCAGCGCACTTTCCTATGCACATAAGATAGAAGCTTGCCGATCGCTGCATTAGATCATCTCTAAGGAATCTCCTTTCTGGTATATTACAATTTCATTTAATAGAAAAATTGCAGCTAGTAAAAAAGCTGGAAGGTTGTCTGTAAAACAGGCTTCTCCTCGCATGGAACCCGATTTGAAACAGGATTACGTGTATAGAGGTTGTTAGAACTCGTTAAAATAGTAATCACATCTAGAACAGCTCGAATCTAAGCAGCTGGAACGAGTATCTTTTCAAAATATCAGACAGTTGGACACACGGACATACCTAGCTCTTTATCAATCTATACTTTATATACACATTGGATTCTGCAATCTATCCTTGGGTTTTTCTTCTTCTCTTTGAAAACAGCAAACCCTCTCTCTGCAGGAGAGCACAAGAAAGCTGCTCCATTGAAAGCTAAAGCGATATCCTGCCAGAGCAAGCCATTCGCAGGCAGTATTATAGGATTATGGGACGAGCGCATTATGTATTGCTTATATGTATGTGTGTACGGGTGTACGGGTATACGGGTATGTATTTATGAAGAAGATCCCATGGAAGGATGACTATGGATAACTATGGAAGGTCTTATATGCATGTCATTTGTGTGGGAGTGTGGGTGGTTTTATGGTATTTTGGTTTTTGTTTTTGTGTTCAACAGACCTTTTGGGCGCCACTGAAGCAGTGATAGTACGACGATACATAGGTCATGACCGCACGCTCGTCGGGCAGAGCCGTGTTCTGCAAATCTGTATGTGTGTGTGTGTGTGTGTGTGTGTGTGTTGGTGTATGGGACGTGTGTGTATGTGTGTGTTTGGTAGGGATTTTGGCAGTTGTTGCAGTGGCAGTGGCAGTTGCAGTTGTTGTTTTTATTGTTGTTGTTGTTGTTGTTAATGGCGGTTGTTGTTGATGAGCGGAGCGGAGAGGCGAGGCGAGCAGTGCGCGCACACACACAGACAGATAAAAAAGAGAGAAAAGAGAGAGAGAGAGAGAAAGCAACAAACATACAAAATGAGTTAATTCATAATTTATGGTTAGTTATTGGCAGGCATCATATCATCATTAACATCAATACGAGTATATCGACGGGGTTTAGTAACTGGTAGTCTCATGCCTATGCCGGACTCAGACACCCGAGCCACACCGCCCTATCTGGCTTGTGGCATGTGGCAGGCATGGATCGAGTTCCGAGTCCATTTTGCGACACTATATAGTATTTATTTATATATGGTATATGCATATACTATTTTTGTTCCAATAGAGCACACTCAAAGCGCACGGCCACCAGGACAATATATCAGTGATCAGTGATACTGTGCTTTTGCTTATCGACTTGTCAGTTATCGGTACATGCCGCGCTATCGTAAGAAATCCATCTCTGATCGGGGATCAAGTTGTCCAGGTGCACGCGTCCAGCCATTTTCCGTTCACTGGAACCAAACCGCTGGTTCATTTGCTGGTTCCAAATGTGAATGTGCTGCTAACGGAACCGCCTATCGATTTTTATAGGTTAACTTAACAAAAGCCAGCGTCACACGGCAGCAGCAGCAAAGGAAGAGAGCCAAAGAGAGGAGGAGCCGGAGATCTCTCTCAACGTCTCGTCTTTGACTGGGCTCTTCTCATGGTCGGTTGGGGGTTGGATGTTGGTGGTGTGTGTGGCAGTTAGTGGGGAATTTTAGTTATCACCTCGACGGTGGCGGTTGCGGATGCAAATGCAAATGCAGGACAACGAACAGGCAAGAAATCAATCAGAAAATAATAAAACACATAACGGTATACGAGTATATATGTATGTGAAAGCGCAATTTTGAGGCGATAACCCCGCCTGGCAGAGGGCAGAGCGGGGGGGCATGGCATCTGCATCGAACGGGCAACAAAATCGCAGAATATACTTAGAACGAGTAATGAATATATATATATAGAAAACATATATATATATATATCTATATATTTAAGTGTATCGTGGTGAAGTTTAGTCACATTGTAATTATTCGGGACGTAGGTGTATTGTCTTGTGGGTTCGGGTACATGCGTCACATTTCCAACCTGTTGGGCTCCCTGGAAGGCGTGATAGTAGCAGGAGACGTACGTCATGATGGCACGTTCATCCGGTTTCGGTGTGTTGATCAAATCTGTCATTGTTTTGTCAATATATCAATTAATACGTGCCACGACGATCCCTCTCTTATATCTACGTCTTAAGTGTATAACCCCCCTCCCCACATAGGCACTAGGCCCCCCCATCATTTCGTTGGTGTTTGTTTCGAACGACCCGACCCACTCACCATCTGGATCCAACATTCTTGGAATATCGAGATACTTCTCAGCAACATCGAAGGCAGTGTTCAGGTTCTCCAATGGATTGTCTTTGGAAAGCTTGGCGTAGTCGATCAGATCTGGGCGATGGCGATGGATGAGCGCGCAGAAGGCCAAACCATCCTATAGGAAGAACACAGAGAGAGAGAGACACGATACGATAGATCATATATGCACTATGCTATAGGCTATAGGCTATAGGCTATAGGCTACAGGCTATATGGGGTATGAGAAACCCACCTTGAACGACAGATGGAAGTTCTGTACGTTGACGTTCTTATAGGGAGCCGTCTTGCGCTGGCACCACAACAGCAGACCCTCCTTGGCGGTCATCTCCTCAACGGAGATGTCCTGTATGGCAAAGCGCAAGATGATTGTCCAAATCATGCCGAGTGTCATCTTCAGATTGCCGTCGACAATTTCCTCGGCACCGATCGACACCAGATGCACACCCTTCGAGGCGATAAAGTCGAGGGCCTTGTTCACATTCGCGATCTTGTGGAAGCGCATCTTGCCGCGATCGGGCTTGGGCAGAGTCTCTCCGGAGATCACCTCCAGCAGCAGCATCAGCTTGAGGCCATTGCGGAAGTCCTCATCGATATTGTCGATGGCGGTGCCAGCTTTGCGCAGATGACTGTTACACCAGGCGGTAAATGTCTGTGGAAGGTAGGTCAAGAAATAAACATGATGAGTTATTAAAGAACAGGATTCTGTATTCATGCTAAAGGATTTCTGCTTGAGAAAGTGACAGATGGAATAATCTGTGCTGCAGTAAAATGGTATGATACGATGATGGTATTCATTGAGAGAGAGTATGGCATAATATACGGATGTACTCTTAATTGGATGCTAAAGAACATAAACTGAGATGAAATAGGGCCTCAAAGAACACATTTTTCGAAATTTTAAGCTTTTAAACAGATCTAATGACAGCTCCTGCAGGAACCAACATTAGATTAGATTAGATTGATTTTCGAAGGCTTAAATGGGTTGAATATTTTCTTTGGAGATCCACCCTATGGATCTGGTCGCCTCTCTCCCAGCCATTTCCCAGCCATTTAGGGCAATGTCTACCGTGAGGAGCGGGTCTGTGATGGTGTGTGCGCTTTTCTTTCCCGCCTTAACCTGATGTGGGGTGGGGGCTGTGGGGAGGGGGCCTACTGTCACAGAGGCTGTTGCTGCTGTTGCTGTTGCACTATGGTTGTTCTCGTTGTTGCTGCAACAGAGGCTGACAGTTGCAGTTATTTTTCACCGAATGGGGACAGACACCGAAGACGGACAGATCAGCCAGAACAAAGAGAAAACAAGAAAAAATACAATACTAATACATACATCCATACATGTATCCCATATGCACATGCACACGCACACATGCATACATATAAATATAAACCAGTTCTTTTTTGCACACACTTCATTATTTTGGAGTCTACACAGCTCTTCCTCTCCCACTTCCCACTTCCCACTCCCCACTCCCAGTTCCCAAGACTTCCCTTCGTCGATTCACGTGTAAATTTACAACTGTGAATTGTTATTGCTCTCTGAGCAGAGCAGAGCAGAGAGAGAGAGAGAGAGAGAAAGAGAGACAGAGCCAAGCTGGAGCTGATCCGCCCACAGATCCACAGAGAACAAGAGCAGAGTGCACTTTATGGGAATAGTATGCAAATAGGAAACACCACCATTCAAAGTGGGGACAAAGTGGGAACCCAAACCGAACCGAACCGAACCGAACTGAACTGAACTGAACTGAACCATCAATTTGATTGGGATCGATCGGGAAGGAGGAGATACTGTAATGGAATCGTACGATTGAAAAGGAAATCCCCCGTGGTGATGTGTGCATTTGTAGGTGCTATAAGGTATAAAAGGAGATCCCATACAAACAATGGATCACCGCTAGCAGCCAAGAAGATCCAGATTCACGAAGTGATTCAAGAGAGAGAGAGAGAGAGAGATGTTGGTTGGGTTGGGGAGATTGGAAGACTCTATTAGCCATTAGCTTACAGTTATGTTATGTGCGTGAGACAATGGGATGCGGAGATGCTGTTCGACTGGAGGCTTAGAAGAGAGCGAGCAGAGTGAAAGAGAGTCGCGAGTCGAGAACAAGAAATGCAACTGTTAATGCAAATCGCCTCACCATTCACACAGACACACACACAGGCACACAGGCACACACACGCAACGATCAAAACGGTCGGCGGATTACACATTACCCCACCTCACCCCACCACAACCCACTCAAAGAAGGAACAAGAACTAGAAACATTGGATACCCTTGAACTTGGTTCGTTCTCCTAAGTATTTCCTACACATACATACATATATTCAGTTACTTGTTGGCCTATTCCCTCTATTAGCCATCATATTTATTTACTATTTTATGGCTAATATTTATATAAATATTTGTAGTTATGCAATCTAGTATCACGCACAGATAATCGATGTATAGTACTCGTATGTTTGAAGGTATCAGATTTTAAAAAGTGTCGATTATATTCGGAGATGCTTCTCTCTGCATTGCAAACATCTGGTCAATATCATGATACCCCTGCAAGGGTATAACTAGGCCAACAACCAGCGCCACCTTAGTATGTATTTGTGTCTGTGTGTGTGTGTGTGTGTCAGAGTGAAGTTGCTCTGCTGCGACTCTGCTGCAGTTCGTCGCCAAACAAGTCGCTCAGCAGCAACAAGCGGCTTACCGCTAGTTAGGCTCGTCTTTGACTCTGCTCTCTCTCTCTGCCTCTGCGTCTGCATCTGCCTCTCTCTCTCTCTCTATCTCTGCTGGCGGCGGCTGGCGCATTCCGCCAACCCGTTTTCAGCGTCGCCTCTGATCAATTACCGTTATCAGGCAGTGGCCTGGCCAGGCCTGGTTTGGCGGGGTGGCGGAGGGAGGCAGGGAAGGGGGAGGGGGGCTTGATCGGTGGGGAAGCTGCATACAAAGTTGCCTAGCCTGGCCTGGTCTGTCCGCGTCTGGCCTGGTCTATGATCTTGGCCAGGCGATCGATTGAGCAATCGCGACCCAAGTCAATGCGCACGCGCCAAAAACAAGCAAATCCAATAAATGAATACATATACTCGCGCATACATATGTTCATACAGTCATACATACATACATTAATATATGTATGTATGTGGTTGCTTCTTTAATTTAGATGCCACCGCGCACAGAGAGCTTTCGCCAAAAGCCAAAAGCTCTCCTTGGCAGCAGGCAGGCAGGCAGGCGGCGAACGGACCCGCAACGCACTCGCTCTTGCACACCCATTTTTAGCCGAGTGTAATTTGAGCGGCCCCATAGCATGGACTCATTCGCACATGGCCAGTCAGTCGGGTCGGCAGTCGGCTGTGGGCCTGTGCCTGTGCATGTGCCTGGGATTGGTGGTGAGCAAGGGGTGGCAACCCTGTGACTGATCCTACCCACCGCACTACATCATACCCCCATAAGCACAGAACAGAACAACACACGACGGAACGGAACGGAATGGCACGGCCACTGCCAGGAATGATGAGTCACAAAGCGAGAAGGAAAGAGAAGGGAATGGGGGAAGGGGGAGTGGGGCAGAGTAAGACTCATCATCAACACACTGACGGCGGAGTAATCACCCAATCAACTAACCAACCCACCCACCCACCAACCCACCTTTTGCCACCTTTTGTTGCGATCAATGTAAACACAAAAAACAGAAACAACACATTTTATTTTTTTTTTTGTATTTTGGGGCCTTTCATTTTTCGAAAACAACAAAAACACTGTGCAGAGTCAGAGAAAGAGAAAGAGGAAGAAATACCAGAAGGAGGAGGAGGCGGCGGAGGAGAAGAGCCAGTGGCAGTGGCAGCCTAATGACGAATTCTGCTCGGTAATTTACGGTTACGAAATGTCTATACACATACACATATGCATACACTCGTATGTAGATAGATCGTGAGATGGAGCACACAAAGATGGAGGGGGGGATAGAGAGATGGATGCCACGCATACACACTCTCCACTCTCTCTCTCTCTCTCAGACAACACAGACACATGCATGCAGGTGTGACCATGTCAAGCTCAAGTCATCTGTGGCTGGCGACCGCCAAAAACAAAAAAAAAATCCTCATATTTTCATTCTCATTTTCATTTTCACCTTAATTTCTTTGGGCAGATATTTGTCATTGCAATTTGCGGTTCGTTCGGATGGTTCGGGCTGTGGGTGGGTGGTGGTTGGGTGGTTTTCTCGTCGAATCTTGTGGAAATCTTGTGCATAGGAATGCCTGCGCCTGGCTATTTTTAATTGTCAATAGCAGCCGTGTCCGTGTCCGTTCCGTTCTGTTCCGTCCGTCTGTCCGTGTCCGTCCGTTGCTTGTCGACGCCTACCTAGGCACGGGGCGTCGTGTCAAAAACATAGCCTTGCACTACATTTTGTTAGCAATTTATAGAATTATGCATATAGATACAATATGTATAGAATGTATACATATATACATATGTATCTATATACATGTGTATCTTTTTGGTGTGCAGGTCGATCTGTGGGGTGCCCAATCTGTAGGTTGGAATGCATCTCAGTCTGTGCAGAGTGGAAAGCGCTAGCAATCAGCCTTGGGGAGTCGGCTAGGTACAATATGCTGACTCCCTGAAGATATGCTCCTCCAACAAATGACAATTTGTCATGTTGTGTACCCGATAGATAGATTGATAGATATATATATACATATCTATAGATATATGTATCTCCCGCATCTACCCCATTCCAGTGCTATCTGCACGGTGGCAATTAGTTGCTGTTCGGCTGCTGCTGCCGCTTCTTCTTCTGCTTTTGCTGCTGTTGCTGCTGCGCTGGCCTACAGGTAACGGTAACAGACGCTTCCGCTGGTAACATACGACGACGACGACAGACGACAACAAAAAGCAAACAAACGAACGGGATGAAAGAGCCCCCACAGACCCCACTCCACCCCACACCTCCACCTCAACAGAAGCATAATTGAATGGGGACCTATACATAGTATAACCTTCGGGTCTGATTGGATTGGGCTGGGTTGGGTTGGGTTCGTTTCGTTACGTTTCGTTTAGGCCAGTGGGTGGGTGGGAGATAGCGGGAATGTGACTGTGAATGTGGGAATTGGATGTGATGTTCAGTTTCAGTTCAGTTCAGTTCAGATTCGATTCCATTCGATTCTTTCTTGCTTTTCATAATGATAAACGATCGAATGGGAATGGGAATGGGAATGGGAATAGATATACTCGCTATATTTACGGTTGTCTATGCATATAGTACAATATGTATGTAGTTCCTGAAGAGCAACAGCAACAGCAACAGCAACAAACTATTTTCGTACTATCTTCAAACATTTCTCGAGCAAGAGCCATGAAAATGAAGCAAGAGAATTCTATTTTTAAATGCGCGCCGAGCTTTTGTGTTTTCACAGTTGTTTTTGTTGCTTTCGACGATCTCAGAGAAATATTGAAACATAATCGAAAAATATAGAACTTGGCCAGAGCATATAGCACATACAATACATTCGTACATCTATCTGTGCATACTATACATATATACGGATACTAGGTACATATGTGCTCTACATATATCTATGCGAATGGGGGGACTACATATATAATATGTGAATATATAGAATGATGGAATGGGGAATAGATTGGTCCGGCACGGAACGGGACTCACCTTCTTCTGTTGCTTCTCCCACGCAGGATCGAGGAGACCCTCACGCTCCCATTCCTCCTCCTGTTCCATGTAGCCATCTCCGTACTCCATGGAGAGACCGTTCTCCATCATCATCTTGTGTCTGGGGGGTTACTGTTCTTCCTGCTCTCGCTGGCACACACTCTTTCTCTCTCTTCACTGGCTCTCTCTTGGGGTGTGTGTGTGTGCGGTTGTGTCGTCTGGGCGCTGCTTCTCTCGCTGCTCGGCTGCTGCTGCTGCGGCTGACGTTTGCTGCTCAGATGATGCTGATCCAGTTGCTGCTGCTGGCAGGAATGAAGAGGAGAGGTGGAGATGGAGGTTGGTTCGATTGGTTCACTGTACTTGTTTCTCTCTTATGCTCTGCTCTTATGTGGTTCTTAGTGGGGTATAACAGTCTTTAACTGGTGCAGATTCCCAACCGCTCGGTGTGTGCGCTCTGTGAGTTTGTGTGTTCTGGCTGATTGATTGATTGACTGATTGATTGATTGACAGAACTGAACAGAACGAAACAAGCGAAACGGATGCGAAAAACAGCCAATAGATCCTGAAAGCTTATGCACGTCCGAAAGCAAAGCGAAGCCATGCCAAGATTGTGGGACGGACAGGGACAGCGATACATCGCTCGCTTTACGGTAACGCTGGCCAAACGGAACTTCTAACGGTGGCCGTCGCCGACAGACAGGTGGTTGCTCCATAAGCGCGTGCTCCCGTTTTACCGTTTACCGATTACCGATTCTCGATTCCCGATTCTGCTGGAAGCACCATTTATAGCAAATATTGAAAAAAAATAAAATAAAAAATATATATCTACATATATTGTATGCTGAATGGGAAAAATCGTTGTATAACACGTTAATTTGCTGCTTAATTATTTTTCTTGCTTTATTCGCTTTTCTTTTCTTTGCTTTCGTTTTAGCTGCTTTTTTTGTGTAGTTTTTTTGTTGTATTTTCCGCTCGTTTCGTATCTCATCGGATCGTATCGGTTAAAAATAGTATGTTTTGAAAAAGTTTTATTTTCGGCGTCAACGTCAACCGCCAGTGCGCGGGGAGGGCGCGGGGGGTGGGCGGGCGCTGGTGTGCCAGGGGGTTGCGGTGGGTACATATTTGAAATAATTTTGAGAAATACGCGCTCAACGCAAATTACGAATGCGAATGCAGACCGAATCGGAAATCGGAACTGACTGTCTATACGGTATACATATATAGTTCGATTCTGTTGGTAACACATCCGCTGGTAACATCCCGCTGGCCGTTTTGGACAGATCTTTCAACTTTCCATATACCCATATACCATATATCTTGTTCAGATATATATGTATATATATATATATGATATATATGTATATAGATACGTAGATATATTTCTTTGTATATATAACCATCACACACACACACAACACACACACCAGCGCATGTATTCGTAATACGTTCGTTGAAAAGTTTTTCGGTTTTTTTTTTGTTTTTATTCCTTTTTTTTATAATTTTATTTTTTGAATTTTTGTATTTATATTTATTTTTCAACGAGTATAAAAAAAGATGTGTACGAGAAAAAAAACGGAAAAAAATATAACGAAACGAAAAAGTGTGTGCATAAAACCAAACAAAAACAACAAAACAATGTGTGGTGGAATGACAATTGGAGGAATATCTACGTGTGTCGCTTGCGAAGAGAAAAGACCCGCTCGCGTTGAAAGCCAACTCAAAACTGATGTCGCGCCAGCCGGGGACTGAATATCGTACACACGACCAGCGGTCGACCCACTCTTGAGGCGGCCACCACCGCCCGCTGCCGTGGAGGAGACCGTGCAGTCGCAGTCGCAGCAGCAGCAGCAGCAGCGCAGCAGCGCCAGCATCGGATCTCGAATCGGAGCCGGTTCGGCTCGCCTCGGTTTGGTTTTGTTTTGGGTCGGGTCGGGTCCGAAGATCGCCGCCTCGCACACGACGAAAGAGTGCGAGTGGGAGTGGAAGTGGGTGGGTGGGTTGGTAGGCTGGCGGTGGCCAGAAGAAAGTATGAATTCGGTAAGCATCCAAGCACTGGCCAAACGAGGTAGCCCAGAAACAGCCCCAAGGGGTTGCCTACACCTTTACTGTTTTGGAATCGGGCTAAAATCAATCAAAAGGATTCAATATTTCGTCGCAGATCGTTTCTTTTTTTGTCATGCGTTTGTCATATGTCTTAGTAGTAGAATAAAGTTAAAGTCCTTGGAAGATATACATATTATAGAAGACATCCCGGAGAAAACCCCAAGAGGGATGCCAAACATCAATGAAACCTCCGCGGATGGGCTCTTTACTTCTTCTTCACAGCCGATGTAGGGGATACAGAATATTTATCATGATCCTGTACACCTGTCTATATAGCGTTACTATATAACATTTGCATTGTAGCTAGGGTCTACTTTAGCTTTGACTTTTGATGGCTCGTTTAGCCAGTGCTTAGCTTCACTCTTGCTGCTGCTGCGGCTGCTCTGCTGTGGTCGCTGCTGCTGTTGGTGAATGAGTGTGGTATGCGCCAAAGAGCCCTCTCAGACAGCGTCACCCTCTTACTTCCTTCCCACCCATCCATCCATGTTTGTGTGTGTGTTGGGGGTAAAATTGGTAGGAAAAGTCATCAGTTTTTTGCATCGCTCCGCTCCCAATGCAGGAGTCACCCTGTGCGAGCACATACACATACGCATTCACATACATGCGAGTGTGTCTGTGCGACAACAACTTGTTGGCCCCAAACGTTCTGTCTGTCAGCGAGTCTGATCTGTGGGCCCTGCCCCCAGCGCCTGTCCACCGCCCTGGCCCAACCATAAAACGCCCCCGCATAACTACAAAAATAGCCAAATTGTTAATTTCGCTTCGAAAACTCTTTTCCAATGCACACACACACACGCACACACACGAACACCCATACCAGAAAAAAGGCAGAGGAAAGAGGGAAGGGGGAAGACTGTTCAACACATGATTTTATTGGCATGCTTTCATGGTTTTTCCGTGCGAAACATTTTATTTTTCATTTCAAATATTTCAATATGTAAAATATCATACGTACATGTTATGTACACATGTATATACATATATATTTTTTAGCTGTGTATATTGTATTTGTGGAATATTTATGAAATTTATTAAATATGCTCGCTCGCGCAGCCATTAAGGAAAAAAAGCATCTGAAAATCAAGGATAGCGAAGAACGATTAGCTAAACCAATAAAAACCACCCACAATAAGTGTGGACAGAGCTTCCCCCTCCGCTACCCAACGGTCGATGAGCTTTCAAAAGCTTCCTTCGCTCTCGATCTCTCGCTCTCTCTTTCTATATTGATTTCTTTTACCAATCAAACAGGATCGAACTCATTTGTGTACAGATCTCATTTTTAAATCTGAACAGTATCGAAACAGAGCGAAGAGAGTACCAGATCGGTCGCATTATCCCGATACATATCCCGTGTAGAGGATGAGGACAGAAGACAGAAGAGATATAGCCGGAGCGACTAGCGACTGGCTGCGGACTGTAGCTATTTTTGGAACATAATGTGCGTCGTCAGCGGCGAATTTTCTTCTTTTTTCGAAAACAATATCTATTCTTAGGCGCTGCTTGTGCGTTAATACCATATTTTTGTAACTACATACATACTAACATACATTCGCTATGCGCACACTACTGTCCACTGTCCTCCTGTCCGTCGGTACGTCCGCTGGCTGTCGGCGGCATGGAGAGGATGAGGGTGGGGGAGAGGCCAAAGCAAGAGACATAAATTTTATAAAAATTGACCAAATGCCATGGGAAAAGCGCAGGCGGCTGGGAAGGGGAGGGAAGGACGTGGCCCACAAACCAAATCATTGGGTAATCGCAAGCACCCATGGACATATTCATAATCATATTCGTATTCGTATATATTGTGAACATGTGTGCACAGTGCGAGTCATAGTTGTAGGCGGTCTCGAATCGGTGCTAAACTGTTCTGATCGACCGGTTCTTAGGATGATCATTTAGAGCCGGATAATTGCAGTATATTGAAAATATAACATATCCATAATGATAATCCCATGGCGAGCTAACGATTCCATCGTTCCCTTTTTGGTATCTAGATATTTGAATCGCATAAGAGACACAATACAACTTTCCCTTGTTGAATATATGTTTCATTGAGATATAGTAGAAAGCAGTTGACAGTTATCAAATACGGGAATCTATATCTTTAATATTTATCTGATAAACTAATAAAATATTTTCAACTGGTTGTCTTATAAGCTAAAAACCATCGATAGCTATAATTGACTGGAGACATTTTTATCATTTAAAGATTTTAAAACTTACGTTGGAAAAACTTTAAAAAATAGCAGAAAACTTGAACCCTGGCTTGATATATCTTCTGGTAGTATAGTATTATCTGGAAACTAATGTAACATCAATTGAAAGACAATACTTTTTTATCTAAAAATTGCAAACCTAAAAGCGTCAAAGACAAATGATAAGATCTACTTCAACCAAGGTCTATGGCATACCCCATTTAAACGTTGTTTATTACGCCTACGCCATAATCAGATATAAATGTATAGCAGAAGGAAATAAGCTCAGCAAAAACTTAAAATTCCGACGATTCCACGGATGCACTGTATGGGATCTAAGCCCCCTAAGTGTCTCCACTGACTGGCCTACAGTTTTGCCAAGCACTGTACATACATATGTACACACAACTGTCGAACAAGTGGATTAATCAAGGATCCGTTTCGGAGAAGCAGAGAAACGCCAAGCTTTATGTTATGCAGGAGTTATATTTTATACAGTATATAGATATATATATCTGGTTGGTTTGATTCTGCGTGTCGCATGAAATCGGTAACTCTGGTTACAATTATGATAAAAAGTAATTACAATTGGTTCAAGAACGGGCATACGGAACACGTACCTGTACCAGTACGTGGCTAAATAGATAATGTATGCACCCACATATATGTAAGTATATATATATTATATATATATATATATATATGTCTCTGTACATCATAATTATGTCTAGATCTATATTTGTTTAGCTTTAGCTTTAGTTAAGGTTAACTTTTAATTTGATTTTGTGTGTGTTCGCTTTTCGCTTTTGTGTGTGTGTGTGTGTGTGTGTGCGGGTTCTTGTCAAGTTCTGGGATTGGTTTTTCGTTTAATTGGCCATAAACGTTCTGGAGGCATATAATCATCTTAAGGAAAACATTTTCTATCTCAATAATAATAATAATGTTAATATAAAAAAAAACAATTACATACACATTTTGCGTAATATTAAGGGGTGGAGATTGGATCGAAGGATCAGGATCTGGATCGGGATCAGGAGGGAGAAATGCAAACAACGCAATCACAATGAAACATTCGATGGGCAGCACGCCGTTCATTCGGGCTTCAGCGCGAGGCCGGGAGGGGGCTGCGACTCGAGCTGCTCAATAAAGAGCTCCTCCAGTGGCCGATCGCTGATGATGCGGAAGAAGAACAGATGATCGAGACACTTCAGACTGATGGAGCGCAGCGCGGGCAGGCGCAGCAGAAGCTGGGCAAAGCGGCCATCATCGCCGGGATGCTCGACGCGGCAGTGCTCGTCCAGGCAGGCGTAGACCTTCTCACGGCATATCTCGATCTCGGCACGGTTCTTAATGCCGCGCATGTCCGGGTTGTAGAGGATGATGGCCTTGAGGCAAGCCAGCTCGCGACGGTCAAGGTTGAGGCGCTTCATCTTTATGCTCAGCTCGGAGAGGATGCGATCGAAGATGGTGGAGACGCCCGCCTTGATGGCGCTGTTGCGATGGTAGGAGAAGCTCTGGTTGAGAAACAGCTGTTGCGGCTGCAGCACCGGCGATCGCCGCTCGAAGGCGCTGTCGTGGCCCATGCCGGTGGCCTCGTCCAGCGACACAATGCTACACCAGGCTACATTGGCGATCAGCAGCTCGTTCCAAGCGGCCTTCAGCAGGATCACCTGGTCGTCCAGCGGCAGCTGTGCAAAGTGTGGCATGAGGCGAGCGTACTCTACCATCTGATAGAGCTGTTTATTCACCACCTGGCACAGGGCCGACACGGCCCCCTTGTAGTCCGGCTGCACGGTCGAGTTGGGGCCTACGCGCAGGAAGGCCAGGGCGCGATCGCCGCTTTGCGCTTCGGCCCGCTGCTCGGCATCCAGCAGCCGCTCAATTGTGAAGTCCCGGGAGACGTTGTTGGCCATGAACTCATCCGCTCCGTTGCCGCCCATACTGCCGCCGCTTCCTCCGCCACCACCACTGCCAGAGCCGACGCTGCCGCCACCGACAGATCCGCCACCAGCACTTAGCCTGCCCGCTGCACTGCGGGCACCGCGCTGACGCTCCTCTTGGACCGCTTCGCGCTTCATCCCGCAGGATAGACACTTCTGGTAGCGGCAGTACTGGCAGCGATTCCGCTGGCGCTTATCGATGATGCAGTTGCGGTTCTCGCGGCATGCGTATGTGAGATCCTTTCGCACCGTGCGCTTGAAGAAGCCTTTGCAGCCCTCACAGCTGTAGACGCCATAGTGCTTTCCACTGGCCCGATCGCCGCAGATGGAGCACAGGTGCTTAGAGCCGCTCAGCGGGTGGTTCGGCGGATACTGCTGCTGGGCGGAGGCGCCGCCCGCGGCCGCCTGTCCCATCTGGGACTGATTTTCGCTGCTGTTACCCGATGGCAACGCGTGCACCATGGACATGGCTTGTAAATAGGGGCCCGGGCTCTCCGCCTTGGGCGAAAAGCTGCTGTTGTTGCTGTCGTTCAGCTGCGAGATGTCCGGCTTGACCTCCTCCTTGATGTGGCCTAGCCGGAAGCCTGCGTCCTGGTCGCAATTGTCCATTCGACGGCTTTCAGTTCTACCTTCTGTTTACAGTGCGGTTCTCAGTGGTTCCTCCTCCTACTTTTGTTTTTGTCGTGTGCGTGTTTTCGGGGGCTGCTGACGCTGACTTTCCCCTCTCTGCTCTGCTCTGCTCTCTGCTGCGCTGGTTTCACTTTGTGTCGTCAACGCCAACGCCACCGTGTCTGTGCGATTGGCTGGGTAGAGCAGCTCTGGTCTGGTGTTGCAGTCGCCGTTCCAGGTACTGCATTTACATAATCTCGCTCGTGTCGCACTCCGTACGCCAAATCCCGCTTTTGCAGACTCCAATTGCGATTTTCCAACAACAAAGAATGCCAGACTTTCTGACTAATGGATTAAAACCTTTTTTCGCGTCGACATTTTTTCTCAACAAAGACAATCTCACCACTCGCCCACAACTCACCTTACGGAGATGAGCAGTGTTTTGCGCAAACCCGTGACAAAGATCACGAAATATTATTTTCAGTCACGAGTCACGGCTCGGCTGCAAGTCAAAGTTGAGACACAGTTAATGAAAATTCCCACAATTAACATTTAAATACACATATATATACACAATGATTTTACAGCATTATATGGTCTTTGTATTTATTTTCCTCTTGGGCTAGCTCTGCACTGTGCTTTGGCATTCACAGCACTGCGCATCTCTATTTAAATAGCCACTGCTGTCAGAGTTGTTACACCGCCCGAAAATGCACAAACACGCTTATCTGGTGCTCCCTTATAATGAAGTCTATATCAAAGTAAGGGCATAATTGTTACACCATTGCCATTCGGGCAAGATATTCATATCAAGACCTTGACATTCGCGGCCTGATTGTCAGGAAGATCGGGTGAGGCGACAGCCCTAGCGACGTTCTCACCACACCTACAACAAAAGCAACTCTGCGTCTGTCTGGTTTGCCACTGTTGCAAATAAAAATGTTGTTGCAATTATATGGAAATGCATATGAATGGAGAATGGGCCAATTTCTCCGGTCCGGTCCCGGCCTGAGCCTCAGCCTCGACCGCAATACCGAGACGAGGCGAGACGCATCGGCGCAAGCAACACACAAATAATAGACCAGCAATGCCAACTGCCACTGCCATAGGAATTAGAGCCGACAACGAGACTTGACTCAAAAGTATTTACTATGGAATATATATGCAAATAAGACTTACTTGCAGCCAGGGCCGCTTGATTTCTTTCAAAACGACGCGCACTTATGTTTAAATACTTATCGGGGCTATCACAATCGGAGAACGCACACATACACTTGCAGAATTAATTTGTTGCAATTTTTGTAATTGTAATTGAGTCGATCATGATACAAAGAGACGCGGTAATATGCTATTCACACAAAACAACGCAAAGAAGAAGCACGTAATATGCGATTTTCGCAAAAGAACAGCTGACTGCACTCGCTGCAGTCGGCCACCATTAGGGGTGCACAGAGTGTTTACCCGCTGACACGCCACACACAGTCATATCCTGGTCACAGTTCACTCACGAAACGTGTAAAATTTGCCTAAGGTGCAGGGCAATGAAAAACGGACTGCAGTGAATTTTCAGACAGTTCAAAGTGCGCGCCCAGGCCACGTGACAAGGCGAATGGCAGACAACAGTGTTGCATTTGAGCTGCCAAACTCGTTCGGTTCACAGCTGTTGCCTTCATTTGCATTCAAATGATTACACCTTCATCTGCGCTAAATCAGTTTGGCTGCAAATCGCTTTATTTTTGCTCGGAATACGAGTGCAGAGGTGCCGCTTGGCAAGAATACAGATAAGCGAATGTTTGCGACAAAGTTTCTTTAATCAGAATCGCTCGACCTTTCCAGCTCCGACTTCAGCTGCGAATTGCGTAGCATTAGGGTCTCAATGCGCTCGTTTAAGTACTCTATCTCCTCCCGATACACGCCCGTCTCGTACAGCAGAGTCTCGTACTCCCGCATTATTCCGGAATATTCGGTGCCATTGACATTCTCGATTCCGCTGTCTGTGCTCCCGCTTTGACCTTGGCTCTGATTCTGGCTGGCTGACGACGTAGAAGCCTCTTCAAAGTCCAAGTAAAGCTGCAAGTACACGGTGTCGTCGCTGCGGCAAATGGGGCACGTTCCTGACCTGAAATGTATGAAGCGATGAGTGGCAAACCGAACCGCACACGGAGTGACTTACTCCTCCCGCCAGCGTTCTAGGCACTCCTCGTGGAATACATGACCGCAGCTCACCGCTAGGATGTGGTCCGTTACCCGATACCGCTCCGAGCAGATCGTGCAGATCACATTGGGCCCGCTCATTCTGGCTATGGCAATGTTTCTGCCTCCGCCTAAATTTAAGTTGACTGCCTGTTCGCTCTGGCTGCAACAGCTTACTGAGTGCAGCTAGCGGCTGATAAGCTTGCAGGCGGCACTCGCGTCAACGCCCTTTCCCCGCCAGCCACTAGCCACCAACCTCCAGTGTCCAGCCCATTGTTTAGTCAGTCAGTGCTTATGCTACATGTGATCCAGGAATTTATGTTAAAATTTAGATCGCTGATTAAGTTTTCCGAACTGGGTCAGCAGATCCAACCAAAAGCAGGGCGTACACCACATCGATGGCTTAAACAGAACCATCTTCAAAAAAGCCTCAAAATATTAATATAATGGCTTGTGGAATCTTTTGGAAATGTATCGTTTCCACAGGAACTGAAATATATCATATGGTATAGCCAATCTAGGTAGACATTAAGCGACAATTTGTTAATTTAGGCATATTTAAGGGCAACATTCGTGACTGATTGCTTCTGAGCTGAATGCCTGGGGCAAAGAAGCAAAAGTACAAACGGAAATGGCTATAGAAGTAAGCATAAGATTATTTACTTGTGTAGGCAGTATGTACTCGAATGATAAACAATGCAAGATGCAGATGTGCAAGTATATTTCATATCTAGAAATTGAATAAGAGAGGCCCAGAGCTAATTTATTCTGCCGCAGGAAGTCTGAAAGTATTCTGAAACTAGATATAACTACTTTCTAAGTGGACTATGATAGGGATACATACTATATGTTTATATCGTCCACCTTCTTGAACTTAAACCTGTTCGCAAAAAGGTGTCAATTGGACAGAACCTCTGAAATGGAAAAGGACCATAGGAGGATAATAAGATGTATATTTTATAATCAAACATGATACATATGATAGGTAGAGTCAGATACGGAATTTTTCTTTTCCTGATATTTCCTGTAGAGCTTACATCAAAAATTAAACCAACTACTCCCAAAGGGGCGGATAGTAGGCGGCTGCCTTCGCTGCTGACTCTTCAGACGATTCGCTGTCGACGCCTGGCTCTGCTTTTGTCAGTCGTGTGCTCGTTTCTGATAAAGTTGATTGATTGATTATGGAAGCTGTAGATGTGCTCAACGGATAATAGGCGGCAGCAGGTGCGCCGGGCGCCATGAACTCTCCACTGGTCGGATATAAGTTGACGACTGGTTCTGCTGTGCTAGTGGTAGTTGAAGTTGTCTCCGATGTGGATGCTGCGGACGCTGGTGCTTTCGGTGCAGCAAGGGTACCAAAATTGTGCTTTTTTTCTAAATGAAGTAGCAAATATGTCTTGTGTTTGTACGACGCGTTGCAGAACATGCACAGAAATGGCCACTCCAGCTTGCGAAGTGCTTGGCGTTCTTCCTTCCGATGGACGCTGCCATGGTGATATTGCAGGCGCTTGAGAGATTTTAGCCTGATCTTGCAAATCGGACACTCGAAATATTTCGATCCTTTCCCTAAATAATAATTATTAAATAACGAATATGGGGGTTGTGTTAATTTCTGCGTTAATTGTGTTGTTGGAAAGTGGACATTAAATGATTTTAGAAAAGGCTGTGGCTGTGTCATTGCATTCAGATAAATGCCCCGGTCATGCTGGCTCAAGTGCTCCTTTGCAGTGTCGGTGGAGGAATACGGCAAAGGAATGTGCGTCACATTACCCATCCATGGAGGAATGGGTGTCCTTTCAGCTAATGGTGGAAGCTTCTCACGGATCGTTGGCTCACGCAGACCGAAGGCGCCTCCAGTTGGTTTCGATCCCAGTGATGGATTTACCCAGATTTTTTGTTTATCTAGTCGAAAGCACCCGACTATTTCCACATCACTATCGCTGCTGTCATCGTCTCCAGTTGGTTTCGAAGTCTTGAGTTTAAAGAAAGATTTTGAAAGCAGGCTGTCACATTTTTGTGGGCGAAAAACTTACCCTTTGCTCCATTTTTTTTCTCTTTTTAAAGAGGTTTATTCAACAGGATAAGAATCGAAAAAGACTGAACTGAAAAATAAACACCACTTCATTCTCGTAGGCTCGAAAAATCGAGATCTGCGACAAAAAATCGCAAAAGAAATGCTCCTACTTAAGTGTTTCCAGTCCAAAGGTTTCGTTTTTAGGTGCTCGCGTCTTCGAAAATTGTTTTCATCAACATTTTTTATACACAATTCAGTATGTTATTAGTCCTCTGTTATGAGAAACAGAGATTTTATTTGATGGTGTATTTGACGATTTGAATTTGGGGCCCAAACTAAAATTCCCTGATAGATACCATTAAATTTTAATGTCTCAATAAGTCATCTATTTTTTTCCGTTTGAAATTAATACTTGGCGAGCATCAATTATTCCGTTTTGAAAATCTTTACACGAAATTGAAAACCGGAGCCTGCCTGACAGACAAAGAAAATCCGTAAATACACAGTTGCCTTTTCCTATTCAACCTCTTTTAGTGGATCAGGCTCCTTATTTTTACTACAAAGCCATCCATTATTTCTTTTTTTCACTTCAGGCTCACAATTGAATTCAAATGTTCACTTGCACGTGGGATATATATTGCAAGGCAATCGTCCTCTTGTTTATTCTATTATTTATTTATGTTTATTTTTAAATATTTTGATCCGTCAGTGGCTGGAAATAACCTCGAAGTACTCGACAGGATAATTGACGAACATTGCACGTCCTGGAAGCTCGAAAATTAAACTGAAACTGACGTCCTGCCAATATTTAACATGTATTTATGCTCAATCGCTGGACAGAGACTCCAGCAGATATCCTTTTGTCGGCGAAAGGCCTATGGGGCAGGCAGACACAGGCAGGCACTCTTACTCCCTTAAGCGTGATATGAAGATTCTTGGGGTTCTAAATAGTGTGTATGCTGTGTGGTGTTGTCCCCAAGAAATTGGCTGGCACATCAATCGCTGGACAGGGGATATTCTATTGTTACCCTTGTGTTCCTGTTGCATCCTCATTGGCTGAAGGTGGCATGGGCACAAAGCGTACGACCATATAGTGCATCGATGCATTAGTGGATGCCGAAGCGTGTAACAGGCTTACCAGCTTCATGTTGCTGGTTCCGAGCGATAACGCAACAGTTTCTGCAACGATGTGGGGATTGCTACGACGTAAACTTCGTACCCAAGATATTTGTTTCCTACTTATTTGGATGAGGCCTACGTATGTGTAGTATGTATGTTTCATAAAAGCTCTATAAAATGACAATTTGCATTTTCATAGCGAAAAATTGCCGAAACATTGATGGAATACTGATGGATAATGCAATAAAAGATAGGACTCAAGGTGGCCCCCAAGAGGTGGCCTCTACCATGCCGAGGTGCCCCCCCCACTCTGACCAGCAAAACCTTCAATTTTACTACTATTGACAGATATCTCCAACAGGGACTACAGGGGAATTGCCAACAAGTTTCTACAGTGCGCCAGTCATTTTTTTCCTGAAATAGCATTAAGCACTGAGTAGATCTGTTTTCATAATTGACTGGCGAATCAGAGGTAAATAATAAGAACGAGGGGATTGTTGTGAGCCGCGGCAAAGGCCGCGGCTCTACCTATACCGGTACTCAGTCAGTATACACATATGTACATACATACATACATATATGAGCTTGCGATTTCTGCAATTTATTATATGTTCGCAAAAGTGACAAATTAAATTTTGGGCAAAAAATAATATTTCAAAAAATGAAGTCAAATCATTTTTGGAATTTTTATACATGTTTCCATTTTTGTTTACATATGCTTTTTACATCTGCTTCTAAATTTCTACATGACATGTATTACTACATATTCGAGACGTACACGTGTGGTCGGGGCCAAATTTTGAAATACATTTGGAGTAGTGTGATCACATAGGAGACTGGATACACAGAACTTGGTTGCTCTAGCTTTAATAGTCTCTGAGATATAGGCGCAAATGAAGACGGACGGACGGACGGACGGACGGACGGACAGACGGACAGACAGACATGTCTATATCGACTCGGCTATTGATGCTGATCAAGAATATATATACTTTATGGAGTCGGAAACGCTTCCTTCTGGGCGTTACACACAACCGTTATCCCCACAAATCTAATATACCCTTAAACTCTTCGAGTACCGGGTATAAAAAGAAGAAAGAAAAGCCCAAGCAATAAGAGAATACACAGTGTGATTCGAATGTCTCGAATGCGCAATCCTTCATTCGAACGGATACAAATGAATGAAGCCAACATACACCCGAATTCATTCAATTCATTCATTCTATTGGACTTGTGTTTTGAATAGAGCCATGCACTTCTCTACTATTTATGTATTTATGTATATTTCTATATAAATATGTATTTTTTTATAATATATATATATATATATATATATATTGATATTCGATTACTTGGCGTTCTCTAAATGAAGTGCACGCGGCGGTACTTACTAAAAACTGGGGTGTACATTTACAGAGGCCTACACAGGAATGGAATGTTTCAATTTAGAACAAAGAGCAACTAAAACAAAAAGAGTTATCTTAAATTAAAGCTATATGCATATACATATATATTTATGTGATAGAGTTTAAAAAGATGCTAATACTAAGCTTGGGCAACGATAAATAGCTATAAATATATACTTACTGCTCTATATGTTATAATGTGTACAATTTTTAGTTTAATGTCTTTTTGGGAGGGTTTTTGTTTTAAAAGCTAATCGATAAATAGCGCATACGGTAAAACGATATTCGGATAAACGATTGTGGAAAATACGATAATATTTTACAATTTACAATATTTAGTATTGGAAGCAAAAAGATTTACAATTTAGAATTCTTAGAAACATAATGCGAAACATATAGTATATGTTAGCTTTTTGAAAACGAGCCGAATGTGTATGGCACATGGAAAATATTATCGTATATTGGGCGTACAATAATAAAAGGGGTGAGGGGAGGGATATACATACATACATACAGCAGTCAATCAATCAATTTATGATAAACAGCGGAACACGTATTCCACACCCGGTATTATACCCCATTTATACCGATATACCGATGCATATGGGCGTGCAACGAAAGTAGCGTAACAATTACGATGATATTTGGAATTAAAGCATTTCGTTAGTCTTTTGGGAATTTTTTCTTATCCATCAGCTTGCTGGGGGGGAGTCCGTGGGCGTCCTTGACGCCTTGATCCTGACTTTCCCTAGCTGGAACTGGAATGTTGCGTTCGCTATAAGACTGGTTTCTTTTCGGGCTGTCGACGTTCATGTAGATGGGCGTCTTCGGCGTTGTATTCATTGCGTTCATTGTCGTTTGTCTTGAGGAAAGTAGCGGCGGCGGCGGAGCCTGCATCTGTGGGGGAGAGGTCCCTGTCGGGGTTGGCGGCAGCTCCTCCTCCTCCAGGATGATGTCGTCCCCCACCATGGTGATGCGCCGTATCGAGGCCGAGCCGTTCCCCATCGAGCCAATCCCTGGCCGGTAGATTGCCACGCCGCTGGAACTGAGACTGGGGCTGATCCCGCTGCTGTTGAAGCCGCTGTTTGTGTAGGAGTGATTGTTCTTCTTGAGCGGCAGTCGTTGGCTGCCGCTTCCGTTGCTGTGCGTCGCTGTCATCACCGACGGAGGTGGCGGCGCTGTAACGGACGGAGGAGCTACCGCCGGTGGGATCTGAGGCAGTGGCTGTGGCAGGGGCAGATTCGATGATTTGCTGATCAAATCTGGTACCCTGGCCGTCAGCTCCAAGGCCTGAACCGGAACCTGTGTGGACGTGGACTGTGGCTGCGTTCCCGACGCTGCCGCAGCCGCTGCCGTTGCCGTTGCTCCTGCCGACATCTGGGAGACGACAGTGCGGCTGTGGTTGTTGCTCAACCCGGTATCTTTCCATTTCTCTGAAACGATTTGAGACCGTGACTTAGTGGAGGCAGTTCCTGGGGCGACAGAGGGCGTTAGCCGGTACGTACCTGCGGCACTGCTTGCCCCGTTACCCTTGCCGAAGGGCATCAGGAGGCGAGCGGCGGGCTGGCAGAAGACGACCGTCTTATAGGCCTTGCGGTACTGCTTGTTCATGATCACGTAGATTATGGGATTGATGCAGGCGGACAGGTAGAGCATGATGTAGCTGAAGATGTGCAGGCTGGGGTGTTCCACGTCCTTGTCGGCTACCTTGACAATGGTAATGGGCAGGTAGCAGATCACAAAGGACAGGAAGATGGCCAGCACCATCTTGGTGATGCGCCACTCGTTTCGCTTGGCGCGCACTTCCCGCTGATCCTTGACCCGGGTCGGCTGCTGCTTAGCCCCACCACCGGCTCCGCCTGGTGTAGTATCGGGAACATCCGTGGAGTAGCTGCTGCTGCTGTCGGAGGAGACCCGGCAGCCGGCTGGGATCTGGCTGGGAGCCGCACCATCGCCGGACGGCAGCGGAGTGGCAGCGGCCAATGGGCGCAGATTATTGGGAATGGAGTTCTGCTTGGTGGCATGCTTCTTGAGCCGCTGCTCGGACTTGTGCACCACCCAGAAGATCTTCGCGTAGCAGGCGATAATCACCAGACAGGGGATGACAAAGGCCGTGATGAAGAGCGTCGTCTTGCTGCTATGTCCGTTGCGATCGGTCATGATGGAGCAGGTCTGCAGGCGTTCATCGTACCCGAATTTCCCCCATGCGCCCAGGAGTGTCGGCAGCTGCATCCCGTACGAGACGAGCCAGCAGGCGGCGATCATGATGGCTATCCAGTGGCGTTTGTAGATCCTGTTGTATAGACTATGGTGCGCGATCATAACGTACCGATTGATCGTGATCATCGCGATACACAAGAGGGATACTCCGATGTTTCCGTACTGGATGAAGGGAATGAGCCGGCACAGTATCGCGCCGTGGCGCCACGTGCCCTGGACGAAGCGAAGGCCCTGAAAGGGCAAAACCAAGGCGCAGAACAGCAGATCGGCAATGCACAGACTACGTGTACGGGAGAGTGAAAGGAAGAAGCCGTTGGAGTAAAGATTGGAGGATTGGATTGGAGTAAAGATGGCGGAGATACGCACCTGATGATAAACGCAGCGGCCACATTGCGCACCTTGGGGCACTTAAGCAGTGCCCACACCGTCAGCAGATTGCCGAAGATGCCCACGAACATGATCAGGAAGGTCATGACTGCGGCAAATATCAGCAGAGGATGCGAGAAGCTGCAAGAAACGAGAGGCAGGCGGAAATAGTGCAATAAGTATGCGATAAATACTAGTGATCCTTGCAGCTATCAAGAAGTGACGCGACCTTCGGCCTCCTAGGATCCAAGCCCTTGCTGTTATCATCATATCGGAGACTCCAGGGGCTTCCGCCAGCACAAGAATCGTTCTCTTTGTTGGCACGCCCAGGCGGAGCCATCGCAGCGATCGTGTCAACACATTCATGCACTCGACTGGTTCCCCCCACACTCTATGGCCCACAACTAGTGTAATGGAGCGCGTAATATTAACGATCTCTTATCGAAACTTTCACACAGCCGAGCCAAGAGCTATAATTACCCATGGCTCCCGATAGGGTCGCATCACATAGCACCACTCGAATCGAATCAACTCGAGGCGACTCCGCCTCACAACTCACCCGCTCTCATCGACATCCGCTGGCGGGGGCATCATCGTTGTCGTTGGCGTGTCCATGGGGGAGAAGGCATCACCCAGGCTGACCGTTGCCTCGTCACTCATTCTATATAGTGTTTCAGGAAAATATAGATTGATAAAAAGACAGAAAGAAAAGGGGGTTAGCCAATGAAACAAAATGCATGTCAAGAAGATGATCAAGACGAATGAACTATGTATGTACCTCCCAATAAAGGTAAAATATTATTACTGTTATTGTGAATTTCTAATGTTATTATTATCCTGATGTCGAACAATCGCCAAGGACTGATCACCGATCGGCACGACCGACAGTTTCCAACTGGGAGCGCAGTCATGGCGATGGTGCCACTTGCGGCCCGGCCTGTGCGTCGGCGCAGATGCACAACTCAACCCCGGGGCGGGTCACCCTTCTGCTGCTGCTGCTGCTGCTTCTTATTGGGAATGGGACTATGATAAATTAGTGTCAATTAAATAATTTAAAGAGGTCACACTCGTCTCTGTTACTGTTTCTGTTTCTGCTTCTACTTCTGGTGCTTCTGTACTGTTTCTGGTGTCTCTCCGGCACTCCGGCACTGCCCGGAGCTCATCTTGGGGTGCAAAGATCAGCGCCGAACCTTAATTAATTGAGTGCCTGCCTCTACTTGTGTGTGTGTCTGCCTGTGTCATCGCTACGGCGGCTATCCTCAGCTCTAATGTGTGAAGTGGCTCCCTAATGGAGACAAGTGATATACCCGGGTGGCCCGACCCGGCCCCACCGTCCCTGTCCGTGGTCAAGAATGTTTGCGAGGATCTGTCATGATCTACACACATACATATGTATGTAGGTACATACATGTGTGTACATCTATGTACATGAACCTCATGGCGTATACGCAATCGAGAGATCGCTTCCCTCTTACCTGAATCACGCTGAGAGTTATCCGGCTGCTCTCATGCGTTTTGGATGGTAGGGGAGTACTATGTATCTCTCCCTCTCTCCGTACAAACACCCGCGTTCGGTTCGGTTTCACTCTCTGCTGGCGTGTTTGTTTGTATGCGGTGCGGTGTTATCAGTGGTCAGGGGAATGGCGGCTGGGCTGCCTGTTGTTTATTTTCTGCTCACGTAATCGACAGCCTCAAGTACTACAGCTGCGAATCTCCAATGCGATCCTCCCACTCCGCTCCACTCCACTTCAATGCAACTCCGATTCAATGCGATTCTTCACTCCTACCCGTCCCCTTCAATGATCTGAATACTGCGTCAGGTCGTGTGAGCGGGAGGTGAGTAATGCTTTTGAGCAATGTAAACAGTTTACGGCATTCGAATTCGGTTATTCATATACGAGTAAGTGGTGGCCCTGCTATTGTTGTTGTTGGGAACACCACTCGGTGGCTGTGGCAAGGGGTAAGGGGTTGGAGGCTGTTGCTGTTGATGTTGCTGTTGGTGATTCAAGAGCCGCTCTGACGATCATGACTAATACAGTGCGGGCTTCGGCGGCACGCGATGTGTGCTCTCGGGGGCCCAGCCTGCAGGTAGAAAAGGTTGCGCCACACTCAGCATAATCACAGGGAGCACCACCAACAATGACCCCTAGGGTTATCTCACTCATACGCACTTGGACAGAAACAAACAAAAAACACACACAAGAATCAGCAGCGATCGGCAATCCGAATCAAATGTCACTTCAGTAGATTACGGTACAAGCAATAAATGGGAATCAAACTCAACTAAAAACTGAAACTGAAACCGAAACCGAAAATCGAAAAGCCGACGAAATTCACTAACCGTAACGTAACGGCCAAATTGTGTAGCGACTGCGTTTGCCTAGAACGAGTGCACTTTATCGAGTGTTGCTGGCAGAGCGGCGTACGTCGCTGTCGCTGGCGCTGTTGTCGTCAGTGATATTGTCAGTTGACAAATGCTCGGCTCTCTCTCTCTCTCTCACGCTCTCCGCCTCTCTCTTTTTCCGGCCGAGCGTGCTTTCGCGCAAGTAGTATTTATAAAAGGTTGGGCAGCCTCTACTGCTCTACTACTTCGGGTTCCATATTTAGTGTGTGGGAACCTCATTCTCTGCTGATAAAGAAATCTACGATATACATTTGTACATATATGTTCATACATATGTATACAAAACGAAGGCAATGTTTTCTTGTTGTTGTTACATTCCGATTTGTGTACAGATTCAAATCCAGCTAAACAATATTATGTGTCACGGACTCTGCCTTACCTTATAGAAGTGTATGCCTTGGAGCTTTGGCGCTCTTGCAGACTGTCTGGCTGGCAGACAACGTGACTGACAGAGATAGCATGGACAAGCACACGCACACCAGCCGATCAAATGCCGATCGTTGCGGTGGGGTAATGCCAATAAAAGTGCTCAATGATTGCCAATCCACAAGTATGTGTATCTTACGTACATATACTTCTCAGAAGCAATTGTGCAGCAGCAATCAGCGGCAGCAGAACCAAGAACTAAATGTGTATCATAGAATCACATAAAGTTTCTCCATCCATCTGCATAAAACAACTTATACTTTCTATTGAAACTATTTATTTTTAAGCAAATAACGATAGTCAACGCATAATCGTACATTTTTTTCCCTAAAAAACTCTTCCTGTTCTTATCACATTGGCTGGCTGGTAGCCTTTGACAGAAGTTTGGCAAATTTGGAAGTTTTCTCTTTTTTTGTTATGTTTAGATAGATAATAATATGAAGCTATGTGTAAGAAAAGTTAACAAACAATAATTCTAGCGCATTTCTACTGAGGAAACTGGTATCTGATTATGCGATGGAGCCACTATATGTACATATGTATTGTACATATAACTGAAGCACATACATACATATGTATGTATAGATGTATCTAATGTGTACATATGTATGTATGTACATATGTACAGATACAAATATTCATCCTGATAAGGTTCTTGGTCTGAGAAGGGTCAACGGCAACAGGGGAAGGGGCGGCTTGTGTCCGTATTCTAATGTTTACACAATTGGACATCGGCGTCGTTATTGTCGAAATGAAGACGAAGCGATTTCTGTGCCCCTCCCCTCTCCAGCGATCACTTTTTGTTTGTTGTTTTTTAGGGATTGTGTGAAGAACATGATAGTTTATAGTTATCTAAATATACATACATGCATACATATGTATGTACATACATTGTTCATACGCTTCAATAATAATTACATACTATATTTGAACATGTGTACATACATATGTATACTATGATATGTATGTGTAATAATCAAAATCTACTATATAAGACCAATAAAGACGATGGAATATTATGGTCCTTAAATGTCCTTAACACGATGGTATAATGCTAAAAAGGAAAGGAAATTAAAGCTTAAAGATTTCGCGCAGGGTAATAGAAAGCCCGAAACACTAGTAAAAATATGCCGTTTCTATTATTTATCCATGACTGTACATACTCGTATGTTCAATCTACATTTAATATGTATTTGATATTGATTGCTATTAAACTTGGAGGAAAAAAAATCCACAGTTTCACTTTATTAAATGTTAAGAATTATTATATACTGAAATTAATTTTTGCCATCATGAACCTATGTACTTACATATGTGTATATAATATACACATATCTACGAATGTGTTTTTGTGTGTGTACATAAATTCTTGGGTTCGCCTGCATAAAAAACAAACAATTCCGGAGCTCTGTCCGTTCGGGGTCAGCTTACGGTGCCAAAGAGTTTTCCTCGGAATACTCGTAGCAGTTTGTAGTTTGCTTTTCCGAAAAGCAAAACGAAACCAAACTCTATTTTTGTTCTGCCAAACAGACGACCCGCAGTCGACCCGATCTGATCCGACAACTGGTGGGCAGAGTGGAAGAGAGGGTGGGTGAGGTCTGTTGCTTCATTAATTGAGACGACTTTCAATCGAAACTCGGAAGCGTAAAAGACGCGGTGACGGCGCCTAGGCAGTGACCCAAGCCCAGTGCCTTAATCATTTGTAACGGGTTATGGGGGCAAGGCGAGACGAGATGAGGCGTATCGGTTAGGGTAGCGTAGGCATGAATCAGCATGATGCATGCCTTTCCAATACAAAGTGATTCAAAAGTTGGGAAAAGGGTAAATGTCCGATATACGCCCGTATGTGCTATGCTTCTGACATTGTGAAAAAAATAACCCTCGATGGAGCGCGATTTATCAAGAATTTACCTGCAAAATTTATTTAACGGTCAGAAATTGTTCTATTGATATATGTATGTATGATATATGAGTTACTATTTACTAAACCGCCAAAAAGGTCCTAGTTTCGCATTACCCTAGTTAAATATTTTTGTAAAGCAGTACGCAGTTTCTTTTTTTTTAACTAATTGCTATATGTATGTATGTATGTATATAATTTCTATATATTTTGCACCTATCTCTGATAACGTTCCTAACGATTCCCCTAATATGCGGGATAAATACAGAATTACTCGGGTTGGATCCTTAAAAACTTTTCGAGAAGAATGACCTTTGCCACCGATGAAATTTGGGAATGAACAGCTGCAGGTAAATCTGAGTTAATTTAGTGTTCAATGAATGCATTGTGAATAAAAAGATAAATATTTTGAAGGATACCTCCCAAATATAGTGGTTAAATAATCTGAGTTTCAAACATTCTAATAATCTACTTTGAATCGTTGCATGATAATCCGGATAGAGTTCTAACTTATCTCTTTAATTTCGCCAATCTTAGCTCACGATTTGATTTCGTTTTGGAGAGAGCAGAATGCTTATCCTGTGTTAGTGGCTTCTGTTTGTTTACCATTGAACCATTTAAAACAGATTGAGATTAATTATTGGAAAATTCCCACCATTGTTAAATATCATTATCCAACCCATTGGTTGGAAAAACTAAACTTTTTGAATAAGTTTGAATAAATTGTCCATTGAAAATCGTTTTGAAGGGAGAACAGTAAATTGAAGAGTTATCGCTGTGCCAATACGTTCATGACTGTATGTTAATACATTTGTACATAAATATATACATATGTACATACATACATATGTATGTACATCCAAAAGCTAAGTCCTCTCGGTATATCAAGGCACTGTCCAACTTAAGCAGACATGACTGTGACTAAGTGTACAAAAAGTTGACGCTTTTTTATGCGTAGATTTACATTTTTGCATAAGTTGTGTTCTTGTTGCCAGTTGCCAGTGAAAGTATACATACATATGTACATATGTATATGTATGTACATACACACATATTTATATGTATGTGTATGTAGAGGAAAAGAATTGAAAAGTTTTGAAATGTGGAAAATGCGTGCGTTTAATGGACCAGGGCTGCGCAATAGTAAACGGCAGACACGTCTTGCCGGCTGAGACGTCGATCGTTTCGCCCAGCCCTGGTTTGAGTATTTGGAAATTCCAAAAAAGAAGAGAGCAACACGAACAGAACCGTTCGAACAGCACGAACCATCAGAATTAGAGCGAACGAACGTACGAACGAGCGAACGAACGAAAGGAATGGAAAACGCAACAGCGGCAGCAGAAGAAAGGTAAGAGCGAGACAGAGGCAGCAGGAATAGAAGAATAGGAACAATGTAAACAAAGCGCCCATTCCAAAAACCAAATTTCCAAATTACCAAATTACCCGATGATGAAGTCAATTGTTGTATACAATAAAAATTTGTTGCTGTTCTTTTTGTTTTCCTTTTCGAAAGTTTTTCTAGTTCGACTGCTGCGCTCCCCAGCACCCCTAACGCCATCGACTATGCCTTTGCTTGCGCTTTTTATACCCTTTCAAAGGGTATTAATATTTTAATCATTTATTTGCGACGCATGGTGCTGGACTAGTTCGGTGATTCGGTTAGTTCGAATCGGCGACTGAACGCAATAGGAATCGTAATTTTTACTGTGTCAGATCAGAAAATGTATGTTTTTTTCGCGCTTACTCTTGAGTTGATCTTCTGGTAGAAAGAATAGGATGAATGAATGTATGGTTGGATAGAGCTGCATGGGTAGGGTATCTAAAGGATCGGCGTCCGAAGATTAGCCTTCTCTTTTTGTTTCCAATATTCGCTTGGCTGCCTCTGCGCCCCGCCGCTGTTGCCGCCACCACTCTGCCCCAGCCATCCGTCTCTGGTCCATCGTTGGTGCTGTACTGGTGTGGGGTGGTGTGGGGGTGGGGTCCGTGGATGGTGGATGTGGAAGTGGCTATGGGTGCAGAGAATTTAGTTTAGTACAAATTCGGCGCAGGAACGGGCGCGTCACTGTCGAAACGGCCCTATCAGATCAGTGCGGAGCATGTTCCCTCCCCTCCAGAGCCAGTCTCGCGTCCTGGACATGGGCCAGGACAGCTTCGATCTGAATGGAAGCGGAATGGATGCGGGCCTGCGCGTGCAGGGCGTCGCCTCCGCCGGAAACGAGCTCTTTCAGGGCTATTCGGACGAGCTGCTGACCTTCGCCTGGGTCGCCTGCATCGTTTTCATATTTGTGGGCGTCCCCGGCAACCTGCTGACCATCGTGGCACTCTCACGTGGTCGTCAGACGCGCAACTCTACGGCCATCTTCATCATCAATCTGTCCTGTTCGGATCTGCTGTTCGGGTGCTTCAACCTGCCCCTGGCCGCCTCCACCTTCATGGAGCGGGCATGGACGCACAGCGATCTGCTCTGCCGGCTCTTCCCCATGCTGCGCTACGGCCTGCTGGCTGTGTCCCTGCTATCCGTCTCGCTGATCACCATCAATCGGTACATCATCATCGCCCATCCACGACAGTATCCCAGGTGAAGTGGCGGCCAATTCCCTGCTACGAGTGTGTGTGATTCGAATTATATCCAATTTCTATCTATTAGGATCTACCAGCGCCGTTATCTGGCATTGATGGTGGCCGGAACTTGGGTGTTGACCTTCTCAATCATGATACCCACGTGGCGCGGTGTCTGGGGCCGCTTCGGCCTGGACACGAGCATTGGCTCATGCTCCATCCTGCACGACCAGTACGACCGATCGCCAAAGGAGTTCCTCTTCATTGCCGCTTTCATGCTGCCCTGCATCTGCATCGTGATCTGCTATGCCCGTATCTTCCTGCTCGTTCGCCAGGCGGCCATGCGGGCCGGCACCAGCAACGCCACCAAAAGCAATGTCTGTGAGGCAGCACCACCTCCACAATCCTTGCCCATTCCCAAGACGGTGGAAAATAGGGAAAAGGCAATCACTTCGACCTCGGGCACGGACCCGGACCCAGAACACGGCCTGCGACCATTTGTTGTTGACGAGTATATAGCATATATCGATGATGATGCCTCCACCGAAAGCCTCCCCATCTCGTACAGCATCGGGAAGCGGGAAAAGGAGAAAGATCAGAAGGATCAGGATCATCAGCTGCCGGTCGATGCCAATGTGGTGCTCAAGGAGAGGAATAAAAACAAGAATAAACAAGAGTTGTGCGCCTTGGGGCAAAGCCAGACCCACCTGGAGCAGATCAAGAATTCCACGTACGTACTAGAGATTGCAATCCTGCCCTCTGCACAAATCTAACTCCTATTCTATTGATCCCACAGAAAGAATCCTAACGCAAGTCCCGTGCCCAATGCCAATGCCAATGCCAATCCCATTACCACCTCTCTGCGTACTTCCTTTACCCGCTTCAGTCCTCGCAAATCCCACTACGTGTCTATGGGGAACACGTCGAATGCCTCGTCCATCTATCCGGGCCGAATGAGCGTCAAGGATCGGCGCCTGCTCAAGATGATACTGGTGATCTTCGTGTGGTTCGTGATCTGCTATTTGCCGATCACGGTGGCCAAGATCTGGAAGAGCGCCACCGAGGTGCATGTGTTCAATATATCCGGCTATCTGCTCATTTACCTGACCACCTGCATCAATCCGCTCATCTACGTGCTCATGAGCTCCGAGTACCGACGCGCCTACTGGAATCTGTTGCGCTGTCATGGCACTCCCGATCCGCACCAGCAGCGGAACAATGCTAATGCCAATGCGAATGCCAATGCCAAGAAAAATTGCAGGAGTCAGCCATGAATCGCCAGATAAAAACGTGATTCCCTTGGGCTCTGATTGCCCAAAAGGAACTTCAATTCAAGTTTTAGATGAGGAGAGCCATCACTGAACGCACTACTCGCACTACAGCTTTGAGGTATGTTCATATGTGAGTGCGAATACCAGTACCAGTACCAGTATCTGAATTGATTTGATCACTCAAAAGGTTCACAATTGTCGCCATGTCTAGTCGTACGAACAGGTCAGATCCGATTCGATCCGATTCGATCAGATCAGATACTTCCTATCACATAGATCACCCATATATATATATATATATACAAATATCTATAAATGTACAGATGATAATATAGGAACTCCAGAAGTAAAATTGCATTTTATACCAAATGACTTTAATATCTGGTTTACATTTGAATTCCATGTTTAAGAACAATCGATGTTTGGTTTTTGGTTTTGGTTTTGGTTTTGGTTTTAGTTGTTGCTTGTCGCTAATTATTGTACCAATACATAAAGATATAAACATATATCCGTATACAGATATATGTACGTATCTATAGCCCCAATAAATGCTTCGAATAATTGATATATGTAGTTACGTTGTTCTTCTCCAGCTCTCTCTCTCTCTTCTTTCTCCCTCTCTCTCATTCCCTCTCTCATTGCAACGCATCGATACCGACTCCCAACTCAACTCCGAGATAACGGTATAATCTCATTTTATCCAAAATGCTATCTCTTATCTCGGATCGTCGGTCCAATGGGAGAACGAAGGGCGGGGCTATTCCGAGTGTATGCTCGTCGTAGTAAGTATAATCATAAGTAGAGCTATAGCTTAACGCTATTATTATCAATATACATATACATACATACTGTATATGTATGTATGTCGGCGTATGCGTAAGAAACTTTTGGACTACTTAGGGCTAGTAACACAACTAAATTATTCTTCCAATACTACTCGTACGGCAACGGTTAGGTTAGGTTCGGTTCGGCTCGACCCGGTTCAGTTGGCTTCCTTCCGATAAATATAGTTAGAGCTTCACCCTAGACCTATGCAGATCGTACAAGGCCTCCTCCAGCTATCGAATCGATGCTTGTATATCCGTATCTGTATATGTATACGTAGGTGTATATGTATATGTAGATGTATATCTATATGTATGTGTATATCGTATATGGATAAAATAATTCATAATTGCGATTGCGAGCTTAATAAAAAGGTGGCCCTGGTTCGGACTCCATTAGTTTGTTTCCATCTAGTTTCATCTTCTATTTTCCATTTTCCATCTTCCTTTTAATTCAGACCGATTCCATATGCTCGGAAATCTCCAGAATGGGGCTCTCGCTGAGCGGCTTGACCAGGGTCTGCCAGTTGGGCGTGAACAAGCTGAGCACTGGTGTCGATGTCTATAAGAAACATTTCGGATCGATTAGCTAGGTCGGATTGGAGTTTTTTCATTATTTTTAAGACTAAGAAGTCATGCTAGATTATGTGATTCAGGTTGTGGAAGTACCCCACTTTTGCTATGACGAAGAATGACTTTGAAAGTGATCCAAAAACGGACAGACCTTCCGTTGATCCGCGAATATGAATGCGGTCTTAATGGAATTGTGATACTATTACCAAAAACAATATAAACACTAAGATGTCCAACGCTCATACAATTCTGTTTTGTAGGGAGGGTTGTTTTTAAGAAGAGCGCTATATTGTTTATATTGTCTTTGCTATTACTATTACATATACATACATAAATAAGAGCCCTATACAAACAGGCAATCAAATTGATTCGGTGGTATTCACTTCGTTTGGCTCCGATGGAATACATGTATTAGTAAAGACCCCTTCGAAATTTAAAGACTTTGTTGGGTTATAATAATTAATTAATAGGATAATAATTTTGAATTATGTATATAGGCATTGTTAGGTACTCTATTGTGTTTCTTTCTGGTCAGATAAATAGCTCTACTTGGAGACTGGTATGGTATTATTATTATTATATCTTTCCCCTTTATGGTTGTGATAATTGTAGATCTCTATCCAGTCCTTTGGACTTGGTCTAAGTCTTAAAGGCCCATCCCCTCCCTCATGCCCATGACTATCCGAGGAAGGTTTTGGTTCTTTTCCCCCTGTAACCACTTAAATCCACTGTCTCTGTCCGGTAAGTTATGGTTCTGTTTAGTGGAGTTCTATTAGTTTGGGTTAGGCACTAAATGAAATTTATCCCTAGCTTTATTGGAATTGGGAAATTTAAAAATTAGCTCCACGAATAAAGGTGTTAGGATTGGTTAGGCTTGGCATAGATTCGATTCGAAAATGCTTACATGATAGTCGGCCTTGTGGCTGTGCCCGTGAGGCGTTGACGGCTTGCACTTGACAGACGTTGGTGTTCCCGGCGCTGTGGACGGCGGCGCTGATCCCGATCCCGATCCTGGTCCAGGTGACGGCATTGACCCTGGCCCAGAGCCCGATCCTGACCCTGACGACTCCGACTGTGCCGGCTGGCTGATGTATGTGGTCTTGAGGTTCATCTGGCTAAAGGCGTGCGCTCCGGGCATCGTCAGCGAATGCTGCAGTCGTGGAGTGCCACTCCTTGGGCGGTCCAGCATCGCCAGTTCGTACAGCTCCTCGGTCACGTGCTGCTCCGGCATCGGCGCTGGCGATACGTGACCCAGTCCCAGCCCGAGGTTCAGTCCGTGGTTTAGGCTGTGCCCGTGCCCGTGTCCGTGTCCATGCCCGTGCCCGTGGTTAAAAAGCGCAGTCTGGTGGTGCTGGTGCTGCTGTTGGTGGTGCTGCTGATGGTGATGTCGTCCGGCCAGTTGTGCCTCCAGAGCGTATTGCTTCTGAAAGAGCTGTCGCTTTTGCTGGAGCAGACGATGCTGGAGTAGCTGCTGCTGCAGCGGCGGCTTCTGCATGGGCGACATGGGCACCGACATACCGAGCTGGTGCTGATGCGAATACAGGCCTGGCGGGGGCGGTGGCGGGGCATAGCAGGCGTGGTTGTAAATATCACCTCCAGCCGCCTCCAGAAGCAGCGGCACTGGAACGGGCCCTCCCGGCGAGCCCGGATGGAACAGCCCATGGCCATGACCATGAACAGGATGCGGATGGTGGTGGTGCTGGTGCTGCTGCTGATGATGGTGGTGGTGTGGAAGTGTCAGCAAGGGATGATGATGATGCGGCTTGCCTCCAGGCAGTGCATAAAATTGACCGTTGGGGAATTGACAGTTGCCCAGGCTGAGCTCCTCCAGCCCGTACGGAGGAGCGGGATGTGGGAGCGTTAGCTGGTGCTGATGCTGATGCGGATGTTGATGCGGATGGGTAGCAGCCTCCTGCTGCAGCTGCTGTATCTCCAGCCAGCCATGCCGCTTGACCTGGTCGTAGCGGTAGCTGCCGTAGACGCGGCTGTTGCCCAAGAGTGATCCGCCCCCGGAGCTGAGCAGACCTTGGGCCACCAGTCCGTCGCTTGCACGTCGCCCCTCCCGAAAGTGGATGGGCGAGCGCTTATCTAGGAAGGGACCCCCCGCTCCCGCTGGTGGTGGTGGAGGAGTGGGATTTGGTGTGGAGCTTGCTGTCAGGCTGAGATTGACCGCACTGGGCATGTGGATACAGGAGTTGTGGCTGCCGTAGAGTGACCGCTCCGAGGAGTGCTCGCTGGAGGCGGCTGCTCCGACGGCGGAGGCGGCGGCCAGCATTGAGCTGGATCCCATGCAGGAGGGCAGGCTGCCGGAGGGCAGGACAAAGTCCAGGCTATCGTAGGCCCCGGCGCTGCAGTTGCTCTTCGAGGAGCCGCGACTCAAGTTCTGGCTGAGGCTTTTCGAGTAGCTGCTGGAGGCGAGCACTCCGCTGGAGCTGCTGCTGCTGGCATAGGAACGCATCCGGGTGGTCTGGCTATGGCCGTGGCCATTCCCATTGCCGCTTCCGCTGTGTGCGGTGGTGGTCAGGTCGCTGCTCGATTGGGAGCCTTCCTTGGTCCCAGGAGTGGGACCTTCGTTGCCCTGGTCCGTCTCGCAGCCCTCGTCCGTGCTGGAGCTGCCCTGAGCCAGTACCTTTTTCTCGAAGGTCTTTTTGTCACTGCGCCTAGAAATGGCAGGGGAATGTGGAATGAGGAAGTCTGCCATGAGCAGCTCTATTCCGGAGGAATACGAGTATTCCCTTGCGACTCACCTGTCGCCATTTGGCTTGCCCTCGATCAGATCCTGCCCGGTCTCATGGCCATTTCCATTGGTGCTGGCCACTCCTCTCCTCTTGGGCTTCTGTTGAGAGTGTGGTGAGAGTGGGAACAAGTCCATAGCTACGCTACCAAGGGACTTACCTCAACGGGCAGCGGGCTCTCCTGGAGGGTCTGGAATAGCTTGTTCGCCTCGGCGGACATCTTGTAGCGAAAGCTCTGGTTGAGATTGGCGGTGGAGTCAAAGCTACTCGAACTCGACATGGCCTTTATTGTCTTCTGGTTGTGGTTCTGATTCTGATTCTGGTTCTGATCCTCGATATTGGCATTGGCATTGCCTGGTCCTGTGGCTGTGCCTGTGGC
The DNA here is from genome assembly GCA_035041765.1 of Drosophila algonquin. NCBI lineage: Eukaryota > Metazoa > Arthropoda > Insecta > Diptera > Drosophilidae > Drosophila > Drosophila algonquin. Next base: position 1,696,096 of record JAWNKY010000209.1, on the reverse strand, counting down.
TGTGGCTGATGCTGTGACTGTGCCAGAGGTGGCAGTAGGCGTGGTGGCTCTCCCCACTTGCATTGGTTTGATTGGCTGCCGTCTCCGGCCTGGTGGTTAGCTCCTCCTTTCCCTCGGCAATGGCCGTGGACTGAAAGGATTTGAAGGAGAAGATGATGAGGGATCGGGCAAGCATACTTCCCTTAACCTGAGCTTAACCTGTTGGAGTAGCAGGCGGCAGTCCTCGGTGCTCTGTTTGATGATGTACTCGCTGATGGTCTGCTGAAGCTGCTTGGACACCAGCGGTCCTGTAGCCGGACTGGGCTGGCCCGGCTCTATGAGCTCCCGGCAGCGGAGATTGGCCAGTGAGGGATTCTGATTGTGTTTGTGATTATGGTTGTCGATGCTCAGCGATATGGCCAAGGGCCGGTGGCTCCTCGGCGAGGTCGAGGTCAGACTGTGGCGACCTATTCGCGAGACGGCCGAGGGAGAAGAAATATTGGAGGCGGAGGGCAGTGGCGTGTACCTCAGAGGCAGTGGAATGCAGCCTGCCTCCTCCTGTCCATTGAGATAGGCGCCAGGAACGTGGGTGGGCAGGTTGTGGTTGTGGTTGTGGCTGTGAAGCTGCAGCTGCATCTGTTTGGAGTAGTAGCTGGGATCAGCAGTGGGCAAAGGTCGCTCGCTCATGAGCACAGTCTGGTGGCGGCTTAGTCTTTTGTGTTGGTGCTGATCCTTGCCCAGGATCGTGGTGGTGGATATTGTCTTTGATTGCTGTTGCTGCTGCTGATGCTGCATTAGGAGAAGCTGCTGTTGCTGTTGATGTTGCTGCTGATGCTGCTGCTCTACGCTGAGCGATTGCTTACTGCTCTTGTAGAGCAAGCGGCTGGAGCTGGAGTTGTTGCTGCCACCCCCTCCGCTGGAGACCGAACCACAACCCACAGGGGCAGAGGGTGGCGGTGGCGGTGGCACAGGCGATGATCCCTCGGTGGGACGGGCCTGCTCCTTCTTGTGACTGACGCGATCCTGGAGCAGTAGATAAATGGCTGCCACATGGTCGTAGGTGTTCTTCTTGAGGCTGGCTCGTGTCTTGTCCGGCCCGATGCCCACATACTCGGCCATGATGCGGAGAATATCCTCGCTGGGCTCCAGCACCGTCTGCCTGTCCACGTTCATGTTGTACTTGGCAATCAGGGCGTGCTCGAGCAGTTCTGGGCACATCCAGCGATGATGCTTGATCTGCTCGATGGTGTAGCGGCGGGTGGGCTCCAGCACCAGCATGCGACGGATGAGATGCTCGCACTCGGAGCTCATGAAGAAGGGGATGCGGAAACGTCCAGACAGCACACGATCCCGCAGGCTCTGCAGCGTGGAGCCATCAAAAGGAAGAGCTCCACAAACGAGCACATACAGGACAACGCCCAAGCTCTGCGAAAAGCGAATGGGGATGAGGATATGGATTTCGTTGAATATCAGGAAGAGAGAGAGACAGATTACACTTGCACTCACCCAGATGTCGATCTCGGGTCCCGTGTACTGCTTGCCCTCGAACACCTCGGGAGCGGCATAGGGCGGGGAGCCGCACCAGGTGGCCAACAGCTCGCCCGGCTTGAAGTGATTGGAGAAGCCAAAGTCGGCGATCTTGATGCTCATGCTGCAATCGAGCAGCAGGTTCTCGGCCTTCAGGTCCCTATGGACGATGCCCTTCTTGTGGCAGTACTCCACCGCGGAGATGATCTGCCAGAACTTGAAGCGTGCCGCCGACTCCGACATCCTGCCATATTTGGCAATGTAATCTGCGGTGAGCATAGAAATAGGGTCAGAGATTGGAAGCGAGTTGAATATGCGCATGGGGAGGGACTACGAGTACCCACCAAAGATCTCCCCCTGGCTGGCATACTCCGACACAATGTAGATCATGTTCTTTGTCTCCATCACCTGCAACGGGAATGGAAATGGGGAAACAAAAAGGCTCCATTACGTTCCCTGGAAGATTGGAGACTGAAGAGTGGAGCACCCACCTGATATAGCTTGATGATATGCGGATGTTTCAGCCGCTTCATAATCTCCACCTCGCGGTATACCTTCTGCAGATTGATCTGGTCCAGCTGCGATTTGTCGATGATCTTGATGGCCACCTCGTTCTTGGTGATCCTGTGCCGCGCCAGCTTCACCACGGCAAAGTTACCCTTACCGATGGTCCGCTCGATGTCATAGAAGCCCACTCGCATCGGTTCCTTTAGCTTAAGCAGTTCCTTCGGATTGGGACTGGCAACGGCAGCCGATGCTGACCCGGGTCCCGGTGCTGGTCCGGGCCCGGGCACATTGCTGCCACCGCTCGCGAAGAGCTTCTGGGCGAGGAGCACATCCTTGCAGGCAACCAGAGCATCTATGGAGGGGGCGGCCATCCCACTACCGGCCATGCCCTCCATCAGTGCCGCCTCCGGCTTGGCCTTGGCCTTGGGCTTGGCATTGGACTCGTTCGCCTCCTCCTGCTGGATGCTGTTGCGGGGGGATTGCTCACCATTGGACTGCTGCTGTATGTGCTCCTCCTGCTTCTCCGTATGGGCCGAGGTGTCCGTGTCGGCTGTATCCACTTCGCTGCGGCTCCGGCTGCGACTGCGACTACTGTGACCCGCATCCTCGCCGGCTGCCGGCTCGCACGCACTCATTTTTCCAACTGCGCCACCCTGCTGGCTGCTGAAGCCACTCAGACGCGGACGCGTAAGCGACTCCGACTTAGACTCGGGTGCTCAGATGATGAGACAGAGATGGCGCTACAGATGATGCACATGCTCGCAATGCATGCAGGAGAGGCACTACTGCAGTCTCAGCTGCAGTCTGCTGCTGCTGCCCATCGCCGCCTGCACCGTTTCCCTCATGGTCCCGCCCCTTCCCTTCCGCCTGCAAAATGGTGGAGAGCGAGAGAGAACGAATGCAAAATAGTTCTGATAACAGATTAGCACATGTACATCTACACATGCACATGCACGTGTCACTGTGTGTGTGTGTGTGAGTGTGTATGCTTAGTATTCCCCACGCCCCCCGTCCACTACCCAGAGAGTGTGTGCTTGTGCTCTCTTCTGCTCTCCACTCTCCACACTCACTCACGCTCTCTCTCTCTCCTTCTCTGGCACCGTCTCTGTTTGTGTGGAAAAATCAATAAGCAGCAGCGGCCGCGTCGTAAAAATCTTCTCTGTCGTTGTCCCACGTGGAGAAGGACGAGAGCTTGAGATGGAGATGTGGAGCCTGAAGTTCAAGATGGAGGATAGAAGCCGAAGCCGATGCCTCCTCGAGATGGGAATTACCGTTTGTTCCGTTCGATTGGACGTTCGATTCCAGGACAACAGTCCGCTGGAGTCGGCAGCGAAACTGGGAAAACACTGGAGGCTGAAGGATTTACTTGGAATTTGAGCCCCGGAATCGCGGAGTCCCGGAATCCCGGTTAGCTGCTTGTGGCGCTGACGTCTATTCCAGTTTGAAGTAAAGATTAGCGACTCCAGCTCCTGATTTCACACATCATTCACACGGCACGGCGTGAGAGTTATTGACACTTGCGTGGGGTGGCCGGGCCACGGCGGCGGTGCTGGAGTTCACACATGAAACTTTGGTGCCAATCCCCGTTGAGCTGCGTCCAACTGCGTCCGACACCGTCAAAAGCTCAATGCGATTCTGCCGAGGACGACCCCGCGGCGACCCGACCCCCAGCAGCGCAGAGCAGCAGCGCCAAGGGTTGCCAGTCGGAACGGATGAAATAGCTGGGCGACAGCAACCAGCCTGCCTGGCAACACTGCCCCAGTCCCCAATGAGCATGCGCCGTCCTCGACGCCCACACCCACCCACCCAACGAGCAGGTCAAAGCGGGAAACATTTGAAAAGCATGCAATGCGGAAGGGAAATCAATCGTAAATGGAGCTTTCACCGAAAGATTTGATATTATGAAGACCAGAGCGATCCAGGCACCTCTCACTTATGGAGATAGTTCAGATGATCATTGATAAATTGATGCCAGGCTGTTTAAACTTTAAACTCTACTCTCAACCGGTTCCATTTCAAATGGCAAAACCCTAATTACGTTTCCTGCGTGATCTAATCTTATATTTTAATCTTCTCTTCACCGAACTGTCACTGTATGGACATACAAATATTTGCGATTATCAAAGAACTCGAAATGCCATCCATAAATCAGTTACCAACCAAAGGTCTACAGGTATGGAAAGGAGTCACGCTTTTTGAATGTCCTTCAAATAACAGAACTCTGTTTTTTAAAGATCTATCCGACTTGACTTATAGATCTTCCAATCTATTGTGTGATACATATGTATACAATAAAATCAACCAGAAATTAATATCAAATGAAATGAGCAATCAACTGAGTTGAAATTCGGTCTTGGATTTGGCGGCGCAAAAGAGTACTACGTACTATTCACGTTTCTCCATTCCAATCTTTGTCCAATCGAAATCATCTCAACTATACATATGTATATAAGAATGAATAAAAACCGGATTCTGGCCTTATCGTTGAAGCCAGAATTCAATTCAAATAGAAGCCAAAATAAACGTTGAGGTTGCCTGCGCTATAAAGATATTAGCTGTAGCCTTACATCAGTTTGATTTCGATTTAAAATTCCATAATGATGGTCTTTTAATGGCTCTCCCATTCCCCCAAGAAATAGAAGCACAGATTGTGTCCGCACATATTCACATACATATATATATATTTATATTCGTCCTTTATGTCTTACGGAAAAGGCATATCATATTTTGTACAGTGGAACAGGCCAAAAACATCCGTGTATCAGCCGACATGGGCTGTTAGGCCATCTATCTCTCGTACGATGGTGGCACGTCACATGCCATCTCTCTCGATATCAGGTTGTGTTGGGAATGGGATCGATAATGCAGGTGCAATAGGTGGATCTTGTTCGGCCTCGTTCCCTAACAAGTTTTACAATAGTCATATTGTAGTTAGTAATATATACACACTGAACGATGTACAATCGCATTCAATATACATACATACATATGTACATATGTACAGGGAAATACGAACACTTTACAAACACACTCTTAAAAGCTTTAATATTACTCGTTGTATCGTCAGATCAAATATATATATCTCCATCTGGCTTTGGCTCTTGCTCTCGGTCTTGAGGCTGGGGCAAGTGCGGCAGCATCTGAAATTCCTCAGAGTTGTACTCCGGAGCGACTTTCCTTTCCTGCTGCTAAGCCAATCCCGCACGGATTGGTCCAGTGTTCAGGTTGTGATTAGTCATTTGTTGTCCATTTCTTTGGCCCCTGGGGGGTCAGGAGTTTCGTTCTCCCTCTCGCCCTCACCGTCGCCGTAGCAGCGGCGTTTGAAGTCGCTAAAGAGATCCGGATGCTGCGGCAGGCCATGCTGTTGAGGATGATCCACGCTGACCGACTGTGTGGTATTCCTGTGGTGTGGAAAGAGACATGCAACAAATTAGTGAAACCAAAAACCGAGGTGCGGAGGATGGCCAGGAATGCCACTCACCCTGTTTTTGTAAGCACTGTGCAGCCGTGATCCACCACCATCGTGAGGGAGTAAAGGTTGGCCAGATTGTAGAGGCTGTCGGCCTCGTTGATCTCCATGTCGGGAAGCCGGATCTGGGTTTGACGCGGATCCTGCAGAAAGCGTGCGAGCCGCTCGTTCACACTTAGCTTTATGCTGAAGCCGGGCCGGTCACCATTGATGCGACGGCAGCCGGCGCGAATTTCGCGTACCTCCTGCACCTGGCCGGGCGGCGAGGAGGAGAGGAATGGGTTCGACGTCTCGCCGGACATTTCGCTCTCGATTTGTTTCGGCGCCGGCACGGTGTCCACATTGATGTCCATATCCAGGCAGAGATTGACGTCGATGAAGCCAGTGGCGTTCCGATAGCCGCTGGCCCCACCCTGGATCTCAATGGGCTCCGAAGCTGGGGCGGGCTGGAAGCGGGACAAATCCTGCAGAGCATCCGACAACCAGGGCGTCTGAGTTTGAGGAGCGCTCTCTGCGGCCAGCTGGGCCACAGTGGTCTCAGTTCCCGACATGAGGGTATCGTCTTCGCCAATGGTATCGTCCGATCGTATTTGCGAAAGCAGCGACTTCTTGGTTAGCTTCCGCTTGGGATCATACTTACCCCCGGGCCCAAACTCGTTGCCCGGCCAATCGGTTAGCTCGTCGTCGCCCTCACGACCCGTGTCGTGCCTCCGATGACCGCCATCTTCGCTGTCCGATGAGGAGCTGAGTGAACTGGAGCTAAGGAAATCGTACAGCTCGCTGATGTCCATGGACTGCGCCTGCAGAGGCTGTGGCGTCTGACGAAGCGGCGGCGGCGATGGGCTTTTGAGGCGCTGTTGCTGTGGCTGTGACTCTTTTGCTGGCGCGGCACCTGCGGCCTTGGCGGGTGTGCTCGGAGAGCCTCGATGTCGGTGACGGGCACTATGGTGTCCATGCGAAACTGCCCAGGATGTCGGTGACTGTGAGTACGGATGCAGAGGGTCAACTGGTGGTGGGGGAGCAGCCTGGCGTTCTCCGCGGGCCGTTGACGACTTGCTTTTGGCCAGTTCCTCCAGCTGTAGCTTCTGGCCGGTCTTCGTGGCGTCGGCATCAGCATTGTCAGTCTTTTGTGTTTGTTGCGCCATGCGATTAATCTTCGAAAGCAGTCCTTTGTTAAGGGGCAACAGGCGGTCGCTGTGCGGCTTAGAGGTGGACGAGTAGCTGCGCGGTCGCATCCGCTGGTACTCCTCCATGTGTGTGTAGCGCGGCATGCTAGATGAGTGCATCTTACTGCTGCAGCCGATGCTCGAGCCCGCGCCCGGCTCCTGTTCGTGGTATCGGTCGCGATTGGAGCGCTTGCGCTTGCCGCAGAAAAAGATATTCGATCGATTGCCAGCGTCCGCCTTTAGCAGGCGCTTGCGAACCGTACCCGTCGAAGCCAATGCCAAGCCGCTGCATACACCCCCAACATTCCCGGCTGCAGGGGTGACTCCGTGCAGCTATGTGGCGAGGCGGCCGGGTGTGTGTCCTTGCTGAACTCAAACTCCATGGACATGCGCTTTATCTTTCGTTTGCGGCGCGAGTTGGGCTTGTAGAAACTAGGGGAACAGGGAAGGGAGGTGGGGTATTCGATTAGCACCTCTTTGTAATACCTCCTCCTCATCTGGAGGGCTTACCGGGCTGGACTGAAGTTCGTCTCGTTGAGGGAGTCTGACTCGAGCGCACCCACGCCCATGCGTACGGCAGCCGCGGCGTTCAGGGTCTTGCCTGGCAGTGGGAGGCGTAGCGGGAACAGCCCCTGCCTTATCGTCAGAGTCGCTGGCCGCCAGCTTTAGGTCCAGTCCGTCTACGTTGGCACTGGGGTGTTGTTGGTGATGTTGGGCATGGCCGTGACCGTGTCCATGTCCATGTCCGTGGGCATTCGGTGTGTCCGTGGGGCTGCTCGAAGAGTCCTCTGTGGGTTGGGGGGCACAAGCTGTAGGGAGGAGCAGAGATAGGTGTGGCTTCAACTGGAGCACCATGCGTGTGTACTGCCCGCAAATTGCCCGTTGATCGGGTTCTGCGACGTGAACCCCACCTACCAACGCCGCAAGCCCTGTCCATGAGCGAGGTCTCCTCCAGAGCCAGCGTCAAGTCGTGCGAGAATTGATCCATTTGCGCCGTCTGCAGTTGAGCCTGCACGCCTTGGTTTCCCGTATTCAATTGTGTTTCATTTATATATTATTGCACGTGCGCGGAAACAATAAAAATGCAAACCTTTGGCCCAGCAGCTCTCTAAATGCAACACGCATGTTAGTTAACAGTCGCTGTTAACAGAGGGGATGACCGAATTACATTTACTAATGCCATCACTGGCAAACAGTAAATGCGATAGTCGCTATCGATACTGTCATTGCTTGCGATCGATATCTGATTTTAGATTGGGTGATTGCTCTGCCAAAAAAGACGAATATGTAACGTTTTTTTAAAATTTGGTTTCATGTTGTCAAAACAGTTTCCGGTGCAATAACAGCACGTATTGTTGACACGGGTGCGCCTTGCAGTTTCCTAGAGATGGAACGTGGGCCAAATTGGAAGAGCGCCTGATATTCAGATTCAAAAAAACATTCAAAAAACAATGTGTATTTTTTTATTAATTGCGGTTATGCAAGTTTGACTAATGCGTTATAATTTTTTTAGACTTCTTTTACCAGAAGAACCTATGATATGAATCAGAGCTGGCCCTCTGCTGTGAGAGCGAGATCAGATCTTTTTCCACCATGTCTAGTTTTTGCTCCAGTTGCCGCTTCAGGTTGCGCACACGAAGCGTAAACGTAGAGAGTGGCAAGCGATTCCACTCGGCTATCAGCAGGCTTCGACGGATCCGTGCTTTTTCGATTAGGGCCGAACGCTGGACCTCTGACAAAAGTATTTGATGTTCCACCTCCTGCTCCGGCTGCGGCTGGTGCCTTTCTTTTGTATCTAAATTCTTATCCGATTCGTGCTCTGCTGCTGAAGGAAGACCAGGCGCAGAAGGCGGCTCACTGCAATTGGAGGCTTGGGAGCGTGCGCTGAGGGGATCCCCTGATCCACGTCTGTGATTTCCGGTATGGCCACCTGGCGTACCTGCGGCGATCTCGTCCGTGACGAGCGCCTTGAGCTAATGGATGAATTGTTGCCAGCATTATCTTCGCGGGGAGTCGGACACAGCTGATTTGACGTCCAGTTGTCATCCATCTGGTCCAGTTCGGAACCGGGCAGAGTGCCAGCAACGCCGCCTATCAGTCGATGCGGGGTGTACAGAGCACCGCACTGGTAGGCATCGCGTTGTTCGGCCACTCTGCCCAGTTCGAAGTTGGATGTGGTGCGTCGCAGACTCCCACTGGCTATGTGTTTCGGGCCCATAGGTGGCCTGCACTCGTCGCCCTCACTGTGCGCGGTTCTCGACTGCGCGTGCTCGGTACACTTGAGCAGCGCTGCGCTGAGAAACATCTCGTCGCATATGTCGTCCGTCTGGATCTGCTTTTCCGAAGAGGCGTTGGAAGAGGCTATGGATGTGCGAGCACACGCCGTCCGCCTTGGCTGCTGGACCACTGAACGCCTGGCCAGCGAAGCCGTTGTGGGCATCTCGTAGTTGTGGTACTTCAAAGGTGACCTGACACATGACTGATCCACTCGGACGGCCAATGGGTAACGCACCATCAGTCGGTTCTCAAGAAGGAAGTTTCGCTCCGTCCGGCACTGCTTGAGAAGCATGTTGCGATGGTCCAAAGAATGCGGCTAGTGGTACAAACGCGTGTGAGAAACTAAACAAATATAAAAAAAAGCAAATAGCTAAATATCGATATGTGTATTGCCTACAAAATTCGACTGGAAAATGTCACAAATTCAAGGATAGCGTTCGTCTGACTGAAGGGCTGACTTAGTTATATAGCTGTTAATCGTTTTTTAAAGGCCAAGTGAATGCCCTCACGGGCCTTGAGCACCATCTGGGCTTGCAGCGAAAGCTCAGGTTGGCCCGGGCGCAATTCCAACCGGAAGGCTTGCACTATGCGAGCCGTGAGCAGTTTCATTAGAAGAAGCGCGTAACGTCGCCCGATGCAGACGTGGGGTCCGCCCGAGAATGGAATGTAGCTGAAGGGCACCTCCGTCTGCAGCTCTGTCTCCTGCATCCAGCGCTCCGGCTTGAAGACATATGGATCGGGATAGTAGCTAGCATCGTGGGCCAGGCCGTACATGTTGATCCAGAGCGTGACCCCAGCGCAGTACGTACGCCCTCCGATGACGGTAGATTGTGTCGTCTGGCGTCCGGTAGTGGGCACGATCGTGTACAGGCGCAGCACCTCCTTGAGCAGGGCATCCAGATAGGGTAGCTCATTGAGAGTATCCAGATCGATTGAACTACTTGGCGGCAGCTGCCGCAACTCCGCCTGCAATCTTTCCTGTGCGTCTGGATTCTTGGCCAGAGCGTACAGGACAAAGGACATGGCCGCCGTTGTTGTGTCCACGCCCTACAAGTAGTTAGTTATCTAGAGGGGCCCGTGAAAATGGTGCTGTCTCCACCTACCGCAAATACGAAAGTGTTGACCTCGTCGCGTATCTCTTTTCGACTCAAGGGTTCACCGTCGATCTTGGCCAAGAGGAGCGTGTCCAGCAGGTTCAGTGCCTTGCGCGGTACATTCCCCTGTTGCTGGAGCTGTGCGGAGCGCCGATCAATCAACGAATCCATCAGCGTGTGAATAACCTGCAGCTGCTCGCTCAGCTCACGCCAGAGCCGGGTACGCTTAAAGACCCAGTCGGAGGCCAGCAAGGGATTAATCATACGCTTGAACAGCAGCTGGCTGCTGCGATGGAAGGCTCTTGTGATGGGAGAGTGCGCCACAGACTGCGTCTCCAGCTGCTCGCCCATGGAGGTGTCTAAGGAAGTTTGATTTGAGAAGCTCTCACAACGGCGCATGCCACACTTACCCACGATAGCGTCCAGCAGACAGGCAAAAAGTGGATCCGTGACCTCGAGGAAGGAGCCGCAGGTCTCTTCGAGCCGCTGGATCAGTCGATCCGCATGCTTGGCCACCCTGGGGGTAAAGCTCCGCAGAAGAATCGGCCGAAAGGCGGGCGTGAGAAGACGACGCTGCTGCGTCCAGTGGGAGCCATGGCTTATTAGCAGACCGTTGCCGATGAGCGGCTCCAGCTGGAGAAAGGTCTCGGCCTTGCGCAGGGTGGGATCGTGTAGCGCCTCGCGCGTCTCCTCTGCTGTGTGCAGGAACACCCACAGCTGCGGCCCCAGCCACAGGCGGTAGGTTGCGCCAAAGCGGTCGCGTAGCTCTGTAAAGACCAGGAAGATGACTGCAGACCCACAGCTGAAGATGGGAACTCCCTCCGTATCTAAGCTCCGCATCTTCTATTTGTACTCACATTCGGGCCGCAGCTTGCCCACCATTTGGGCGTTGCCCAGTAGCGGAAAAGCCAAAGGTCCGGGCAGTGTGCTGCCCAGGCGCAGCAACGCCCACTTCTTGTAGAGCAGCAGCAGTCCCAGACCCACCAACAGCAGCAACCAACAAGGCATCTTGTTTAGTTTATCGGCGAAACGATGTGTAATCTCAGCCCGCCGCGAACTGACTGCCGACTCAACCGCAATAGAATCAAGGGGAACCTCGATCAACAATCAGTCACCGATAATCTTCTGCCAGTATTCAATTGGCAATCTGGGTAACATAGGCCCCATATGTATATAATTCATACTACGTATATATGTATGTCTCGGCGCTGCTTTACCCTCTAACAGAGCAATACCAGACAGAGATAATACATATTACCAGACATGGACATGTACATATGTACATATGGACAAATGCATGTAGTTATGTAGTACTGCGTTTTGGAGTGAATCGGATTAGTTGGTATTTGTGTGGCTTTTTCCATAAACACCTACCAGTATCTAATCTGGCTTAGCGACTACGACAAAAAATGCACTTCTACACCCAGTTGCTCAGTTGCTTGTTCTGCAAATCCATTAGCCTTTAACGCTGTAAATTAATCAAAAACTATGATCTGTAGTGCATATTGTTACATATTGTATATCTGTATTTCTAGGGCTAGACCCTCCCTCTGGATTCTATACCTAGATTCGTTGCAGCCTCGCTTGATGCTGGCGACGATCGCGCTTGAACTTAATCCACTACAACAATGAAGACGGACAGACGGACGAACAGACAGACATAACTATATTGACTCGGCTTTTTATTCTGATCAAGAATACATACATATGTATACTTAATGGGGTCGGAAACATTTGCTTCTGGGCGTTACACACATACATTATCAGCACAAGACTAATGTACTCCTATACTCTTCGAGTACGTGCTATAAAAACCAGTTGCCCCGCGTGTTCCGACCTTACCTCAAAGGAAGTAAGACCTCATATTCTTCTTAGAAGTAGCCAAGTCTGGCTAGGGTTTTAATATATCGAACCCTTTTTGCGAATACATAAATCGTATACGTCATACAAATAATTATATGTGCAACACGTTTTTTTTAAATTACAAAAGTACAATAACTAATATCGAAATTTTGGGTACTTAACCTTATTTGCAGAACAATTTGACGATATAAAATTAAAAAATGGTAACAAATTTCAATTACATGTAATAAGGAACTTAAATTAAAAGTAATCTTCGTAGTAAATATATATATGTGCATATTCAATTTTTTGTTTGTTAATATTATTAATGATAATGTACAGATAACTTTAATAGGCAATATTGCTACCCTTATTTAGTATTACAGAATTAAGACGGGATGGCATGGAATCGACTAGGGATATAAGGGTGGATGGATCAATTTTCGCCCATTCTTGCGCTATTGCCACTTTAAGATGCCTTGCTGTCTCAAACTGTCTTCCATTCTTAAAGACTTTGGCAGACAGGATACCCCAGAGGTCCTCTATGGGATTCAGGTCCGGACTCAAGGCTGGCCATTTCAATACAGTTATTTTTCGATCAGTAAAGAAGCTTTTGGTCACCCGAGCTGCGTGTATTGACGCATTGTCCTGTTGGAATGTCCAGTCATCACCATATAAATTCCCACCAAACTCTATCAACTCACTCTCCAGAAGATCCACATACATTTCGGCATTCATTCGGGTAAAGACGAAGCATATAGGTGACTTTCCTCTGAAGCAGAACGCAGCCCATATCATCACAGTGCCACCTCCAAAACCTCGCTTGAAACAGGATCGCTTATCCTGTCGCATATCTCGCCAATATTTTTTGCAACTGTCTGGACCATCCAAATTAAACTTCTTTTCATCACTAAAAATTACATTATGCCACTCATCGCTCCAAAAACGGTACTTATCTGCAAACTCCAAACGAGCCTTCATGTGCCTCTGCAAAAGCTTTGGTTTAGGCACCATAGAGGTATACTTAAGTAGCTTATTTTCGTGTATAATTTGGACTATTCGATTCTTCGTTATTTCCAGACCCATATGCTCCTTAATTTGTCCGCTACTCATGGAATAAACCACAGCAAGTCGCTGAATCTGCCGTTTGCACCGCGTATCGATGTTGGTCTTACGACCACTTCGTCGATTCGTACCATATTTAGCTGGGTTTTTTATATAATTGGAAATGCAGTTCCTATGGCGCTTAAGAGTTTTTGCGATATCTGTGATTTTTGCACCGCTTTTATGCATTCCTTGTATAATTCCGTGTTCATGGTCAGACAAACTAGTTCCACGAGACATTTTACCTAACCAATTACAAAATATTCCAATCTAATGCACAATTATAACAATTACATACTTACATTAAGTAAATCAAACAAATGTTTGCAACTTAACTTCTTGAAAGGCACTTATCAGCAAAAACGATCGATTAGCACTGATGTGCACATATAATTATTTACTATGCAGCATCGAAAGCTCGCTTACATTTTTAATGTAACGGTACAACGAATGAAACGACAAAGCAAAAATTTTGGTCGAATAACAACAACAACATATCACCAAAGCTTTGCTCATTCACAGAAACGGGACAATTTTACGTATTTGACTAAAACACAAAAAACTGTAAATGCACATATAATTATTTGTATGAGGTATGTCATTTGTTCTAAAGTTACCCATCCATCACGGAGCCATTCCCTAGCTGTAGATGCAGGAACGTATCACCTTGTTGCATGTTCTACCTAAAGAACATAACCCAACCTAAGACAGCAGATGAAAGCGAATTACTATGAAAAGAAGCAGGATAGCGATGGAACCATGGAGAGAAACAGATCAGGTTCGATTTCTAGATAAGTATAATCGAAGAAAACGCTCACGATCGTAACCATTTAATCAAAATACATTAACCTACTGTTAGGCTCTTCATTAAACCCATTGGGTAGGTCAATTAGTCAACAGATAATTTAACCGATGCCTCTTCCACATCCTCCTAATCATTCTGCCAGACGTGGGGTACTGTCTCGTACTGTTTCAAACGTTCGTTGTACTGTCCAAAAACAAAGGCCTCCGACTGATACAGTTTGAAGAGATAATAGAACCCCTCATGGACGTACTTGTTGTTCCAGGACCAAATGCAATGATTCGGGAAGTACATGATAATGCGGTGTCTGCCGCGCGCATCGAAATCGCAGAACAAATGTGTTGTATGATAGTCGTAGGGGGTATCCAATACGTATACCTCTGACTCTCTTTTCTTGCGAACGATGTGCTTCAAAGCCGTTTTTGCTGGCTGACTCTGAACTTTTGCACTTTTGCTTGATCCCAGCTTGGAGTTGGTGGAGTTGACCATACCACCCACGGCGGTGGCCGTTTGGACTGTCTGACCTTGTGTACTTTCAGGTTTTTCATCTAGGCTGGGGGTGCTTTGGATCGCCTCTTTAGCTGGAAAACTTCTGGGATATCCAGTCGACAGTTGCGACTGTTAATATACCGAAAGTAAGTCGAGACGATATTGGAAGGCTGAGTTATCACTTACCACGGCAAGGAGAGTTGCTAACAGGCAATTTATTTGCAACTTCATCATGTATCAAAAACAATCTAAGCAATCTTATATCATTTTAATTGATATTCCTGCACGGCACGGAAAATTTGATTCGTTCTAAGAAATGGTGAGAAATAGCAATAAATAGTAGTTATAGTAAATAGCAAAAAATAGTTTTAATAAATTTACAGACAACTAACTCAAAAGCATGCAGATATTTCTATTTTATATTCCTGGTAATCACAGGGTATGGTTTGGCAACAGCGGGAAGTCGTTTACAATATATATGTCATTATATATCAGCTCATTTAAACATGCAATAGATGTCTTCCCACAATTCCTGAGAGAGGAGTTGAGTAGTTGCAGATGAAATGCTCCAGGGATTCGTTAACTTCGGCTTCCCCGGATTGTTTCATTCGTCAGCCCGACGCCCGCAACCACGCCTTCCTTTCTTACGCACTTGTTCGCTTTTCTTGAATGTCGCGCCCAACTTATCGCACTAGAGTATCGCATAAGCCTTATCGCACTAGAGTATCGTATTAGATTGTTGGCTTATTACTAGTTTATTATTATTATTTATTATTAGTTTATTTAGACAGAGGCATGACAGTGTAGAGAATGCAAAATTAAGAAAATTCAACTGAAAATGTTGACTTAAGGCCTGTATCCAGCGCTGCGAAAACCAAAAGCCTAAGCTAAACCTTAAGCCTAGTTTTCAGATCCGAAAACGCGTTTGCGTAGTGGCCGAGTGTGACCAGGTGTGCATGCCCCGTTCTGCACAAGCACTGTATAGGAATAAAATCAGTTAAAAATTCAAGTTTTGTATCAAAGCAAGCAGGAATGTATTATTTGTGGGCGCTGTGGCGCTGGAGAGTTGTGTTACAATTAAGTTAACCGTATCAGATTCCGGTGTCTGGTCCAATGCTTGAAATACTCCTTGAATTCCACTTTAGTACACACAAAAAACAAAAACAAAAAAACACTCGCACTCACACATGCCCTTCTATAAACATACATACGCACAACCACCTGCAACATGTCCAAATAATTCAATATTTAATTAAAACTTAAAAAAAATCCAATATATATATCACATTTGATCTCAAACTCAATTGGAGCGTGCAACAAAATCGATAAAAGATCGATTAATCGATGGTATGGGGGACGGGACTGATATTATAATTACACCGAAGATTTATTGTCAAAATCATTACACAAAGAGTCGTTATGAATAATTATTAAATAGAGAAATAAGAATATATTTAGATGGAGATGATAGCGGTTTCTTGTTCTTTTTTCTTTTTAAATGCGACAAACAACAACGAAAAAACAACAAACATTATTCTAAACTTTTTCAATAAATCGAGTGTTGAAGCAATTTTATTATTTAATATTCATATTATTATAACGTATTAACCGGTGACTATCACTTGCGAAAAAGTAGAGTTATACATATGTATACATATGTACATATGTATGGATAGGTTTCCTTTCGTTTTATATTTTTTTGTATTTTTTTTTTGTTTCATTTGTGGTGTTGTTGCGCTCATCTGGGCTGAAGACGCACACGAAAACCCTCTTCGCGCTTCAGTATGATATCCGCCTGGAGCTTAAAGTCGGACTCACTGAGGTCCGAGTAGACGCGATAGTTCCGCAAGATGGTCGAGAGTAGAATTTTGAGCTTAAGCATGGCATATTTGCGCCCTAAATGATGAAATCGAAAAACAAAACGGGAAAGATAAGTGCGGATTGTGATGCAGGCAAATGCATACATGAGCTGGATATTCAATCATCGCAAATTATCGATAATTATCGATAATTTTCAGCAAAGTCCCAGTATGGTTGTACTTACCCACACAGCTGCGTGGTCCCGCGGAAAAGGGGACAAAGGCATAGTAATGCCGATTGGCCTGGCGCTCGGGCAGAAAGTTGTCCGGATCGAAGACATTGGGATTGGTGTAGACCTTGGGATTGCGATGCAATAGAACAGTGGCCACCGTCACCGTGGCTCCGCGCGGTATAACATAGTCGCCAGAGTTCAACTTCAGATCCTCCTGCAACTCTCGTGCGATCAGCGGCACTGGGGGGTACATGCGCAGCGTTTCCATCAGGCAGCGCTCCAGATATTTCATTTCTAGCGTGTCCTGGAACGTGGCAGGGCGCTGCGAGTCACCGAAGATGCCATCCAGCTCGGCAATCACGCGATCCTGGATTTCCTGGTGTATGCCCATCAGTGAGAGGAAGAATGATGAGCCCGCTGCGGTGGTGTCATGGCCCTCGAACATAATCGTATCCACCTGCTCCTTGATCTCCGTGTCCGTGATGAGGGCTCCGTTCTGGGCGCTCTCCAGCATCAGGTCGAGAAAGGCCAGGCGCTTCTTCTCCCCAATGTCGTTGTCCTCCACATCTAGGTCGTCCTTGAGGCCCGCCGACTGGCCATAGGAGAGCCCAGCGACAGGTGTGCCCTCACCAGTACCAGTAGCAGCACTAGTACCAGTTCCAGTACGAGCACCATTAGCCCCTCCCCCAGAGCCGATCTCCGCCTGCTCCTGTTCGCGCTCTCTCTCTAGGGCGGCCGCTTTGAGTTCGCACTGGGCCAGAGATCCTCGAGTACCCTGCTCGAAGGCCGCCTTCTTGCTACGAATGACCTTGGTGGTAAGGCCATGGATAATACTGAGCAGACGTCCCTGTTCCTTGTAGTAGCGCGTCAGGGTGAAAACGAACTCGTTGCGCAGGAAGATGCTCCGGTGCCGGGCATGGAGAATATCGCACATCCGCATCACAGCCATCGCATACTCGAATCCGGACTTGTCCTGTGTCTTCTTCGACACACCCATGGCGGTCTCTGGAATGGGCCCAATCGAAATCGAAATTGTAATCGGAATTAGAATTATAATCAAAATCTGGCTATCATTGAGTGACTCCGGCAAAATCGCGCAGTTTCAATCCCTGTCCATTTACGGGAGAAGTGGAATGCACTCGACTGACCCAAGCGCCAATTGAACTTAACAATCATACAACAGCCGAGTGAGCCCCTGCTTCTGTCCCGGCTTTCTAATTGTAAACACAATGCATAAGTAGATCTATGGCTGGGGGCACCAGCACACGCTTACGGACGGACTGACTGTACACTTTACCCGCCGCGAGTGTAGGCTAAAATTCAGTGGGCTGTGGGAAATTCTATACGAAAACTGGCCATAGAGCGTATCCCATAAGATCCTCGATATGATATTATCTATCTACTATTGATAGAGAGGATGAGCCTTCACTGTGTAGGAGCTAAATTCGCAAAGGGAAGTACTGATTATGCAATGACATTTGGGTTTTCCTATCCATTTTTCTCCATCTCGCATAAATTTCTCAAATTGAAAATTTTCCCAGGTTTTCATACAAATTATTTGTTCTGTCTTAATTGCTAATTGTCCGTTTGCGTCAGACCTCCCCATCATTATAGCAGCAGCGGCAGTGGCAGTGGCAGGGGCAACAGGAACATCAACCTCGCCTCAGCCTCTGCCTCAACCTCAACAGGCGTATCGCAGACAGGCGGCTGTTGCATTCAAATTTTCCTGATTAAGCCGCTTAATGGCAATGCGACGTGCCTTTAATTGCTCGGCTCGGCCCAGCTCAGTGGAGGAGGGAGGAGCTCTCGCTCTCGCTCTCTAATCTCGGCTTGGCTTTTGGCTGCATTTCAATTGATGGCTATGGCTGCGGCTGCGACTGCAACAGCGGCTGGATTATGCAATGGCCTAGAAATCAATCCGCAATCCGCAATCCGCAATCGGTTGCAGTTTTGAGCTAATAAAGCGACAATGTCATTAACATTTGGCCGTGTATCTGCATACAGTAGCGGGCAGCAGGCCAACTGTCCCACTCTGGGTGGCAGTTTCACTTTTTTCCCCAGCCATGAAACGTGTTTGGCGTTAAGTTTATTGCCTGCCGATAACTAAATGATTTTCTGATAGATAATGGCAGTTAATGGTTGGCTCCTAGTGATTGCAGGCATCGGATTGGCTTTGTCTTTGGTCTACAAATTCTCTCGTTTGGTCGGTTAAATATTTCAATGGAATTAATGAAATATTCCTGTGAAATGGCCGAGAAAGGAGAACTGTTTTGATCATATCAATATCAATATTGCAAGAGGAACATAAGGAGAAAGATCACACTCATTGCAGGGGGTTACCCGCTATTAAATCTAGAGGGATTGAGGGTGAGATGCATGTTTCGCTTTAGTTGGGCAGACCTGCTGTAGGGTCCTGGGAGCTCCAGCTTTCACCAGTTTTCACGGGTTTGAAGTGATATAATTTGGTTATGATTTAGTTAGAGTTAGATTAGGGGAGAGATCAGATTTATGTACATATACACCTGTACAGTCGAATATATATATATATATATATTTCTTTTGTGTCAATTGTACAGAATGACAAAAGCGGTAAATGGACAATAAAAAGACATTTTTGATTTTGATTTGTGCGAGCTGTAGGAGTATATAGGGAAATGGGTCTGCGCTCAATTGTGGCATATAGTACAGATACTATATATGTATATATATCATATGAATATACATATATACCTATATAGGAATGGACACACGCATATAGAATGAGGCTGGGAATTAAATGTGTGTCTGAAACCGAATCGAGTGTGAGTGTGAGTGTGAGTGCGTGCCCGTGTTCATGTGAGTTGACTGTACTTTTGTGTAATAACATGTCAGTGTTGGTGTTGTTGTTGTTGTTGCTGGTGACTTACCCAATAGAATCTCCACAGTCGCCTCACTCATGTAATCATGACAATCAAATGTGCGTCCATCCTCCGCACGCAGCTTCCGCACCACATTGCGAGAGTTCTCGTTGAACAGCTCGATGAAACTCTTCAAGACATTCAAATGGAATGTGGGTGCGATTAGTTTGCGATGCGAACGCCATTTTTGACCTGTCAAATATATGGAGAGAGAGTGAGTGAGACAGCAAGACAATGTGGAGAAAGAGATGGATATACTAGCAATATCAACCACTCCCACCCACCCCCATTAGGCTTTTGATTTGATTTTTCAGTGGCGTTGATTTTATTTATAGACGCAATTTGCTGAGGCATTGTTGTGCCAACTTTCAGGCTTACAAATCGTTTAATTAATTTATGATTTTCGAAATTGCCCAATTTACATTAGTTTAAGCCATACACACAAGTGGCACCATCTCCCAGCCCCGCCTCACCTGTGCTAATCAGCAGCCCATCGCCCAGCCAGGGCTTGAAGAACTTGTATTCGGATGCCTTGTCAATGTACACATGGCTGCTGAGCAGGAGCTCCACGTCGCGCGGATCGTAGATGAAGACCACCAGCTTGGGTCCGATCCACATTTTGGCAATATGTTCAAAGGGGGCGCTCTTCCGGATCACTGTTTTGAAAACAGCTGCAATCAAAGCAATCAAAGCTGCAATAAGCAAATGTCATAGCCTATTGAGCAACACCTACATGATGCAGGTCCAATCACATCGAACAGGTGTCCCACTATGGGTAGGCCACGCGGTCCCGGCAGTCGTCCGGCCAGCCTGTAGAGATGGGCCCGGGACAGACGCCAGTATATGTACCATAGGACCAGGGTGGGCAGCAGCAGGAAATAGAAGACGCTGCTCGGGGAGCCCATGGCGGCGTCTTTCTTCAGCACTTCCATACTTTTGGCGAGGATTCAGATCAGATCAGTTTTTCTTAGATTTTCTCAGTTTTTTTTCCACTTGCAAAAACAAAAAACAAAAACCCAAAAAATAGCACAACCAAAAAACCAAACTCTCACACCACGAGACGGAGTCTGGAAGCCTTATAAGATTTCCATGCGCGATTTGATTGATGGATCGGATATCGGATAACGGGTACGTAACCGGATGTTTGTCGCTGCTCGTCCAGCGCACAACTGACCGATGCGTCCCCAAATGGCACAGACTGGCAATGGCACTCCACACGAAGAAAAAAAGTAGAAACAAAAAATTATACAAAAATCAACCCACACAATGACGTGTATTAGACAGTAGACTGTACACGGTAGACAGTAGGGGTAGCATAAATATATATATCTATATAGTAAATCACAAATCACAAATGATGAACCGACGCGTCGCACACTTCTCGGGCCCTCAATGGGGGACTAGCGACCCCCGGCAGTGCGAACGACTTTTATAGCCAACAATGACAGTCCAACAAAAATCAAACACACAGCAGAGAGCACACACAACGACAACGACAACGATCACGAGGAGGGATCGGTTGGGCTCGGTTGGGCTCGGTTCGCCTGGGATTGGATCATATGATGTGCACCACGAGCCACGAGCTCGACCGCCCTATTCCTCGCTATTCAATTTTAACGGGAACTTTCTTGAGGCGTGGGCTTTGCTTTGCTTTGCTTCAACTGAAAGTTCCGCTTGACTGAGGCAGCTTTGTGAGCTTTCCCTTGGGAAAAAGCTTCCTAATCTTCTAAAACAAGCTTGATTTTTATGCCGAAAGAATCGACAAAGCAAAGGTTAGGCTTTCGGTTAAACAACATGTAACAAAATACTATGGGATCTATTCCTTTCTGACCAGTTCTTGGATATCAGTAGATATCGGTAATCGGTAAGTAAAATCGGTAATTCTTTGCCTTTCTTCTATACTTTCTCGTATCCAAAGCACAATTTCGAATTTTGTAGGTTTTTCTCCTGGTTTATTTCAGAGATGACATTTATACACCGCATGGACAAGAGGTACTAATAATGTTATTGATAACTTAGTTTAATGGTTAACATTAAACAAAAAAAGTATTTAAATCTATAATATACATATGTATGTGTATTATGCCCCGCCCTCCCCCACCCCCTTTAAATAAATAACTATTTATAGTATGTGTGTATGTTTGTGACCTCAGTACGTGTATGAGCAATATTATTGCCTAGACATTTGACTATATAATAGCTATAAGTACAGACATTAACTTATGGAAGTCTGGCAGTGGTACAGTACCCGGGAACCCCTTTAGCCCTTTAGCCAGTGTGCCCACTGTAACCAATGGCAGTCGAACCCTAACTTCTGAATCCTCCCTCCCTCAACCCTCCTTCAACTCAATTCAAGCCTAACTAATCGTAACTGTGATATTTTCTGATATTTGTTTGCTGTGTGCCGAAGATTATGCTGTAGATTAGATTATTGGTGGAAGCTCTCTCCATCTCCATCTCCATCTGTCTCGAAATTCCTTTCCTCCTTACACGGAGGACTCGTAGATGACGATTTGCAGGACCTTGGGCTTATTATTTTGCGCCTCCTTCACCTCCTTCAGAATGGCATTGGTGATGGCCTCAAGGGCAGCGATATCCGGGCTATGGTCGTTCTTCTTGCTGTTCCACTTTGGCATAGAAACCTGTAAGAGCCACTGTGTTCAGAGACCGTTTAGAGGGGGGAATACTATATGTACTTACGGTCAAAACTTTTTGGAGGGCTGCATAGTCCAGACCTGTGCCGGCTGTCTCGCCCAAGCGACGCAAAGTCTCCGCCATGGGACCGGAAAGTTCCTGCAGAAACGAAACGATTATGAAATTTACAAACAAACAAAATTTAATCTGCTGCCTGGTAACTTTTTAGATTAAGTGCCCCGCCTGTTAACTCACCTGCAACTTGGCCCAACTGGTGGCATACTGACGCCTCACCAGCTCGATAATGGTCGATGTCAGGGCCAGGCCAATAAGAATGTACAAAGTACAGAGCAGCATATAATTGGGTTTCTCTGCAAAGCGAAGCGAAGATGAAGCTTAAATAATGTCCACATATGTATGCCCTACTTTGCACCTACTTGGCACCAGGTCTCCGAACCCAATGGTGGTCATGGTAATGAAACAAAAGTAGAAGCCATCGAAGAAGGTCCAATCATCTTCCCAGAGCAGGAGCAGGCCAGCACCGGCGGCCAGGTAGACGCCCAAAAAGCCAACAGCCAGAATGGCATAGAACCAGGTCTTGCCTATGCAATTTGTAAACTTTGGCTTGGCTAACAGGGAATGAAAAGATAATAGAAAGAGTTATAATAATCCTAATCCTAATGCACTCACTGGGCATGTGTTTGCCAAACACTGAGACGGCGGTGGCAAAGAGTCGACCCCAGTCGGCTATCACCGTGAGCGTAAAGGGTATGCCGATGAGGGCAAAGCAAATGCAGAATACCCGTCCGCCGGTAGTCACTGGCACAATGTTGCCATATCCTGAAAAAAATATTATTATATGACTATCACTAGCTCTAGCTCTAGGCCTTCAGACCTACCTATGGTGGTTAACACAGTTGATGAGAAGAACACAGCTTGCAGTATGCTCCATCGCTCGTAGGGCTCTGGAAAGTCTTTATCGGCAACTATAAGCAGCCCCCCTTCGGCCGCCTTTTGAACAGCCTGCACGCCCCCCCCAAAATGATATAGAATCAATAAGATCATAGGAAAGATCGTATGCTTACCGCTTCATATTTGGCCAGCTCAAAGGACAACAGTTCATTGAGATTGTTCACTTCGGTGTTGTTCAATATGGCGCTCATGAAGCGTTCTCTTTGGCTCTTGACCACATCCTTCAAGTCGGTAAGACGTTGCACTTCTGCGGGACGTTCCAAGTGGCGAAATATCTGCAAAAGGTAGTGAATATTCCATTAAAGCCTATCCAAAGAACTCATTTCTTCCAACCCCAAACTCCAAACATTTCTCTTTCTTTCCCTAATAATGAACTCCCCCCAAAATGGAACCAAACTAAATACAAATTTCAAAACATCATACGAGAAGAATAACCAGAAATTTGTACATCAACCTTTGACCTTCAGACCCCAAAGGTAACAAATAATATTCTTAAATAAATTCCAAAATGCTGTTCAGCTTTTTGATGTCTCACATCTTAAGTGCGAAAAGAAAACAAAAAGAAAGAAAGAAATCGGCGCTGAATCTTTATTCAATTTCTCGCACATCATCACAAAAAAATTTTGTTTAACTTTAAGAATAGTACGCTACGCTCCTCTTTCTCTTCAGTTTTTGCTGTTTTCGTTATAAAAATAGTTTTTACAAATCGATTTCGAGTTTTATTTTTAACAGCAGATCGAAGAAAAAGCGTTCGCCTCGCCAAAAAAAAAAGAAGAAAGAAAAACGTGGATATTCAATTTAAATGTTTCAGACAATTTTTCATTCTCACACAGCGTCCAACATGCGATGGAAGATGTATGGGCACCCTTGAGTGCCCCTTAACCCTACCCCACCCCACCCAGTACCACCCCCACCCCCCACAAGTATTTCCTTCACTTTTGACATTGATATAGTCCAAGTCCAAGTCGAAGTCAAGGATGGACCAGCCTGGAGTGGGAATATTCGTTGAGTTGATTCAAATTCCTGTCTTCGCCCCATTTGATTAATTGCAGATTTTTCTTTTTTGGTTTTCCCTCTCTGAGAGTTTGAGATTTGAAGTTGCATTTTCCACTCACGACTTTGGGACTTTGGCATTTCCCTAATTAGTTTTGTTCTCACTACTCCCTGGTTGGGTCTCCGACTGCTGCTGCCTCCTCCACTAGTTTTCAAAAACATTGACGGCGACAACTTGTCCAACTCCAATTGGTGCCATCCTCGCACATACATCCTTCTGTGCGTATGTATATGTGTGTCCTATATGTATGATAACTAAAAAGTGAGAGACAGGGCGACAGATCTATAATTTTCTAGCAGAAAAAGCATAGTAGACAAGCGTTAAATTAAACGTACACTCACAGCCACAGACACAGCTACAGCTACATCTACATCTACATCTTCATGTGCGGGGGGTTTGTATACGAAACTGTCGTAGTTTCCTTCACATTTCCTCTCGCAATTTTATTTACAGTTAGGGCTTGTGTCTGCTTGTGGCTTTATTTTCTGTGCTTGCGCATAAATTATAATTATTATTGGACAGCCGCTCTCACTCTCCCTCTCTCCGCTCTCTCTCTTTGAGTCTGACGTCCAAGCACGAGAGGCTGCGGTTTTGGGCGAGAGATCCCCTGAGATGTGCAAGGGATAGCCAGGAGTGGGGCCCCCTCCCTTCTGCTAAATGAGTGTTGGCATCAGGCCATCAGTGACTGGCCAAACAGTGATCGGCTTTAAGAGAGAGAGAGAGAAAGCTGTGACTAAACTAAGGTCTATATATGATTTACTACCAGGTCTTTCCATTAAGCCTATTAATTGTATTCTTCAAACACTCACTCTTTCGTCTAGTAGCCATTCATTTAGGTGAAATTTGTGACAAATTGCCTACTCTGCTGCCATAAAATCCTGGCTATAAAATCACTGTTTGCCAAAGTGACTCCCTACCTTACAGTTCCATGCTTAAGGCTTAAGGCACTTGTCACTTTGTCGCCCCATTTTGCAGGCCATAAATCTCACGCAGCCAACTCAGAACCTTCGCCTCCGCCACCAGGACTCCGGCATGTACGGCAATTAACGCACGACATATGGAAATAATGGAGTGACCTTCTTCACCCTCACCCCAACCCCCTCGCTATCTCCACCTGGCCATCTGGGTTGCCTCTTGGTTGGAAACAGGGCTAAGGCTAAGCAAGATTGACACAACCAGATGCAGCATTGTGTCCAGTAATCCCTGGTAGCGGCTGGTAGCCACTCCCGGTTTTTAATAAAAAACATCATCCCATGTTGTATGTCCAGGGCCATTTTTCTTCCTTAAAATAAATAATGAAAGAGCAGCAACAAAAAACACAAAACACAAATCCCAGCAAAAAAAAAGCAAATGCTTTTGCTGCGGCCATAATAATGATGTTCGCGCCCATTTAGCGGGTGATAATTCATTTCCGGCGCTGCGAGCGTCCAAAAGCAGGCTACGATGGTCAGTAAACAAGCCACAGACAGTGTGGCAGCCAGGCAGCCCCGAAAAGAGCAGAAGGTCACAGATTGATTCCGTACACACACACATGCATACAAACATACATAGATACTAAAATGCGTAAATACAGATTTTCGCAGGGTGAACAGTAAAAAAAGGGAAAGTGGCATAGAGGGTCGTATTTCAGGATCTATTTTTTATAAGTTGGCTTTGACTTGAACGTTCTTGGCATAGCAAAGGAATATGTACTACAAAATCTTATATGAACGTTAAGGAATGGAAATATATCCACCCGTTGAAAGGTTTGAAATCTCATAACAATAAAGGATCCCTTTTTCATGATCTGTATGTAGAATATTACAAGCAAGGGGTGTACTCTCATCTGAACAAACTTGAACACAAATAACAATAAATAATAAATATTACACCGAAATTATATATTTATGAAAATTACTTTGAAGGCGCAGACCCTTACACTCCTTACACTCGTACGTAATAAATATAAATTGATATTATTTATTGAAAATTAGTTCCTGGGGCGTCAATGACCGCCTTGCCAAGGACCAGTCCCGCCCAGAAAGAGGGAGGGAGAGCGAGATAGAAGGAGAGAGAGAAAAGAAAAACTTGCGGAAGCGGCGTGCGAATGTGAAAATGACCAACGGCATGGCGTCTGATGGGCGCCCCACGAAAGTGATTTCGTAGTAACCTTAAATATTGTTCCACTTTCCCTTCCTTGATTATTGCTCACCCCCCACCCCTTGGCTGTGTGCTGTAAATGGGGGGAAAAACACTTTTTAGGATTTTCCAAATCGGTGCGTTTCTGTCGCGCGCGGTAAAAACCGCGGGTGGGCATCGTCGGCATCGTCAGCATCTGCGGCATCTCCACGAACTTTGGTTTGTTGATTTTATGAGCTTATGATTTCATAGCAAATTAGACAGACATAATTCTGGAAACTTGTTGTTGTTCTTGCTGCCGCTGCCGCTGTATAAATCGCTGTCAGTTCATTAAGTTTTGATTATTTATTGAGTGTGCTGCGCAGGGTAATAAAAACGAATGGTTTGATGGGCTCCACATCCATAGATCTTTGTAAAATATAATGACTTAACAATTGTTAAATGATTTAATGTTAGCGTATCCATACCATAACAAATTGTTATGTACATACATACATATGTACGAGTATGTGTGTATGCATTTCTCAGGAACTGTGGATCATAGAAAGCCGTAAAAAATACATATGGACTCTACAATAAATGCCAATGCTTTTATTTAGTTTTCTTGCTGTTCTGGGTAGTATGAGAAGTAGAGAAAATACTTTGTTTAAGCCCTTATACATTTGACAGCTATTACAATCACAGCTAGATGGAACTGAAACGGTTACCAATCGCACACTTAAAGAACTGTTGACAAACAGCACAGAGAGCACAGCACTGAGAGAAAAAAGAGCCCCAATTATAATCATAAACATAAACGTTTATTGCGTTTTATGGCCAACGGCACAGCAGACCCGATGGGGACCGCCCATGGCGAGCCACTCCATTCGCACTTTTGGCACTTGACATATTTATGTGTACTCAGTTATTATGGCCAAGGTCGTGCCCCAAAAAAGAGATGGCATCCAACTCAACAACCCAACACCCCAAAGAAAAAAAGATCACACAATATAAAATCAAATTAAAATTCAACCAAAGCAGAAGGGAAATGAATGATGTGATGGGAAAGTGCGTGGCTCGGAAGGGAGAGTGTGGCGAGTGTCGAGTGGCGAGCAGCGAGTGGCGAGCAGAGCAGCGAACAGAGCAGCGAACAGAGCAGCGAACAGAGCAGCGCAGCGAGCCCCATCTGCGGCTAATTAACCAATTTCGTGGCACAATACGCAACAAAAGCACCATGTAAGTGCCATTTTCCCCCATGACCATAGATTCCTGGAGCGCCTTTAGATGTTTCTTTTATGCTAATGCCCAGTGCTTGACCCAAATTCGAACCCCAAAAAAACAGACAAACAGACAAAAGATCTGTACACTCACACATGGAAAAGGACGCGGAATCGTTGGGGGCACAGTTCAGAGATGAGAGTGATGATTATCAGGTCTAGACAATGGACCTTCCCCCCCCACACACACACATACACATGATGATGATGATTTTGGTTCAGGCCAGTACATGTTGATTTCCCCCTGGACCCACCGAAATGAGCAGTTTGATAAGTAGAATGGGGAGAGCACGAATACACGATTCAAGTGCCAGTTATCGAAGTGCACAAATTAGTTCGAGCAGTTCGATTCAAAGAAGGAAGAGTACTGTAAATATATACAATCCCCTAATACCTCCCTTAACTGGAAGTTTGTATTCGTTTTCCCATTAACCACCACACACCACAAACTCTTATCAAAGTATCAAAAATCCCAAAAAACACACCAGCTTTCCGCCGCATTGACCCACCCTCTTGCGTGACCATCAGGACGTGACAGACATTTGGCCAAACCAAACCAAAAAAATTATATTAAAATGTGGCAGCCAGGGGGCAGAAACACCACACGCGCGCGATTTGCATGCCACGACAAAAAATCAGCTGTTAAAGCTAATACACTCGCAACACACACTTGCCCCCGACTCCGACCCCGACTACGACCCCAACAACGACCCCCACCACGAACTGTCTGCGTACAATAAAGAGTTTTTTATTTTTGATTTGTGGGCGTTTTTGCCCGCTACCCGTGATGTGTGTAAGCCAAACATGGCATCCTGACGGCGGAAAGATTATGCCAGGTCAAAGGGGCCTTAGGCTTGACTGAGCGTGGTGTGTGCCACATGGTGTGGCATGACCAGGGTGATGGGAGGAAGCAATAGTTAGCGATAGGAGGTACATGGTATACGTATGTGTGTGCCTAGAGATGCAATCTTCAATCTGCCCGAGGTGGAAGCTGAGGAAATCATAATTAAGTTGGAATATTAGGATATTTTACTAGTACAACCAATTTCACTCCAAATCAATCATTTAAAACAATGTGAGCATGTCCATGATAAACTGTTTCATAAGAAATAGCGATAGCCTTTGAGTTCCCAGTTTCAATCAATACAGTTCCAAGTATTCCCCACCGAATGCCCAGGTGTCTTGGCCCCATTGATTAATGAGCCGCAGAAATGTTGAACACACCAACTCATTATTTAAAAAACAACAAAAACAACAATAAAAACAATGAAGAACAACACCGTGGACAGACAGGGCAAAATAGTTTTTTAATTTTTTAATTATGTTCTCTCGCGATTACTTCTGATGTATGGCCATAGCCATAGCCATAGCCATAGCCATAGCCCCTTATGCCCCCCGAATTTTGGCAGCTGGCCAGAGAGAGCGCAGCCTGCGGAGGTGGAGGTGGAGGTGGAGACATTGATTGACACTGTGTTGGGGCCAGCTGCCGGATGGATTGGATGGGTTTCTGTTGGCTAATGAGATTGCTGTTCTTGGCCCGCCGCCTTGTTGTGGCTGATGAGGATTTGTGTGTTCGTTTTTCCAATTTACACGCAAAGGCATCGTTTTTGGACAGAGCGCGGTCAAACCATGAAACTGATAGCTTTGATAGCTTAGGGAAGGGGAAATGGAAAGGGGGGAAACCACAATTGGTGATCTTTAATTGGATAAACCAGTAGTTGTCCTGGCTGGAACAGATTCAAATGGGACGTCTGGAAAGCCCTGCTCCTGTGGGGAGTGACATCATTTGTAACCCGATATGTCATATTGGGTGAATATTTCTCAACACCAATCAAGGACGACCCATGGCAATGAACGCTAGCCACAAACAGTTTGTCGGCGTGTCAGAACGAATATTAATGTGTTGGTGGAAAGTCAGCAATCGCGCAGGAGAACTGATAAGGCGGTTAACACCCCACTCCTCCAGCCTGCCCTACCGTGGTGTCCCTTTATCCTTATCTTCCGTCTGTTTATCCCTGTCATAGAGCCCCCATTGGGTTTGTTAGAAACGGAAATGGAAACGCCAAGGTTCAGAACGGAGCCAGAGCCAGATCCCCACAGCGGATGTGCTAGCAAGAAATTGGAAGCTGGCCAAAACCTGGTTCCAGCAGACGAAAGGAGTTAGCGAGAATGGCTACAAGAAATGGAAGGTCAAGCTCGACATATTGTTGTTCTGCCTGGCTGATCGGGAACGTTGTTATTATTTTGGAACCTATGCACATGTTCCATGTATTTCAATTACGAAAATAAAGACTGCAATGGAGTTTTATAATCAAAAACATTATACGGGAGCAATGTATTTTATGTATCGAAGGCATTTGCGAATTGTTGCAAGAAGAAATCTCACAGCAGACTGTCGTAGTAAGTTAACAATTTTCTATGACATTTGAGTGTCCTGTGCTTGCCCTGCCCTGTAAAAGTTACCAGACAACTGGTCTCATTCCCTATCCCTCTTAGTTCCCTTTCTGACGTAATTACCTTGTTCTTCCCCATCGATTGGAAATTTATCAAAATTATCTGATTGCATAAATTTCCATAATACACTTGGGAAACTTTCACAAGTTCCTGCCTTCCTTCCATCTCTCCATAGGACGTTCCATAGCGTTTAATGCATTTTGCTGCCTGTCAAAGTTCAGAAAAGTTTGACATCAGTCTATTTGCATATGTGTGAGTACACACACACATACATTGACATTTCTGAAAGAGTGTAAGTGTTTTTATTGTTTGCCGCTTGAGGTCGGGCGTTGGTGAAAAAGAACGGCGTCATGCATCCTTTCCTTGCCTTTTTCTTGTCAAACGTTGCGTATGCGCATTATGTGCATTTAACGCACAAACACGAACAGCCACACAAACACACACACACAAAAACACACACAGCCACACACGAGCACATACATCGACAGGGCAATCATTAATCAACGCCATTTTGACATGCAAAAATTTTACACGCAACTTTTGCGATGGCACAGACGTCTGGCGACTCTCTGCACTATGGGACACCCTGTGGCACAACGCGAAATTTGTATACCTACATATTTATGTATACATATTTCCTATAAGCATACATACATATGTACATATATTATTTGGATAACAATCTCGAACATCGATAGCATTACCAATAGATCTAAATATAAAAAATAAACAACCTGAGTCCCAAATACATAATATAACTTAAACCAACTATATCAAAACATAGTATCATTTGAACTTATAGGATTCCAACAATAATACCAACCCCTGCCCTTTCTCGCTCATAAAAGTGACTTATATATCCTCAAGATTCCTGACAGAACCCAGTTAATATGTTTCAGCAAAAAGGAAAATCATAAAAGCTACAATAAAGTCTTAGAGAAGTGAAATCAGGAGCTCAGCTGAATTTACTGAATTAATCTTTGATCTCTATCAAGCAGAGCTCGCAAATAACCGTCAACCATTTTAAAGTGTCCGAAAAAAACCGATCTTCAACGAACACTTTGAGAACGTGGAGCGAAAGAACACATTCAAAAGTTGTTTCGCTCAACAACTGTTCTTTTCAGACCAAAACACTTTTTTTTGTGTTCTCTTTGGTTCGCTCTCTCAGGGACTATTTTGATCGGAAACAACCCTTTTTTCAAAGACGTTTTGCAGTGACCGATCTCTCAAAAGTGTCCCTATCTGTGGTTATTGAGAGACCGAGGTCGTTTTTGATTGGTTGATTTGGTCGGACCGAAACACACAAGCGAAACGAAAAAAGTGTTTCGCTCAGAGAGAAATCGTGTGTACCAAATTTTTTTATGTTTTTGTCTGTGTGAAGACTGCGTTGGAAAAATCGGTTGACGGTTATTTGCATGCTCTGCTATCAAGAAATAAATAGTATCTACCATTCGATACTTAAAGTTTCTATAGAAAATTCTTAAAGAAACATTTTTTTTGTAATACTGTAATAAAAAATTGCTGCTGCTGTGGCGAAATCAAGAAAAAATCTTCTATCGGGAGCTTCTCTGATTTAGTCCTACGCGTAGCTACTGTTCAAAGAGACCGCCACGATAAAGAAGTTATCGATCTTAAAGCAACACTGCGCATGTGCCCTACGGCTGCTCTGCAATGAATCGATGCTCTGAGGCCTGGCAGGCTCTCTCGAATGTTCCTTGTGTCAAATCACTTTTTTATTTTGAGAAAATCTTTGACAGGCCGCATGCCCTGCCCAATAGTCCATCTGCTACCCTGGGATATCCTTTTAAGAATCTATTGCCGAGTTGCCTTAAAAATTGAGTTGCTTTGGCGTTTGATTTGCGTGTCGAGTTTTCTTAAAGATTGTGTCGACTGCTACAACCTGCGAAAAAACAATCAAAGCTTCGTCAATCTGGGGAGTTGGAGATGTACTGCGGAGTACTGTCGATGGGGGGAGGAGGAGGAGGAGTTAATGGGTCCGTGTTCGGATCCGGGTTTGGCTTAGTGCACGTGCTGCACGCAAGGCGCCGGATTGTCCACGAGGCCAAGTTCTAGTTAGCTTTTTTGGCCCTTCTGTTCTGTTTTGAATCCTTGTCGTTTTTCGTCTGCTGCTGCTACTGCCATGATTTTGCTTTCTGATAATTGCTGCGGTGGATTTCAGGGAAAGTGTTTTCCCAAAGCCAGTGGAGAGTGTATAATTGGGTTAGTTAGTTGTTTACTGTCTGAACATTCAAAGAATTTTTCTGGGAATATCTCATTGGAAGTGATTACAACGTTAGGGCTTTTGAAAAAGTAGATCATAGTGAAGTAAGCATTTGCATTGAATCATAATCGTAATCGGATACATTATACATTGATCATAAGAAATATTAATTAAAAGTAAAGCTAGGAGATGTAAAGGAGATCGAAATGATTAAGTGGGGATCCAAATTCTCAGATTTTTTTTATCACATATTACAACCAATTAGCTGTTTTTTTGTATTTCTTTTGTAAGGGCATAGCAAAGGCAAAAGATTATATCAGTACCTTCCAATCGGATTACTCGACTTGTCACCCCCCTCGCCCCCCCTCTTCGTGGGGCATTCCCCTTGTCACGAACAAACTACCTCCGGTTTCGATTTCTTCTTGGCTTTTTTTTTGGCCAAATACCAAAGCGAAGCGCTTCCCATGCTCCGTTTCAATTATGCTAATACGACGTCGAACGCTTTTTTATGAGCCACTTCCTTCTGAAAATTGCTAGCACAACAAAAAGTACTACAACAACAACAACCTTAACACCCGAAAACAAACGAAGTCAGAAGAAGAGCTAAAATATCTTGGGAACAGCCTTGACACGCCAGCTCCACATAAATTGGGTAATTTTCTCTTTTGCTGTTTCTGCGGTTAACGCGTGTTTGATTGTTTGTTTCGTAGCCAAATTAAAATAAAATTTTACACTGCAGCAGTTCCAGTGGCAGTGCCAGTGCCACGCCTCCCTTGGTAACCCAAACAACAATCAAAAGAACAAAAATTCTTCCGCAATTTTTAAGCTAACAAAACAAATAAATCAAATCCAAAACGAGAGCAACGAAAGCCAAAATAACAGAACGTGAAATTTCATTTCATTTGATTTTGATTTTGATTTCACGTATTGCCGGGACGGGACGGGACGGGACTCGGTGTCTCGCGGTAGTTTATTATTTTTGGTTGATAATAAATTGTACAAATTATTAATTCCAGCCAATTTTTATGGATAGTTTGTTTTGGCAGCCAGATAATTTATATCCCTGGTTTCGCGGAATCAAAAATTGAATAAATGCGGCGGAGGGGTCGAGGTTTTTGATACTGATCGATCGTCTACGATAAAGTTTTGGACTTGAGGATCGCAATTGTTTTTTAACTTTTTTAGTTGCTGCAAAGGTAGACAAATTCCCTCAATGCCAACAGGCAATTTTTCAAGTTAATTTTATTCACGTTTAAAGATAGAACTGAAAGGCAACTAAACGAGGAATATGTTAATATATTAACGTACATATATGTATCTATTATTTGTTTGGGCAGAGCCAGAGCATAAAAAAGCATAAATGTGCCCCATATTACTCATACGCCGCATGGGCCAGACCCAAGACAAACCCCAAAAGGAAAGCGGGAAACGAAAGAAAAATCAACAGCAAGCGAGCAAGATGAGGAAGATGCGTGAAGGCAAACAACAATGAAATAAAAGTGATTAAGAAAAATGTGATTTCTTTTCTTTTTCGGCACACCCAAAGGAAAATTCCCTGTTGTTGTAGTTGTTGTCAACGAGTGTGTGTGTGTCTGCATGTGTCTGGAAGGCCAATAAACAATGACGTCCCCATAAACCGTGCAAAAGCGTGGGAGATGCCAAAAAGATGCAAAAAAAAGAAAACCAAAAACCTAAACAAGAAACACGAAACAAAGGCTTGCTTTTGCGCCAAATCTTGAAATACCCTTCACAATCGGGTGACTAGGATGGAATTTTTCGATCTGCATTTATGGAATCAGTTAGGAAAAGCATTACATTCCATACACCCCCAAAAAAGTAATAGAATCGAAATTGTCAAAAGATAAAGTGAACGTAAATATTGTTTCCAATATGGGAAGAGGCCGAAAATGAAATAAAAACGTTGGGTTTGTCGATTGGAAAACCACAAATGGTTCTTTTTATGGCAAACAAAATTTGACTTTGACTGGAAACTATTTTGACTATTTTTATAACATTTTTAAGTTCAACATTAAAAGTGCGCGACACAACAACTTTTGGCATTACAATTTCGTATCCAGTCAGATTTAAGAATGAAAGAAAATATAATAGTTTTTGCATTGCCAATGAAGTAGGAGGGCATTACCAGGGGGAGGGCATTGAGGAGGGAGGTCATTGAGGAAACAATTGCTTTCTGTGGGTAATTACCAAAGATATTTTTATAGAATTTTTTGCTTTTAGCCAGAAATGAAAGTGGTTCAGCTTTGATTTTAAAATTTTTTATTAAATAAGTCAAAATAATCCAATGACACAATATATTTTTTTAAAAAATGTTCTTTTTGAGCAGGCAATTAATATGAGAGCAGATAAAAACGATCCTCCAACTGGGTGGCTCATTAACGGTTGGTTGCTTGATTGATTGATTGAGGCTTGATGTGTAATTGTTCTGCAATTGGGTTAACAGCCCAATGCACTTTGTGACCTAAATCAGAGGAAAATGCATATGGATATTGTGGTATATGTAAACTCGTATAGTATATACCATGAGGCATACACTGTTGTACAAAATATGGGAAATAATTATTTTCGACTGTCTGAATTGCGCTTCTTGTCGCGTATTTAAGAATGAACGATGTCTGTGTACATATGTATGTATGTAAGTAGAGAGCCCACAGATAACAGAGGCTCTCGCTTTTCATGTACATTATGTTAATTAGCGTTGCCCGACAGATCATGTTATGGTCACACTGCAAATTTCAGTATAATAACAGACGGACTGAAGGACAGGTAGACTTATTGGCTACTTTCTTTCTCATTCTGGGCTGTCTGTGAGTCTGTTTTGCACTCTACTTTGTTCTGTAGTGTTCTGTATGTAAAAAAGTATATTTGGTTCAAATATATGTACATATGTATGCATACAGAATGCGAACTTAATTGGACTCGTAAAAAACCAGAGGGAACTTCCCAATTTAAGTTAATTTCTTGTTTATTTTTAGCTGGAGACACGCGACCCAAGAATTTCGTTGTGGGGAGGAACTAGTATAGTCTTATGGATACATTTATTTCACACTCGGCGACTTTCCGCATAAATCTGTCAGATCTTGTCACCTGCCTGTCGTCGCATAATTTGTTAATAATTTGATGGCACTTCCCACCCGCACAACCGCACACCCGCACACCCCCACACCCACTGCCCACTTGTGGCGGTGCATGCCACTCGTACATTTTATTCCGTTGGCCCATTGCCAGCCCAGCCGAATGGATGGCCCGAAAATTGTGTGTCCTCAAGATACAGGTTTGACACATGTAAAACAAAAAGAGGCCGCCGCAATAATGAAGATATTTTGTTGAAGCCTTCTCTTCTCATGGATAACCAATCCTCACTCTCTCTCTCTCTCTCTGTGGTATCTGTTAGTCGTGGTCAAGTGACTTTATGACCCACAATCTATTGGATCTCTGTCCCTTTCGCTGGAAGGTTATAAATTGAAATGTTGTTGGAAAAGCCATCCATTTGTATGCCTCATGCGTGCCCCAATTGATGACCCACACAAACTTATCTTTTGGGCATGTCATCGCCCTGCCTCCCTGCAATCACTTCCGTCGCTCCTTAGTACCGCACCCCGTGCCCCCCTCTATCCTGCCACACTAATACACTTAAACACTTTGCCAAAAGTTTCGCTTTTGGAATGGATCTTTGTCTTGACCTGAATCGCATCGTACCGAAACGAATCGCTTGGCCTGTCATTGTTCAACAATTTGCACGCATTTTTGTCGATTTGGCCGGGGATCCCAGGGTACATGATTGGAATATGCAAGCAAAAACAACAGAATTATGTGGAAACCGTAACCGAAACCCGAACACAAAAACAATAGAGAACAGAACAGAGTGTTGCCTAGATTAAGGCGTCGGGGTGGAATGATTTCATTAGGAAACCAAAATTGAACCGAATTCCTTGACTTTGTTTATTGACTTGCGGTTTTGAGGTTTACATTTGATTAGTTAGGGAAGAAAATCTAAGGAAAACCATGTAGATTGTCCACCTGTGGGTCGATTTTTAACATATATTTAATTGCAATCTCCATATTTGACTAGATGTACATAGATGTAGATATTGTGAACTTGAATAAATAAATTGAAGGCATGCCATGCTTTTGAATTGGAAAACCCGGTAAAGAGTGCATATAACAGCCAGGAGGAAGTGCATCCTACAACATCCTATCTGTCTATCTGGATTAGTGCCTATATGTCCGCAAGAGTAACGGACATTGCGATCTAGAAGTGAGAAGAGAGATGGAAGAGATTGCAAAAGATCAATTGGTGTCTTAGGGTTGTACATATGTATATGTCTTCATAAAAACTGAATTCCGGGTTACCATTACCTCTTATTCATGCTTTATTTGAGTGCTTGAGGGCAAGCATATTTTCTGATCATTATGGAATATATTTCGATATTAGTTTCTCAATTCCAACAAAATGGTACATATAACTTTCCTTCTGAATAAATACGAATAATACATATTAATTGCAGATGGTTTGGTTTGGTGTGTTGCTGTTAATAGTCTGTTTTTAAGATATAGATCTATTGGTCGTCTAACTTCACTAAATGTTCGATTAGTTGAACTTTGTGCGACCATTAAAATGTCGAAAGTCAACCGAAACGTTTTAAATATTTTCCTAATGCGAGCGTGACGTGATTTTCCAACGTTTCCCAAAGCCACATGCCAAAATGGGTTCTTCTTATCCTACTGCTCCTGCTGCCGTCTTCTATCACGACTGTTCCCTCTTCTACCACTCTTTATATGTGCTATTTAAAGGCAAACATCCGCGCAGCAAAAGCCAAAAAGAGCGTACAATATTGTCGGGGCCGTGCCTAGTTCCTGGTTTCCTTTCAGGGACGAGCAGCAAATTGGGCCCAATATGAAAAATCATGTCTGGACAGGCTTGGATGGGTCAGTTAATCAGATAACACCAACAGACACACACACACACACATATGACTATATTGGAATGTACATATGTACATACATACAACACAATATACATATATGTATGTATGTATGTATATGTATAAGGAAAGAAACAGAGGGAGAGAGAGAGAGAGAGAGAGTGAAAGTTGGGTTGGTTGTCTAATAGCTTTTTTGTTGTGTGGCTTTTGGCCAAGAACTTAATTCATTTGGCCTTCAACTTAGTTTGTCTTAAGCTCTGTTTTCCAATGGACGGACACCTCTTTTGACAAACCGAAATTTTTCACACACACACACACATACACGCACACCAGCAGGACAAAGAAGAAAAGGAGAAAGTGAATCGATGGGCACTTCAAGTGTGCTGCAAACTGCTAATTAAAATGATTTATAGCCACTCACTTAGGACGCATCCTCCTCTGCCCATCTGGTTTTTAACCATATGTGAAGGAGGCTGTTAGCCTGTAATTTGAGTCACTACCGTGCCATACCCATGGGAGAGCCCAGACTTAAGTATTAAACAAACTTCACTGGATAGGATAGGAAAGAAGAGAGTTTTACCATAATTGGGATTATCTTTGTGGGAAGATTGATGTCCTTCCCTTCAAACTCTTTACAAATTTTATACTTCATTTTCACCGTTTGGTTTCAAAGACAATCAGAGTTTGCTGAACAACAACAATTCCCAGAAATACCTCCGACCTTCGACCTCCGAGCTATGATCATAGAAGAAAACTTTTCTGAACCATTTGATAGTGTGGAGGGGGGGCCAAAGCACTTGACAAAAGTTTAGCTCTTTAGATGATTTCCGCACCAAAATGGAGAGAGAAAACAAAAATAGAAACCTTGAAAACGAGAAAAAAAAAACATGCAAGTTATCTGATATGCTGATGTGGACAGTTGTGTCCGTGTCCGTGGGTGAGACTGGTCCTGTCCTGTCCGGTGGATTCATTTCCGTTTCATTTGGCAGCCGGCATTTCTTGTAGATATACTCGTAGTAGGTAGAAGGGTTTGGCGAGGGGGTGGGGGTGAACGGGTGAGGGTGAAAAGAATCCCAAATAAATTGCATTAAGAAAATCAAAATTCCAATCGAAGCAAAATGTTTGTGGCACTTTTCAAGAACATTTTCCCCCGCCAACCCATCAAACAGTTTATTTTTCATCAGCGGGCGAATTATGGACCAGGGGGGGGACCAGGGGATCGAGTGAAAATCGACGATGGAGGCCCCAAGAATTAAAAGCCCCCGCAGAACATAAAACAAATGCTTTTTTTTCTTGTTCAATCGTTCTCTCGCTTGAAAAATTGTGAATTTGAAACAAATTTGATGAGCAATTTGGCCGAGAAGTGTGCATAATTGGCCAACATGTGGTTTTTGTGTGTGTGTGTGTGTGTGTGTGTTCAGTGGATGGACTGGCCTGGAAAGCTGGGATGGGATGGGGGCACTTATGTATGTCGAAGGGTCTTGTCGAACGATCTTGGGTGGAAGGGGAGGGGAGGGGAGGGGTCTTTGATAATTCGGATGAATACGAATGTGTTGCTTGATTAATGCATGGCTTTTGTTGCCCGAAATCTGCGCAAATTGCCAAATATATACATGTATGCGAGGTGTTGACGGGTTCGATGGTGGGTTGTGAGAGACGGAGTCAAGTTAAGAGCAAACTTGATATTGGCCAGAAGTATCAAAGAATTGGGAGGCATCATGAATCATCAGTTAGCCAAGTGGTCACTAATTCGTGTTCAAAAAGTACAAATGAATTGACTTAATATCAAATACACCATTTGAATATGCAAAATATCTTATATTATATATATTCAAGTCATTCATGAAAACCGACTGTATCGTACATTCAACTCAATCATTGGGTAGCCAGCCAGCCATTCATGCCACGACTCCTACATCCAGAAATGCTAATTCTTGAGGAAATTGAGAGGCAATATAACAAATACCCTCCCGTCACGACACTCGGCCATATGTCAAGTCGAAGGAAACAACGATTAAGGCCCCATCCCCATCCCTCCCCCACCCCCACTGCACGTACATATGTATGTATGTATGTATGTATATTCGCTGCCTCAGCTGCATCCATGGACTGACCACTGACGACATCACTTTTGGATCTGTGCGCCCATTTCGCCCATCGCCATCGACGACGTCATTGGCGAAAATGTAAATGTTTAGACAAGAGCCAACAGCATTCGACCGTTTCAGTGGACGGCGGACTGACCCAAAGACGGATAGGCAGACCGATGGACCGATGGTCTGATGGTCCCTCCAAATTTCGGCGGTCACACATGGACTGCCTCCGGGTCTCGAGGCAGAGACCTCAATGATGCAGTTGCCTGGTTGCCTCCCCACCAGCGGCCACCACCCCCATCCCTATCGGCTGCTCCAGACCCGTCTGTTCTGTTCCGTTCTGTTCTGTTCTGTGCTGTTCAGTGATGTATGTACATATGTATGTACAGATGTATGTGCAATGGCAATTAGCAGTTTGAGGTGAGCGAGAGGGTGTTCGTCTGGTACTTAAATGTACAAAATAGTTTTTATGTCTTCATTTTTGAACTAATTTTTAGTATTTTCACTGCAATAAATATTTTGGGTGTTCCCACGTTTGTGTTTCGCCTTTACCCCCGAAAAACAAACACAGCGCTATTTTAACATTGGAAAATTTTCAGCTTTTGGCATTACGCTATTGTTGAATGTTATTTTTTTCATATTACATTCCCCAACAAGAAGCAGGTCGGATCAGGAATCAGGAATCAGGACATTTTATAAGAGAGAGAAACACGTTTTTACCAAACCGCCAACGCCGCAGTAGATGGACAGGGAGACCAGCAATCCGATGTGATTTAGAGCCGATTTCCATTTGACCGACTGCCAGCAGGACGACCTCCGACCGCACAGGCCGCCAGAGCCGCCACCCTCGACGGCGTCCACACGGCGATCCAGATGCTTCAGCTTCTCCAGCAACTCGGTGCTGGCCTCGTCCTGGGAGTCGTAGTCACCGCCATTGGCACCTGTCTTCACGGGCATGATTTGAGAGCCTTTTAGCACTGACCAACAAACCTTGCTATTTATTTACTTATATATTCTTTTTATTTCATTTCATTTATTTCTATGATTTTGGGAATTTTCTAGGGGCTGGGCCCTTTTGGGTCCTGAACGACACACATTGTCGCTCAACAGAAGAAATTTTTGTAATTTTCAAACAATATTCAAAGCGCGCCAAAGTCTTGTTTGCGCCGATCCGAACCGAAACTGAGCAACCGCAGCGAGGCACCGATATTGATATATATATTTTGTTTAAATGCAGGTGGATATATGTACATATATCTATGTATATTTTGTGTTTTTTTTTTTGTCGTAATTATCAATATTTATTATTTTTTTAATATATCAAAGAAGCTACTTTTCTGATTTAAAAAAAAATTCGGCATTTCTCATGCGTTTCCTTGTCCGCGGCCGATTTTCATTTATTTTTTTTACCGGTTTTTCGTGGCGGCAAGGTCGTTGCTTAAAAATCGCACGCAAAGTTGCTGGTCGATGAGACACATGTTGCTGGAAAATATGTTGCGGGCAAGGTAAAACACAGAATGGACAAGAAGATAAAACTGCCATATGCCATGCAAGTTCGCAGGATACTGTGATCGCTTACGGTGTTTGTAAACAATAACAGCATGTGAGGTGGCTCCGTCAAGATGAATTAACTAATAAGGTGACGTCGTCTCCGCATCTGCTCTCTGTCAGAGTGCATGCAAACGTGCAGAACGTAATTTCCATCTCGTTTTAGTTCTTGACTATCTGGAGTGGATGGTCCTTACAACAGCGGACGACGTCACCTTATTACTAAATTCATCTTAGGTCCGTATAATGTTGCTCTGCCCTTTTTGTCTGTGGTCCATACCTTACCGTAGTACAGCACATTTCGGGTCCATGATGTTTTAAAGGCAAATGTTGGTGAAAAGATCTAGACTCATGTTCTTAAGGCACCTAATAAATGTTTTTGAAAGTCTAGACTCATGTTCTTAAGGCACCTCAAATTATCGATAATAAACAAAAAGAGGCAAAATAGTTTGAATATTTAAATTTGAAAATGAATTTCCATTTACTGTTAACCTAGAACTCAGATTAGCAAAAATTTAGCAAAACGATGAATTATATTTATGTAACGTTTTTTTGATATCTCTGTATATAGTAGGTTATTTGGTGGTATATATTTTAGCTGTGGAAAGGGTGAGTTGTTCTACCAAGTTTTTCCTAGGAAATGGACCACATCACGGAGGTTCCAGTAAACAATGTCTTGAAAATAGCCCGAGTTTCATATAAGGATTTTCTTAATTATTTTTATTTTCGAATTATTAATACCAGTTTTTTTATTTCATTTTACCAAATTTGTGTGTTTTTTCTTTCGTGTGGTATGAGCTCTGCCAGCGCGTACATAAACTTCCGCCGGGACTGCAAGCGCTGCTTCAGGTCCATGTACCAGGGACAGAAGGCGGTGAAGGTCCCTAGACCCCAGAGCCCGGTACCGCAGGTCTGACCATCGATGTGCAAGCTCGATGGAACCGATTAAGCAGGGCAACAACAGCAGCAGCTGGCTGTGCAGCGGAAGTGGTAGAAAGAAGAGGTCCAAATTACATTCATGTGGAGAACTGTGTGCACTGCGAGTCAGCGGAGATTATTAAATGCTGACTTACTTACCATCGTATAACATTTCAGGGTCCAAATCCAGGAACTAACCCAAAGGACAGAGCTGGGGACTCAATAAGGACCAGTTTGTTGATAGACACTGATCGACAATTTCTGTACAGTCCACTACCTTATGCTGTGGAGGGACCCTGTCCGGCACTTTTTTAATCAAATCGGAATCAAATCGAGCCAAATTTTTAAATTTTCCATTTCCAAAATATTATAAAAAATAAATTTATTTCACTTTGAATTCGTAAAAATAATTTGCTAATATGTGTTGCTGGCTCGAAAAGTGCAATGTTAATGAAAAAAGGAATGAATACTGCTCGTAGTTCGTATGAATACTGACAGTAGAACGCAAAATTTCCAGTTAACTAGATTACGGAAAAACTAAGCAACGTTGAAACCTATACATATACATTTACATATGCGCTGCTTTTTTTTGCCATCAACAACTTCCGGGGTATGTCCTAGGTCTAGTATGTCCTCAAAGAAAGATTTAGTTCCATCCGCTTTCTCATCGTTTGAAGTGCGCAACTCTCGTTCTTTTTTCGATTCCACCTCTACCCCTGCTCCTAAATTGCCTTTATCGCCAACGTTTTCGTTCCCATCCCTAGTGCTATCTCTTTGGGTGCGCGGCAGTTCAGGCACTAAATAAAGGAATTAATGATTAATAATTCAATTAATATACAGAATAGAGAAAAGCAGACTGAATGTGCCGTTACCGATGTACTCCTCATCTTCATACAGTTAAAGAAACGTGGGCCAAAGCGATTGATCAACTCCTGGCTAGTTTGCTTTGCCGCCGCTTTGCTTGTTGTGGGCTTCTTTCCGGTTTTCGGTTTTGCGGGCAGCGAATGCTTCAGTGCACGATTTTTGCCACTATTCTGCAGCAAGGGCACCTTGAAGTGTACTTTGGCCTTCTTGGGCGGCGAAGGGCTCTCTGTCATGTTATTGGTATTCAGATCCTTCCTCGGGCGACCGCGTTTGCGTGACCCGAGAATAGGTGTGCTTGACAATATCGGTGTTGATGTGGATGCCATGGATGGGAATGGGGATGCGGGGGATGATGTGGTGCACCATCAATTTCTGTTAAGGACGCGGTATCTGGGAGATCGGCAAACATCTTTTGTTAGACCTTGGTTTTTGGCGGACTCGAAGGCTGTAGCGAATCCTTGGCCCTTGGTCCTTTGTCCCTTAGTCAGTTCCCTGAGAACCAACTTTTGACATATCCAAGAACTCCCTTGGCTTTATTTGAAATGGTGGAGATATGGCTGGGACGCGGGGTAGCTATAGGAAAAACATAGCTTTTTTAGGATACGGGAGTGAGATAAGACTTGGCGAAGATCGTTAATCAACAGGTTAAACTACAAAGGCTTTCCTAAAGTCAGTATATTCTACATCAGTTTGACACTGTTTAGCAAATCCGGCAGTTACAAAGGTGGAAAATTCTAGAAGTTTAGAAGAAACTGAGCGAAAACACGGAACTACAATAGTTTAGTGGGAAATAGTAGGCCAGTCATCGAACAAAGGCAGCTGTCACGAGCAGCTACGGGACTTAAATGTGAAAATATTCATTCTATTCCCTGGGATCGTCGGGAGCACATCAAAATATTTCCAAATTCCAAATTCTAAATTGTAAATTTTCTTAAATGTTCGGCAGAATTTGAAGTCACCTTTACAATTCGAAATTGTAAACTTTCTTAAATATTCGGACGAATTAAAAGTCACTTTTTAACCATTTAACAACTACTAACTAAACGTTGACGGGTTCAACATAGAAACACCGTCCAGTGATGGCACCGTCCCATATCCTCCTCCCCTTTGAGGATATGAGTGAATGTGGATGGCATCACATCAATGCATGTTAAGGATGTACTTTAAGGATGTAGGGTATGTGGAATCTACACAATCATACATTAACTATGAACATACAAATTTCCCATTTATCGCGTCAATATTTTACAGACACACTTAGACGACAATTTACTTATAAACAACGCATAATGAAGGATCTTATTACACAATTAATATACACAGGATAACATAAATTTCAACACCTATTTATATCGGTAAGTACCCAAATAGCTGGTAGTAACACTAAGAGTAGATTTTTAACTGATTTTATTCTTACAGAAACTATGTGATGGCACTGCGCAGTTGGGGATCGCATCACTTTTCTATTGACAAACGTGCAGTACAGAAATTAATAATTAGCGGCAACCCTCAGAACGCAAGAGCCAAATGTCTTTACTTCGTATACTTTGTTTTTTTTCGTACAGGCTTCTGTTGATACCATGCTTGGAAGTGGGTTTGATAAATAATTGAATAATACTTATTAAACGCTTGAAGTGCTAGGGCGTTCAAAATGTTTGTTTGTTTTTGTGGTAAGGTTGGCAAAGTCGAAGTGGAAGTGGAATGTTGAGCCACAGATCGTGACAAATATGGATACCTCGGCTTTTGCCTATTGGGTGAAGACTTCACTGATATCAGACAGAAACGGATTTGGATTAGATCGGATCTTTGTTATAGCCAGATGGTTGGTTGTGTGGCCAGGGCCTCAATATTAATAGTCTTCCAAAAGAACCCAATCGAGCCGTCATGGATGAGATGTCTGCTTTCGTTGGAGTATGCTTTTCCATAAAACTGAATAGAACAAATTGTTCTTTTATATTTTTATTTACACACATAGAATAGTATTTGCTTCGGTAATACAACTAGACTGCAGTTTTTCCACACGTATTTATACATACATATATAAATGTATTATATATTCGAAATAAACGTTAAATCTGTAGAGTATTACTTATATGTATATCAATATATATAACATTATGCTTAAGCAACTTAAACATTGCGGATATTATGTTTACAAAACATAATGACATTCTGTGTAGCGAATGTGGTGATGTTTGCTTATATTTTGCTTAACATAGATCCCCTTTTTTAATAGGTGTGTGTGTGTGTTTCTCCGACTAGAGTCGCAACAGTCCCATGCCTTTCTGCCCTAGCTTTCCTTGGGGGCTTCCCTTTTCTACTATACAACTATTACACTTAAAACTTAAAAAAAAAAAAAAAACGGGCAAAAACATGGGGAATTGGGTGGGAATAACGGCTGATATTTAATTGTATGTATGGGATATGGAAGTTCTTCCAGCAACCGATCCGAAAAACGACGTCTTGGACATTCCCAAGAACAGTTTACAATTTAGCCAAGAAAAAATTGAAGCATTAGTAAATTAGAAACTGAGACAACAAATA
The DNA here is from genome assembly GCA_035041765.1 of Drosophila algonquin. Lineage (NCBI taxonomy): Eukaryota > Metazoa > Arthropoda > Insecta > Diptera > Drosophilidae > Drosophila > Drosophila algonquin. Next base: position 1,651,292 of record JAWNKY010000209.1, on the reverse strand, counting down.
CTTTAATGCTTAGCTAGAAGTTTTCCTTTCTAAATAAAAAAAAAAGGAATTGTAGCCAAAAAAAATATATATAGATTTTCCCTAATAAACTACAAGGAAAACAAAGAAAACAAAATATCAGAATCCAAACATTAAACGAAAGCGAAAACTCGTATCTCAAATTAACAAAGTTTCAGCTAAGAAAAAAGCCTTCAGGGCCAAAGTTTGAAATTGATTTGTGAAGTCAGAAGAGGATCAGTCAGTGCCTGTGTGTGTTTCTGTGTGAAATTCACTTTTTTATAGAGTGATGATTTGTGAGAGTTGTTCTTAGACTTTCTTAAGAATCTAATGCAGTCATGATGTCATCCAGAGTTCCCCTGGAGATGGCATGGCGGCTGGTGCTCAGATGAAAGTCGGGCTCTGTGGCGGATAGATGAAATCTTGGTTAAAACCATGATCTGCTGCGCGGGGGGTGGGGCATTAATACGGGGGCCACAACTCACCTACTAAAGGACCCAGATCATCGTCCTCAGAGGGGCGCTCGGGCTCAATGTTGAAGTATGACTCTGGTATCGGCGAGGCAACCCCCTGGACGTCGTATCAATGTTGCAATGATGCGTGGATATTAGTTCATCTGGCAATGTGGGCGATGGGACAGCTGCCGATGGACGAGGTGGTGTCACGACGAGATCCTGGTTAATGGAGGTATCGGTCGCTGCGCTCATAGATTTGAAGCTGGTCTCCGAATCGCCAGAGTCGATGCGTACTGCTGAACGTTGGTGGGGTAAGTCGCTCCTGCGCGGACTAGATGTGGGCGTTTGCAGCTGACGCACATCCTCCAGGGAGGTCTGGATTTCCAGTATATCCTCCTCGTCCTCTGTCCTCAGCGATGGTGCTGCTTTGCCATCAACAACTTCCAGAGATGCACCCAGATCCATTGATGCACCCAAATCCATTGATGCACCCAGATCCATTATTTCCCCGATGTCACCCTTTCGCTGTTCCTCCTTCACTGATTCCTCCAGCACTAGCTCCTCCAGGAGGGTCTCATCGACCAAATCTAGTAGGTCCTCTTCTTTGTTAGTTCCATCCGCTTTCTCATCGTTTTCGGTGCGCACCTCTCGTTCTCGTTCTTGTTCCGATTCCACCTCTACCTCTGCTCCCAATTCTGCTTCGGGCACTATTTCTGCTTCGGGCACTATTTCTGCTTCGGGCACTAATTCTGCTTCATTAAAGCAGGCCTCTCCGGCGTCTTTGCCTGTATCGCCAACGTTATCGTCCCCGTCTGTAATCACTTTCGCTTCGGAATCCTTTTCCTTTTCGTTTTCTTCCTTTTCGTTCATTTTCTGGGCTTCGAGATCTTCTGTTGCCTCTGTTTCTTTTCCTTTGTGGTCCTCTACAAAATTTGCGAAGGGCTTCTCCTCTCCTTCGACCCCTTTCTCGATCGCGATGGCCTCTACTGCTCCAACAACTTTCTCTGCCTCTCCTTGCACCGTTAGTTTGTCCTTATCGCTGTTGCATTTTTCTACTAACTTTTCCTCCGTCTCCGTCTCTATCTCCGTCGCTATCTCCGTCTCTGTGTTCTGTAGATGGGCCCAGGCCGCGTCCCCTGCGCCTTTCTTCAGCTTCTCCTTTTGCTCCTGCTGCTCTTGCTCTGTTTCACTGTCACTGATGGTCGTCGTCACCGACATCTTCTTTCGCTTCTTGGGAACCGGAGTGCTATCTCTTTGGGTGCGCGGCAGTTCATTAGGCACTGAATAAAGGAATTAATGAATACACATTTAATTAATATACAGAATAGAGAAAAGCATGCTGAATCTGCCACTTACCGATGTACTCCTCATCTTCATCATCGTTCCCGAGCTCCCGCTTTCGATCATCGCCGAGACGCAGGCTGGCCTTACCCGTTGGTGTGGCGAGCACAATATCCTCCAGCACATTCCCAGTGGCATCCACACGCTGGAGCCGCGTGGGTTTCGGCAAACTCTGGCGCTTCTTGGAGAAGCCCAGCGTAGAGGGACGATGGCTGCTGCTCTCATTGCTACCCAAAATCTCCACAGATTCGCTGAAAGACACCGACAGGTTGGACTTCCGCGGCCGTCCCTTCGTGGGGCACTTCAGAGTCTTCTTGGCCTTGCACACTGCCCCTTGTCCCACGCTTGCCTTGGACTGCTCGTCCGGCATCTTGGCACGCTTCACCTTTACCATACAGTTGAAGAAACGTGGGCCAAAGCGATTGATCAACTCCTGGCTAGTTTGCTTTGCCGCCGCTTTGCTTGTTGTGGGCTTCTTTCCGGTTTTCGGTTTTGCGGGCAGCGAATGCTTCAGTGCACGATTTTTGCCACTATTCTGCAGCAAGGGCACCTTGATGTGTATTTTGGCCTTCTTGGGGGGCGAGGGGCTCTCTGTCATGTTATTGGTACTCAGATCCTTCCTCGGGCGACCGCGTTTGCGTGAGCCGTGCATAGGTGTGCTTGACGATTTCGGTGTAGATGTGGATGCCATGGTTGGGAATGGGGATGCGGGGAATGATGTGGTGCACCTCTCAATTTCTGTTGGGGACAAACGCTTGAGCCGCACCATTACAGGTTTGGTCAGCTGGGACGCGGATGCAGGCGCGGATGCTGTTGCGGATGCTGGTGCGGACGCTGACTGTGGGAGATCGGCAAACATCTTTTGTTGGGCCTTGGTTTTTGGCAGACTCAAAGCCTGTAGCGAATCGTCCCCGTCATCCACACCATCCTTGTCATCCGAATCGTCATGATCCTTATCCTTGTCCCTTGGTCCTTTGTCCTCGACTGTCTCTTTGGTTAGTTCCCGGGAAACGGTGCGCCTTATGCGGACGACTAAACGTTTGCAGGGCTCCACGGAATCATCAGAGACAACGATTTCTATATAAAGTGCATGCATGTATAAGTATATGTACATATATCGAAATGTGTGCACGTGCAAGGGTGCATAGGTGTACGTGTTCGTGTGCGTGTGCATGCCAAAAGCCTTTGAGGTGGTCCTCACACGCGAAATGGTTTGCTTACCCGATTGGCGCGACGAAGAGGCGGCGGCGGTGGCGGCCGTCGTCGATGGTGGCTGCGGCGATGGTGTCTCCGGCAGTTGGGAGCCACTTCTTGAGTGGCTTGAGTTTTCCAGAGCATGTTGTGGCGGCGGTGTTGCTTTAACCATGTCGAACGTCCCCTTTAGCTCCTAACCGCAGAAAAGCTACATTTGGTTACAAGCTGCAAAAATGGCTAAAGAATGGCCGTTCCTTACCTACGCAAGAGATTTCTAACTGTTCAGTGGGGTCGTCCTTGTGTTTTTATACCCAAATTTCTTTTCATTCAACAAATTGCACAGCAAAGAAAATTAACGCGGACTAGACACCGACGCCAACACACACACACTCGCTATTCGCACACAGACGCGCCATATGCAACAAAAACAGCCAGCCCATCGCGATGCCCACTTATCGATATTCCGCGCAGTATTGAAAAGTGCGCGGGAATAAGCAAAAAATGACATTTTTTTAATTTTACAAGTACAAGTGATAAAAGAATAGAAACCTAAAAGGTCTATTGATAGCAGGGCCTTTAAAAAAATAGTGGCAAGTACGATAGTTTGGTATATTAATATTAAATACAAGATACAAATTTTTGCAGAAACAGGGATGCTTCTCGCATGGAGAACGATATATAATCATCCCTGGATGTAGGTTTCAGCTTAAGTCAGCGAGCACATTCAAATTTAAATTTCATGGCTAATTTGAGCTAAAAATCAAAGACTAAACTATGTATAAAGAAAAAAAATCAACTATTATCGGACTTTATTTTGTTCCAATTTCTTTTATTTAAAGGATTAATAAATACGATAGATTTGTACAATTTGTTAGACCATATGCTTTGCTTTCCGTTTCTAGTTTTGTTTTGATTTTATTACAGCTAGCTTTAGGTTAACATTTTAAAAGGACTAGCACGAAGGAGTAATCCTCTCTCAGCTCTGCATATAAATATTGCGTGTACATATACATATGTATGTATGTATATAGAGGGGTTTTTATATAGGTAGCGCATGCGAATACTTGGCTTGGAGTTAGCTAATTAGTTAAGGGTTGGACTTGGGCTTGGGCTCGGGCTTGGGATGAGAGAAAGTGCTCTAATAAAAAATTACATTAATTATATAAACAATTAAATACATTATAAAAGTACAAACATTTTTTCTTTTTTTTTTCGTAGTGATTTTTGTTCACTTCCTTTCTCTTTCTGTTATGTGTGTGTGTTCTCTCTGTCGTTTTCGTTTCGTGTGCTGCAATTTGTGTCATGTCCGGCGGCTGCTGCACTGTCACGGCAGCGGCCACGCATCCACCCCCACCCCCTTCAGGATCCTCTCTACCATCCTACCATTCCGAAAGGCTTAGATATACACCTTAAAGGCACTCCATCCGTGGAAGCATTTGGTAAAGCGGCGCGACTCCTTATTCTTCATGGTGAGGAACAGTTTGCGCGGCCTCTCCGGCTGCTTGATCCGCATATGCTGTATGTACACCTGTGCGGACTTGTACGCGAGCTTCACCTCCACCTCGCTGCACCGCGGACCCATCCACAGGAAGACATGCTCCCCATTGTCGAGTATCATAATGTCATCATCGGCCAGATCGTCCTGGCAGAAATCGGCACACTTCTCGGCCACCGTGTAGTAGCCGCGCTCGTTCGAACACCGGAAGAGCCGCGTGTAGTTCATGTACTCCGCATCCGTGTCGTAGGGCTTGCGGCCACCGAGGGCCACCCAGAAGAAGTTCTCCGGCTCGTCGCCCTCGTTCAGGATCTGAGTGGAGTGCGCGGAAAGAGCAAGTGAAATCTTTCAGTGTTTTTTGGGTCAGGAAAAGGAGGGGGATCACCACTTACCTGCAAGCTCACCCAAGGACTGTTGAACATCTGTTCGGCTATGTCCTGGACCAGCTTGGCCTCCTCGTTGCAGGCCTTGCTGCCCAGCCACACGTACACGATGCCCGACTGCGATTCATCCTCTGTTTCAAATGGCACATGGAGTATATAGCTATAGACAGGGAAGGGAAGGAAGGAGCTATCATCAGAGATTGCAAGCAGAGGGGGAAGAGGGCTAGACACCTACCAGAAAGCCGAGTTCAGATGCACTGCATCCGGATTGATTTGGATGAGGCGCGTGGTCAGTGCCCCACCATTCGATCGCAAATGGAAGAACTCAACGGGCGCCTTGCCATCGGCCGTGAGCGCCTTGTCCTTGCGCTTGCCCGTGTGGATTATGAACTTGCGCTTGAAGTGGGACATGAACTTGAGGTTCTCCTGCTGCTGGAAGATGCGCATCACCTCCAGCTCCTCGCCGAACATCGCCTTGAACTTCTTCTGCAGCGTGAACGTGAACGTCAGCCAGCCCATGTTGCCGCATTGCGTCCCTGCCAGAAATACACCACGCACTGGATCTCGTCCTCGGGCTGCTGCTGCTGCTGGCCGGACTTTTGACTGTCATCCGCTGTTGCTGGATCCGCTGAATCCTCCCCCGCTTCGGGCTCCTCGATTGGTATGCAGTAGCGACATAGGAAGACATAGCACTCGCCCGTGTAGAAATGGCCCAGCTCCTCCTCCGGCAGGCGGACAAACTTCTTATTCTCGAGAACAAAGGCCTCCATCATCTCCAGGTCGTAGTTCCATTCCTCCTCCAGCTGCTCGGCCTCGGCCAGCGGCATTGCCGACTGGCGGGGCATGAACAGGGCAGCAAGATCCGTGCGCGTCTCCTGCTGCCGAGCCCACTGTGTCAGATTGGCCCCCGTCTTGGCCACGGACTTGGCCGTACGCGTAAAGTCCACGGCCATGACCTCATCCCAGCCGATGAACTTGGTGCGGAAAATCTGCATTTCATTGCCCTCTGGGATGCGCATCACGAGGGCACAATCCGGCCGATCCATCATGTTGAACAGCTCCCGACTGAGCTTGACGGCCGCCGCTCTGACCAGGCGCGTGGATTTCTTCCCAAACCAGACGAACAGATCCGTGTAGCAGTCGAGGATGTAGACGTGCTTGCTGTTGAGGAGCGTGTGGCAGAGTTTCTGCTCCGGCAGCTCCACCTGCGGCAGCTCCAGGTAGCCCATGCCCAGTTGGACCTGATAGAGGCGCGGTTGCACCGGCTGGTAGTCGTCGGGGACATGCTCCTGAGGCGGCTGGGCCGCCGCCTCCTCCGCTGTGACGTCCAGTCCCTGCCAGAACTCGTCGCTCTCCTCGCCCTGCCGCTCCACATTGATCTCGCACTTGTTCTTGCGCTCCGTCTTGTTGATTTTCTCGGCCATGAGGCGCGCCTTCGAGTTGAGTGTGTTCTTGGAGTTCTTGCCCAGCCAAATGTGAATGCGGCTGCCCAGATCCAAGACGAACGCGTGCCGAGGATCCAGCGAGGCGAGGGCGACGGCCACAGGCTCCAGGTGTACAGTGGCACCGTACGCATGCACCAGATATAGCCGTGTGATGTGTATCATCTCCTCGACGTTGTAGAAGCCGGTGGCCGTGCGCCCGCCCTCGATGTAGATGACCTCCGTGTCGAACAAAGCCAGAAATTCGTCCGACTCGTCGCCCTGCTCCTCGCGGATGGTACGACAGCGGGCCCCGAGATAGTTCCTAAGATTGACCGCATGGATAGCCGCACAGGCACGCTTATCGAGGGTGGCCTTGTGGCCGATCCAGAAGAATATCTCCCACGTGAGGTTGCCCAGGTCGTCGTACCGCGTTTTGAGCACAATGTAGCAGTCGCCCTCGTAGAACTTGCCGTGCACCACCTCCTCGATCTTGTTGGGCAGAAAGTTCTCGATCTCCCAGATGGTCAGGCCCGGCTGCTGGCCGTCCTCCTTATCGAAGAACTTGGAGTAGTCCAACTGCGGCTTCTCCAGCGACTCGTCCCATCGTTTGGGCTTCAGCGATTCAGGCTTGCCGTCCTCCGGCAGACCGAGGGCTTCGCTCTCATTGTCCTTGTCCTTGGCAACGTCCTTCATGCCCTTGAGCACCTTGGCCGCATCCTGATCGCCATCGGAGCGCGGGCCGCGTCGCAGGCGTATCTTTCGCGCCGTTGAGTCCTTAGGCGTTGCTGTGGCAGGCATAGAGGGCGGTACAGCGGCTCCGGCCAACCGGAGTTGCGTCTGCAGGCTGAAATCAATGTTGTAGAACTCCAGGCTGGTGGCCTTGCTGGCCTCACTCGGCTTGGGGGGCATCACCAGGTCGGGATTATTCCGCAGATCCAACTGGTCGAGTCCCTCCAGCAGATGGATGGCATCGGGCAGTGTGATCAGGCGATTGCAGCTCAGATTGAGCTGCTTGAGGGCTCCGCACCGGCACACGCCCTCGGGCACCATCTCCAGCAGATTGTTGGCCGCCGAGAAGACCTCCAGATTACCGAGCTTCCCAATGCCCGAGGGTATGCCCTCGAAATTCAGCTTGTTGTCGTTCACGAAGAGTCGCCGGAGCTTCGAGAGCTTGCAGAGGGCGACGGGCAGCGCGGTTAGCTGATTTCGGCAGAGATTGAGAGACTCGAGGCTCTGCCAGGACTCCATGCTGGAGCTGAGCTCGTAGATCTCATTGTCGCTGAGATTGAGGCGCACCAGCGTTACTACATTGTATACGCAGTCGGGCAGCTTGGGCAGCGAATTGTGCGACAGGTCCAGCTCACAGAGATTGGCCAGGCTGTCCATGCTGAAGGGGAAGTTGAGGAGCGTCCGCTGCGTGCCGCTCATCTTCAGCACCTCGAGACTCTGCAGGGAGGGCAGCTGGCGCAGCTGGAACAGCTCCAGGGGATTGTGCGAGAGGTCGAGGGTCTTTAGATTGGTCAGACGGCGCGTCTGGGGTGGCAAGGTTTCAAGGCGATTGTGCGACAGATCCAGAAACAGCAGATCCGTCAGATGGATGAACAGCGGGGTGGGTATGCACTCGATTTGATTGTGGCTCAGGTTGAGCACAATTAGATTCTTGGCCCTGTCCAGGCCGTCGGGCACCTCCTTCAGCTTGTTGTGCGACAGATCCAGCGTGGTCAGCTCCTCCAGATGGAACAGCTCCGGCGGTATGCCGCTGTTCTTCAGCTGGTTGTGCCGCAGATCCAGCGAGCGCAGGCAGGTCAGTTCCGTCAGCTCGCCGAAGATCTTCTCCAGCTGGTTGTGATTGAGGGAGAGATGCTCCAGCTTCTGCAGCTGCCCCAGCTCCTCGGGCACCTCCTGCAGCTGTGTGTGGTCCAGAGTGAGCCATTGCACCCGCGACATTTGCCGCATGGAGCTGGGGAATGTTTGCTAAAATCAATCAGAACACACATTCAATCATCAATCAGTATCATATCCATCATCAATACAGCAGGAGCAACAGCAGCAGCAACAGCCGCGGCAGCAGCAGAAGGCAACAAAAACAAGCAGCTGTGCAGCTGTGGGATGACAAATTCCTCGCGTTCCGTCATAGATGATTTTTTTCTTTTTTGTGACCTGTTTTTGGCAAGACACAAAAAACGCACACAGCGGGTGGGGGCGAGGCGAGTGGAGGGGAGGGGAATATACTCACACTGAAATCATTTTTGGTAAAGTCAACACCGCGTACAAACGGTAGGACACTCATATTGATAAAATCCACATAAAATTGATTTAAAAAACGACTACTCCGTGCGACGGCGGCGGACACGAAGATAAGCCACAAGCTGGCCTGGCCCTGTTCTTGTTATTGCTGCTAGCTATTCCTATTTGGTGGTGGTAGCCAGGCCTCTGGCCAGGTGTGGAGCAGCTCTATAATTGGTGTGGCCAGCAACCTGCCACTACATACAATTTGTACACATCGATGTGGTTCGCTTAATAGGCAGTTTTGACGCCTGGTCACCCTGATTACTCAGCTGCTTCGAGTGGATGAACGCCGATTAGTTTAACCAACACTGCAGTGCTGCAATACGACACAAATAAGTTGCTATCGATATATATATTTCGATTAATTAATAGACAACAAATTTACCGAAAATAACTTAAAATTTGTCTACCTTTTAAATTAAGGTATTCAATTTATTTATTAATTTCTAAAATTCTGTTACTTAAAAAATTGTTAACATAGCTCATCACTAGAAATTCGAAAATCCCAGGGCTGGCAAACCAATCCGTTAGTGCATATAACCGAAAAATATGCATTCAAAATGTACGTCACACAGAAAAGCGATGCCAATGACAATCTCTTAAATTGAAAAAGCATTATTAAGATTTGAAGAATTCACAATAAATTGGAAATCAATATCCGCCTGGCGGCTTAAAAGATATTCCGAATGCGACAATCAAGTTGCCGAAAACCAACTGCAGCCCTGGCCCAATAATGCTGAGGGTGGAAACTTGCGCACGCACCGCACTGAGCGCTTCGCCTGTTTGGGGTTTCGAGTCGGAGGAGTCGGGTCGTGAGTCCAGTCGAGTCTCCTGTTTTTATCCTGTAAAATACTGAACGTGCCTCTACGGCATATCAACATCGTATGCATAATCTAGAGGGTGTGACCAAATTGAACGACACAAAATTTTCATACTTTGCCCAGTCTTCGGAATGTGAAGGTCCTGCTCGTGTTTCCTTTCATAAAACTCTAACGAAACCACACTGAAAAAAGAGCAACAAAAGCCATTTAGTTAACATTAACAATAAGACAAATAAAGCGTGTTTTTCAATATGTGTAGAAATGTCAAGGCCAAGGGTTTATCGCTTAAAAGTGAAATAAAAAGCAATAATCATTTCGAATCAGCGGGATGCGGCGTACTCTTCGGTACGCTCGGGCTTGATAAGTTTCCCCGAGAGCTGGATGAAAATGGGGGAATATGAAGCTTTGTTTGTTGTGAAAAATTGTGTACCCATTTGGGTGCTGCCAATAACTGGGAGTTTAGTGCTTGATTAAGTGGAATCATGGTTGAAAACCAAAAAACGTCATATTATTAACATTAATGCCCTCGATAAGGTGGAACTTTAATGTATGCCTTCACTTTTCTGTTTTTAAAGTGATTTAAACACACAAATCCATTGGTGCAATTTGAGGGCGGGTGCATGTGCATGTGTGCGTAAGTGTCGTCTGTGTGTGTGTTTGTGCGTGATTTTGTTGCTGTTACTATTGCGACAACGTTGTTGCATTTGTTATAATATCCATGGAAGCCCCTAAGAGTACACTACATAAATGTTGCATTTTGTGGTGATGCAGCAGCACCAGTTAGTGAGAGAGAAGGGGAAGGAGGAGGAGTGGGCGCAGCAATTACGAGTGCGTGGTTGGTGTGTTCGGCTCAGCATGAAACGAGACGACTTTGCCAAAGGAGGAATAAGGAAGCAGAGCGAACTTTTAATCAATAGATATATAAACACACACACGCACCCATATACTCACGAAGTCGCACACTGGGCGAGGGAGAAAGCGAAAGAGAGAGAACGAGCGAATTCAGAGAGCGAATAGGACAAACAAAGGCAACAATAATGGGAGCAGCAACAACAACAGTTATACTTTTAAAACAGCAAGGCAGTGCGCGCATAGGGAGCATAGAGAGAGAGAGAGAGAGCGTGAGAGAGTGAGAGAGCTTCCAGGACATACCAGAGAGCGAGCACGCCAGTTACCGTTACTGTTGTTCTTGTTGCTGGATGGAGAATGGGATGGGGGTGGCTGCTGCGGCAGGCTGGCAGGAAGAGGAAGACAAGTGAACAAAATTGCTATTGCGCTGCCCAGGCCACAGCAGCATCAATAAGAAGGAAGGAATAAAGGCGGAAAAGCTAACAAAAAGTTTTTTTAGGGTGTGCAAAATAGAAAAGTAAAACGCGGTAAAGCAAGTCCAACATGCAATAAAATTATATTTAATTAAACTGCATCAAAGTGGGCGTACATGAAGCAACGGCAACCTACTTATTGAGTAATTAAGGCCATGCCCACACATGGGCATGCGTACGCCCACACATACTGCATGTTAGCATGTGTGTGTATGCAGGAGCCGTTTGGTTCATTGAGGTGCCCTCTGATGTGTGTGTGTGCGTATGTGTGAAAGGGAGATAGCGAGAGAAAATTTGTAAATTTGTAAGATCGGTGAAGGCAAGTTCTATTTATTAAAGGTGAGGCATAACCAGGAAACCCCATTGGGATACATAGTTGTAGTTGTAGTTGTACGCATTCATAAATAAAACTCTATATAGGGTGCAAGCTAGAATTGCAACTACGAGAATAGCAAACGGAAACGGGCAACGCTCAAGATTTACGGTAAAACAAACAGAAGCAGCTGGAGCCCCTCTTTACGTTTCTCTCTGCTTTTTTTGCATATTAAATCTCCTCGTACTTACACACATTTTCTAACGCTCTGCTTTGTTCTACTCCCAATTTACCCCACCCCCGCCACGACACATACAGTGCACAACAATTTGGATTTGGTGTCAAGAGGTTAGGAAACGCCGCAGCCCCGTGAGCACGTAGAGCGTGTCAGAAGTGACGTCCAAACCCACCAACAACAAAAGGAAGGGGGGAAAAGCAGACACAAGAGGGAGGACACACACTCATCCCGCAATCACACACACACACACACACACACACACGCTCAAGAGGAGTGCGAGAAATCAAAGGAGTGCGAGAGCAAAACCGTTAGGGGCTGCCCAAGAGAAGAGCGAGAGTCGTGCAGGATGGGCGACTATCACGAGTTTACGGATCAATACAAGGTCCCGGTGATAGCCAAACTGCTTCATGCCCTGCCCCACTACAACATCACATTCCACAAGATCAACAGCACGTTCCGGCCCAACGATGAGATCTACCTAGAGGTGAGCATACAGATAATCCAATGGGAGGGAAGCTGGTGGAATCTGAAATCAACATATGTAGATATACATTTTGTTGAAAGATTTCTTAAATATGTATAGACGAATATACACGAAAAAATTTTGTATTGGGTGCATAATTTTGAAGATTTTGAAGAAATAATAATTTGAAGAATAATGTATCTTAATTGGGGACAGCTTCATTCATACATTTTTTTTAAATTCCAATATTGGGTTGTTGTCCGCACACAAACACTTGGCAGCCAGAAGTGTTTCCACTGTACAATTGTTTCCAATTCCAATTAAAAACCTCTCGGTTTCATTTGCACAGAGTCTTGGCATCCTGGGATCGGTGCCAGCGGCGCTACTCATCGTCTCGCTGCTGGGACTGCTCTTCTATTTGATGACCAGATGTTGCGACCGGAAACCCCGCCCGGCCCACTCGATAACCAGCCTGAAGGTAGCCCTCTCGATTGTGACTGTGATGTGCTGTGCCGCCATCGGCCTGGGCCTCTACGGAAACGATGATCTGCACAATGGATTGCTCGAGGTGCTGACCGCTGGACGGAAGGTGGACAATTTGGTGACGACCATCAGGAATCAGACGCACATACTGGAGAACACGCTGACGAATCGCATCAGGCCGCAGCTCGTGGAGCTGGCAGATATCTTCGATCAACCGGTTTCCAATCAGACGGCTCTATCCAAGCTCTTTGTTTCGCTGAATATTGTCCAGGGCAATGTGACTTTGGCCACGAATGCAGCCAGCGATATACGACGACCCCTGATGGGCATCTCCATGACGCATTTTCTGACGGTAAGTCCGGATGCACTCCAACCCCCTGGCCCCCTTGTAAAACACTCTTCTATATTTTGCCGCTTTCCATTGTTTTCCCTTTTTGTAGCGCGGCGACCAATGGGAATTGATACGCTGGCCGGGCACAGTGGCCACCCTAGCCCTGCTCCTTGTCCTTTGTGCTGTACTGCTGGTAGGCGTGGCCAGGCACTCCCGCTGCGCTCTGATACTCTTTAGCGTTTGCGGTCTGCTGGCCGTGACTGGCTCCTGGCTGATGTCCGGCCTGTATCTCTCCTCCTCGGTGGCTGTGGGCGATCTGTGCATAAGCCCAGCGGATTTCCTGGTATCCACGGCCCCCGGGACCTGCCCACGAACGTGCTCCTCCACTACACCCAATGCGAGCCGGGGCACACGAATCCGTTCACCCAGCGGCTGAGAGAGTCGCAGAACTCGCTGAACAATGCCCGCAGTGCCATGGCCACCGTTATGAAGATATCCCTGGTGCTGTTCAAGTCCTCGGGCCTGCAGCCGAAGCTGGGAGCGGTGAATGCAGATCTCAATAGCAGCGAACGGCTTCTGACACAGCTGACAGCTCTGGTCGATTGCAAGGCAGTGCATCATAACTTTTTGGCAGCCGCCCGGGGACTCTGCGAGGGAGGATTGCTGGGACTGGTGCTGATGTTGATTGCCAGCTTCATCGCGGCCATATTGCTTACGATTATGGTGTGGGTGGACTCGCACACGTGGATATACATACGCAAGCGGAACGACTATGCCCAGGTGGATGAGCCGTCGTATATATCGCATCCGGCACCGCAGAACCATCAGCAGATGATGAACGCTGCCCGGACCCTGCCGCGCAATCATAATGGGTATGTTTTGGCCGATGCACCGGGGTGATCCCTCGATGGGTGATTCGCCCCCACTCGTGTCCTGCCGTAGCTTGAACCCAACCCGTTTCCCGCCTCCATTCTCTCTCTCTTTCTCTCCCTCTCTTCTCTCTCTCTCTCTTTCGATCTCTGTGCATACCGGTGTCGTTGCAGGCACTTCAGTCCGCCGGTTATCAGCGGCTCGCACACACTCCAGCACCCCAGCAAGAGGCAGCAGCACGAGATGATGGCCCACGCACACATCCAGCAGAATATGCGGGCCATGGGTACCCACACGCTGGGACGACTACCGTCGCATAATCACAGCCCCACGCACATGACTGGTAAGTGGCACCCAGGGAAGCAGCTTGCAATCAGCGCCCCTATACTCGACACACACTCGACCAGGTCACAGCCACACCCACGAACCATATGTATCTCTCGCCCTCTCTCTTTATCTATCTGTCTATCAATCAATCTATCTATATTTATACGGATCTTTATTGTTGATCTGTCGGGAACCCCAATGGGGTTCGGAAATCGAATTGAGCTTTAGATTGTAGCTAGTGGTTCTTAGACCAGACTAATCTAAGGTTTATTCCGATTTTTAACAGGATCTAGAATACATTCTATGTATCTATCCATTTCCTTACATTTTAATATCTGTTAGATGGTTTAATGGTTTATTAGGTCATCGTAAATTACTTTTAGAAGATTTGAATTTGGCTTATAGATAAATTGTGGTTAAAAATCTGTTTTTGGTTAACTCAACCCCAACTGATTCATGACTTATTTTTGAGTTAAAAGCAACGCTTATCCTTTTCAAAAACAATAATTTCTCTATAAACAGTCTCTCACCGCTTCGTAATTTATAAATTGGGCTAAAAATCGTTTTTGTTGACTTGCGCACTTTCATAATTTCAGCCAGCATCTGCAGGTGCATAAATTTAAAGTTTAATAAAAAGGGAAAAATATTCCTGCTGATACATATATCAAGCTAAAATTTAAGTTGTATTGTATACCAAGCAACGAATACTGCTTTTTGTTTCTTGGGACTGACTATAGTCAATAGGTATTGAGCGTTGTCAAAGACTGTGTTTTTTGTTGCTGGATTCTGGATTCAAATCTCACCTCTGTTGACCATGCATTCAGGACAAACCCCGCCATAGAACCTGAGTACCTGTAGATGATAGATGAAATGAAATTGTAGATCCAATAGCTGGAATGTTGAAGGCGTGTTTTATCTATAGCTCAATTCGTTCTCATAGTTTCTTTGTACGATCTTTCTTTACATGCAATGTATGCGCCCATCTATCGTCCATCGCTGCATTGACTCGTCGACCTCCTCATCCTGCATCCGCATCCACATCCACATCCACATCCGTATCCTCCATCCGCCTTGCTAATTGAAATGTGTGTTGTGTGTGACTTTTTGTAGGTCCCAATAATGGTAAATATGCAACCCTAAGCAAACAATGCAAAACTTTGGAAGCCAATGACTTTTACTGAAAACCGTCGCCACCCCCCGCAGCAGCAGCAGCCGCAGCCGCTTCCGCACTCGCCGCCAATATGCCGCCCACAACACAGGCCCAGGTCCAGGCCGCACAGGCGCATGCCCAGCAGCAGGCCCAGCAACAGCACCAGCAGCAGCAACAGCAACAAATGGGAGGACCCCAACCCATTTACTGTCATCATCCACACCAGCACCCACACCCGCATCCGCACCAGCATCAGCATCCGCACTCGCATTCGGCTGCCGCCGTGGCCGCTGCGGTCCAGCATCAGCACGCCATTTACCACCAGCAGCAGGCCCAGGCCCAGGCACAGGCCCAGCAATATGGCACCTATACGACGGCGGCGGCAGCAGCGGCGGCCCACCATGCCCCGCATCACCTGCCGCCAGGTCAGAGCCAGATCTATCAGCAGATTCCCGCCCATCTGGCCCCTCAGCTGGCTGCCAATGGGAATCCGCATTCGATCTACCAGCCGCTGGTGGCCGTCAGCCAGGGATCCATTTATGTTTCAAATCTAGCCACGATGCGGCGGCAGAACAGCCAGGCTGGACCACAGATACCGGCCCATCACCATCCGGGGGCAGTGCCGCCACCCAATCCCCACCAGCAGCAGCAACAGCAACAGCAGCAACATGCCCAGCCCCCGCCGCCGTCACAGCAGCAGCAGCAGCTGCATCAGCTTAAGTCTCCACAACAGCACCAGCCACATCCCCAACAGCAGCAGCATCAGCATCCGCACCCGCATCCGCAGCAGCCCGAGTCGGATGTGGTACCCATTAGCACTGCAATGGACACGGCCATCTACGATCGGGATAAGCAGATATACAAGTGCTCCACCCTGCGGCAGGGCGGAAAGTTTGATCCCAAGTACAAGCCCTCGATACTGAATTGTCCCTTGCCGGAGATACCCAAAGATGCGGAACAGCCCAAGGTGGAGTCCATCTACCAGCAGAAACAGCAGGCGCATCATCAAAACTATTCCAAGTATGTATTGCCATCGATCTGTATTCTTACTATCATTAAAATGCTCCTCCTCGCCCCCTGCCAGGACCCTGCAGCGACCGCCAATGAAGCTGCCGCCGCAGATGAAAGCCATTCCACCACCCCGCATTGGCACGCCCACATCGCCACCACCGCCATCTGCACAGCCCACACAAATGCTGAGCGAGAGCGGAGGAGCCGCCGCAGTGGGTCTCCAAAACGGTGGCCCCAACAGCAACAGCGAGGACACATCGCTGCCACCGCCGCCGCTTGAGGCACAGACAGCACATCATGTGGAGGCGACTCCACACAAGGCTCGGATGGGGCAGGCGGCCAACGGAAAGGCGGGCAACGGTCTGGCTCTGCACAATGGCGGAGGAAATGCCGCCGCAGCGGCTGGAGTTGGCTCCACAGTGGATGATGATGATGACCTACCGCCGCCGCCGCCAGCGATAACCGACGAGAGCAACTATGCGGTGACCGAGCTGTAAAAAGGAATGGGAATGTAAAAGAAAACGGGTTGGGATAGGCTTGGGCTTGGGCATGGGTTTTGGCGTCTTCCAGCGGACATTACTTCTAGACTTTTTTGTATTATAGACACATGGCGCGAGAAGGAGATGGATTAGAAGATAAAAGAGGTGGGGTGGGATGGGGTGGGGTGGTGTGGATGGAGCGGCGACTGTTCCTGTTTCTTAATTTGTTGCATTTATCGTAATCGTATCCTAAAACCGGAATCCTTCTTTGTGGGTAGCCCGCAATTCGACTTTTGTACATACTATACACTAGACATTACGAATACGAGTATATATATATATCTACATCCAAATAGGATGTATATATATACACTATATACGCACACAGACAGACCGATAAAACTCGTGCATATTTAGATATTTGACTTATAATATATATATATATTGGTATACTATATATAGAACATATATGTAACATATATCAACGATCTATGAATTCATATAAGTCTATAAAGACACGGTTATTCCTTTTTGATAATAGCATATTTTTACCAATCGCTACAGAAACACTTTTTAAAATTGTTAAAAAACAATTTTTAAACAAACTTATTTAAAGGCCAAGAGACAGACAGCAATTATGGGGACAAGAATATTGTAATATACATACAACATTAATCTATACACAAAAAAACACAACGGTAATCATCTATGAACGTAAGACAAAAAAAACCAACCACCCAAACAAAATTTAAATCGAGATCGTAGTTTATAAGTTCTAGGAATCGAAATGTAGTGGAAAGTTAGTAAACTCTTTTTTTTATGTACTTATGGCACTTGTCGAGAGTCAATTTTTATCTAGGAACACGGGCCTCTGAATCAATGTGTGCGTGGGAGTGGAAGATGTGGGGGCAAATCCTTCAATATTCCTATATTTCCTAAAAGGAAATCCATATTCCTTAAATCTGTTGATATTTGTAATAATTAATTAATGTGTAAATATTCAGTTGAACCCAAAAAAAATCAATCGATAATCAATCAACCAGTCAACAAATACTATACTCTGTGCATTGCATGGTAGATGAATCGATTTCTCTAATCAGTGAACTCTTTTGAACAGAATTTTGCATTTAAACTGATTCACTGAACTTTTTTGATAGTGCGTGATGTGTGATATTCTTACCTCTAGTCATTCCAATGTTGCAAATCGGGATATCCTTAGAAAAACTGTTAACATGACTCTTCGGGCTTCAAATAGTCTATAACTTAAGCTAGATGTAATTTATTTTGACAAATTTTTTGATCAATTGTTCCATTATATAGGAATTATTTTAAAAGATCACTACAACTGATATTCCTTGCCTCCATATATCCACCAAGCATTCAGTTCTGATGACAGATGACCGGTGGTAGTAGGTAGTGCTCGACTCTGTCCTGTGTCTGGGTTGTGCGTCAGGTTAATCCAACCATTGTGGATCGCCTGGGACTGGCTGGGGGTTGAATCGATTTAGGAACGGACAGACGAACGAACGAGCGACGAGTGAACTTCGTTTGGATTTGACCCCTGCGATTTTATTGTAACTAACCTAAGCTTAACATGGAATGCATTTATTATACATAAACTAGCACATATGAATATACACCTATACACACAGAAACACGAACAACCAACAACCAACAAATAAATATATATACATACAAGTATAGATATGTACGTGGAATATATAGTAGTACTATCTGTAAATTTAGTAGCTAAACGAAAGGCAAGAAAGTAAACGAACCCAGCATAAATATATGAAGTACGAGTATAGCATAAACCGAACGAAAACAAACGATAACCAGATAGAAACGAGATTTAGATTCTAGACTTGTCAGTGGAACAGAATAGCAATATATGTATTAAAAGAGCAGATCAGAACAGAAAAGAACAGAAAGTACTGCCCTCCCAACAGCTACTCCCCCAACAACTGACAAAAAAGACACCAAACTGCAAAGTTAAATAGATATATATATGATATATATTAAATATAGCTAGTTATATATACACACAAACATATACGCCTATCAACTACGAGCAAAAACAACTGCAAACCCGCAAAGAATAATCGATCGAGTTGTGGGGATAGAATTGCATTCCATTTAGAGGAATTCCCAGAGTCAGAGAGTAGAGATCAGAGACCAGATCAGAGGCCAACGAAGCGACGGCCGAGGCCAATCAGCTAAGGCAACCCCGAACACTGCCCGAAATACACAGCGAAAGTTCACAACATTTACAGATATATTGAATAGCTATATAGGTACTTATATACTTATATTCATATAAACAAACCTTAACTGATCATATTATACATATATACTACACCACATTGAAATGATCAATTGTAAAATATTAACGATGGAGTAGTACTCAAGACGAAATTTACTCAATAATCTTAATAATTAAAACCAACACACACTGGAAAAAATAAAGTTTTTAAAAGTAAATATGTATAGATCGTGTAAAGACAAAAAAATGAACAAACTAATCAAGTTTTTTTATTCGCTTATTATACAAATACAAAGTACATATGTTATACACAACCAAGCAAAGAAAAAAAAACACAAAAACAACCAAAAAATTATTTAAAAACGCAATCCCTTTTAGAGAGATTGTATGTAAAGCCCTTCTCCGCCGGGGGTGAGGTCTCAAAGAACTTTCAAATAAAAAATACAAAAAATAAGAATAAACCGAACAGAATCAATTCGAACCTTAAAGGGATCCCATACCCCACCCCCAAACCAAACCAAAAAAAAAAAAGGATTAAGGTACCAAACGTGAACCCCCATGAGAAGAGAGATCCATTTGATCTTGACATGTTCGGGACCTAGGTCGATACTAAATTCAAACATAATATTAATATTATATATAAATATATATATATAAATATTAAACAATTAGTTCGTAAATATATTTCTGTGTTAAATGTTGTCATCGTACGCGTTGTAGTTATTACAAAACAAAAGAAGAAAAACATAAAACAAACAAAATACAGACAAAACAAGGTTATACAAAAAGATGAAGAAACAAATCCATAAACTGAAGAATTCAGAAATCGAAACGGAAACGGAAATAGCGATTCCTTCGAAAGCTCAACGGCAGCAGCAATTAGCGGCAAAACACACAACATAAGATCGAGTTGTAAAACATATACATAAATACATATATACTTATATAACTATATATATATAGTATATATGCAGACATATACATACGACATAGTTAAAGAAAATGTAAAGAACAGAGGCAAACAATGGAACCGCTTAGTTGCATATTAAACAAAAAATTATATCTAACAAATCATAAGAATAGTTTGAAAACTCTTGTAAGGAATACAATACAAAACAAAACAAACAAAAATGTAATAAATAAGTGTGTGCCTCCAGAAATCCGTTTCCCCCAGCAAAATATTCGGAATGTCACCGAAATGGGTGGGGGGCATGGAGTCAGAAATGTCTGGAATGAAAATATTTTATGCGCAAAATAGAGAACAAAAAGTAAAAACACGAGAAACAAGAAACAAATAAGGAAACGGAAAAATCAAGACGGAACCCCTGGACGGAAAAATTTCTTTCAAAAGCAAGCAGCAACAAAGTAAAGCGCTAAAAAACCAAACAAAAATATTAAATAAAAATAAAATACAAATATAAAATTTAATTGCATTAGTTAGATGGAGAAAATTTGTTTTTTAATGGGAGAAAGGGCGAAGTTTTAAAGTAAAGCAAGCACGATGTGCCATAATTACAATATTTCAATTTAAGAGTATTATAAAAAGAGATGTAAATCTTACTACCGATTGTATCTGTGGCTTTTTGTTATTATAGTTTTGCAGATGGGACACATCACGAAGAGTAAGTTGTATGGGAAGATTATTACTTATTAGCTCTGTTCCCAAAAAGGTACCCCCAAGGTTTGGTTATAGGGCTGCTCGTCCATAGTCGTGGTCACTCGGTGGCAGATCTGGCCATTGTGATGCCCTTGTTTTCTTTAGCTGGTGAGGAAAACCACCCCGATGCTTCAAAGAAAAGTGCCCCCGCGACATTAGAACAGCCAGAAAAGTGGGTTTCAATAGGAGCTCTAGGGATTCCACGCTGCTTTCCACGAACGTGCCATCCTGGTTACGAAGTAGGGCAGGTGTGGCAGGCGCCTTTGACATCACTCTTTGAAGCCTTGAGGCCTCGGTGGTGCTGTCTATTGATAACCCCAAAGGTACCTTCTACACAAAATAGTGTATCTATTTAACAGGCTCGCCGGAGGAAGAAGATAAGAATACATACATATATCCTGTACATATCTGTATAGTCGTCTGTATGTACATATGTGCCAAATTTTACCCAAAATTTCAACGAAACCAAATTTCTGTTATTTTTTCGGCTTTGATTTCGTGATAAGCACCTCGTCGGATAAGATAAGATAAGATAGATTAGAACTGATAAACATTAAGTAGTGTAGGACAGCTACAGAAAAAAAGACACCATCTCTGTCTAAATTATTACACAATTTATTTTTGTTTTGTTTGTTGCTTTTATCATATTTTGTGCAGAATTTGTTTTCCTTTTATAGCAGCATTTTGTATAATAAATATATTTTATTATTAGGTATATTTTTTTCGTTTCTTTTGTGGAATTTTCTCACTTATGTAGCTTCTTAAAAACATTAGAATTGATCAATTTAGTGCCACACACAATTGAACATTGAACAATTGCCAAAATATATATGTAAATATATACATATGTATGTATATCTTTCTCAAAGGTACTTGCATCGGAATAATAAATACAAATAAGGAGATAAAATATAATCAAAATATATAATCATATAAGAAAAAAATTGAAGGGTTGACAGTGAAAATTCTGTTCGATTTTTCGATCTGGATCTCGGGTTGGGATTGGAGACAACAACAACAAAAATGATTGGAATAAAAAGTATAATAATAATTATATAAAATAAAATGTATAAGATCATAGGTATAGGCAATATATAAATACATAGCAATCGAATAGGTTTTTCTTTTCAAATTTGTATAAGAGAAAAATCTTTGGAATTGTTGGTTTTTCATCTTCTCGTTTGAAGGGTTGTTAGGGTTGGTTAAGGGGTTTAAGGGGTGATGTGGGCTAAAGCCAGCCTTCTATGTAATATTCTTTTGCTTTTTATAGCTCTGTTTTGCGGTTTGCTAAGCCTTGTCATCCTTGTCGTTGTCCTTTGATATTTGCTTTGCGGCCATTTGCTCTAGAAATCAATTCATGAAGCTGGGGCTGTGCCTGGGCCTAAGTTAAGTTTTCTTACTCTTTTTTTGTTCAATAATTAGTTTTGCTTTTAATTATTGTTAATTGCACTGTTTTGGGCCACCAAATCGGGCACGACCGAGGAGCTGGCACTGCTCTGACTGACAGTCCGAGCATGATCTACATGGTTCAGAGTGGGCGGAGGCACTGCTGCTGTGCCTACCGTACCCGCACCGCTTGAATTCAAGCCCGCTTCGGGGCCGTCAGGCGAGGTCTCACCGGATCCAGCCACGGGCTCCACAGTGGGAAAGACGGGCTGCTGCTGCGTACCTGTCGCACCCACTGGCGTCTGCACCATGGGTGTTGGGGGCGAACGATTCGCCGGCAATTGATGAGCCGTTGCTCCAGTCATTTGCATGTGATACCTGTAAATGCACGCACATTTTAATCAAATGCTAATTCATTTCATTGATCAACTCCAAACTGACTTGTAAATATTTTCAGTGCTCTCCACCACGCCCTGGGTCAGATTGAGGCTGCGACCCTTGATGCCAGACTCCTTGGCTGGTGGGGACCACCAATTGAAAACGCGTCCGACAACCGGCACATGCCGCAGGATGCCCTCCTGCCAGAGTTTCTCTTCTGATTCGCGTTGCAGATCAGCGGTGACAGCTTCAATACCCTGAGAAAAAATAAAACATGAACTTCTGACTATCCAATTTAAGGGATATTAAGGATATACCTTCTTGACAATCTCCGACATGGTGTCTAACACTCGCGAGTTCTCCTGGACACTCTTGCCCACAGTGACAACCAAGTCAAGGAGCTCCTCCACCTCGGTCTCGTGAGTGACCATGCCAAAGCGCACACAAATCAGTCCGTCGGTGCCCTCGCCCAGCGAGAAGGCATTGTCAGTTGACTTCAGAGCCTCGACCAAATCAATGTTGAGCTTGTTCAGCTCGGTTTTAGCCTGATCCGTCAGTAGAGATTCCCAACTCTCGGGCACAAACCGAACACCGCCCATGCCCGCCCATTCTGGCAGCGGGACGAGACGCAACACGTCGCTGCGCTCCACCAGATAAATGAATCGTGCCTTGTGCTTGATGGTGGCACGTAAAATGTCCACATGAGCCTCCAAACTCTGGGCGAAACTTTCCAGGTTCTCAGAGCTGGGTGGCTGCTCACCGAGACCCAGTTCCAGGGGACAATAGCGAATGCAGCTGCCATGTGTGGGATGCTCAATCACTTCAAAGTCAAACTAGAGTGTCAAACGGGGACAGGTGTGAGCTATTTGAATGTTACGGGTAGTTTGGCTGCTACTCACATTGGGGCAGTCCCTCTGCAAGATCTGGCCCAGCCAGGAGTTGAGGCGATCAAAGTAGGAAGCATTGTTAATCTTCTCCAGGGGCTTGAGGCCCCCCGTCTCGCGTTCGGCTGCCTCGAGGTTGCCGGAAATTGGAATGGTTGTGCTGCCATCGAACTGATACGCCACCACAGGTGCAGCCGCGTCAAATAAAGTGTTAACATCGAATGGACTCTGGATAATGTCCGAAAGTGAGGCACCAGTCAGTGCCCCGGGTGTATGACTCTGTTTGGGACATAAAAAGATGAGTTTCATTCAAGAATACCCAAAGATCTTTCTCTCTCTGCTTACCAGCACACGAATACCCTCGCATTTGGAGGCGATTTCGAATAGAATACTGCATGTCTGAAATGCCACATGGAGGCGCTCGGCAATCGCTTTCCTGCCCAGCGCCTGCAGGCTGGTCCACAACGACAGCGAGTTGAGGCGTCGCGACAGGATCGGATCGGATTCGAAGGCACTCAGGGCACTGTTCAGAAGTGGACGATGCAACAGGACAATCGGCAGACTGGGAACTCCTAGCCAGCTGCCCAAATTCAGAGCCATCGAGTGCACGACATCGTCGACATTCCCCTGGCTCTGGGCACACACGAGAGCGGCAAGGCCATGGCCACTGGCATGAAGCCACATGTTGTGCGGCTTGCACACTTCCCGCAGTCGCTGCAGGCTGTCCACGTAGCCACATAGCGAGGCCCCAATGTCGGCCACTACCAGCAGGGGGGTCCTACTGGCCGACAAATCCAGTTGAATTTGCTTCTGCAATAGGGCCAGGTCCATTGTGCCGTACTGACTGTGCTCGGGTATGATTTTGATGGCGTCCACTGGGATGCCCAGCTGCCGGCAGGCGTACTGCAGTCTGACCGGTGTCGTATTCTCCGAGATGTAGAAGCAGGGCTGGGCCAGGGCCGGAATCCCACCCTCTAGATAGCCGGGGCACCGGGCAACAATGGCCAGGCGCACTGTGCGTAGAATGGCATCAGCATTATCCGCATGAAAGCTGCTGGCCGGATTTGTGAAGTGGAACAGTGTGCCCAGCCAGCGGGTGGCATCGCCGGATATACTATTGGTCACACGCAGCAGATGCTGCCGATCTAGATGCGATAGATACGCCACAATGCTGTGAGAGATAAGGGCCAGATGGGAGACATCGTCGAGAGCCGGCAGGGGGAACTCGGGATCATCATCGCTGTCGGTGTAAGCCACCAGTTGTTCCAATGACTTCAGTATGTCTGAGGGCACACGATGCTCAGGACGAAGCTGGGTGCACGGCAGTTGATCCAACTCCTCAGCCGCAGTATGCGGATCGGACTCCTCCTCTACATCATTGGCGCTGGCTCCGTTCGGACTGTCGCCACCCGCACCCGGACCCGGCACAGTCTTCACATTCTCCAGTCGCTGCAGGACCTGGGACGATCTAAGCTCCAACTCGGCCAATCCGGAACGAATCTGCAAGATAACCAAAACATCAATGCAAAATAAGAGAAAACCAGCGGAGATGTAAACAACAGATAACAGGGCCCGTCGCGTTGCGTTGACGTGTCTTCCGTCGTCGTCAGCAAATCGAAGAAGCGAGCGGAGAAAAACACACAGAGAGAACCGGGGGAAAAGAACTACTCACACTGGAGGCGGCTATTTCGGCCACCGCTGGCGTCGATGGGCCTGAGGATGGTGGCTCCTGAGTAGCTGGTAGCGTTGTCGGCTCGTCATCAACTCTACCAGCCGCTGACATGGTTCTAATTCGCTTATTTTACTTTTATCTCTCTTAGATAGAGCTGGAGAAACATCGATGTTAACATCGATATAATCGATGTTAGGGTTCTAACTGCACACATCGATAGTTTTCAAACATCGATTTTTTGCCAGACACCCCTAAATTTAATTGATATGATTTTAATCGGCTCTGGTCGAACATTTTTTCTAATTTAATATTCCGACTAATATTGGTAGCTAACTAGGATCCTCAGGCCAGAACACATAATTTTATTCAATAGATAAAACAATTTTCTCAAGACAGGTTAATTTTAAGGACTTCGTTTGTTTGGATTGATTATAAAATAACGTTTATAAAACTTAACGGAGCTGACATGCGACGTAAGAAAACGTAAGTGAGCATGGAATGTCACGTCATTTGTAAACTAAACCGTTGGTATGGACATACGTATACCCTTTTCCATTTGATTAATGATAAATTATTTTTTTCCAACAGCTTTAAAACGTAATTAATTGCACATATTTACATTTTTTGACCCAATAATACATTTGATTTATTTATTAAGATTAACGTATCGATCCCGACCCACATATTTGGTATCATTCGCCAGACTATAAACAGTACATTTTATTTAGATCATTTGAGCATACCTTGTAGGTATATAAAAATGGCTATAAAATCAGTTATTGCGTTCGTTGGACAAACATTTAATCAGTTCGCTTATGTCCTTCCCTAGAAGGGTAATTTTGAAAATAATACCAATAGATACCATGACAGGATTAAATTATTTTTGCACAATTTTGGCATCAAAAAATACCATAAAATATTTAAAATACCATAAATGGTAACGAAGTATATAAAAAATAAAATATAAATAATATAAATAATAAATCGAAATAAAACAAATGAAATTTTTTCATCCAGAAACAATAATTCTATTCCACAAACTAGTTCTTTTGAGGGAATAATTGGTAATCTAGCGCATCACCATGTCAATATATCGATATTTTGTTGAACCAGCTCTAGTTTTGAGCCAGCGCGCACTTTTAATTTCACTTTCAACAAGAAAATTGATATTGTTGGTGTTTGGTGCTGTTTGTTGCTGTTTGGCCGCATGCCAGTTGTCGGAAGAGAGCCGGCTAATGCGAATTTGAAGTTAGCAAAGACATGTAGTCATGTTTGCATTAAATAAAATGGAACTTTTCGCTGGATTATGTGAGTGTATAGTAGAGTAGAACATGTAATGTCCTTTTCCTCCCTGTGTTTGCCTTGCATTGCACATTGCACATTGCACACACATCGAATATACTCATGTGCATAAGTTTATCTGTGTGAGTGGTTTGCCTGCAGCTTTTCACTTTATTCATGCATAAACTTTCCACACAAGAAAGTTTCGCGTAGCAAAAAGTTGCCACGGGATTTGCTGCTAACTTGGGCTACCCTGCTATCCCATCCTCTCTCCACTATCCACCTCTTTGGACACATGCAAATAACATATCGATGCTACTTTTTCAAATAAACCCAAAATCGATCCCCCGCTCTTTGTCCCAAACCGCCCTTTTCGTGGCTTTTGGCCATCGTCGTCGTCGTCGTCTGTTGTCCTAGGGGGGATTTAGTGGCATTGCCGAAACGTGCTGCTGCACATGCATCAATTTGGGGCCAGCACACAGCACATCTGTAGCTGCACGCTATGTACATAGAACTGTACCCCTTCGCCAGAACGGAAATACCGTTAAAGCCACAAAAACCTGCATCACACAGACAAATAAACGCAGATGCACGCACATATGTACATATATACATATGTATGTAGATACATACATATACGCACATCAAGGATTCAAAAAATAATGAATAAAAAACGACAGTCCGGCTTGTTGACAGCGGATCTGAAGCTTTGCATATCCTTCCTTCCAGATCTATCGTTTCCAAGTTATCTTCATCTGATTTGTATAAAATTGAGTGTTTGCAAGTATTTTTATCATCTGAAACACAAATAAAATCTCTGAATGGAAAGGTTTTGCATTGGACCTACAATGGTTAAAAAAACATACCAAAAAAGTACCAGCCACCTGATGGCCAAAATGCATGCATATGGTATGAAAACCTACCATTTCTGTACAACTGAGCCAAACTGGGAGAGATAGAGAGTAGGAGAGAGTAGAGAGTAGCAGTTTCACGCAGTTCAAAAATGATTTTTTGTTAATGTTTTTAAAGTTATAATATTATGATACCTATATTAATCCCATCTGGGCGATTATTTTCGTATATGAAGACTTTGTTCAAAATTGCGGGTAAATAGTGTCTTTAAAACTGGTCTACATTGAAAATTCTTCCAACCCTAACTGGTTTCATTCACATTCATATTCATTTAATATGTTTTAATGTGTTCTCATTCTACACGAATATGTATTTCATCTTCACTCATTCATTTAGGGCGTGAAGGTTTCATGTAATTGAACGTGTTTGAAAAATGACAAAAATTGGCAGAAAACAATCACTCATATGAATGTCAAATAATTTATATAACTGTACAATTGTAATCCTATATGTCCATAAAATCATACAAAATAACACATAATTCACATGAATGTTACTTGATATTATCCAAGGTGATTTTAATCAGAGTCATTCACAACATAGCTGAACTAATTATAGCTAGTTTGACCGTCAAAAGTACTGATCAAAAGTATACGTATCCGATATACTCTTTGGGATCGGAAAGTTTCCATCGCTGCGATGCAAAAAAATAATAATAAAATACTCCAAAGGCATTAGCAGTGGATGTGGGCTTTACAAATCATTATTTGACCAAAATGTAGCCCAGCATTTGATTTCAGTTGATTAAAAAGCCGCAAAATTAAATTTTGGTACCATAAATCGTCGGCCCTTTGCCAGCACTTTTCCCTCCACATATTCTATTGCCATAATTTATATAAAATTGTTTTTGCAATTATGACTGCAAATATATTTACATACTCGCACTCGTACATGTAATTGCAAAATGCGGGCTGGGGCCAACAAATTCCAAACATTTCCTTAACATAATTTATTTATTTTTATTTATACACCCTCCCGCCCCCCTCCATGCACCCATCAAGTTTTGATTATATAAATGAGGTACACTACACGCAGTGTTTGGCAGGCCTATACTGCCTATACTGAATGGATGGGAGTCCCTCTCTCCTCTCTCCCCTCACAGGTGTAACATGTATGCCAAGGTGCTAAAGCACAAAAACAAAAACAAAAAAGAAAAAAAAAACCAACTCAAGGCCAAACCACTTGGCTAGAAAGAGATGCCATGAGACAGTCAGTCAGACAGGCGGAGATGATGGTGAAAGAGGCAATGGCTCGCAGGTGTGTGCGGTTCAGGTGTGCGTGGGCGACCCACGCTGAGGTGCAAAGTAGTTGCCACTTAAAGGGCGCAAAAAAAAATGAAAAAAATGAAAAAAAAACTTCAAACAAACAGCAGCCAAAAAGCTTTGAAGGGGTTTTCTCTTTGGTGTGGCATCTCTCTGAATGCCAAATGGTTCTGGAGAGAGGCGGCGACCCACGCCCACTGTATATGCAGATATGCGCCGCGCCGGGTATGTTCCTTTGGGCCATTGACAGTAAATCTGTTCAAGTTGACTTGGCAGAAAGTATGAAAAAGAGCCCGAAAAAAAACTACACACTTGCACAGTAAAAGGCGAAAAGAAAGAAAAATAAGAAACGAGAACGATTCCGAGCATGCACATTGCATTGCACAAGCGTGTAAGCAACACGATACGAGTGTGTAGAAAAGGAGGGGGGCGGAGGGCAGGGCAGGGCAGGGTAGGACTCGAGCTGGAGCTCGAGTCGTCTGGATAGTTGTCAGAAATCAGATATCAGAATTAGATTCGGCTAGCAGATCTGGAAAGAATATCACAAAAATAAATCAGAAAAATACAATTGTATTTGATATGGAATATTCAGACAGGATTGCACTCGGAATATTCAAAGGGTATTCAACCTCCTCCAATACGTGAACTTTGGTCTTGAGTTTGTTAAATGCTTTCAAACAATTTCGACTCGCTAGAAGATTATCCACTTTTAAGTCAATTCTTCTATTAATAAAATGTACATATATGATATAGCTTATTAAGGAATGGACCTTTAGGTGAACCCTCCATGAGAACCCAGACCACTTGCACGGCATTGTGCATGCATGTTCATGTCAAAAGCAATGCAGTCTCTGGCTAAGGCTAAGGTGCGTCTGGTCCAGCGACTTCCCAGATAACTCAAAGTCGTGCGAACTGCCCCCAGTCATGGTGCTTCTTCCTCCCCCAAAACATCTCTTAGACCTCTGATTAGGTCACTTTCGTTAATGTCCGATATTAGGCACTGTCGGTTCGCCCTCTTGTCAGCCCTTCCTCAGTGATCCGCTGTGGGGCTCTCTCTTAGAATCTTCGAGCAGGAAAGTTGTGAATGACTCTGTATATAAACCGGGGGCTATGCACACACACTGCCACCACACAACCAATCTACTATACTCTACTATACTATACCATGTGTTACTGGTAGTTACCGTTACTCGTGGGTGTATAGATTGTTTGTTCTCCTCCGCCTCCTCCTGGCCTCCTCCTACCTTCTGTCCCGCTGTCAACTCTGTTCAACTCAATTTGATTTTTATTCTGTACGTTGTTTTGTGGCTCACTGATTTATTTAAAAGATTTTCAATATTTAATTGCTTTTCACTCGAGAAGGAACCCACACAAGGGAGTGTGTGTGTGTGTGTGTCCGGCTGTGTCGGTCATATTTTTTTCTTGTCAGAATTTGCACGTTATTTATTATTTATTTGTTGTCCATTATTAAAGATGTGAGTTAAAAGCTTAATGCTTCAGCATTTATATTTAATTATTAAATATATTTTTTAATATAGTTTTTCTTTGTGTTTCTCTTGCCGCTCTTCCACGTGTGTTTTTTATGTGTTTTTCGGTTGCACTTTTTGTGCTCCGGTTCTGTTGGCCCCCACTTCGAAAATACCTTTGAACTAAATTGCTCTCTCTCTCTCTCCCTCTCTCTTTGCCTCTCTTTTCCTCGCGCTATACCTCACTCTCTCTGTCTCTTGCTTTCACTCTTCCTAACATATATATATATATGTGTGTGTGTGTGTCTACCTACATACATTGCACTATGGAAAATTCTACCATTTTGTGAAAATTATGAATAATTTCAAAAGTTTCATAATTTTGCCTCGCCCCTAAAAACAAAACTTTTACTGTTATATTCTTAAGAATTAGTATGCTCAAAATTAGTGCGCTGTATTACCGATTTAAAGCAATAGAAAATGGCATAATCCTTTGCGATTTTTGTCTTCATTCAGTTCCATGCTACAAGTAACTCTGAATTGTTGATCTTTAGGTTCTGGCCTAAAAACTAAAACCTAAATTTCAAAGAAAGTGCGCAAAAGTGCGATTTAATATGATATGCAGATCATACGATTGGAATAGGTTCGACGCAATTCGTAGGCCTCTTCAAAGACTAATTTTCATCTACATATTCATACTCCCTAAAAATTTAGCAATTACACAAAATGTGAGGATTGTTTTAACTGTGTCAAGCCAAAAAAACATATTAAAACCCATTCCCTTATATTCACTTTTCACTTATATTGTTTAACTTGTTTATAGTACTTTAAAATTTTAAGAAATAATCCGCACAGAATTCTAACAGCTCTGTTAAACAGCTGAAAAGTTAACAGTGGCTGACTCTGTTAAATTTTGGACTGCATAACATTAAAAGGCAATATTTTTCTGATATATGGCGGTTACAAATATGGATTTTGGCCAGCAAAAGGTGTCATATTTCCCATAGTGCAATGCATTGCATGCAGTTGTTGTTGCTGCTGCTTCTGCTGCCGCTGCTGCTGTTGCTGCTGCTACTTCTGTGGCTGCTCTGGCATCATTGCCATCATCATCGTCGACGTCGACGTCGTCGTCGTTGTCGTTGTCGTCGCGGGAGCTTGGCAACCCTGACCTGAATTTAACTCTAAAATTTGTGCGCGCTCTAGAATTTCTCTTTTTCCATTTTTTGTTTTTTTTTTGTTTTGCTTCCTTTCGTGTTCCTCTGTTTTGATACCCTTCGAGTCCTACAATCCAGGAACGGTTGCGAGACCGGAGCACCATATCATGTTCATGGTGCGGTTTAGCAAGATAAACTCTCTTTCTTTTTGTTTTGATCATTTTATTGTACAGCTTGATCCAAATATTACCATTATATATATTATTTATGCACATATGTACATATACATTTGTGTAGCTTAGGTTTGAATTTACTCAAGAAGTCATCAATGGACATCGGTGAAAACAAATATATTGCTTATCCGGATATATGCTATGTGGTTGACATTATAATCATTTTAAAACTATGAACACTTTTTGCTGTGAGGGGGCGGGGTATAATGTAAGGGATATGCGAATGTGCGACCCCCTGAGCTCCCTCTACTTCCATGTTTGTTGCTGTTTTCGTTGGGCAAATCAGTAAGCGAGACGCACACACACACACACACACATACACTGCCATCGAAAGCCATGCCCACATTTGTGTGAGTGTTAATTTAATATTTGTTTGTGCCGCAAAACGAAGAGTTAAAAAAAAAGAGTAAATTAAAATTTTTCAAGTTAGTTGCACTTTGTAAACCGTGCGTGATGCGCATGGGATTAGTTTTGGGTGCGAGATCGGGGTTGGGGTTGGGGTCGGAGCGTGGCCACGTGTGGAATGGTAGAAAAAGGGCAGAGTCTGTACTTAATATCACAAAGGAATACCACAAATATGTGCGTGTGTGTATGTGTGTGTCTTATGAGCAGCACAGAAAAGGCTCTGCACACTTTCCAGCATTTCCCAAATTCGAAAATGCATGCAAAATTAGAGAAAATCTTGAACAAAGCGAGAAAGAGAGAGAGAGTAATCTTCGCCTCCGATACCAATTCCGGCGTTTAGGTAGAATTACATAAAGTATACTTCCTTCCGACGAATTTTATAGTATCCCTCCTCAAGGGCAGTCGCCAAGGAAGCACACCGAGCCGCTGGCCGATTAGGGAAAGACCTGTAAGCAATTCATCATATACGACCACCAGCCAGTAGTTCTATCTCATAGTGCCGTGTCCCACTTTCATGATCAAATCTGTCACAGAATTTCCCGCAAGTAACTTGAATACAGCTCAAAGCATCAGCACTGGCATTTATGCTTTATCCTTGTGTCTTCCGCTGCCACAGCCACAGCCAGAGTCAGTGGCAGTTCCCATTTCCATTGCCATTGCCATTCCCATTTCCATTTCCATTGCCTCGTATGCCAGGTATGCCAGCTTGTTGTGTGTTGGAGTTATGTGTGTAACTGCCATACACACAATGTCCTTCTTGCTGTGTCCCTAGTGGTCCCAAGTGGTGGCTAGTGGTGGCCAGTGGTGGGTGGGCCGAGTCAGTTGGTTAAGGGCCCTGTCAACGGGCATACGAAACCAATTTCCTTTTTATGGCAAATGAAATGAAAATTTGAAATGACCACAAAACCAGACAGAGCAGAGCAGAGGAGATAGAGCGTGATAGAGATAGAAGCAAAGAATTGGGAGAATCAGGGAATCATTGGGACAAGACAAGAATGGACGGGGGCTAGGGAATCACTGTAGAGGAAATGGCCACTCGGACATGATGCAACAATGTACGGCAATGCCAAAACTTGACATCTGCCCGTATGACAGTCATCTAAAATGTCACTATGCCACTATCAAACCTCATTTCTTTTCATCAAATATATTCCAAACATTCTCCTACACAGAATCTTTACATTTTTACCTCTTTACATTGGATTGGATAGAATACTGGGGCAACATGGCATATGTTGGTGTCATACAGGCACTACTGGAGATAGTTTGAAAATAGCTCCACCGACGACGACACATTAACGATGAAAAGTAGCTAAGAGCAGACAGCAGTCGACACGCACACGCACACGCACACTCAGACACAGACACAAAAAAGAACAAGCACAATCAAAATAGCTGAATTAGCCATGCACCAACCGACGAACGAACAGCAGCAGCAACCGAACGGTATTCTCTGCTTCCACACTGCTTCCTCTTCTGGCCTGCTTATGGCTACGAAACAGCTGCTCCTGATGCTCCTTTCTCCTCCTCATCCCTCCTGTTTCACATTTTGGGGTCAACCAAGCAATCTACCCGCAGCGGCTTTGCGGTGGATTTATTTTATTGCCAAAAAAAAAAAAAAAAGAAAAAAAAATAATAATAACAGACGCACCCAAAGCAGTCAAGCAGTTTCAGGTACAGTGAAGGATCTTGCAGACGGACATTCGTCCAGCAGCTCCACGATTCCCATAAGCGAACAGGTCTATAGTTATACTATATATTATAAAAGACTTTGCGTCCTTCGATGGGCAACACAACATACAATTTTTTGCATAAAAATTGCGATGCGAACAGCGGTTAAAAAATGTATCAAATTTGTGGAAAATGATGCAGGGGATGATGTGAATTTTTGCTAATGATAGGATGGACCATCGAGGAGCGAGTCGTGCTGTCTGGCACACGAGCTTCCACTGTTTGCCCTGTCGGGATAGGTTGGGTCGTAGTCAAGTCAAACTAACTGCCAAGTTGCCTTTTGTGTGGTTTTTGCTTTAATCCTTTCGCTTTTCCCAACTAAACTAACCTCACTTTTCGCTTTCTACATATCTCGCTGCGAGTCTCGCTGCCTCGCTGTCTTGCTGTCGTTTTTTCCTGTGTCTGTGTCTCTTCGGCTGGCGAGCAGCGCGCATCTCATAAAACGCCATACATATGCGCATTTGATTTGATTTGATTTGATTTGATTTAATTTTATTGCCTTTTATGTATGTTACCCTCTGCTTACTGCTTACTGCTTGACTGCCTGACTGCCTGACTGCTTCTCGTTGCCAAGAAATTGAGGAGGGTCTGGGTCTGGGTGGGCTTACTCCTGGCATGGATATCCTATCCTATCCCTTCACTACGATATACAAACCTTCCACTTTGTGTTGGAATTAATTTAATTTGATTTTTATTTATTTATGCCAATAGAAATTGTGTTTTGTTTTGAGCAAGCCAATTTACAAATCTAAGAAAATACTAAATATAAATGTAGTAACAATAGAAAATTTCAGTGAACCGCACAAAAAAAACCAGAAAATATTTCCCAATTACGAGCTTCAATACAGAATCGTTCATCGTTATATACATTTACATACATATTTACATATACGAGTATCCGCTGCTCCCCAAGTTAGTCAGTTTGTGGGCGTGTCGCTCTGTCCGACTGTCAGTCAGTCTGTCAGTCAGTTTGTCGCTTTGACAGTCAGTCTGTTGGCTTGACAGCCAGTTGGCTATTCAACTGTGTCATGTCTCTGGGTCTGAGGCCTATTTGTCTGTCGCCCTTTCTCTGCTCCCCTCCGGTCAGGACTCAAGTCCTTTTCATATGGCCAGTCATGTAGCACGCATCATCATTTATCAAAGTCCGCGGCAACAATTCGCAGGGCTGACAACAAGCCAAAAACCATCTAATCCAACAATCCTGCAGTGGCATCTGCCCCCAAAGTCGTCGCCGTTTCCTTGTCCCTGTTTCCCTTTCTCTTTTTGACTCTTCTTCGTTTCACTTTCTTTTCATTGTTTGATTTCTTGTTGTTGTCGACGCTTATCTTAGATGTACATACATATATACATTTGTATGTACAGATGTACATGTGTATGATTACACACAAATGAAAATGAATTTGCCAGAATATCTCACTGTGCATACGATTTGTAACTATTTGAAACATCAAATGTTCCTTGAATGCTATAATTTATAGACCGTGACTGTTTCGATAAATATTTACATACGTAGCCTATAGATATGTGCACGTACGATAAATCCATATATTGCTAAGCAGACAAACAAAATCGGACGAAGCTGTCACCCCTTGAGGAGCGATTCATGTTTTCGATCACTCAAGGTTTCAATTTGATCCTGCACTGGGAAGCTGTCAATGGCGGGCCATCAAACAGAATCCATTGTGAAATGTTCGAACCACGCACCTTGAAACGCGTCCACTGTGGTACTCCCTGGCGGACTAAGGGATACCTAACGGTCGGATGGTACCTCGTTGTCAGGAAGAGAGGGACAAAGCGAATAATGCAGTGTGGAAAAAGATGGAATATCTAATTCTCATTGGTTGATCGTTTTCCCAGTAAGATCCCCAACATATGTATATACATATGTACATATCTACATATATATGTATATAGGTAAACTGCAGTTTGTTCACTCTTAACAGCTCATCCAATTCAGGGATTCCAGGGTAACTTCAAGCAAATTCGCGACTCACTCTTAACTGATTTCCGTCACTCTGGGTCCATCTGTCTTCTCTTTTGGGATGCCCTCCAGTGGTTCGAAACACTGGCTCATAATTATGTATGTTTCAATCAAATTGGAACCCACGAGGCATACATAATGCACTCGACTCGTTCGTTAGTCAACGCGAAAACACTCCACAACACTAAGGCCCGGATCCACGCCACGCCCCACACGCCTCCCACACCTTTGACAGTGATTTATCAGCGGCTGTCAAAAGTGGCTTTCGTGCACCTCTCAGCCCTCGTCCAGTGCGTGGTCAAGGTAAAAATGTAATAATTAGCCGCAGTGATGTGATGATACTCGTATTCTGGGCAGGTCAGCCCAGGGGTCCAGGCACAGGCCCAGGCCTAGACCACCCCAAAATATCTATCCCCCCCCATTGACGATGGCCATATCCTCCCCACCGACTCGATTTTGAGCTTGGCCATCAGCAATTTGTCAAAGTTTTTCCTGAAAAATGAATGCTGTTCGTTGTGTGGTCGCTGTGGGCGTGGTGTGGGCTGGTGGAGGTGATTGGATGGTTACATAGCTGGGGGGAGGGTATACCGTTGAGTGCGTGTCGTAGTTTGGTGGGTATTGGATGAGGGAGGAGGGCAGTCCTCCGCTGGTTGACCACTCCATTGATCATGCTGTTCGCTTGTTTGTTATCCCGCCAGCATGCAGCACCGCTACGCACCAGCAGCAGCAGCAGCAGCAGCAACGCACCTACCACCGAATATCCTGTTCCTGTTCTCAAACAAAAAGTGCGCAAAATGCACAAAAAAGAGAGGAATATTTTGGAGCAGTAACCTGGGTCTTGGGCCCGGTTACTTGAGGTGCAGCAGCTGCAGTGGATCCCGAACAAATGCAATCTGTGCGCACGAGTGCAAAAATTGATTTTAATTAAATTATGAGTACCGTGCGTAATTTATGCATTGCCAAAATCTACCACTAGAGCCAGGACCAGCAACGCCCTCTTAACGATCCATTCTCCGCCTTTCTGCCGACCCTTTTCGTCGTACACCATTTTCATTTTCATTCTCATTCTCATTTCCATTCTCATTTCCATTTCGGTTGCATCCTTGGAGTAGAACAAAAAGTGTTGCCTACTTTTGAGGGATTCTCGCTTTTTGGGTTGTTAGTGCTTTCCACATTTTCATGAAGTTTTAGCTGAATTAAGTTAATTAATTGGCACATCATTACCGTCACCGTACACTTTTATATTTTTTTGTTGTTTTTTGTTGGAAACCCCCTTTGACCTTTCTAATTGCGGCTTAGATAGGCAAACACCACCCAACCACCCGCCCAACCAGGAAAGAAAAGGAAATGCCAGTGCAAAACTTTTGCCGCCTCTCCTCTTGCCACCGAAAATATGTTGAAAGCTTCTGATTCTGGTGTGCCTTCATGTGTCCCATGCTATTGTCCTCCGCCCTCCCTCTCTCTCTCTCTCTCTCTCTCTCACTCTCCCGCTCTCTTCCTCTCTAAGCTGCCACATTAGCAACTGAGGTGCAAAGTTTACGAGTGTCCCTTTTCACTTCTTCATTTTCATGTGTTTTTTGCTCTACCCTATTATACTATACCCTAGTCTTTGGAAATCCTGTACAGCCGAGACTGATATGATCTTCCTTCAGAGCCTCAGAGATAATCGCATGTTTTAGCTTAGAAAATCCCACGGGGGGGGCAAGTTGGATAAGGTTGTTCTTCTTTTGTACCTTCTGTAGGGTATGTGTCGCTTCGATCTTTTGCATTTGCCTTCCCTTTTTTGTTGTTTTTTTTGTTAAAACTGCTTATGGCTGTTGTTGGTTGTTGTTTCTTTGGTATTTTATGTTTATTTCTGTTGCTCCTGCTCCTGCTCCTGATGCTGAAGCTGATGTTGTTTGTTAGGATTTTGAGTGAAAGTGATGATGAGAACTTCTGCTTCTGTTTCCTTTGACACGGCAAGAACAAGTAGCAGAGTGCCGAGTGAGAAGTGCCAAGTGCCAAGTGCCTGAGAAAAAGTTAAAACCAGTGTGACCTGGTGGGCCCTGTGCCCTCTGCCCTCTGTCCCATCCAGAATGGAGCTGGGAGCTGGGTATCGTAGCCCCGTTTTTGGATTTTTCATGTGCACTGGCCCATTAAAATTGACATTCATTGCATTTGGGCAATTAGACTAATTGACTTTTAACCAGTTCGTGGCACATGTGAACCAACCACCTCCTCCGCCTCCTCCACCTCCTCCACCTCCTCCACCGTTCCCCATTTACCTGTTTAACAATTCGTGAATGCTGCTGCATGGATGGACACCAGTGCCACAGCGGCACAACGGCACGACTGTGGGCAAAATGAGGTTGCAGGTAATGCTAGTGCAGGAAGCTAATGGGGCATCTAGTATTTCGATAGCTTGCATTGTCAATCGACAGACAATAATGAGCACTCAATATCAATATTTGTTGGCTGACATTTTTGAGTATAAAAATTACTCGTGAGTGAGAATATAGCATAGTACTCCTGTAGATACGATTGAATCAATAGCAGGGCCGCTCTTGAGCTGGCGGAGACTTTCTCTGGTGCTAACTGAATACAGAAGTTGTCCGCCTGGAAAACAGGCGGGCAAAAACAGTCAGAAGTGTGGAAGAAGTGTTCAGCAGCGCGGAATGGTGGAGAAATGGAGATGAATGATGTGCGGCGGATTTGGAAACAGTTGCCACATGGCGTTAGTCAAGCTAAAGGGATGGAAGTCAACTGCGCTTAGCGCTGCACTCACTCAGGGCGAGCGACAGAGGCAGAGGCAGAAGCAGGAGCAGGAGCAGGCAAGGGCACGGGCAAAAAGTCGAGCCATCTCTCTCCTTGCTGCTGGCTCAGTCCGTGTACGAGTCGCTCATTCATTCATTTGCTCACCCAGCCATTCATTCATTTCCTTGATTATGTTTCTTATCAATGATAAATGAATATGAACGTGGTACCAACCAACCAACCAACCAACCAGCACTCAAAATTCCTGTAAACTGCTAACAAAGTGAAAGTACGAGTGGAGCCAGATGCACAGCGGGAGAGCGGAGAGAACGAAGGGGGGGTTTTCTGTGTGTGTGGGTGTGTTTGTAGGTGTATGTGTGGGTGTGTGTGGGTGGGGATATTTGCGAGGTCCTGGCCATGGATGCCTTTGATTTTGCACAAAGTTGGGAGACAGATTTTGGGTTGGGTTTAGACCTTGGGTTACCTGTATTCCGCAGGACATAAATCTCGATAAAAAAGGACTTTCCATATGGTGTAATAAGCGACTTAGCCCAGTTGATATAAGAGCTGCATTGTGTCTTGAACAAGTGAATATTTCTACAATCAAGTTCATTGGAATCTAATTGAATTTCTCTAATTCTTTAATGCCAATTCATATCAATTCTTGTTTATTATTTTCAGTGATGCATCTATGTATGAATATCTATCCATATGTATCGATACTGAAGTCGATATACTCCATGCGAAAACGCTTTCATACATCGCAAATCCCAGAGTTCGCTGGGGCGAAAAGCAAAGGGAAAAGGAAAGTCAAGCGTGGCCCAAAAATTCTGTAGCGCCGAACCAACGAAACTGCTACTGACGGCTGCATCAAACCCTATACCCAACCCACACACATAGGAGGAGGGGGGCCTCCCAACAGGATCCCACAGCCAACATTCCGAAATGGCCCCGAACCACACCGCACCGCACTGCACCGGGCAGGGCAGGGAAGGGCAGAGGAGGACCAGGTCGGTCGGTCCCGCCATCACTTGATTGCCACAACGACTTTGGAGCGAAAAGTTCTTTGTGGTTAAGCGTTGGACGAGAGGGCCATGGCAAGGGCCAAATTCTCGCTGGAAATCAGCTCGATGGAGCGCTTCAAGTGGGCGGTCGGAAATTTTCCAGCACTTTAGAAATAAAATTTTTAACAACTCGTCGAGGCGGCCGCTAAATGCGTCGACGTTTAAACTCCCCAAGGGGGGGAGGCAGCCCTGGTGCGCTCACCTGAGGTGTGGTGTGGTTTAGTGCTTCTGTCGAGATGATGGCCCTATTCCTTGACCTTCCTCTTAGACAAGTTCTAAGCCTTCGCCACCCGCTCGCCACCCGCTCGCCACCCGCTCGCTTGATGCAGAAACTTTTGCATTGCAGATGAAATATGCAAAAAGAACCATAATCATCATCAGGGTCTCATCCGGTTCTAACATCAATTACGCACACATTGCAACATGTGGCATGCCGCCCAGACACCCACACACCCACACACCCAGTCACCCAGTCACGCAGGCTCCACGAAGTGCCCAGGACCGCCATCTTTTGATGGACCTTCTAATGAATTAATAATGCCAAGAGCTGCACATTCCCCTGCCATTATACCTGCCATATCCTCACGTAATTATGTCACGCCTCCAAAGGGATAAAGAGCAGCAAGGAGGCGCAGGACCTTAAATCCTGTCCTGTCCTGTCTTATACGCCATCGAGTGTCCAGCGGCTAAGCCTTCTCTTGTTTGTGCCACTGCCGCTGCCACTGCTGGTTCTGCTGCATTATTTATGGCAATTGACGTTGAATAATTAGCCTTTCGTTTTGCCGGGCTTAAAACTGTCCGCGGCACAACCTCCCACAACCTCCCACAACCTTTCACCTCCCACCTCCCACCACCTCTCCCACGGAGTACTCGTACTTGGCTGCCTTGTAATTTGTGATATATGAGTAGTCAATTGGGGCCATCAATACTTCCCCGGGCTAATGACTCCTTGCAGCTGCAGCTTGCTGTGTCATCCCTTTAAAACGGGATCAAAGAGGGAGGAGAGGGCCATAATAAGAGGTCTAATGGTAATGATAATGACGATAATGATAACTCAAATGACTGGCAGGAATTTGTAGATTACCAAAGGCTTGCCCAAGTTATTTCAATTGAAAATGTATCGACGAGAATAAATCAATTATTTGAAAGCTGTTCCCAAAAATGTAGATAAGCGATAGAAACAATTAGAACAAGTCCGTTTTGTTTCTTTCAGCTGGTTTTGGGGAATCATCCGCAATTCAAACTGATTCTCGAATAGTCCGTAACCCTGACCTTTTTTTTATTAGCTGCAGCTACTCCAAGCCCTCCAATCTGGGCTCTGATCAGGCCGGGACAAGCCAGGCCAAGTGGAAGTGCAAAAAAACCAATGCAAAGGATCAATTGGAGCTAGAGAAGCATCGCCCAAGTAGCGTCCTCCATGCACTCGCTCTGCTCGCTCCCCCCCCCAGACACACACACACACGTCATAGTCATACTCAAAGCCATCACTGCCGCATTGCCAGCATTCTGGCCGCACCTGCGGGTGTGTCATAACTTTGTCAAGTGCCACTCAACACACACTGAGACGACGCAGCGACGCAGCGAGGGAGACACCAAGGAGGAGCCATCCAAAGTGAAATCAAAGCAGCAGAAGTAAAAGAACCCCGCCCCCACCCCCAAAATAGAGGCAAACAAATTCGCGCCCATTTAAATAAAAGAAGAAAAAAAAACAGCACACACACACACACACACACAGACACACAGACAAAGGTGCGGTGCGGGTGAGAGGCGAGGTCCTAGAGGTGGGCTAACAGCTGGCAGCCAACTGAGCAATGTGCAGCCTAGCAGCCCACCAGCCCACCAGGGCCGTGTCATGTGGAGCACCAGCAGCAATCACGAGAAGGGGCAACAGCAAGTGTCAGACAAAGGCAGCTGGGAAATTGTGGAAAACGATGAACGAAAGTGGCGAAAAGCTGGGGCAGCAGCAGAGAAAAAACGCAGAAATTTGTGGCACCCTTTTGTGTGTGACTCGACTCGACTCGACTTCCGTATAAATATTTTTTGCCCATCCAAAGGATTCATCTTGATAGATGTTGAAACAGACATACTCGCAGATATGATTAAGGATAAAGATTTCTATGCATGTTCCGAAGAATTAATACTGTCTCGTCAATGTCCGGGTGCGCCATTGCGCAATAAATAAATAAATAAATAAATCAACGGCATTTAATTGAATTTTTGAGAGGCAAAAGAGGCTGTAAAACAGAATGGCAAACAGAGGCAGACGTCACACGGCACACGGCACGAGTCAGGCCTCAGGGCTCAAAAATGCGTGACACATGCGTCGTATGCGTAATCTGAACTAAGTGATGGAGGCGATGGAGGAGGCGATGGAGGTGTCTGAGGAGAAGGAAAGCTCGAGGAAGGCTAAACTAACATGCGAGCTAGAAAAGAAGGCTTCTCCTGGGGGAAACTTCACTTTGAGGCCTGTGTCAATTTGTTTGCCGTCGCCCTCTGGTCGACAATTGAAGAGCGAGAATCTCCACAAAGGTGTGCACGTGCCACGTGGGGTCCTGTTTTCTTTTCAATGGCCTCATTTTTCCTGGCCTGAACTCTCAGAGGTCGCCCTGTCGACTTTGCCATCAGGCGGCAATTGATTTAACTGCGTTTGCATTTAAAATTCGCACGAAAAGTTTCGGCAAAACGCACAGATTTTTCTGTCAGTTGTAAAACCCACCCACCACCCCTCAAGAAGAAGCAAACGAAAAAAGGGAATGCGAAGGTTTCCCCTAAAGGGAAGGACCTTATATAAAGTAAACGAAGGAGAGCGGCTAAAGGCTAACAAGGTGAAAGTAATCTTCTTGGAAAGATTAATGGATCTATTTACATTTTCATAAAGTACGAGTGCGAGTACGTAAGGTCTTTAACGGGCTTGATAAAGATCGATAAAGAAAGTTGAATGAAATTTGTATTCCGACCCCTTTCACATATTCATTTGGCTGTAATTCTTGTAATCCTTCTTGCCCTGGCAGGATACAGGACACCGAAGGGTAAGTCTGCTGCCAGCGGATTCATCAGCTTCTATCGAGGCACAGATGAAACAGATATCAACCGAAGCTGGCCTTTTTTTTTCCATTTTAATACATTCAGGTACTACATTCGTTTTACTTCGAAATTTAACGTTCAAGTAGAAATTGTCCAGCTTTTCGGTTTGTTGCAACTATTAATTCCCGTATATCTACGTAGATGGTGACCACTCGCGCGTCTGCTAGACTTCCTATGGACAACCTGCAGGTTGAAATGCTGCACATCGGGGGAATGTATGTGCCCCACTATGTGGTGCCAATCACGGGCGACGGGTCCTGCCTGTTCCGGGCGCTCTCCTTTCTGATCTTCAGCTCCGAGGACCTGGCCCGGGTGGTGCGGCAGCAGATCGTCCAGCTTGTGGCAAGCGAATGGCACGCATTCAGGGTCCTATCGCATGACTCACGGGGCAATAACTATCGCACTGCGGCCGCATATCTGGCCGAGATGTCACAGCCCTACACCTACGGGGGCTTGTGCGAGCTGATGGCCGCCGGTCGTATATACGACTTCTTTTTTGAGGTCTATATCGACGGCGAACTCTACACGAGTGCCGGAAATCCCGGACAAGCAGTACGCAGACTGAGATTCACGGACGATCTCTCCTCCGGGCACTTCGATGTGTACTTACCCTTTGCCAGTTAGAGCTGGGGGCTGTCATCTGACTAGATGGAAGGCAGAGCATTATCGACATCACTGTCTGTTTCCCAAGCAGACGACTTGGCTCTAGGCCTCTCATTGAATGTATCTATGCATATGACGCACCCCACACATCCACATACATCCACATACATCCACACACATCCACACACATGAGAGCGCCCACCATGCAACCCCAACCCTCTCGTAGTCTGGGACATTGTGCCGAAGCACACTTGTCAGGAGCTGAAAGCCCAAAAGCCATTTCCCCTGGCACATCAGTAGCAGAATCACAGAGAAAGCAAAACGGAACAAATAGAATAGAATGATGAACAAAAAAGCAAAGAAAGAGCATTTCCACATTTGGTTTGCAAACATATTTCCTTGGCGGTTTCCGTTTGATTGTCTGCCTTAAATAAAATATTAAAATTGTTCCAGAGCTAGAGAAAGTTGCTTGATAAAGTGAAAGATCGATTACAGATTCTACTCCCACTGATACGCTGATAGGTTTCCTTCCTTCCGGTATTGCCGAATCCAAGGAAGCGAAGCAAGGATTCCATGGGAGCTGCTACTCCGTGGTCGATGATAAGGAAGTGTGTGGCACTTGCATTCCGATAGATGCTGCAGTACATGAAAATGTTCTTCGTGCACCAATGCACGCGAGATCCTGGTAAGATTAGGAGACACAGATTAGGAGGCCAAAAAATGGCTTCCACATGGCTCTAGTGTTTCACTCGGAAGGGGTGGATAAAGTATTCAGATCTATGCGCTGTATACATATTTAAGTGAAGGTTAATATTTTGTTAATTCTTCCGCTCTTTTTCTCTTGCTTTTCCTCTGTCTTGTCGGTACATTTGCTTATGCAGTTTTCCAGTCGACAAATGGCCGACAAATCTGGCGAACGGACTGAAAACTGTCGTCAATTGGATCGATAAATGTTCAACAGGTCTGCCGTCTACCGTCTACCAGCGCATTCGCCCACTCCCCTCTTGACACCTTTCGTCGTGGGTTTGATTAAGAGCAGAAGAACAGCGGAAAAACTTTGTTGCCAGTATTGTCATTCGACTGATGGCTTTCACTACCTTCTTGGAGCCGTCTATGGCTCGTGTAATTGTTGTCAGTTTTAATGGCAGTTTACATGTTTAGTTTCCACCGAAGAGTCAGTCCTCCCCCACCCCCACCCCCTCTTGGAATGGCTATTGAGCAAACTCTCACTTTGAATTGCCGCCAGCCCACCCATACTTGAGTTTCCTTCCTTGATACCCTAGCAAATGGTATTTTGTTTTGATCGGACGCTATGCCCCTGTCTGATCGATGATTGGGAAAAATTGGGGTTCAGTTTTAGTTCAGTTTTGAGGGTTCAGAGAGAGAGAGAGAGAGAGAGCGAGAAAAGAGTAGTGAAGAGTGAAAGAAAGAAAATGTATAATTCGAATTGATGATGTTTGTGGCTCCTTCAATGTTTCAAACCTTCTCAGTCACAGACAAAGAAACAGACAAAAAGGAAAGAGGGTGACAGACAGAGTAGAAGGAACGATTGAGGAGATAGTAGGTAGGGGTGGGGAGAGTGAGAGACAGAGACAGAGCGAAATGGAGCCAGCAAGAGAGAGACTGAAAGTCTATAATTTATCTAGCTCATCCCCACATCCCCGCAGCATTTTCCCATCCGAGCTCTGAGCTCTTAGCTATAAGCTTTCCTCTCCCAGCTCTCTGCCTCTCTGTCTCTCTGCCGCACTGGCTCTCTGCCTCTCTGCTCTCTCTGCCACGCTCCACCAATATCTTAAACGCTTTTCCTTGAGCCATTAGCTTTTCATTAGCAACTTTTATGCGTGTCGATTTTCGGTGGGGTCTTAATTAGTGCAAAGCCACAACGAGCACAGCAGAATTTTCCATTTTTTTATGGCACCCAACTGATAAAAAAAATATGCTTTGCTTTGCTTTGATTTTTTGTTGGGAGACACGAAAGGACGAAAAGAGTGTGGAATTTGCCTCCCGTTTATGTGGCCCATATGTGTGTTTTGAATTTATAAAATCACTTTACGATCCAAATTTTATGCTTGTACTAATGACAGCTGCAGATTGCTTACAGTGGAACAGTGCAACACGGAATGTGGCATGTGGCATGGAATGTGGTTCGGGCATTTGGACGAACTTTCCTACGGACGAAAGTTCCTACTTTCCTCGGAAGACGAACCGAAGGGTAGACAACGATTAAATGGGATTAAAGGTCGATTGCGACGATGTATAGTTATCGATAGTTATCGAAAATTCAAATACAAATTGAAATCTTTTGTAGGCCTGGTGGTGGAGTATATCTGCTGTAATTTGCGTGTCTTTTGAATCATTTTCGACCCACTGTGCTGCCTGTGATTTGAGACCCGTTTAATGTCTGG
This sequence comes from Drosophila algonquin, assembly GCA_035041765.1. Classification (NCBI taxonomy): domain Eukaryota; kingdom Metazoa; phylum Arthropoda; class Insecta; order Diptera; family Drosophilidae; genus Drosophila; species Drosophila algonquin. The sequence goes on along the minus strand of JAWNKY010000209.1, from coordinate 1,606,352 downwards.
GCGATTATTTTTGTAAGCCGAACCCGAGCCTGAGCCGGAGCCGGAGACCGAGCCCAATGGCTTCCGTTTAACATTCTGATGGGATCATTATTTCTGTTTTTCTTTTTTCTTTATCTTTTTTCGCCCATCTTGCTTCTCTTTTAATTAACCAAAGCATTTGGTTAGGCTGAAGAGGTGGTGTTATATGTACGTACTATGTGTTGTATTATGTATGTGACAGCCTATTTCTGGGTGGGGAAGGGGAGGCAGTAGAAGTGGCAGCTCAACTTGCAACACACGGGGCCAGCTTAAAACTGGAAACTCAATTAGGTTGCATGCGAGCTCATCGTTGCCTTGTCAAACACGTGGCATGAAGTTGTCGGGTGGCAGCCAGCAGCAGCAGGGGGTGCGGGGTGCGGGGTGCGGGGTGTGTGTGTGCGGCAAAATCACAGCGACAACAGAAAGTACAAGAGAAGTACAACAATTACACGAGCAGTCGTCCAGAGAGTGAGCGAGGGCCAGGCATGATGGGGTGCGGGGGGAAGCGACAACACTAAATACCCACCAAGTGGAAAGTGGAAAACGGAAACGGAAATGACACACATAGAGAGTGAGCGAGAGTGGAGCTGAAGATGTGTGCCGTGCCGCTTGTAATTCATAGAAATAGCCTCCAATAGCTGACTGGGTGTGTGTGCTTCCCCCCATCTCCCGACCAGCTCCGACCATGTCAGCATTTTTAACTCTCATGTGTTAAAAACGAGATCCGGGCAAAGACAAACGAGTCCGGGACATGCCAGGCCAAACACAAGCCGCACACTACAATGAACCAATCTCTCTCTCCCAATCCTCTCCCTCTCTCACTGGCATTCTCCTCTCTGCCATGTCTCTCTCCCACTCCCCCCACGCTGTCTCTGCCTTTTGTTGCTGTCTTTCTTTTATCTGCTGTTCCTGCTCAAAGCTTGTGCCAAGAGCAGAGCAGAGCAGAGCTTCAATTCAATTCAACTGCGCCAAGTTCATTGTTTATTTTTCATTTAATTTTACACTATTTTTTCCATTTTTGTTTTTTTCGTAACAGCTCATCTTAGAGAGCGTGTCCAGTTCTCCATTGAATGCTTCATTCCCCGATACCCTGATACCCTGGAAAGACAGAGCCAATATGTAGATAGAGAACTGTAAGCTGACGAGTGTCTTGATAAATTCTGACTTGGTTAAGAGACCCAAAGATCTGTGAATAGTATATATAAAAAAATAAAAACAATTATGAATTTAAAATATTATTCAGAGAATTTCGTCTGTCATGGGAATCAAAATATGTAGGATCCTTGAGCTGTTGCATATACTCAGGTTAGGTCGCCCTTTCGATCTTATAGATACTACATTTACAATACCCTAACATGCCATCTAGCACTTTGGAGTCCTTCTCCATACCTGGCATTAGCCGAGTACAGGAGTATATTAAATTTGCGTTACATATGCACACATTCTTCATTATTCTTCTTGGCCAGGTCGATATAGCCATGTCTGTCTGTCCATCTGTCTGGTTAGGCGAAGTTGCTGCAGACTCCTGTGACTCCTGTCCTTTCTCCTGTTTTAAATCTCGAAACTCGAGTTTCCAAAGAGCAGTTCTGATATCTGGCATCAACTCAATCAGTGCCCACCGCTTCTCTCCCTCTCTCTCTCGCTCTTCCAGTGTGGCTCGTGATCAGTTGATCCTCTCTTGATGATAGACTAGATACATATATATATGTATGTAGACTAATACCGGGTATTTAGGTGTCGGGGCGGCACGTGTGCCGCTCAGCTCAAACGTTCCGACTTTTCCGTTTTTTCCGTGTGTTTTGTTCATCTCGTTCGTCGGCGAAATTCAATTATGGCAAAGGAACGAAACGAAACGGAACGGAACGTACTGGAATGGACGTCCGTGTACGCGACTGGTGGAGCGGTGTCATTTGGTGGGCGTGCTGGTGCTGGATGGGGTGGAGGGGGAAAAGAGAGCAAATTTTCGGCGCGTAAATGACAAAAGTTTTGTAGCACTCGAATGTTGATCTTTAGTCAGGTCGGGGTATAGGGGCACAGAGTGGGTTGGGGTTGGGGATGGGGATGGGGAGGGGGGAGGAGGGGCATGGCAACTAGAACACACGGTAAACGGGCAGCATCGTTAGCTAACTGACAGCACTGAGGGAGGGGGAGGTATAGAGAGGGAGAGTGCTGTAAGTGGCATCCTTGAAAGTTGCGTCGAGGCGCCGCACGCAATTTGCTGCAACAACAACAGCAGTTGTCGCCCTGGCCCACGGCCTCGCCCACTCACGCACACACACACACACACACACACACACACACACACACATACACGCACAAAATCAAAACAAAGGTCATTAGAGAACGGGATAGAGAGAAAGGGATAAAAAGTGAATGTGTCAGAAAGAGAGATACATACATATCTGTATGTAGCTCTGTTGAGTGGAATCTTCGGCTGTCTTGCCATGGGCCATGCCACACACACACACATAGACAGACAGACAAACATCTAGCCAGTGGCATGCAGAATGAGGCACGCGGCACCAAGCAGGTCTCAAGCCGTAGCTGAGGATGACAGCAGCTGAACTCGAGTCGCTGCAGTTGTCAGACGGCGCAGTGCTAGCACCCAGACCCGGACCCAGACCCGGACCCGGACCAAAATGTGCCAAATTGAGATAGAGAACCATTGAAAATGTTGTCTTAGCTTGACTTAGTTGTTCATGAGGTGCCTGAGGGACCGAGTCCTAGTCCGAGTCCGAGGTTTGCCTCAATGTGTTGCAATGTGCTTTCGTCGAGAATGCCAACAAATTTGGTAAAAAGTCAAATGGGGAATTCAATTTAACCAATAAACAACGTTTACATACTGTCCATGATATACGATGTATACGATATCTCAATATATTCTAGCAATATTTATCCCAGCGTATTTAAGCTTATTCTAATCGAACCTAAACAAAACCTATTCATAGCTCTCTTTATTCATATCTCGTGTCGTAGACCATCTAACGTAGACCCACTGTAGAATAGCCCATCCTAATCTATAATACACCATCCTAACCAACCTGACCTAGCCCTGCCTTAGCCCTTTCCCAGTTTTAATTTGAAATACCCACCCGTATTATCCAGAGTTAATTTCATCCCAAATATCCGACCGAACCAACCGTTGTGTAGGTCAGCCCATCCTGCAGAGTGAAGAGTGCGACAACATTTTGCAATCTTTTTCGCGTTTGACGGCGTGAAACCAATAACAAAATTCATTATAATACCATACCATACCACATACTTGGGCACTTATTTCAATAAACATGGCGTTCATCATTGGGCCATTAAGAATACAAAGTGAGGCAAATCACCCCGACAGGACTGGGGGAGGGGGGAGGTGTAGGGGCAGGACCTTTTGCCTTTATGGATGGGTTTGGAACGGTATGGAATGGGGTTACATGCCAAGCGCCTCCTCTTCTGCCCCACAGCCCCACTTCCCCACTTCCTCACTTGCCCACAGCTAGTCATCAAAAAGCCAAGCTCACTTTGGCTTGACGGCCAGCGTGAAATGCCTAAATAGCCAGCCCCCCCCCACACGAGTCCCGCTGCCAATCTCAGTCCCAGTTCCCAGGACGAATCTCAAACCCAAGGTTTGTGGCAGGAGTTGACAATACGCAGCAGGCCCACCCACAAGCAAGACCAGCAACAGAATTTTCCGCCTCAATTAATTAAAATGTTTTGTTTTAACGACGGGCAAGGATAAAGGGAGAGGAAAAGAGAGAGAGAGAGAGAGAGAGAGAGACCCAGACAAGGGCGGTGCCAGCTCCCTGACACATCCGTAGGCAGTCTAGTGTAAAATGCTGATTGATATTTCCCGGTTAATAACTTGGGTCGCACGATGGCTGTCTGAAAGGATATTTTGGCTTTCTCAAGGTCGCGCAATAAAAATTAAGTCCATCCATCAATTATACTCCCCCGCTCGGAGAACGCTAAAAAGGATGAGCCGTGGATGAGGTTATGCCCACCTACCTCTTCGTATTCCTTCCACTTCCTTTCACTCAGTCTTGTTGACAGGCCAGAAAGAAACAAAAAAAACCAAATGACAATTATTTAGATGGTATTACGACTATCGGATACCCTGTGTCTGAGAACTAAGAGAACAAATTGGAAGTAAAGCTGAGATCCTTAGGTTCTGGAATTTGTTTTGGGTTGTAATACTCATTTGATTCATAGCTTAGGTTCGACTTTTCTCCGATTGTAACGTACATATGAGATAATATATGTACATATATACTCCTTCTTTGTCTGTATGTGTGCTGGGTATGAAAGGCGTGCCGAAGGCGTGCGCGGAGAGGAGAGGAGGAGAGGACAGGATAACGACAGTAACAACAACTGCGACGACGACTCAATTAGTCGAAAGTCGAGTGCTGCATTTACATAACATTTGAAGCAAGTTTATTTAATTTAATTGTAGTCGACTTTTCGCTGGATATGTCCTGAATGTTTCCCACCCCTCCCTGCCCCCTACTCATTGCCTACAACTGATTCCTGGCTCTTGCGTGCTCTGCTCCGCTCTTGACTTGTTTTTGAAAACAATATGGCCTTGTGCCTCGTTAGACAAACCGCAGAGACAGACAGCGTCTCGGGGCCTCGGGAGCCTCGGAGGCTCGACTCGACTCGACGCACAGGACGCATAACACATAAATAATAATTTTCGAGGCATCCCCACAAAGGACAGTCCTTTTGTTGTGTCCTGGCTGGCACTGGATGAACTTCAGTGGCTGCTGGCTGGACCCACAGCTCCTTTAATGATCACTAATAGTCGGTCAATCATGTGGCCCCCACTGCATCCACCTGTGAATATATGACATGGTTATAAAGTTGCGTTAACAATGGAAAATCTGGGCTGGCAATAATGAAGTGCAACTCCAAAGCCAGTTCTGGTGGGGTCAATGGAGAGGAAAGTACATACTTTACTTATTAAGACTTACACAAAGGGAATCAAGTCAAGATACCAAAGAACTGGCTATGTGCTAATCACATTGTCCAGGATGGTTCCAAATCCAAAAGTATAACTGACTTGGCTTGATTGATTAATTTAATTGAATAATTTTCATTAATTACAGACTCGTTCGCATTGAAACTCCCATCAAAGAAGGTCAGTGAGATATCAGGTCAGCCACTAGCTCCAGCACCTCTCGAATGATATTATCCTTTGCCCGAAGGCAATTCACACTCCAATCCAATCCAATCCAATCCGAGGACCTTGGGCTAAATTAACTGGCAGTCAGCTTCGTGCTTCGTGCCTCGTGCTTGGGATCCCTCCAGTTCGGCCAAAACATTGTCAATCATCGTTAGTACTAATTTTCATTTAGCCACCATGAATCTCTTGTGCACATTACTGCCATTACTTCTGGTCCGTATCACATTGTCTTTTTCCACTCATTGTGTGTGAGAGCCGAAACCAAAACCGAATCCTTCCATCAGCCCAAGCCCAAGCCGAAGCCCAAGCCCAAGCTGAAACCAAGATAGTGCAAGACCAAGAGACCCAACAAAAAGCATCAATTTGCATGTATGCTAACCGCATATCCACATCCACATCTATGTGTGGTTAACTGTTCTTCTCCATCTCTGTGTGGGGCTCTGTGTGGGGCTCTGTGTGTGTGGCTCTGTGTGTCCTACGTTACATCTGTGTTCGAGTATCTGGCCGAACGTTCCTGGTGCTTCATCACAATTCATTCAGCTTGAATCCAAATTTTGGTAACGACACCGAGTCCGCATCCGCATCCGCAGAACCAGAAGCAGGGCTCTGGTTCTGGCTCTGGCCATGGCCGTGGCGAGCTCTTTCATTAACCTTTTTGGTATTCAACATAATTCAATTTGGCATCAAGTCGAGCATTCCGCATTCCGCTGTAGCATCCGTTGTAGCATCCGAGCTCATTTGCATTAATGCCATGCACATGTGTAATGCACGCGGCCCGCAGTCACCAATGCCGGAGTGCAGAGTGGAGTGCAGAGGCCATCCGGATACGGGGACTAGGGAGTAGTAGTACGCACCACACGGTACAGCACGGTAACGGGTAACGGGTAACGGTAACGCAGCTGCGGGGCGTGCCAGAAATTTTCATAAATACATTGATTTGGCCGAGCATCACCTTAATTGTGGCCAACTGCGGCTAGAATAAATGGCTTCCAATTGCCACTTACCCTTTTCATCGACATCATCTGGCCCATTCAGCGGATTGTAATGTGTTCCAATTTCTTTAATGGTGGACTTGTTTAACGTTAAATGGAAATGCAAATTGGTCTGCATAATGAACGCTGATCAGTCTCCGATGGCTGGGATGTCCTAATTTTGCATTAATGCCGGGGCTTGGCTTAGGGAATGAAAGAGAACTCCTAGGATGGCTTGGGCTCTCTTGGGCTGCTCCCAATGGGTATCATAATGGATCCTACAGATTGATTTTCATTTTTATTTAGACCTAATCAATGTTTCCATGTGCATTTGGAGATACAATAAAAAAGAAAGGGGGATCGCTCCGGTTTGCATGCTCATGGAGCATTTGCTATATTTATTCCGATATCCAATATTATTTGAATGGATTTTCACCTCTCAGTCTTTCAGTTGATTCACTGCAATCAGATCCGATTATCATTTAGTTGGTGCCGCTCGCAGTGCCCACTCCACCGCTCGCACACTGGCTCAACGAATATCAAGCATACGCAGTGTGGGACGGCAAGCGGACAAACTGCCACAAAACTGCATTCAAATGCGACCCAAGCACACGGTGCGCATGCCAGGGAAATTTTAACAGAAGGGAAATTCTTGTGCCGCAGCAGTCTTTACAGCAGTCAGACTGTAGCAGAAGCAGCCACAGCAGCACGCCAGCACAGCAGCAGGCACAGTCGCAGCATCATAGGCAGCACCACCAGCATCGGCTACATCGGCAACATCAACATCCTTGGCATCACGACAGCCCAAACAGTATGAAACAGGACTCAGCGCTGACGGCACGCGTTCCGCTTTGAGAGAGCAAAACCCAAAAGCTAGCAGCCAAAACAGCACAAAAAACGCGGAAAAGTCGCCAGCGAAGACGTCGTCGTTGTCGTTGTCGTCGTCGAAGTCTCGTTTTTTTTTTTTGTTAAGCCGCCTCCACACGTCGCGCTGTGCCCCTGTCTGACTCTGACTGTGTCTGTGTCTGTGTCCGTGTCAGTGTGTGAGTGTATGAGTGGTGTATGTGTATGTGTGTGCATGTTGTGTCTGTGCGTTTCTGCCCGTGTCGGTGTGCTGGAGTCGTTCATGTGACTGCTTCAGCTGGCTGCGTAGGTTTTTTTTAGTGAGTTTCAAATTCTATTATTTTTATTATGATTCCCCCAATTTTTGAGCTTTATTATTTTGATAGCCCCCGCGCGCGATGCCGGAGAGGGAAGAGATACCGACCCCCCACCCCCCCAGAACAGCTGGCTGGCTGGCCAAGTTGCAGCTTTGATGGGGTTAAAAAGTATTAGTTTTTGAAACTTTGTCGTTGGGCCCAAAACAACAACCCATGGCAGGCCGAAAAAAAGAAGAGCACAAAACGCGTAGGAAACGCGCACAAAACGCTTACATAAGTTGCTGCCTGAGGATGAACTTGTGTTCGGGGTCTGTGTGTGTGTGTGTGTGTTGTGTTGTGTTTGTGTGTGTGTGGGGCTATGGTTCGCCTAAAATGTGTGCTGTTGTTGTTTGGGGATTCAGAAAATTACCTAACAACATTCTTAACAAAACTAACAAAATATCTCTTTGCGCCCAAAGTTATGCTACGAAATATGACAAAAGAAACGCGCGCCCATCAGTAGAAGACTGCCAGGGACACTGCTGCTGCTGCTTCTGCTGCTGTCCTTGTTGTTGCAATTGCAGTTGTTGAAGCTGTGGTAGAGGCAGGGCCAGTCCCAGTCCCGGTCCCAGAGTAATAGCAGTGGGGCAGCTTTAGCTTTAGCTTTAGCTCATGTTGCAGCTGGCTGCTGCTTGCATTTAATTCAGAATTGTGCGCGCGTTTTCTTGGCATTTAAAAAACCCCAGCAAAACCCAAGAAAAAAAGAAGAACAGAAGCGGAAGAGTGGAAGAGTGGAAGAGCGGAAGAGGAAGAGCAAAAGCAAAAGTAAAGAAATGCCAAAATTGTTACACGGTCATTGCGGAGGTCGCACACTTTAGAGGAGAGGATTTCCATTCATAGAGGAGCTGCTTCTAAGGCTTGATAGAGGGAAATCAGAAATCAATTGATGCCAAATGTTTCGTAATAATCAAAGGGCAAATTCCGAACAAATTTTCAACTTGTTGCATGGCCAGCCACAAGGAAGGGGGGAGGGGGGTTGAGACCGAGTCAAAATATGATATTTATTCCAAAAAAGTTTTGATTGCATTAATTTGTTTTTGGTTAGCCGAAGGACAGTGACCCTCACACCGATCCCCAGCCCCTAAACCACAGCGAAACGGTGGAAATAAATATTTTTTACATTTTTTTTTTTGGTTATTCAAACGAAACAAAAATCGAAATAAAACACGAAACAAATTATGAAACTATAAAACAAATATTAAAAATATATGGTTGAAAAAAATGTGTGCGAACCCAGAGAACTAAATGAAAATTGAAAACTAAACTAGTTTGAGCCACGGGAAAACACAAAGGCAAAACAAGGAAAGGAAACCGATTCACCGAGCACCGAGCACCGAGCACCGTGTCCGTGTCCGTGTGAGAGCCACGTGTGTGTACGCGTGCGTGTGGGTGCGTGCGTGCGTGCGTGCGTGAGTGTATGTATGTGCGTTGAAGTGGGTGAGCCGCAGCGAATAAAAGGAGGCGAAACACACACACACACACATTTTTTGTGCCAAGGTAAGATTAGCATTAGAAGCACAGTTGATGTTTTATTTCTTGGGCTAGGTAAATATATTTAAGGACTTTTCAAATTGAAGCATTCTCCCCACCCCCTCGCCCCAGACAGACAGACAGACAGACAGACAGACAGAATGGGGGCTAAGCCGAACAATGAAAGCGAAATTTAAATAAGAAATGGGACAGCCCCGTTTAAAGGGGAAAAGGGATAATGATTCTGATTCTGATGAGGTAGGTCCGAGGCGTCCACCTGGAAGAGCTTCGATGGCAGCCTTCAGCCTCCCTCTATCACAGGGAGGGAGCACTGCATGTGGCTCTCCCAGCTGAAGAACCTGAGAAGCTTGTGTGCTTAAGAAAGAAAACCACCCTTTGAGCTACGATATTTGATGTTTACTTTAAAGTTGAAATATTTCTGAAAAGCAATTCAAAACCCTACTCAAACTTAACGAAGTTCGTACAAATTTAATGAAAATATTTGAGAAAATCTATTAGGCACCATAAAGCTTTAAGTAAATGCTATTGTAAATATTCCATTCATTTAATTTCATTTACATTTATAAGTTACCTCCCATGTACATATATTTAAATCAATTCCAATTCTCAAACAAAGTTTCTGACAGCTGGGATTTCCGTTTAACTCCTGTGGTTTTTCCACTGGCCTTTTTTTCGTTCGCCCATCTGTTGTTTTGAAGATCATATCTGGGAGATGAAGTCTTCATTAAAAAGTTTTTAATTGCTTTATGCATCCAAAAGCGATATGTTTATTGCCCGACCACGCCCTCTGACCTCTGGCCAAGCCGCATTATAAAATCAGGCAAAAACATACGTTTCCTCCTCTATTTTCTGGTCGGGTCGGGTCGGGCGGGTTTTCCCGAAAACTTTTCCAGAATTTCTCCTGTGCGAACTAAATGGAAAATGTTTAAAATGTTTGCCAAAAAATGTTGAGCGATTTCCAAAATGCGTGTGCTTTTGTGCTTGTGTGTGTGTTGAAGAGTACAAGAGGGAAAATGTTCTTGTGTGTGGAAATTGCTTGTGTGGCTCTGGTGGGAGTGCGAATGCCGTTGCTATGCTCTATCCACCAGCGGATCAGCGGAGCCACTTGATCAGCATGATTCCAATACATATACAGGCAAGACCTTCTGTCTGTCATATCCTGAAACCAGATAATGTCTGTCTGCCTGCTTATATTACAAGTAGGTTACAGGCTACAGGAAAGATGTAGTCAAATTCTTATCATAGGATTGATTGGTATAGAAACTTATTGTTCTTTCTGTATGGATTAAATCGGATGCTAGCGTAGTAACTGATTCGGCTTCAGATGCTGTTGAAAACTGTTGCTGTGTGCCCCAAACGCGCCTCCATTTATTCATTTTTGGCCATTGTTCTCTCCTACTGCAACTCTCTCCTACTGCCACTCTCCCGTCATCTTCAATCTGCACTCGTGTGCTGGACCCCTAAAGTCGAGGGTTTTAATTAAATGCAACAACACTCACTGGCAGTGCCAACAAAATCAACAACAAACAAAAGCCATTCGCACTCTAAACATGGTAACAGGATAGAGCGAGAGAAAAGCAACAGCAGGGGCAGGAACAGCAGCAAGGGGCAGGGGGCAGGGGGCAGGAGCTGGAATTGTATAAAGTCAAAGACCGACTGGGATCCCCGAACTGTGACCAAAACACACACAGCACAAATAGGAACAACAACTAATGATTTGTGCATGGAAATTAAACGAATTGATTAAATGTTGAAATTGTCCCCAGACCCCAGACCCCTCTCCCACCCCCCGTTACCTCAATAAAAACTCCTCTGACAAACACACACATGCACAAATCGTTGCAATTGACATGAGTTATCGAAACAAGAGAGACAGAGAGACAGAGAGAGAGAGACACGGACGGATCTAATTGAATGGAGAGAAAGAAAATCTGTTCAAAAAAGTTTACTGTGGGAAATGAAGTGTTTTCAATTGAAAATTGAGGGTTCCATGGCAACCATTGCGTATGCGCATTTTATTTAGCTAATTATTTGCTTTTCATATGCAGATATTAGTTTGTATTCCAAATAGGTTTTCATTAAATAATAACTCATTATATTAGGACTAAAAATTGATGCCCCATTGATGATAGATATGATGCCGTGTAAAGTTGTAGCTGCATTTGGCTATCAGTTGCCCATTCCTTTTCCGCAGCAAGACAAGCGTTAGCCAGGAATTGGCTAATACAGTCATGACCAGATGACCCACTTGGAGCAATTCTCGCCTGCTGCCACTGCCACTGCCACTGCAGTTGTGGGGCCCGAGCCGGGGCCTTCGATGGCGTTGACTATTTTGCATTTAAATCGTTTTAATTGTTGCCGAAAAACAAGCAGCTTTACTGCATGGTGTGTGTGTGTATGCAAAACGAATGAATGAACTTAACATTTAGAGTGGGGCTCCCACTGCCCCGTTCCTTCTTCCTTCTTCGTTCTTCGTTCTTCTTTGTTCCATTGTTCATTGTGGCTGTAGAATTCGCTGGGAGGGAGGGAGGTAGGGACTCGCACAATGGGGCGAATGAGCAGCAGCAGCAGCAGCAGCAGCAGCGCCCAGAACAAAAAGGAAAAACCAACAATTGCGATGGGGCAATCGTGAACGAGCCATATAAAATGTTAACATGAAAAAAGAATAGTTTTGGCCCCAGCCAAATGAAGAGATTATTGAAATGGCCAAGAGCAGGAATCAGGGAACGGGTAGGACTAGGAGGAGGACTAGGACCAGAACCAGGATAGAGCACAGCTCACGGCATGGATAGGGCATACCAAACATGACAGTCGCTGAAACAGTCAGCTCAAAACAAAGCCCAAGGGTGGCCTGAAACCTGGAAAAAGCTATGAAAGAGCAATCGCACACTGGCAAAAAGTTGTGAATGGAAAACCATGTACCTAATGTACATAAGAAGAGCGCATCAACTAAAACTATAGCTTTGGTTGAGTATTTAAAGTATTCTCTCAGGCAATACAAGAAGAAAGACTCAAATTGTATATCTACATATATATTTGTATTTATTGTGGCAAAATCATTGAGATATTCCGAAAAATTTCTAGAAGTGCAGGTCAGTGCTCAGCTCTTTCCGACCTGACCAAGTGGACTAATGTCCCTTTCAGCTAGTCCCAGTGCCCAGTGCCAGACTCAGTCTCAGTCCCGTCCTTCAGCCTGGTACTCCTTCTGCTATCTTCATCTCACCGTTATCCTTCGACGTCGTCATTCTGCCGTTCTGCCGTTCTGCCATTTGCCTCGTTTCTTTTTATGGCCCATGTCAAACATTGCAAATCAGTTTAAACTAACAAACGGGACTTGGACTTGGACCTGGGGATCTGGGGAACTGAGAATGGGATTCTGGCTTTCAGGGGCGTGCCACCGTTTTGTCTGCATTGCAGCTGACGCCTTTTCAAGCTCCGAAAAAAGTGCAAAAGAAGACAACAGTAAACTGTAGGCAAAATTGTTTAAATTCCAATTGAGTTGGCGAAATTTTTATTGCCTTCTCTTTTAGATGGTTGAGGGGTGGGGGTGGAGGTGGGAACACTGTGGGGGTCAATTTGAGTTCCTGAATTATTGAAAGGACAGCAACACACACACGCCCCGCAATGCTTACCCACACAGGTGCGCTTTCTCTCACTTGCCCGCACACACACACAGACACACAGACACACAATTAACCAATTAGCACTTTTTCGCTTGTTTCTTGTTCCTGCCGCTCCCTCGACCTCATCCTCATCCCCATCCCTATCCTCGCCCTTTTTTTTATTACCACTTTATTGTTGTTTGTTGTAAACAAAAATTTTGTTTGCTCATAAAAAACGAATTTTTAATTGCTGCAACAGAAAACAATGGGAAAGTCGAGAGAATGCCCGGGAGTGAGAGAGAAAGGGCGGAAACGGAGGGGCTAAGGGCGGAAAAAGATATGTGAAAAATGTGTAAAACTGTGCGAAAGCATCGCAGAGCGAGGGGAAAGCTAAGTGGAGAAAGTGGAGATGGAGAGCTAATACAAATAAATATAAATCTATTTAAAAAGCACAGGAGGGACGGAGATAGGTGTTGAGCTTTTGAAGAGGCGTGGCAGATAAGGGCTGGCGAAAGGGCGCATAAAGACGAAGGGACAAGGGACGAAGACTCGAGAAGAGCAGCGAAAGTCAAAACCAAATAGGGCTGAGGAGTACACAGATAAGGACGCCCATCTGCGCCCAATTAGCTTAGCAACGAGGGCTGATAATACAGTAAATTATAAGATAATACTTAAATAAACTAAACATCTAACGGACTTTATTAAACGGAAAGGAAATGCATTCCGTTCCACCGAGGATTCGATGCACAGCATTCGGGCGCACATTAAAATTATGGATTTGCATCCAGATTCTCCACGCATTCTCTTCCTTTTCCACCTCCTTCCCTTCCCCATTTTCACCTTCATTTCCACTTGAACTTTACATTCTTCCTCTACCCATTGTATACTTTTCTTGCTCTTGCCTTTTCTGCGTCCCACCCCGTCCCGTCCGGCTCTACCTCTCCATCTCCATCTCACACCATCTCACACCATCCTTGCATACATTCCACCGTCCCACGCTTTTCCACATCCTCCTCCACATTTTTCGCACTTTCTCCTGCGGTTTTCAATGTGGTCTTTTTTTTTGCAGCTTCCTTCTCGTTGAGCCGCCTCTGCTGAGGCTCTGCTAGGCCGCAGTCAACGCACAAAATGCGGAAAATAAAAAATTATAATAAATATATTTAAATTCTTTTTCGTTACTTCCTGCCAACGCTTCCCTCCGTCCGTCCGTCCGTCCGTCCTGGCCACTCCGGGGTTGTGTTCCGTTCCGTTGCGTTCCGCACTCGTCCTCGTTCTCGTCCTCTTTTCATTGCTGGCTCGGTGGCCGTTTTCCTGATTCGCGTAAACTTTTTAATAGCACCGAAAATGCCTCGAAAAGAGCCGCAGGAAGCATTTTGAGATTTGCGATGATGACGATGGCTCTCGTGCATATGTAGGTGTACGTCTGTGCGTGTGTTTGTGTGTGTGTCCGCCTCTGTTTCTGTACCTTCTGTATGTATGTATGTATATGTGTGAGCTTTTTCCTTCCTTAAGATTATAAATTATAAGCACGGCGCATTTTCCACTTGGGTAAGTCGCTTCCCCAAACGAATCCAAATTTATCAGGGAAATCCGTGTAACAAGAGAAGCTGCCACCAAAACCGATTACAATAAGAATTATTCGAACTCCAGCAGATCTTTGAAAAATATACAAAAATAATTGGAAAATATTGCAATAGTTAGATTAACTTTTAACTATGAGCACTATTATTATATCCATTCCCTGTGGATCTTTGTAAATATCATTTTCCATCAATATCCCTTCCTTTTATTATGATTCATTTCTGTTGTTGGATTCATTTCTGTTGTTGAAATTTGAAGTGTGACCATAATATGATCTGTCTGGCACCGCTAATTAACATACTGTACATGAACAGCGAGAGCCTCTGTTATCTCTTGTCTCTCCTGTTCGTATGTATGTATATGTGTACACATCTCATTCTCGATCTCTCTTTAAAGCAATTCACAATATCTGTTGGCCTTACTATGAATTGAATTATTCCCTTTCTGTTACCAAACTTCGTAGCAACTTTACTACTACCAAACTAACATATATGGATACAAACTGTTCCAAATGTGTTCAGTCCCGATCTTAATCTGTGCTGTGTTCGTATTTTACCATCCATTTCAGTATGATGAATCTGTGAATCAGGCGCAGTGGCTTGAAGAAGTGGGTGGTCATCAGTAGGGGGTTGGGAGCTTCATTAATTTCCAAAAATGTTCCAAATCAAATTCGCCTTTCTTAAGTATACAAATCTACTTACAACATAGTTTTTGTGTCGCTAGAGTAGTGATAAAATATCATCTAATGTATGGAAATGGGTGTCAAGTTATATTAAAGTTGGAAATTGTTATCAATAAATGATGCTCTCGTTTTTTAGTTTGAGTATGGCAGAACTCTAATCAAAATGAAGCAATTCGAAAATTCGAAATATTCTTATCGCCCCCTCGTACATTTACCTACCAGGATACACAGGATACAAATCAAGCAGGTTGTCAGTTGCAGGCATTGGCTCTACTCCTCTTCGTTTTCGTCTTCGTCTTCTTCTTCTTTTCTTCAATCAATTATTTTGTATTTATTTCTTTAATTTCCATTGCGTAAACGCAGTGCAGAGACAGCCATGCCATCCACCGACGTGGATCCTTTGGGGCACATTGGGGCGGGGTGGGTGTGCCTCCCAGTGGCATCTTTTGGGATGTACTCGGGTGGGTTGGGGGAAGGCAGCGGCACTGGGGGGGACTGGGGACTGGGGACTGGGGAGCGAGAGATTAAATCGATGTCGAGTAAATCACACACGCACTCCAATGGCCCGTGTGTCCTGGAAAAACACTTTCCACACTTTTACCAAAACAAAACTCAATTAACGTTCGTGCGTATAAACTGTTTGGAGAGCAAAGGCAAAAGCTTAGCGCAAATAAAAGAAAAAAGTGTGAAATTCTTGTTTTTTTTGCAGAAACTCTGTTGGCCATAATAAAAAAAACTAGAAGTGGCAAAGTGGCAAAGGGGTGAGGGAATTTGACTGGATTGGTAATTTAAGAGGAAATGGTAATGAAAGCGGGTGTTGGACTGGGGAGTGGGGGAGTGGGAAAAGCAGACAAAGTCGCTTATTGTGTGGCACATTGTTAACTTTTGCCACAGCCTGGGGAATCGCCAGGGCGAACGGGCGAGCAAGGACGAGGCGGATTGGTGTGGATACCCGCACATACACATACATACATACGAGTATGACAGCTTTCCGGGATGTCGGAGAGAGCTCTTTCCTCCAACCGAACGAACAATGAGAACGAAAATAAAGTACACACACTCTCACTTGTGCTCGTACACGTACTCGTATATCATAGACCGAAATGCTGGAAATGCTTCCATTGCACACTCGAAGGGAAGAATTAAGCAAACAAAAGAGCACACAAATACAAATGGAAAGAGCCGACAAATCGCAGTAAGACAAATGACAAATAACAAAAATATGTACACGAAATTTCGATAAAATGACAAAAATTGCAAATAAATGAATGTCGAGTCGAGTCAGGAAAGAAATACATATATAGACGATACCCCTTAAGAAATATCAAGACAAAATGGGAAGCTGCACTGCCAAAAACTGATTAAACACTCGAGACAAATGGACAAATATTGGCGGATATTTTCAGGCAAATGTTTGCTGACAGAACGCAAATATTTTGCTAGATTAAAATAAATATTTATATGGCAAATAAAAGTTGAATACTTTGGAGTACATCACTAAGCATCTAAGAACTGTATAGTAAAATTCAAAAATTCTTCACTGGCATTTTTCAAAGGACTTGCGCGAAGGATCCAAATGATTTCTAAGCAATTTGTCGATTAAAGGAATGTTTTCGAAGTCGCTTAAGGGCAGAAGTGCTAAGAGTTGGACAAAGGAAAAGGAAAGTGAAAGCACAGCAATAGAAGGGGTGGCGGAGGGGGAAACTATGAAATATGCATAAGGATTGTGCCATTTACAGTCGTTTGAATTTGAGTTTGTCCGAAAAGGATTTCACTCACACTCACACTCCGACACAGACAGCCTCAAAGTCCAGTCGTCACTGTCCAGGACAATTATTCAAAATGTATTTACCAAGGCTAAGGCTAAGGCTAAGGATGAGGCTGGAGCTGGCACTGTGACTGTGGCTAAGACCGTGTCTAAGACTGAGACTGAGACTGAGACTGATTCGGAGGATAAGGCTGAGAAGCATATGCAAAATGAATCGTTAGCATAACAAATGCGCCCCATGGCTAAGGATTAAGCAGATAAAACAAGCGGCAGAGCCATGGTGAAGCCTGGCGACCGAATGATACCCAATAATCAGATGAATCTAAATTCAAAATATAGAAACTTTTAGAATTTGGAATTTCTGAGTTAATGAGAAATGAAATTGGAAAAGCAAGACAATGAAATGGTGTTTGAAAGTTTAGATGAAAGTCATTATTCCATTGTAGGGCACTGTATACCCTAACGCTCTCATGGAGCACAGGGTATGTACACATACATTTCTAGCATCTTGTGATGCTTTCATAAACGGAATGAGTTTTGTAGCTAAGTGAGTGAATGGGTTTTCGGGGAGAATGACTCTCGCCTTTTTGGGCAATCCCCCACCCCCCGTACCCCCCACCTAGTCACACACATATACCCACACCCATTCCTCTGATGACTGGTAAACAAAAGTGTGGAAGCAGAAGGAAAGGCAGAACAATAGCAGCCATCCCCCCCACCCCCCTTTCCCCCCTCGTTTCTTTTTTGGCAACATTAATCGAAGTTGAAATGTTGAATGGCTTCTGCAAGTCGGCGAGTGAAGGAAGGAAGTCGAGGAAGGAAGCACTGTAAGACCATCCATGGCCATGGTTCTCGTTCTCATGGCTCTCATGGCTCTCATGATTCTCATGGGGGGACTGTGAGCAACTGTGAGCAAGCAGCTTAAATTTGGCTCAGAACGAGGTCAGCAGATAAGGAGGCAAAGAAGGAAGAACCAGAAGCATTCGGAGCAAGACTAAAATGAAGGCCTGTAGGAAGTCTTATGATTTATTTGCCTAAACAATTGATATGGCCCTTCCTCCTCTACTACTCTCCGGCTCCGTCTTCGTCGTCGTCTTCGTCTCCCAGCGCCTCTCTTCTCTAACAGAAGCGCATGTGGCATAACCTTGGGCGTGGCCAAGACATATTCTCAACTCTTTTGAGGCTTGAAAGATGGAAATATGTAAATAGGATTTATGGCAAACTTTTAACAGGATTTTGCCTGACATAAACTCGTTGCTCGTACGGGAACAGAGGCGCCAAAGGATGTTGAACCTCGCACACACACGCACACACACACGGAAGACCGAATATACAAACAAATAAACAAAACGTTCTCTTTCACACAGACACACACACACAGAGAACACGCATTTATCCAAATGAATGAGTCCTATTCGTGAGAGTGACTAAATGAGTGAGTGTGAGTGAGTGATTGTCTCCAAGTGTGAGTGTGTGCACAAGTATTTGCCCAAATACGAATATGGTGCGTGAGGTGATTGAGCAGTGCTGACATGCTGGGGTCACAGCAGAGACTCAGGAGGGAGACTTTTGTGATATCCTGCTATAAACCAGGAACCATAGAGAATGATCACGGCGAAAGACAGTCCAATCGGATCACTATTTTACCATGTCCTTTATTCCCTCTGTTTAGCATTCTTCTGGTTTGCATAGTTCTTCTTGCTAAAGTTTTGATTCCAGATGAACCACATCCTGATCCCTTTTGTTATTAGTAAACTTCTCAGGATACCCTCGGTGACTCCTTGGTGATTCGACAGTTGTCTTGGGCGCTTCGCTCAATTGCTCGTCCAACAGTCAACGCATCATCGCAGCTCTTACATACCTTGGTCCGCCACTCTTTTCCACAACCCCCCTGCCACCCAAGAGAACCCACTTTGGAAACTGCACTCCATGTGGAATCTTTTTTTGTTGCTTTCCTTCCTTGTTGGCAGTGTTTTTTGATTTTGCTTGCTTGCCATTCAAAAATGTCTCTTCAGTTTGTCTTTTTTCTTGTTTGTCATGTGAAAATTAAGCCGTCGTCTGTCTCAGCTTCTTACTTCTCCCCCAATCTGCCACCATCTCCATCTCCATTTCACTCTGTTTCCACACATCATCATCATCATCATCATCATCATCCTCAGCCCTAAAAAGCTACTCTCGACAAACTTCTGTTCTGTCGCATTGTTGTGTCCCGCTCATAGCTCTGCCTCTGCCTCTGCCGCTGCCTCTGCCTTCGCCTCCGTCTGCTTCCGGGTGTCTCCGACTGTCGCCTCTGTTTTGGTATTTACGCTTTCAATAATTCATGCTTAAGGGATAATCAGGATATGCGTGTACGAGTATGTAAATTTTGATAATGCCATTTTCGAATGCCAAAGGACATTCCATTCCGTTCCATTCCATTCCATCCCACTCCCCAACTATCTCACCTCAGCGAGGTGCTTTCCGGAATTTTCACACCTTTTTACCCACGTTTTATATTTTTGCATGCCCCATTTACTGTGTGCCAAACCCCCACCCCCCAGCCACCCCACCCCTAACTTCATTCAGCTTTTGTACGTACCCTGGGATATTAGTTTTATTCTGGGATCAGCTGAATGCCTGAACTTGATTGGCTGGCTGCCTGGATTCAAATGGGTAACAAAGTGTATTAAAGATTTGATTAGATCCAAAAACCTGCCTACAGGTTCAAGTTTTTCTACAGATCGATGATGAAATATTCAAGAAATCGATGGATAAGCAAGACCTAGACTTGGAATGGAGAACCCTTCTAAGGGTATTCGGCTCTTCCAGAGCTGCAACCACAATTAGTCTTTCGTTTTTGCACGGCCTTCAGGTTTATCTTCTTATCTTGTCTTCATCTTGCTGCTTTTTGTCGACGTCGACAGCGACAGCATCGTCGTGGTGGTAATTTAGTAAAATGCCCCCCATTTTGCATTTTCCATTTTCCATTCCTTCTTTTGCCACCTAAGATAACAATGGATCCTGGTAGAGAGGAACAGCGAGAGAGAGGGAGACAGAGAGAGGGTGGGAGAAAAAATAAATGTATTGAGAGGGAAAATGCCGCACAGTTAGTTATTCGAGCTATTTACTCATTCATTTCATGCATTTATTCACTGACTTTGCACCGCTGAAACACCAGGTCTCCCACTCTCTCCGCTCTCCGCACCTTCCTGTTTGCCCCCCCCTGTTTGTCTCCGCCCACAATTTCGTGCTCCCAGGTGCGACTCATTTGCTGCTTACGCATTTCTCATGCCCTGGGCCTGAATTTTTAAGCACCACCCACTTACTTTCGCTTTCCTCGAGGGAAACTGTCAGCGAGGACCAAAAATGAAAAATGACTCAGCTCTGATGAGAAACAGAGAGAGAGAGAGAGCGCAGAGAGCAGAAATAGAGGGCCAGGGCCAGGGCCTGGGCGAGGGAGGAAGAAGGGTTTCACCTCATCCAAACCGAATTGCTTTCCTTATAGACAAGTTTGCGGCCATATTTGAAGGGGTTATGCGTTGTATGTATGTATGTATGGGTGGGCTGGCCAAGCAAAGCTACAAATTTGCATTGAAAATTTGCAATAGAGAGAAAGGCTTTCAGGCGTCAGTTGCAGTGGCAGTTGCAGCTGCAGCTGGAGCTGCAGCTTCCGTTTCAGATTTTCAGACATAGTTTTAATATTTGCATGTCCATATATCTATACTATACATCAAGTTAGAGTTCAAAGGGTGAGCCTGATTCAGCGTCTACGGTTTGACGGTGCATGTGTCTTCGAAATTGTAGATGCCATGCTCCAGATACTCCATGTAATCTAGTACCTAAAGTCTGTGACATCTAGGCGGAACATGAAAGATGGAAAAACGGACGGAGTTTATATACTTTATATACGCTTTCTTCTTTGGAAAAGAACCAATGTATGGTAGAAACCTCCCATTTGTGGCATCAGATGGGCGTGGCAGCGTGGTAGCGTGGCAGCTGTTTCTTGTTTATGTTTGACATATGCAAAAAAATGCAATTTAGTTTTTATTTACCATTTTTTTTTGGAACCCTTGCTGCCTGCCCCTGCCGCCTGCCAATCCACTGCCAACTGACACTAACAGGTGGACATACATACATACATATGTACATACTCGTATATCACTCATGGAGAGGAGAGCCTTGCGTACTCTGTCCTATCATAGTTGTCAAAAAAGATCATAGCATGCAGTTGAGCACAGCCAAACGACTTGGTCCATGGACGGGAACCTGTTCAGGTTTAGGTACAGCATCCCAGAGCTCTTCAGAGTGCAACTCTTTTGTCATCTCATTGGACCATTCTTTGGCACATTCCCTTTGTGCCCCATTTGGCTACTGTCTAGCATTTTTCGGTATTTATTTCGTTTCCACTTTCTACATAGTTTTTGTGTGCTACAAACAAGAACAAGAGTCTTTTCACATTCACTGATGCAAAACAAAAATCGATCTCTAACTATAAGTGAAGAAATTATATGAAGTAGACAACTTATGACTGCTAGCTGTGGTGTGAGCGGAGAAAGTCTAGAGTCTAGAAATTTACATAGACAATTTTCCATAGTGTTTGTGCATGGCAGGGGCATAGTTTTTTATAGTTTATATTTCAGTTCATTGTATGTCGTTTGAATTTTCGTGTGGTGCTGCAACAAGACTGGATTCCAGTACATCCGAAGATCAGTTGATGTCTGGTTTCTAGTTCAATGTTGGAGCTCCAAGGATGTACTTCGAATTCCGGGAAAGAAAGAAAATGCAGTGGGAGAGGCGAGTGATCGGATGATAGGTCCGAAAGATCTGTGTCACTGCAAAATCTATTGATCTCTTGGTAGCTGGCTCATCCGGGGTAACCTTAGTTCAGTTTCATTTTAGCTTAATTTGATGATTGCCTTATCAATTGGCTTACCTTTGAGAGTCACAAAGCGAGATTCCGAGTGTGTTTGTGCTTGGCATTGTATTCTCCTGTTCGTAGATAGTTTTAATCCTTCAGAGATTGTAAAGTACACACCAGCAATTGTGCACGAACAGAAGGCAATTTGTTGCAAAACAATTTGTTGTATGTAAGTGGTGTTTGATGCGGTTTCTCATTGAGATGCCTGTACCTGGAAGTATCTGAAAGTATCTGCAAGTATCTGCAAGTATCTGGAAGTAGTGTGTGATTGTGCAAACGAGAAAACATGATCGCTCTTCAGGGGTATTAAATGCTTCGGCCCCTGAACTAATCTTTCGCTTTTGCACAACCTGCTCGCATTTCCTTTGACATAGTTTCTGTCTGATATTTGCTCTTTTTGCTTCTCCCATTTATTGCTTTTGGCACTGTCTTTCATCTTTTCCGGCTCTCTTTCTCTCTGTCTCTCCCTACCTCCTACTCTACTTTTTTCTCCTCTTTATATCTTTGTGCGCTGATGCACAAAATTTCGTGGCATGTTTAGTGAAAACTTACCCCTCTAGGGCCCTCCCCCTCTAGGTCCCGCCCCTAGCTGCACTGCAGTGGAGCATTTTACTGCTTAACTGCACATATTTCAGCGTTTTTGCTGTGTTTGTGCCTTTGCGCGGCAATAATTAAAATAGTTTGCTGCCTATCGTCGCATTACGCATACGACGCGTGCTCCCCTCAACCCCCCACAACCCTTCTGGGTGCAGCCAGCCCCTTCGCCGACTGCAGGGCGTGTGCAATATGTAATTCATAATGCGACAGAAACGAAACTTCCGCTTTTCGTCGTTGTCTACCCTGCGTTGTCTACCTGGCACTTATGAATATTTCTGCATCCCTCGTCGTGAGCGAGACAAAAGCTGATGCTGTTTCAGTTGTTGCAGTTGTTGCCTGCTAAAAGCGCGCAATTTGCATAGTTGTAAGTCCTATGTTTGTTGTCATAAGTTTCTTTCTATTCTCCGATTTTTTTTACTTTGTTTTTTTTTTTTTGTTTTTTGCTGGCCGCCATGTTTTATGCATGCGTTGACATCATTCACAAATGATGTGGGGACCGGGTTTTCTGGGGACCTCAGCTGGTGCAGCTTCCCCCAGGATGATACACAGAGATAGACAGAGTGTGGGGAGGGGGGGAGAGACACAGACACAGAGACAGAGGAAGAGGCAGAGGCAGAGGCAGAGAGCACTTTTAATGCATTTTTAGTTTTTGTTTTTTGGGCGAGAGAGCGTACAAGGTGGGGCCAAGCGGCTGTCCGACTTGTCATAAATCAAAAATAATTACTTTTTCCACAAACAGTGAAATAACTTGGCAGATTTCTTCGGGCAAGGGCCTCTGCCACGCCTAGAATTAGCCTTGAGCTATTCAGTGGAGTGGCGTGGAAAGGATTGTTAGGGGGGAGAGAACGGCTGCAGCTGCAGCTGTGCAGAGAGGTTCTCTGTCTTCCTCTCGAGGGGAGGAATCAATCAATTTAGACTGCGAGTCATTTTATATCCATCAAATACTACAGATATGTATTTGTAGTCCTTCATGCTTGAACTTTTGATTTAAAAAAATGTAGGATGGTCAGCCAAACAGTTTTATTATATTTTTACAAAATCTGAAAGTGATTCTTGGATCAGTAAAGTCGCTTATCGGTTCACAAATTAAATCAGATATGCTCTACACTTTCTTAGACATTTCCTCTTACTTTACACGGTGAAAACTTTTAATTGATTTCAATTATGTGTATATTTTCGGTCCTGCTTCGATTATTGCTCCTTTTT
Source organism: Drosophila algonquin (assembly GCA_035041765.1). Lineage (NCBI taxonomy): Eukaryota > Metazoa > Arthropoda > Insecta > Diptera > Drosophilidae > Drosophila > Drosophila algonquin. Next base: position 1,583,176 of record JAWNKY010000209.1, on the reverse strand, counting down.
GCACTTGTTTCCCACTTTGTTTCGAATTCAATTTGTTTCCAAAAGTAAAACGCGATGAAGACGACGGAACTACAGAGTTTTAAATAATGCAATTAAATGCAATTATAAAGCGAACGAAATAGACGAGTGGAGGGTGGAGACTTCCGTTGCAGTCGTTTCCCCCAGTTTGGGGAAAAAAACTCCGTCAAATACTTAATCTACCCCTTCCCGAAGGCGAAGGCGAAGCTCGCGAAAAACTTTAGGACACTTTTAAAATAATTTACACAAAAGAGGGCGATGGCGAGGGCGAGGGCGAGAGGGGAAACTGAGTGTGAAGAAGCAAACGTTGAGTGACTTTTGATGGGAGAGTTTTCTAAGATATAAAAGGGGAGAAAGAGAGAAAGAGATAAAGAGAGGGAGAGCGGAGATGGCGAAAGAGTTTCGGTGTCCCTGCCTTATCTGCAAATTGCAACCAGAATGTCGACGCACTGAACACAAAACTTTATACCCTTCAGCCAGCCAAATCTTTCCTGTTGTCTCTAGCATCCTTTAAGCCACTTCACCGCTTTCGTAGCCACTCTCCGGTATTGCAGCACAGCATCACCCCATCACCCCATCATTTGAGCCCCTCTCGGTGCTTCTTCTGGACAGTGGCTAATGCTAATGCTAATGCAACCGGCAGGAACGGGGAACGGAGATCGAGGAACAGGAAACGAGGAACGAACGAGTGGACGACGATGCCTACGGCGACCGCTTACAGTCCGATGAGCCCTGCTTAAATGCTTTGCCCTGTTTGGTGGCTCCCCCACCCCCTAGCCACCATTCTCTGGTGCCTTCAGCTTGTCTCTTGTTCCAACTTTTGACACACACAGGCACACAGTCAGACACACACAGACAGACAGACAGACAGACAGACAGACACATCCGCAATAGGCGATTTGGACAGCTTGTGCATAAAGTTTGTGTTTCAGCCATCACACAGAAAAATTAGAGGCCATAAATACCCTGCCAAACCGATCGCTTAAAACGCTTCTAGTGCTTATCCTTTAACGATAGGATATTCTAAATTGGTTGATGGGGATTGTGGTCAAATTCTATTTAGTATAAAGACTTTCAACACTGTGCAACCTTGGGTTAAGCTTTGGTTCAGATAGTTTAGATATAAATAGACTAAAGTGGAGAAGGACTTGGCTTTCTTAACTTACTGAATAGCTGAAATCGAAAATATAAGCTTTGGTGAAGAACTGCATCCTTCTGGCTGGAATTAGAGTATCCTCGATAAGGGTATGACCAATATTCCGACTAAACCGCAGTTGCCGCACCCACGGCACCACTCAGGTAAAGAAATTTCAACTCCCACCCCCAACCACACCCTCGAACCCTCGTCTTGTGTTGTGTTCTGTTGAGCCGCATCTGCTGCTACTTATGCTGCCCCTCCTGCTGCACCCACTGCTGCACCTCCTGCTGTTGGTGTTGCATTGTTTTGTGGCTTTCTGTGAGCTCTTGCGTGCGTAGAGCGGAAACAATTTTGGAATTTATTTTCGGTATTTTGTTTTGGTATTTGTTTATTTAAGTTTCCTCCCTGCTTGTCGTATTCTAGTCGAAAGTTTGGGGCTATAGTTGAATGAGTTAAGCTTTCTACGGGTTCTCCTCTCAGCAGTCGGTTTCATTAATTAGTTTTGACATTCGGATTTCGGTTTTGTCTCCTCTCTCCTCTCGTCTCAAATCTGTTCAACTAAAGGCATTTGCGCAGGAAAATCGGAGAAATTTCTCCTTATCTTTACGTTGTATTCTATGGAACTTTGGAACCATATTGGATGAGTGTTTTCTCCGCTTTTGTCACTTCAGCTTAGAGATCGGTTTTTTGCTAGATCATTCATTAAGAATTGACTTCTAATGCACAATGCATCCCATAGAATGGTTCATTTTCAGCACTTAAAACTCACAGCTTGATGTCGGGGTGTTTATGTACTTCTGCTCCCATCTGGCAACAGTTTTTTAGTTTCTTAGTGTCCCGTTACATCAATTACGTAATGGCTGACAATCATTTTCAGGCATTTGCAGCACAAAAACGGTTTCTGCCATCCCTGTGTGGCACAAGTGAGAACTTGAGAGGAAGATTATAGGCCTGGAAATGTGTGATATGCAACAAGCAAGAGGAGCTGCGGGGGAGCACTTTCTCTCATCAAAGAGAGGAGCAGCCTTCATGCTCATCCACACTGGAAAACCGAACACACAAACCGAATTCGAAACTTGCAGAGAGAGAGAGAAAGTTGAGAGGAGTGAAATGGGAGAAGGAGGCCTATGATTAATCCATTTGGCGCACATCGGAAATCCGAAATAAAAATCTATGTCTATGCCCAGGATAGTCCCCCCAGTCCCCCAGTGCCCCCTGTCTTTGGCACACATTTCGCTTGCCGTTTCCTCTCATATTTCTTCGGTTTGGGGCACAGAAGTGCTGTCCAATGCAGCTGCCAGCAGACAGGAAATGCGTGTGGAGCGATAAATATACTTGCTCTCTGTCTCTGTCTCTCTCTCTCTCTTTCTGTTTCACTTCTCGCTCTGTCTCGTTACCTCTCTTGCTCCCCTACTGTTTTTCTTGCTGTCTCACTCCCTCTTTGTCTTTCATTTTTATCGCATTCGCCAAAACGAAACAAAAAAGCGAAAGTTTTGCGCTTTGGCGTTTCATTAAAGTTTTGGCTCACAAAAGTATGCTACAAAATATACGAGTACCAGGCCCACAAGAGCCTGTATGCGTTTGTATGTGTTTGCGTGGGTGTGCTTGGCTATGTGTGTCTGTGTGTGTGTGTGTGTGTTTCGTGGAAAAAAGTTGTAACTGCTATCAGTTACTTTCTGCAATGAGAGCCGGGGTTGGCTATAGAGAGACAGCAACGGCGATGGCGACGGCGACATTCACATTATGAAGATAAGCCATAGAAAACAAAAGGCCACACATCCCAACCCCCTCCCCTCCCTCCTAGGGAAAGCCAAGCCTCCTCTACACGTTCTAAGCAAACACACATACATATGTATACTCTCATCGTATGTGTGTGCTGACTCTGTGTGTGGCTGTGTCTGTGTGTCTGTACAAAACGTTTTGGCTTGGCCTAAGTGTTCGTGCTTGTTGCTATTGGGATTAGACAAAATGGGTTCAGTCCCATGGTTGAATGCCTTGTCCCGACCTAAGCGAACTCAAGTTCTAGCACAGATATTGCCATCAAATTTATGTATTTTGTGTTTCTTTAACTGTTTCCTATATATGCGCATACATATGTACTGGAATTAGTGGAATTGGTCGACTATATCCTTTTATAGGCAAAGTAACTTTAAAATGACCTCACACACTACAAGAAATGTTGCTGCCTTGTTCTTTTACATTAAAATTTTGAAATTCGCGTAGATATACTTATGAGAAGCTAAACAACTCCATTTATAAAAGGTTAACGTGGTAACTGACCTATAACCTATCTATAAAATCAGTTTTGGTTAAGTTCCTATAGAATAGGTTCAAAATTCCAGTTTGGCATAAGAACTTCAACGGATTTCCCGGCCCTACATCAACTTTTATCAGAGCTTGAACTTGAACCCAATCCTTAGGTAGATACATTTTGTGGTTCTACTTGGAATTTGGCCACTGACTTAGATTTAAGTAATAGTTTTGTGCATTATAAATTGTTGGATTTTGATCAACCCCTTATGTCCCATTTAGATGGGGCTTACTCTTACTGCCTTCCTCCCTCCCATTCTCAAACGAAATGAAAGTTGCAACTTTCACTGGGACAAGCGCGTGTATCTGTATCTACTCGCATGTATGTATCTGTATCCTATTCGGTCTCAGTGTGTCCTCATGTGGGTGTGTTAGTGTGCCTACACACAAATCAAAAACTTTTACTGACTGTTCGGCCCTGCATGCCGCTGCCTTCCTCTACCATAACTATGAGCCACCCACTTCTGTGTCCAATCCCAATCCCAGTCCCAGTCGCACTCTTACTGCTGCTGACATTGCCATTTCTATTCCCATTCCCATTCCCACTCGACATAGGCGAAGTTCATTTGTCTGCCCCCTATTCTCGTGTTTCGTACATTTTGTCTTTGTCTTTTGGATTCATTTTCACTTCGGCTTTTGTGAGAGAATTTAAAACAATATTTACACGTTGCAAATGGCAACAGCGAAAACGTGTCCCAGCTGGGAGGCAGCTGGGAGACAGTTGGGAGGCACACAGCTGCTTAGGGAAACGGAAAAAGTCAATAAACAGGCGCGACATAAAGCTCAGGACAAGGACCAAGCCCAACTCGAAAGCCGGCCGCCAATGAGGAAGCTGTCAGCCATGGGAAGGAGCCACATAGCCACCGTGGTTTCAAGACTTTCGTTCTATTCCACTTGACTCAGTGTGTGATATCTTTGGAGCTCTATTAGTCTCGAATTGGGCTGTTGATCAGGAACATGCTCATATACTTTATGAGATTGGCAAGGCTGTTAGAAGCATCAACACCATAAACCTGAAAATGACATTTCATTCATCTGAGAATCAACTTTACTTACCTGATGGAAGGGCTTCTTCAGCTGAAAATATCCCCCCAACAAAGTTCTCTTCGTTGATATTTTCTTTGACCTTTCTCAAGATCAATTCTACACCGATCATGAGAAAAATATTCGCTTCAAAATGGTTCCTTCGAGAACTTTTTTGACATCTCTGTCGTAGAGATTTCTTCGCTCTCCATTCTGTTTGGAATTTATTAGTTGTTTTTTTTCTCACTCTCACTCTCTCATTCTTACTTATCAGAGGCAGACATTTTTGGTTGAGTGCTTCACAAATGTCTACAAGTATGTGTGTGTGTGTGTGTGTGGATTTGAGAGTGTTTGCGCTCCTTCATTGCTTAAAGTAAGCAATTTGAAATTTGAGCTGCTAAAACAGACACCAACAGAAAAGCAGGGGAACTCAATTTTAGTCCGAAATTGTTGTGAGTTTATTTTCTTGCACATTGTTTTACACACACGCACACACACACACACACATAGAAGCACATTCTTACATACACCTACATACTACATACTACATGATGAACATGATTTAAGGGTTAATTTAACACCACATTGAGTTCTCTTAAAGGTCTCTCCTTTCAAGTTTCTTGCTTTCAACTTTGAACTGATGGCCAAAATGAAAGGCATTTGTCTCTGCATTTTCTTCGCTTTTCCTTTTTACGCCTTAGAGTCTGAGAAATTTCTAATTACAATAATTAATGCGTCGACTTGAGTATTCTGCTCTGTTGCCGCTGTAAGTGTGTGTGTTTGTGCCACTGTTTTTTTGTTTTCGTTTTTTTTTGTTGGCTGCATGCCAGGACAATACTCGAAGCCTCCTCGCCTTTGCGACTGGCGTCTTTATCATGACAATGCCAACATGTCGTATACTCAATTTTCAGGCATCATGTCTCCTTCAAATGACGACGTGAGCTCACGTACCAAACAGGATAAAAGAAAAGTACAACATGGGGGAAGGCACCCACCCACCAACCCACCCACCCACCAAGCCACCCACTAACCCACCAACAGAGACAAATGGAGAGGGTGAAAAGTGAATAAAATAAAACAAATTGTAAGTGAAATCAGGGGAAAGGGGCAGACAAGAGCAGACAAGGGCTCGAGCAGTTTCTGTCCGTTACTCTCGAACCGTAATTACTTGATAAAGTCATACAGACTGAGCGATACATTAGCATATTGTGATAAGCAATTAGATTTCAGAGATAAATAAAATATGTATACTGTGAAGGGAAGGCAGAGAGCAGGTTGTGAGAATCAGTTAAGCTACCCTTTAATACCTGTAAGCCTAAACCATGGCCATTATCCATCCAATCTACTGGCCTCACACACACACACACACACACACAGGCCATAGGGGTCCTGGGCTTGGTTCTAGATTCTAGCACTGAGTGATTGAGCCATCGAGTCTAGAAATCTGTGCCTGAGCGTGAACTTCATGCAAATTGCCGGGGTGGGATACTACCACTGGACAAGAGAACGGAAAGAGAATACGGAAGAGGATATGCCAAAGTGCTGAAAGAGAATGCATGAGAAGCAGTAATGGAAAATGTAAGGAAAACTACTCAGGAATTCGTTTTCGACATTCAGCATTTGGCATGTGCAAATGCGAGTGGCAACGCGAGTTATCCTGGCCTGAATGTGACACGTACATCTGCTAATTCAAACACTCTCTTGCACACTAACTCACACACACATACACAGACACACTAGCACGCTCAACATATGTACATATGTATGTATGTGTGGAGAAAGAGACAAGAAAAATATGGCCCTGGGCAAACCAAATAAAACTAGCATCAGAACCAGAACATTGCGCATACGACGCGATGCACATATAAAATTATCATGACTTATTATTATTAATATAAATTGGAATGCGTTGCTAAAAGTTCCGCACAGGAGCAGGAGTAGCAGCAGGAGCAGCTTTTATTTTTGGGAGGAACTTGGGAGGGGCTGAGGCTGAGGCTGAGGCTGGGGTCTGTTCTGCTCTGCTCTGCTCTGTTCTGTTCCGTTTCTGCTCCGTTCTGGTTTAGTATAGATTAAAGCTGGCATTCGGGAGCTCTGTGTATGCTCTGGGCTGAGGTGGTCTGTGCGGCAATTAAGTCGAGTGCACGCGTATAGATTATACTCGCATGTGCGAAGGGTTTGTACTTCGAGGTCGCCAGATATGTACGTCTGCCTGGTGTTGGGGTTGGGTCAAGAGCAAGCCATGTCCTGGCTTCTGAGGGGTGGAAGGTACATACTCTATGTACACAGAAGTTGGATGATTAATGCTGAACGGTGGTGCCCTTCCAGAGATTATATAAGCTTTAAAGCTAGTTAAATTTCCTAGAATGAGGTTAACAGTTGGTAAATAGAATAGCCATGGAATCTTTTCTTATCATTCTTATCTTTATCATATCTTATATGTACATGTGAGACATTCACAACATTCACGAATGCACTCACTCTCACTGTCACTGAAAATGTCTGGCATCATTTTGGCTCTTGGCTTTGGGGAAATTTTCTTAGCCATGGCCTATTGTTACAGCAAACACAACTTGCCGCGGAGGATTTGCACTAAACTTTTTGAGCCAAGTTTTCGTAAGGTAGAGGCGTAAGAGGAGGACAGACAGAAACGGATTTAACGCCTATGGGAATGGGTGTCGTGGAGGGGTTTTCTCTGGCTTAGAGCAACAGAAGTAGCCATATACTCCGAAAACAATGAACTTTTAAAGCGCCTCCTGTGGCTACACACACACTACAACACTCGCAAACATACATATGTATGTGTATGTGTATGTGTATATGTATGGGTGTGTGTGCTGCCAAGTGTTCTGTTATAAAAAGGCAATCGAGCGTTAGGATAGACCAGACCAGACCATAGCAGGCCAGTTCTGGGCTATTTTTTCCCCCACTGTGGGTTCTGTATCTGTATTTGTGCCTGTGTCTGCAAGTGTCTGCATGTGTGTGTGTGTGTGTGTGCTCTGCCCAGCTTCAGGAATATTTCAGAATTTTTTCATTTTCATTTTCATTTCTGTTTCGTTTTTATTTGGTTTTTTTTCATGGCCGTTAACCATAAACGAGTGTATCGGTTTTTTGGTTAATCGAGGGCTATAGAAAATTGAATGTGATTGGAATGAAAGAAAAACTATCTGGAAAACTCTCTGGAAAACTCTCCTCCAACTACTTAACATCTCAATTATCAGCAATATTTGTGAGAAAGTTTGCCTGAAAAATAACACTTAAATCACAAATGATCCATAAATCAAACACAATGTTTGTTACACTTTATTCGATAGGTAAGTGTTTGTACATACATACATATACATGTATGTAGATAATGTTATATAATATCCGCTATCTTCTTTTTTTCATTATCGTGACTATTTTGTACCGTCTTGCCCGAGGTCGCTTGCAAATTCCAAAGAACCGCAGCACACAAACAGCTGCAGCAGCACACACACACACACAAATACGAGTATATGTATGTATTATGGCCAAAACAATCAAAAGTGGCAACCACATGGCAAATAAACAGCAAGAAAAAAAAAAGAAACAGAAATAACAGAAGGAGAGCAAAGAAAAACAAAACAATAAACAATGAAAACCACCTTCGGGGGCCGAAGCTTCTGATACTCTCTTAGATGTTTGGTTTCCATTTAGGCTATATGTATGATATATTTAGACTTCGTTTCGTAGACAATTTGGCTTAGTTAATGGAGCTGGCATATGTGGAATAACAGGCACTATAGCCAGATACTTTGTTTAAAAACTGATGGATGGAATAGTGTGCATACAGTCAAAACAAAAAGCACTTTTAATAATAGTTTTATTCAGCCGATTATCTCAAATATCTACCATTAAATTTAGGTTGAATTGCTCCTCAAGATATCGATACTTAGGATAGTACAGAGACGCTGCCAATCGCCACTGAAGGGTATGTAGAGAGAGTCCAGAGAATGGCCACCTCTAACAGCTTCCTTTTATTCTTTTCATAATCATAATTTGATTGTTAAGATAATGCCAAATAAAATCAATATTTATGATTCGGTATTTGGAAATTTCTGCGTGATATATCAGAGGCGTTCAAAAAGATGGATGCTAATCAGAATTTACACTTAATTGTGGTCGGATTGGCTTTCCTGTTCTGGTCGTTACATACACTTACACTATTTTGATATACCCCTTCGGGTCTATGAGTACCGTTTATAAAAATGTTGGCCAGCAGCAAAAAAGGCAACATAAAATGGTAGCAGTAGCAGCTACTTGCCAGCAGCAGCCAGCAGCTTGCAGCTTTGAGCTGGTCTCGACTGGACCACAAACGAAGGGAACAGGGAACTGAGAAAAATAATTTGGCCATTTTTGGACCACACACACACACAAGCACACACTTACACTTACACACTTGCACACACACTCACACACAATAAATAACTCAATTGCAAGCTATTTGCTTGAAAAGTTTTCTACGCCCTACGGCTGCCTTCTGACTTACAAAAGTTTCCCCCCCGTTTGGGGCCTGGTCCCCTGGTTCCCTGATCCTGGTCCGGGGAATGCAAAATAGTTGAAAAATGTAAATAACAAAAAGGAACATTGAGCAAGGGGTGGGGGAGGGTTGGAAACGGATGGACGAAATAATTCATTAAAAGAATATCAAGTGTTAAAATTCACACAATTTACCCAAAAAAAAAATAAAGAAACAACGAACACAAAAGAAAATTGTGCCATTGGCAATTTTCTGCCGCACCACTTCCTCTCTCTCTCTCTCTCGTTCTCGCTCTCGCTCTCTCCCTCTTTTTGGCCAAATGTGTGCGTGTGTCCTTGGGTAGGTGGTTGGGTGGGGAAAGAAGCAATTTTACCACAGGATAATTCAAGACTTGGGCCTTCGAATGGCTTCTGAAATTGGTAAATTATCGCAGATATATTTAAACTGCAAACGAAATGAGACTCAAAAGAGGCAAAATAACCATCAAACATACATGATTATACACTGAGATTAATATTTGATTGATCAAGCAATCAAACATTATCGCGTTTATATGAAATATTACTGAAGCAGTTGGCAGTTGTTAAGGTATTTAAAAGTCTTACTTTTTGGTTGAAATAATCGATTAGTTATCGTTTACAATGCTGTCTACAATGCATCATCAATGGCAGAGCAGCCGAATGAATGCCATATGGCTTAAAGGACAATTCTGGAAAAGCAGGCGCCACGACGGACTCCGACTCTGGCTCTGACTCTGAGGCGTGAAGAAATCAACGAAATGTTAAATAAGCAAAACGTGACTTTATTCACAAAATGATGAAGCCAGCACAGGCATCAGCATCAGCATCCGCATCGGCATCATCAGGCGGGGTAGATGGCAGATGGGCCAGTGCTGGTGCTGGTGCTGGTGCAGCTCTGCCTACGTCTGGCATCGATCAGGCCAGGACTTGGTCGAGCTTAACACCTTTGCCAGTCACCGACGCTGCTTTTTATTGCTGCTGTTGGCCTTAACTGCTGCTGGCAGCTGACGACGGGCCGAACAAAACAAAAGGCAGGAAGGCAAAAGAGGCACAGAAAACATACCAAAAAAACAGAAAAGGTAATAGTCGAAGCCAAAAATTGCTGACAGCATTTTTGAAATTGGCATCGAAGGCTTTGCCAGATTCGGGCGGCAGGAGGAACGCGGCAGGCAAGTGCGTTTGACAGGCGTGGCATTAAAGCCGCCAAAAAGCCGCTCACACTGCCAGCTGATTGTGTGTGTGTGTGTGTATGTGTGTGTGGGCGATGCCTTTGACGTTGGCCGAAAACCAAAGTTTGTCATAAAGTGTCAAAGTGAATGGAAAATTTCCATTAAGCTCTGCAAATCTACAGAATCCTCGGCCGACCGCAGAAACCGCGACAACAAAACCTCAACGCACCGCACCGCACCGCACCGACAACATTGCACCGGCAACAATGTTGCAACACAGAAACGGAAACAGGAAAAAAAACCATAGAAAATGTCAATGTATAAATTTGAAAAGGAGTAATAAATAAAATATCAGCGCTTTCAAAAGTGAATCAAATGAAATCAATTATAAACACAAAACTCCGAACTGAATGCGTAATAGTTTTAAGTTTAACTTAACGCGCCCAAATGATCGGTTTGCTCATTGAGCATGAATAAGCTCAGTGAGAGAAAAAATATGAGCGCATTAGAGTGAATTTAAATCAACACTGAGTTCGTGTACATATGAATGTTTGATCGGTTGAGCCGAATGATACGATTATTCGGCTATTTTTGTGTATGATTTTTTTTGCAATCACGCCAGGCCGTTCTCTGATCATCACGGAAATTTTCAATTGAATTTATTTACGTTAATGCGTTGATTAGATGCAGCATAGGGCAAAGTTTTCTCTCAGTGTAGCTGGTTTTTTGTGTATTCTGGCAACAACTGGCGCGACAAAAAGGTAAGCCCAAAAACGGTAAAATCGCTTTAAAAAATTCGAATTCATTTTTTGTTTTTTCTTCACACATCGAAAACAACAACACCGAAGTGGAAGATGGAACAATGTTTTTGTCATTACGACTTTCTCTCGTTTCGTTTCGTTTCCTTTGGTTTCTTTCGGCTGGATTGTCTTACCCGGCCCGGCTTGGTCCTTTCAGAAACGATGGCGATAACAGCGTCCTTGCCGATTCCGTCCCCCATCTGCCGTTTGTGCTAACGGATTTGTCAAAAGCATTAAAACGAAATCTCGTGCAGCAAACTGGGCATCAATCATGACGGGGAACACACGACACCACCCAAGTCCCCCACCCACCATGGCCATGGCGAACGCCTTTGCCATCGCCATTTCCAACACCTCCATCCGAATCCCCATCCCCATTCCCATCCCCATCCCAATCCTCAGCCCAGTCGAACAATGCATACAAAAAAGGATTCGCCCCAAAGAATCCATCCCACTCCTTGGCCAGCAGGGAACGCGGCCATTTTTTCTCGCTTCTCGCTTCTCGTTTGCCTTTCTCTTCTCTTCTCTTCCCTTCTGTGGAGATGGAGATGGAGGAGCCTAACAATGCCCCGGGGCAAGTCAAAGGCACAAAGCTGGCTGCCTGCCTGCGAATGAGGCGAATAGGGAAAACGGTTCAAGTGCCGTTTGGTTAGGGAAATTGGTTCTAGGCCTCTGTTCTACATGTAATATATTTCAAAATAATTCCAAATAAATAGTTCTATAATTCTATTCTTTAATTGTGGGCCGTTCGCCTATGATTCAAGTAAATTCTTATGTGAAATGTTTCTGATGGAGCAGAGAAGTCAGATAGTTCCAGGTCTGACGAATTTTATCCTTTATCCTTTTCAGTTTGCTCTACGAGTATCTCGGACAATTTGTAAATTGAGAAGCCTCAGTGAATCTCTGGGCGGGGTGTTTCTCTTTTCCCAGTCTCTCTTTTCTGTTTGTGTGTGCGCTTCTCTATGCATGTGTATGTGTATGTGTGCTAATTTCTGTTAACGAGGCTAATAGTTCAGGGCAGGGCAGGGCATGGCGTTGATTGGGGCAGCTGGCACATGACAAAAGGAAGTGGAGGGGGGGCGGGGGGGGAAAAAAAAACGTATACTGACAGGCTATGTGAGACTGTCATGCCCTTCGACACCATCCAAACCCACTTATCCCTCTCAACACTCTCTCCCGCTCCCACTTCCATGTCCTTCATGCAATGCAATCTTGTCAAAGAAGACAAAATATTTGCTGAAATTTTAAGCATTGAAAGGTTGAAAGGTTCGACACTTTTGCCTAAAACACATACTGAGGCGAATAGGATAGAGAGAGTGCCAAGAAAAGAGAGAAAGACAGAGATAGAGGCAGAAAGAGAGAGAGAGAGAGTGCCAGCCCCAACAAAGGGCGAAGCTTAGAAGCTATGAGGAAGATGAAGATGAATGGACGTTAAGCGCGGCGTTGAGGAATTAGGAGCCGAGGATAAAGAGCCAAGCCAGACGACAAAAGATGATGACAATGATGATGATATAGAAGAAGATGGAAATGGCTCTGAGGATGCTGCTGCTCCTGATGATGGCCCCCCAAAAGCCAAGGCCAAATAGTGCTGAAGGACACAGTGAGGCGAGAGCGGGAGCGACAGAGACAGAGAGCAACTGTCAGATATGCAAATGAGCCAATAAAAGTAATTTCAAATTAAATTAAACGAAATTGAACAGGCCAAGCCTAGGTTCTACCATATATACTCGTAGAGCCCAAATCTGAATATTCACTGATTCGGTTACTGATTCTGAATTCGTGTTTATTAATTTCTTGTGATTTCATTTCGTTCAAAAATTGTCAAATGAAATTAACCTTAAATTTTGAATGATGACAGGAACTGTGACCGTGGTGGGGGGATAGGGGAGGGGGTGTTTCTGATGATGGCTTTGCCTGTTGTTGATGCTAATGTTTGTGCCGCTTCATGGACACGCTTGGCCATATTACCACGCCTCCCCGGATGCTGCTTTCGCCTTTCGTTCTCCCCTCTCGCTCTCTCTCTCTCTCTCGCCCTCTCTGTCACTCCTCCGTTCGCTGGATCATTCTCTCATGGCGTTTGACATAAAAAGCATAATTGATTACACACACACACACACACACATTACAGGACATACTCACACACACACACACACACACACAGGATACGATACGACAACCGCAGGACGCGCCCCACCGCATTTAACCACATACCAAACGACCCCCCTGCATGCGACCGACTGTTGTCCATGTCGCATGCCCCATGCTCCACGCTCCATCCCGCCACTGATCGGCCCTCCACTTTGCCTGTGTTAGAGGCAGCTTATGACATTATTCAATTATGGCGTACTTAATGCGGAAAATTTGCTTTCATTTTGAACCGAAAAAAATTGCATTTGCCTGCGGGGCAAATGCCATTAGAGGCGGGAAGGCGGGGAGGCGGAAAAGATGGCGAGCAGCTTGAGGGAGCGTTTAGCGAAGTTGAAAGTTCAAATGGCCAAAATCTACATAGCTCAAGAGTGAAGAGAATGAAGAGCGAGTGGATACAGAATGCCCCAAGAGAAAACGAATACGAGAGAGCCAGGACGGATTGACAGATGTCAAGTGAAAGCAAGAGTCCTGGCTAAGGACTTCAGGTGCGAGATCAATGAATTCGAAACATTTTCTTTGTAGAAAGAACTTGGCAAAGTGCTTTAAATAGCCAACATTTTGCAGAAATTCCAAAAATTGTGCCTTTTAACAGACATTTCAATCACTTGCTAATGCTAATGGAAAAAGATAACAAAATACAGGAAATAGTACGCCCATAAATGTACAAGGGAGTGGGAATGCAGGCCCACTGTAGCAGAGTCGGCTAACAACAGTTGCAGCAGAACAACAGCAGATCGATATGAACAGCAGTTAAGCAGATCAGCAGCAATAACAGCAGAACAACAGCAGAACAACAGCAGAACAACAACAGAACAAGAGCAGCACAACAGCAGAACAACAGCAGAACAACAACAGAACAACAACAGAACAAGAGCAGCACAACAGCAGAACAACAGCAAAACGAGAAGAACAGCAGATAAACAGAAGATAAGCAACATCGGCAGAAGGAGAACGGAGAGCAGTAAAGAAGGAGGGGTTCATGCAAGTAATAATTCGATCTACAAAGCGGAAGGAACAACGGTATATAGTTTCTAGTGTTTCCTATAGGAATCGTGAAGTTAATGCGCCTTAATGTCAACTAATTTTGCTTGGAAATCTTTAAACACAGCGAGAATATTTAAATATTGATAATTACAGTCAAGATGCAAATGTAAGCAAAATTTGTAATAAAAATGTATGCCAAAATCCCCCTTACCCAGAATAATAACAGAATGAATATTTATATGGCGCAACTTAAAGAAAAATGTATTCAATTTTTGTATTATTAATATTCGTGCAAAGCCTGAAAATGTAGAACACCGCCATAGAATTCGTTATACAGAAAATTCGTAATAAATTTTAAGCAATTTCTGTGTTCTGGAAATAAATTCGTTATATAGAAAACTTCGTTGCATTTCGACTGTAAATGCCAAAATCATTCGATTGTACCGCCTAGATAATAGATTTGTGTTCCAGTAGTACTCGTAGTAGTGTTCGTCGCTGGCTCATTTGATTGGTTAGTGAGTGGCCTTAGGCCAGCACTCGTCGGTCTCTTCTTTTGGCCAAGTCCTAGCTCATGCATAGTTTAGATCACGTCAAAAAATCCCAACCATAGGAGCGCACAAGGCAAGCGTGGAAGGCGGGCAGGCAGGCGGGGAGGCGGGAGGTCGACCCTTCGGCCCGGAAGTTGCGCCCCAACAGGAAGTGACCCGTACTGAGAAATAGTCTTTGACAATGGGTGTGTGGTGCCTGTCTCTGTGTGTATTCGTGTGTGTGTGTGTGTTTGTTGGCTGAGTTTGAGTTTGTGCTTAGTAAATGTTTTAATTATAACAAAATGTTATAGAACAATTTGTTGTTTCAAGGTGATGGAGGAGGAGGAGGAAGAGAGATTGGGTTGCACTTTTAAAAAGTGCTGGCAAGAGCTTAGGGATTTGGCAGTAAGCCGGTAACATTAATGTGAAACAAAAAACTTTTCCAACATAGTTGCTGGAAAATTGTAGTATGGCCTGCTGCTGCTGCTGCTTCTTCGCCCATCCGGACATCATCCGGACAGAGGCCAAAACGCGCGTGCCGTTCTATATTTTCATCTCTCCTTTGCACACATGTGTGTGTGTGTGGATAAATATAAATATGCACAGATACACACACACACACCCACATGGGTGTGGGCGGAACACATGGACCATGGACCAGGCCCCTGTTAAACAAGGCACTCACACACTGACACATACACACTGACACACATACGCAGATGAGTTGACAATACGAGTGGCAATTATTTAACTTGATTTATTTGCTTCAGTCAACATGTGAAGAGGCGGCAAGGGCAGCAGAAGGGTCTCTGGAAGGGAGTGGCGTGGGCAGGGCAAGGGCATGGACAGAAGTGGCATAATGAAGCGGCCGGGCAAATTTAATTAGAGCATCCTCCTCCAGCAGGCATCTGAGCAGCAGTGCCCATCCCAGCCCCCGACCGGGAATCTCCTTTGGTCACTTTACCTGAACCAATGCCCAGACACAGACACAGACAGAGTCAGCGACACAGACACAGACAGCGACCGAGGCCGGAAAACTTAACTTTAATGACAAAACAAACCAATTCTCCACAAGCCACTCGACGGTCTGGCTAAAACAGTAAGAGACCACCATAAAAGCTGCGCCGAGCCCTTTGATACACTTGCTGATCGGTTGACCCTTTTCGTGTCTACTACTAACTAGAGCTATCTATCTGTATTATCTGTACTATCTATCTATCTGAGATATAATAGGATGATGCTTCGTTCTGAGCAGTTTCCAAATCATCTGATAACATCGCTATGCTCTCTGTGAGGGTATACGTACTTGCAGCAACATCACTATGACAACCATTTTGGTCAAGTGTCTCATCTTGTGCATGAGGCAAACAAGCCCCAGAGAGCGAAGGAGTGAGGGAGTGGGAGACAGAAGAGCGCCAGGAGAGAGCCAGAGAAAAGCTGCAGCTTCTTTTCAGTTTTCTGTCAATAAAAAACCAAACTTGAGCTGCAAATGTGCAAGCCTGTGCTTTACAGTAAGCAAGAGGCTTGGGAATTGGGGAGGGGGGAGGAGGAAGGTTGCACAGGGGCAGAGCACCGAGCAGCGATAACAAGTTCCACGCGAACGAGTCCTGTCCAAGCGGAAACGAGTAAAACTGCGCCTCATCATAACAAGTTATGAAAGGAAGAAATTGCAATTCGCATTAAAAAGAAAAATATTGTAAACAAGTAAAACGAATGGGATGGGGATGGGGCATAAGAAGGTATGGAATGGTATGAAGAGAAACTTGGGCGGTCGGATGGTCGGATGGTTGGTAGAGATAGAGATAGAGGGAGGCAATCCTCGGCTTGTTGAAAGGGGTAACTAAACATGGATGGCATCAAGTGGGTATCCAATGGCCCTGGCATTAAGCCATTAATGTCAGTTTCCCGCTCGAACAAGTTGAGAAAATTGCTTAAAGTGTGTAAGGAAATATGAAAATATACGATTTCAAGCAACTTTTGATGATGTGCCTTGGCCTGGATACGATACAGATGGATGGCTGGATAAAACTGAATGTACAATACATATTACAGCAGAGGTAACCCAATCAAAAGTCCCGTCTTTCACTCACTTCTGCCACACACCATTTGAAGTCCGTTAACACACACCCCGTAACCATCCAGAAACAGTAACAGACACAGAAAGACACACACTCGTCATGGCTTAGGCTTAGGCGAGCCGCATCGAATGGGGCAATAACCCGACACATCCATAGACACTTGGGGGATAATCTTGTACAAGATAATCAATTCTCCAGCTCGTAATTTGTCATTCGGCCCGGCTTGGCCCGGACCGGCCCGGCCTGGAAACGCTTTAAACAGCTTCTAAAAATACAAAAGAAATGAAACATGGCTGCCGCACAGTGAACAGTGCGTATGAGCAATAAATCGTGCACTCGCACACACATTTGCTGTGTTGCTCGCAGATGAAAAGGATCCCAAAGAAAAATCCAAATAAGTATGCACAAGGAGAAAGCAGAAAGAAAAGGCCCAAAGATAAAAGACAAAAGTCAAAGAAATGGGCAAAGGCAGCGGCAGAGGCAGGGGCAGAGGCAGAGGCAGGGAAGCAGAGTGAAACGGAGAAGAAAAAACACAAATCACAGACAACAGCTGTGACAGAAATCAACTGCCAAGGCGAAGGCGAAGCCGAAATGAATGCAGGGCGAAGGGCAGACAGGATGGAGACGGTGCACACAAGGGTTGGGGCAGATACCATGTGGCAGGCTGACGCCGATTGTCACCTGTGAGTGTGCAAATTGCAGCCCACAAAAATGCAGAACGGCAACAGTCAGCAGCCAGCAGTCAGCAGCCAACAGCCAACAGCTAGCCTGCCGACAAGGCCACACAAGGGGGCAGCGGCAATTCACACATAAGTCAAGGGTTTTCGCGGGCGTTGGGGTTGTGCTTGGGGCTGGGGTTGTGGTTGAGGTTGGGAGACTAAGCAATAAGTAGACAATGAGTTAAAAGCGAAAATCCAGCCTCAGTCCCACTTCCTCCGCACAGAACGCACAGAAAGAAAAGTGGGAAACCTTAAAGTAGGATCCCAAAGCAAGGACAACGCTCATCAAGCCCCCCACCCCTCCAAGACCAAGGCTCTGGTCCCCCCGCTCGCTTGGGTTAGTTTAAGGAAAGTGGCCATAAAGAAAAGGCAAAAATATCATGCGACTGACACGGGACTAGAATGAAACAAATGCGACTGGAAATCGAAAGTGTACACTCGCAAAAAAGGCGAATAAAGTACAATACATTACCCAAAATATACTTGTTAAATATAAAAAATTTAAATAACTATTTCGCAAGACCGTTATTCCAATAGATTCCTATAGATAAGATAACACTTTCCGCTACTTGGCCAAAATGTGGCTCAGTGTTCGTACAGATGCCTGGCATTTGATCACTGCAGTGCACTGCAGTGAGTATTTATAGGGGTATTCTTCTGTGTGAGCATGTACATACATATACGCATATAAATGTATCATTATGTGTGTGTGTGTGCGTGTGGGTGGGCCAATAATGCTGCTCAATTTGAAATGTTGATGTCTGATGATTATGTTGATGACGCAGCACCATTTGGAGCATCTGAGCTTTAAGCCCAATACGTTCTGTTCCGTTCTGTTCCGTTCCGTTCCTTTCCGTTCATGTGAACCATGCCCCAGAGCCTTCTGTCTCTCTCATCGGCACTTGAGTTGCTGGAGTCGTCGATGGCCTAGGCCAGGGGGGCAACGGCAACGGCAACTGGGACTTCCAACTACAAAATGCAAGGCACATTGTTAACCCCACTTCATTGAAAATGCTAATCGCACTCATTACACGAAATATGCATGTAATAATAGCAAAATCAACAACAACCCCCAGACAACTCGTACTCGTACTCGTAGGACTGGTATCTGGTATCTGGTTTTAGGAGAAGGAGGAGGAGTACGAGTACGAGTATCTGCTCCTCCGTTGCTGCGTTGCTGCCGAGCATGCCAATGAGAACTGAGAGCTGCAAAATTGGGGGAATGGGACATTGCTGCTGCTGATGATGATGATCCTAATGATGATGCTGGGGCTGATGTGAATGAAATTGTTGCTTTAGCTGTTGTTATTTCTCTCCAGGCTGTCGCGGGGAATGTCTTTGTTCAAGACAACCAAAAAAAGAAACTCGGATACATTAATTTAATAACAGAATTTAACATAAACAATGTCGATCGTTTTTATATTCGTTAAAAGTCGGCAAAAATGATGTGAATAACGGCAGGAAATCGAAATACTGCCACGACAATGATTCCAATTTTCTACTCAAATATCTGAAGCGCAAAGTTCGAAAGGGAGACCTTCGTTGGAACGTTATAAAGGGCTAAAAGTTGGTAGGTTTCTGTAACATCATGAACAAAAATTGCACTATTTTCGTACTCGTATTATGGAATTGTCATACTGACAGCATAATATAGAGATTATGCCTCTTGATCCTGCTTTGGCCTGCTTTGCATTATTAGGGGTTAAGGGTCAGGGGTCGTGTGAGAGTCGCGGAGCCTCAACCAAACGATATTTTTCCTCTTATACTGGTATTTTTTTTTTCCGACTTGTCACAGGGGCAACATGCCCCGAGCGCCGCCTAATGAGCGCTCATAATGAGCGACAAATGTGGCGGGGGCTCCACAGAGGCAAAGGGGAAGAGGGGTTGCAGGCGGTGGCGGCAGGCGGTGGCAACTATCACGATGATGACGGGGCAAATTGGGCGGGCAGACTAACGGAAGTTGACGGCAAAAAAATCGAATTTCTCTCTCTCTCTCTCTCTCTCTTTCTCTGTCGGGTTCTTTTTTAATATTTCGCAATGCATTTAATATGAAAAGACAACAGGCGAGGACAGGACAGGACCTGAACACGACACAGCGAAAGAGAGGGGGGCGATAAGACAGAGAGAGAGAGAGCGAGAGAAACAGAGTAGGTTGGAAAGGGTAGGGGAAGGGGTAGGGGTAGGGTAGGGTAGGGAAAAGCCTTGCGTTGCCTTGTCAAATCATCAAGGAAAGGCAAGGACACTGCCAGCGTGGCAGCTCGGGCGAAAAGAGGGACGCAACGCCTTAAACGCTTTCAACGTTGTCTTTTTCAAGAATCAAGTGGGAGGACACGAAGACAGCGCCGGGCCGGAACAGGGCAGTGGCCGAGATAGAACGAGAGAGAGAATGATGCCCGTGGCACATTTTTTTCTTCTTTTTTGTTTTTGCTTTTTTTGACAGCCCACTCCCACTTTTGCCCAGGCTCTCGAGCAAGTGTGCGGCTGCTTAAATTGACACTTGGCATCTTTTGTTGCATCAAAAACGTGTCGTCTTCGAGCCACCCAGCCTCAGCCCCAGCCCCAGTCTTAGCTCCGTGTCCTGCCCCTGGCGCCACCCCCAAAAGCGCCAGCTACCTACCTCCATCCCTACCTGATGTCACTCCCCTTTCCTGCCCCAGCGGCCGCCTTTTAAATATTTGACAGCGCGTCAACTAAGGTCGCCAGGGGACTAATAGAGGCGAGGGCGAAGGCGGCGGTGGGGCCAGAAGGTGGGAAGGTCATGCACACTCTTATGACATTTTCTTAAATTACTTCCGAAAACCTTTTGCCGCCCCCCTGCCACACCCACTTCCACTCCCACACTGAAATGCTCATTCATTCCCGCTACCCCACACCCCACCACACACTCTCGCCCTGCCCTGCCCTGCCCTGCCCTCATTTTGCTCATTGAGCTCAAGAGGCGCCCTTAAAGTCTTCTTAATTGAATTGTGCCACAATGTGGCATACGTACGTACGTACAATTGCTACAAGCATTCGCAGCACTTTTAATTTTCAACTACTTCTGGTTAAAGGTTCAAGGATATACAATTTCGCATACCTTTTATGGAGGGACTTCAGGGACATATGTAATTGCATGCGGGGGCTTTTTATTTATTATAATTATAATTATTAATTAATAAAGTTCAAAATCAATTCAAGATATTGATACTCGATTATATCTCGTCCATGATCGAGTACCTTATGCACGGTAAGTGTTAGCCCTCAAAGGAATTGCCCAAGCAATTCGCATCTGGTTTTTCTCTGCAACTATAGCCTGGACCCTCCATTCCAGTAATACCAGCTGCTTTTTCCAGCATTTTCGAAAAACCTCCTGGAGGTGTAGCCATCGTTGGTCACCCAACAACCTAAATTTATTTCGAAAATCTTCTTGTTGTCTTAACTTGAATTTCAGGCAAGGTATAGGCTAGCTTTAAGAAGACCTCCATGAATAGAATTCTGTCATGAAGAGGTATAATACTTGACTCTGTGAACTTTACCATTGGAATTGTAGGGACTGTTTGGTAAGGTGACTCTTACTGGCTCTCGTTGGATTCATTTCGAGATGCCTGGGAGCAACCGAGTGGGGCACCACATAAAAGGAGAGTTTGGGTCACTCGTCAAGTGCCTGTAAGAGTTATTAATTAAATTAACAGACCCAGCGCAGATTCGGGACAAAAGTTTTCCAAAGAATAGGCCAAGGGATACCTTCAGATCCCGGGTAAATGAATTACGTGAAATTAGCAATTAAAATTCACAAAATGTTTGCCACCCAAACAAAAAACAAAAAAAAAAGATTTCTCAGGCATACATACATACTATACATACATATGTACATATATATCCTCATCGTCAACATACATATGTATGTATGTATGTATATTTCAAACAATTCAATTTTGGGTCAGAAAAGCAAGCACAAAATTAAGATTAAAATCAATTTGCATAAATAAAAAGAAAATAAAGAAAAAAGCTAAAAAAAAACAAGAAACAAAGCCAAGCGAGAAAATTTATTAGGGATTTGCGGGGGGCGAGGGGGCCTGAACACTTGAGGAGCCTCAACCAAATCTGCGAAAGTATCTGGAATTTTAAGAAATGTTTTTTTTTGGTATTTGGTGTTTTTCTGGTTCATTGTTTTAGTGATAAATGTTTTTTTTTTTTTGTTAATGAATATACTAATTAAATGTCCACAAAATGATTTTTATCTCTCGCAGTTCGCTCTCTCATTCTCTCCTTTCACAAACACCAAATATCCCCCCCAACGAGAGCCGTGATGGAGGAGAGGAAGGCGGAGGAATGAGACAATGTGAAGAGGAGGGACAACGAGGAACAGGAGCAAAACAGCGCAAAACTGGGGAAAATGCGAAAAGGCGGCGAACCAGCAGAGGCCACCAAAAAGCACATTTAAAGAATTTTAATCGAAAACTGCCAAGAAATAAATATATTTACAAGCATATATACTATACATACAACATAAACAAATAGTATACATACATATACGTATATGTGTGTACATATATGTATACGACATATAGAGAACTGTTATATATACTAGAGACCACTCAAGGAGAGTCGCCACAAGAAACCATGAAGAAACGAGGCATAATAATAATATATGTAAAATAAATGCTGCCAGGAGAACAACCGAAAACTGTTCTAACAGAAACAACAACTGAAATGCATATAACGCACAACAACAACAACAACAACGACAACAACAACAACAACTACAACTACAACAACAACAACATCAACCAACAACCAAACTCTACAACAATTACGAAGAAAAAAGTTGAATTTTCCCTCAACTGTTGCGCCTGCGCCTTAAAATCGCCTTAGACAAAAGCGCCTTAAACAGGACTCGATCTTCCCCATCGTCAACCGAAACTATACCCCTAGGAGAGGCAGAAGCACCACCAGGCACCAGGCACCAGGCAGCAGACACCAGGCACCAGGCACAACCACACAATCAGAATCACCTTCTTCAACCACCAGCAGCAAAAGCCAAAAAAGCGTGCAGAGGGAAATGAGATGAAGTGGTTTCAAGTGACCATAGATATGATTCTTGTGCTTTCATTTATATCAAGTAAGTGCCTTGTATTTATTAGCCTCGACCCAATCTTGACTGTGCCCCAACCCAACCCAGCCCAATCCGACACTCTCGTATAACCCTCACCTCCACCCCAAGCAGAGAATCTCCCCCGTCATTCGAGTGTCATTCAAACAAAGCCCGTCGTCTGCAAGGGCTCGCATCTTAGCACAAAACAATCGCATGACATTCGCCTGACATCCTCTCAACACTGAAAACATTCTCAAAGTTCCGTTAGGTTGGACCTCCGCTCATTCACTCCGCCTGCTCCGTAACCGTATCCGTGTGTCCGTTGAATCGCTCGAGTGCCTTGAGTTCGTTACGGAGGTGGAGTAGGGCAAGTGGATAAACAGTACAGAAGAAGTAGACCGGCCGAAAGGGAGGCCACTGAGAGCAGGAGATGGCCGAAATAGGGAATGGCCAGATTTGAATATAGCCAGAGGACTGAGATCTGGGGTCAGCTCTTAGCCAGACTTCAATATTTTGAACATCAAATGCAATGAAAATTCCAAATTAACTGTTAGCCGCTTAAAGCTAAACATACTTTAATTAATTGAAAATCCGTTATTCCACTACCGTATTATTAATGTTTATAGCCAGAGCAACAAGGCCTACAAGCTGGTTAGAGGCCGAAAAGATATTGTTTTGATAGGTCCAATAGATTGGGGATTGGGGATTGGGTATACATATATAGGGAATAGTTGAACCCAGCTGATGGCAGAGTAAGCATACGGATAGGTGAGGTATTACATCAGCCAAAGCAGCAGAGTCGCATTCTCGATAATACTCTCTCTCTCTCTCTCTCTCTCACGTTTGGCCTCTCTTGAAAGAGAGATCTTGCAGAAGAATTCGCTGCGAAGTCACCAAACCTAACCCTACATTAGGATCTTCAAATTACTTTCTTATTAGTGATATCCAAGCTATTTTCTTTGGTAATTTTTCATTCAAAAGGTGCATAATTTCTCTGGTCGAAATGGTATAGGTATAGATATGTATGTGTACTGAGAGTCTGAGAATTCGATTTTCCAGCTACAGCTATTCGGCGGCACCCCGTTAATATTTTGAACATTTCAAAGACACATTCATGCGCCTTTGACCTTTGCTCGAATACTCGCACAGGGTAAGGACATTATATTTAGCTTTGCTTGAAATGGAAAGTGCAGAACTGTACGAAAATTGTTGGTTCGAATGAATTGGCAATGGAGCGACTGGCAGAATGGCAGAATGGTGGAATGGCTGAAAAGGCAAACATGGCTAATGCAGCGACCGGGCAAGGCCGAAAAAAGTAAAA
Organism: Drosophila algonquin; assembly: GCA_035041765.1. NCBI lineage: Eukaryota > Metazoa > Arthropoda > Insecta > Diptera > Drosophilidae > Drosophila > Drosophila algonquin. The sequence goes on along the minus strand of JAWNKY010000209.1, from coordinate 1,559,349 downwards.
AAGGAAAAAGAGAAAGAAAATAGAAAAAGAAAAAGACAATGGTCCGCACGACGCCCCCTCGCACTACATTGAACTCAATCCAACTCGATTCGACGCGATTCGACCCGACTCTCGGCTTCAGCTTCGGTTTCGGTTTCAGTTTTAGTGGCGTCCACAAAATGAGGCCGCAGCTTTGTGTCTGTCTGTGTCTTTGTCTCTGTCTGTGTGACTGTGTGTGCGTGTGGCTGCATAGCCGAAACTGGCACAAGGCAGCCAGCCACGCCCACAATCAAAGCAGCTGCCCAAACCCCAAACCCCAGAGCCCCAACCCAGCCACCAACGCATTGATTGCGATCTAGCCCAGGACCCATTCCCATTCCCACTCCCTTTCGGGCCTGGCCAACGCCTTTTGTGCGTGTTTTTCCGATTTGATTTTCCACTTTTTATGCGCGTCGTGACGCGTCGCGTCGCCAAGGCCAGTCGTGCGACCGCACGGTTGACGCCGCTTCAGGCATTTAATGTGCTTCCTCATCCCCCTACCCACCACTTTCACTGAAACCCCAAATCGAAAAGGAATCACGAGAATGAAGACACACCGGAGACCGGAGTATTATATTTTTGGAATATTACATACCTACATATTTTCCCAGCAATTAGAGCTATTTGCCATGTTCTCAAGATACTCGATACAACAACAAAAGGGAAAAGGGAATTTTAAATATAAAATATATGCAAAAGTAAACATAAATTTTGAATTTATTTTTGTTGTTGCGTGGCTTCTCCGTCGTTTGTTTCGTTTCGTTTCGTTTCATTCGTTCGCTTCATTCATCTTAAACAAGCATTGAATTTCTTTCGATTTAAAACCCCATAAATATTGCTTGAAAATCTTCCTGGTCTGGCTGGATGGCTGGCCGTGGGAATGGCCAAAGAAACAGAGAGAGAGAGAGAGAGAAAGTCTGAAGCCGAATCAGAAAGTAGCGCCCAAAAGCAGGAAACACAATTTTTCATGTCATTATTTCGGGGGTGGGCGGAGGGAGGGAGACAACGAAACGGAGCGAAAGCAGAGGCAAACATAAATATAAATGGCAGTAAAGCACGACACACACTCGCACACACTCACACACACACACACATACAGATACAAACACATATGCACTTACATCAATAGCTGCTGCAAATGGCTGCTAATGCAGCAGCGAGCAAAGATGAAGAAGCAGCAACTGCCACGCTCCAGTTTCCGCTTTGTGGCCATTAAACGAGCCACACACAAACACACTTTATCATACACACACACACACACACACACACACACACACACACACTAACACTTATATGGATATATGTATATAAAGGGACCCTGGCCGAGAGTGCAACTAACGCCCTCTTTTTTTTTAACATCAACCAACAGACGACGACAACTGAGCAATTTTCCAAAGCTTTTCTTTTTCACTCTTTCTCTGCCCCGCTCCGCTCCTCTCTCTTCTCTGCTCTCCTCTGCTATTTTCGACTCTTTTATTTATTTTTTCCCCATCCGTAACTACTTATTTCAATTGGTGGGTCAAAGAGTAAACTATAACTTTTCGGCATATATTAGACGGAGGAAAAACTGCATAGAGCATGCACATCATTTACTTGATACATCTATTTATTACAAATAATATCCCAAGCAGAGTTTCTGCTTGCAGATACTTATAAGATATGCATAGGTTATACAATAACACAGCACTAACTTTTCGACTGTCCATCCTCCCCCGACTGTCCTTTCCCCTGCCTACTTAGCCGGACGCCGGACAACGCTCCTTTGGTGTGGGGACTATTTCTTTAAGACAATGTTTTTGTTTTGTTTTGTTTTTAAGTTGATTTTTGATATATTTTTCCAACAGCATTGCCCCCTATAGTTCCTACAGAGCAATAAATAACAGTTCCCATTTTCAATTGCCTACTCGACCCCTTAAACACCTCTATAAATGTATTTCTTGAGTTGACCTTTCTTTACCGATCTACACAAGACAGTGGTCCGATACGTGGCCTCTCATACGCTTATACCCGATTGGAAGGGCATTTTGAAAGGGTACAAAGACAACCATTATAGCCTCGCACAATATCTCCTCTTACTATGTACTTTATCTACTGAGATACCAATGTCCTCCAACGCCCATTATCCCGTCAGATTTCTTCTCTCCTCCGGCATCCCCCCTTCCCTTCCCAACATCTTTCAACTAATGCAATTGGCACGCCCCCGCGGCTGCACTTACGTGGCGCTAATATTGAAAAATGAAGTGCTACCGACAGCGTTCACGATGTCGACAACGACGACAACGACGACGACGACGAGAACGACGACGACGGCACTTACAAAAATGGGGCGTGTCGTCGCCCCTAAGCGTCAGTCTGTCAGTCAGTGAGTGAGTGAGTGAAGTACGCCCACTTTTTGCTGAAGCAGTGCGACAAATTCATTGCAGCATCAGGAGGCAGAGGCAGAAGCAGAAGCAGCAGCAGAAGCACAGAAGCTCCATGGCCACGACGTCCATCGTTTGTCCTTCGTTCGACGTCTGCGTTGCCTCAAGTGGAGCAGAGCCACAGTCGCAGTCGCAGCCGTGCCCCACTCATGGTCGGAGCATCGGCATGGGCCTCAGCCTGAGCCTGAGTCTGAGCCTGAGCAGCAGTGCCATCAGAATTTGGGTCGCCATCCTCGACGGTGCCTGCAATTTTTTGGCATGATTCATGACCGCACCATTGCAATGTCGTCCTCGGCGTCGTCGTCTTCGCGCGACTTAGCACACACACACACACACACACACACCCCAAGCAAACACACACACACCCCAAGCAAACACACACAAAAACCCAAAGAGCTGGATACGTATGTATGTATGTATGTTTGTATATGGAAGGCGGAGGACCCCCGGCATGACGGAGAGTTTCTGGTAAGCCTGCGGCATTCGTGGTCAATGTGTGTGCTTGCCACAATGGCCAGCTATCGAAGCGAAGAGTTGCTCAGACAGACAGACGATAACTTCGTGTCACACACGGCATTCAACACATGCCCCACATGCCTGACATGCACCCCTCCATTCCCCATTTATCTCTTCATTCTTGAGAGGAAGACATGGACCATCAAGTGCATGGATCAGCGGCAAGTGACTTAAAGTGTTTACTTTCTAGATAATTGTTTGCGATTGCATCATACATGCACATACGAGTACATAGTGCATAAGTTCATATGTACATATGTATTATACGAGTATTTGGATATTGTATCTATTCGAACTTTAAATTAAATATTTATGAATATTATTACCATCGAGAACGTTTATCCGTTATCAAAACTCTTAAATATTTAAGAGATCTTTTTTATGCCACCATAAATGGAATCAAATGTAACAGAGTTTTGGATCCCGTTCGATAAATATGTATATCGAATGTATATGAATAGTCAACGACTATCATAATTCTCTGGAAAGAATTTCATCCGCTTCCCCTTTTCTCCTTCTTGTTACATTTGCAATTTATTGAAATTTGCGAGTGAATTCAAGAATTCAAGAATTCAAGAATTTTCTGCTCTTTTTCACTCTGCTTCTCCGTTCTTTTTTTCTGTTCAGATTTTACATCGTAAATTCGCCACGTGCTTCTATTGTCCTGAGCTCTAGACCGAAGCTCTCTATGGCATTGGCTTTGACTCTGTGTTTCTCGCTCCTCGTCTATTTCCTCCTCCTCCTCCTCCTCCTCCTTCTCCGCCTCCTTTTGGGTTCTATTGTTATTGAAAATTGATGAACACACACACTCACACACACACCGATTAGCGGGACGGGTAGTGAAAGTGCTGGCAAAATTATTGCAGACTGCATCTCTGGGCTGTAAATCAAGCGAAAGTGAAAACCGACAGCAAAAAAAAAACAAAACTTTTTCATCCGCCAGCCCCAAGAGGAAGGAAAAAAACTGCGGATTGCAGGAGGTAGGAGACTGGCAGGAGAGACTACTTGCGGAAAGTACCAGAAGGAAAACGCTGTTGGGAACTTCTGGCAGGATCCAGAAAAATACTGGGTAGCTGCAGCTGGATTTGGCGGCTAAGTATAAGCTAACGGTACATTTCTGCAGAGAACCGTCGATAGGTAATCATTAAAAGTACCTACGTCTTAGAATACTCTTAGAAGTCCAATCGTTATCGGGTTGGCAAACATTATACATATGCGTTGACAATGTCTTTGGGTGGCATTTAATTTAAATTGCTTGGAACAACCGCCCAAAGCATTCCTTGCCTATCGATCCCTGTGTCTATCAACAAATGCACATCTCTAACTGCCGCACACCACACACCCCCAATCGCTGTCCAACACTGCCCGTCTGTGCGCGCTCAGTTGCATTCACTTTTCCTCTTGTCCTTCCTCTGGTGCTGGGCTGCGCTGGGCTGGGCTGGGCTTGAGCTTAGTTTGCTGGCAAGCGCAAAAGTCATTGAAAAGTTTTCAGCTCTTAAGTACACTTGCCCTTTGCTGCCGCAGTCGACCCCCAGTCCTCCAGCCACTCCCCTCCCCTCCGCCTGGTGTGTGTGGGCCTTAATAAACTTTTCAAATGCATGATTGATGATGTTGCCTTTTTCTCTGGCTCTGGCTGCGGCTCTGCTTCCTGCCTCCTGACTGCTGTTTCCTCATATCTCTGGTGCAACATGAAAGTTTTGATGGCATTCTGTAAACGAGTCGCGTCCCCCCACCCGTCCGCCTCCACGTCAGCGAACGCGACGCGTCGCTAATTGTTGTTTTCGAAATGCTCCAAATGTAATTACACAAATGCGACTGCAATGGCGAATGCTTTCAGAGTGGAATCAGAGTGGGTTGACTGCAGTGAAGACTGCAAAATCACAGAATGTGTTGACAAATGTTTGATTATAAATTGGTGGGGAAATGCTCATTTAATAGATATTGTGCCTGTGTGTGTGTTTCTGCGTTTCTGTGTTTCTGTGTTTTTGATTGATGCCAACAGAGTCCCTCGCCAAAATCATATTTGTTAGGGCTTACATTGTGGTTTTTCGTTATTCGATTTCTGATATAAATTACGGCGGATTAGACAGCGATGCGGATCATTTTTGTGCAATTTATTGGACTTTTATGTGATACACGAGTACGACAAGAATAGTAAATAATGTTGATGACAAACGTTATTCTTTTTTAGACCAAAAAGGACGACAAAAATAGATACACCATAGTGCTCCTATTTGTGTAGGAATGTATGTATGTATGTGTTCCAATATAAATGCCGATTCTATACTTAACTATATTTTGCCTTTAAACTCTATTCCTGCTACTACTACTACTACTACTACTACTACTACTACTTCTATCCTTCTATCCACTAACAACATAACGCAATCCCGCTCACTCTATCTTTCTCTCTTCCCAGCAACGAAGTTTCATCCGGCCGTTACTCCTTGAGGGGGAATAATGATCAGATTCTGCCGATTGATAGATAGATATTTGAAAGATAACATATTTCCTTATCATTCCGGGAGAATCATACGTATGCATTTCCGCGCCAATTTGATATCAAGCCCTGGCAAATATTTATTTCGAGCTTTCGAGTGTGCCATTTATTTCTCGGTTGAGAAACAACTTAAAGTGGGCGCGGCAATTTGGCAGAAAATTAGGTTAGTTGGTTCTTTGACTCGGACAGCGATATATGTATGTATGTACATATGTATGTATGTATGCACGTTGTTGTGGGAGCTTTGGGGGGGGTGGCGGAAAAGCGTTTTGATAAATTAAATTGTTGTCGCTGTGTCTGTTGCAGTTGCAGTTGCAGTTGCAGCATCCATTTTTTTAACTCACTTGCCACTGCCGAGTTACCTCCTGCTCCTGCTCCTTGTCCTTCCCCGTGTCCTGCTTCTCTGTTGCTGTCGTGGCAAACATTAATGTTGGCCAGTTTGCCAAATGAGCGTGAGTCTCTCTGCTGTGCGTCCATCGGGTGGGACGGGGGAGAAGAGGAAGAGAAGCAGCGGCACTGACCGGGGACACTTGAAAATTGTTAAGCTACGACAAAGGAGCTTCGCCATTGCGGAAAACGAAAGGAAAATGAAAACGTAGGAAAGGAAAGGAAAGGAAAGGAAAGGAAAGGAGGAAGCTTGCCAACAAACCGCAAAGAAAAACCTGCGAAACGACGGGGAGAACAAGTCGAAGCACAGCACTGACTCCACCGGAAATGGCATGCGCTCTTTTTCTACTTCTACTTCCCCTTCCCCTTCTTCCTCCCCTACAACTATTTCTGTTTCTGTTTCTTCTTCTTTCTGTTTGCCATCATTTCTACTTGATTTTTTATTATTTTCGGTTTTCGGGTTTCGGCATTCGGGTTTTGTTTTTTGTTGCTCTTCTTTCTCTTCCTGCTGCATCTGAAAATTGCATTTATCTTCAAGTTTGAGCTTCCTTTTTAGTTATTTATTTACTTGTATGTACGTTTCCCTTCCCACCCCCTTCTCTAACGTTTTCCTCTGTCACAGACAGAAGCCCACACAGAAAGCCCACCCATAGAAGAGAAGCGCATTCACACGCGCACTCACACTCACAGAAGTTCACATGAAATACAGACTTTAGGCCGATTGCTCGGGCTACGCAAGAGACTGCCAGTCTACAACCGGTCCTCTGGCATAGACCTATCTTCAGGGAACAAGCAGCAGCACCTGAACAACCACAACGACCGGAAGATCACTCAACATCTTCCATACAAGAGCTGTATGGTTTCTGGAAAAAGTTTCACTCGACATTAGATGAGGTTCCACATGAACATTTCACCTGCTTCCTGCAACGAGTCCTCTCTAAAGTATTTCGATATCCAGGCTCTTTCTTGAGCTCTCCCCAATAAGATGCCACAATCCATAGGGGCGCAGGAGGTCGTTGTGCCACAAGGCCATGTGACGAAATGTGCATAATGGATCTCAATAGCACTCGTGACCTGTTCCAGCCGTAACATATTGAAAGACATTGAAAAGTAGATACACAAAAGGCAGACGACACTCCTCCTCCTGCTGTCGTGCTATTACGTAACGCACTTTACAATTCCCCATTTTTATGCTCTACTTATCTGGCTTCATGATACTGTCTTTCAGCCAAGTCATGCATTTTTCATATACCTGTGTATAGTATATATGCGAATATATATTCAGAGTAATCCCCGCAGAACTCACTTTTGGCGGATTCCACATGCAGTGGCTGCTGCTTATGCATGGTACACGGGGCCTGAGAACTCGTTGCAAGTCACAAGTTGCCTTTTGTTGCATTAACCTTTGCATTTTTTGATGACTTCACTCCGTCTTGCCTCACGCCTTTCCGAGACAGCGTAATAATAATATAAGATGGTGAATGGTGGATGCTGGTTGGGGAATGTCGAATGGGGAATGGGGAATGGGGGATAGAGGATGTCGGAAACAGAGAATGAATTGAAATGCCCCGAGATGAACGCTTGAAATTTTGTCCCAAGTTTGTTGAGAGATGACCCCCTTCCCCCTGCGGGGACTTGGTGATGTGGTCAGAGGAACCCTCTAGCTAATTTGAAGTTTATCCACTTCAGGAAAGAAACTTGCCAGCGAAGGCAAAGTGAATATTCGCTTCAGCCACTCCATCTTTCATTCTCCGTAAAGACCATTTTCCTTAAATATTTCCCATAATTTCCCAAGCCAACTTCTCTAATTTAATTTCATTTCAACATTTCGTGGGAGCAGAGCAGGTTCTCTAAGCTGGGAAAAGCAGAGCTGGCCAGGGCAGGGCAGGACAGCTCCTGGCAGCATGCGCTCGTGTTTGAGCGGTGTGGAAAAGTGTTGCCTACTTTTACGGGCCGGGGCCAAAATCACCGACAGGCCAGACCAAAATCCCAACAGCTTCTGCTGCTGCTGCTGCTGTTTCTGTTTCTGTTGCAGGAGCCAGAGCCAGAGCTGGAGCCAGAGCCAGAGCCAGAGCAGCACTCAACGCTCCTTAGGGCCTCATGCATATTCAAAGAGCATTTCATGAACTCATAAGCACGCCACTCACACCCAGGCCAACGCCCCGTGTCACGGCGTATACCGCATCGCAGCAAGGTGTCCGTGTCAATGCTAGCGCGGGCGGAGCGGGGCGGGGCAGCATCAGTTGAGGCTTGAGCTGAGGTTAAAGTGGTGCCTGCTGGGGGCTGGGGATGGGTGCTGGTTGGTTGTGTTGGATGGCCTAGCCTGCGGAGCGGGCGGGGGGTCGGTAGAGGTGGCTGGTTAGTTGGTTTGCTTGGTAAGAGAGATTACTGTTTGCTTGATGTTTTTGGGTGGGCGTTGGTCAGCTTCCAGTTTCAGTTAAGTGGTTTTCTCGCTCTTCCTCCTGCCTCCTATTGTCTTGTGTGCGCTCTTCTCCTCAGAAGAAGAGCTCTGAACTGTTCGAACTGATCGGTGTTTAATGATGGCATCTCTTACTTGGGAGAGGAACCTTCTTCCAGGCGACGAACGGTTCATACCAATTAATTGAAATATAACTACAGTTTTCACGAAGATGATTGATGAGAATCGAATCAGAATCGAGTGCTTTTAAAAAACGCTTTCAATGCATTGGCCCTTACTCTGCCTATTTATAAAATAAAGCAACATTTTGCTTTGCGGATAGACAGGGACTCGAATATTCATTCAAAGATCTGTTCAGATGTGTGCTGGATAGTGGGTTTATTAAACGAAGTAGTCCCTTCCGAAGAAAGTATACAATTTGCATCTCTTTCCACACACACACACACACACACATATGCACCCGAGCACGCACACCACAATGACCCGAATGAATGGCTTCGCATAAAGTGACAGTTACATTTGTCGTTCGCTGCGTCGCTGTGTCGCTGGCACCCAACTTTGTCAGTAACCCAGCAGTAACCAGATAAACCAGTTAACAGTTGTTTCTATGGCTTTGCAGCACAACTGCCAGATACTCAGATACTTTACGCCTGATAGCCACGAACTCAACTCAACTCATTTCTTCTGCTGCATTTTTCCCATACACCAGAGCAGTGGGATTGGGCCATGACGTTGATGGTTTTGCATACGCTTGTACTGTGGCTATAAGTAGAATGGTGCACTGGATTGTCGCCTCCTGGCAGGGGTTACCGGCTTCACCCTCCACCCTCAACCATTTGTATTTGTTTATCAAAGCGCAAACTTTTTCCATCCATACCTATAGCCATATCCAGACCCACAGCCAGACCCATCCTTATTCTCATCCGCTCACCTTGCTCCTGGATGAGTTTTGTGCAAATTTGCAGCCAGCTGCACTTGAGAGCTTCACGATATGGCAATGCGTAGTGTGTGTGTGTGTGTGTGTGTGTGTGTGTGTGTATTTGCATCTATGTATGTATCTTGCAGTTCAATCTTCAGCTCCGTGACGCATTGCATTTTACGGCTTTCAAACTTTTCTCTCTTGCTCCTTAGCCGCCCTCTGCCTCTCCCCTTTTTCACCGCGTCCAACTGCTATTATTCGGTGGGAGTTTTTTTTTTTTGGTTTCCTTTTTTTCCTTTCTTTTTTTCTTTTCCAATGTCAGCAAAAACTGTCAAGCGTGGAAACATTTGAGCAGTCCGATTTTGGAGAGAGAATTCTTCTGCTCCCCAGGAGAATCTTTACATGGAAAAATGTATGGAAAAATATTGCATAATTGTGGTTGAAGGTGCAATTCAAGTCCGGAAAATGTTGGGTCTACCCGTAAATGCATCTTGAATGATATGTATACCCATACTTTTAGTTATCTCTACGGAGCTTAGCCATAAGTAGAACATCTGCCAGCCGACTTTTCCCTTCCCAGAAGTCAAAGAGAAGTGTTAAGGCATTCTTGAGTTTCACTCAATCCCATTCCTTCTGCTGTCATTCAGGCAATTGGTTTTTCATTGAAGCTTGCAAATGGACAGCTAACCAAATGATATTTTAACCATCAACCCAACCATCGTCTTCCGCCGTTTCACCTTCTGGCAAGTCTTCGTCCTCGTCCTCTGTTCAATGTTAACCGCCAATTCCTCATTTGTCTTCCGATTGTGGCACTCTCTCCCCGTCCATCCGTCCATCCGTCCGTATGTCAGTCAACTCGTATGTGCGGGGGGGGGGGGGGGGGGGGATATGTGTGGTGCCATTTAAAAGCCACGAAGTGCGCGGCAAACAAATCAATTTGCCATAATCATCAAGTAACTGGAAAAGCGAGCGAGTGAAAAGCGGTAGATGGAGCGATGGAGCGAGCTACCCATAAATGACCCTCACGCCTCACTCCACACACAGCCGTGCCTCTCCCCTCCCGCAAGGCGATGAGTGACAAGCTCGATAGATGGCGAATGGAGATGCGGAGATGCGGAGATGGTGAATGGGGGATGGGGGATGCGGGTTTTTGGGATGCGTGCAGCAGTGGCAGTTTCAATGCAATTACAACCTGACACACGAGTGGCACAGCATTTGGGGCACGCGAATTGGCCGCTTCCCGTTTTGGGATGAAGGCACTCAAAAAAAAGAAAAAAAAGGAAAAAAGGGGAGGAGCATAAGGGGAGCAGAAGGCAAGCGGTAACGGGAAACAGAAGCAGAAGAAGAGAGAGACACGAATTTGCAATTAAGTGATTTTATGGTCGCGTATTTCAATTTATTGCCAATCGAGCGTTGCCAATCTGCAAAAATCGCATCCCCTCGTTCCATCTACCACTTGACATTGCCATGTAGCTGTGTGTGTGTGTGTGCGTTTGTGTGCTTGAGAGCGCGCGTGACATGAGTCTGAGGAGATGAAACCCGCTTGGGGGCTCCGTGACTCAAAGCTTTTTTAACATTAGGCGATATTAGATTTGTGGCAGACAAACCAAACCACACACACATCGCGAGTCACAAATGCCGTCATCATCATCATCATCGTCATCTTTTTGCTCCCTTGCTGCTCCCTGCTGCTTCTGTCAATGGCTGCACTTCCACTTCCGCTTCCGCTTGGTGCGTCCGCTTTCGCCACTGCCTGTCCGCGTTTTATCTTGTCAGCGAAAGCAGTTCTAGGCAACATGATTACGTTGTCATTTGCTTGAGACACACACGCACACACACATACAAGTCTTACGACTGTCACCCCCCACCACCACTCACTTTGGTGAAAATTCTTTACTGAAATCGGTTTATTATATCATAGGACCCGCACAGTATGGCATCATGCTAAATCTCACTCAATTCTAACCTCAATCATGAACACATTCGATAAACTTTAAACTGAAATGAACTTCAGATACGACGAGTCTCCGAAAATATTTGTAGTTCTTCGTATTGTCTTTCACATTTCATTATTATTTTATGCTTAAGTCTTAATAAGCTTCAGTCTGCCATTCAGGAAAATGGCTTCTTGCTAAGCGAAAGAGCCGAAAATAAGGTCCAAATATGGCATAGCAAGTGGGCGTGGCCCCCACAAATACACACGACCACAAAGTCTGTAAAGGCGAAATGATATTTTTGTTGGACAGCGTTTTCCCACACGGTGCACACATACAGTTAAAGCTCAGCCTTACGTACACAGCGTGTGCCACTAGAGCGCTCTCTGTCTATCTGTCTCTCTCTCTCTTTTTCAGTGAGGAATTCTGTAAAATTCCTGACCGAAAAAATCAAGCTGAACATTTTCTATGGCGTGACACATCTTAGCATTTGAAATGCCTTTGGTTCCACAGATGGTTATAAATATTACAAATAACCGGAAATCTGAATCTGAATTCTTGGTACATTTTTTAAAGTTGTTCCGCCTTGCCTGTGTGCAGCCCACAATCCAGACTATACATTTTATTCTTTAATCTCTATCCTACAGTTTTTTGTAATCATTGAGATGAGCCAATGAAATGGAAAATTAAATATTTTACCCATGAATGAATGTTCCCTGATATGTAAACATTCAATGCGAATTGTGTTTAACAGTAAATTCTTGGCATCTGCAATGTTCAATTATTTAAATTGATGTGATAGCATATACCCATATACTCGTACTATATTTATATAATATATGTATAAATGTATGTATGTATTGAAGTTTATAGCACATCAAATACCATACACCATTTGTCTTTTTTAACAACCATAATCGAAAAATTTCCTAATAAAGTTTAGTACATTTTCCAGACATTTTCAAGCTTCGCCTCGCCTCGCCTCGCCACGCCCACTCCTCCTCCTTTTATGTTTATATTAAACATATGTAGGTTTTTGTGTGTATATTTTTGTAGCTTTGCTCGTTAGAAATGCGTTAACTATTCGAAGCGGGGGTGGGGTTGGGGAGACCTGCCGCGCCTTCCTGCCGCGTGCTTGGGGGAGTGTGTGCGTGTCTCCGACATTTCCTACTTCCGCTTTCCGGTTTCGAGTTCCTTACATTAACACCGAAATCCCAGCCACACTGATTCGAGGCTGGTCGCTCTGTTCACGCGAGTTTGTCCCTCTCTCTCTCTCTCTCTCTTCGGTGCGGGGGGACTGGGGACTTTCGATTCGATGCAGCGACCAAAAACGTTCTGACATTTTGGCACCCAGATAGGAGAATGGTTGTATGAGAGAGGAGGGATGGAGTGGAGGGAGTGGAGGGACTGGTGGCTATGTTGGGGGGTGCTGAGGCATTTCCTTGCTTTTTTTTCGTCTCTTTTTTGACGCATGGCCATAAAAAATGATGATGGGGATCATGCACGTGCTCTACGCTCAATTCATCAGGTTGCAACACCTACAAAACGAACGAAAATTGGAACGGTACGGAACGGCACGGGCCATGGGCGGGGAATAGTTGATGGGCATCGCCTGACACTTGGCAAAAATATTGCCATTTAAGCTTCGGACGGAGCGTTTACGCCTGACAGGAGGCTGGGAGGCATATAGCCCCTACAGCCATCGGGCAGGGCAGGGATATCGGCAGGAGATGGGCTATGACTAGGACTACGACTAGAGCAGGAAGCGACAGGATGGGACGGGATGGAATGGAATGGAATGGCATGGAATGGTGGTGATACGAGTATGGTAACTGGAACAGGGTGTCAGTTAGTGAATGATTGCATTCGTTTGCATTTGATGGCTATGTAATTGGTCATATCTACGGGAATATATCAGAGTGGATGTCTCAAATTCGACTCTGAATGTGAGTGCTGAATGTGGGTGAGTGCTGCAATGCAATGAGTGCAAACGAATGATTGAGCGATCGAGCATCGAATATACTCGTAAACCTAAGGCATTGGAATATACATACATACTAATACATAAGTAATTATGCGCACTTTTTGAAGAATTTATGCCTCATTTAAAGGTTCTCTGTGGAGACCTTGGAGTGTTGGCTGCACATGAGATCTCTTCATTGAGTAACCGAGACTGTTACCAACATTTAAAACACTCACATTCCAGCAGTCCCTCACCCACACACCCACACACCCACACACTCGCACGCCCTGGGGAGGTCTACACACATGTGGCTTGGTCAGCATTTTCGGGTGATTTTGCTCTTTTTTTGTGTTTTGGTTGGGGCATATTCTTGGGCACTCGAAAAACGGCTCGAAAAAATGCTACTAACCAAATTATTCATATTATATTGACACAGCCACTGTACCATCCGCCCATCCGCCGCCCACTCAGCTTACAGCGTTTCCCAGCTCATTGCCACCCTTTTGCTGCGTATTTCTCACTGCTATTTGCTTTTTTGTATCCTACGCTGGGGGAATGAGTGTTACGTGTTTGTGTTGCCCAATGTGCGTCGCACCTGTATCTGCACCTGCACCTGCACCCAGCAGGCCAACCACCACCACCAACACTCCTCCATTACGTTGGGGGTTGAGGGTTGGGCTGAGGTCCTTTTGCACCTGACAAGAGCTGTCGCGGAAAGCCCTGCCCCTGCCCTGACATGTCGTCGGTGGTTCAGGGCAGGCAGCAGGTTAACAAAACCCCGGCCAGTTTGTCACCCACATTCGAAAGTCCCCTGCACATTGGCCATTCACATTGTTTGGGCTGCACCCAGGGGCCCTCCTTGTTGCAGTGTTTTATTATTCATGCGCCCCCTGTCGGCTCTCGACTGCAGTTGCACTTGCAGCAAAAGTTGGGATTGCTCGCTTTTTTTCTTCCCCACCCCCACCCCCAATCGCTGGGCGAAAAACCCCATGCACCGACTCCGACTCCGCGGATCATTCACGTTCGATATAATTGGGTGAACATTTTGCGAGCAGAACAAACCCTTCTCGGACCCGGACTTGGACTCGCACTCGCACTCGGACCCGGACTCCCACTCAGACTCTGACTTGAACTCGGCCTCGAGTCGAACGGAGCTCAAAAACAATAAGCAAAGTGGACCAACATTTTCATGATAATTTCAATGCTTTCCTTTGCCACAGCTCCCCCTATCCCTCTCTCCCTCTCTCACTCTCTCTCTCTCTATTTCTTTGACACTCTTCCCGTCTCTTTCATTCTGTTATTCCTAACCTGTTCGGCCTTGTCTGCCAATGCCAACGTTTTGTTGTTTAGTTCCATTGGAATTTATGGCGTTGTTTACACAAAAATTGCATTCGCCTTTGCAGTTGAGTAAGCAAAACGAGAAAGAAAACGAAAACGAAAACGACAAAAAAAAGACGGTAAAGGAAAAAGAAAAAAGAGCTAGAGGAAGAGCCAAAAACCTAGCAAAAAGAACTAGAAGAAATACAGAAGAAACACACAGTAGCACAGGAGGAAAAGTTATAGAAAAAGAAAAGAAATAAAATCTAAAGCGAAAAAGAAGTTGAAGTTTCAGACGAAGACGAAGATGTGGCAGAAACACGTGCCACACTGTTGTGTGGCCTCCGTTCAGCATACCATCTATAAATATTTGCTAGCGAAATTTTGCACAGGATTTGTGAGCTGGGTTGGGTTGGGGGAGGGGGGCTTGGAGGGGCTATCCATCGTTTGAGCCACTTTCAAATGCCATTCGTTAACATCTTTCCACACAAAGGCCACACCCACAGCCGGTGACTAATTAAAGGCATCGCGTACCACTGGATAATTAGAGGCAGCGAGAAGACTTTCCAACGCAACGCAACGCATCGTATACGTAATCTGTACAGTGCGTTTCAGTCCGATAGTGTCGCAGCCGAAGCCGAGCCTTCAACATGTTGGCGGGGGTCACTGAATAGGGCTAACGTTGATAACAGAAAAGTGGAAAATATATCCCAAATTATTCGCTAAAAAATCACTTAAATCCGACTTAAGGTCGCGAAACGCACTGTATGCATACTCTATGAGTGTGTGAGTGTGAGTTACGTGTGCGTGGATGCCTCTGTATATTCATTAATATTGTCGCCGCTGGAAAGGCTTCTCCGTGCTACAAGGCTAAACTAATCAGAAGTTCATGGACTGACTACGGACAAGGCTCCGGTGGCACAAGCAGAAAACCCTAATGTGTGTGTGTGTGTGTGTGTGTGATGAGATGATACTCTCCATGGTCCATGGTCCATGGTCCATGGAATGGTGGGTAAAGACATGGGCGATGAGAGGTGTGAGATGGATAGGGCTGGAGCAACAGAACAAAACCGGAAGTGGAGCACATAATTGTTCAGGAGTTGGACACACAACTGGAACGAGGTCAGTCCGATAAGAAAAGAGAGCGAGAGACAGATAGAGCAAGAGAGAGCTAGAAAGAGATAGCAAGTACGAGCAGTGAAGGAATGCAGGGACAAACCTGAATTCCACACATTTCATGCATACGACATGTAAAGGGAAGGATGCGAGAGAAGTTCCAATAAAGACAAGGAAATTGTATTTGTTCTGTGGCCAAAGGGGACCCGGGAGCCGGTAACCGGGCATTTTCGAATGCGACAATCACAATGATGCCAAATGCTTTAATTGGAAGTCAAACATCAACTGCCAGCCGAGCCCCGAGGCCCCTCTGCCCCTCTACCTAAACAGGTAAACCTCGGATAACACGAGGTTAGCCAGTCAAATGGAAATTTAATTGGACATTTCCTTATCGATTAGCTTCATAACTCAAGGGCCTTACACTCAGCATTCAGACACTAACTCAAAGATATAGATACAGTTGCAGATTCAGATTTGAGATACAATCGAGTAGAAGCCTTCGCCTTCTGCTGCTCAACAAATCAACTTTCATTGGTTGTTTCTGTTCTTAAAATACTCGCACCGCTCATAAATGTATGTAATAATTCACATATGTATGTATATCTGTGTGTGTGTGTGTGTGGGCGTATTTTTGTGACAATAAACACATTTACAACGATGAACAGAGCCAGTGAAGGCAGTGAAAGCTAAGGAGGGCAGAGAACACGCAAAGCAATCATAAAATGCTTTTTTTAGTTACCTTAATGTGATTGTCACACACAAGCAGGGAAACAGCCAGTCGATTAACACCCACACAGATACACACACATACAGCACACAGCACACAGCACTCAGACACAGATATGATTAGGCAATATACAGCATACGCCCCATATGACAGCTCTGCAAGGCACGTAAGGCGGAGGGGGGTGCAAAAACGGCCGCCGCAAAGGTCCGTTTAACTTAACGTTTCCCACGCGACCAATAATACAAAGCCATAGACATATGTATGTATGTGTATACATGTGCACACACATACACCCACAGACACACTCACATAAAAGTTGTCACCAAAAACGCACACCTTCCCAAATGAATGAGCAAGCGACGGCAATGGCAATGGAAGTGAAAGTAAAAGTGAAAGTGGCAATGGCTTGGGCTTGGGCTTGGGCAGTGGCGGTGGCAGTGGCAAGGCCATGTGCTGCTCAAATTACTCTCTGCCACTGCCTCAAGGTTCGTTTAAGATGTTCAGACCAACCGCTAAATGTAACCATAAGTAAGCACAGCAGATGTGACGCTGACTGTGCCTCTGACTCTGCCTCTGGCACTAACTGGGGATGAAATTGGGGGGGCACATCAATAAGTAGATAACTTGACTTAGGACAGAAACTAGAAACCTTATCAAAACCAGACAGTGCGAGGAGTGACAGCGAGAATCATAAACTCCTTTGTATTAACGTAACGTATCACATACCATTTTTAAATGTATTTTATTTCCATTAAACTTAGTTAGTGTTTATAAGGCAGATCTATGAAAACCATATGGGAGTCTAGCCAAGGCCAAGGGCCATATGGCATTGGACTTTTCCTTCAATTACAGCTGAGAGCAGCAATTGCAAGGAGTGCCTAATTTTTTCAACTAATAGCCGGGAGACGTGTCTGATAACGGCTTCGTCTGATAACGGCTACGTTTTTTCTCTGCAACAAAGTTAGCAAAGTCTAATGTCATAACGCCATTAGGTTAAGTAGAAGAAAGGTTAGGTTAGATTATCCCTGCTGACCTGGTGACCCCGATTGCTGTTACAAGAAGTGAAAATTCTAAGCAATTCGGTGCATCTTATTTCCCAAATCCTTTGAGCGGAAATTGCTGCTGGAATCTGCTTCCAATCCTCTTAGTGTCTGCCTGGCGATCGATCTCAATGGTCAGCAATTAATCCTGGCCTCTAGTCGATCTCTATTCAAATTGCCTTGGCCCCAGTCCCCCGGCTTGCAGGCTTTGCCCTCAGAGGGATGGACACACAGGGTGGAGCGGGGTGGAGAGCTGCCGATGGCGTCTCTTATATCCTGGACACGTCTGTGGCGTAAATGTGCGAAAATTGCAGGTGCCCCTTAATGATGCAGGAAATGAGTTAATGCGCCGTCAATGCCAGCGACACCAACAACAACAACAACCCACAGCAAAGAGCATTGGGCAAAAAGCTATAACGACTATAACAGGAGCAGGAGCAGGACCAGGCCATCAACTGGGGGAAGGAATAGCGACAGGATTCAGCCAGGCGGGTGGGACAAAAGCTCAGTCAAGCGTTGGCTCTATTGTTGCTGCTCCTTTCACTCCCACTCCCACTGCTACTCCCGCTCCCTGCTCTAGTTCCCTCTCTTGCTTCTGCTTTTGCTTCTCCCAGCCAGCTCTCAGCTCTCTCTCTCGGGTTGGCATGCAAACCAAGCCGAGCAAGACGAAAGCGGAACGGAAAGGAGAGTCAGGCGCCAGGAGCCAGGAGCCAGCTTGATTGGCATCCTCGCCTGGGGGTGAAACATAGCCCGAGGGCTTAGCAAGAGCCCGTCAGGTCGGACGGAAGCCAAATACAAAGCGGAGTACCGGAGTACCCGGTACGGGAATGGTAACGGGAATGGGCATCAACACCGGGGCAGCTGTAAAATGTCACCAATGTCATTATGCGAAAGCTTTCGCTAATCAGCTTATCATTATTACATAGAACCGGATGGTGATGTGGCCCCCAGTCCCAAGCCGATCCGATGCCAGATGAAAGCGGACCGAGCAATAAAAATGCTCGTCGCTGAGGTCTAAGCGCATTAAAATAGTTAGTCCCTTCAATTGGAATCGAGATGAAAAAGCAGCTGAATTGAGGATTTCCCGCAGTCGCATCCCAGAGTCAATACAAATTATGCCAGACAGAAGAAAATAAATCAATTAAAAGATTTCCCATCTTGTTTTCCCTTCCTCTCTATCTGTCTTTCTCTCTGTCTTTCTCTATGTCTTTCTCTCTGTCTTTTTTGGCAACCGCAGCGAAAGTGAAAGCCAAAAGCCCCCCCACCCTCTAAAAGGCCACCCCAAAAGCGAAAAGCTAATTAGCAGAGCGACCCATCCGACAGTCAGATTAGCCTACAATGTTAATGGGTGGCTCGATGCTCTCTGCTCGCTGCTCGATGCTTGGATGGATGGCTGGCGGCATGGCTGAATGGCTGGATGAATGGTTGGGGGCGTGGCCAGGGCTGGTCAAGCATATTCTGCATGTTTATCCGTTATCAGCGTATATCATTAATTTAATGTCCCGCACATTAATTGACTTTGGCGACTGCGGGAGATGAGACGATACGAACAATGACCATAATGTGAGAATATATACATAATTCTGTGTTCTGTTGTCGGGGGAGGGGCTGCCCATTGAACTATGTCCGCGAAATGGCCGAATAAATGGCACAATGGCTAGATATACATACATATGTACATATGTATGTTGTATGTATGTACATAGGTGGATGGTAAATAACAAATGGAATGGTAGGAAGGTAATCAAATTACAAGTTCGGATTTAGTTAAATTGAATTTTACTTAGGATCGACTTAGGACACTTTCATTCTTTGTCGACTTGCTTAGAGATTCGATAGAAGGTTAGGAATATTTGTAATAATAGGAATATTCATGCCCAATCTACGACGCCGATATGCAATGATCCTCGCAATCACAGTACACCTTTCGCTTTTTCCAGTGTTGGGCAATAAACCGATTTTTCCCACAGGCATGTTCGGGCTTTTGCTACATATTAGCGCACTTGAGTGTTTGCATGCCGAGCACTGCTTTAGACTGACTTCTGACTGACGCTGTTCCCCATACCATACCTTACCATACCATACCATACCATACCATACCATACCACACCATACCATACCATACCACACCATACCATACCATACCATACCATACCATACCATACCTTACCATACATCACTCCTGCATCTATCCATCATCTATAACCACTGAAGAAATTGTTATGTATCTCAAATTGACTCATTTGAATGTGTGTTTGTGTTTTGTCTTTGAATATTCTCATAGGCAGCACAGCGAATCCGGATGCCAAAAGATTGTACGACGATTTGCTGAGCAATTACAACAAACTAGTCCGGCCGGTGGTAAACGTTACGGACGCTCTCACCGTTCGCATCAAGCTGAAGCTGTCGCAACTGATTGATGTCAATCTAAAGAACCAAATCATGACCACCAATCTGTGGGTGGAGCAGTCCTGGTACGATTACAAACTAAAATGGGAGCCAAAGGAGTATGGCGGCGTCGAAATGCTCCACGTTCCCTCCGATCACATCTGGCGTCCGGACATCGTGCTCTACAACAAGTGAGTACTCGCCCCCGCCCCCACTCCCAGGGAGCAACTGCAACTGCAAAGTTTGTCAGACACTCATGCCTTAAACCTTCTAATTGAATACATCTCCAATTCGTTTTTCTTTTGCTCCTGCTGCTGCTGCTGCTCCTTAACAGCGCCGACGGCAATTTCGAGGTGACGCTAGCCACCAAAGCCACTCTGAACTACACGGGACGTGTGGAGTGGCGTCCGCCAGCCATTTACAAGAGCTCCTGCGAAATTGACGTTGAGTACTTTCCGTTCGATGAGCAAACCTGCGTCATGAAGTTTGGCAGCTGGACCTACGACGGTTTTCAGGTAAGTGAGTCCGTCCGACGTCTCCTCCACCTCAAACAACGATTTCTAAGTGGATTATAGTCCACGGAAGTGAGTATTAGACGAATGTTGTCCAGAATAAAGCGTTCTTGGTGTTCAGATGTTAAACAGGTTATAACTTATCGATTGTCTCGCTTCAGCTACAATTAAAACCAGAAACTCCCTCTCATACTGAACCTCAGATAGTCTTTGGTCTCAGATCTGAACAGACATCAATTTCATATTGATTTCATGTTTAATTGCACTCATCCACGAATTCGAATAATTATTAGTTATGTATATACAACTATTACCTATGTATAGCCATATCCAAGCAACCAATCTGTGGGGTTTTTCCTGCAATACAATGGGAAATGTGATTGAATCAGATGAACTTAACCCCCCCCCCCTTTATTGGGGCCATTTGAGGTTGTTCCATTGTAGGCCTTTGGCTAATTGGTTTATAAATTTGTTGCCAATATTCAAGCAACATTGCGAACTACTCACACACACACACACATACTCGTACATCTGTATGCATCTATAAATATAGCTGTAAATGTATCGCAAGGATGTCGTTAAGCAAGGGTATTGCTGCGTCCCAGAATTGTTTATCTCCCGCTGTCTCATTTACACATTTACAAATTGCTCCACCTAGGCCAGGTCTGTGGCCAGGTCTGAGCCTGGTTTAGTGGTCATAAACCGAAATGCGCTCATAATTCCTTTTGGCCCTGGCATAGAATTTCTCACGTTTTATGACCACAAAGCACACACAGAAACAGACACCGAGAGAGACAGTCAGCACAGGGCAGAGCCGAGAAGGGCCGGGCAGGAAAATACGTTTGGAATACAGACAGCCGGATAGCCAGACAACCGGAGAGCCAGATGCAGATCCGAGTAGTGGTAAAGAGAGACACAGAGAGAGAGAGAGAGAGAAAGAGAAAGAGAAAGATTTGGTTAGGACGCCCAGGAAGCTTCATAAAAATGTCTCTAGTGGTTTGGCAAAGAGCAAACAGCAATAGGGACAAAGCCGGAATACGGACAGGCACAGGGGAACCTGTAGTACAGGACAATAAGGCCGCCTGACACCTGCGCGGCCAAATGTCGGCGACAAGGCGACACCCAAGCAGTTGGAGGCCTCATAAAATTCTGCAACTGGCATTCGCCACAAACTGCAACCCGACCGGGGACTGGAAGGGAATGAAGGTGTAGTCTGGAGATTGGAGACAGTGTGGTTGGTTCTTCGATGGATGCATGGTGGTTGCGGTTGGGGCTTAACCTGGGCCCCCCCTGCTAAGGCCTGCGACTTGCCAGCTAATAAGGAAGTGGCATTAGTGGAGATTTTAGCCCGCTCCTTAACTTTTGCCATTCCATTTCTCTCTGACCAAAAAGCCACAAAAAGAAACAGCCCGAAGGGGTTAACCCCATGCAGATACTTGGCTTGGCTCATGGCCGGCCCGGACTGGTCGATCTTTGGTTGAAGAGATAGTGTCTCAAAATACTACAAAGAGTCGATATACTCGTATGTGTAGGTGCAATTGTGGCCATTAAGTCGGAAAGTAAACGCATATTATTTGAATGAAATACAAGACAAGTTTTGAGAAGCTAGGAAAAGCAAACACAATGGCATCGGAATAACACAATTCAGCCCAAAGAATATTCTTGAGCGACACCTCATCAAGTAGTTAGGCGAATGGCCAATTGTTGGCAGATTTCCAATTCAAAATATCTCGTTTCAAATTTGAATTTCCTGCCGATACACACCGCAACTGCGTGGCACACACATAGAGGCGTACTTGCCCAGGAGGCGTTTGCTGGGAGGCGTGGAAATATTAAATTAGTTAATTGTTTGAGCCATCTTGGCAGTCTTCAATTGGCTGAAAGTGCGAGTGTGTGAGCGTAGCTTTGCTCTGCTCTAGCATCCTGACTTTGAGCAGCATTCATATTTAATTGGCAAGAGAGGATTGAGAAATATCTGTGTATATGTATATGTATGTACATATGTATGAGTTAGCTATTGTACATGTCCTGTTATATGTACACACCCACTCGTATATCCACTTTTGACTAATTTGGTAAAAAGCTAAATGCTCATTTACTATTAAAAAGGCAAGGCGCCAACAAGCATTTGACACGACACCCAGAGAGAGTGGAGCTGTCAGCGCAGCATTGTCTGTTGTATGCATAAGTATGTGTGTGTGTGTGTGTGAGTGGCAACACTGAGACAAATAAAAGTTCATTGAAATGTGAACGAACAAGAACAAGTAGAAGTCAGAAGTTTGTTCTTCTTATTTCTACACTTCTTGTTTGGTTTCTAGGTAATTAAAGAACTACTGATTACTGCATATATTTCTGCCAGTGTATTGTACAATGTCTGGCTATCTGTTATTTGTGGTATGACCTCTGTACGTTGGTGAGGAGGTCTCCAACGCTTAACGCATAAATCAACCGCAAAATGAACGATTCCAAACAGAGGCAAAACAAATTATTTATAAACTCTCCAGGGGAATGGCCTCCTGCTCTCTCTCTCTCTTTATTCCGCAGTGCTGTGTGTGTACCTGTATGTAGCAGCAGCAACCATTGCCTCCTCTGTCTCTATCTCTTGGCATCACTGGTATCTGCACACAAAAACGGAAATATTTCATTAGATCGTAGTGGCATCCTTATAGTGAAATTTCCGCTACCACTTAAAATAACAATTTCCGCTTGAGCAGCTTCAGTTCCAGTTCCAGTTGCAGTCGCAGGAGCAATCCCAGTGGCAGCAGCAGCATCCACAGCAGCCAACAGCACCTGGCAAGGCACCTGGCAAGGCACCTGGCAAGGTGCACCGCACCCACATCCTCTCTGATTATTTTGCCCCCATCTTGTTAG
The DNA here is from genome assembly GCA_035041765.1 of Drosophila algonquin. Lineage (NCBI taxonomy): Eukaryota > Metazoa > Arthropoda > Insecta > Diptera > Drosophilidae > Drosophila > Drosophila algonquin. Next base: position 1,536,302 of record JAWNKY010000209.1, on the reverse strand, counting down.
CCATTTTTGTATCCTCCGAACCGAGTTCTTCTTTGGCTCTGTATGTCTGTCTGCCTGCTCTATCTGATTCATTGATGTTCAGCCGACGTCGATTTCCTAATTTCGTGTCAATGATCCAAAGTCAGAAACCGATATGGGAAATGACGGGATACTCGCATGTGTGCACCAGGCGAACGAACACAAAGGCAAGGGAAAGTTCATAGGCTCAATTTTCACACTTGATTTTGCACGAGCCCACGCCCTCCACATTTCCTAACATACTCGAATGTTCAAGTACCGAAAGGGTGGTGAGGGGGAGCCAGAGAGAGGTAGAAAGAAATCGTATTAGCGTCACTTTTCAAATTTCACGCTTTTCCAACAATGCCACCTTGCCCCACGTTGCCTTGCCCCATTGCTGCAGCCAGGTGTCTGCTTTTCATACTTTCTCTCCGCCCTCCCTCAACCCACTCAACCCACTTAACCCACCCACACCTTGGCCATCGAAAATCGTTGAGGCGTAAATTGGCAGACAAAATACTCTACGAAATTCACTGGCACACAGAGGCAAAAAGAGAAAGGAGAAAGAATTAAAAATTGCTGATGCCATGAATGCACCTGTGGGTTTATATTCAAAGTGAATCAAAGGTGAATTCAATGAATGGAAAACCAACTGACTACCGACTATATTATATAGTTTACGGATAGTTTTACGGGACCACAGAGTGCTTTGGATGGAGTTCTCTTTTCAATTTAAAAGCACTGAACTGAACATATTTCAAGAAGACAAACTCGTATCGTATCGTATTCTATCGCATCGTATCTTTGTAATTAGCTGATTCCTCACGATAAGGTACGTCGATTGCTATGAAAACATGTTACATTTTTCATTATCTGAATCCCTTTTAACCGTCTAGTAAATTGGGTTAAACCGTCTGTACACACTCGGTGAGGATAATCGAAAAATTCGTACTCTTGAGTGTTCCTGCCACTTGCACACCTTGCAGCTGATATTAGATCAACGGATGTGCCCAGCTGGCTGGACATACCTCTGGCAGGTTGCTTTCAGACCCAGTAGAGGAGCAAAAGAATGGCAGTCAGCACCAGATGCGATGCCGGGGTCCTACAACAGCCTCTCAGTCGGGTGTCTCCGGGTGCTCCTGGCTCCTGGCTGCTGGCTGCTGGCTGTTGGCTGCTGGCTCCTATCCTTTTGTGGCATGCCAATTGCAGTAGTGTCTTGTCGCCTGTCCATGTCCTGTCAGCTGCATTCGTGCCGAACTAAGCAAAACTGAAACTGAACTGAACTGAGCTGAGCTGAAATTGAAGTGCGGCCTTGGTATGTTTGTCCATTTTGGTATCGATGCTGTTGCCTTGCACCTACCTTGACTGCCTCCATGCTCCGTCCCTTTCGGTCCCTCTCCGTCCCGTCCCGTCTTGTCTCGTCGCAGCGTATTCTTCGTGCTTCTTTCCATCTTTCTCTCATTCGTTTTTTCACATTTTCGTTGGGAGGTAAATTCGGTCTGAGTTTCGTTCGGTTCGGGTATTGTGCATCTGACGTTGACAGTCAAATCGGAATGGCAAGAGCGGCAGGCGATCCATGGCAGTACCCATGGCCGACAGCACAGGTCCAGGTCCACGTCCAGGTCCACGTTCAGGTCCACGTCCAGGTCTGCCTGAGGACGGACGCCTGAGCAACAGAGCAAGAGAGACGCAATTGCCAGGTACTGCGGTCCAATTATGTTCCCTGTCGGCGTAACGCAGTAATTGTCTAATCAGTGGCAACCGTCACTGAGGGAAACCAATGGGGAATGGGGGGGGGGGGCGACAATACGAGCGGATGTACATCCAGTCATGGTCACGTCGAAGATTTATTTTCCTAGGGCTACGAAATATCACTCAATTAAAACATTGTTGCCATGGAAGTTTAGACCACAATACTTTTGACAGAAGATTTAAAATTAGACTTTCTGGCAATATGTATATTTCAGTTTACACCACTAGACGAACCCTATTCCCAATTTGAGTGTAGATATAGCCCACCGATCTATTGGAAATAAACCGGATCGAATAATTACACCCCGCAGCCAAATCGCACTTCGTAAGTTTCAAATTTAATGCCAGGTTGACGTGGATATATAGACATATGCAATCGGTAAACTTTGCCTAATATATTAACTTAACTTTATTAACCGGCTATGCCACCTAATTTGTTGTAAAAGTTACGAAAAAGTGAAGACGGGGCGCGAAGACGGTTACAGAATCGCTTTCAATAATATTCTTCCCATGGCCACAAGAGAAGGCAGGAGGCAAAAGATTATAACTATAATTCTGATATGATTGAAATCAAATGATATTGATAAATAAAAGATATATAAATCATTTTCAGCATCTAAAAGTGATCAAATATAATCTTGTGTATGGTTTAAGCTCACCTTCAAATATTGTTGACTTGCTGCTGCGAGATTATGTTCTATCTTTTGATCTTCTCTTTCATATGTCAGGGACGAAAACAAAGAGAAACAACACAAATGTCAAATGTATTTTCGCTCTTTAATTAGTTCTTGCGGTAAAATTTATTGTTCTTCTCACTCCAATTAGATCTCGCTTTAAAACTTTCACGCACTTGTTGGCATTTTAATTTCACTCAAAAAAAAATACAGTTTTTGCGGAATACTTTATTATTTCTTTTTTCACTCACTCACTTTTTTCACATATCACTCACTTTTTGGCATTGTATTTCACTCAGCTACCATTCCATTGGTATTGCTGCTACGTATTGCCGCTCTTTCTTTAGTTTCTGCGAAATACTTTATTATTTCTTCTTTGCACTCACTCACTATCACTCACTTTTTGCCCAAATCGCCTTCTACTGCAGCCTGCACCCCTTGCCGTCACCATGACCATCCTGCACTAACACTCACTTTTTCCACTTTCACTCACTTTATTTCATATTTGCATTTCACAATACAAAAAAAACACTCATATGCCGTTCCTTTGGGTTTGCTATTAGCCATTGCGCTCAAAATTGCCGCGAAAGCTTGTGCAGGCGATCACAGATAACGAATGTAGGTCAAGGACTCGCTCTCGCTCTCGCTCTCTCCTTTCCCTACCTATTGCATGCGGTGTCAGTGCACAGCTAAGGGAGAGAGTTATATTTGATTCCCTCTTTTCACTGCTGGTAACGAAATGATGCAATGCCCTGCAGCAGACAATTAAGAGCGCACCTTTGCTGAGAGGATCTAAGAGCGGCTTTTGCCATAGGGTTTTGTGTTTGTTGTTGTTGCTTTGGCTTCTGCTTCTGTATGGGGAAGGGGAAGATGGGCCACTAAAAACTGTAATCATTTGAGGAGTTCCTATTTTTGATTCTCTCTTCCTACTGTCAGTGTCAGTGCAATGATCTGAAGCGGGGGCGAAAAGTTAAGAGCGCAGAAGTTTTTGCATTGTAGGAGTGCTTGTAATTGTTTTTTGTCTTTGGCGTTTGCATCGTTGTTGTTGTTGCCCACCTATGTTTTGCAAGGGTAGAATGGAAGACGAGAAGTGCGTGGATGACGTAAGCCAGCCTGACCATAGAACAAATATATTTAAGTGAAGAGTTAAATTTGATCCCCTCTCTTCACTGAAATGTAATGGAAGTAGTGCACGGCAGACAATTAAGAACGCACCTTCGGTGCATCCTCGGGTCAATACTACAATATACTACAATACTACATACTAAAATACTACAAATCTTGATGTATTTTTCAACATATTTTTCTGCAAGTGCATTTAATTTACTCTCTCTCTCTTTCGCTATCTCTTTCTCTCTCCCTTACAGGTGGATCTGCGTCACATCGATGAACTGAATGGCACCAATGTTGTTGAAGTGGGCGTGGATCTATCCGAATTCTATACATCCGTCGAGTGGGATATACTCGAAGTTCCTGCAGTGCGGTAAGTTTAACCACCCTCCCAACACCCGCCCCCCCTTGCCCAAGCCAGCCATTGCAGGACTGCGGACCCCATGGAGCACCCACTCAGCCAGTGAAGGCCGACAGGGATGCAGGGAGCCCGAGACTGAGCCTGAGGCAACAGAAAATACTTTTGGCAGGCAGAAACTCCTTTGGCAAGTTTCTTGGACGCCTTGGACGCTGTCACAAAACACAAACACAAATCTTTCAGGATGTCAGGGCGCACACACAGGTCAAGGATGCAAGTTTCTCCAAGAGATTTCTCTGTTGTTGCGGCAAGAGAACGTGTACATGGAACGGCAGCGGCGGCGGGTAATGATGATCATCTCGGGCAGAGGGCATCAGGCAACGGGCGTGGGCGTCTCAGCATATGTACATATGTATGCATGTATGAGAAGGGAGTGATTTTTATTTACACTAACCTCTCACATCACTACATATATCTCTCCCTTTCTATCTCTCATTCATTGCTTATACTTTTTTACGTGTTGAAGTTTTTAAATTAAAAAACTTTGACCAAAGGGAGAGTTGCCAAAAATAAATTTTATATGTACATACCTACATATACGCATTTAAATATACATACATGGGGAGCGGAAGCGGAAGTTACTGATGCTGATGCTGCTTCTGTCTGGTCATCCTATGCCTGGGTGGGGGGTTGGCCTATCCATATTTACCATATATCATATATGTACATATGTGGCTATGTATTGGTATATTCGTTTGACTTTCGCTCTTCAACTGAAAGTGAAAGTGAAAGCTTTTTGGAATAACTATGGGAGCTGCAGAGACTGTTTTCAGAGACTGTTTAATTGTCGAGCACACCATTTTGTAGGGTAAAGGGAGGGGAGGACACGCTTGTGTGCACACATCAAGGAGCAGGGGCCCAAAGGGTCTCATATTTAATGTGTTTAGGCCAAAAAACAAAAAGGAAACATGAAAAACTTTTGCCGGATTCTTAAGATATTTTTGGATGGGCTCAAAAGACGAGCGAGAATAGAACCGAGAAGATTATAGAGAATGGGGAATAGAGGATAGACAGGGCAGACAGGGCAGACTAATTAATTAGTTGATGAAAATGGGGTCATAAGTGCACGGGGTGGGCGGGGGCATACCCTTTCCGATGCTATTAACGGTACATATGTAGATGTGCATATAATATTTATTGTTTTTCTATTTCATTTTTCTTTGCATTTTCTCCCTTAACCCACTCCCAATTGGGTTTTCCGTGACTCTTTTTCTTTATGTTCCACTGCCTCGAACACTTTTTTGATTTTGTTTTTTCATTTGTTGATTTTCTCGGGGTTTTTTTGTTGTTGTTTTATTACAAACATTTCTCAAAGGAAGCAGAAAATCGTTGACCAAGTCAAGGTAGCGGATTCTGAATGTGGTTTTTGTTGTCGCCATTGGCACGCGTGGCAGCCACAAACAAGTCGCGACTTGCGTCTCCAAAGCCATTGTATTTTTATATGTGTATTACGAGCCATGGATATACAAATGTACATATGTACATACATATGTATGTTGGTATGTATTGTATATGTGTACGCTTAAATGGGGAAAGCCGGAGGAGGGCAGTCTTCTTCACAGCGAAGATTGCCCGTGAAAGTCATGAAAGTGTTATTTATGTGTGCTCCAATACACGTACATATGAGGGCCAGGCGACAACAACAAAAGCCGTAAGCTCCTCACCTGAATGTGAGAGGATAGGCAAAGAGAGAGAGAGAGAGAGGGAGGGAGGGAGGGAGTACTGGGAGAAAAGTCAGAGTGAAGGACAACAGTTTCCTAGAAATATTCTAAAGTTGCGTGCAAGCCAAGAGGCGGTCTATAAATCAGTTATACTTTCATCCAACTTCCCCCTCAATTTGGTCTCTATTGCTCACTTTTTGTCTCAGATACAGATACATACATATGTATATCCAAGTATCTTTGTTTGCACAGACCGCAAATAGTATCTAAAGCTATCATCTCTTAAGACCTCTCCCAACTGTCTGATGAGATGATGATGGTTTAACTCCTTAGTCACTGACCATATTTAATATAAGCTTATGATTTTCCTTTTCCCTAGTATATCCATTCAATGAATCCTTTCCAAGTTAGATAGAGTTTCCCAGCTACCCAATTTCCCAGTAGTTCTGGCTAGTACGCTGCCTGGCCAATTACGATTTGACATTCAAACCGCCGTGGCACGAGCATGTCGTATTCCTAACAATCATATCAGGCCTATCAAAGCAACTCCCACCTAATTCAGTTGTCCTTTGACTGACAACCTTAAGCATACGACCCGACACAAAATGTCAGTACCCTTCCGCCACCCTCCCTCCGCTTAACACCCTGCAACACCCCTTGAGCAGCACGTGACAAGTGGAAATGACGGGGCGGAAATACACTGGGAGAAAAAATGTTGGAGACCGATGAGTACTGGAAACGAGGCTCAAGTCATTGACGGGAATTAAAAAGTTGACGGCGCCAGTTACTTGGGTATAAGCGTTGGTGGTGGGGAGGGGAGAGTGAGTGTGGGAGTGTGGGTGGGTGTGGCATACGCACACATGCATACTTACTCGTATATGTTTGATTGTATGTGTGCGAAGGTTTATTTGGCGTCGTATTCGCAGTAAATTATGCCACAAGTGCGTGACACACTCACAAAAGCGGCCTCTGGCGTTAGCGCCACTAACCCACCTAGTTGCCCCTTTATTCCAGGCATACGCCCCACCCTACCACATCACGACGACTCCTCCCCATCTCCATCCCCATCCCCATCCTCGTCCCCGTTTTCCACCTCCATGGCCTCCACCCAGTGGCCCCCGTTCTTGACTTACTCCCTTGACAGCTTTTATTGTCTGCAGGCTTTTGGTGCTCCTAAAATGCTGCAACACAATTCATAGCACGTAGAGCAATTTTCCCATGAAGCCTCCAACCTCTTCATCCTTCCGCTTGCTCCCTACACTCCAACCTCTGCACCCCCCACTAGACCATGCCCCCAACTCTTACAACTTGTGTACAGCCTCCAACAAGATTCCGTTTTAATGCGCATCGACAGTTAAATTAACTGAATGGTGAGGCGAACGTAGTCTGGGCGGGGTGGAAGGAGCAGGCAGGAGCCTGTGAATGAGAGGCGTGGCAGGCCGCAGCACGTGCATGAGGGTAAGGGCCAGGTAGACAATCAGGCATTGATTGACAACCAGCCATACAGAGAGAGAGGCAGAGAGAGAGAGAGAGAGAGAGGGAGGGAGAGAGATAAAGACCTGTGACTGGAAAGGTGCCAATGGAGATAACAAAGAAATCAGAGGCTATAAAATTAAAGTTGGTCCGGGTCCGGGTCTGCCTTTTTAACTTTTCGGACTTCGGTCAGGATTCCTCATACTTTAGGTTAATAACAAAATCATGGCAGGGCATTCATTTACAGTTAGTGGCTTTTACTGCCGTTCGGTTGGGAGGAACTGGTAGTGAAGATATGGATTGGGATTCCTTTGGCTGTGATATTTTCCATTATCCATACTGAATTCTGCTTATCGTTTGTACAGAATTCCATTCTGTACTCGTTAGTCGTTGCTCGTTACTCCTTGTTCATTACTTCTTACTCCTAACTCGTTACTCCTTACTCGTTACTCGTCAGACTCCACTTTACTGTACTTTAATTGTTTATATGGAATGTATTGTTCTTCAGTGCTCTAATTTTTACTCAATTATGTATCTTTAACCACTTATTTTCGGTATCATCCTTTCTCTTCTTTTCTCTCCTTTTCTCCTTCCTTCCTACTTTTAACTCATTTTTTTCTTTAAACTAAAAACTCATTTTTCTTACATTTACAACGGAATCAGCAATCTTTTCTATTTATTTCCCATTCCATTTTTATATATTCATCCTCCCTCTCTCTCTCTCTCTCTCTCTCTCTCTCTCTGTATCCTTTACCATCATCTTCTTTATCTGCTTATTGGCTTCTCCCTTTTATTGTCATATTCCAAGTCATCCCTTGGGGGCTGTATTACATCTAATTGCCCCAATGCGTCGCAAAACATCGAATCAACACGCCAGGCACATACAAAATCGCACCACAGAACACACAACCAAATGTTCTCTCCATCCGATTCCAATCCCAATCCATCCCAATCCCAATCCATCCCATTCCATTCCATCTGCTCTCAAGTCTTCTACTGGCTCCACTTAAACTTCCCCTGTGCCTTATTTTTACTGCAGCTTGATTGCTTGATTACCAGGCAAAATTTTTGGTCGAGTTTGAGGTTTCCATTCCCCCCCATCCCCATCCCCATCCCCATCCAATATTTTTATTAGCCACCCCCAACAGATCGATTAAAATCATAATTAGCAAACTTTCCAGAGATTCTCAGTCCCCAGATTCCCTTCGTTGCGGTCACACCTCAATTGCCACACTCTGTCCCTGTCCCAGTCCCAGTCCCAGTCCTTGGAGACTAATTTCGGTCTCTTCTCGTTCGTATCTTCATTTCATTTCTCGTTTTCTCTTCTCTGTTTCCTCGGTTTTGCCACATTTTTTTTTTCAAGTCATGCAACGAAGCGTGTTTATGTTAGTTATTAAAATTCTATTACTTACTTTGATTTCTTTCTGGGGCCAATTTCTATTTCTTCTTTGCACGGATTTCAGGAACCTATCACGAAAAAGTTGTTGAAATCAATCAAGCGTTGAGACTTTTAGCCTGCCACTCCCCACTCCCACTGCCACCCCCACTACCACTGTCACCTCCTCAGCCCCCACTGAGTAGGTGGTAATGGTTATGAGGCTCCCCATGGGGGACTCTTCTTCTGCTTCTGCGGGGTTCTTCATTCTGCCTTTCTTTATGTCTTCGTTTCTTTTTCTTTTTTATGTTGCCAATCATTCTGTATTTATGCGTTTGTTCTTTGACTCCAACAGCAAACAGCAAATAGCAATCATCAGGCTTCAGTTCCTCAATTCCTCGTGGCCCCATTCCTCCTCTCTCTCTCTCTCTCTCTCTCTCTCTCCTGGGGTGTCCCCCGTTGTCAATCAGCTTTTTGGCCATTTTTGGTCAGTTTAGTGTGTTCATTGGCCCTGCTATACCCTGCCCTGCCCTGTCCTGCACCCAGTTACGTGCCACTTTCCACTTTCCACATTCAATTTTGTTGGAATTTCACTTAATTTTTTGTGTGTGTTGGTGACCCAAAAAAAGTGGAGTGGTGGAGTGGGTGGAGTAAAAATCTAAATAGCATTTGATTTAAAATCAGTTCTCTTCTTGGCAAAATCATTTCTAAAACACACACACGCACGAATACCACAACATCTGAGAGGGAGAGCGGGAGTGTGGGTGGGGGAAAGCTTTCCCTTTCAACTTGTATTTGGCTTGGAGCATTTTCGTTTTCGTTTTACTTTCTCTTTGGGGGCTTTTGCCACGTTTATTACGCACACGCCGCGTGTGGCTCAACGCATTGATGAATTGTTGCCAAAGTTGTTGTTGTTGTTGGTCTAGGACTAATAGGAAGTGGGGTAGGGGTAGGGGCAGGGGTAGAGATGTCTAGGGGGAATGGCCTAGCATGGCCTGTGACTGTGCCTCAAATCAAACTGAAGTTTTGTTAGTTCTGACTGGTACTTTGTTGCCTTTTCTTTTCTTTTCTCTATTTCTCTATTTTTTCTACGTGGCGCCATCTCTCGGCGCCGTTTCCAGACACACGCAGGAATGTATGTATGTGTGTGTGCGTGTGTTTGTGTGAAGGACTACGCGTGTCCATTTAGTCATTTCCATTCCAATGTGTGTGTGCTTTTTTCTGCCTATTTTATGATTTATTGTATGTTTTTGGCTCCTTCGCTCCGCTCCGTTTTGTTGCTAACCAACTAACCAAACCGTCACCGAGCTTATTACACAGACCGACCTTTACACGTACAACAGCAACCCCCTCCTATATAGCCCCCCCCTAGTCACCCTCCTCCTCCCAAGCCATCGAACCTCCTCTCGACGTCCACGCCCACACATATTTGATGCTGACTTAAGGGTCTCTCAAGTTTTCGGGCAAGTGTCTCTCTATCTGTCTGTCTCTCTGTCTCTCTATCTATCTGTCTGTCTCTCTGTCTGTCTGTGTAGTGGCCAGGGCCCATCTTTAAGAGGAATAAGCCAAAATAAGTTCCCAAGAAAGAAGGAACGACTCGTGGACACTCCTGGCATGTTGACTAAAGCTCACTTTAGCAGACTTAATCTGTATCCATATTACATTTTCCTCATTGCTGTGGATCGACTAGGGAATGGAGCTGATGGAGCTATGTACATATGTACATATAGTATATGGTATATACAGGAGCGGACACACACAAGTTAAAATTCTCATGTGCTTTTGTTTGCGGTCATGCTATTGGGGCAGCACATAAATATGCTGTCACAAAAGAGTTGGGGGTATTAGACATCTCAATTCCCTTCCATCATTTGTGTAATTATGGTCTTTTTATATCCGGTAGTTAAAGAGTACAGTACTCGGGGTGTATTAGATTCAGTTTGATGTAACAGCCAAAGCCAAGCGTTATCACGGACCGAAAATTGTAATCATCGACTTACAATAGACACAAAGAAGAATATCCAGCGAAATGTGATATATTGATAATCAGCATCGATATACATACATAGCTATAGACCAGTGCTCAAGTGCACAGCCCGAACATGCCTGCGGGAGGAATCGGTTTATTTGCTTTACACTGCCAGAGGCGAGATAGCAAGACCCGAGTCGCATTGCCGAAGCCATACAAAGGCTAGCTACTTTTTTAGAATAGACTTTTGCTATCCACATCAAATAGGGACGTGACGAGCACTGCCATAGACCAACCAAATTTTGTTTTCACTGAAAGCTCTTCTGATATAACACAGCCACAGGATTTTTTTCAAGATATATTTAATAGATATATTAGGTGGAAAGATGTATGTACTGACTGCGTGCCGGGTATGAGTAGTGTCGAGGCATGTGTGCCTCTCACAGCTCACAGCGTTTCAAGCTGGCGAAGCTGTTCCTCCAGTAGCGCCATCTGTCGGAGTGAGCGAGATATAACGGAAGGGAAATACATAAATAAATATTTAGAAATTGAGTGATTGAGATTGAGAAATCGCGAGTGTCCTAGTTGTGGTCAGTGTATCTTTCCATGCCATTGCACCTACCTCAATATCAACCTTAGAATTGAAAGTCTTTAGGCTGTATACTCGATTATACATAGTCCATATTGTAGATATCACTTTTTCACTTTACCTATACTGTCCATAATAGAGTCGTAATAGATTACTGGATTCCATAAACGGAACTCATCTTATATTCGCTGGCTATCCTTTTATTCCTCGTCTCCCAGCCATTTATCGCACTCTCTTTATCTTCTCCACCTTCTGTCTCTTTCCCGATTCGCTTTTGAGTGACTGGCATTTGGAATTGCCTTGGCAAATTATATTTTATTGCTGCAGCCATCAAAACTAACCCACAAGATGTTGGCCTTCAGTCCCGGATTCCTTGCCTCCCACAATCCCACATTCCCACATCCACCACATTTCCACATCAAACCAACAACACCCACCCACCCAACCACCCACTCCCCCCTTGGCGCTTTTGGCCTCCATTTTGTGTGCCTATTGCCACATACTTCATTTCTATTTGGAGGCAAAGTCAACTGCCACAAACAGTTAGTTGCCTGCCGGCCACATCCTTGTCGTTGTCGTTGTCCTTGCCACCCTTGTCCCCCATCCCTCTAATCCTCTTTGCCTGCTTGCCTGCCTGCCTTTGTGGGAAAGCGGGCTTTCTTTGCCATTTTCCTTGGTTGTTTATTATTTATTTACAATATTTTCGTATTCAAAATGAAGCCGCAAGCCGCTCGGAATTATTGATGGCTCAACCATATACAACCCGTGCCAGACCAGGCCTTCCTCTCTCTCTCTCTCTCTCCCTCTCTCTCTACCCCTTTTCCGTGCCCGCCAGTTACAGTTCTTTGTTGTTGTTCTACTGGGTGTCCTTCCTCTCGTCAGATCCAGTTTCAAGAGTTTCTGGAGGAACGAACGACAACTGTAAGAAAATAAAAGTTTGCTTGACTCAATTTACAAAAATGTTCCCCTTCCTTTTTTACTTCTTCTTTTTTGCCTCCTGGTGTTTCTTTCCACTTTTCTTCACAGCAGTAGTCAGAGATTATTAACTTTTAAATTATGCATTTTGCCAGGCAACAGGGAAAGGGTGTGCGCAGGGGGCAGGGGGTAGGCGGCCAACCCGTTTGAATGATTAACGCAAATGCAATAATAATACTAACATATCTCTGTGCCTAATTCGGTGCTTAAATTATTCAAAAAATATTGTGGATTATTTTGGGAATTATCTACAGTTTTGCATGCCTTGCCGCCAGCCACTTCACAGTTTGACACTCACTCAGCAGTTAGGCCAATATTTTGTCAGTATTTTACAATATTTATCATGCGGCTGATGATTTATGCGATTCGAGTGCCATATATCTGCGAGTATGTGTTTATATCTGTAAATAAATAAATGTGAAATGTGTTTTAGGGGCCTGTCTGAGTGGCAGGCACTGCGGATGCCCCGCATAAAATAGCAGCCCCAATAATCCTTAATATATACATACATACACACATACATATATGTATGTATCTCTGTGTGTATATATTTGTATTTTCCAATAGCCAAATATTCTCAATATCTCCTTGTGTATCGTTGCAGCAATGAGAAGTTCTACACGTGCTGCGATGAGCCATATCTGGACATCACATTCAACATCACGATGCGCAGGAAGACGCTTTTCTACACGGTCAACCTGATCATCCCCTGCATGGGCATCAGCTTTCTAACCATATTGGTGTTCTATCTGCCCTCGGACAGTGGCGAGAAGGTGAGTGCTTCAATTCTTCTTCCATCACACAAACACTCGAATATGCCAAACAGTTGTCGTGGTAACTTAATTACCATCGTCGAGTGTCTGGACGGTACCTTGACGGTATCTTGACGTGGCGACGACTGAAACACTACTCTGTTTTGACACTCTGGGAACATCAAAATTTTATATCTGATCATCTGCCAAGGAACTGGGTCAAGCTTCTCACCTTACAGCTTCTTCCCAGGGTGGCGGTCTAGTGTCTGGTGCCGGCTCTTAGAGAACGAGAGTGCCATGGCGATGGCCCCCCCTCCCCTATTGTAGCCTCAGTTTCCTGGCCAGGATTCACGCTTGCCTGTACTGTGACGTACGTATGAAATCGATTATGAAGATGCGGTTGTTTTACTCTCCAAAACTATTCAGGGTCCTCTTTTACTATAGGAGTTCGAATATACATACATGCTGGATGGTCCTGTGATCAGCTAAGGGCACTTTGGTCGGATCTGAGAAAAAAGTTAAAAAGTTAATCAAGTTAAGATCAAGAAATGTGTGCTTTGGGGGTCTTTGAGGGTACTAAATAATATGAATCGTTCATTGAAGAGCACAAAATAACCGACAATATCATATCTGAAGAAGACATTTTTCACCTTCTAAAAAAGGGTACCTACTATAAAATATTTGAATATTTCATTATGGTCTATCCATGGCAGATTCCCATTTCAGTAATTCACGGTTCAAAAACACTCTCTGCCCTTCGTGAAAGGCATCTCTTTGACAGTTTGCACACTCTACTTTTATTTTTATTTTTATTTATATTTACCCTGGCACATCTGCGCCATCTCTAGACCACTGTCCCCTCCCCCAAACCCAGCCCCTCCCCCGCCCAGTTCCCGTGGCCAGTCCGCTTCGCACAAACTGTTGTTGCTGCTGTTTTTTTTCGTTAAACCAATTGCCATAATTTATTGTCCGTTTTCCATTTTGCCGTCCCTTACCGCCCTCCCTCCCACCCGATCAGTTCAAAATGTGCTTTTAATTAAAAGAAAAAATCATTTCACACTTAAATGAAAATGCATTTCAACATTTTATTTTATTTTATTCATTTTTATTTTCAATTTTTTGTTAGTGTTGATGTTTCTTTGTGTTGGTTTCGTTTAAGTTTGAGTAAATAAAATTACACAATGCGTTCAATTTAATGCATATCCACACATATTCAGACGAACCCTGAACCCTGAACCCATATCACACACACAGACACACAGACACAGAGACACATTGCGGTATAGTGGGAGGTTCTTTGGCGATGGATTCGATTCTTTTAAGAGAGACCGTGCGCGCCCAAAGAAAAAACGCTAAGGGAAAAATGCGTGGAAAAACATGCAGTGGCATAATGCATAAATATAAACATTTACATGCTGCCCCGAGCGAGACTTATGAATAAATTACGGCCAATTTTCAAAATAAATAAAATGCAAAAATAATTTGTGTGCGCAAGCGGTTTGTGGATTACGAACATCACTACCACCAGCCACCAGCCACTGCAGTGCACAGCACCACAGCCCCACCGACAGACACAGACAGACACAGACACAGACACGTACGAGGAGCTACAATGATGCCGATGCTGATGCTGATGCTGTGTTGCTGTTGCTGATTCTGGACGACATCGACATCGCTCATGGAGCATAATTTATGCTATAAATATTGACAGCGGCGAGCATTTGATGGGATATCCCCAGTAGACATTATGTAAATGGCTGTGCATTATCGAGTTAAGGACGTGCACTCGCCAACCGGACATTAGGACAAACTGTTTGATCAATTTTTAACCTTATTGCAATTATGGAATTTTGTAACTGCATAATGCATAATGCAGAGACGAATTTCGTACACTTTCTGATAGCCAATAAGAACTTATTCAAAATAAGATTTTTCCATCCATCGTTTGCTAAAGTCGAGAAGAAAAACTAAAGCCAAAATACTACTCCATCTTCCGTTTCCTTCCCATAAAAACAAGCGAAAACATTTGAATTCTTTCAATAAAAACCAGTGGTAGACCCGCGTGCCTCGACATTAAGATACCCGGCACTGGATTGCCCTATCTGATGGGAATAGCAAAAGCCACTGCTGCTGAGCAACAAGCCTACGTGTGGCTTCGGCAATGCGACTTCGGCTCTTGCCATGTAGCTTTTTCCAGTGTAAAGCAGCAAACCGATTTCTCCCGCAGGCATGTTCGGGTTTTTGCCACACACACCAGCGCACTGCATTCTGATCGAGAAAATACACACACACATATGTACGAGTATGTACTTTATGGACTTTCTTCCAGCTGTTACATACAATTCTACGGAATCAATATGCCCATGTTCTCTTTGGGTAGAGGCTATGAAACCAATTCTTCTGTTATTATTATTTTTTGCAGCAAATTGTTCTCTTTTTGTTTGCGTTTTTTTTCCTTTTTTTTTTTTTGGTATTTTTACAATTTCTGCCGTGTGGACACATTTCATGGCGGTGTTGCCTGTGCTCTGTGGCCATTACACCGGTACCGGCACTGGCACCGGCACCGGACACATGGCCGGTGGCAGTGGGTGTGGGATTGGGAGTGGGAGTGGGTGGCGCTTACACATATGCCCAAATATTTGCGCCTAAAAGTGGGCAACTGAACACAACTCTGGGACTGAAGTGGCCGAAAACTTGCCGAATTCCTTCGCTCCACAGTGCCCCCAGTTACAATAACTCTGCACAGTCCGGGCACGTAGGGGCTGAACTGAACACTATGGCCTGCTATATGCTATCCACTGTCCGATGTCCGATGTCCGATGTCCACTATCCGGCGTACAGTCCAGTCCAGTCCGAGCTTCAGTTTGGAGCTTTCTGCATTGCGATGCGATGGCATCGGAATTGGAATTGGAATTGCCAATTTACATGCATATGCGCCACAACGCACTTCATTCATGCAATTGCCGATTGCGAGATGTGGCAGGAGCCACATCCCTATCCCTATCCCTCTCTCTCTCTCTCTCTCTCTCTCTCTCTCTCTCTGTCTCTCTCTCTCATCCAAAACTAAGTAGCCGTACTGGACAGAGACCCTTTTGCGTGCCTTTTGCCGATCCTGACTGTGTTTTTGTATTTGTATCGTATTTTTATTGTTAAAACAATTACGTTTTATGTGCGGGTGGGCAGACGGGACGGACGGACGGACGAAACGGACGGACAAAGTAAAGATTGAAACTGTCCACTCAGAAGTTTTACCGATGCCGATGATGATGATGGCCGAAAAGCCCCGCTATGTACGGAAACAGAAACGGAAACAGAAACAGAAACCGAAACAGAAACCGAAACAAAAATCGTAACCGAAACAGAAATGCATTTTCCACCTTAATTACATCGAACATTTGCATAAATAATGCGCCTCGCCTCGCCTCGCCTCGAATCAATGTGCCAGCGATGGGAGAGTGAGACGTGATGGCTTTAACTGGAATTCAGCAACAAACCAAGTCGACATAATCTGAACATCTAAGCAGGTAGTTTGTTAATCCATTTCTTTAAAACCCAACCGTTTGGGCTTGAAACAACTATCCCAAAAGACTCGCAAATGTTTCCAAAGTACTTTGGAATTATATGAAGTAAATTCCGATTGGAAATATCGCCAGAAATGTGCCCATTACTGTATAACTGTTCTCGGCATGCATACACCCATGTGCGCTGCTATATGTAGCAAAAACCCGAACATGCCTGCGGGAGCAATCGGTTTATTGCTTTACACTGGAAAAGCTACATGGCAAGAGCCGAAGTCGCATTGCCGAAGCCAAACGAAGGCCACACGAAGGCCTGTTGCTCAGAAGCAGAGGCTTTTGCTATCCCCATCAGATAGGGCCGAGCCGAGCACTGCTTTAAAGTCATGATCAGTCAATTTTAATATCATCTTTCAGTAAATACGGCTCTTAGATCATTAACTATGAATAATCGTTGTACAATGGAAATGACTGGAATTTCAATTTAGACAGATTTTGAATTATAAAAATTAACAAAGGAAGCAATACTGTTGTTAGCCGTTTAGTAAGCCAAGTAATCCCCAGCAATCACACTCACATCTCTATGCATGTACTCTTGTAACACTCAGAGATGAGAAGAGTGGAGTAGAGTGGGGGAGGAGTGGAGGAGGAGCCAGCAAGATGGCACTGGGCTTAGGCACAGGCACAGGATTTTCTTTGCAACTTGTAACCTTAATTAGGCGACGTCACTAATCGCTTTGCAAGCGCTGGCCCCCGAACCTAAGGCTAATTATCATAAAATCATTAAGCATCGAAAATGTATGCCACAGCAAACAGAGACAGACTGACAGACACACACAGACAAAGACAGCTTTCCACACCGACACACACAAACACAGCTACATATATACACCTACACACACCGACACTGCCCTCCTGCCACTCTCGCACACTTCGTCACTCCCGCCGTGCACACAAGAGACTCAAATCGCGCGTCTCATTTTCGGCATTAATTACTTTTTGCACACACACACACACACGCACGCACACATACACATACGTCACTTGTGTACACTCACATAGAGGCAAAGCACACTCCATTACAAGCAACTTAAGCAGGAATATGAAGGGCACTCCAGCTAGCATGAGGCAGACAGACGTATTGGGTACCCTCACTTCAGCTTCAACGGCATTTCAATAAAATTTTCCAATAAATGACAAACAAAAAATCACTTAAGGCCAGAAGCCCGTTACATTCGGTTGCAACTACACTCCCCACTGCCCCATTGCCCCGTCCACTGCCAAATTTGGTTTGCAGATGTCCTGTTCCTCGAATTATGCTTGGTTTTAAAATGAATATCTGAATTTCTTTGGGCTAAAATAAGACTCGACATATGAGCTTTTGTGGGGCTGGCAAATGCTTTGCCATTTCGCCTTGTCTTAAATCAAGGCCCGTACTTGCTACTTGTCTCCGCTTAGCAGTTAATACGAATTGGCAAGGTCTCTTCTTGGCTTTGGCTTTCTGCCTCTGCCTCTCTGCACCCCCTGAAAAGTGTGTCGCGGTTTTTCTTGGGCCATTCCATTCATGCATATGATTTGGTGGCCAGTTTTTGGCCAACAAGAAATTGCCCGAGAAATCGTTTTTTTATACGGCCATTGCCTTCGTTTATTATTTGCATTTGATGCCGGCCCACTCGGGCATTTTAAATCAATTGAAATTTTCATTTTTATTTCGAGTCTTATTTGCATTTGTACGAGTATAATGATTGCTAGCTCTGATGCGGTCTAGGTCGAGGGTCAATGGCGCGAGATGCGGTCGTCCCTAACTGGTAGGGATCCGAGGGAAAGCAAGGGAAAGGGAAACAAACTTTATTGACCATTTATTCAATTAACAAAAGAAAAAAACGAATGGACAATGGTCAGCGGAAAGTACTGCCATCTTGCACTCTCAAAGCAGGGCCCTGTGCTGTGCTGTCGATTCAGTGGATGACCTATGACCCTCTGACCCTAAAGGAGTATTAACAATATTTAAAGATAAAGATAAAGACATTTCGCATCCGATTGTAGCCGTAGCCGATTCTACTTGGGGCTCCCAGAAAAATGTCAGGTATCCTTCCGCCTTCCGCCTTCCGCCAAATGAACTTGCCGCATGTGTGTGTTGCATAACAAGTGCTTAAATTAAATCAGCTTAAGCAGCATCTGAGCAATATTTATGCATTATAAATGGGGGAAACCTTATCGGGGCGGAGAGACTTTCCCCTGCTTTTCCTGATTTTCCTGTGTGTGTGTTTTTTTTGTCGCTTCTTTATGACTGCAAACTTTGGCGCTCTCGACATGCAACTCAATTTAGCCCCGCACTCGCAACTCAGTCGGAGTCCTACACCCCTACTGTACCCCCCCCCGCCTCCCCCTACAGTCGCAGCTTGAGCCATGTTTTGACTACCATTCACCTCACGCTCCTTGCCTCTGGTTGCAGGTCTCATTAAGCATATCCATTCTGCTGTCGCTCACCGTGTTCTTCCTGCTGCTGGCGGAAATCATTCCGCCCACATCGCTGGTGGTGCCGCTGCTGGGAAAGTTTGTGCTCTTCACCATGATACTGGATACGTTCAGGTGAGTATTTCTTACGATTTCCTACTGATAACGAATGAATGCGAATACGAGTGCGATAACGAATGCGATTGCGAATGTTTTGCGGAAACGGAACCTAAAAATAAAACTTCGTTCGCTTGCTGGCACAGGCAATGGCACTGGCACTGGCACTGGCTCTGTCTCTCCTGCTGATTGTGTTTGGCTTAGTGCCACGCCCTCTTCGCCTCCCCATAAATGGGTGCCGCAATTTACAGTCATTTGCCACGCCCCCATTACTGCGCCTGCCCCACCACCAAATGATGACCGCCTAATTGATGGTAAACAAAAGTCGAGTCGACTCGACTCGAGCCGGAGTACCGGAGTCTCCTCCGGTCTAAGTCTGAGGCTATGGCTGTGGCCGAGTCGGAGGTCTGCCAACAATGGAATCGCCAGTGGCGCAACAGGACCTTGCCTCAAATGATGTAATTAAGGCTGGCAGACGCCACTCCCCTCCTGTTCCTCCACCACTTTGTTCTTTGTGCGTAGGCAACGCCTCGGCCAGCTCCTAATTAGACGTGGGCGTCGAAAGTTAATTACCCAGACTAAGAGAGCAACTCACTTAAGTTCTTTCTACATGGTCCCCACACCCCTATTCTCCTCTCACTCTCTCACACTTTTCACCCCTTTCTTTCATATACAGCATCTGTGTGACAGTCCTGGTGCTGAACATCCACTTTCGGTCGCCCCAGACCCACACAATGGCCCCTTGGGTGCGGACGGTGTTCATCAATCAGCTGCCGCGATTTCTGGTCATGCGGCGGCCCCTATATCCGATCAGTGAAATGATGTGAGTATACCCCCTCCCCCGCCCCCCTGCTTCGATCACACATCTCCCTCTCCCTCCTGCAGCAAATCCTCGCGCCGTCTGATGGTGCGCACCTGTAATGGACTCGAACTGAGGGATCAAATACCACCGTTGCCACCGCCAGTGGCCTTGTCACGGTAAGTCGTGCCTCGCCCTGAACCCTGCAAAGATTTGGGTTGTCATCTCCATCTTTTTGTAGCATGCACCACAGCCCCAAGACGACGTCTCGCAGCACCTCGCCACACCTGCAACACAGAGTACAAACCCTCAATCTGATGGACGAGTGTGGCATGGGAATGGGAATGGGTGGTGGCCTTGGCGGTGGTGGTGGAGGTGGTGGTGGGGCATCCACTATAACCGGCCACCTTAGCTCCTTGTATCCGCCGACCATTTCGACGGTGAATCAACAAACCTCGACCACATCTTCGCTGATCGATGCCCAGTACCACAATCAGTACCAGCAGACCGGGGGCTCGCTGCTGGACCATCCGCTGACGCCAACGAAGTTCCGCCAGATGACCTCCACCTCCAGTCAGACGGGGCAGAACGGACCGAACGGGCAGAACGGATCGAACGGGCAGCACCATCACTACGGGGCCGGCGGCGGGAAGTCGTCCTCCACCTCGACGCTGACCCACCAGCAAGCCAGCGGCCATCACTTGTACCGCCAGCAGTCGAGCTGCTCGGCAAACTTTTCGCCGCTGCCGCAGCACGCCCATCAGGCCCATGCCTCGACCACCACCAGCGACCTCTGCATGGGCATGGGCGGTAGCATGGGGATGGGCATGGGCATGGGGATGGGTATGGGCATGGGGATGGGCATGGGTCTGGGAGGCAATGGTAACCCCAATGTGATAAAGTCTACGACAACAGTTAACTCGGTGGCCACGGCCTCCACGCTGGCCGATTCCTGTTGCAGCGGCATCCAGATACACCAGGGCATGGGCGCCGGTGCCGCCTGCCAATCCTCGGAGCTGCTACAGCAGCATCGACCCACCACATCAGCAGCAGCAGCAGCGGCGGCGGCTGCAGCAGCGGCAGCTGCAGCTGCTGGAGGAGGACCAAGTACCTCGGCAGCGGCGGCAGCAGCCTCGGCTGGTACGCCACCGCCACCACCGCCGCCGGTGGCGGCCTGTGATATACTGCCCGCCTGCCAGCGAGAGGGCGGCCCTCACTGCTGTTCGGGGCGCGGAAACGTGCGACAACGCTGGCACACCTGCCCGGAGCTGCACAAGGCCATGGACGGGGTCAACTACATTGCGGATCAGACGCGCAAGGAGGAGGAGAGCACAAGGGTGAGCATACCATCATACCATCATCATTATCCATCGTATATATAGCGCTAAAACCTTCAGTCTCTGAGACAACGTTCGCCCCACCTGCCCGGAGATGCATAAGATGATGGCTTGACTAACTAAGATACATCTATGTATTAACGGTCAACATTAAGATACAAAATATACAGGAAACTACTTCCTTTGTTCAGTTTTGATGTATATTTCGTGTCATCTGGGAGATATTATAGGCCTCGCTCTCTCGCTTCCGTTCTAGATTTTAGGCCCTATTTTTGGCTTGATTTTGTATTAAGACTCCCGTTATATCGCCCCATCAAATGTGAAGATACAGATAATAGAAAATATTTGCTAGATTTGCGATGGTATCAAGTCCAAACGGAATCCGTTCAATCCGTTCTTTGAATATCCGAAAAACTTTGGATAATGCACTTTTCAGAGCATACTTTTAGGAGTCAAGCGCCATAAACAATAACTATCAGTACAAACATAGATTTACAATTAAGCCCGAAACCCTTCGTTTCATTTATGTTCTTAATGAAAAGGAAATCCTATAAATCGAAGAGAAAAAAACCCCCGCAACAGGAGTGGCAATTGCAGGCCAGCAGCAAAAAGCCAAAAGGAAGGACCAGAAAGGTCCAGCGAAGTGGCCCGAATGCCGCTTAACATTTGGCTTAGACGAGACAGAGACGAATACACATATATTACAGAGATAGAGAGGGAGATAGAGAGGAAGAGGGAGAGGGAGATAGAGATAGTGATGGAGATGGAGGGACGATGGTTGTCAATGTGGGTTCCTACGATGTTAATAAGCCTGGCGTAATAAATTAGAGCGGCCTTAGGCCGGATTTATGAGAACGTCAATAATCGATACAGGAAATGCAAGGGGATTCCAGAGAAGGGATACCTAGGCCAGGACACAGTTGTTGATGATGTCTGACTGTCAGTGTCTTTCTCTATCTATGGCTTATCCTGCCCTGTCCAGCCCTGCCCTTTTGTTGACCTTACACGGACTCATTGTTCCTGGATGTATTTCAGTCCGAGTCGGAGTCCCAGTGTGGCTGTCTTAATGTCCTTTCGAGAGTCAATATATATGTGTGTCTGTGGTTGCTTTGTGCTTTCCTAGAATCTTTATGTATGTGGTTGTCTCTATAGCGGGCAGGACTTTTGCCGGCTGCGCCAAAAGTTTTAATGACTTTTCATGCGCCTTATTGAGCATCAGGCATCAGGCATCGACCAGGCCGTATCCCAATCCGAATCCAAGTCCGAGTCCAGGCTGCGGCACGCTATGGTCCAGTCCAGCCCAGCTTTTGTCGTAGTTGGAGGAGTGTTCGCCCCCTCTCGTCATAATGAATGTTTTCTTGTGGCATTGAACAAAATGCCAATAAAAGTATTTTATTAAAATTACGCACACATTCAATCATTATTGGAATGTCATGTTGAGCTTAGGACAGTCTGGCAGGACCTTCTGCAAGTAGCAGGGCAGCAGCAGTAGTAATAGTCCCTAGCTGAGCTGAGGAGTCGAGGACACAGGACACAGGATACAAGTCACAGGACTCAACGCCAAAGATGCCAAGGCGCCAGCAGCGAAACGCTTGTTGAGGCATTTACATTGAGTGCGTGTCATTTGTGCCACGCCCCAATGGGGCACTGTGGATAGCTTCAATTGGGGGCACGGCGAGGAGGTGACTCCATCACTGGGGAATTAGTTCAATGATTCCAATGGCTGGGAGATATATTTCCATGGGCAACGCGGATTGTTCCCTGCCCAAGCCAATAAATAATAATAATGGTGTTCGTTAAGAGGATGTCGATACGATCCATAAAATCGAATATCAAAATTTCTTCTAGCCAAACCACAAACCTCTCTATAGAGCTCTTTTTTCTACAGAATTTTCTGAAAGGTATAGAAGGATGCCCAAGAAGGGAATTTGTCTTCAACTTTTTGTTAAAATGGATTGATTGAATACTTTCAGCAATTTATTATTGAAAAATTCTTCGTTTGAGCATTAAGCTCTTTTAAAGTGTATTATGTTTATATTTATTACATTTAAATCAAAGTGAATGCCATTTATTTACACTATTTTTGTATTTGAAAGCCGAATTGATTGATTGATTGATCTACTCGAACAGGTGAAGGAGGACTGGAAGTACGTGGCCATGGTGCTGGATCGTCTGTTCCTCTGGATATTCACAATAGCCGTAGTCGTCGGCACCGCCGGCATCATCCTGCAGGCACCGACGCTCTACGACACCCGCGTGCCCATCGACATCAAGCTCTCAGAGATCGCCTCGACGACGGCCAAGCCGAATGTGGCGCGGCCTATCTTGTAAGCTGACCGCCCAAAAGCCCCCCCCAAGGCCCCCCCAAAGCCCCTCTCCACAAATCACGATATATGTATGTAGATATATCGAGATCAGATCGGGATCGAGATTAACCATACACACACAGTCTGAAAAAGCCAGCAGAGGAAGAAGAAACCATAACAGAAAGATGGTGAATGGAATTCGCATTTGTTTTTTCTTTAACAACAAAAACAATAGCAATCGCAACAACAACAAAAGCAACAACAAAAATTGTTTAAGAAAAACCGAACAACAAACAAATACGAGAATCGAAGTAACTATAACTATAAAACAAAAAAAAAACAAAAAAAACGAAGATATAAAGTGAAAGTGAAACATTGTATTTGTTATATACTGAAAAAAACAAAGGTATAACTAACTAAAATTAATTTGTACACTAAAAAATGCAAAACAAAGAGGTTTTTTTAGTCAAAAAACGTACAACAAACACACAAATTTATCTAAAATGAAATGAAGCCGCAGAAAATGATTGAACGATTGAGTAGATAATTGAAAAGAAAAAACGAAAAAAAACAACAAATGTTTGAAAATAATTTAGTGGAAAAGAGCGGTAAAGTTTAGAGAAATTAAAAAGTAGACAAAACAAAATAATAATTGATAAGCAAACTGAAAACTGAAAGCAGAAAACAAAGAGGTGGAGGAAACAAAAGGGAAGAGAACAACATTAGTTAGCTAACACGATAGGAAAACACACACCAGAAAGGAAAACAAAAACCAAAAAAAGAAAACAACGTTCTGAAAATGATGCCCATAAAAGTGTTTGGGACTAAGTTATAGAGTGTATGTGTGTGTGTGTGTTTGTGTGTTTGGGGGAGTGCATGAGACTGTATGAAGAGTGTATGTGTATGTGTATGCATGAGAAAGAGACTGCAAATTATGCATGCAAATTAGTGCAAATAAGCAGCACTCACCCCAGTCCAGGTCAACACCTATCCGATCTACCTACCCATCGCCATACCCATCCCCATCCACATACCCCATCCACATACCCCATCGGGGTATCCCCATGCGCTATGCCATGGCCCCAAATTCTAAGATTCCTCCTTGGGGCAATTAGTTAGCACAAAGCTTTAGTTATTATGCCCCACTGTACTCGCACGTGAGCATGTGTGCTTAGTAAATAATCACCATTATAAATTCAAATTCAATTTTGGCGCCTGCATCGCCTAATTGGCCGCAGCAGCTACCCCAACAGCATCATCGTTAGCAGCAACAACAACAACAACAACAACCACAACAACAACAACAACAACCACAAGAGCAAGAAAAAATTCTAGTTTTTGGACTGTTTCCGCTATAGGAAGATACTCTTGCAGCTCTATCGTTCCTATGATATTTGATGTTTTCAATATTTTAAAACAATTCTTATTCGATTGATTCTTCCTATGTCAGCTACATATATTAAAAACACAATCGATTTTTATATATTTATATTTTTATTATAATTTATCCAAAAAATAAATATATACATACATACATATGTATGTATGTATTGAAGAAAGAGCTACCTACAAAACGGTCACGGATTCAGCCAAAAACAGAAGACTAGCAGAAATATCCTGTATCCTTTTCAATTTTTTATATGCCGATTTGGTTTACACTTTTTATGGCTCATAAAATCAAACGATGCCTTATTGGGGGGCGTTGGATCTATTAGATCCACTAACAACAACAACAAATTCGGGGACTACCCGAACAATGTGTAAAAATGTACCCAAAAGGCATTTGCAGCTGGGCCTCTGTTAACCAAGGGAAATTTTAACAGCGAGCAGGCGACGAATGTTACGACTGCAGCAGCAGCTGTTTGGGCTGTTGTAGAGAGGTTTGGTTGCTCGCGTGGGCGTGGGAATGGGAAAGGGCGTGTGTATTTTCATTCTTTACCGATTCTTCTGAAGTAATGATCAGATCTTTAGCGCACTTAACATTCCAGTGTGTGTCACTAGTGAGCCGGATGCTGAGGCCCATGCAGCCTTTATAGACCCACTTTGGCAAACCACTCTTTATGACCTCGTCGGGAGACCAAATATAATCTTTGTACAGATGAAGTTTGTAATGCAAAGAAGGAATCATCTCCGACCAAATAAAATCTATAAATTCCCGATCAGAATGATCAAATAGAACTATATCATACTCGTAGCTACCACAGGTACAATCCATTCGATCTCATTTGAAGTTATCTCAACTATCTGACACTTTTTTCGGAATCAACCGGATTCAGCCGGATCGGACTACTATATCATATATGTAGCAGCGATCGCTTTCGACTTATTTTTCACCTGTCCCCGACTGAGAGTCTCCTGCCATTCCCATTTCCATTCCCCTTCCCCCAAACATGCGACATCTGAGGCAAGTGTCAATCACAGTCACCGCACACCAGTTGTTCTTGTCACATCATGCCGCCAACCCACCCCCCACCAAGCCCACCACTCTTACACACACACAGACACATAAAATACTTTGCAATTTTTAATTAAATGAAATGCAAGCGAAGAGGATAAACAGGAGAGAGATATTGAGATAGAGATGGAGATGAAGATGGAGATGGAGCGGGGGCAATAAAGATTGGTACCGCCCGCAGGCAAAATGAAAAACCATTAACGAAAAATGATATCTCAAAAGATGGAAAGAAATGAAAGCTAGCGTGATGAGCGAGGAGCTGCGGATGAAATGTGAAGATGTCGGATAAATCCTTTTGGGAGATAAAAAGTGTACAAATTTCTGAAGTTTTCAATGGACTTACCGCTATGGATCGATGGGTTTTGTTATCATATTATTTTTCGAGTAGGAACATAGGCCCCATCCATCCATCCATCAATGGGCAACACACAATGAATTAGGGCCCAATGAGAGGAGGAGAGGATAGCCGTATAATCATAATAGTTGCGGGAACAAGCAAAAGCAACAACACCAAAGATGCTGCAGGGCCGAAAGGGGTAATCAAGTCGATGAAAAGCACTGGAAAGGCAGGAAAATTTCACGAGCTGTGGAAGGAGCAGCGAAGCAGCGAAGAAGCAACTGTGTAAAAGCAGTGGCCAAGCAGAGCAGAGGTAGAGTAGTGGAGATCAGTGAAAAAGAGCTAAAAGCAGTGGAAGACCAATGGGGGATCTGGAAGGAGAGAAGTGGTGAAGCAGTGTAAAAGCAGTTGGGAAGCATTGAAAGAGCCGTCCGGGGTAAGCAGTGGGTGACCAGCGGCGGAGCGGTGCAAAGAATGAAGGTTGAAAGGAGTCATAACAATACAAACAGTGTGGCCACACACAAAAAGGACATTAGCCCTGCCTCTGCCTCTGCCACTGCCCCATCCTTGTGCCCACAGCTCCCGGCCTGCTTTGCTTTTCTTTCTCCCCTCGCTTTTGTTGTCTTTGTTGTAATTGCCTTTGTTTCATTCATTTATGTTTTGGTCGTTTTGGGGTCCGGGTCCGGGTCCAGGTCCGTGTGGTCCGTCCGCCCACTCTCCATCCTCGATGACCGGCTGGATGCCGATGAGCGATGCGTATCGGTGGCCCAAAAGCGGAATCGGGTTTGTTTGTTCTCACTGTTGCCGCCCTAAAGTATTCACAGTAAAGATCCCACGATGTGGACTTCAGGCTGTAGCGAGGGGAATTTATAGCCGTTTTATAAAATTATATTTTATTTCTAGGAAATTTATTTGTTGATTTTTAATTATCAATATATTTTTTTCGTAAAATTTTTTAATATCAATAATACAAAATGTAGCATCGCTGAACATCGATCTATGTGTATACATATGAATATGTACTTTTACCTACATTCTAAGATTTTAAAGCCATTTTCCACTATTTACTCCTTTCAATCGTACTCGCATTTCATTCAATCAGTTCAATCCATGCAAAACTCTGCTTTTTAATCTAAATTCAATCCAAATTCATCCCAACTGAAAAGAAATCTAAGCCGAATGCTTTAAGCGGGGGCCCTCACTCTTCTCTCACAGCTCTAAGCCAAAACAGTGACGTTTTTATAAAGGAGCAGGAGCAGCAGGAACAGGAACAAAAAGAAAAGGTTTCCCGGAAATGTCCATCATTGGCCATTTCCACTGTAAGAGCATTTTATCTATGGGCCAGAGTGTCGCGTGTCGGGCCCCCAAACGCAGGAGGCAATACAAAAGCAATCATAAAGTTATAGCCACCCGAAACGGCCTTCGCCTCACAGCCTCACAGCCGAACTCTCCCTTCACCTCTCTATAGACCAGTCCAGTTCGGGACCATCTCTGCTGTCCTCTCACGTCCCGTGTTGTCCCAGAACATCCCGTATATCCCGTACATCCCGAACAACCAAAAAGCAACTTTACACCCTTGGGCGACATTTTCCACTACGCAACCATCTACCGGTAGCCTTCCACTTCCGTTTTCCGTCCAATGTCCCCTATGCCTCCCCTAAGCCTCCCCTGGCTCTTCCGGTTTGGAGTCAGTCCCGCTTTTCTTCTTCTGCCTACCCCCACCCGCCCCATATCGTTTAATGTCTCATGTCCCTATCTATGTTTTCTGGCTCTGTGTTGTGCCTGGTCTGGCTCTCGTTGCCGGCGTGTGGCCTACTCCTACCTACTCCTACCTTTTGGCTCAATAAGAGCGACAAATTTATTGCTTGCTAATAGGAAAACAGCCTCCCTCTGGTCCTGTTCTGTTCTGTGCTGTGCCTCCTTAACCACTGCCCTGCCCTCTCTCAGCACCACTGGGAAAATGGTCAGGACAAAGTTTGTCGACATTTTTCCACCGTCTTTTTTTTCGGTTTTTTTTTTTTTCGTTTGTTTGTGGGCCTCGAACAGGGGAAAAATATGTTTTCAACATAATTTCATTCATTATATTTGAATTGTTATAGTCGTTGGTGTTGTTGTTGTTGCTATTGTTGTTGTTGCTGCTGAATGCTCATTTTCATCTGGCTCATTATCGTGCCACACCCACAGCACCTACCCCTACCCCTGCCACTGCCCACAGAGGCCTCACCTACCTTGGGCGTCCGTTTTGGCTAATTTGAATTTGATTTCATTCGGAAAGTTTTCTCGTTTTTTGGCATTTGTTGCCATTTCCAGTTCCAGTAGCATTTCCATTCCCATTCCTATTTCCATTTCAGCTTTATGTGTTCTGTGACAAGTGCAAATGATTGGAGGGCAGCCAGACGATAGGGAGGCACCGAAGTTGAAACACCCTTCTAGTTAGGAGGACCAATGAAGCAATAAAACTTTAAGCATAGGGTGGACTAGACTGGACATGACTATAGCGACTCAGGAGATGCTTCCTTTTATATGTTACTAACTTTTGCACAAAACTGAACATACCCCTGCAAAGGGTATACAAATGAGTTGATTAATTGAAAATGAATGTGAGCCTAGAGTAAATGGATTTTCAGCACTGCAGGCATTTCTGTGATTTGTGTTATGATTTCATAGAGAGTCTCCCAAAAAGGCGAACGCAAAGAGAACAAATCGCAACAAACGGCCGACAGGACAGATGGACAAATGGACATATGTTATATGAAATATTTCAGTGATTCCAAAATCCATTTGTGAAAGTTCTCCGAACTAAATGAACCTCTAAGGTTTCATGAGAATAACGCCAGAAATGCCTGCGCTAAACAGTCTTTGAATAGTTCAGGTGCATGCCGGGACTTATTGAGGGCTCCGCGGGGCACGAATCTCGGCGTATATATTCCAGAAATAATTATTACGTTTGCATGTTGTGTGTCATACATATACATATATCACTAGTCATTAAAAAATTAAACAATAGAAATTGAAAGTAACAACAAATCGAAATGTAAATGATTTAAAAACATATTTATATGAACAATTGGAACAAACGAAACAAAAATTAGGTTTTAAAACAAAAATTTGAATATTTTTTACCAGAAACCAGAGAAAGAAAAACAAAAGACATACCCCCGAACGACAAACTCTGACATAGACATCAAAGGGCTCTAAATTGAGAAGGGTACCCAAGTTTGTTGCGATGTCTGAAGGTACAGTTTGCCACAAAACATTGGGCATTAGAGGAGAGGCATTGCTGTGTGTGTGCATGTTCGTGTGCGTGTTCGTACACGTGTTTATACATACATTAACAGATAGATATACTCGTACTATACATATATACTATATTTGGGATCGGGGGACATTTTGGGATTAAATGAACTAAAGAAAAGAACTACAATTATGAACACAACAACAACAAATTGCATAAAAGAAAACATTTTTTTATAACGTACCTTTAACAGCGGGATGGAGAAGCGTTCAAGATGAACAACTAACACTAATTTTAAAACATATATATTTAATAGTAAAATTAACATAAAACTAACATTAACATTAACTTTAACATAACAAAAACAACAACAAAGAAATGAACATTGATTGATATGTATGTACATATGTATGTATGTA
This sequence comes from Drosophila algonquin, assembly GCA_035041765.1. Classification (NCBI taxonomy): domain Eukaryota; kingdom Metazoa; phylum Arthropoda; class Insecta; order Diptera; family Drosophilidae; genus Drosophila; species Drosophila algonquin. Next base: position 1,506,580 of record JAWNKY010000209.1, on the reverse strand, counting down.
TGTACATTCCACTGCAAAAAGTCACCTTTTTGCAGTGGAAAAACATTTAGTAAAATTGTTAACAAACAAAAAAGAATGACGAAGAAGCAGAAGCAGCACACAGTGGAAACCAAACAAAAAACATAACGAATTGAATTACATTTTAAGAAAATAACAAAAGTGGAAAAACAATTAAGATAAAAGATATTTAAACAAAGCAGAAAAAAAAAACATAACAAAACAAAACTATAAAATTATACGATTTACAAAACTAAGTATAAAAGAAAAACCAAAAAGCAAAGATGTACGAACGGAAAGAGAAAAATAATTGTAAAAATAGAAAGAACAATTTTTTTTTTGCTCAATGCCAGAGGCACACTTTTCACCGCTCACCCCTCCCCCTCACCCAATCACCGACACCTCCCCCCCCCACCATCCTCTAATACAAACAAAAATGAAAACAAATAATACGAATATATTTCGCGGCACGTAAAAAATTTGTTCATAACAAAACAAAAACACAAAAAAAAACCAGAAAATCTTAAACCAAAAAAAAAATCACACACACATTTTCTAAACAAATTGCAAGAATTGGGAAAAAAAAACCAAAAACAAAAAGTGTTTAAAATTAAATTAAAACCAAGAGAAAACGAAACCAACATAAGCGAAACCCAAAGAAACGAAAAAAGAACAAAACCGCAAAAATAAATACAATTAAAAGTAAAACTCAAAAATGTAGCTTCTAGTGAAATAATTTTTAAAAACAAAGCAAACGAAACGATAGCAGAGATCTCTCACAGAAAGACCCGAAAAAACAACGTTAACAAGAAGAATGAAATAAAGAAAGAAAGCAGGAAAGAAAGCTACAAGTTCGGCAAGCCGAAACATGGAATACCCTTGCAATTGATTGAATATTTTCGTACGCTCCCAGCTCACAGTCCTTCCCATACTATAAGACTTGTATAGTCAACCCTATTCAAAGTGATCCGAGAGCAAGACCACACACATCATTCATTAGCAAAGGGACAGCAGAGTATCAGAGTAGAGAAAGAACAGCTAAACTTGTATAAGAGTATGATCAGAAATACTATAGCATGGGTCTCACCGATCTTTCCGATCAATCCTCAATTCGACTGAATAAAAGTTCATTGTGCTAGGTTTACACATATTTAAAGATCGAAACGATATCGCATTATATGCATGTATGACGAAGAGAGAACCGCTAATCTTAAGCCAAATGATTATTCGATTCAATTTCTATTCCGATCTCTTCCTGATTCAATTGAAACCAATTGGGTACAGTACAAAACAGTTCATTGTAGTACTTCATTACTCTTACTACTCATGATCTGAATCGAGTGACCGGCAGCTATACCTCACGTCAGGTGCTATGTATTTGATTTGATATTGGTCGACCGATAGAGATATCTCTGAAATTCCATTGAAACCAAGCTAGGGCACAATAAAAGTCTTTGTTTAATGTTTGTTTTTGGCATTCTTGAGAGACCGTTAAGATATCGCACTAGAAGCTGTTCTCTTGTTAATTATAATACAGTGATCCGAAGCCAGAAAGCCCCATCAGTAATAAGAGATGATGATTCAAGATGATGATCAGAAATATTTATATATAGAAACTGTATACAATGTGGCTCGCATAGTATGTATGGTATGGTATGGTATGGTATGTGTATGGTGGCCCAAAGAGGAATACCCTCAATTGCAAGGTTATCAATAACGAATACTAAAAAAGAAAAACTAAATAGCAAAGAGCAAAGGAAAAGCAAGAAACAAAAACTAAAATAGAAAATTCTTTTCAAATATCAATAAAGCAAAATGAGAAAACCCAAATGAAATGAAATGAAAGAACAACGAGAATGTGAAATCAACCAACCAATAACAACAACAGCAGCAACACACATTTCAATTGCGCTCGTTTAGTCCCATATATAGTATATTTCAATTAAAAAGGAACGAAAAACAAACAACAACAAACAAAACATTAAAATATTTCAATATGTCATTAAGTCACAGCGAATAAACAACAACAATAAGTTGAAGGCGACTTAAACATCTAAAGGAGAGAGATAGATAGAGAGAGAGTGAAAAAGTGCATCTGTGATAGAGAGATGGAGGGTTTGAGGGTTTTTGAGGGAAAGAAAGGCCGCCCTACAGGTGTACTATACCAGATGGAACCATCCCCTCCCCCCAAGGCCCAAGCCAGAGTGTTGCTTATGTAGATTCTGTAAGGTTTTCCTGCACAGAGTTATGATTTACATTTTTGGAACTAGTAGATAGATGCCCTCCTCTAGGGCTATTACTAATTATTGTGACTATGAGAAGGGTGCACAATGGATTAGCCTCTAGGGTTATTATAAATTAGTATTAGCATTCGAGCAGAGTCTCACAAAGAGATGCCCATAAGACGGTATTTTGTGCCAAAAGTTCTATGGGTCTTTGCGGAAATGAAAATAAGTTTTCTGATTAATTAACACATTGCGTTTTTCTCTTATAATGAGGAACCAATATATATATGTGAGGAACAATTGTTTAAAATACTATACTATACATAAAATCGTGTAAGGATGGAAAGCTCAGCATATTTGAACTTCCACACGAACAAAAATTAAAGCTTTCAAACGCTTGACGCTGGCAAAACGCACTGTAATTAAACACGATTCTCCAGACACGCATAAACCTTGCCAAGCGTTTTCCAAGCGTGATAGAGAGAAAGATACATTTTTTAGGTACATATATATATATATAGAGAGAGAGGCAGAGACATAGAGAGAGATTAGGAGGTAGTTACATTTTTGGTGCATTTTTAGCCTATGCAGATCTTTGTCTTTTTTGGTTTAAGGAAAAGTGTCTCTATGCCTTTATGTGAGTTGTGGTGTGGTGTGGTGCTGTGTCTTTTCTAATTGCGAGGTTCAGTCGCTAGCGAGGATTAGGTATCAGTGGTCAGATCTTCGTTGTCATCCTCCGGCTCGTGCCCACGTCCTTCCCGTATTCGCTTCAATTTACGCTTTAGCATCATTACGCCTAAAATTCCAACATTGGGATTAAGAAGCGTCTTCAGTTTTATTTGGGTCTACTTACATTTGATGGCCTGAAAGGTTTTGGCCGATGCCGAGGCAGATTCGGTGGCTGGCAATGCAGCAGCCGTGGCCTTCTCATGGGCCAGTTTTACCTCAAGATAGGCCTTCTTTAGCGTCTTGTAGTGACGGTACTCGATGGAGTCCTTGACCAGAATGCATCTATAGGGAAGAGATTTTATGAATACAGCGGGCGCTGGGTAAATAAAGGTTTTACTTCGCCGCAGATCCCTCGCCGGAGCAATCCGATGGATTCGTATGATAGATCTGATGGTAAAAATATTGTAGTACCGGGGAGTTCCAGATGGAGAGACCGTACCACAGCCAGATGGCTACATTCAGCGGCAACTTGAAGTTCTTCGCAAAGAGTGTGGGAATGAAATACTTGAAGGGCAGCAGATTGATGAAGACATGCGCCCACGCTGCGATCCTCAGGCCTAGGAACATTTGATAGACCAGCCGATTCCGATTGGAGCTGGGCAGGGAGAGCAGGGCGAGCACTTCGGTGAGTATGCTGTACAGGCCCAGCGTGAGATTCAGGCCCACAAAATAGTTCTCATATCTATGGGGGGGTTAGGCCAAACTGATTGAATCACATAAAAGTACGATAGAAGTAGAACAAGTCGAGACATGCCTGTACACATCGATGGCCACGAGGGCCAACAGGTAGAGACCCTTGGAGGCGACCTCCAGAAAATCTGCCTCCTTGTAGTCCAGCATGGCTCCATGCAGGTAGAAGGTGATGATGAATATTGAGTAAAACTGAAACTTTTCCAATTGATGGGACCGGTAGAAGATGAGATTTTCCGATGAATAAAAGAGCGAGTATCGTCCTTGGTTCTTCATCAATTGGGGGAGTATCATGAACTCGTTATAGAAGTGCAGGAACAAGCAGCTGGCCGCATAGAAGGCGATGTTCCAAATCAGTCTCGCGAATTGTTTGCGCTTAAAGTACTTCATATTCGACGACTTGAGGAAGAGCTGCCAATAAGGGGGAAACGACGGAAGGGAGGGTAAGGGTGGTGGGCAATTAGTCGAGCATTGGTCTGACGCCGCATCAGATAATGTATTATGGTCGGGCGGTCAGTGGTCGTTGGTGGTCGGCTCTTTATGCTATCGCTGCTAGTCTGCCAGGAGCGGATTGAATGGAAAACCTTTTACATTTGCATTTTGTATTATTTTTCCATTTCAATGAGCTTGTGGATTCAAATAATGTATTTTGAACATTTTAGGTGCCCCATTTAGGCCACCGACCATCCCCCAAACCGCCACTGACCACCCTCCGTTTATTTATAAACGAGAAAATCTTTCAGCAACCCCTCAAAAAGAGAGTGAACGCCGTCGTGGAATATTGCACTTGAGCTGGATAGCTTTAGCTTACCTGAAAAATACGCTGAAACCCATAGAAGCCACAGGACAGAGCCACAAATATCCAAAACACAGCATTTATCAGGTAATACAAGTCAATATCCTGGACAAACGCATCGAAGCGGTCGTTGGTTATCAGATATTTTAGTGGCAGAAAAAAGTTGCTGATCTCCGCCCAATAGTCCGGCGGGCCGGCCTTCATGTCCAGGATGGATGTCATGGTCGGTAGTGTTGCGATTCAGCCAGCAAAAGCTGAGCTGTTTGCTAAATTCGGCAACGAATTATTGTCGTGTCGGTTTTCTCCCAGATTTTGTACAGTGTTGGTAAACGCATCTCGCCAACAGCTGTTTTTACCGACACAGCAATCGGCTCTGATAGGCATGTATCGCGCCTTACAGCACTCTCGAACAACTGTTAAGGCACAAAGCGCGCCATGATTTGTTAATTTCAAATTATTTATATTGTTCAGGATTATGGCCCAAACATCAGCCTTAGCCAAAATCATTGACCCTCCCGTCGATCCTGTGCAGCTGTTTAAGCAACTTCTAGAGACAGTTGCTCAAGGGAAACCGGATGGCTTGTTACAAGATATGAATCTAGCCACTATAGATGACGAATTCGGTGTGCTCAACCGAACTGTGCTATATCGTGGCCTATCCAGCGACAATTATGTATTCTACATCACCCATCGATACACGCGCAACTGCAAGAATCTGCAGGCCAATCCGAAGGCCAGCATTACCTTTTATCTGCCGCTTGTAAAGGATACTGATGGCAAGGACACCACATGGCAGGTGCGTTTGATTGGGGCCACGGCAGTGGAGCTGCCCGAATCTGAAATGGATGCCCTGTGGGCCAAAGAGGATTTGCCGGCCAAGATACGTGGCCACGTCTGTCCCTGTGGCGAGCCCGTGGACTACGATCAGCTAAAGACGAAGCACGACAGCTTCCTGAAGGAGCACTTGACCTCTGGCAATCCCATCGAGAGGCCAGCTAGCTAGTAAGAAAACCCATCCCAACCCAAGGCCAACCGCAATTCTCAATCCCAATTTTTATAGCACCGGCTGGAAATTCCAGCCCCAACGCTGGGACTTTCTCAAAGTGGGCCATGGCCTGATCGCCGATCGTGTTCAGTATCGCATGCAGAGCAGCGGTAAATGGGAGTCCATGCACGTTGCCACCTAAATCCGGATCCGGAATGGCGCTTTGCGAGCTTCACTTGATTTCATTTTATTTAACAATATCTTTCTACAAACAGCTAAAAGTAATTCCTAACAACTAAATGTGCTTCTTTTTCGACATGTTTAACATACAATTACAGCATAGTTAATAAATATTACACAAAACAGCAAAAAAAAAATAGAATAGAATAGATTACGTATAAAAAGAATAGTACAGATACAGTATGTGCTAATAAAGGGAGGCCGAGCCCAGTTAGTAGCGGTTAAGTTTTCTCCTCGTTTCTTTTTACATAATACAAAGATAGTTGTTCGATTTGATTCAGATCTTTTGATCGTTTTTTTTTTGTTTTTATACAAATGCTAGGGGGTTGCGGGCTGCTATACCGCATTCACCGTCTCCCGTATCCAGGCGGCATTCGAGGCGATCTTGTCGTACATGCGGGGTCTCTCGACACCTGTGGGACCGCACGCGATGCGCCAGGAGGAGACGCCGATGAGGGCCCACTGATTGGTGCCTGGAATCAGGCATTGCACGGGCGCTCCAGAGTACTCCTCTTGCTGTTGGTGGTAGACAGAAAATATTTTGTATTTTGTAAAACAATTGCTAATAAACGAGATTTATTTGAAATTTAATCATTAGTTTATGGACAAAATAAAGAAAAATTATTCATTTCATTCATTCTCATCGTAAATACATTCATATGCATATACATACATGTATGTATGTACATACATATGCATTCTAAACTGTAACTCCCATTCAGCGCGGGCGCGCTCAAATGGCATTTCACAAGAAATTTTAATCAGTGTAACTCCAATTGGCGATACTACTGACGTCACACAGCACGCGACATGAAGGAACGTGTTTGGTGAATGAGTAAGATTAGCGCGCTTTCCAGGCCGTCTGCTCTCGCTCTCTCTGGAACGCTCGCTGCCTGCCGCTCTGAATCGCTCTCTCTGGAGCAACAACAACAACCCACCCCCTCTCATGCCGTTACGCACGACTACCTGGGCGACAGAAGGAGCGAAAAGATCCACCACTTTGCTTACCTACAAAGAACAGCAGTCCGACTGCAGCTGCAGCGGCCAGGCAAATAGAGAGCATGGAAACAAAGAGTGGCAGAGGAAGGGAAGGGATGGAGAAGGCTTCAGCGTATATATATAACGAGAGCCGGCCACTGGAATGCATTTATTCGGCAACCTTTCCAGCGATCGCACACGATAAACATCCAGAGAGAGAACAGTGAAGGAGAAACAGAGTGTCGAAAACGACAACAATAAGAAGAAAGAAACTTTTTTTTCATCCAAATAAATCGAAATAATCAACATGACGGATATCAAAAGCTGCCTGAAGATCTGCTTCCAGGGCGAGACGAGATTTATAATCTGCGAAGCGGGCAACAGCTATGAGGAGGTCATAGTCCAAGGTGAGTCACGGTGCATAAGAGCGAGCCAAAGCAAAGAAAATATATTAAAATTCTTCCAGCAATGGCCCGCTTTGGCATTCCCGAGACCCAAAAAGAAGCCTTGCTCCTGACCAACGGCAAGGGCTACATCTTTGAGCCGCAGCTCTTGGAATACTTTCTAGTACTCTTCCCCTGCCCGGAGATAACTTTCTATCTGCGTGTAAGGTGCCAGAAGCTGCTAAGTGGCCACAGCCTGAACCAATCCATCAAGCGGAAGCGTCACACAGACCAGGAGACGACGCCAACATATCAACAGACCCTGGAGCCGGAGCAGGAACAGGAAAAGGAGGAGCCCAAACCGGAGCTGGAGCAGCAGCATGAGGAATACAAGCCAGTGGCTGTCTATCGACAGAACTGTTTCCTGGGCTCATTGCCCAGCTCTGAGGGGGTTCCTGTGCGTCGTCAGAACTGTTTCATAAGAGAACAACAGCCACAGCAAAAACTGCAGAGGGAGGCTGAGATCCGTGGCAGCCGAGAGGAGCCCCAACAGCCGCAACCGAAGCGTTTACGTCTGGATGTCTGTGCCAAGCCCAGACGAGCTGCACCCATTGCTCCGCTGCCTCCCATGCGCTCCATTCGCATATAGCTTGGACGCCACCAAAAATGAACTGTACATAGCCCTAGTACGTATAAAAGACGTACATATATATACTAAATACTCATGGTATCTCTAAGCATAAAGGTTGAACCACTGTTCCTACTAAGATTGTTATTTCGAAACCAAATGAAATCCAAATAAATGTATACGAATTAATTAATTGAATTCCTTTGCCGAAGAGCCTCTATAAAGCAGTATGTTTCAGCATCATCAGTGCTTTCGATTCGAAATATTTTAAACAGTTGTGGACAAGTCCTTGGCCCAACTATTCTCAATCTCCCCAGCGTCCATTCTTTTTTGCATGGAGTGTGCGTGACTGATCGTGAACGATCGCTGCTAGACTCGACTCGAGACTCGCTGATAACGGGGCCCACCGCTGTTTTACAGATAAGGATCCTAAATGTAGTACGTAGGCCCTATCTCTGCTTTGCTTTATTGCTGTAAACAAGAGATCCTATTTTGTTCCAATAGGAGTCCAATGAATATCACTCACCGTGCAATCGTACTTCTGGTAGGTGGCCTCCATGCACATGGAGTTGACCGTGGCTATGGACACATTTTCGCAGGGCGCCATGTCGCCGATCTTCAGCTGGACGCGCTGCAGGTGATCCCGCTGCCGGGACCAGCCCAGCGTGTTGCAGTTTGTCCAGATCTGCTCCTGCGCTGCTGACTGGATAGGCTGGGCTCCAGATGCAGCTACAGCTGAAGCTGGCTTTGTGGCTGAGCGGGCGGTGGAGGCGGAGTAGGCGGCGGAGGAGGAGGAAGAACTACCGCCGTAATAGTTGACCTGAGGTGCATGGTCGGGCAGGGGATAGGAATCCAGTTCCTGATGCAGTGCCTCTGCCCTGGGCATGTACGAGGCGGCGGCTTCTGCCTGCTGTGGATAATTATCCTCCTCCTCCCCCGCCTCGTCCTGTGGGATTTCCTCTGTACTGCCGGATCCCTCCATTTGCTCCTGGGAGGGTATCAGGAAGAACTGCTGTGTTTCCTGGGCCAGCGGACTTCGCTGGACTTGAACCACCGGCTGCTGCCCCTCCAGGCGCTCGGCCACTGGTACATAGGCGCGCCTCTGGACTGCGGGCACAGCCAGTTGTCTTCGCTGCAGTGCATCGGGCAGACAGATGGGACGCACATGATCCGAGAAGCTAACCGGAGTCTCCAGCCGCACCAGCGCCGCCGTGGAGCCCTCGACGGGACTCTTAATCATCCCAATAATGCGTCGCCTCTGCGTCCACGGGGCCTTGGCGGAGAGTCGCACCGCACCCACAATAGCCATCCAGGTGGCCCGGGGCTGGCCCTGAAAACAGCCCTCCGTGGTGAGTACCCAATCCTGCGATATGAGCGTACCATCGCACACATGAATGTCCTCACGGAAGAGGGCCACCAACCAGGGCCAGTCCCCAGGGGCCGACATCTTCGGCAGCGAAAGATGTTGCTTGGCATTGAAGAGCGCCGACTGAACGCCGCATCTCAGGTCGCCACAGCCCACATAGAGCACTTGCCGCCGGGGACAGTGTGTCCGGATGAAGCTGATTTCCGGCGCATGGGGATCCAGGACGCGCACATAGTCTGTCAGCTGTTCTGTGTCGTTTTGCACGTCGAAGATTTCCACGGATCTGCAGGGGAGAAAGAACGTGTCAGTGCGAATGATGGTGGGGTAGGGGTAGGAGTTTCCTGATCCTTACTCGTAGCCCAATGACTTGCATAGCGATTCGGAGACGGTCTGGCGCACGACCAACTTGGCATCGCCCTCGAGTCCCTCGGCACACAGCTTGCCCACTACGCCCTTCTCCGAAAACACGGCATAGCCAGCGGCATGGAAGCGCGACAGATAGGGAACCAGGGGCTCCGGCTGCAGCAGATCTGCGGCCAGGGGAGCAATGGAAACTAAAAGGATAAGAAGGACCATGAATTAGTAAAACCATTTCATGACTGGTTCTGCACAACAGCACTCACGGCAATCCTTCTCATCCGCTCCATCGGGACAATCCGCCTTGCCATCGCACCGTGCCTTTCGGGGCACACATGCCCGGCCCCTGCCACAGTAGAGAGCATTGGGGGAGCAGAAGGCACAGCTGCGCTCATCAGATAGATCCGGACAGTCCGCATAGCCATCACAGAGCCGTGGACTCTGCACATTGCTCTGCATATCGCTGACACAGTGCGGCTTCTGCTGACAGGACTGCGTGCCCGTCGACTCTGGGAAGCGTTCGCAGTCAAAGTACTGTCGGAATCGCTGGGGCAATCGACTCCCACAACCGGCCATGAAGGACTCACAATACTCGCGGCACATATGGCCGGGCGTGGGCTGCATGCTCGAGCCATGGGTATCGCAGGGCGGCTGGAGCAGGCGGCACACAAAGTCGTAGGCTTCGCGATAACATTCCCCATCCACCAGCTCCCGGAAGACGATCAAATCATCGGCCACCTGCTCGTAACTGGCATGGCCCAGCAGATTGGGATACGTGGTCACGTTGTAGCCCAACTGGCGGCAATAGCTCAGCTGGATGGGCTCACAGCGACGCGGTGGCGCCGGTGTCGTGGTCACAACCGGCTCGGTGGTCTCATCATGTCCCCCCAGCGGGGAGCTGGACATGATGGGCTCCTCAATCAGGCCCGTGGTCTCCTTGATACTCAGACTGGACACATCCACGGTCATATTGGCAAAGTGCCGACGCTGATGGTCACTCATCTCTTCATGGAAAAGCGCCAGAAGCTCACCGCTGCTCACCAGACCCGCGTACGGATCAAAGATCATGTTAAAGTGCACGATGATGTTATTATTATCCTCGCTTCTGTGGGGATGAAGGGTATTCTTTTTGGTGGATGGCCATCTCCTTGGTATTTGATTGCTACTCACCCATCTAAAGCCAAGATTTCGCTGCCCTCGTACGCCTCCCGCAGATCCGAACGCCGTAAAGTGAGATTTATCCGCTCCCTGTAGTCCCTGGACTTGTGCTGGAAGCACAGAGAGTTCTGATTTGCCAGATCCATGCTCCACTTGTCGTTGAGCACCATGAAACGGCCGCGAAAGACACGATCCGGCAGCGGTTCTGGACGGAAATAGGTGTCTGCAAGAAAGTTTTGATTTAGAATTTATTTCAGTGAAAGATGGATGCAGTGCCGCAGGGAAGGGCAGGGCAGGGCAGAGGAGGCACACTCACATCCCACATAAACAAATGCCCCGGCCACGAGCAAGGCTATAAGGAAACCGGCGATCACAGCGCAGCCGCATTTTTGGCCATCTCCCAGCTTGCGGCGGGTGAAGCGTATATCCGAATCCGTGGACAGAACAGACTCGGATTTTCTCCTCAGACCATGGGCATGGTTATGCATATGCAGGTGATGTTCCCGCTCCCGCTCGCGCTCTCTCCCGCTCTCGCTCCCTGTCGCGATCCCGTTCCCGTTCTCTTTGTTGGGCGGTGTCCAAGCCGTTTGTTCCGGAACCTGCTCCCGCTCCTACTCCTGCGCCTCCTCCATTGGTGTGGCTGTGATGGGGCTTGTGGTGTCGCGTACAGCGAGTATTGTGAAAGACCTTCGCGGGCTGGGCTGTTGTGCCAACGCCACCGCCGCCGATTCCTCCATTGCCATTGGGATTTGGATTGCTGTGGACGATGCCCTGCGCAACGAAAAGAAAACACTTTTGGTCAGATTCAATAATTAAGCGAACAGAGTCGATGGCAATTTGGTCAATGACCACTAAAGCGCCTTAAATGCTTTGATTTTACGCCAAATCATGCCGTTAAATCCACACACGGAACGAACCACAGCCTCACAACAGTCCATTCCAGCAGCAACCGAGTATCCATCTCCATCTATCGCGCCATCATCATCGGGCTGGCTCGCAGAAAAATCTGTACTTGTTTTAAATGGACTTAAAATGTGGCTGATGTTTATGTGGCTGGTGCATGCAAATGTGGCATGCAATATTGGATTTGCGGAAGCTTCTGCTTTAATTAAGGAAATTACCAGCCGTTTTTTGCCTTCACTTTTCTTTTGGTTGAATTTTATTTTTCAAATTTAATCGAAATAGTGCGCGCTGGCGTTGCCAGCTTAATGAAACTGAACAGCTGAGCCGGTCTCCTGCTAGCGTTTACCCACACCAGGCCGAGCCTAACAGAACAAGAACATCTTGATTCATGTTAACGGCGATTACATTTAGAATTGCAGGCATTTTATGTTTATCGTATTCAAAACGTAATTTTTTTTTAAACTGAAATCGATTGTTGGAGTTATTAGTTAAACTCTTAGCAAAAAACAATAGATTTAAAACCAACCGTCCACTATTTGATACTATTGAAGCTATCACAATAAATCTAAGAATAGTCCAATAAGTCCGATCGAATAGTACCACTAAGCCAACAGACTTAACTTAAACTAAGCGCCCTCTCCCTTTAAAAGCCTGCTTCTTATTCTGTTGCTGCTGCTGTTGCTGCTTCTGTCTGTTGTTTTATTAATTATTTGAGCTTAAATAGCACGTAACATAACGGATGCGAGGGGGAAGCTCGAATGCGGTTTGGTTTTTATGTTGCAATTGCGAAAGCGGCAAAACAGAACACAGGCAGGCACAAGCACAATTTAGAAAATAATTAAAGCGCAAGTAAGGAAAAAAAAGAGCTGCTACTGCTGCTGTTGCTGCTGCTATTTTTCTGTAAACGGGTCAGCCGGCGCATGGCCCACTTTTCTTGACTTGATGCGTGATGCTGCCTGCCAGACAGAGACAAAGTAGCATAACAATAATAAAATAAATGAACAGGGGCAAAAAGTGTAATTAAACAAAAATGGTTTCCTCATTTCATAATCGCGGGCATCGGTCAACAGTTTTTTATTGAGCAGACTTATTAGCATTGTGTTGCAATTGTACCGCTCTCCCTCTCTCTCTCACTCTCCCTCTATCGAAGGAGGGAAGAAAGCCAGGCAAGTTTCGGGGGACCGAAGCTTTTGTTTCACTTGCAGATCACTCGTTCTCAAAGATCAGAGCAGAGTGGAAGAGAAAAAGAGTTCGCGGGGGGGCCAAGCAAGTCAAAAGTCACTCGGCCGCATAACGGCTCAAAGCAAGCAGTGTGCTCCACTCGCAACTTTTCTCTTCATTTCTGCTGACACGAATGCATTATGCGTGGCGCACGTGTTGGCAGTGTGTAAGCTTTCGTGTTACATCACCGCGAACACACACATTTCCTTTGTCTTCTCTCTCTTGCTCTCTCCCACCCTCTCTTTCACCAATTGGTAGCTTTTCCTTTTGTTTTTCTTTTTGCTTTAATTATCGCACAAATTCATATTTAATTACAATTTACGCTTATGCTTACGCTTACGCTTACGCTTACCTTCCAATTTTTGCCTCCTCCTCCTCCTCCGTTTGTCTGCAAATTGGATTTGTCTTTGTTGCGATTGCTGCAATTGTTGTTGTTGTTCTTTTTATCAGCTGCTGCCACTGCGGCCGCCGTTGCCGTCGCCGCGGCTATGTTGCATCCCGCATTCGCATTGGTATGTGCCTGTGACCCCGGGGATGATGTTTTGTCCGTATCGCGGGACTTTTTCATCTGCAAAACAAATTTGAAAAACTTTTGTTCAACAACCCATAGTGCGAGCATTTCGTTACAAAAGCTGGTAATGGTAATGGGGTAGACATGCGCGAGAAGCCCGAAACTAACCAACCGAACAGGTGCTAATTGTCCGACGAGGTGCTCTGGTCAGCAGCAACAACTGCCAAATTTAGCACAGTGTAGCAGCACATGCCCCTCCCCAGCCACAGCCACAGCCACAGCCACAGTCAAAGCCCCAGCCCATCCCACACGGCCGAGGGCCATTTATATGGTTTGCTCCAGTTAAAACCATTTAAAACAACAACAGAAACATCAAAAGTTACTACAAAAACAACAACAGCAAGCACAGCAAAGCCAAAGTCAAAGCAGTACCAAAGTCAAAGCAGTCCAATGTCAAGCGAACAGCGCCCCAATGTCCAGCGTCGACAGCAACTGCGCTGCGACAGCGACTGCGCGACGTCAGCGTAAAAGAAAGTTTCTGCGTTTCCTTTATTTGTAGTAGGTATTGTTGTTGTTTTTTCGCTGTTTATTGTTTATTTGTTTCATTTTGCTTAACATATTTACATATTTTTTGATTATTCGCTGGCTTGATTGTGTGGCCCGGCCGCGTGTTCCCATTGTTTTCTGTTCTACGCTAACTGATGATCTCCAAGACATGAACTAACACTGTGAAATTAGATGTTCATGCATACGTACATATGTACATATATACACGCATACATACATACATACAGGTAGGTGGCAAGGAAATCGTTTAACAATTGAAAATATAATAGTTGGTGGAATTCCATTCCTCGATGGAAAGTTTAGATGAACAAAGAATTTTGAATGGAATTGATGAAGGTGTTTTTTTTAATCTTAAATAATCCATTCCTACTGATCTCTGATGATCACTGGGTGGATTTAAATCTGAAATACATCTGCATTGTAGATATATCTCGCTATCAAGGAGATCGTTGAACTTTTTAACTTAATCAATCTCTGAGTACTGCCGCTATATAGAGGCTTTCAACCAAAAAAAATTCTGAAATATGTACACTTATTAGTTAATAGCTTTAGCCAACTGTCCTATAGACAGTCTTATACTGGAGACTCCCCGCAACAAGCAAAGACAACCCAAGATAAATTGGTTGAAGCTTGGCTGTTAGAAAATGCAGGGGAGTTGGCCGAACTCAAAGATGGATTGACGTTGGATTCTGCAGGCCACACCCAGAATGTGACTCAGGTCGTATTCCCTTTGATAACTCTTCGCCAGATCCCCACACACACACTGGTGAGCGGAGCCTGGTGCTGCTGGTAGGCCAGCTTCATTGTGGTGGCCAGGTGTACAGCCTCCCGAAACGCTACCTCCCCAATATGCTCATAATATGCTCCAAAGGAGTAACGCACATCGGCATCCATCACCAAAGGAGGCTTTCAGCGGAGCCTGGCACTAATGTGCTTTTGAGGAGTGGCAATAAAAAGCTATGTACATATAATAGTTCTTTGTTTCTTGAATAGTTTTCTTTTTTGCTGCAGCTGCAGCTACTGTGCTGTTCGTTTTCGCTTTTCTTTCGCACGGCCACTAATTAGGAAAATTTATTTTGCTGGGGGATGAGAGTTGAGTGGAGTTAAGGGGCTGCCACCACTGCCGCTGCCCGTCTTGTAAACATGTTTTTCGCGCAACATGTTGAGTGCCGCCAATGTTGCCGAAACGTGTTTCCTCGGGGTGGCTGGGATGGCAGGGGAACCCCCACTCAAGCCACCGAACAGCGTCGGCAGCAGCAACAAAAACACTTTCATTTTGTGCCGTGCCTCGCCTTGGCTTTGAAAATTGTTTTTGCTTTTTGGGTTTGGGTTTTTCGACTGCAATTGGCACGAAAAAAATTCGCTTTCGCCTGCAACAAGACAAACAATTCAAAAATTCGAGGCGCCTCGGCAACAAAGCGGTCCTCCTCCTTAGTGGGGCTCTTCTTTAAAGCCTGTGGTGGCATGGCATGGCAGCGCATCGCATGGCATCGCTTGGAATGACACTTGTCGTCAATGGAAAACGAGTTCGTGGCCTGAGTCTTTGAACTCTAACGCTCTATCGCGCCGAACCAAGCCATTCCATGCCATGCCAAGTCGAGAGTGCACTTTCACAGCGAAGGCCGAGATCGAGGGGCGACAGAAGACAGACTGGATGACCTTATGGCCACAAAACGAAGAAAGTTGCAGCATGTTTTCATTGTTGTTGTTGCTGTTGCTGTTGCTCGTCTCTTCTTTTGAAAAGGAAAGCTGGACGATGCGCCATGCGCCATGCGTGATGCCTGGATGATGAGCGAATTCATGATTTTTCGCCCTTGCCATGTGGGAACCATGTGAGGCATTCTACAAACAACAGGACAGCGAATGCCACTCCATAATTAAAGTGAACTTTGATTAAGATTAGAAAACATGCCATACACACATACATACATACATATGTTCAAAGTTACTATAAATATACACATATGATTTTTGCATTCCAATTTCCATGATATTTTCTTTCTCTGCAAACAGAGTCCTTCTTAAACAGTTCCATAGGACTATAACTAAAAGAGGACACTAGCCCAAAGAAAAAGATAACAAAATAAGAACATTTAAGGAACATTTTGTATGTATAAGGATAATGTGTAGCTCCTTAAAAACCAAGTGTTTGCCCAGTTTGTTTTGAAACATTTATAAAAAATAACGCAATAATATGAGACTTATCGAAGTTAGCCAATCTCTTAGAAAGATCAAATATCTATCGAATGGAATTGGTTTTCTTTAAAAAACAGCAGGGAACTGATATAACATAAGATCTGCCCTGTAAATTGTTACCAAACCAAACCAGCAATGAGTAGGCACACTTTTGGGTCAAATTTCAATACGATGAAGCAGAGGAGTAGTTGCCACCCCACACCACCCCACTCCACCCTTCGGTTAGGCAATTATCCAACCAATCCCCACATTACTCGCATACGCATAGAGACGGAGACTGAGACTGAAGCTGAAGCTGAGGCTGAGTATATAATCTTCTGGTCAAGTTTCATTGCGTTCGCTCTACGACAGCGCAGGCCACAGTTCGTTGAGTTAGGAACGGAACGGAACGTAACGTAACACAAATACGTACGTACTCGTTCGTATCTTGTTCAAATATCACATTTCTGGCTCAAGCTCTGCTCTGGCTCGGCTGCCTGCAATGTTGCACTTAGAAGCCAAGTTGGGGCCACGTGCGGCCAATGGCAACAGCCGCAACAGAGCAAATGGGGGAATGGGGAATGGGGAGTGGGAAACGGGAACGGCAGCTGTGACAGCTTTTCACTAATTTCCCTTTAAGCAGCCGCGGTGCGGCGCAACGCAGTCCCAGTCGCAGCCTCTGTGGCAGACGTAGACGTCGCTTGGAGCAGCAGCAGCAGCCGTAGACGAGGCTGCCACACAGCTGCCACTCAATCGTGACGAATTAATAACGGAACGTTTTGCCGAACTGGGGGAAAGCTGCAACTGAACAATGAGGGAGAGACCGAGCGAAGACAAAGCCGACGACAAGGCAAAGGGAGTTCAACCGAAAAAAAAATGAACAGTTTTGACCTCCTCAAGGAGCATTTCTATCTGCTATCTCCTAACTCTCTCTCTCTCTCCTTGGTTGCTTCTCCACCTCTTGGATTTTGCCGGTTGGTAGGAGAGTACGTGCGTGGTGATGGCAATGATGGCATTGCCAGATACGAGTATGCGAGTGCGAGTGCGAGGTACGATTAGATGGCGTTTTCGCCTGCAACGATTGACGATGACGACGACGACGACGAGACGTGACTGAAAACTGATTTTTCAAGCTGGCAACTATGAAACTGGGTTGCCGTTTTAGGGTGTGTGTGTGTCTCACGTAAATTCAGTTTGGGTTTGGGCTTGGATTTGGGATTGGGTGAAGCCCACTTCTGTGACTCACTCATTCGCTCTGCCCACAAAACAACAAGAGCTGCAACGGCAACTGCAACGACAACGGCAACAACAATTATGGCAAATCAAAATGCAATCCAAGCAAACAGAGTCGTCTACAAATTGTCGCTCTCATCCGAAGCAAACCGAACCAAACCGAACCGAACTTTGCCTTTGGCTAGCGATGGGTGCGGGACGAGAATTTTTGATAAAAATAATACAAGCAAAAAGTATTCACTAATTTGGATCATTTCTTGGATAATTTGCACTCGATTTTGCTCAACATTTCTCTCTTGCCTCAAATCCAATCCAATCTTATCAAACGATCTGATCTATTTCGCTTTTATTAGTAATCCTTCTCGTGAGGCGCCACGCCTACAAATATCGGACAAAAACACTCACGAAATGGTGTTTGTACCCATCTCTAAACGCGTCTGGCTTTGGTTTTGCATTCCAAATGAAGTAGAAAGTTCTCCGGACTCCGGACTGCGATCTCCGGTCTCCGGTCTCAGCGATTAATTGGAATGCTTATGGGCGCCTTCTGAACATTTGTCATTGCCGCTGGCTGGTTACCCTCTCAGCTGCTCTGGTCTGGCTGTTCACTTATTCAGAATGCGATTTGGTAAGCCAAAGTGGGAATGGCCCTGTTTCTAGTTACTGAATGGGTGGGTTGGGTCAGGGCTTGCTATGGGAACCAAAGTGAAATATACATACATATATGTAGATTTGCAAAAATATTCAAAATATACCAAAATGGGTTGATGAACTGATCGTTCACAATTAGTTTGCTATATCAGCTACATATATAATCTCTTTAGTCATTTGTATGCAACTCAAGGTAGTCGTAGCCAAATTCTGTGGAGGCTATAATTCCCACAATTTCCCAAACTGCTTCCACTTTGCCCGTAAAAGTTAATTTCCGCTGAGATTTGCATATTTAATTGAAATTTTGCAACTATTTTGGACAGCATTAACGAACAAACAAAACACACAAAAAAAAAAAAACAACTGCATTGGGGAAAATGCCAGAAAAGGTAAAAGATACGAAAAATAAAAAATAAATAGAAATGAATCTACCGCTGAGCGATTGGTTGGATACCCTTGCAGAGGTTTTTTGTTAAGAACTCCACAAAATTTGGCTCTAGCATCATTCACTTGACGCGCCCAGCTCTGCCCTATGGTAATATTATAATACTAAAATAATAGTCTACGGCTCCTAGAACAAGACAATATCGACTTGGGTGTGTTCTATTCATGCGTTGCAAATGTCTGCCCAAAACTGTAATATCTCTCGCAAAGGGTATCAAAACACAGCTTGCCCACGCAAAAGCGTCGTCAGGCAGTTCAAGGCTAAGCAAGTAGCCAACTGCAAGCAGTGCGTAAAAGCTGAACAGAGCTGTAGAAGAGTGAGGTAAATGTGGAGGCAATGGAAATCGGTTGGAATGGCTGAGTCGGGGCAGTGGGGCTCGGGGCTCGGGGTGAGCACTGTTAATAAACCATTGCCAATTGGAAAGTAAAGGGCGAAGCACACATGTGCAGACATAAACGAAAGGAAATTGAAATTAAAATACATTCCCCCATAAATCGCAGTTAATAAAAGCTCATAATGAAGCAGCGGCAAGGCAGCAAGCAATGGCAGAAGCTCATGATCATGATGATGGAAAAGAAGAAGCAGAAGCAGAAGCAGAGGCAGAGGCAGCGGCAAAAGCCAATGATTTGTGCTACTTTCTTTGGGGCTCCGCTGTAGCAGAGTCAGAGGCAGCAGCAACAACAACAGCGCTCTCGTCTTTTGTGGCTTTTGTCTTCTGCTTATTCTTCTGCCACTGCCACTGCCACTGCCACCTATGTATTCCCCTTATGTTTTCTGCTTCTAATTTATTTCAATGACATTTTACGATAAATGCAAGCCCCCTTCAACAAATGCCAGCCATCGTCACAGGCAGAGAAAGTTCTCTTGAGCTCTCGCCATGGCTCTATGGCTGTGACTCTGAATCTGAATCTGACTCTCTTTCCTTTTTACTCCCACCCATCACCCATAAAGCGTTTATCGATACTGCTTGATGGGCTCTCCCACCAAGTGCTGTGGCGGCTGTGTGAGAGAGTGAGAGAGTGGTTTCTGAGAGCGCTCTGCTGCTGCTGCTGCTTCCACTGCTTCGCTCTGTCAAAAGGTCGCTCAATGAAACATTTGATTTGAGCTAAAAGAAAACCAGCAAGAACTCTAAATACATAACAGTTTCGACCACAGGGATACCCTCTTCAAGCTGAGCTATAGCTATAGCATCAGCGATAAGCACAGATCTTGGTTCCTCTGTTTCTTAAAGTTCCCTAAACGAGGACAGAAAGGCATAAGGAAGAATATGCATTGGGTTCACCCATTGTACCCTCTTTGGGCTCTCTATGGTATACAGGGTACTATACAAATCAAACCTGTGCTCAAGCTTATTTCTAGTCTGAGTCTCAGCAGTGGTTGTTGTTGTTGTTTCTGTTTTCGTAGCTTTTGTCGCCCGCTGTCTTGTCTTGTGGCATTTGGCAAAATGGCAACAACATTTTATTTCATATTGCTGCTTGCCTTTTCTCGTTATTTGTTGCTGTTTTTGTGAACCTGTTGCACATGACGGCAAAATGTGACGACAAAATGAGAGACAGACGGACATACAGAGTGAGCACTGTGCCACAAAACGCGGCGAGTGAAGAATCAGGACTAGGATTAAGAGGGGGAAACTTTTAAGCCATGGTTATTCATCATATTACACATTTTCAAAAAGTAAGTTTCACAGAGAGGAAAATATACCATTTTCATTTGGGTTTTTCCTTTGTTGAGTCAAATTTCCATGGTCTTCGAGCAGCCGCCATAAGTAGGATCGACTATAATCGCACCTTCGAACACTGTTTTTACAATCAAACATTTCAATCAAGGTATCGTACAGATTTTACAGATCATAGACTATGTTAATGTTAATGTTAACATTTCGAAGTCATCAATGAGGAATACATATGTTGCTCTGTGGGAAGGGGGGGAACCATTGCCACCATAAAAGAGTTAGCGCATTTTACACAGCTGTTAATCGGTACATTGGATTGGGTTCTTTTTTCCTCCTATGTTGAAGAGGTGGGGGAGGGGGCCCCCTCCAAATGGCGTCAGCCTTTTTGGTTGCCGTTGGGGTGTTTGGTGATTGTGCAAAAACAAGAAAGAGAGCGACAGAGAGAGAGGGAGAGAAAAACTTTTGAACAAAAACCGAAAATAACAGCAACAACAGCAACATCAGCCGTAATGGGGGTTCCACGAGCAAGATAAGCCATACGAGAAATAGCCGCAAAGGTAGGGGACTAGGAGATAGGGCGGGGGGCAGTGTATGGGCAGACAACTGAAAGTTGTTGCGTTTGTTTCTAAGCCAAACGAGTTTGTTGTTGTCGTTGTTGTCGCTGCAATCACTTTTGGCGCATAAAATGCGGTGCGAGAGAGGCCTTAGACTAGACTTATAGACCCATAGACTTATTGGAATGCCTCGGCGGGCCCCACACTCTGACATACATATGTACATATGTATGTATGTATGTATATGCCCACCTATACTCGTACGATTTCAGAGTGCTGAGCTGATGAAATTGCGGCGGGCGGAGACTCAGGCTCAAAAAACCAGAGAGACAACTGCAAAATAACAATCCCAACATAAAATCCAAATTGCTCAATAGTCGGCTTGTAGTGCCTTTGGGGGCCAACACATAACTACAACTACAACTACAACAATAACAACAACAACAACGAGCGAGCCCTATGTGCCGCCCACCCACACACGCCCTGCAACAATCAACAATCGGCAACAGCCGAACAAAACTCTGGTCAACTCGACAAAACCTTGGTACACATATGCATGTACATATGTATGTACATATGTATGTACTTACTCTCCATACACAATCCCTTAACAAATGTTTCAACGTTTTTGTTTGGTTTATTTTTTTTCGTACTTTGTCATGATTATCGACGGCCTTGGTTCACTTAGCAGGCCCCCCCACAAGAACCCCACCCGACCCGCCTTTTAATGGGCATAATTTTATGCATTTTTTTCAGACAATTTCTGCATACATTTAGTAGATGCATACATACATACACATTGCATACTGTAATGTAATTAAGAAAACTTCTACACAAGAAACCATAAATACACTATACGAATCCATTTTCTAATCCGTAATCCATCATATTTCTAATCCAAAAACAAAGGATTAAACACAAATTGAAGGAAACAAACCCTATGCCAATATGGAAACACAAAAACAATCAGTGGGACAACAGAAATATGGAAACATTTTGAATATTATATTTGTTTGAAGCTCTATTTTTAATTTTGATTACGATTATCAGCTTCAGCTAACGATTATCCTTTGAGATTGTATGGTATATTTTTCCTTAGCTCTAATTTTTCTAAATTTTATGTATTTGCTTAGGGAAAATCTACATAAACATAGCTAAATAAAACTATGAAAATGAATGCAATCAAATTTACATATTTAAAAATTAGCCAATATTTTATAGACATTTTTTTAAGCTAGTTTTCCGCAAAAAAACGCAATGGAAAACTGAAGTGGTAAAGGAACAAAATGCTTAAAAATATATTTACCAAAGTACCATGGAGTATGTATGTATATTTAATATATTTATGTAGTTATATTTATTCTTATACAATATTCAAGAGTATTCTCTTACTCTGTTTCTCTATAGGGCTTTGGCAAGAGCATCCACTGATTCGGTATTGCAGAGCTCTCTTTTCCGCCTTCATTGTTAAGGGGCGACACATATTTAGTGTTTGGAAAAGTTCTCATCAGCCAAGAAAACAAAAGCCCAAAGAAAGAAAAAGAAACAGCTATGGTAACAAAAGTCTCCAACGATTCATTTCACAAACAAATTTTGTACACGCCACATACATCCACATCCACATCCACTCGTAAAAGCAGCAGGCGGTTGGTGGTTGGGAGAAACAGAGGGAGGGAAATTATACCAACAATATTACTGTAACAAAAAGAAAAGCCACTCCATTGCAGAAACAACAACAACAACAATCAAACCAACAATCAAGCCCAAACCGCCACAATTTTTGCATGAAAACAGCTGCAAATTAAAATCACAAAAGCATCAGCATCATCGAAGGAGAGAAGCCCGAGACGAAGACCCAGACCCAGACCAAGACCAAGACGAAGACTAAGACTAAGACGCACTCCAGTAAAACTTTTGATTTCTTTTGGTTATACTCGTAGTATTTTTAGTACGAATGAACGAAGGAGGAGGCCGAGGCGGGCATCATTTTTTACAGCCATGCGCCTAAAGCAGTAGCAGCAGCAGCAGCAAAAGTAAGTTACTAAGTCAAAATTGGCTTATAACGGGACGCACTTTCACTTGTAAAAGCCACACACACAACCGACAGCGAGTCTCAGACTTTACACTTGAAAAAAAACAAATACCCATATTGCCAGGAGAGCCTTGCCTTCCATTGGCAAACTACATTTGTATTTTTCCTAAACCACTCCGATTAAATTCAAATTTGACAAAAATTGTCCATCTATTGTTTGATTTCTTTGAGTGTAGCTGGTGGGGGGCTCTTTTTGATTATGTGTGGATGCTGTCTGGTGACTGCCCCCCTTAAAGTGGGAGGCGTGGCTTTAAGCTGACTATCATTATAATTTCCATACATTTCAGAGCAACGGCCGTTACTGAAGAGATCCCAAACAAATACTCGAATTACAGATATGATATGAAGAGAGAAGAGTATTGGATGAACGTTTGGCAGGGGCTATCAATACCCCCAGATACAGATACAACAGATAAAACTACTGGTGCAGGTATTATCAAGCATTATGCAATCGACAAGATGACAAAATCAAACAGTAGTTTGCTTTTATTTTTTTTGTTTACGACTACGTATACCCGGCTGCTTGTCGCTTTTACTTTTGTTTTCATTAATTATGTATGTCTGTTCGACTAATTTCCAATAATGACAAATGACGATGGCGAGGCCATCAGACATCAGAAAACGATTGGAAAGCCGTTTTAGGCGAGATCACCAAAAAGAGAAAAACATTTCCAAAAACGTTTCTCAGGCTGATTTACAGATTTACAGATTAACTGGGTTTTCCTTGCCCCAATCGATCATGATACATATTTTATAAGGAAGAAATAGGCAAAGGGAAAAATTGGTGAAAATATGACCCGTCTGGTCAATGATCTCAAGAAATTTTAATTTAATTGTGATTTTTTTGACCCAGTATAAAATGTGTTCGATTTAATGGTCAGAAAAATATTATTCTTTAAATCCATCAATCAATCTTTTGATTATAAGAACCTAGAAAAAACAAGGGGTAATTTTCATTCGTTTTACCACAAGAAAGTTCTTAATAAGTATAGTACGAAATGTTGCTCCATTTCCTAATGATTTCCGCTGATGAGAGAATGCCTAGAAGATCACTCACCTGGCTGTTACTGCAGTAGTAAATGTCCGACATCCTGGATGGGATTGTAGTTGAAGGCAGCTGCTGCTACTGCCGCTTCGCTGCTGCCCAGTTCCGCCTCCTTTGCCGGTTCTGCTAACAAATACGCTTTGGGTCGGGATCTATAACCAGGGCAGGTTAAGCGGCATGACCGCGTTTCTGCCAGGCTGCCAGCGAGCGAGCGAGCAGGTGAGTGAGTCAAAGTGCCCTAAGCACCAGGAACAGCAATGACAACAGCAACAGAAACAACCTGTTTTTCTGCACTGCACTGGAAAAGTGTCACACACACGACTTGTAATCAATAGCCAGTTGACGTCGTTTATTGTTACGTTTTAACGGATTAGATTTTCCGCATATTTATCTGTATAAACTATTTAACAACAACAATACAACAACTTGTACAAAACAAAACAAAACAAACAACAATTCAGCAGAGCAGCAGTCGGCTGCACTTCACGCTCTGTCTTGCAGAACACTCCACTCGCTTTTTCGGTTTTCTTATTACTATTAATATTACTTTCAGCTTGGTTTAAACGACAGCGCATGCGCGCGCGCACCTTTCTTTCTTTCGGAGCAAACAAACGACTCGGTTCGGACTCGAACTCGTATTCGGATTCGAATTCAGTATTATGATCGCGTCGCTTGGCTTAAACCGACTCGGGCCGTGGTAAAACTCAGACTAACTTGGCCAGACAAGTCTTCAGTCGTCACAGCGAGCTACAAGTCGTTCTTCTGCGTCGCCGCCAGCTGTCTTGGGCGCCAGTTTGAGTTGTACGTGAGGCATCCCCTAACATCGTGCCGTTGCAAGTAATTTGTGCGCAACAGAGCTGCTGGGCATAGTTAATAGAGCTGGTAATTTATTTAATTGAAAATCCCAAATGAAGCGCCAAAGTCTTAACAGTACAGCTGAAGAAACATCGATAACATTGCGATGTCTTTGCAACCCCAAATTTAGTTGGCGCCCGTAGAGCCTACATTTTGGATTGTTCCCTAGCTAGAAGCGACAAAAGTTCTATATTTTGCTAGTGATATTTCAAAATAAATATATGTTTTGCATATATGCATATATATTTTTATATGCATTCTTTATTTAGTATTTCAAGTAGGAAGTTAGGAACTTAAAAACATAGAATTGATGTTCCTCCAGCCTTATGTTAACAGGCCGATATGGCTATGTTATTTTTTCTGTGCTGTTAAGCGCAAAAACGGAATGAGATAAAAATAGATCAGCTGTTCGCTAAGATAAACACTTACCAGCACTATCAAATGATTTCGATTTTCGTCAACAGTTTTCTTTTGTATTTGATCAAATTTACTTTGATTTGCCGTCTTTATGCAATGCCGCCCATCCACTAATACAAAGCAATGGCACGCAACGTGCTAGAGAGCAGCCTACTGGGCGCTGGCTTCAGTATTATCTTTCAGGTGAGCGCTGTTTCGAATTTGGCCCCAATTGGTGGGATGCGGTGTTGAGAGAGCCAATCCCCAGCCCACAGCTCACAACCCGTCAGCAATTAGTCACCATTCTGATGCTTTGCCATTCTTATCACCCTGTTCCCAGATACTATGCCGCATCCTCACGTTCGGCATCAATGCGTACATTGTGCGCAATGTGGGTCGCGAGGTGCTGGGTATCATGAATGTGCGCCTGCTGCTGCTCGAGTACGTTGCTCTTCTTGTCCCGGGAGGCCATCAATCGGGCTGCACTCAGTGCCAATTCGCAGCAGCGCGACAGGTGCTCGTGGGCTCAATTGATCAACCAGATGTGGCTTACGTAAGCATTAAGGAATAATCATTCAATCCATCCACAAATCTGAAACCCAAACAATGTTTTTCCCACAATCTGTTGCAGTGTACCCATCTGTGCCGTTCTCTGTGGCCCCTGTTTGTACATTTGGCTCAACTGGCTCTCGACCGTGGACGCTGTCTATTCCTCCCAATATGAGTTCGGCTGCTATGCCGTTGCCCTGTCCTGTGTCCTGGAACTGTTCGCCGAGTCTACAGTTTTCGTGGCCCAGGTCTTTTGCTTTGTCAAGCTTAAAATTCTGTTAAACACTCTCCACATCTTCGTGCGCTCAGCTATTTTTCTGTGGATCGTGATTGGCGACAGGAGTGCAGCCATCACAGCTTTTGGCATTGCCCAGCTGGCCAGTGCAGTTACCATAGTCCTCGGCCAATACGGATTCTTCTACTTCTACATCGGGCGCTTCAATGACTACAAAATGCAGCAGGCACGAAAGAAACAGCCGACACCCACATCCTGGGAGCTGACACTGTTCGAGCACATGGACGACTTCCCTTTCACGCGACTGACCGAGTTCCTGCCGGGTGTTATGTTCGATCCCATTGGGAAGTTCTTCAATAGGGAGCTGCAAACGCTCACGCTGAGCTTCGTCAAGCAGGGTGTGCTCAAGCAGATCCTCACCGAGGGCGAGAAGTATGTGATGTCGGTCTCCCCAGTGCTGAGCTTTGGCGAGCAGGCTACCTATGATGTGGTCAACAATCTGGGCAGCATGGCAGCGCGCTTCATATTTCGTCCCATTGAGGATAGTTCGTACTTCTACTTCACGCAGACCATATCGCGGGACACGCGTCTGGCCAAACAGCCCCCGGACCAGGTCCGGCAGGCCAGCAGTGTGCTGAACAATCTTTTGCTGGGCGTCAGTTCCATTGGCATGCTGGCGTTCACCTTTGGCCAGAGCTACTCCTATCCAGTGCTGTTGCTGTATGGCGGCCCAGATTTTGTGGCCGGCGGTCTGCCCCAGAGCCTGCTGCAGTGGCATTGCCTGGCCATCTATCTGCTGTCCGTGAATGGGATCAGCGAGGGCTACATGTTCGCCACCAACACCAGTCGGGACATTGACAAGTACAACTATCTGATGGCCATCTTTTCGGTCAGCTTCCTCGTCCTATCCTACATTCTGACGGGCATCTTTGGGCCGGTTGGCTTCATCTTTGCCAATTGCATCAACATGCTGGGACGCATCCTCTACAGTACCTACTATATCAGGCAACAGTATCAGCCGCTTTCGCTGAATCCACTGCTGGGCCTTAAGCCAGCCAAGCTCTTTAGCGGGACTCTGATCCTGTCTGGGCTCATCTGCTATTGGGTGAGTGCTATTTATCTATTTATTCCTATCAAATTCTGTCTAATCTTTTACGCTTTCGTCCCTTTACGCTGCAGTACCAAAGTGCTGCTCTATTCACCCATCTAGGAATCGGTTTGATAGCCGGCCTTGTCTGTCTACTGGCCTGGGCACTGTCGCATCGCGATCTGGTGCGTTTGGCCTGGCGATACGGCAGGCGCATCAAAATTGATTAAAGGATACGGCTTAGTGGATCGATCGGCTTCTCGAAGAGCGCACAAAATTTGGGATACTTAAATATTTATATAGACAATTGTAAATTAATTCCGGAATTAAGTTATTTACCTATTGAATGTTTGTAGTGCTTCAATGCTTCGTTAATGTTAAGGCATGCATTAAAAGACAACGATTAATTGTATTATATTTTTGTTCAAACAAAAATTTGATGTATCTGATATATTTTTGGCCGGGATGAAATTTAAATAAATTATTCATTTAAATATTAAAAAGAAATGCCATAGGGGTATCGTTTGATTCCTTTTTGAGAGCATAGACAATAATACCCCAAATGCACTAACGCATATTATAAATTCCCTAACTCGTTAAAATAAATACTCCAACAGCAGGCGACTAATTAACAGTGTGCGTTAAATATTCTCCTGATATAACTATTTTCACGCTGTAATCTCATATAAACGTGAACGGTGACATTTAAAGTAAATTGCGTGCATAAATATTTCAGGCAAGCAGCACAAATCCCAAGCTTGTATTTTTTTAATCAGAAACGGTCACATTAGGCAACCGAGCGCGCAAGTAACAACATTTTCGTATAGTCTACAACTTTTTAAGCAATTTGGTGGCCTAAGATGAAGCGCACAAAAGAGGAGGACAAAGACGAGTCCACCTGTGCCACTAGTAACTTGAATTCAAGCACTGGCAGCAACAGCAACGATGCTACTGCAACGGGAGGCACTGTCTCAGCAGCGGCTGCCGTTCGCACCACAGGACGCGTCAAGGTAGGTTACATTTCCCGCCGATTTGCCAGAATTCCCCGAACTGATCAACTTTGCATCTCATTTGCATCCCACATCTAATAGAAACCCAAGCAAGTCTACGATCCGTCTGATAATTACATTTCACGTGGGCCCCGCAACTCCACTACAGCGAATACCAATGTGCAAGCGTCGTTATTGCCGGCACCGGGCCCAGTGGCACCAGTGCCAGGTGCATCGCCTGCGGCGGTGCCAGTGTCCAAGACCAAGGGTGAAGTAGTCGCCGTGAGTGCTTCACAAGATTTGGATCCAGGGCTGCCGCTGCGTCAGTATGATATGTGCCAAAAGTGCGGAATAATGGAATTAAAGCGTGGTTCTGGCCACAAGAGCAATTATCTGGCCTGCAAGAGTTGCCAGAACAAATGTAAGTTCCACTAGGCCACCCAACATCCAACTCCATGCTCATCTGCAGCGCATCTATTTTTTTATTTTCGTTTTTCCAGGGCACTTTTCGTGCCTTCCCATCTCATTTGATGTCCTGGCCGTTGCACGCAAAAAGTACAAGTGTGTGTCATGCCGCTACTGCCGCATTTGCGGCACCAAGGGCAAAGATCTGGCCATTTGCTGCGTGTGCGTGTATTCTTTCCACCGCAATTGCCATGATCCGCCCTTGAGCGGTTCCGATCTTAGCGAGCGTCAGTGGAAATGCCAGGGCTGTGAACTTAGCTCCAACAACAATAACAATCATTCGGCCAGTGAACAGACTGGACGCAAATCATATCCGGGACGCAAGAAGCGTGCCCAATCGGATCCCGCTGGTCAG
This sequence comes from Drosophila algonquin, assembly GCA_035041765.1. Lineage (NCBI taxonomy): Eukaryota > Metazoa > Arthropoda > Insecta > Diptera > Drosophilidae > Drosophila > Drosophila algonquin. Next base: position 1,478,051 of record JAWNKY010000209.1, on the reverse strand, counting down.
GAGAAATCGCCACCAGCCAAGCAGGCCAAAACTGGGCAGGAATCAAAGGAGCAGTCGAAAACAGCAGACACAGTCGCCGCTACAGAACCAGAAAAAGAAAAGGAGGAGCCAAAGCTCAAAAAAGAGATAGTCAAATCCGAAGAAAATCGCATATCTACGGAGGAAAATGAAGAGCCAATGGAGGCTCTTATAGCAGAGGAAGAGCTGAAACTAAAGCTAGAAGAAGATCTGCCAGAAAAGTTGGGTGAAGATCTGCCAGAAAAGTTGAATGAAGATCAGCCAGAAAAGTTGGATGAAGATCTGCCAGAAAAGTTTGATGAAAAAGGGTCAGAAGAGAAACCCGATGATCAGGGCCAGCAAGAAAAACCAAATCAAGAATCACCAATGGCGCTGGAGAGAATGGACCAGCAGCCATTGGAGGAGGCGGTGGTGCCCACTGCCAGCGATGAAGAGGAAATCGTTCCTGTCAGTGTTGGGTCGTCTCCAGAACCCAAAACCGATTCAAAACCCATCACGAAAGAAAAACTAACTCCAGTGCGCACTTGGACTGTTGACCAGGTTGTCACATATCTTGCCCGTTTTTATCCAGATGAGGCTAAGGCATTTCACTCTCAGGACGTGGATGGCGCCTCGCTATTGCTGCTCACGCGCGAGGATGTGATAAAGGGTTTCGGCTTTAAACTCGGACCGGCATTGCGCGTCTTTCAGGTTGTTCTTAGCCTCCAGTCGCGCACCAACAATGTGGCCCTGGGCTGGTCATCTACCTAGATTAGCTCCCCTAAGGATTCAATTAGATCTAAAGTCTACAAAAGTTTTGTTTTTTTTTTCGGACCATAACTATTACTAGAATACTCTCTGTTCTGCGTGAACCGAACGAACGCAAAAGCTCACCAATTTTAAGTGAAACGTTTATTTTAAGTTTTTTTTCAACTAAATGAAATAATTTGTGGTCGAATGAGCCTTTCTCTAGTCAGAAGTAGACAATTTTCCGACGCCATTTCCGAATGTACCCTGAAGAAGATTTTATTTAATTTTAAGGGAATTGAGCTAAAGGAAATAAATGTACTTCTCCCAGGTATTCGGAATATACATATGTATTCAGCCAACGCTGCAGCAAATTTAATTTTAATGTGTTTCAAATGTATGAAACGAATCTTTATGGAAATTTTGTTTAAATGTAATTAAAGGAAAGAAATGTACCTCTCCGGGAACTATAAATAATAAATATATGTATACAACGAAGTAAATACATCAAAAGATATGATTTAAAAGCATTCCCCATAGATTAGTCGCACCTGAGATCGATTAAATGTTGAATAAAGAAATTATTTCTTGGGATTTCTTTTGTTTTTGTTTCCTTTAATTTCAAACAGAATAATAAGTATAGTACATAATTGGAGCGAGTTGGTGTGCTACTCCTCCGAGAGCAATATAGATTCTCATATATTCATATTCCATAGTTACTAAATAAAACACACAAAATTAATAAACAAATGCACACACGCACACACAGTAGTAGGAATATCAAAGTACATCAAATGTAAACATTTCACGGCCTAATTCCGGGATTCTTGGGACAAATACTGTTTTGGGGAGGGGGCGATCCAAATCATTTCATACGCGCGGCAGTAGCTTCTCCTCATCGCCCGTCTGGGCCGTTGGCTTGGGACCGGACCGGGAGGGATCGTAGCCGTACATGAATATCGAGGCGATAACCAAAGCAGCGCCAAAGCTGAACTGTAGCGTGAGATTAAAGTCAAAGATGTAGATGGAGGCCACGCAGGATATGATGATGGCCAGGGAGGTGGCGAAACCCTTCAGAATATTGTCCGCATACTTGACCACAACGGCCACGATGAGGCCACCGCCGGCCTGCAGCAGCACCAGATACCACACAAAGAAGTCGTAGCCATGGAAGAAACCATGCTCGAAGATGCGGCTGCCGTCGTTAACAAAGCACGTGAGCAGGCCAAATGGTATGCTCAGCAGACTGAGCTGCACATTTCTCATCCACACGGAGATCTCAGCTCCCTTCAGAATCTTCTCGAAGTAAATGCCCGCAAAGCCGGACAGAAAGCAGGCACCCAAGGCGGACCACAATCCTAACATCCGATTTTGTTCGGGTATCGCACTCGACGACGCAGCCGCACCGCCGCCAGCTGACTGCGAGGAGGACTCACTGCTGCCGCTCGGGCTCGTGACTGTCTGGGCGAGTTGGACCAAGACAATGCCCATGACCAGGAGGAGCAGGGCACCCCATTGTGTGGTGAGCAGTTTGCGGCGTAGAATTACCACGGCGAACATGGCCGTGGTGAGGATCTTTAGTTGATATGTGACCTGGTAGGTGGCCGCATCCAGATGCGAGGCCGACACATACAGCAGATTGTTCTGCACAATGTATACCAGCGAGGGTACGCACACCTTGAGCGTGTCCACGGGATTGGCAATGATTGTCTTGTGCAGCGAGCGCACAAACTTCTGGGCATCCTTGCCCTCCTCATTGAATACCAGAAAAAGGCATGTTATCAGCTTGGCAAACTCGGCCATTAGAACAGCTAGAAGACAAGAACGATAAAAGGTAAGCAATCAATCAAGTGCAAAATAGAGATAAAAAAAACAAGCTAATATAATTGTTAATGTAAGACCAAAATATAACGATTTTAGTGCTGTTAAATTCTCAACAGTGTGTGGGTTACACAACCGGAAGTACAATGATGGTTTTTTATCAGGCGCTTCCTCTAGAGCGAGCTCCCCATGCCTAACTGTTGTACACTTCCGGCGCCTTTGCTGCTGATCTGCTGATGCTTGCGTGGAACTGCCAACGTAAATGCTTTGCAACCAACAACTCACCCGTTGAACTCAGGAAAATTTCACCGGGTCTGGTCCGGGCATAGCGCATGCTGAGGCCCAAGATCGCATTCTGCAGCGTTAGCGTTAGGAGACTGATGTACTTCAGAGTGTTCGTGTTCACTGTACGATAAGAAATGGGAGCGGGCAACAGCATTATGACATTAATTATGAAGAGTTTGGATCCAACTAAACATGTGTATATTACTCACTATGGATATTCATTGTTATTTCGGAGACGGTTTACGTATGCGGGAGAAAGCAAACAAAAATGTATGATAGGGTATTGAGGTAGAGGCAAGAATAGAGTCGAAACAAACAGAATTGAATAGAATAGAACACAGAGCCAGCAGCCAGATAAATAAACACCGCGAGCAAACACTGAGATCGATCCGGATTCAGAGGCCGGGGAGTAAGAGGAAATTTCTTTTCGTTTTTTCTGGCAGTCTTACTGCCACCGAACCGTGCGACGGGTCAATGTGGTAGCGTCCTCAGCTTTGGGAAGAAGACACGTAAACAACAATCTGAAGCTTCGGAGCAGCCCATTCTCGCGGCCAGGGCAAGTTTTTATCGTTGAGCATTTTTGCTGTGTGGTTGTTGTTATTGTTATTGTTGTGTTGCTGCTGCGCTGGCGGCGGCGACCTCACTTCGCCGATTACCGATTGCAGAGCAGTGTATGCCGCCAGTGTTGGGGACCCAGCGATATTCGTATGCCATAAAAAAAGGCTGAATCTTCTTATTAGCAAAGAAACCATTAAATTTACTAGGCCACAAACTGTTTGGTATAAATTGACGCATATTTTGAAAGTTTACAGTTTTAATTACTATGCATGCAGATTATAATGCATAAAATAACATTGGCTTATTCATATTTGTTCAGCTTCTGCTGCTTTGGCTAGGTACGTACTATTTTGCAAATATTTGCACAGCACACAGCTATTTATAGCTGAAACCTGTCATACCTGTCTCGTGGGGTATCGATAACATACGTGGTAGTACGTCTGTTTACCAAATTTTATAATTTTGACGGGAATTGTTAACACACTTGGGGTCAAAATGCGCGAACAGCCACTAAAAGAGGTCACCCAGCTAATACATGCCATAAAAGTGGGGTAAGTGACCAATTAACGCATGTTTCAAAGTACAGCAGCTGGCATTTCCTCTTTGCAGTTTGGTGGAGGGCTCCTACGGCATAACCAACAAGACACTAGACATCTTCAAATACATAATCATCAGCAAGAGTTGGAAGAATGCAGAGTAAGTATGGCTTCCTATGGCCATGTGCAGCTCTCAATGATAATATGTGTTTATTATTGCAGTGCCCTGATGCAGATTGTACGGGCCCAGTGCCGCATCTTGCAGGCGGCCCTGCCACAAGAGACTGTTACCTCAAACATAGCACGTCGCATCTTGAAACTCACCCGCGAGGAGTTCGATCTGTTGCATGCCAAGGTCCAGCACTTTGCCGATGACTCACAGGCCTCGCTGTCGCTCCACAAACTGGTCACCCAGACCAGCGAGAGCAATGTGAGCGTTGACTATTCGGTACCACAGCAGGGGCTGCGGGAGGCCCTGCTGGATCATCTGCAGGAGGTGGAAACGGAGCTGGAAACCAGCTCGGAGAACATCTGCGTCCAGGCTGAAGAGCACATCCACTCCTCGGAGATCATACTTACGCTGGGACACTCGCGCAGCGTGGAAAGTTTCCTTAAGCGAGCCATCAAGAAGCGACAGTTCCTCACCATCATTGTGGCCGAATGCGCGCCGGCCTGTCGGGTGAGTGGAACTCTTAATCTCCTTTGCAAGGAGAGCAGCAACTGATCTTCTCTCCTTTTGCAGGGTCACAATCTGGCCGCCAGCTTGGCTGCCGAGAAGAATGTGGAGATTATTGTCATCCCAGATGCGGCCATTTTTGCCATGATGTCACGCGTCAACAAGGTCATCATTGGCACGCACAGTGTTCTGGCCAACGGTGGCCTGAGAGCTGCATGCGGTGCCTATACGGTGGCTCTAGCCGCCAAGCACTATTCCGTGCCTGTGATTGTCCTCGCGCCCATGTACAAACTGTCGCCATTGCATCTGTGCGAACAGGATGCCTTCAATATGGTCGGCTGTGCCGAGGATGTGATCCCATACGATTCGATACCGGCCCGCGAGGCCAAGGTCTACAGTCCCATGTTCGATTATGTGCCACCGGAGTTGGTCACGTTATTCATATCCAATACGTACGTATATTAACATTCAAGATTTATTATTCAACAAGTAAATCAATCAATTGCATTTTAGCGGTGGCCACGCTCCCTCGTACGTGTATCGTCTGCTCACGGAACTGTATCATCCCGAGGACTTAGAGATTTAAAATAGTTTTACACTCTGTTTGCCACACACACACGACCAATAAAGGATCCCATGCCCCCTAATTATCTATTCTTGTATATTCTGGAGCAGTTGCGTAAAGTCGGCCAGGCTGTCGGCATAATAGTCTGGCTGTGCGTCGACAGGAGCACTGAACATATCCTCTTTGGTAAGGCAACCGCTCAGGACGAGCAGTGACTGATAGCCGCATGATTTACCAAACTGGACGTCTTGCACCAGGGTGTCGCCAATGAAAATGCAACGCTTGGGGTCTGTGATCTCAAACATTTCCCCGAACATCTCACCCAAAATGGGCGATGGCTTGCCCAGGAAGGTGGCCTCGCGCTGCGTATAGCGCTTCACATGCTCCAAAAAGTCAAAGAATCCAGCCACATTGAGGTTTTCGGCCAGGGGCATGATGACATCGCTTCCTCCCGCTATCAGCTGGCAATCGTCGTTCTGCTGCAGGTGCCTAATGGCCTTAGCCAGCTCCACGTAGGACATATCCAGATGGATGTCGAAGAGCACAGCGCCCACAGGCTTGTCAATGCTCAAATGATCTATCAGCGAGGCAGCTGTTAGATGTTCCTTGACTTGCTGTAAGGAAAGTCAATCAATAATTTACTCCACCACCTCGCACCCTCCCAGCACTCATCCTCACCAGCGACTCAAAGTCGATGCCATGCTTACGCAACGTCTCGTTGGCTTCCAGCGACATGAGGGAGTAGACACGCTCACCAGGTCTGTGCTTCTTTAGATAGCGCACAATCGTCTTGACGGGATGCACAACGTCGTCGTCATGGACATTGTTGGCTCCAATATGCTTGAACTTGGCCATGTACTGTTCATCGGTGCGAAAGCTGTTGTTCGACACAAACTTTATTTGCTTAGCCGGCCTTTTTAAGGCATTTACGGCCGCCCCAGTGCCCGGTATCCAGCCCACCAGCATCCAGACAACGCCATCGCAATCGCTGATGACCATGTCAAAGGAGTCAATGAATTCACGCTGCTCCTTCCGGCTGAGATCGAGTATGTGACGTGGTGGGGCCATGGCTGTATAACGAATGCGGCAAGCAGCCTGTAAAGCTAGCCGGCAGATGGAATGGAATGGATGCCGCTGCGTTGCGCGCGCACCAAAATTTCCTGGACGACTGAATGCCAATGTCAATGCCGCCGCGGCCGTTTAACCTTCATCGTCACATTGACGATAGTCTACCGTCGTCGGTTATAGTACGGCGTGGTCCGCCAGCTGTTTTGCTGTATATTAATTCTTTTATTACATGATTTAGCTAAATAGTTGAGTGCCTTACTGCTATAGTGCCCAGTGCCTCGCTCAGATAAGATTTCATATGTAAATAGGAAAAAGTCTGTGGTGTATGGTCTGTGCATGAGAGACGCGTGCATGGCCCTGGAGTCGTCGTGGGCTTGTCTATTCCATAGCGAAACAATAGTGAGTCCCCAGAAATCGTTTGTCTACTTTTTTGAATTCTCCAAGTTGGTTGCGCTGTCAACTGCTGATAAAATATATCTGCATCTGTTTTATGTTGCTCCAGAAGTTTACTTGATAAAATCCTCATAAATTTTAATTTATTCTTGGTAAACATTAATTGGCAATTATCTTTGCTTAGATTAGTTTTATCGGGAAAAGTCATAATAGTGTAAACTACATGTGAATATCAGTGGAAAGAATCCTAAAATTTAATTCAAATTATAACGTATTCCAAAGAAGAACGAAAACTAGTTCGATATATGTACCTCTATAACTCATCGACTGACAGCCGTTAATACCATTTAACTGATAATATTTGGCCCACAAATTTAAGGAATACTTGTCTGCTGCCAGGTTTAGTGAATATAAAAAGAGAAACATCTGACTTTAGGCCATAAATTCTGTTATGAAAGATTTCTAAAAAGGATTTTTAAGCCATTCAAAAAGAAGAAGCAAAAACCGATTTCGATCGTTGATCTATCGAAATTAAACTTTTGGCGCTACCTGACAGAAATAATTACCAATGACCTTAACGGCATCCAATTAACTTTATTTAATTAAAACCATTTGAAGCGAAAACCAATTCGATATGTCTGGCCACAGCTGGTTGACAGGCAGTCAGTCAGTCAGGTCATGGCCTATCGATCGAAGTTTAGCATTTTGTTGCTTTTGTTTCCTTCCTTTGATTTGGCGCGGCCTGGCCAGGGCTTTCCGCGGCATTGGGTTTGGTGGGGCTTAGAGAAATTACATGCACAGACATATATAACAATAACAACCCCAAAACACGTCAACACCTTGACATTGATGGCTGCGGCATTTGGCCAACGAACGGTTCAAGCCAAGCCACATTACGAGAACCCCCAGGCCTGGCCAGACCAGGCAACAGACAACAGACAAACAGACGGACATTCGAAAGGGCGCAAAACGGAGAGGAAGCCGCGCCAATGGCCAATAATTCAGATTCACAAACATTTGAATTTGTCTGGAGGGCGTGCCACAGTAGTGGCCGAAAGATATTTGAAACATGACGGCAACGGGAACGGCATCGACAACGGAACCAAAGAGGGAAAACTAGAGAGCCAGGCTGAAACAAAAATCGAAAGGAAGGCAAATGGGTTGTCGTCGTGCATTTGATATGTACGGGTATACTACTTATGGTTATATCAAAAATCCAAATCGATTGCCAGCCAAGTTAGTTTAGTTAGGCGTCTCTCTGATAAGATACGAGACCTGAACCGAACCACAACCTAACCAGAAGAAGACGGGCGTGCCAGCCAGTCAGCCAGCCAACACAAATAGCACACACACTGTGCTGGAGCAACTGGCCGTGATTACACAATATCTACAGGCACCATGAGCACCATCAGCAGTGAGCAAAAAATTGCATCTGTGTCCACCAATGGACTAGAGGCGACTACTCCCATAGGCGGCGGCGATCCCAATAGCGAGGAGCTAAAGATTCTTGGCCAGCTAAAGGCCATCGAGCAGATCAACGAACAGCGTCGCATCTTCCTAAACAATACCATTAGTGAGGAGGCCCCATCTTCAGAGAAGAACGACCTCAAAGAGGAGGACATCCAGCAGAAAATGGAGACGAAGCTGGCAAAGCTGAACGTGGACGTGGAAGTGGAAGCGGAACCGAATAAGCCTCAGCCTCCGAACAGCCTTGTATTGAACGTAAAATATGCCACGCTACCCAGCCCCAATGTGGTCACGCTTCGTTCGCCCATGTCTCCGCCTCCAAAGCCACCCATGCTGAGTCGCACCAGAAGCATTGGATCCGGAGATGGCCGCAGTCCGGTCACAAATGGATCCACCGAAGCCTCGCTGTTGCGTCAAAGTCTAACAGAGTCGGCACTCAGCGCAGCAGCGGCACCACCAGTCGGCACGCCAGATGGGGGAGCAACGGCAACAGCTGAACCACCACCGACAGTGTCCGCTCGTCACTATGAGGGTCTCATCGAGGAGTTGCGCTGTCCGGGCTGTGCCGGCGCCATGAAGGCTCCCATTTTGCTGTGCAAGAGCGGGCACAGTGTCTGCGAGCAGTGCACCCGCATTCTGCTCATGTGCCCACTTTGCAAGGTAAATTGACGTCAGCGGACGTTCCACGTTATTGACTTATCGGTATCCCGAAATCTTATCTAGTGACGTACGCGGGGGAGGGGGAATGACAGTGGGAGCCACTTCAAACTGAATATGAAATAGCTGTAGATTGACATCATCGACAGCCGCATAACGAGTGATCATTTGATACATCTTTTCTTTCCATTTGCAGGAATCATTCACCAACTCACGCTCCCTGACCGTCGAGGCTCTGTGTGCTAAGGCCCATTTCCGATGCAGCCATGCGGCCGGTGGCTGCCAGGTGCGTATGCCAGTGGCCCTGTTGCCTTGGCATGAGCAGCAGTGCATCTACAAGCCAATGAAGTGCTTCATGGGTCGGGTCTGGGGCGAGTGCAAGTGGCAGGGAAGGGAGGTGCAGTGGAAGGAGCATCTCGAGGAGCAGCATGCCGAAAAGCTGTTCCGGTCGAACACCTCGGATATGGTGTGGAACATGGCCGTGCGCCGTAAGCCCCTCACGGGCTACTACGTCTTCCAGGCGCACGACGAAATGTTCAACTTCTACGAGATTTACGACAAGCAGCGCATCCTCTTCACCATGACCTGTACGTCGAATCGGCGCGAGAGCAAGTATAACTATGCCTATGAGGTTACCCTCCTCCAGCCGGACAACGAGGCCCTTTCCATGACCCAGAAGTTTCCCGTCCACAGCGAGTACGATCGCGATATACTTATGGACGGCACATGCGTGAGCATTCCCCTGAACGAGCTATCCCGCTTCGTGGACCCCGAAAAGGTTTGTCTATCCAGTGGAATCCTCAATTGAACTGACACGAACTCTTTCTTTCAGCAGGTACTGCACTATCGGGTGAGCGTGCTGGCAGTTAAGTCCCCTCGCCGTGCCAAGCCACCGCGTCAGAGCCAGCCCATCCCCATCGACTATGAACAGACAAAAAATGCAGGTGTGAATGGCAAGAGTGTGCCGCCCAACATGATCATTACGCGCACATATAAGGAGGGCATGGGCGTGGTGGAGGTGGAGCCCACCGCTACCGCCGGCACACCCGACTCTGAGGACGATAACAACGCGAGCAATGGCCTGGAGCTGGAGCGCAAGTGGGGAACCCCTCAGCTGCACTTCAATCGGAAGTATCTGAGGAATACCTTGAATGAAGCTGGAGGCCAGCAGGAGGATGAATTGCGTCCCCTGGCCGGCGATCGGCCTGGTCAAGGCGATGACAAGCTCTCGTTGTGCAGCAACAGCAACAGCTACACGAAAAAGGTCTCCGACTCGTTGCGCAAAAGCTTTAGGGCCCTGAAGGCGGACATCATTGAGATGCGGCCGTTTGCCAAGAAGTCGGCCAAGACGATCGATGGATCATCACCAAGATTATCGGTGCAGACCAATGGAGCCAAATGACCGAAATCCACGACAGCTCACATTTTTTCCATCTGCAACTCCGAAACTGCAATGTAAATATATTTTCTTCTTCCTCACATTTCTTGTATGTGTAATTTAAAGCATGTAAATATTCCAGAGTGTTTTGAAGTATATCAAATAAAAATAACTCCAAAGTTGGTAGATATATGTATACCATTGAAAGTAAAGTTCAAGCATCTTTAAAAACTCCTTTTTCCGTTTATAGTCGGTCCTGAAAGAGCGTGGGCAGTGGCGTAACTACCACCGGTCTTGCCGGTCTCAGAAACCGGGGCCCCGAGCACCAGGGGGCCCCCAAAAGTGGCAAGAGAGCAAAATGTTTTTCGTCTTTATATCAGAAAAATGTTCAATATGGAAATATAAAAATTTTTGTGTTCCTTCGTTATAAATATTCGTTGCCAGCTTAATATTATATTTCTATCGTGTTTTTCATTTTTCAAATTTTCGCGCTATTTCATATGAGCATGTTTCATTCTTGCCAATCTTTTTTTTCTCGCTGTTTTTGCTCAAGCTCAGGAAGTTTGTGACACTGAATATCAAGTGAGTAGTGACAAATATGGAACAAAAGCAAACTTGCGCCAACATTCCTTGCTATTGCATATATTATCATATTTTCAAATCGAAATCATAAGGCTTTGCGACTTTTATGCGGTTTGAATTGCTGGAATTCGAGTTTAAATGTGAATTGTTTTTTGAGGCGCTATTTTTATGGTAAATTTTGGAGTGAATCGTTCCTCTGGTAAGTGATAAGTGGTAAGTGTTATCATACAAATATTATAGATCATAAGAATAATACTCCATTATTGTGGTTATGTTCTGACATTTCCTTCATTCAGTTTTATTTGTATAAATAAAAAATTCTGCCGGACGACAAATAAAAGTTACACTATCTGGATCGATACAGATCGATAAGTGAAAATTATTTGTTCTCCGTATTTTCAAATTGTCTCATTCTGCAATTTAGTTGTGCCAGGACGAAAGACTGATGGAGAGGCACGATTCCGTGTAAATATTTTCCATGGATGTCTCGATATAATTTGCAATCAATTACTAAATCGGTTTGAAAGTTTGAAGAACGTGATCAAAACTTTTCGAGTACTCCAACCTAAGGAATTGACAAAAATGACGGACCAAAAACTGCACAGGGAAGCTGTGATACTTGCAGATACTTATGCTGAAGACATCGGCGACAAATTTCCTGAACAGTTGTTATCTCTTCGATCATGTCTCAAAAAACAAATTGAAAAACTCAGTTCTGTCATGCAACTTGCAAATTTGTTAATTATTAAAAATGCTGCTTTATCTTCGAGTTTTCAAGAAGTTTGCACAGCTTTGATTTTATTTTTAACTATTCCAGTTACAATTGCTACAGCTGAAAGATCCTTTTCAAAATTAAAAATCATAAAAACTTATCTTCGAAGTACCATGGGCCAAGAGCGTTTGAGTAATTTGAGTATTCTGTCCATTGAGCACGAAATGGCCAATCGTTTGAGAAATAACTTGGATCAAATTATTCACAAGTTTGCTGATTTGAAAGTAAGGCGCATTAAATTCTGAATATGCATATCACAACTTTGAGAACTCAAAAATTGTTTATTTTATTCACTGTTTGGGGGGTGGAGTGGAGCCCCCATTTCTATAGTTACGCCACTGAGCGTGGGTGTATATTTGATTCGTGTAGATGTGTGTAATAGTCAGAAGAAAAAGTTTCCGACCCAATAAAGTATACACATATGTACATCTTTTGTTGATCATTATCAATGCCCGAGTCATGATAGCCTGTATGTATGTCTGTCCATCTTGATCGTCGTTTTCATGCAGTGTAGCGCCCCCTGGCGGAGTGAGCGAGATATAACGGCTGGATGGTAATTCGTTGGTAGGAGAATGTACTGAGTGATCTAATGTAATGAGTATCATGGAAATAGCTAGAGTATAAGTCTTTCGGTGGAAAGAGGATGGGCAGAGTGTATAAGTTGCTACGATAAGGCCCATTTGATGTCTTGGAAGAACGTCAGATGTGTATGCCAAAAAGGCGGCGGAAAAGTCAAGCAAAATATTGGTGAACAATATTACTGCTGATTATAGTCATATACATTTTCAGTGCAGGACAGATTCCTGAATCGGGTAAGAGAATACAGCTTTCTCAGAGTAACTGCGAATACCTTTTGATATATATCTGATATGACACTTAAGTCATTTCTATATAAGACTTAAAGTTTGTCCCAAACCAATTAAGATAGAGAAGAAGACTGTTTGCTTTGGTTGACTCAATTTATCTAAAACTAAAATATATTCAATTTACAGCCGCATCCAAGAGCCGCATCTACCACACTCCCGCTCGGAATTGCGGGGAGTGCTACAGCAGACCCTGCATTTCGTTCATGAACTGCATGTAGGCATCGTCTTTGGTGGGCGGCTTGCTGTGAGACTCGGACGGGGCATGGCCGGTATCACCCGCAGCGTGTTTGGGTCGAGCCGCTCGACGCTGATCGTCACGTTTCACGCGCAACGTGGAGGGCACAAAGCGAGTAACATCCGCACTTAGATTTCTATACATAAGAAAGTAGGGATAATAAATCAGTACTCCTATTCAATTATATGCTCTGCTTACCGGATTTGTGGTTTGGCGGTGATGGTGGTCACACCCTTGGCTGATTCCTTAGGCGGAGGTGGTACCGGTGGCCCGCCTGGCTTATTGTGATGCGCCATGCGGGGTGGCAGACCAGGCGGCGGACCTGGCGGCATGCGAATGCCCATGCGGGGCATGGGTCCGAGAGCATGGGGCGGTCTCGATCCCGGTGGTGGGCCTGGTGGCATACGCATTCCAAACCCAGAGCCCGGACCAGCATGTGGGTTTGGCGGGCGCATGGGCGGCGGACGGTACATTATAGCAGGCGGCCCAAGGTTGTGCATTGGAGGTAGATGGGGGACCTGCGGTGGGGCCGGCACTGATGACGTTGGCGGCATCGGAAGGGGTGGCATTGTGGGAGCTTTGGGCGGAGCAGGAGTCACGGCAGGCACAATTGGTTTTGTTGGCTCCGTCTTTGCAGCCGGCTCGACCTTGTCCTCATCCTCATCGTCGTCGTCTTCGGGGTCTTCTTCGCTATCGCTGCTGAGGTTCGACTTGTTGTCCGAGTCACTGTCTTGGCTTCTTGCAGACATCGCATTCGGTTCATCGTCTTCCTCGTCAGGCGAGCCACTACCTTCATCCTCCTTGGCAAGCTTGCGATGCTTGCGTTTGTGTACATGCTCCATTTCCTTCATGAACTCATCAATGTTCTGAGTGCTTGGCTCTGATGCCTCCTCCTTATCCTCTTCTTCGGCCTCATCCCCTTCCCCGTCGTAGTCGGTATTGCCCTCGGCGTCCGAGTCTAGTTCGGACATGGCGAACAGATCTGGTGGTGGTCCAGGCGGTACGCCCAGCCAATCCATATCCTCCTCTTCGCTGGGCTTGTCTGACTGCACTTCAGCGGGGACTGCATCGCTGTTTTTGGGCACTCCCGGTGGTGCGCCTGGTGCATATGGAGGCAGGGCTAGGGCGATAGGTGGTGGTGGCACTCGCATACCAACGCCCACACCAAAACCTGTGCCGACAGGGGCTGCACTTGGAGTGGGACCAGGCGTGGCCGGTGTGACGGGAGCAGGTAAGGGAATCTCATCAATTTGAACACTCTGGGCGTGCTTGACACTCTCGTAGTATTGCTGCTTTTTCATACGCTTCTTCTCGTATTCCACCTCTTTTCGCTTCAGCTCTGCCCAGTGCTCCGGTTCGTCATTGTGCTGCAAGGGGCAAAAGAAGATTAGTTTTTTTTTTGTGTAATATATATAGGAAAAATCTCACATAGAGTCGCATCACGCGATCGAAGGTCTCCTTCAGTTTCTTACGCTTGTCCCGCAGCACTTTCTCATTGAGTGGCGACGGCTGCAACACATTGTACTCTGTCAGGAGGGAATTGGAGCCACTGCATCATTTTGACAAGGGGCATACCATGTCTAAATAGCAACTTACCCATCTCATCAATCTTCTCCATCTCCTCGAGGATCTGGGATGGATCTTTGTTCTTAAGGACCGCTGCTCGTACCATTTGTCGCTGTTTTTTATTCTTTTTCAACTCTTTTTTGCGTGCCTCCTTGCCTGTAACATTTTGTGGGGGATTGGGGTTACAATATCCGATTGGCTACAGCACCTGATCTGACTTACGCGCTTGGTCTGTGGGATTCATATATTTCCCACTTTTTGTGGTATTAATGGAGCGGCGACCCATTTTGTATTGTTATTTTTTGCTAACAATACGTATTAAATAAAATTAACCGGAGGCGTCTATTAGTGGGGAGCAGTATGACCTAGGGTTGGGAAAAATCGATAGCACCATCGATGGTTAAGAATTAGCCGACCATCGAATGTGTCACTATCGATAGTATCGGCCCACAAAAAGGACTTTGCCATTGAATGTTGAATATTGAATAAAAACACTGATTCATGGAATATTTACACGAGGCTTACTGGTTAGTGGTACTAAAAACAATATCAGACTAATGTTTGCATAGCAAACTTTATTACACAACACATCATGGAAAAAATCATGGATAAGCACCCATGACAATATAGACCACAAGTGTCGATAAATAGCCAAATATAAATAGCCCTTTCCAGCACTAAAACCGCACTATTGAATGATGCCGGGAGTCTCCGACCAAAACAACAGTTAACCATGACGCTACAAGAAAAAGAATCTTCATTGTCAAATTTGCTGAGCAATTTGAAATTAAACGACACTGGTATCGAGAATAGTGAAAAATATGGAGTAAGTTTTTTATTTGACGTGTCTGCCCAGCACAGAACTTTCATGCTACTATTTGTGTCGTAGAAGACTGACGATCTCACGTGCAAACTGCCCCAAATGGGCGAAGCTGGCAATAGTGACGACGAAAATACATCTAGCAGCCACAGCAGCGGCAGCAGTGTTATTTGTGTTGATTCGGATGAATCGTTCGTGGTTAGCTTCCTCCATTCATCCGACTATATTACCACTATCAGCATTTCATCAAACGATAATTCCCTGGACCATATCCTCGTCGAAGAGACGGAACCTGAGGAAAACACCAGCGGCAACAGTAAGAAAACTTGTCCCCAAAAGTAATAACGTACAACGCGCAGTCATTTTCAAAACAAAATATTATTATAGATTCTAATCTGGACAACATGGATCAGAAATCAAATAGAAAACGTGGGATACCTGAGGAACCACACGCCAATGATCTATTGGTAGATACATGTAAGTCGGTGGCAGCTATCTGAAGAGTGGTATAATATAGATGGATGTATTTCGTAGATCAGTCAGAGCGTGCCAGTACCCCCACTGGTCCGAAAGTGGTAACCCGCAGTGGACGGCGCGTACGCGCTCTTGTGGATAAAACATTTGATTACTCCTCGTCACAGCCGGAGGGGGAAGACGAGTCGAATAATTTTTCGACCGACACTGATGATGAGGATTATACCCTGGACCTGAGTCCCACGGAGCTTAAATGGCTGGGTCGAAAACAGAGGCGCGTCTCCTATCAGCACAGTAGCAGCAGCGACGGCAATTGCTCCAAAAGCGATCAACGTCTAATTTATATTGACCTGAGCCTGTCGGTGGCAGTTGTGGGGGACAGCCCAGTAGCCGACCTATCGGTCGACGATGATCCGGAGTTTAAGACGAGACTGCACAAGTTTCTAGGGCTTATGGCCCCTCGCCGACGCCTCTACAATCCCATGGACAACTATGATGATGAGCCAGATAGCTCTTCACAAAAGGAGCCTCTTCCACTGCCCTCCAGGAGTCCGATAACAGAGACGACACCTATCTTATCGACACCCAAACGCCTATTTGCGCCCAGCACACCGACAACAAGCAACACTTGGTCGCGGCTGAACATATCGAAACTGAATGCACCCACCATTCAGGAGAGGCAGGCAAAGTTTTATGACGACCTGGTGTTTCAGGCGAATTCGACCTATATTGAGACACAGGCACCGGCCTTCCTCAAGGAGCCGATCGATCTGAGCGGCCTTCCCAGTGATAAGCAGCGGGCGAGCATTTGTCGACGTCACAATGGAAGCATTGCCTGCCTAGAACAGCATCCGCTCTTCTACGGATTCATCCAGTCCCTGAATCGTGAGTTAAATTCGTTTGTCCTGAAAAGAAGGTTAGGTTAGATTACAGCGGCTGCCAGACTCACTGGGAGCCCAGCACACCTAGGCCGTTTCCGGCCCGTTGTGATACCGCAGGGAATCTACCCCTTCTCGCATTGTGAGACCTAAGGTCAACAGTTGTCCCAGCCTGCAGCTCTTATGAAGCTAGCTATCTTCCTGGGACATATGGTGGACATTGCCGAAATGTCTACTATGAAGGGCGAGCCCAAGTGCTGTAGCCTTCTCCTGCTGAGAGCCGGGCAAGAGCAGAACAAATGTTCCACCGTTTCCTCCTCGTCTCTGCAGTTACGGCAAAAGTCATTGAATGGGGCGCCCAGTCTATTAGCGTGGATACCTATTAGCCAGTGTCCCGTCAGGGAGCGTATGACTGCGCTGTACCTTCGTCTGCCGAGCTTGCATACCTCAGAGGTGCGCTTTCTGTCTATGGTCGGCCATGTTTGCCGAGTTATTCGACAACGTGGAGCTGATTGCCAGTTGTTGTCTATTAGTTGCTTATATTGCTCTTTTATTATTAGCCTACATGTGGCCATCGGCATACGAGTATCCTCCTTGTCTTGAAGAAGGGGGATTGTAGTGCCATGTCTGGCCAGCTCGTCTGCAATACAGTTGCCCTCGATGTCCCGGTGGCCCGGGACCCATATGAGGCTGATAGCAAATTTCTGAGCCATCTCATGAAGAGATTTGCGGCAATCTGCAACGGTGGCCGAGTTTGCGGAGATCGCATTAAGCGATTTGATTGCAGCTTGGCTATCACTATAGATATTTACGCGGGTTACCATGGCGGTAGTTTCCTGAAGGCAGTTTAGGGCTTCCTTGATTGCAATGACCTCCGCTTGGAAGACGCTGCAGTGATCAGGGAGCCTAAAGGAGTGCCTAATGTTTAGCTGTTCGGAGTATATTCCTCCTCCGACCCTGTTGTCCAGCTTTGACCCATCTGTGAAAATGAAGATCCTGTGAAGCACTTTCTTTTCCAGCAAGGGCTAGGCCTTGGAGGCACAGAATGGCATCAAGCGCATCATTTGGAGTGATGCGAAGCGCTCCGCTGATGCAAAGGGCGGCTGTTCGTTGAACTTTGTCAAGTTGTCTGGTGATCGTCCTTTTTGATAAGGCCGGCTACCACACTGTAACTCCATAAAGTATTATTGGTCTAACTATTGAGGGTATTTTCCCGATAAGATAATTGCCACGTCGTCCGCGTATGCCACGACTTTACAGCCTCCCCCCCTCCAGGTCACGTAGAATCTTGTTGACTGCTATGTTCCATAGAAGGGGGGATAGGACACCACCTTGCGGTGTGCCTCTACTGACATACCTTGACTGAGTGGACGATCCCATCGATGATGTCGCCATCCTGCATGTGAGCAATTGATCAATGAGCATCACCAAGTGACGATCCACCCCAAGGTCAGTCAGCGCTTCCGTAATGGCACCCGGTATGACGTTGTTGAAAGCTCCCTCGATATCTAGAAAAGCGATTAGAGAGTATTCTTTGAGGTATAGTGATTTCTCTATCCCCGAAATTACTTCGTGAAGTGCCGTTTCCGTGGATTTTCCTTTCCGGTAGGCATGCTGTGCTCCTGACAACAATTGAGAACTTCTATAAGTTGAGGTGATTGTAGCCCGACCAGTCTCTCAAAAGTTTTGAGAAGGAAGGATGATAGACTGATTGGTCTAAGGTCCTTTGGTGTAGAGTGCGAGGCTTTACTTGCTTTAGGGATGAAGACTATTTTAGCCTTAAGCCAAGCTTGTGGTATTCTCCCCACTACCAGTATCATCCTAAAGATACATTGCAGCCAGTTTATGGCCGTGTCTCCGGCTTTTTGCAATTGGGCCGGAATGATCTGGTCCGGACCAGGGGATTTGAACGGATCGAAACTGTTTATTGCCCAGTTTATGTTCCGTTTTGAGAAGATATGCTCCATTGAGGTGATCGAACCCTCACTAGGGAAGTAAGTCGGTCCATTGATGGAGCACCCTGGAAAATGAGTGTCGAGTAGAATGTGTAGGGACTCCTCACTGGAGTTAGTCCACGTATCATCGCTTCTCTTTAGGTAACCCACCGAGGGGGCCGTTTTGGAGAGGATCTTGCGCAGTCTTGCTGCTTCTGACGTTACCTCAATTTCAGAACAAAATTTTTGCCACGAGGCCCTTTTTGCCTTTTTGATTACTTTTTTTGTATAGGGCCAGACTATTTTTGTAATCTGCCCAGTGTTCTTCCTCGTTAGCGCTTTTGGCCCTGTTGAAGAGGGACCTGCAGCTTTTCCGTAGGATATCTATATGTTTTGACCACCATGGGGGTTTCTTTTTCCCCTCATGTTGGTTTAATGGGCATGCTGCCGTGAAGGCCGTGTTGCATGCTTTAGTGAACCTGTCCACTAGATGATTTAGATCATGCTCTGTGTTCAGGCAGGTTGGTGCCTTGGGGAGAAGTAGTCCCTCTATTTCTGTGACATATTTCTCCCAGTTAGCTTTTCTGGGGTTAACAAAGACAGTAGGTTTTGGGCTCTCGAGAGATAGTGTAGTCTCGATGTACCTGTGGTCCGAAAAGGAGTGGTCCCCCAGAACTTTCCAGTTCTTTAATATGTCTGACAGTCTGTCAATGTTAGGTCAATTACCTCTTGTCTATTCTTAATTATTAACGTAGGATCATTGCCCCGATTGCAGATAAGGAGATTAGAGTTTAGGTTGAAGCTGAATAATGACTTACCCCTTACATTTGTATCCGAACTCCCCCATTGGGTGTGGTGGGCGTTGGCGTCGCAGCCTATTACAAGGCCTATATCCGACCTTTCGCTATCTCTGGTGAGCTTGCGAACTAGGTCACCGGGAGGATCGCTTTCCTCATGAGCCATGTAGGATGACATCAGCCTTATTTGAGAACCTTGTAGCTCAAGGATTGCCGCTGTGTTGTCACCATTGCTAAAGTTGTGGAGCAGAAAGATATTTAAGTGCTTCCTTGCAAGAATGCAGGTACGGATTTTACCTTCTTTCTGAGCTACAATAAGCTTGTGCTCCTTCGTCGCTAATCCACAGACCTTGTCTCCTACTACCCAAGGCTTTTGGATCAGGACTACATCCGCTCCGCTCGCTTCCAAGCGGAGTATAAGGGCAGCGGATGCTGCTTTACAGTGGTGGAGATTTATCTGTAGAAGTCTTAGGGACATCGAAAGGGGTTCCTGGGGATCTAGAGTCCACGCTGCCTTTATCCAGGACGCCGATCAACGTCCTCTCCTTGGCGATCTGCGCGAACGACACGTTCGGCAGCACTCTGGAGCGCTTCGGAGCCGGTCCACGAGTCTCCTGTGAGCGCTGCCTTTTCGGTTGCGGGGCTGTCGTCTTCGGCGGGGCAACCCTCTTCGGTGCCTCTTTGCCGAAGTTGGGCAGCACCTTTGATGCCCATTCGACCTTTTTCAGCCACTGGTCGGTCGGGCTGGACATCGTGCTCGCATTTTGCCGACGGAGTATGTTGCCAGCACTCCTCCTCTCGGCATAAGTGAAAACTTTGGCTTGGGCGCTAGTCGATGGCAACTCGCTCCCCGCCGCCTTACCAGCAGGCAGAGCAGCCGCAGGGTTGCAGAGCCACTCTACCAAGGTATCGGCTTTGGTCGACGATTTGCCACCCACCCCAGAACTGGGATGGGACCCCTTCAGGTTCGCCCTAGCGTCTTCCACCGCGCTGGTTTAACCAGCTATCTCGCGGGTCAGGCCAGGCCTTTGGGCCGATGCCTTTCCCTGTATGGGATTGCTCCCAGTTGGCAGTTGGGGAGCGCCAGACTCATTTTTGTTTTATTTAAATCGTTCTCCATAATAAATCCCAGGATTTGCAAAGAAAGGGGCGGTCCGTCCGGGCAGAGATTCACGTTGCCCGGATAAGGAATCATTAGAACAGGGGGCTGCCAAGTCGCTGAGCTCTCCGTTAACGACTGGGCTAGTTTTTATACCGGGCCCCCAGCCAGGCTGACTCTCGGCACGGGTCGAATAACCCACTTAGTCCGGCCCGGTGTGAGATGATTGTGGGGGTTGGGATGTGGGTAGGTAATGTGTAGGGGTGGGGGTTGTGTGAGCTACTTAAACGAGGCGGCACCACAAGCGCATCGTCAGTGTTGCTACTTCGCGAACATTCGCTGGCTGTCCGGGACTGCTTATTTCGGTGCTTTCCCTAGGGATGATCGTTTATTCGCAGCTGGCCTACCTCCAAAGGTAGGTAATTCGCTATCCGCAACCTCCGACCCGTCCGGTGGCCTCAGCTAGACCCCCTCCGAGCCATCTCACATGCTCGTCAGACCAGACCTGAAAAGAAACTTACACTTCATTTCCAATTGCAGCTCAGACTTCGATCAATATGTGTCATCCACGGGCTTTGCCCTATCGGCAAAGTGAATTCGAGAAGTGCAAAGTGGCTCTGGCTAAGGTCCTATTTAGTGTGTTCAATCATGCCATCTTTTATTGTGGCCTTCAGGCGAAAATCGTTTGGAAATCGGGCATGAATACTCCCTGCAGCAGCGAACTGGGTTTCAACTCTTCAGGCAACCGCATAGCACGTATTCTGCTGTGGGAACATATCAATCAACCGGGCATGCTTATAAAGCCACTGCTGCATGAGATGTGCCATGTGGCGGCCTTTGTCTTCAACCGTGAGACAGGACACGGCGACAACTGTCGCAAATGGTAACCTGGAAAGCCTCTGACTGGTCTTGTTTATCCCTTATATCTTGTTTATCCCCCAGGGCCTACAAAGCAAAGAACCTGATACCAGAACTGGCATTGATCAGTGACTGCGAAGCCAGCCATAAATACACCTGCACGCTCTGTGCCCGTAGCTCCTATGGCCGGGTAAAGTTTGAGAACGAGGCGGAGTTACTCCGGTGTTACTACTGTCAGTTTGAGGTGAACGTGGAGCGTTGGGACAGCACTGACACACAGAAAATCTCGCGTCCCAATCTGTTGAGCACGCCATTCAAGACTTTCGTACGCGAGAATTACCTGCTAGTCAAGGATGTGGATACGCACAGTGCCAAGATGAAACAACTGAATGGACATTTTATTAGCAAGGAAACCGCATGATTGAATGATACCCTTCCTTTTAGATAATCTTTCCTAGTTTCTATGTTAATTATACACTTTGCATTACAAACCAAGCCCTTTAGACCACTTTGAATGAACGGCCAAGTCGAAAGTTATGAACATTTCCAAGAAATGCCCAAATGAAATTTGAAATACATATCGTATCGTTTGTGAGTTCACATATTCATCTTTTATTTAGTTATTAGGACATCATGCCTTTGCTGCGCTTAAAGGCAGCACCTGCCTTGCGATTGTGATTGGCACGCGACGATTTGTGCGCCTCCTTTTGGCCGCGACTGCGTTGTGTCTGCTGCGTCTGGCCCTGGCCCTTGGGCGCCCCAGTCACAGCAGCACTCGGCTGTGGCCCACTTTGTCCACGGTGGCCATATTTGGCCAATTGTCGTTGCTGGTAGCGGGCACGCGTTACCTCCGGGTTCTCACAGAAGTCGGCGCCCCCACGCGGCACCGTCCCCTGTTCGGAGTTGCTATCGGAGCTATCGTCGTCATCCTCCTCCTGGTCCTGGATCTCGTAGGCAGAAGCGTGAGAGGACGCCACGTTAGAGGCCGCCTGCATTCGCGCACGCAGCAGACTCACGGGCGGCGCTTGACCCTCGTTGAGGGCCTCGTAGCTGTCATCGTACTCATCGTCGTATTCCGCGCCATCACCATCGTGGATCGTCTCTTCGACCATGGCATACTGCTGGTAGCGCTCCTTTAGCTTTTTGACATCCGTTTTGTCGTCGAGCAGCTGCTCGGCATTGCGTGGACCGCCAGGCAGACCCTTGCCCTGCTTGATAATGCACTCGGGCTTCTCCTGCGTGAGAACATCATAGCGATCACCGTCGCACACATTAAAGTGACGCACGCCCGTCTGACTCTGGAGCTTATCTTGTGGATCGGGTGGGACATAGACCTTCTGGCGATCCATTTCGGCCAGATCCGGTGGCAGATTGTCATCAAAAATGGCGGCAATCGCCTGCTCGCTGTTTTCGTAGCGAGTGAGAAGGGCACGTATGAAGCCCATGCCCAGATCGGGCAACACATCCAGCACAGCGCTGACCTCCAGATCAATGTCACGCGTCGACCCATTGGAGGTTGCCTGAGGCAGTGGCGAGTTGGACGTAGAGTCCTCGTCTTCGTCACCATCAAAAGAGACGTCGAGACTGCTGTCCAGCTCATCGGCCATGATGCCACTGGTGCAAGTGCTCACAGCCTTCTGATAGCCAGATACCACAAAGTCCACCTTATAATTTTTCCTGTAATAAAGATATATATTATATATTCAACCGATTGAGTCGGAGAGCCTTGCGTACACATTTGGACAGCGATTGAGCAGCATTTGCATGTCGTGCTCGAGCGGATACTGTCGCTGGTAGTCCACCACAAATGTCTGGGCGGAGAGGCACTCCTGCAACAGCTCCACCAACTGCTGGCCGCGTCCGCCCTGAAGCTGTGAGCTGATGACGTCACGGACCACGCCAAGGAATTGCTGGCGAGTCTCGTTCAGCCAGCGCAGGGAATTCGCCTCGGGATTCACCATATAGATGTTCTTGTACAGCATGGGAATAGTCAGATCATAGAAATTGGCAATGCTACGAATTAGAAAGAGACAAATGATAGAGAAAACACACAGAAAGAAAGAGTGAGATAGAATGCTTGGCACCTTTGCACCAGGCGAAGCTCTTCGATGGTCTCCACCAGCTCTGGACGTAGCTGCAGCAAGATATGCAGCGTATAGGCACAGTCCAAGGCAAAGAGCACCACATCGTCGTAGGGCGTCTCCAGATCACCGTCAATCGGCACTCCACCGCCGGCGCCCTCGCAGCCCTCGTTCTCCACCTGAATTTGCATGCTGAGGAAGGCACTCTCATAGAAGGCCACCGCCTCCTTCAGGTCTTTTTTGTACTCCGGTTGAATGGACAGAACACTGTCAAAGATTTGTTTCAGCAGGGCCACATTTCGGGGCTCGGAGTCGCCAACGGCAATGGCCAGATCGAACAGAAGCGGCACAGAGATCAGATAGTTGCTATACAGAAGGCTACTGTGCTGCTGGGGGGCAATCCATTCGGAGGCCGATTCTTTTGCGGTGCAGAGCCGCATCACCAAACGCACAACGAGACTGAGGAGCTGTGCATACAGTTGATTGGCCTGAGCGATCTCCTTATCCTGTGCGGAATTATCACTGACATCGGGTTGTCTGTAGTATGGATTGGCTCGTTGCAGGAATGTCACAATGGCAGCCATAGCCGACTCCTCGTACACCATATACGACCAGAATCTGCGCAGAGATAGCAGGAATATTTGCTTAGCTATGGTTTGGCAGTAAAGTGGGGTTGAAATTCGAATTCTCACTCATGCTGGCTCAAGCTAAGCAGAAACTCTAAATCCTGACGGCAAATGTTGGCCGTAAATGTCCATTCTTCCAGGGCCGCTGCTGTCTTGAGCTTGCCATAGGAGCTCATTAGGCAAATGTAGCTACCAAAGGGCTTCTCTCGTCTCACCCAATGTTCATCCTGCAAGACACAATATACCTTATAAATAAATATGCACGAAAATGCCCTATTGTCACTCACCAGAGCTGGGACATGCCTCTTGACACCATCGTGACCAGAGAGGGCGAATTTTAGATCCCCGAGTGGCAGTTTATGTGGATTGCAATTGTTGTTGCTGGTGTCGTTGTCCAGCATGGCTTTTCCTATTCTTAATTACAACTATTGTTCTCTATATTATATGGATTGCAGCAAGGTTTATTATTAAACATACAAATTTTGTGAATTTCATGAAATTGTTCAAACAAATCAGCAGGGCATGAAGCACTGATAGATAAGGTGAGGTCGTGTAATCAACATTTGTCGGCATGGCATCCAACTGTCACCACATCATCATATCCATTGAAACGATTTAATTTAAATTAAATTGTGACTTCAATTTTTAAACTAACTTGTAAACGTATATTAATTTTTACATAAAATAACATTTGCGTCCAGCTTTCCTGTTATTGTAAATAACGTTAATGTAAAAATAAGGAGCCACCCTATCGCTCCGGCAGCGATATACGCAAATATCGAACTACCGAACTGTTTTTGATATCGTTGTATATCGGCGCTATCATTTGTATATATATTTTAATTTGAACTTATCCCTACCTAAGCGTGTGTGTGAGATATAGGACTCTTTATTCCATTGCACTATAGGTCAAAACGACAATTTTCTGATATTAATTAATAACTCGAAGGTTTTTCAAGTTTTTCCTGAAAAGTTTTTTGGATACCATTAAAGATCTCATTTGGAAATGGGTTTTGAAAAAAATGGGCGAGGCACTGCCCATCAACGCCCCTAAAAAAATATATAAAAAAATATATATAAAATATATAAAAAATATATATAACTTTTTTTGCAAAGCAACAAGTTTACCTACGGTATGGCCGCAAAGGCCGAGTAGAAATTAGTACTACCCAAACGTTCCTCAGAGAGTTCATGCCAAACTCACTTATGGCTCCGTTGGACGAGCAACGTGGATTGGAAAGACGACGGGGAACTGAAAAAATGAAAGACTTAGATGAAATTTTCCAATGTGTTGCCAAGAGATCTTACCCTGCCGAATACGTGTAATGACAGGGTCTCCACACTGCTCAGGTGGCTTTTCGGTGTTCAGAACAAACAAATCTTTACTAGGGTCTCTAACAAAGTCGTGGAACCTCACTAAAGATTTTGTAGACTGACTTTAGCTATTGTTTCTTGAAAATCATCGGGGAGTCTGCATTCCTTCTTTCTTTCAGCCACTTCGTTATAGTGAGGATCAATATCACAATTTTTTTTTTTATCTTCTCTAATGGCTACGTATTGGTCTTTTGTAAGCCCTTGCTCTAATATTAAAGCCAATGAATCGTCTGATGGAGTTTGTGCAGGCTTTTCATTTGGCTTCTTCACAGATTGCCTGAAATTCTTTGTCTTGCCTGGGCTAAAAACAAGTAGCTTTAGAACAGTTGCAAGGTCAGCCTGACCACTTTTGCGAACAGCCGTGCTTACTGCTTAAATCAGCAAAAGAACATTTCCACTAGCAAATTTTGAAAGGGCAAATTTTGCCGTCTCACATGCTGTCTCTGTCGGGATGTCCAGGTGGGTTGGTGCGTCGACACTTTTTTAAACGAAAATTTAAGCAAGAGCTTCTTTTTAGCCAAGCAGCATGCTCTTTTTGAAAATTATTTAGATGGTATCTACATTTTTTCCATCTCTCGGATAAATTCAGACAAAATACGTTTTTTTTCATGTAAATACTGATCAATATATGATCAAAATACGACGGACACATTTACATCGATATACGATCTAAAATAACGGAGACGAGCATCCACTCCATCAGTTCTTCCTTTAGTTTTCGCCATTTTTCATGCAGACAGGCATGTAGATGTAGGTTATGTTCTATAAAATGTTAAATTATGGGAAAAGTGCACAAAATAAGCAAATTATCTTAACTGTTCTGAATTAACAAAAGATTACTCTACAATATGTATATAGTCACTTGGCTAAAATGTGCTAACATTTTTTTAAAAGCCTTCCCAAAGATAACGTTTCGTGCCAAAAAAGTTTTTTTGGGACGTCTCTTTATTAACACATATTACAGCCAACACGAACAATACCAACAACACAGATTTACCAACATACAGTACAAACCCCACTGTTCACTATTCATCATAATTTGTATTAACAAATTTGAATTAAAAAAAATGGAGCCACTTGAATTTCGACAAAAATTTTTGCACAATTTATGATTACATGCTGTTAGATTGAATCTGCTGTTTTAACAGCTGTTAACTTAGAACATCAGAACACAATGTTAACATTTCTGGTTTGCAACATTACAGTTTGATGTATTCCTAATGGGTACATAACAAAAGATAGATATTTTGAATACTTTTGAAAAATGAATTTATATCAGAAAGTCGGCCATTTGACCATTGGGTCATGCAATTAATGGTTGTGACGTCATGATGAGAAATAAAACTTTCAATTGAAGGGTACACTACCTAATATTAATGCCTAAAAAGCCTGAAACCTATATGAGATAGACAGTGGCCTAAATTAATTATTTCTTAAATAATTTTCATATGTAGCAACCCTGTAACTACCGCAAATTCCGAGGCGGCAAAGAACCGTTGCATTTGTCTGCATGTGTGTGTGTGCACAGTATTTTGTCCAGATTAAACCATTTATTTAATTTCATCTCATGTCCATTTTTACTGGCTTAAACATGTGGGAGTTCGATGAGGTATGATAACTATGATTCGACACCACGAATTTCTAAATGACTGCTTTGTCCTGTTTCATTGCCAGGGCAAGTGTCACATCTGCCAGCGAGTATTTTGTTGCGGTAAATGCCGCAATAAGCATCAGTTCAACACCCACGCCATTGCAGTGCGAGAGCCCCTCGCTATGGCTAATGCTATTGGCATTGTCGAACATAAAGTGCAAATGGAGTCGGGACTGACTTCCATCTACGTGTTCTGTCCCATATGCGAGCGAAAGCCCCTTGTGCTGTGTGAAGAAATCTATGCGGAGCTATTGGCGCACATCGAGACCGCCCACCTACCGCTGCGATGTCGCAAGTGCTTACGCAACTACACGAAAATCAACGATCTGAGAGAGTTCAGCAAGTGCGCGGATATGCGACAGAACTGCAGTGGCAGCAGTAGCGATCTTACTGCCAATACGGAATCATCCAAAGTGACTGTAAAGCAGGCGCTAGCTATGGTCCCCGCTTCGGGTGCGCCAATGTCCACCACCATTTCCACCCAGACCTCGCCGGGCTTGACGCCCATTTCGTTGATCAATATGCGGTGGAAGGCCAAGAGTCGTGTCACCCACGAGGAACTGATAGGGGGCGATAGTGTCTCCTCCATCAGGAATATTTCATCCATCAGTAATGGATCATCGATTAGGCGCAGCGTCGGTCCGCTGACCAACCTGCATGAAACCGTCGAAAAGGGGAAGATAATTCGATCCACTTCGACGCCCGTTCAGTTGGAGTCAATGTTTGCCAAACCCAAGGAGCCCCTCACCTTCAATGCCTCCAACGGCGGACACGTGTCGAGCATCTATCAGGAGGAGCCGAGTCCGGCCCTTGAGGGCAATCCGATCCAGCAGCAGTTGCAGCAGCGTGCCTGGAAAGTGGGGGCTCGAAACAAGATAAGCGCTGTCACCCCCCTCCGACAGGTCATGTCAAAGAGTATTCAGAAAGCCTTTGTCGAGCATGGGACACTGTTAGTTCCCCCCCCGAACGGTCTCATCCAGCGGCGGGTTCGTCTCGATCTCAGCGAGAATAATAGCTATTCGGCCGATGGGGAGCAGCCGGATCAACTGCATTAGATTTGCGCATTTCTCCCGTCGTTCGACGCACTCAAAGTGAGAGCTCTGCCTTGGAGACGAGTTCCTTATCGCATCCTCAAGATGTTTACAGGAGGCAATATATGCTCTCGGCCCAAAAACTGACCACCGAATCAATTATCATTACTAGGACCATGCCCTCGAGCATGGGGGAGAGTAGCGGGTCCGTTTATAATTCTTGCGAAAGTGTGGAGATCATTAGATCCACCTCGGAGTCCGCGGAGGTTCTTGTGCCGCCCATTACACCAATAACTAGAGTTTCTGGTGCTGCCATTAATAAGAAGCAGATTAAATTTGAGACACCACACAAGAGCCAGGAAGTAGTCTCTCAGAATGAGGAGAAGGAGGAAAGCAAGGATACATTCTACACTCCAAATCCTGGCACACCGGAGCGTCCAGAGCGGCGCAGGCAGTCGATTGTGCCACGCCAGATAAGCGGTGAGTTCTCGCCCTCCATCAAGAAGGAGAAGTCTGTGGCATCCATGCATCGTGTCTCACCACCACCGGAACGTCCCAGAGCTCGTCCGCCGCTGCGAGATTGCCGCAAACTGGAGACCTTCAGTGGTGTCCAGGACCTGCTAGTTGGTCAGAGTCCTGGAGTGCAGGAAGATGAAGATGAGGTCTTTTTGCCCACCAATGCCTCCACACGAAAAAATAAGAAGCGGGATCAGGGCACTGGACGCCTGTGGTCCATAATGAGTTCCATGATGCGACTGCCGGCCACACTGCGAGGCGACAAGAACGATTTGGAGAATAAGGAAAATAATGGATCATCTGGCTCCCTAATCAAACGTTGCGCCTCGATAGCAGGCTCTCTTGTGCGCACCTCGACCCGGGAGACGGATGATGTGCAGCCCTTGAAGCGGAAGCGCACTCAGACACTGGATAATCAGTATTGCAATTCCGTGTCGCCGTCCAGTTCGTCGAAGCGGTATCGCATAAGGCCCAGGGAACCCATTGAGCGAATGCGAAAAACCTAACTAATAGTTTTATATATTGTATTGCATGTCTTTTTTACATTCAAATAAAAGTCTTGTGTTATTGCATATTCCGTTATCCTGGCGGAGCTGCCATACAGTTCGAACACATGGCGAAGCGTTGCCAGCTGGATTAATTTCTTACACTAACATGCCAGCCCAGGGAAAAGTCCAGTTACAATTTATTAAACAAAAACCAAAACATTTATTTGATCAAAACATGTCAAAGCATTTCGTCAAAATGGAAGATCCCGTCAAGACGTCCTCAACGCCCGAGCCAGAGGCCAGTAAACTTTGGATACACTGCAATCGCTGCTTCGAGCAGTTTGCTCTTAAGAGGCACATGTTCTTCCTACTGGCCTGCCAGCATGTGAGCTGCGAGAAATGCGTAAAAGCCTGCCTAGACGCTCGCCGAGCGATGCGCCCATCTATACTTGCCCCATTTGTCAAAGAGTGTGCGCGGCCGGCAAATAAACAACTCGATGCCCAACAATCTGAAGCGATTGTTTCACTCGGAGCCGTGGAATTTGTCGCTTGATTTCATAGAAAATTTCAGCGAAGCAACCAGAAACACTTCGATAAGTACAAGGCAAAAAAGGTAATCAAATTATGAACTATATTTAGTGTAGGGTTCAGTTTAATTGCTTCCCTTTTGTTCATGACAGGAAAAGGATATGGATAAAATAGACAAGGACATAGAACTAGCTCAGTCGGTGTGCCAGCAGCATTTTCACGAGCACCATACGCTTCGCGTGGAGCGGAGAAAACTGTTGCAACGAATGCGTCAAATTAAAGTGCAGGTGGCTAAGCGAAAGGAGGCGGAGCGCTGGTAAGTCTTTGACGATTAAGCGAACCAAAGTTCAATTTTTAATCGTTCTGCTTTAGTCGTCACATGTCCAAGCGTCGGAGATCAATGGATGCCCAGTCGAATTCCGCAGTGGGCCCAGCGAATGACCTACTTGGTTCTAGAGCCCCTACCAGCGTTCGGAATCCTATGCCACCGCCCCAATCGGTGCTAGCTATGGCAGCTGCAGAGAATCGTAGGCAGCAGATTATTAGCTTTGCTCACGAATCCAATACTTCATTCGATCTTTAAATGTAAGCTTAGTGTTTTGACCAAATTAGATTTAGTAATGGCATGTTCAATGGATTTTGACCAAATTGAAGGCATTGCACGGCTGGCAACTGCCAATATTGAGTTGCCATCTCTAGCCGATTGCGGCCATGCACTTTCTGCAATCGATAGGGCGTCGATGCAGCATATCGATTGTTTTGCAACTCTGTGCCAACAAGATAGGCAAGCAACCAATTTATCTTCGAATGGCAAAAGAAGCAAAAAGAAGTTGTGCATTAAAATAAATAAATAGGTAGAGCATTATAAAAACTAGTGGTATTGAAAAGCATTCGGATTGTCCGACAAAACTGACCAAATAAAGCAATTAAAGGAAGAGCATTCCCGCTACAATGATGACGGCCAAGGCTGGGAGCGCGGTGATGAATTGCCGTACCTGTACACGAGCCTGCAAGCTATATAAATCGCTCCAAGACGAGATCGAGATTGGTACCGAAGGCACCACCACCCTGGCCAACATGCTGAAGTATTGCTCGGACCTCTCATTTGAGCCGGAGGACGGCGAAACGATGCCACAGCACATCTGCCAGAACTGCCTGCAGCTCCTGGAGCAGGCAGTCGCATTCAAGCGCATGGTTATTGATTCGGACGATCTTCTGCGCCAGGGACTGAATGAAGCCAACGATGCCTTCGATGAGTACGTCATGGTTGAGATGCTAACTGATGTGCAGGGAGACAGCAGCAGCACCACCAAACGGGACTCCTCCACGGACGAGTTGTCATCCGCTATGTTACAGAATATCAACGAACTGCAGGAAGTCGAGGAGGAGTTCGTCATCGAAGAGGTGGCCGAACATGAGGAGCATGTAGAGAATGCGGAGGAGGATGAACAAATTCAGCTGGCAGCCGCAGCCGAGCATTTAGAGATGGAGAGCGTCCATGAGTACCAGCCGGCCGAAATCGAATATGTGACCATTAAGAATGAGTTCTGCTCCGTTGACGCCGACGAGGACGATATTGAAGTAATGGACGAAACGACAGCCGATATGCTCGATGACCAAATGATAGTGATACACTCCGAGGAAGCCATAGAGGAGTTCGAGGAAGAGGGCCTGGACATGGTAGAGGAAGAACCTGAGGAACATTTGGTAAGTGGATCTCCTCAGACCGTAGAAACGTTAATTTGCATCCAAAAACTAACCTACAGACTTGCGAAGAAGAGGAGGTCGGGGCGGATGAGGAAGAAAACCTAGATGAGTCCCCGGATTTAAGCCAATTGCCTTGCGAGACGCTACCGTATGTCTGCAACGTATGCCAAAAGCCCTTTCGCCAGCAGTGCCGCCTGAATCAGCACATGCGTTCCCACATAAATGAAAAGATGTACAAATGCGAAGAGTGCGGCAAAAAGCTGAAGCATTTGCGCAACTTCAAGGAGCACATGCTGACCCACACCAATGTCAAGCCCCACCAGTGCACTATCTGTGGGAGATTTTATCGGACCACATCTAGCCTGGCCGCCCACAAGCGCACCCATGCGGAGGAAAAGCCACACAATTGTGATCAGTGCGGTCGCGGCTATGCCGCTTTGGATCATCTTAGACGCCACATGCTCACGCACACCGGAGAGCGGCCATATGCCTGTGATCAGTGCGACAAAGCCTACTATGATTCCTCATCGCTTAGGCAGCACAAGGTTAGCCACACCGGCGCCAAGCTGTTCACCTGTGAGATTTGCGGCGTGGGACTGTCACAAAAGTCAGGATACAAGAAGCACCTGCTTGTCCATTCCGGCCAAAAGCCGCACAAGTGCCACATCTGTGGACGTGCCTTCACATTCACCAGCAACCTCAATGCCCATGTTCGCTTGCACTCCGGAGAGAAGCCATTCAAGTGCGAGATCTGCGGCAAGGCATTCCCCACCAAGAAGCGACTGAACAGTCACCTGCGCGTCCACAACAAGGAGTCGCTCTATAGCGGCATCACCAATACCCCTGTGGTCAGCTCTGCGGCAGTCGGCGTAGGCGTAGGCATGCATGTGACCAATGATCTCCACCACCGTCATGGCGGAGGAGGAGGATCCTCTACAGTTCTGCATTTGGCCGACATACCTGACCAGAAAGTGTCCAACTCTAAGGTTGTGGTGGTGCTCTAGGGACTCTACGGAGAGTGGGGATACTAGTGGCTTAAGTTTAGCCTAAGATTATCTACGAATATATATAGACTATATATTATGTATAAGCACTACGGATAGTACTCGCAGAGTCGAAAGAGGAAATGGGTAAAAGTGAAAGATGTACCGCTGCTTGAGTTGTATATGATTTAGTTTTAGCGAGTATCCTTAGATATATCTAATTTAGGCAAAAAATACCGCAATATTTTCTGAAACTATGGAAGCATATTCTATAGTTGGATCATTTTAAGCAAATTTGGCTGAGAGCTCTGTAAAAAGCTTCCAGAATATCGCCTTGACAAAGTCTTCGTACAATTTTGTAAAATATATATTTGCATCATTTTATGCTTTCTATACCTTTCATCATTCTGCCTATTCTTTGCATTTTAAGCTATAAAAATAAAGACTAACAAGACCAACCATCAGGATTCAACAAAAAATAAAAATTAAAAAATTGGCCAAGAAATGTATTTCTTGCTGCTTAGGCTCTAGGTCTAGGAACTATCACCCAGTCATTGGGGGTTCATGAGAGACTGTGGTATAGACTGGAATATTGGATCTGTTAGGGCGATTGCCACTTTTTCGACCATCGACCAATTAAAAAAGAGCCAGAGAAAAGGAGATTTATAAATACAAGCGGATATATGTATATATATAGATGAATGTTTATAATATATTTACATATATATGTATGCACTTCTCTCTACTGTTCGTCTTTGGTGTGTTTGTTTTTTTTGTTTAGTTGTAAATATATATCATTATTATTAAGTTAACATTTGCCATACAACGAAAAAAGCTATGTAATCCATTGAAAACGAAGATTTCGGTTGATTTATTACATTACAAAAAAATGGCCATTTTTACTTGCATTTCCCTATACCCAATATCTGTAGTCATTCTATTCGGTCGGTTTGTGT
This sequence comes from Drosophila algonquin, assembly GCA_035041765.1. NCBI lineage: Eukaryota > Metazoa > Arthropoda > Insecta > Diptera > Drosophilidae > Drosophila > Drosophila algonquin. Next base: position 1,445,081 of record JAWNKY010000209.1, on the reverse strand, counting down.
GACTTTTCTTGGAGTTTAATTTGGGCTTAGCTTTATGTGATTGGATGCGTCTTTCTTGATGTGTTGCATGATTGCGGATAAAGAAACACTGGGATTTGTGGGTGGGTGTGGGGGGTCGGTATGATCTAACGTCCTAGAAGGTTGCGCGTCCATTGCTTGACCATGGGCTTCGATTTAGCCCTCTCAATACGTTCCTCCTCCTGCATTTGTTCGGCCAGCTTGCGTTGATTCTCTCTGAATTGACCGATGGGATCCTCAAACTGGCGATAATAGTGCAACGTTTCCCTCACATCTTCCACATCGTTTTGCGCAATAACTAAACGAGAGCAATAAACCATTAGTCAGTGTGAAATGGAAACCGGAGTGGGAACTTACTCTTTAGAAAAGCAACCAGATCGAGAAGCTGGGTATCATCGTCGTTTCCATTCCAGCGAGCGATGCCGAATGTGTTATCTGGATGCATTTTTGTGGCATTATCGTCCCAATCAACCACAATCACCTGCCGCGAAAAGGGAAAGGAGGTTTCATCGTCCATTTCTCATTGAGTACTTACAATGGGAGTCACTTACTTTCCGCAGGTCACGATTCAAATTGTTCAAATTCTTGACATGATGGCCATCGACAAAGTGCGTGGCATCGCGCACTAGACGGTACATGATGTAGCCATGCGGATCGAGGGCGTCCAGAATGGGGAACACCGTCATGCCCTGTTCGGCTGTGAAGACAACGATTTCAAATTCTTTGGCCAGCTCGGACAGGAAGTGATCGACGCCGGGACGCTTCTTGAAGCGCCAGCCAGTCTGATATGTCCAATCGGGATGCACCAAAACATCCTTCATCTCGAGGACAAGTGTATATTTCGGCTGTACATATGGATGCTGGAGCGGATCGGGCAAGAGTTTGTCGCGCGACGGTTCTTGTATCATTTTCTGGTAGTAGTGCAGGGATTTCCACATGCGCTGGAAATACTGCTGCACCATGGGCTTGTGTGAGAACTCATCCTCTATTGTCAGGCCATTGGGATCCACATCGGGCTTCCCAAACTCATAAAGACCCCACAAACCACCGACAATGCCGCCACCACCAAATATGGCAAAGCTAATAAAGCATCAACGTTTAGAGGGAATGTTCAAGGTATTATTTTTTAGTTTGTGCGGTTTCGTACCCCAGCTTCATGCGTTTCCAGGCGCGCTCGTTTTCCTTGGTCTCCTCCTCTTCGCGCTTCTTACGCTCCTGCTCTTCGGATTTGTTCACGTCCGGTGCTGTTTGTGGAAATAGCTTCGACAGTAGCGGCACATTTTCCGCATCGCCAGCGGCTGGCGCAGCTTCTTCTTCTGGAATGTCACATATGTTGCCATGAATCAATCATCAGAAACTAAATTGTTAATGATAGGCCATTGTACTTACTGCTGGTTGTGCTGCTATAGCTTCGCACCGTGCACAGAGCACGAGGAAGAGACGACCTAGTCTTCTGATGATTACCCAATGTGCGTTGAAATGCTGTGAGAAAGGGCGTTCGCGCTCCTTTCGTTGTACGCAAATTTGGATGACTATACCCGGTGCCATGCTATTTCCAATCTAATTGTTACAACACAGTTTATTCTACAGGCTAAATGTTAACTATTAAAATTTTATTTTCTGAGCCTGTCAACCTCAAAACCGGCATAATCTACTAATTTTTTGAAGTAGTGGTGACATATGTTCGATAATATAATTGGGAGGGAGGCGTTAATGCCAAATTTTCTGACAACCCGTTAGAACTATATATGACTCTCCAATCAGCTGAGAACATAGAAACGCGGTCTGGCCACACCAAGACAATTTAGCTTTGGGGACGCTGTTGCTGTTGTCCCTTTTGAAGGAAAATATAAGCAAATCAAGTGCACACAAAGTGAAATAAGAGTAAAAAATGTCCTCGAATGTAGTATTCCGATCCGGCACTCGCATTGCGCGCACCTGTCGTGTCTGCTATGTCCCCTCCTCGAACAGCTTCTCCCTCTTCAAGCCAAACAGGGTATGCGGCCAAATCACAACGCTGGCTAGGGTCCTGAGCTACTGCGTTAGCGTGGATGTGCTCGAGGAGGAGGACTTTATGCCCGACCACATATGCGGTAGCTGCGCCACGAATCTCGAGCAGGTCATGGAGTTCAAGCAGAAGGCTCGCGGCATAGATCAATTCCTAAGGGAGCGTCATGAAAAGTGCTCCGCAAGCCTGCCAATGAGTGAGGTGAAACTGAATGAACAGCACTCGGCAGTGCTCAATAATGATCTGGAAATAATCGACGAGGAACAGGAAGATAGCAACCTGCTGGCGGGTTGCGACATTATTGAGGAGATGCCCGAAGATGATATGCACATGGCAAGCCACATTCCAGAAGATCTATACGAGATGGCTGAAGTGCAGCAGCAGCAGGAGGAGGAGAAGGAGAAGGAAGATGAGGAAGAGGAAGTGGAGGAGCAGGCGGAGGAAGACACCAGTGAGGAAGAGCAGCAGCCAACAACAACCGCTCCCCGAACCAGAAGGCCAAAGCCAGTCTCCGCTCTGCTGCAGTGTCAGGTGAGAACCAGAAAACCCAGAAAGGAAGTTGTTCTCGATTTGACTGATCTTTAATCTGGCTGTAGATCTGCAACAAGCAGCTGAGCACATCCAACTCGTTCAAGTACCACATGCAACTGCATGGCGACGCCAAGCCCTTCGAGTGCAGGATTTGCGGGGAGTCACTCAGATACGAAACGCTTTTGATGGCCACATAACGACTCACGATCCAAATAATCCCAACACATGCAACATATGCGGTAAGTTCTATCGACAGGCCTCCTCGCTGCGCACCCACATGCTCGCCCACAAAGGGGTCAAGCCATACCAGTGCAACCTATGCGGCAAGCGGCTCACCCAGAAGTCCGGCTACAAGAAGCACACGCTGACCCACACCGGCGAGAAGCCGCACACCTGCGACATCTGCAACCGGTCCTTCCGCTACTCGAGCAATCTCATTGCCCACAAGCGATGCCACAGCCAGGAAAAGCCGCACGAGTGCCAGGTCTGTCACAAGCGCAGCTTTGCCAACAGCTCCGATCTGACACGTCACATGCTGGTCCATTCCAACGAGCGTCCCTTCAAGTGTCTCGATTGTGGCAAAACCTTCAAGCGACAGATATCTCTCAATGTCCATATGAAGTCAAAGAAAACGGCGGCCATGGAGTCGTCTCTGGAGTACGACGATGAGAACTAAAGAAGTTTGCTAATTTTAATTTGTTAATTATTTTTAATTACAGTGTTGTGTGTACGTTACACGAGAGAATGATTAGGTTTTTAGCCGGGACCATCCTTAGAATCTGCGATAGACCCCTAAAATCTTTTTTTTAAATTCTAAAACCCCTGGATTTTTCCACTTTCACTATAATCGCCTTGCTGTGTGCCACCAAGGATCATTACAACCAAGAACCCGGCTTTGCCCACTGTAGCCACTTGTATGTCCTTCCCGATGAGCGCCTAGATCTTAGAGACTATAAGAGCTAGAGTAGCCAAATTTTGTATCCAAACTCGTGCGATATTACACTATGACAAGTGTATTTCAAAATTTCGCCCCGCCCCTTACAAATGATGAAAATCTGTGGCATGCAAAATGAAAATGAGAACCGAAAAAGAGAATTATAGATAATGAAATCTGCACGATTTCAAGTAAAGTACGAAAGAAAACTCTGACGTATTCACATCTCCAAAGCCCAATTTGTTCAAGTACCGATTGCGGCGACACTTTGTTACTGGTACATGAACCGGTGGCATACACATTCTCATTTTCAGCATACGATTGTCAAATTGACGATCACAAGAATCAAGCAAATCTACATCAACAGATTCGTTTGATTCGTTCATTTGGTGACCCCCGACTTTTTGAACTAAATCGGTAGACCAATAATTTGGTTACTCCCGACTTAAAAAAAAAAACTTGGATTCATTTGGCGAATCCTACAGAATTGGTCAACTTGGCGATCAATTCACATACAAAGTAAAGGACAATTCAGTCCTTGGATCTACTCAAACCGAAATAGTCAACTTGGCGACTAAGGGTGGATTCATCATTGCCAAAATTATTTATTAAGTACTTTGACCATCATCTTGGTTGTGAGTAGAGGCACAGCCTGTCATTGTGACAAACAAATTACCTCCATCGGGTCATAAGTACGAATATATGTAATAAAAATGGCAACGACAAGCATCAATGTTGTACTGGACAAGCAATTGGCTACAGGCGAAGAGATCCAGAGCATTATAAGGAATTATAAGAAGGATCCCTTGAGAGGAAACAAAAGCCAGAGTATTTTACAACTCGGCTGGAGAGATTAGCAAATCTCTGGAAAATGTTTTCACAGGAGGAAACAAATATCCAAAATAATATCCAGGGCTCAAAAATTGAGCACAATTATTTTACCAATAAATATTTCAAACAAATAAAAGATTTGGTTTAAAAATACAAGGATGAGTTCACGAATTTACTATCGTCCATAGAAAAACAGATGGATACAGGTTCCATAACTTCTATGGAGGATGAGCACGAAATAATGCCTATGATTCGAGAGCAAAAGGTATTGCTCGAGAGTCTTCAACGAATAATGAACAAAATGACAGATGAACCAAGAAAGGATTTCAAACCAATAATAACCAAATATTGGGATGAGATTAGATCGATTCACGTTCAAATTCATAGAAGATGTACTAACCCTGAGAGCATGGGATATAATAGTAACATGTACATAGCAGCTGAAGATGCAGTCCTGTCGGTTCAAACATTGACGATACCGGAGGCTGTTCAGCAATTCAACGCTACTTCTCATATGAGCAATGCGTTACCTCTGCCAAAGGTATTCCCAAATTTGATTGAAATTACCTTAAATGGCAACAATTTCATGACATTTTTAAGAAAATGATTCATGAAGCGGATGTACCCATCATTCAGAAGATGTGGTACTTAAAAACCAATGTTACGGGAGAAGCGGAAAACTTGATACGCCATCTTTCGTTAACAGAAGGAAATTATGAAACAGCATGGAATATGCTACAAGAAGCGTTTTTAGCGGCACTTCGACGGTTCATTTCGCGACGAGGAAAATGTCAAATGCTCCACTGCGATAATGCGACGAATTTCGTAGGAGCCAGAAACAAACTTCAAGAGTTGGAAGATGCAATATTTTCTGACAAGGCAAAAATGCAAATTTTGCAGGAGTGCAACAACAAAGGAGTACAGTTTAAATTTATACCTCCTCGGGCACCTCATTTTGGCGGACTATGGGAAGCCGCAGTAAAGTCTGCCAAACATTTGTTATTAAAGAATGTTACCTCGGCAAACTTGACATATGAGGAACTGGAAACGGTCATAATCGAAAAAGAGGCGATTTTAAACTCTCGACCGTTAACACCGATATCGGATAACCCGAATGATATAACGGCCTTAACACCAGGACACTTCCTTATAGGAGAACCGTTAACTGCACAAGCTGACAGTGAGCCATCCCAGCAACCGAAGACGCTCGGCCAACGATGGCAAGCTGTTTCTAAGTTGAAGCATTCCTTCTGGACACAATGGTCTAAGGAATATTTGCAACAATTACAACAGCGTCAAAAATGGAGGAAATCATCGGCGAATATTAAAGAAGGTTCATTAGTAATACTAAAGGAAGACAACACATCAGTATTACAATGGCCATTGGGAAGAATCGTTCCAGTATTCCATGGCAAGGAAAACTTCGTACGAGTGGTTGAAGTTAAAACAGCCAAGGGAACCTTTAAGCGGGAAATTCAACATGTAGCTCCATTATTCAACGAAGACGAACCCACACATAAACATCCAATAGATGATCCTACAGAAGATGGAGAATCATCAGAAGACAGACAACCGGAAAAAGGACAATCATGTTGCCATATACATTGCACTGATCTTTATAATGATTATTGTAATAATTAATCTGGTAAAAAGGTGGCACAAGCCAAAACCCACATCGTAGCAAAGCCATACACCCAGCGCACTGGCAAACGGAGATATTACACCAAGGCACCCGTTCACAATCAATATTGATGATGGTTGAACCTACTATGTTCAACGGCCGGGAGGATGTACGATTTCAAGTAAAGTACGAAAGAAAACTCTGACGTATTCACATCTCCTAAGCCCAATATGTTCAAGTACCGATTGCGGCGACACTTTGTTACTGGTACATGAACCGGGTGGCATACACATTCTCATTTTCAGCATACGATTGTCAAATTGACGATCACAAGAATCAAGCAAATCTACATCAACAGATTCGTTTGATTCGTTCAATATCTACCAGATTACCGAATTTGGATCAGATCGGATATAGCCAGAAGGAACAAATGAAATTTACCCAATTTGTCTACCCAACCCCCTTAAGTTTTCTCTGAAAGCGTTAATTTCCAATATTACTATTAAGACGGTCATGCGGATGTACTCAACTAGGCCTACAACCCAATCATTGTGTCGTGTCAAGTACGTTGAAATGTTTCCCATTGTGTTATTTGTTATAACTACATCTATAAAACTTAGTTCCTTATTCGTGGCCAAGAACTTAAATAATTTTGGATAAGGAAATCAAAAGGAATTTCGTTTAATAAGAGCCGTTGTCAGACTACCAGTATGTTTGTATGTACCCTATATAAAGTACCAGCACAGAGGTTTTGTAGTATGTTTTAGTTTAGATGTTGTTTCTTTATTTTAGCTATTTCCCATTTGCATAACAATTTTCATAAGTATAGAGTTACAAAGGTCAATCAATCAACGACTCTGGTTATCCATTTTGTGTGTCCAATATATATTTATATATGTGTATGTCTAGCCTTAACAAGAGGAAGAGGTAGAAAGGGTCGCTGGGGAAGGCAAGACATGCAATAATGGACTTGTACAATTCTCGAGGTCCTCTGAATGGCGCGCGAATCTCAATACAAGTGGGGAAAACTAGTCCGTGGATATGAATAACTTTTCGGGATAAATTACAAAATATGAATGTTGTGTTTTACTTTTTTGTCGTTCGTTCGATACATACGATTATTGTAATGTACTATAATAAATAAAATATAAATGTTACAGAACAATGTGAGTGCTTGCGTGTAATACTTGGCAGAAATAAAATGAGAATAGATATTGTACGAGTACACATAAATAATTATAAACATGTATCCATACAGTTATATATATAAATATATATACGATATATCATCACAAAAAGTATCGTTACAAAAGAACAAACCCATTAATGTTAATTCATTAAATATGAAACGAAGGAATAATATCAGTATTTACCTAAAAAAAAAAAAAAAAAATTTCGTTTTATGCATAAATGGAAAAGAGTTGGAGGCACACGCGGGTACTCCTGCGGCCACTGCTAATCCTTCTCCTGCTGCTGCAGCAGTGCGGCAATCTCCTGGAACTTGTGCCGAAAGTCCACGCTGCTCTCACTGATCACGGACATGCTCGAGGAGGGGTCCTGGCACAATTAAAATTAAGGAATTCATTAATGTTAAAGGTTTTGCCAGGGTTCGTTTCTTCTCACTATTATATCCCTGGTGGCATCTATCTCATCTAAATGTCCGAGCAGCGAGGTCAGCGAGAAGTCATTGATGTTTTCCTCCAGCCAGCGCGCATTCGAGGTGGAATCCCGCAGCAAATGCATCGGACTCGTGCTGCCGCGAAAGAAGTTTTGTGCTGCCGAGGAAGATACATATTTTCGTTTAAATTCTTGAAGATCTGGTGGACCTCCCTGCCACTCACTTGTGCTCTCATCTTGCGCTGCCTCTGGCAGCGTGTCTGCCATTGATGATGGCGGAACAATATCCAAATTTGGCATATCTCTCGCTGGTCCACGGCTAGCTCCAGAATCCATGCCTTCTATGGAGTCTGTCATAGTGTGCAGATGGCGCTGCTCCTCCCCGTTGACTCTGGATAACATGGGGATGCCAGTTGTAAGACCGGCACGCTCAATCGGCTCGAAGAGTCCGTTGTGCAGCTGACGCACACTCAGCTGGTCATAGGGACGACCAGGTACGCCAACTCCCGAGCCGGGCAGGAGGAGCCGTCGATGCACCAGAAGCTGCCGGTTGAGCTTCTGGCGCGTGAGCTGCGTATAAAAGATAAATAAAGTATGAGCTTGGTTTGGGCTTGGGCTTGCTGGTGCAGAAAAAAAACACTCACCGCCGATAGCTGACGCACTGGATCAATATAATTGGCTATGGGACGTCGGATCGGCAGCATGGGCGTACGGAAAATGCCCTCGCCGGCGGCGGCAGCTTCGTTGGCTCCCGCCAATTGCTGAGCCTTATTCATCAGGTCCCGCTTTCGATCGCAGGTATGGCCACAGTTGCACTGACGCTTGCGCACACGCTCACTGAGATTGGCCACGAGCAGGAGATGCTTCAGCTTATTGCTTACCGTCGAAGTGGTAACGGCCTTGACGCGTTCCACGCTATCACAGTCATTGGTATTGTATGGAAGCGATGTGGCCGAAGTGGCTGATGTGGTCGTGCTCGCCTGCACAGAGGAGGAGTGCGATTGGGATACCATCTCCGCCTCGCACCAGTAGTACTCCAGCTCCACCTTGGAATCCTGTCCCAGCACCACATACAAATCCCCAATGGTTATATCCGCCGCATTCGACACGGTCCAGCCTCGGCGCATTCGTTTGATAATATTATCGCTTAGCAGCGGCTTAAAGTTACGGGCAGCAGCGGCTGCAGCCGCCTCTTTTGCCTCCTTGCGCTTGGAGCGAGCCGCTGGCGGTGCTGGTGCTGTCACTGGCACTGGTACTGCCGGAACCGTTGCTGAAGCTGGCAGTTGCGGCGGTTGTATTGGTGTTGACGGTGGTGCCGGGGCCACAGCTGAGGAGATGATTGTTGCTTCACCGGAAGGAAGGAACTCTTTAGTATCCAGCTCATCGCCGCTGCACACCTCCAGCTTTACAACTTCCACCTTCACTGTTTCCACCTTCACAGTTTCCAACTTCTCAGTTTCCAGCTTCACAATGTTGTTCTCTGGGGCCACTGTCGACACGTCTAGGGATGTTTCAAGAACTGGACTCGCTCTATTCTTGGGCTTCTTGGCCTCCGGTGAACGCTTCTCTGATCCGCTCTCGGTGCGTGGTCGCTTACTGGCGGCTACTGCAACCGCCGCACTATTTCCCAGGGTCTCACTGCGCACTTTAACGCCTATTCGCTCCTCGTAGGCGGTCAGGCAGATGTCAATGCTGTTCAGGTGGGCAGTGATGTTCAGCAGCGGCCGATGGATGGCCACACCCGGCTTGGGCTGGAAGCACAGTGACGGCTCCACGTGTGCCGTCGGTGGTTGTGGTTTCTCTGGTTCGTTGTTTTGCTGGGCGTGGGAGTGGAAGCGGGAATGCTGGCGGCGGCGGTGGTGTTGCTGCTGGCAGTGGCAGAGATGTTGGGATACAAGGAAGACTTTTGCTCATTTAGTCGCTGGTTGGCACTGCGCCATTTGTACTCAAATATCTTGATGAAACTCAGGAGCTTCTTGTGCAGCGGCACAATGATGCGACCCTGGGATTCTGGGCCAACGATTGGACCCGGCCAAAGGTCTCCATGTTGGCTGGACTCAGCAGCACCTCCACCTTGCTGGGCAGACGTATGTCATCCAGCGAGTCTAAATTAGAGATCCAAAAATAAGTTTTTGATAGTAGGTAGAGCTTCAGTAATGTATTGAGACTTGCCATCAAGCTGATTGAGACGACGCAGAGCCTTGCAGGAAGGGGTCTTAATGCGTATGTTCTTGCCCTTGCAACGGATGGTGATCTGGCCCTGGTAGATAAGCGGCTTCAGCTTCATGAAATGCTTCTCGGTGAGGAACTGCAGCTTGCGACGCATTTCCCCATAGTTAATTAGTGTGTATAGCTCCTGGGCGAGCTTCTTTAGCTCTGCAGAGAGAGAGAGAGAGAGAAAGTAATGGATACGTAAGTAATGGATGGGAAAAGATTGATATTCAGGCTATTGTCTTACCATCCGAGTACCTCACATATTTGCAGATCTTGTGATAGGTCTGATAGTAGTGTTGGCGCACTTGATCCTTGGTCTTGAAGCTGTATTCGCTGTTGGCATTGCGGCGCTTCAACTTCGCATTGATGCAGTTGGCCACCGCCTCAAAATCCTTTCCGAACTCGTTCAACGCATCAAAGAAGCAATTCCTTTCGACATTCGTCCAGGATGTCCGACCATTGCCTGTCCTTATCTGGGATGGTGTCTTCTGGGTGGGCTTCTCCTCCTTCTTGGTGTGCTCCTTTTCAGGGGCGGCGGCGTCATTGGGCGAGTCTGGTCTTGCTTCATTTTCTGTATCACCCGGGCACTGGCACGAGTCCCGGGGCAATTGTGTGTGATGACAGAGCCGAGTAGCTCCTCCACAGGCTCGGCGGCTATGGCTGGGACTGTGGAGGGCGCCAGCTTGAAGTGCACTCCCTTGCCATTGTGTTGATGCACAAGGGCGGGGACAGTGAAGACCTCAGTCTCCTGAGAGTCAACGGGAGCAACATTTGCTAATGTTGCTACTCCTCCAGCACCAGCTACTGATCCAAGGGAGGCGGATTTCACATTCTTACACATTTCTTCCATTTTATGCCACTCGCATGGGCCACCACAATGGAATCGTTGCCTGAAATTAGACGAACCACACGGATATTGCGTTGTCTATCAGGTCAGATTTTGCATGAAAAGCAAAAAATGGCGCTTGGCGAGAGGGGAATTAAGCGAATGTTTGGCTACCGTCACCGCCCCTGGCCACTTGCACCAGCTCAATGAATTCCTGGATGTTTTAGCTGCGTCCTGGTGTTGTTGTCGGCCCACTTACCTAAATAGCAGACATGCAAAATCGGATGGTTCACTTTAAAAAAAAAAATAGTTATAGACGCTAGGGATGTTGATGTCGCTTAACAGCACACTGTTCCAAAACAAAAGCCGTGCACTTGGGCGCTAAAAGTGTGCTGTAAAGCGCACGAGCTGTAATGTTTATCAACAGAGTTATGTTAGGTTCGAAAGACGGGCGCGACGATTAAGCAACAGGCAGGGTATTCCTACTACAAAATAAACTAGTAAGTGTTCTTGAAGTATTTTTCGCGTTTTAAAGTACAAATAATGTGCGTTTAAGCCATTTGTGGCTTACAGGCATTCCTTTCCCTTTTCTTTCCGAAATGTGGTTGCAAAAACACATTCGCCGATCACGGCACCATTCGATATCGATAAAGTATTTTAACATAGCGTCTTGTACAGCTGCGCTACCTCTGATTGGAGTTGCTTTTTGATTGGTTGATTGTGGAATATGGAAAATAAACTGTTTTTCATATATTATTGTGGAAAATATGGCTTAGAATCGGACCCAAAGCAATGCGTATTTTATAGCGGCACACTCACACAATCTCGGCCAACGATGCCATTTATCGATATCCCAACGGCGGGAAATGGGAGCAAGTATATTTTTGTTTGTGTGAGTGTTTTTTATTAAAAAAGCATATCGGTGTGATCTTTGCCATCTAGAACATTCTCGAGAAGAATTATGCAAAGTGGCGAACGCGAACGCACACACATACACAAACGCAGCTCCCGTTATGAATTTTCAACATGGAGCACCATTTTGTTTTTTTTTCGTTTTTTCTTTCTTTAATTATAGGTGTATTTTCTTAGTTTAAATCTTAAACGTAATGGAAAAAAAAGGTTATTATTTTGATGTGGCGTCTTACAAATAAATACCAACAAATAGTAATACTAGCAGCACAGCAACGAGTATAGTAATGAGCATTATCTTTTTCTGCAACAAACAAAAAGAAACGAGAGGCGAGGTGAGTACCGTTTCAATGGCAATTATACTTATTAGTTCACCTCACCTTCCGCGCCTTCTTTTGGTGCTTCTCGGCCTGATCGAGCTCTACGGCACCCTTGTCCACATACAGTGTAGCCTGTTGGGCATGGAACTCCACGCGCTGTATCGTTTCACTCTGCTCCATCACTAGCGTTTGGATGCGCATAAACAGGGCGTGCACATCCTCAATGGACTTCTCTAGTTTGCGCAGCTCGTTGAATCGGTCCATGAGATCACGCAGGGTCTGCCTCTCCTTCTCCGTTTCTTGCAGGAACTGAACGAATCGGAAAAATGTGTATCAATATGAAGTTGTCGCTTCTGCTGGGCCTCCACTGTACTCACATTGTCCACGAAGAGTTTGGTTGTCTTGTTCTCCATGAGCAGCTCAATTTCCTGCTCACTGGCCTCCGAATTAACTAAAATACAAATTAAACGAGCGATTACCTCTAAATCGGGTCTATCTGCTTGTCGCCTCCCTTACTTACTGATTTTTGTGTGCAGTCGCAGGTTCTTTTTTATCTTTAGCTCATAGTTTTGTAGAAAGAGCTCATTCTTCTGCCACAAATTGATGTACGTCTGATATAGGCCATAGAAAAGGGTGCGTTTCATTCTCGCCTCCAGGCTATAGTCGTTCTCTGGCGGCAGGTTGGCCTTGAATTCCCTGAACCGACTCATCAGCTGATTGCCAAGACGCAAGTTTTTATTGTGCAGATCGTCCATCTCGTTTTCTGGAAAGGAGCGCGAACCATATATTAACACTTCGACTGTAAAAGGTAAACTTGTATTTACCGTTAAATGTGCGCAGATTAATAGTTTGAGTCATTCGGTTCATGGCCTCCAGATTGGCGGCAATCTGCGAGAGCTGCAACCGAATCTGCGAGTACTACAAAGAAAAGTTGGTTATTTTTTTAATATTTAGTAGGGCTCGAGTTTGAGTGAATGAATGAACTCAAATAAGATTCGGACGGACAACGTTAAAGCGAAGGAGCACGAATCAAATGAGTGAGAATGCGGGGTTGATTTCGAGTTTATTCATTGGGCCGAGAAGAAGAACAAAAGTTTCATTTAAATGGGTTTTACTTGTTTTGCTGTGCGTAGGAAAAAGAAGAACGAAAAACAACGTACAAAGCAGTGAAAGAATATAAAAATGGACACACAATAATTCGAGTAATTCGAATCTTCATTTGAAATTAATTTCGTTTTGCGAATGCAGTGAAACTCTACACAAGCAACATTTTATTCGAGTGCATTGGACTTATGTATGTTGCCGTAGATCGCTTTATCTTTGTTATATATCGTACCTTAAATTCAGTATACCGAGTTGTAGATTGTTTCAGTTTTACTCATTATACTATTTCATATTTCAAACTATTTATTTAAAATAAAAAATCAAATATAAATGTACATGTACCCAATCCTAATCAAAGACCATAATATTGAAACAAAAACGTAAGTGTCTCTTTACATTTGAATGGTCATGGTCAGATTCACCCTGTACATGGTACACCTGCTGTATTCGGGCATACTTTTGGGCAGCAATTACATACATAGATACATACATACATATGTACAGCTTCTGGCTTTCTTTTATCTGCCTTTCGTCAAATCCGTAATTCTCTGTCGTCTGTTAGTTACCAAGTGCAAAAATCTTTGTTTACACGGTATAAGGGTGAGGGTGAGGGTGTGTGGGTGTGGCTGTTGGTCGTATTCATAAAAAATAGCAAAATGTATGGAAAAAAGTTACATATGTATGTACATCGTACATATATTTTTTTCGCTTATCACGAGTTCACGCGTCGATTGAGTAATACAAAACTGATTCATACAAATAAATAAGCTTCCAAAAAAAAAGGGCTAAGGAGAGAGAAAGAGTAAAAAAGTGTGGGAACGATGGAGTGAGTGTGTCAGAGAGAGAGAGAGAGAGTGAGAGAAAAAGGATGTTATATGTAGTTATGACAGGGTAATTATTAATATGTATGTCTTGGGGAAGGGGTGCCCTGCAGATTGAGAGAGCGCATACATACGGGAGAGGACTTGTGCTCTCCTACTTACCGGATTAAGGATGTCATCTACATTGGCTCCATATTGAGCCATTTTCGTGCTCCCTCGGTCCTTGCTACCTCGATCCTTGCCTTCACTACTGTTATTGTTGTTGTTGTTGTTGCTGGTGGTATTGATGCTATAACTGTTAGCGCTGCTGCTGTTGCTGTTGCTGTTACTATTGCTGTACTCTGTTGTCCCCGTGTAAACGTTGAGCAGGAGTGAACCGTTAGACGAGGAGCTCGATTGAGAGCTCAGCGAGCGCTACCGAATGACAAGGGAAAACATGAATAAACTGTAATGTGATCTCTAAAAAATGCACTTAAAAACAATGGAAAAAAAGACAATTTTATTATTGATTTTTACGGCTTCTGCTACTGTTTCCGTTTGTTTTTTTGTTCGCTTGCCCACCCTGGCGCCGTGTAAAAGTACAATAAAAATAATTTCAAAACTGAAACTCACTTGTTGTACAAAAATGTGGGATGGGAGGTATTGAGTGGGGTGCGGGCAAGTGTGATGTGTCGTATGAGGCTACTTTATCGCTGTTATCTATGGGGAATCTGATAAATATTTAGCACCCCACCCGCCACACCATTGGGGGCTCCTCAAGGCACAAGAGAGTGCGAGAAATATAAGTGGAGAAAAGAAGAAGAGCGATCGGTCACAGTGGCAAGTGTGCGAAAAATAACCGACATCTTTCCAGTGTGTTTCATCAAACATACATACATACATATGTGTTTCTTTATATTTTGAAAACCGTTAAGAACTGCATTGTTTAGTTTTGGGCAAATATTTGAACCGAAAAACAGCAATTACTAATCAAAGATGTATTCTGAGCCAGAGCTTAATCGTTGGGCTTGATCTATGTATAACACTAAGTATTTTGTTGTTGTTGTAGGGTTTTGGGTTTTACCTCATTCATCACCATCACCAGCAGCGTCTATTATTACCTGCAAAAGCTCCGGTAGTCGATCACGGCCCATGGTTTTTCTGTTGTAGCTTTTCTTTTGAATATAATTAACTTCTTTTGCTTGCACTTTTTTCGAGTTGCGTTTTTATTTTTGTTTTGCTTGTTGCTGCCACCTCCGGCTGCTTATTGAATGATACTCGCTCCAACAGCTGTTCGGGGACTGTGCGCGTTCCTGTGTGTCCGTCCCGCAGGTACGGGAGAGCAGAAGAGCGCGGGAGAGCAGGTGGAGATGGAGCGGGAGAGAGAGAGAGAGCGTGCGCGTGAAGCTTTGCCGTTTAACTGTTATCGACTGTTATCAGGCGGCTGAATGCTTATCAAAAACAAACCGAAATATTTGTGGAATGCCCTTCACAGAGAGCGATAGAGAGACAGAGAGAGAGAGAGAGAGAGAGCACAGACACAGACACTTGTCTCTTTGTTGCAATTTTATTTACTGAGGCCGCCTTCCATTATAATCTCTCTCTCTCATTTCTTATATATGTATGTATGGTACATATGTATTTATTGCTTCCTTTACACTTTTACCGCACAACACAAAAAATATATAAATATTTATAATTATTTCTATTATTTCAACGTGTTTTTTTTCCCAATAAATTGGATTGGAAAAATTTGATCGGTTTGATGTCTCACACGTTTGCCGTTCGTCTTCGAACTAAAATCAACGCCGGCAGTACAAAAAAAAAAGAACCTCTGGATTTCCAAAGCCAGAAAGTCGCGTTCGAATTTCTTTCAATTCAAAAAGATTAAAGACACACACACACACGGGTATGGGAGTTTGTGTGTGTGTGTGTGTGTGTGCGTGCGTGTATGTGAGAGATAAGATGGAGACTTGTACTATGTTTAGTTACACTCTCAATCTACTTCTGTCTCTGGAGCGTAGGAACACCGCCTGTCTACCTCCCCTCTACAACCCACCCAAAAAAAGACAAAAAAAAAAAGCGAATCTGTGAACCGGTATTCGTGAATCGGGGCCGCACTTTGCACACTTTATGTGTGCCACAAAAATGTGTTAATTGTTTTTTATTATTATTATTATTACTTTGTATATGGTAAATATTTTTACAAGCAACGTTTTTTTGTTACGGTGCGGTTCAATTGACGGCAGCGGAGACGACGACAACGGAGACTACGGCCAGTGTAGCAGCAACAGCAGCAGCAGCAGCAGCAGCAGCGACGACGTCCAAAAGTCACTTGCGCTAATTAGTTGAGCTCTTTATACTACCCCCGGTATGCTCGTACAGCAACAACAAAGGGTATATGGTATTCGTGTAAATGTATATAAAGATTCCTGCATGAATTCCAGGAGGCTATACTCCTACATAAGTTGGTGGCTAGAATATCGACGTGGGAGTCCACATATTTTACTATCGATTTATAAAAATTAATTAAAAGAAAATAAGTTCCTATAGCCATACATTGTAAGTACATACATATGTATTCTCTCGCTCTCTGCCGCCCAAAGTGGGTGTTTTTTTTTTGCCTTAGGCATCCACTGAGTAGCGGGTATTTCGTTGTTCGAGGCACCAGCATTAGCATTCTCTCTGGTTTCCACGAGTATTACTCTTTGCGCTCGTGCCTGCGGTCAGGCCAGGTTGCCATAATACCCCAGCTTGCAGTTTGCGGGGCAGAATGGGGGATACCAGACGAGATGTCAATTGAGCTAGATTTTATATATATATATATACATATGAGAATGTGCGATGCAGCAAAACAATGATAAAGATTCAATAAATGTATGTGAGCATCTCTTTGTCAAGAGAGAGAGAGAGACAGACGCCACAGTAGACACAGTCACTCATCGTTTCAAATGGAATACTCTTTCAAGCTTTCAATTAGTTTATTTTAGAATATGGAAATGTATAAAACACATCTAAAGGCAATCCCTACAAATTCCGTACTCTAAATATGAAAGATGTGAAGACTTCAGGGATCTTTCGCTAAGGACTAAGGACTAAGTATAATATAACTGTTTTTAGGTGTTTATAAATTTGCACACATTTAAGGGTACTCCAATGGTCGAATGGATAGCTTACATGCCTTTTGTTTCTGTTCTTGCGGTTGCAAAACGAAGCTTAAAAGCACTGCCCTCCCATCCCCTACCCTCCACTACCCTACCCCTCTCCCCCCTCTTAACCGAGTACGGCAACATCAATTTGCCAATTCCCATTTCTCATTCAATTCGCAATTCTTCTGAAGACAGAGAGAGACAGAAAATCGGTTGAATCGTTCTCGTATATACATATGTATTTACATTGTATTTATATGAATACTATATGCAGTGCAAAGGCGTGTCTTGGACAGTGAGAAGCCATGAGGGGGTTCCAATAGTACGTGATAATATTATATATATATAATATACATAATCATGCACTCTAGAAAATGTGTAGACCGATCCGTGGAAATAGACCTCAATCAATATCCTTCTAAAGGGCAATAACACATTTCGATCTGCAGATCAATAGACTTTCTTTAGGCTTCAGGAAACTAATTTACATATTTGTACCATTCTCTATGATCTACAATTTCCACCTTTCTATTATTCTTACCTTTAAATACATTTAGAATTAACAGCTATCTCTGAGATACAGTACAGATTTCAGATGACAAATATATATCCGCCAAGTTCAAGTTGGTTTTTCTGACCTTTACTCAAGTTTCATTGGTCTTACAGGCTATCGGTTAGGTAAGTATTACATTATGTGACTTTCCGATTGAGTGTCAACCACCTGGGAAGTTCAGGGCACACCTCTGGAAAAATGAGCTTCGCTTCGATTCATCGCTCGAATTCGCATTGAACGTTGGACGGAAAGTCAGTCGTTAAATTGCCAGAGATAAACATACATTTTTGCACATTGGAACTCGTCTGCCACTCGTGACTCAATGGCGAAATACTATATATAGGAATCGACAACAAAGCTTATTCCAATTAATGCTGAATGCGATTTCTTGAGATTTTGCATGGGAGGAGGAGAATTCTTTTATAAATTCATTGTATTTCTCTTCTTGTTTGTATACAGAAAAGGCAGATGTCGTTGGATATATAACCGCTGGCTATATTTATGCAAATTCCTGCATTATCTACATGGTATTTCATACATGGACTTTTCATGGTATTATTTATAGCATTTGGATTATTATTAATTTTAGAATTTTCCTTAATTTGCACCTGGAATGACGATTATCCAGAGGCAGGACGATAAACTCAGATCCACCAGCGTCCAGCGTTAAAAATTCCACCGAATAAACCCAATTCGAAGCCTAAAGGGTGCCACCTCTCTGTAGCAGCAGCTCCAAGGACATTATCAGCATCACCGCTGGACGCCGATTTGATCAAAAACATTATTCTTCCCATTGTTTGTATGTATATGTATATCCTCTTAGATTGTCCGAACATGTGGGTCAGGCGTTATTCATAAAGAACAAAAAACAAGAAATAAAAAGGCGCGGCGGGCACAAGAAGGATGCATGTCCTGGCACAGAGCACCGATACGCAGCGTGTGTGCTCTTTTGACTTTTGATTAAATTCGCACGCGCCAAAAAACCGAACAAAGCAAAATACAAGCATGGGGGCCATGTGGAAGTTTTCCAAAAAATGAACAAATATGAACAGTCACATTGAGCAGTCCTGACTATGGATATACCCTTTTTTGGTCTTTTTTTACATTTATTTTTTATTTTGAAATATCTTTAATAAATATTGTTTTGTAACATCTTTCAATGGCAGTACTTAACCTGTTATCATATCATATATTCTATTTAGAATAGCTAACAAAATCGATAATTCCTTTGCACTTCTATTCCTGTGTGAGGCACAAGAAAAATATTCAAAAATTTCACTATTTTTCGGTCTCTTTTTTCGAAAAAATCAACCATAAAAGGTGTGTAGACAAATTGCTTTCAAAGCCTTTAAGGCATGTTGCTGGGTATGTGCCTGGAATGTTGTGTGGGTTGTGTGGGGGTGGGGGTTGGAGAGGTTGATCCACACCAATTTAAATGCGCGCCCAAACTGTGCAACGAAATTTCAAATTTCCCATTTTCCATTTGCATAAAAGTCACATCGAAAATAAAACCAAACAAAACCAAAAAATTAAAAAAATAAAGAACAAATTTCCCCTCCCCTTTACTTTTTGTCTTAATTTTTTTTGGTTTTCTAATGCAAATTTCTGTCTAGTTTTGCTTTTGACTCTGTCCGAGTTTTTCGTGGCGGGGACTAAATAGCGCAGGAATGTTAGAGTGTTGCATGGAAAGGACTTTTGAACATCATAATAATGTGAATTATTCATTTGTTTATGCTTTTGGCTTATGTTTTTTTAATTAAATTTGTTGCGGAAAGGGACAAAAAGTTTTTAACCTCCGACTAACCACTATTTTCGCTACGTTTTTACTCTTCAATTATGGCAACTATTAAACATTTCTCTTTGTCTTATTTAGGCGATTATAAGAGAAATTCCTGCGACTCATTTCTCTGGCATACAATGGAGGATGTCGAAGGACGGCGGAGGGTTCTCCAAAGCGCGGAGGGGCTGGACCTGAGATACATTTTTACACTTCAAGCTACGCTCAACGGATGACAGATTCTGAGAAAACTCTAGGATTCCTGGAGTGGGTTTCCAATAAGATTATAAAGAACCTTAAGAATATCCTTTAAGTTTCAAATAAATTCTATATTTTAGGCTTTGTTTTCTTTCTTTTTTTTTACAGATTTTTCACCATCTCCATTTCCAACCCACTGTCAGGGTATCGCCTCATACTACTTGGTGGCTGATAATATGGAAATTTCCGCGGTTTGCCATCTCCATTGTTCATTTTCCTTGCCATCCACACACATCTTTCCATCTTTGGCTTTAGGCGAACGTGCCGGTTCCTGTCGCAGTCCATCAACCAGTCCAACATCGTCACAGAGTCACAGCGTCGCCTTCTACTTTCTAGTGCCTTTGGGACTTTATTATAAACAAATAGGGAGTAACACTTTCTTTGGCCCAGCGTGGTATTGCTTCCATATCGCTACGCTATGCTACGCCCGCTGACAATGACAGGACTCGACGCGACTCGAGGCAGGCGATGCACACAGGATGCTCACACACAAACACACACACACAGTAAACAAGATGCAGTGGAACTATGTATATTGTTTCGACTATGGGATACCGACTGTCGGTCCACCATTCTACATATGCCTATTCTTGGTATAAGCGGTCCTTGGTACTTCTTGCTGTTGCGTATATACGGATATGCCCTCATACTCGCTATAGGAATACACAGAAAGAGAAAGCTTTAAGTAGATAGAGAGAGAGAGAGGGGGAGGGAGGTGGGATGCTGGAGAGAACAGACTCGAACCAGTCGATCCGCGAGGGCAAAGCCAAAGTATTGTCGCCTGTAGTAAATGCCAGGCTTCCGCTGCGACATGCGGCCATAGAAGCAACAGCAGGAGCAGCAGCAGCGACGACCGGAAGGAACTGTAGTACGAACCGCCATTATGAATGCAGCGCCATTTCACTCACCATCCACCTGCCTCCACTCCTCACAACTAGTCGTTGGTCTCGTTCTGCGTTTGCTTGTGTATGTGTATGTGCTTGTGTGTGTGTTATTGCAACGCGCCCCTGCGATGCGTATACGATTCATTTTAGTTTTCTCTGGATATTCGGCACTTTTTTATTCTTTTTTCTGGGACTACGGAGTCCGACAAGTGCCTTGCAGGAAATCGTATACATATAAGGATAAATGGTAGACTTCCTCCACATCCTTCTTCAAGTGACAAAGAATAAACAAACAAGATATGAGAGCTGAAAGAAAGATTAAAAGGACCATCCGCCTGTTGCTGCTGATCAAAACTTTGAATAATAATAATAATAATAGTGCTCTTTTTTCTTCTTCACATTTAATAGAAAAAACATTTGATTATCTTTACGCGTACAGAGGGAATAATAAACTTATATAGTAGTATTAACTTTTGTTTGAATTATGTTCTTACGTATCTAAACCCTTAAAATGTGGGCTTTTTGTTATTGGTCTTAGGCAAGGCAGTGGATTCCTCGTCGTGGATGACCATGTGATGGACGTCGTCCAGTTCATCGTCAGTTGAATCGTCACCGTCATTTGGAAGGGTTATTTTATTTTCTTCCTCTTCCCTGATGACTATTTTAATGACGTCATTCAGTTCATCGTCAGATGTACCTTCATATAGTCGAGTTATGTTATTGGCATTGGATTCCTCTTCGCTGATGACTCTTTCAATGACTTCACTTAGTTCATCGTCAGATGTGCCGCTGTCTCTATTAATATAATACATAAATAGGCATATGTATATAGTACATATGTACATATGTATGTATGTACATGCGTGCATGTATGCAGCTATTTACCGGTCGAGTGTTTCGCTGCTTATAGCTTGGGCCAGCTCATCATCGTACTGCGTCATTAGGGGAACCGCCATAACCGCCTCCACATTAGTTCTGGAGCAGGACGGAGTGTTATCAATGATTCCCTGTATTTCCTTGAATATCTCCTCTATCGTGCGTCCTATGCGGGGCCGTTTTATCTGTTTGCCCTCCTTTGGTTGAAGCGCAACATCGACAGGTTAAAAAAACAAAACGTATAGCTAATTTCCCTTCAATGTTTTCACTAACCTTACAAATGCCGGTCCTTTTGAGTGGTTTGTCATCTTTTGGTGGCTTTTTCTCCATTTGTACTCGCATAAATCAATACAACTTACAAAACTGACCAAAAAAAGCGGCGAAGACTATGCCAGAGTTGCCAGGTATGAAGCAGTGTACGCACATTGGCCGACCACAATATGGCACCATTTCAGTTCTGTATCAGCTCTGTATATTTATGCAAATATTAAAATTTCTCTGCTTTAACTGCGCCACACACAGCATATTATTCAACGAAGTCAACTTTCGTTTAATTTTTCCAAGTTTTAGGACACAACTCTTAATGGCAGTGTTGCACAATCCCATCTGAGAAGAGAGAGATAGTATGATGGACAAAAGCCAAAATAAGTGTTCGTAGTCTTTCGGCTATCAGTCGAATAACTGAGGCCTGATCAACTCTGCCAACTCTTTCAGTTCAACTGAAAAAACAAGTTAAAGGTAGCAAACATTGATTCAAATCTACATTGAAGTTCTGTCGCAGCCACACATTAAGTTCTTCAATTGGACATGGCTATGGCTATGGGACACGGTTGCGTCTGCGCAATCCCATCACTCATTCGTAATGTAAGCAAGCCACAAACCAGCTGTTTCTGTGTATCGAAGTCGATTGCAGTCGGGTGCTGTACACTCCGGGAATCTGGGACTACGACAACCCTGGTCGAATGCGACTCTACCGCGGCCACAAGGCCCCCATCAATGTCCTGGTGTACTCCGCATGCGGGCGCTACCCGGATGTCCTGATCTTTGTCTGTGACACAATGACTGCCTCGATTTCCCGTACTGAAACAATCTGCTGGTTGGTTGCAGCCAGAACTGCCAGCTGAGCCTTTGGGACTGCCAGCTGCTCGTCAAGTGCCCCGAGAAGAAGTTATCGTCCACCCAAAGCACCTCTGAGCAGCCGCTAACTGGGGATTCGTAACCATTCGGATCCCACTAATCTTTTGAGCTGGAAGTTTTCACTGGTCAAGCCAAAGTCCTTCCATGATTTTATGGGCAATTTTATTTATTTTTTAAATATTTTTTAATGATTTGCGCACTCGTGAGTGGAGCTAAAAGTGGTTGCGCGGTTGCATTCAACCGTTTTGTGGTCTGGCTTCCACAACTCTCAATCCACTCCAAAGGCCACCCATGCCACGGCACTACACAATTTATGGACTGGCACAAACCCTTTGAAAAGCGAACCAAATGAATTAAATAAAATTTCAATTTCAATTTCGAAAAATAATTACTGAATCTTTTCTTGCAGACATTCAATTTTGTGTGTGTGTTTTGGGGAAATTGACAACGGCTTTTATTTATGATCTTCCTTTGAGTGCACACATATGTAGGAAATGTGGATAATTGATTATAAATACATACATATGTACGTATGTATGTATGTATATTTAGAGAGAATTAAAGACCGCAGCTGCTGGAAGTTAAAGGAGACGTCCAAGAAATAAATGTGTAATATTTCAATCTAAACAATTCAATTGTGCCCAGACACATTGTCTTTCTTTTCCCCTTCAACGTTTTTCCTAACATCAGCTGTCTTGCAGCATTTTGATTATATTATTATATCCTTTTCTGAGTTACAATTGAAAGACTTCATTGAATCTTAAATAAATATAAACTGAGTAATATACAGAGCTACCCTCATAGTTCTCATGGGGCCAGAGAAAGGATTCAGTAGTTCCAGGTTCACTGTAAGTACATATGTAAATATCTCACACAATCTTCAGGAAATAAATGTACAATATTTTCCCTAGCAGCGCAACATATGAAATCCTCTTGACTAATCTACTTCTGAAGTGTGGTCGCTGCGTTTTCTATTAATTTAAGAACTCTTAGCTGAGCAGAGACACTTGTCTTGTGTACAGCCACCACAAATTGCCTGTTGAGTGTGTTTTACCTCCTTGCCTCCCCCTCCCCCCGAACAAATTGGAAATTCCATGAAATCTGTGCACAGCTATCAAGATTACTGATTTTGTCGCCAGGACAACTGCTGGCAATGCAAAATCGAATCATAATTAGGCTACTCCTGTTGCATTGTCGTGCCGTGCAATGCTATGCGGCCACGCCTCCTTGCTCTTTGATCAGCGGCCAGCGGACAGGGAAAGGGGTGGCGGCAATGGGGGACACTGATTGTGGGATTCAATTGGGTCAAACGCGAGCAATTACATCAATTATTTCAGTAATTATCAATTGAAGTTGGGCCCGAAATTCAAACCAAACCACAAACGTGTGCCCCTTTACCACCCCTCACCACGCCGCACGCCACCCTTCACCACTCTGAGGCAGGGGAAGAGAGGCGGAAGAGAGAAACAACAAAAACTGTGTGTAGTATTACTATTGTGGGCCAATTGATTTGCTAACAATTCGACGAAGGTCATCCAAGAGTAATGAACAGTTTTTCATGTTCTGTGCACGATTCACGATATATCCGAAAATACTTTTTAAAAAATAATGGAATAATTTCACACGGCATCTACATATATCGTCTGATATCTGTAAAGATGAATGTATGGCCTTACATTTGATCTGTGTTTAGTTTTGATGCAACGGCTTT
The DNA here is from genome assembly GCA_035041765.1 of Drosophila algonquin. Taxonomy (NCBI): domain Eukaryota; kingdom Metazoa; phylum Arthropoda; class Insecta; order Diptera; family Drosophilidae; genus Drosophila; species Drosophila algonquin. Next base: position 1,421,003 of record JAWNKY010000209.1, on the reverse strand, counting down.
ACCTTACTTCAGTCCAAGGCTAAAGTTGAAGTTTTCCACCATTTCACACTGTCGCCCATTGTTGTTAGACGGTGTTCGGTATAAGGTATGTAGTTGTAAGTCCATGTATGTATGTATGTATGTATGTGGCATCGCAGATTGAGTGTAAACCTATTAGAGAAATTGCTAACTAAATAAACCTCTGGGCAAACCACCACAGCCCCACCTGAACGGCCCAAAGACGTGTCCCCGCTGGGTCAATTCAATTACCAAGCCAGCTCGCTTAGCGAGGGTTGCTTTAAGAGTTGATAATGCAACAGAAAACCAACTTGGAAGAGTGTATACTCTATACACTGTCCATGCTCAAACTAGGCTATAATATGTGTAATTAAGGATACAATTTGTTTCATTGGAATCGGGATTTGAATGTACTTATTCGTATTATAGTAAGAGGTGATGGGAGTATAGAAATTTCTCTATTAAGCGGATTAAATATGAGTACGCATTTCCATTTGGAACTAAAATGAAACCGAAAACGACCATTAAAATGGTTTAGTGTTAAGGTCAAATCTTGTAAACAGATGCTTACATATGTATCTCTCTTTTATATACAAAAATTGTAGGTTGTTGCCCGATATTTTACTTATGTATGTATGTCTAAAACTTTTAGAACCTCCCTCGCCTCCGCCTATGATTTGGCTTGAGTGTTATTTAAGAGATATTTTCCTCGTTGTGGCTGTAAATATTTAATAGATTTTTCGACCCCGACCCCGAGCCCGACCCTGAACAAGACCCAGACTCCTACCCCGACCTTAGTCCCGGCCACGGCTTTCTCTTTGTGCTTGGACAGGGAGAGCTCCCATAAAGCTTCCTTCTGCCCTTGTGAAGAATTTGGGATATTCCCGACGGACTCAGGGACCGCCCCAGCAATTGGTATGAAAATAAAGCGAAGTTCTTGAATTTCCTGGACTAGCATTATTATTGTTATTAAATTTTACTGCCCTTAACTGTTGCTGGAAGGCCGAGACAAATTAGAGGAAAAAGGCGATCGAAGTCCCGTAAGGTGAGGCCCCCCCTCCCACTTCGGGGTCCTGTGTCCTAGAACCTCGTCCATTTTACGCACAATGTTTTAATGTTGTGTTTGTGTGCTCATCAATATTTATTGCGGTTCGACTACGTGAGCCGCACACAATCAGCGTCGACTACTGGGCCAGGACCTGAGTGCCCCCAACCGCCTCCCTCTGCCATCACACACCGCGCACGCCCTCAACAGTTAGGCAAATATTTTTGTTATGCCTGATACCGGGATCAACGCAAGACTACCAACGGAAGTGTACCCTATAACACTGTGCTACATAAATGTTACTTTTAAAAAATTTGTTGTAAAAAAGTGATTTTGAAATTTTCCATGAGGTTTGATTGTTCGGAAGTTGACAGCACTTTATAATTTATTTCTAGTGGGATACCAGCGTGGAAATATTGATTGTATCCCATAATACTTAGTCACCTTAACATATACATATGTATATGTTTGTACCCATCACAATCAGACGATACTTTTGCAACATTTCTCTTTCCTTCAATAATATTTTCTATCAAAATAACTTGAATTACAATTTCCCCATCAACAACGATTGATATTAAGAGATATAGATGTATCAGATATTATAATACCGAGACGAAAATCTAATATATTATGGCTACCTTTCATATTCGTAGTGTAATGCTGAAGGACCAATAAAATAACATTGAAAATAGTTATATTGTTTTTAAAAATATTCTCCACGAAGATGAACATACTTTTTGAAACACTTTAATATTTTTTTGTATGACATTAGTATTTAAATGTAGTTCTTTTAATTGGATCCATTATATCCACACAAAATGGTCACTTAGTAGGGTATTTGCCTAGTCGTAAAAGGAGTTCCGCTGTGTCGTTTGTTTTATATTTTTATATATATTTTAGTGTGTGTTTTTGTTGTGGCTGACCCGACTCTCTTGGGCAGTCTACTCGTACTCTTAGGTATAGTCGTAGCCTAGACCCAGAGCCAAACAATGCAGAGCAATACATTGTGGAAGAAGGACCAACAGGAGGAGGAGGAGAGCCTTCCGCAGCTAAAGACGACGTTATTTACTATTCAAAAACTTCAATTACCGCAAAGAAGTCGACGGAGCGTTAATCGCTAGCAGGCCATTGTGTGTGTCCACGTCCTCCCCCCGTCCACGTCCACGGCTGGCATCCTCCGAGCCAGCCAGCCAGCCACTGTGTTGCTCGAGTAGGGACTGGGGACCTGGGCTGTGCCTGGGGTTGCGACTTCTAACCACCTTGCTCCATTATTATGCTGATTTAACGCTTTATTTGCGAATAAATAAAACAAAAGTTTATTGGTTATTAAGTCATTTCCCCGCCGTGGCTTACCAAATCCACCGACCGTTGGAGACCAACCGTTGAGGCAACACGCGGCTATTTAGCACACGCAGCGCCGAAGAAGGCAACAAATTTTCGCCTTTGTTGTTGCCTCTTGTTTCCCGAACTAGTCGATGGGGCAAGGATGAAGGTGAGAGGCAAGGTGAGGCAGTATTCCGAGGGCAATTAGGTCAAGCCGATTAGAGCATTTAAGTAAATCAATTGTTGTATAATAAATGGTAAGAGCTGCAAATGGGCTCAAGCTACGAAAGGAAAGGAGCTAATGTCAAGAAAAGGGAAAAATATTCATTGAGATCAGATAAAGCAACTCTCATATACATTTCCTTTTCCATTTGTACTGATGTCCTTCGCTCCTCTCCTCTTCACATTTCCATCTCTTCATCTCTATCCACATCCTCATCCGCAACTGAGCAAGCAAATGGACAAATGGAGGACATTAAATGCAAATGGTTCTCGTTGCACCTGAGACGACTTCTGTTCATGGCGGCAGCTGTCTGCCCCCCGCTATCGGGGCTAATTTTTGGGTAATTTGAGCCAGTGTACAGCTAATTCATTTATTGTGAACCGCGCCATTCAGCCGACTGGCTGGCTGTATTGAAGGCCAGGAGAGGCCGGGAGGATGGCTTCTCCGGAGTAGCTTGCGTCGGAGCTCTCGCTATTCAATAAACAAGCGCCGGTGCAATTTGTCAAATGAGTTTCTCTCGAGAGGTGTCCTCGCAGGAGATACTGGCACGGGCATTGTTCATTTGCAGCCACAGTGGCCATAAATCGCCAAGCAACGCGGCGTATGAGTTATGCCTTGCACGTCACCTGGGCAGATCATCCTTGAAGGATCCGCCCAGTCGCCCAGTCCGACTCAACTGATGAGCGGCCGTGTCAGCAATTTTTCATGCATTTAACAATAGAAGGAAGCGCAAAGCAATGGAAATAGATGACTCTGATGGCTGGGATGGGATGGGATGGGATGGGATAGGATCGGATGGAGGCAGAGTTGGAAGTGGAAGTGGAAGTCGAGGTCCAAATGGCACGGCGGCTGTCACTGGGTAAAATTCAGATGAGAATGGCAATGACATACTCCTTCGCCTTCTCCTTCGCCTTCTCCTCTCCACTCTTCACTCTTCACTTCAAATCCAATCCACTCCATTCCATTTATTCGTCCGCCCATTCAGTCTTGATGGGCAGAAGAGCACAGTAGCCAAGGTTCCCGATGTGGTCTAGTCCTGATACTCTGTACGATGACCAATTCTCAATTTCTGAAGCAATTTTAAGCATAAAACTCATGTACATATACAACAGGGTTCTGCAGTGGAGTGCATTGCCTTTTTGGCTCGTACTTCTTCCATTTATGGTATGCATTCGCGTGTGGAAAACTGTGGAATAACTGTTGGCCATTATGGCTTGATTAAGTTTTCGCAACATTAATTGAAACTTGGCCTTGCGCTTCCATCGGGGACTCAACCATATTCACGTGCCCGGGCCGTTTGTCTTCACACATTTGTCCTTTTCCTTTTCCTTTGAGCTTTAGCTTTTGCAAGGACACGAAGCTGCTCCATGTCCTTGCCTCTCTTGTGCTGGCTTCTTGATTGGAACAAATGCATTTCTAATCTCGGCTAGAACGCTTCCTTCTTCCTTTAGTCCTTCTCGTCCTCCTTCTCTCTCTGTCTCTGTATCTGACTCTCTGTGCCTTTTTCTTGGATATTTCTCATTTCATTTTGTCGTCTATTTGTCATTGCATTTTTTCTCCCCACAGGCGACAGCGACACCATCCCACATACGTATACATAGACATAGTCATATATATGTGTATATACCACCCACATATGCATCAGTATTGGGTATTGGGAGACAAGAGCACACATCTGCTGAGGGCTATCTTCAATAGTTTTCCTTCTCAACTTGACCGAGACAAAGGGATGGGGTAAGAAGGTTGCATTTAATGGCCAAAAGTGTCCGTAAAGAGGGTGCCCGGCTATGCCCAGACGCGGGCAATGAGACCGGAAACAAGTCTCAAAAATGTCCCACGCATGGAATGGATCATCTTAACGGTATTCCTGGATGTGATTCGCCCACCAGTTTGGGGGATAGTAACTCCACTGGGATAGGCTCGACAGACAAGGCTTCCTACGCGATTAATTGCAATCATCTTTTCTCCCTTATCCCTCAATGATAAACATGCATTCTCCATAGATCCAATGAGGCTTCTTCATCGAGGGTTAGACCCTCCCGATCGGTGATTAATTAGAAGGAAATTAGGAGCGTTGAACGATTTAATGAACAGATCGTTGGAGCTATTCTGAGATTGCACCTTCAAGTGCACACACAGCGACCCTGAGATTCTTCGACAGCCCCATCAAGAGGCCATGTACATGTGTACTTTCAAAGATTTGTAGTCGTAGTTTTTCGCCTTCTTGCAAATTATTTTATTGCCAACTGGGAGTTCTGGGAGTTTCCCTCCAAGATGGGTCAATGGGTATGGGTATGGGTATCCCGAATGGATACATTTCTTTGCATTCAGCAATCTCTGCTGCCTTTTTTGGCCGGTTTCAAATGGTTTTATGGAGGTGTAACACCTAGAAAATAAAGTGTATCTCTTCTGGCCGAGCGTTGTACACTAAAAATCAATGGTTGATGACTTTGTTGGTATTTTTCACGTAATTTAAGGAACTGAAAGACTGAAAGTCAAAGCCAAAGTCACAGCTGAGGCACTGGAAGCGACATCACAGTTGGCGAGTTGGCTGAAACAAAAGCCCCCGGGCAGACATTTGACCTGGCTCTCTGTCTTGCTCTGTGGCCCAAGCGTTTCCTTTCTGCCTCTGCTTGTGTCTGCTTCCTTGGATTGTTCATTCATTTCTTTTTTTAGTCTCGTGTCTCACTAAAATCTAAAATCGTAGAACACCCATAACCCCCCACTGCCCAACCCCAGCCCCCCAGCCACACATACATAACCAACCAACCCGTTTGGACCCATTTGGTGGTGTCTATGGGTCGCATTCCATTTTAGTCACGTACAGACGGAAAAGTTATCGAAGATTTAAACGCACGTTCATGGGGAAAAGGAAAACTTCGCACACACACTCCCAAAGCCGCATAAATACAAATACATATACATACGTATACGTATACGTGTACGTACAGTGCGCTTCATAGAGATTAAGTTGGGCATTTCTGAAGGCATTTAAAGATTGCGGATTTGTGTCCCAAATAAAACTGAACATGGTTGAGGGAAGTAATTTTTTGTATATTAAGGGGAAGCCGCCTTATGCTTCCGTCCGGCACTACGGAGGTGCTCCTCCACGGAGATACACACATACATATGAGTACATACATATATGTATAAAAAACTAAAATCTGTCATCAAATGCCGTGAGTTATTGTAAAATGTCGGGTCCTGTTCGTGTCCCTGTCTCCGACTCTGTCTGTGACTCCGCCCCGGCTTTGACTCCGACTCCGTCTCTGATTCCGATTCTGACTCTAACTCCAACTCTGGGGAGGGATTCGGAGGGTCGTAGGGTCGGACTTGAATGGTGACTCCCCAGACGCTACGGACGTTTGGCACGTAGTCGGGGAGAGAGAGAGAGAGAGAGAGGGGGAAAAAGTGCCAACTGTTTTGCTTGTCAAATTGAAATTAAAAGCCAAAATGCCTTAACTTGGCTGCGCCAGTGCCTGGTCCATAGATATAGTCTTTTTATAAAATCAATAAAACCGAATAAAATATATATGGGTTCACTGAAGCAGCAACTGGCACGTAGTCGGTTAGGTTCCTCAGCTGTGGAGCGGAGGGGCAGTCCCAGCCCATACCAGACCGGGCCGGACCAGTTCTGTGGTCAGTTTTATTGGGGTTTTATTGTGCGGTCAAATGACCTTGACCCACATCATCTGGAAAGAACGAAGACAACAGATTTTAGAAGTATGTTTCTAAAACATTTTCGGAACAGCTTACCGTACTGTTCCTATTTCATACTATTTAAAATAATTGTATTATTATTGTACTTTATTCGTTTTAATTTTCATATTCGATTGGTTATATAGTCACACTTTTTATAATATACCTATGTATGTATATATAATTCTATTAGGGTGTCATTCCCATTATAACAAATTATCCAAATTTGGCCATCAGTTTTGCAACTTCCTGGATGAAACACCCCATAGAATCTGTACGAGTATTCATTCAAATATCGAAGCAGAATATCATATGGAACGCCTACATAAGATGCATACAATATCTGGAAAATCTAGATAAGTATATGTATCTGTCACACGGCACCAATTCCAGCAATTCTGTTTGTAATTTGTCCAACAGCGGAAAGCGTTTCCTTTCCTGAAAATGTCTGATAAGCCATATTCGAACGAATTCACGAATTCGTTCAGTTGTTGATGATTTAAGTGCCGATTCGACTTTCAGCAATCCTGCGGGATCTGCCCCGCACCGCTCCGCTCCGCTCTGACCCTCAAAAGCGAATGCACCTAGCGGCATATGGATCCAGTTGGGCAATTATTCATGCAGCCTAAACACAAAACAGAAGCCCCAAACCGGGACTCATGTGTGTGTGGGTGGGTTCAATGTGGGTTGAATGTGGGTGTATGTGTATGTGTATGTATGGGTGTGGTATGAATTGTTGGATATGAATGGGTGTGAGTCCATGTGGGTGCAATTAAACGAAACTGTCTGTCTATCTGTCTGTCCTGCCCCAGCCCCTGCCCGGCCCCATCTCTCACCCTCTCTCTCTCTCTCTTGCGTTGTTCTGTTGTTTTGCTGCGTTCGCGCAATTTTCCCATTTTCCCGTTCGCTTATTAATGAATTTTCCAATAATTTCTGCTAGCTGCCTGCCGAATGGGTTGCCTGTGCGGGCGGAGACGTGGGACCCGCTGCTATGGTGCTGCTGTCCATGTGCTGTTGGCATTTTGGTCGCACTTAGGCTTATTGTTTGGTGCCTGGCAGAACGAACGAACGAAGGAAGGAAGGAGGGAAGGAGGGATGGCTCGTATACTCTTGCTCGTAGCAGGCCGAATGGTTGCCAGGCAGCAAACGATGCTCCTCCTGCCATTAAATCATTTTATTTCGACATTAGACAGATGGTGAGCATAAGGAGCAATAGGCTTACACTCGAACCATAGCCTGATAACTATAAGAGTTTTGAAAAGCCTTTGAAAGCCTGAAAGTAAATGGTTTAAAAAACAGTACAATAAATATAATAATGCGATTAATACTTAGGGTATTATTAGGAGAAAATACTCAAGGTACATATATACATATACATATGTATATAAAGCAGTGTTTGGCACGGTCCTATCTAATGTGTGGATAGCAAAAGTCTCTGCTGCTGCGCTGTCGCTGTCGGACAGTATAAAAAGCCAGCAAGCTTCGTGTGGGTTCGGCAATGCACCTTCGGCTCTTGCTATCTCGCTTTTACCAGTGAAAAGCAATAAACTGAAATAAATTTCTCCCGCAGGCATGTTCGGGTTTTTGCTACACACACTAGCGCACTTGATCTAAAGGCTTAATTGGAGAAAAAAAGATGTTATTGATGTACATGATAATAACATAATAATATACCTACGATTAGGATCCGTATAACAATCGATAAGGATCATCCAAGTAACAGATTTGCAAATTTATGTAAATATATGTAAATATGTGTTTAGGGGTATCCATGGAACACCAACAGAAAGCACAATCTTTGGGTACTACTGGCCAAAATGAATCTCTCGCCAAAAGAAAGCGTCTGCCATGACCTTGGGAATATGACTCTCTATGGGCTTACCAATTTCAACTCAATCATCAGCTCGCAATCATCAGCTAGCCACAAGGCAACACCCATACAACTAGTCATAGTTTTCGTCCTTTGGCAGTCGATTTGCTGCTCGTCTGCGTCTTCGGCTGGGCTTTAACTTTCAATTGTTTGGGGAATTCGGAGGGGCAGAGAAGCAGAGAACGCTTTCAGCCATTAGCCATGGTTGGAATGGAGTCGATAAGTGGGTGGGCGGGTGGTCATTCACAGCTGTGGCCCTTAGTGCTGGTGTTGTTAAGGCTGCTGTTAATGTTAACCTGCTATGTATGTTTGATAAGTTAATTTTCGCCTTTATCGCCCAGAATGGTAAAGGTGGTGGAGTTACCATTAAGGCCATTGGGGAAAGCAGCTACCCAAAGGCAGCCAGAAGCAGAAGCATAAGCATGCATTCCCACGGCAACAAAGCCATTAAAACGCTTTGTGTGGAATGTGAGGCGGGAGGTGTATTCCTCATCGATACCCAACCAACCAACCAACCAACCAACCAACACACCATTCATCGTCATTGATCCAATCATTCATTTTTGGCGGACGCAGAGGCCAAGACGTTTTGATTGCCCAGTAAGTGTATCGAAAGTGGAAAGGGTGGCTAGGTGGCTAGGAAAGTCACCAGGCAGACGTCATCCATCCGGCACAGTGGGGCAAATATGTATATTCGTAGCTGCACCTGAGAACGATAATCCAAATACTCGAAGTATTATTTCAAAATATTTGTGCTCTTCGTCCCCCATTAAGAAGAAGAAAAAAAGAAGATGCTTGCCCCAGCGAATATCAATGGGGTGGATTTACTTAGGGGATTTACTTAAGAAATCGAACGCCTTACGCTTTTGATTTGCGCCTGGTGTTTGCTTATGAAAGTGCCACTTACAATGGCAACAATGGGTCGCCATCTCGAGCGCTCCAACCGCAGACTAGGAGACTAGCAGACTACCATATACCACTCCATTTTCCATTCTCCAACCTCTCCAGCCTCGTGGAACTCCTCCTAATACCAATACCAATTCCAGTGCCAACTCCCAAGTGGCTGGTGTCGTTGCTCGCTTCGCTTCTGTTGGGATTGGAATCGGGGCTTGGGGTTTGGTGTGGTGTGGAGTGGAGTGGAGTGGCTGGGCTTGTTATCCTTTACGCGAGGACTCGCTGGTAATCAATGAAATTACTTTTTAGTTCAAGGCAAGCCAATAGTGTTGCCAAATGAAATTATTGTGAGTCAGTTCCAGTGGCAGTGCCACTGCCAGTGGCAGGGCCGAAGAAGCGCGCGGTCCTGACAGGACCTGGCCCCTGCCTCGGCGTTTGCTAATGAAGTGTTGCCAAGATTGGAGGCGGTATGGCATGGGGAGGGGCTGAGATATTGGCGGGACATGCTAGCACACATTTTTCAGCTATTGCGCTTTCTTTACTCTAGTCTGCTCTGCTCTACTCTTCTCTCCTCTTCTCTCCTCTACTCTTCTCTCCTCTGCTCTCCTCTGCTCTGTTATTTTCTCCTTTCGTTTTTTGGGTTGGGTGTTGCATACATTTGCGCTTAATGGCTTTGGGGAATTCCGATGACGTTTATAGTCGACAGCCAGCTCCTGCTCCTGCTCCTGCTCCTACTCCGGCTTTGGCCACTGCTCTTCGCATCCTCGGGGAAATTTGCTTTTGAAACTTTCCTGCTTTTCCTCTCTCGCTCTTGTAGGGGGCGGGGGGACATGTCATGTGCGAGAGCAGGAAAACACTTAAAGCTGGTCGCAAACTGAATAGCAAAGAAATGCTTTTGAAAATACATAAAATAAAGCAGAGTCCTGGCTGGACAATAACTCTTTGATGGTCAATGATTTGCTGATGGATGATCTTTCAAGCTCCGAAAGAGCTGACTGCACCGGAAGCTAATCGGAGATTGTCAACTTGTCGAGCTGTTTTTCATGTCGTAACGCTGGGAAATGTCTTCGCGGGGGTTACAGACTGGATTGTCGGAAAGAATGGACAAAAATGTATCCCCCACATCTGGGGGATGAGCTCAGGATACTGCAGATTCTCGACATTTAAGACAGCAGGAAATCGCAGGAGTCAACACATTTGCATGAGGAAATACTGATTATGCATTATGGACTTATGGATAAAGGAACCCAAATGAAGGCCCAAAAGTGTCTTAGGTCTTAGGACTTCCTCCTGCTCCAACAATATATCACTTCTTTCCCTATGCCTTCATTCTCTTCTCGCCCTTTCTTTCTT